>CM046877.1:16419144-18819144 GCA_025667525.1 Glebionis coronaria | reverse complement strand
CTACGAAGACTATCCGAGTTTTGCATGTGTGTGTAAGTCTTGGCGGCTGGCGGCCGTAAGAACATACCACATGTAAAACCCGCATGCTTTTACCATGAACAGTGCCCTTAAGATCGTACGTTCTAGATTAAAACTTACCTCATGTAGTATTGATCACATTCATGTGCTAATAATCAAGCAAGTGCATACGTGTATGTCATGACAAGTATCGATTACGTACGACCCCATGATAAACAGTTAATAATATATCACGTGAACATAATTAAATCATGAACACCATTTAAAATATTAATTAGAATAATTACGTAAATACTCAGAATATATTCACGAGCGTGGAGTTTACGATAAACGACACGTTAAAAGAAACAGAAACACGTTAAACACGAGCACGTTTAACCACGAACGAACACGAAACATCGGGACACGAGAAAGGTACGGGTACCCCATGTGGGGCCCCCATACCCACGGCACACATGCATGTAATGGGCTTAGCCCATGGACTTTTCAAGTTAAGGGGGGTAAAGTGTTAAACATGTTTTCATTTTCATTTTACAAGAAATAAACTAAAAACCCTAAAAAGAGTTTTCTCCTCTCCTTTTTGCCTCCTTTGTGCCGCCACCTATACACCATCATAAGGGGGTGTTTGATTGATTTTGATCTTGAAAACAAGTGTTAGAATACGTGTTTGTTCATCCTTTTTCCAAGCTACATAGTGGTATACCTTTCTAACCCTTCTTTTTAATTCTTTTTAATTCTTTTGATCTTTGATTATTTTCATGAACATGTTATTATTTTTCTTATGAAAACAAGATAATTAATCATTGATCTAACATGTTTTGGTATTAAATAAAATCAAGGAATGATTTAAAGGGGTGTTTGTTTCTAGCCGCCTAGCAAAACAAACCCGAGGGGGGTTTGGTTTGCTATTGCCGCCACCACCAAGACCACAAATGGTCTTGGTTGGCTCATGTGGGACCCACGGCAGCAAGGGAACACGTGTGCCCCGGGTTTGGCCGGGGTACGGTGTCGAATTCATACCCGATTCATGGTTCGTTGGTTAAAATCATGATCTATGTTACATGTAATTTTATGAATCATGAACTTAGGATATAATTAATTAATAACATGAAATATTAATTAAATCATGACTTAGGTTATTTTAATTATTAGTTTATCATGACATTAAATTAACCTAAGTATTTTATGTTATAAGTTATAATTAATTAATTATTAAAACATGCCTATAATTAATTAATTTAGACATGACTTAGGTTATATTATTATTAATAATAATACACATGTTAACCTAAGTATTTTCATTTCATTTTAATTATACATGTTATACTTTAATTAAAATGCTTAACCTATAGTTTAATTAAAACACATGAAATAATAATTAAACTATACACTATATCATATGACTTAAGTAGTAAGCTTATAACACTTAGACTTATATGTTAGCTTATATAATCAGCTTAATTCTAATTATGGAAACTTCTATTTATAGAAACTTAATTAAATAAGGCAACTAATCTAGTTATGGAAACCTTCTATACATGGAAATCAATCTAATTCAGGCAGCTAACCTAATCATGGCAACTTTCTATATATGGAAACTTATTTAATTAAGGCAGCTGATCTATTTTTGGAAACTTTCTATTTTTAGAAACTAATCTATTTTAGGCAGTAAATTCTATTTTTGGAAACTTTCTATTTTTGGAAACTTTCTATTTTTGGAAACTTTCTATTTTTGGAAACTTTCTATTTTTGGAAACTTTCTATTTTTGGAAACTTTCTATTTTTGGAAACTTTCTATTTTTGGAAACTTTCTATTTTTGGAAACCTGCTATTTTTGGAAAGTTACTTATTATTATACAGTAAGTATATTAATACATGAAACACCAGTAATACTTAATCAGATAAACCAGAAATACAAGATAAACACAGTTTAAGGCTTAAAACAGTGAACCATGACCTAAAACATACCAAATCAGCTATAACAAGACACAGAACCCAGTACGTAATCAGTGAATCGATACTTATACACGTGTGTATTCATGTAGCATTAGTGATCCAGAAGTAGGAGTCTTTCTTCCGTTCATTTTACTGGACTTGAGGTACGGATTCCCGTCCTTTCAGTATGGACATTCTTTCCTTATTAGGATTTCCCCGTATGCAGCCAACTGTTTTCCCCAGCATTTGTTTTATTGTTTTGAACTGCTTATGTTAATTTAGCATAAACTATAGCCATATACAAGCATGACCAGTTTCACCTAGTTATGGAGGTACCATAACCATAGCATTGGAGGCACCGATGTTATGACTTCCCCACGGCGGAGTGATTGCTCGTGGCGTCCCTTTTCAGTTTGGCCATATTATTATATCAGTCGGGGCGTATGGGTGCATCCTAGTTACATGTTTTATTCAGTTTATCATGGTGAATGTGGTGTGTGCCTTGCACCCTTCACAAGGAGCTGATCCCTCCTACCCAAATCAGTATATTGATTAGAGGCATCCCCTCTAATCAGCATGATGAGGTCACCCCTCCAAGTATTCATGCACGTGACCTTTTCATGACCTATATGGGCTATGGTATATATATGTTAAACAGTTTTCACAGGTTAAACATAAGGCTTTTCAAACTATAAAACCAGTTTTCATGATACTTAACCAGTTTACTCAGTACTTAGTCTTCCGCTGTTATATGTTACATGCTTATCCTATATCATGCTTTATTGTACATCCGTGCACTGAGCGTCTTGCTCAGCCGTTTCCCTTTTCATGTTCCCAAAACGGCAGGTACTCAGGGACGCTCGTAGATCTGAAACGTAGGTGCATATGGATTGGAAGCTTTACTGTCTTTCTTTACTTTATGCATTTCCTTTACTTTGATACAGTTGCTTGGACATTGTTTCGTCCTTCCTTTTACAGTATTTATGTTTGGGTGTGATGAGCTTTACTTTGGGATACCGATGTTTGATTCCGGTATTTCCTTTTATGGTTGAATAATGCTTAGACATTTATCCTTGTATGCTTTGATGACACGCCATGATATGCGTAATATTCCATTTCCAAAATGGGGTGTTACAATTATGGTATCAGAGCCAAGGCTTCGACCTGTAGGCTCTCAAATATGACCTGTGATTAGTGGGTAGTCACTACGGTCTTCCTAGAACTGACAATTGTTTTCATGCATTCATCATTTTTAAGCATACATATACATGTCATTGTTACAGGGTTTTTGACTAAGTAATGGTTGGTACAGGACTGGCCCTATTTAGTCGCATGTGTTTTATCGAAACTTTTAGATTTGGGACCGACCCATAGGCGTCCCCTCGATATGTCTTTTATTTTGAGTGAACTGACCGAAGGCGTTCACTCTCGAGCATCAAAAGTTTTCATAAAACTGCATCATGCATTCATACAAAGATTTTCTTGCATAAAATTTTTCTCGTGAAATTTTGGCATAAAATTTTTCTTTTATATTTTATGTTTGAACTGTTAATCATATGTTTATGTTATACTGTCAGATGGTTCTCACACGCGAGCAAGAGCAGCTCAATGCTGCGATTCAGGCTGCCATGCAAGCCTTACTTCCTCAACTGAGGAATGACATTCGTGCTGAAGTCCAAGCTGCGAATAATCAGCAGCCGCAGAATCAGGCACCTCCTCCTCCTCCTCCCCCAGTGACTCTAGCAGTATGGTTGGAACGATTTAACAAGCTCCGTCCTAGAGCTTTCAAAAAGACTGATAGCCCCAGCGATGCTGAAAGCTGGCTGACTCACATTGAGAAAATCTTCAATGCTATGGGATGTGACCCCGCCTTCAAGGCAAGATTGGCGTGCTACAGGTTTGAAGGCGATGTACTCAACTGGTGGCTAGCTTTGACACAGTCAGAAGGAGGTGATGAATGGGTCGCTGGTTTGACATGGGCCCAATTCAAGGAGAGAGTGATGGAACAGTTCTTTCCTAAGGCAGAGCAGGACAAACTCAAGCGTGAATACCACGGGATACGTCAGAGACAGGGCGAGAATAGCAATGAATTCATGCAGCGCTTTCTTTGCCTTGCTGGTTTTCTGGGAGCAGCGGCTGGTACTCCTGAGGAGCAGGCACACCATTTCAGGTGGGCACTTCGCACCTCGGTTGCGAACAATCTAGTATGTGCTACGTTCAATACGGTAGCACAAGTGGCAGACGCAGCACGAAAGCTTGAGATGTTGCAGGAACGTGATGAGTTCGGGGAAGCAGAAAGACCCGACAAGAGGTAAAACATTTCATGTTCTAGCGTTAACCAGACCGCATCCTATCGTCATATGTTCTATAATCATCTCTTAAACTGTATCTTCCAGGCAGAAAACTGGGGACCGGTCTCAGCCGGCTACTCAGCAGCAGCCCAATCAGCCCAAAGGAAACGGTCACTCTAACGACCGTTCTGTTGTGGAAAGGCGCAGCGGTAATGACAATTACCGTAACAATGCGGGACAGTCCAACAATAGCAGGTCCTACTATTTATGCATCTTCTTATGATTTCATGTTATGTCTCTCATGCTGACACTAAATTAATCTCTACCAGGAACCACGGTAACGGAAGGGACCAGAACCACAGGGGTTCTCAGCCCAACCGTTCAGCTAACACTGGTAAGCATCTTACGACGTTTACGTCTTATACTCGTGCATATACCTTATTCTTAACACGTTCTGTCATCAGCAGGCCCTCAGCAAGCAAGAACTCCTGCGGGAGGATTCATTCATCCTCTTTGCAGCACCTGCCATCGCAGACACCCTGGCCCATGTCGTCGTGACTCTGACGCGTGCTACAAGTGCGGCCTCCCTGGCCATCGTATGAGAGAGTGCCGTAAGGGTGAAATGGAGGGTACTTCGGGTCATGCTGATACTAAACCGCCTCCTACCACTGGGCGTGTCTACACGACATCGCGCGATCAGGCAAACAAATCTACAGGTACCATTACTGGAATTTTGTATATGTACGGCCAGGCTGCATGTGTTCTTTTCGACACGGGTGCCACTCATTCAGTTGTTTCCACTACTTATGCTAAGAACATCAGGACACTTCCCTTGCCATTAGAAACTAAGCTTACCATTTCCACGCCTCTGAGGGACTCTGTATTAATAACTCATGTATACAAGAGTCTTCCTTTAGAGTTTGACGATAAAGTTCGTGCAGTAGATGCACTTCCTCTAGACATGATTGAGTTCGATATGATTCTCGGCATGGATTGGCTATCCAAGCACCATGCTACCATAGACTGCCACTCTTATCGTGATCTTCGGCGACATTAATGCACCAGAGTACATCCATAACGGGTTCATACCCGGACGGTCTGTACAAGTCATATCTACCTTGCAAGCACGTGCATTACTGTCACATGGCTGCGAAGGTTATCTCGCTACGGTTCATGACATGGATGCTGAATCCCCATCGATTTAGGATCAACCAGTAGTTTCAGAATTTCAAGACGTTTTCCCAGATGAACTTCCAGGCATACCACCTGCAAGAGAAGTGGAGTTCAACATCGACCTTGTTCCAGGAGCAGAGCCAATCTCTAAGGCTCCGTATCGTATGGCTCCCATAGAGCTAAAAGAACTGAAGGACCAATTGCAGGAACTTCTTGAACGAGGGTTCATTAGACCGAGCGCATCACCATGGGGCGCACCGGTCTTGTTCGTTAAGAAGAAGGACGGCAGCATGCGACTTTGCATTGACTACCGGGAACTTAATAAGATTACCATCCGCAACAGATATCCACTGCCACGTATAGACGATCTGTTTGACCAACTTCAAGGAGCCAAACACTTCTCAAAGATCGATCTAAGGTCAGGCTACCATCAGCTAAGGGTTAAAGAGCAGGATATTGCCAAGACTGCTTTTCGTACCCGCTATGGCCATTATGAGTTTGTAGTCATGCCATTCGGCCTGACTAACGCTCCAGCAGTATTTATGGATCTGATGAACAGAATCTTCCATGAATTTCTTGATAAATTTGTCATTGTATTCATCGATGACATATTGATATTCTCAAAGTCCACGGAGGAACACGAAGATCATCTCCGTACTGTACTACAGATTCTTCGTCAGAAGCAGCTGTATGCGAAATTCTCCAAGTGTGAGTTCTGGTTAAACAAGGTGGCATTCTTAGGCCACATTGTATCAGCAGAAGGGATCACTATGGACCCAGCGAAGGTTGAGGCTATCACTAAATGGCCAAGACCAACATCAGCGACAGAAGTCCGCAGTTTCTTAGGCTTAGCTGGATATTATCGAAGATTCGTGGAGAAATTTTCTCGGCTGGCATTGCCTCTCACCAAACTGATGCGGAAAGGAGAGAAATTCGTCTGGACGGAAGATCGAGAGAAGAGCTTCGAAGACCTAAAGCAGAAGTTAGTATTTGCACCTATTCTTACTCTCCCATCTGGTACAGGTGGATTTCAGATCTATAGCGATGCATCGGGGAAGGGACTGGGCTGTGTTCTCATGCAACATGGGAAAGTGATCGCGTATGCTTCACGACAGCTTAAGCCCTATGAAGAAAACTACCCTACGCATGACCTGGAACTTGCTGCAGTGGTGTTCGCATTGAAGATATGGAGGCATTACTTATACGGAGAATCATGCGACATTTTCACGGATCACAAGAGCTTGAAGTATATCTTCACACAGCGAGAATTGAACATGAGACAAAGGAGATGGTTGGAACTGTTGAAGGATTATGATATTAACCTACAGTATCATCCCGGGAAAGCTAATGTAGTAGCAGATGCACTCAGCAGAAAGTCCGGAATGATAAACGGCATTGAGATCAAGGAGCAAAACATAAGGGACTTGGAGCGGCTTGACATTGAAATCATGGTACGTGGGCAGCACGGATACTGGGCGAATCTTACAGTAGAACCTGAGTTACTGACTAGGATCAAGGAAGCGCAGAAGGATGATGGAGAGATTTGGGCGATAATTCAGAATTTGGAGAAGCAGACAGAATTCAGAATGGACGCAGACGGTATCGTTTGGCAGGGCACGAGACTTTGTGTTCCTGATAATCAAGAACTCCGGGAAGCATTGTTAGCTGAAGCTCACAGCTCCCCATTTTCTATACATCCTGGGTCGACAAAAATGTACCATGACATCAGACAGCACTTTTGGTGGAGTGGTATGAAACAGGATGTAGCCACGTATGTCTCCAAATGTCTTACCTGTCAGCAGGTTAAGATTGAACATCAGCGATCTGACGGTCTCCTTCAACCGTTGGATATTCCAGAGTGGAAGTGGGACAAAATCACCATGGATTTTGTTACCGGTCTTCCGCCTACCAAGAAGAAGCACGATGCTATTTGGGTCATCGTTGATCGACTCACCAAATCAGCTCATTTCTTACCGATACGCAAGGAAGATCCGGTAAGTAAACTCGCAGATACGTACAGAAGGGAGATCATGAGACTCCACGGCACTCCCTCCAGCATCGTCTCAGACAGAGATCCTCGTTTCACGTCGCGATTCTGGAAAGGCCTGCAAAAAGCTTGGGGTACACAACTTAAGCTGAGCACAGCCTTTCATCCTCAAACGGACGGACAGTCAGAGCGAACAATTCAGACATTGGAAGATATGTTAAGGTCGTGTGCGTTGGAATGGACAGGTGATTGGGACGATTACATCTGTTTAGTTGAGTTTGCATACAACAACAGCTGGCACGCAAGTATCAAATGTGCTCCTTTCGAAATGTTGTATGGCAGGAAGTGTCGCGCTCCAACTTGCTGGGATCAAGTGGGAGAGCGAACACTTGAAGGACCAGAGATTATAGAAATGACCAACCAGAAGATTGAGGTAGCTAAACAGAAACTGCAGGAAGCACGGTCACGTCAGAAGAGTTACGCCGATAAGCATCGTAGGGACATACATTTTAATGTGGGAGATCACGTCTTCCTCAAGGTTTCGCCGGCACGTGGTGTTAAACGCTTCGGGATCAAAGGAAAACTCAGTCCTCGGTTCATCGGACCATTTGATATCGTTGAACGAATCGGCGAAGTATCTTACCGATTGGCGTTACCTCCTCAGCTTTCGCACGTGCATAACGTGTTCCATGTGTCCTTACTCAGAGGGTACAATTATCATCCCCTTCACATGGTTCAGTATCCATTGGAACAGATACGTGAAGATCTCACGTTTATAGAAGAACCCGAACGAGTACTCGACAGGCAAGAACGAGTCATGAGAAGGAAGACGATTCCTTTCGTCAAGATCCTTTGGAGGGACCATACCGAGCGGGAAGCCACTTGGGAAACAGAGGAGTCTATCCGGGCTTCTTACCCTCACTTCATATTTTGAGTTCGGGTATGTCACTTCTTTTCAGTTTACTTTATCTATAATTCGGGGACGAATTATTCTTTTTAGGGGGGAAGAATTGTAAAACCCGCATGCTTTTACCATGAACAGTGCCCTTAAGATCGTACGTTCTAGATTAAAACTTACCTCATGTAGTATTGATCACATTCATGTGCTAATAATCAAGCAAGTGCATACGTGTATGTCATGACAAGTATCGATTACGTACGACCCCATGATAAACAGTTAATAATATATCACGTGAACATAATTAAATCATGAACACCATTTAAAATATTAATTAGAATAATTACGTAAATACTCAGAATATATTCACGAGCGTGGAGTTTACGATAAACGACACGTTAAAAGAAACAGAAACACGTTAAACACGAGCACGTTTAACCACGAACGAACACGAAACATCGGGACACGAGAAAGGTACGGGTACCCCATGTGGGGCCCCCATACCCACGGCACACATGCATGTAATGGGCTTAGCCCATGGACTTTTCAAGTTAAGGGGGGTAAAGTGTTAAACATGTTTTCATTTTCATTTTACAAGAAATAAACTAAAAACCCTAAAAAGAGTTTTCTCCTCTCCTTTTTGCCTCCTTTGTGCCGCCACCTATACACCATCATAAGGGGGTGTTTGATTGATTTTGATCTTGAAAACAAGTGTTAGAATACGTGTTTGTTCATCCTTTTTCCAAGCTACATAGTGGTATACCTTTCTAACCCTTCTTTTTAATTCTTTTTAATTCTTTTGATCTTTGATTATTTTCATGAACATGTTATTATTTTTCTTATGAAAACAAGATAATTAATCATTGATCTAACATGTTTTGGTATTAAATAAAATCAAGGAATGATTTAAAGGGGTGTTTGTTTCTAGCCGCCTAGCAAAACAAACCCGAGGGGGGTTTGGTTTGCTATTGCCGCCTAGCAAAACAAACCCGAGGGGGGTTTGGTTTGCTATTGCCGCCACCACCAAGACCACAAATGGTCTTGGTTGGCTCATGTGGGACCCACGGCAGCAAGGGAACACGTGTGCCCCGGGTTTGGCCGGGGTACGGTGTCGAATTCATACCCGATTCATGGTTCGTTGGTTAAAATCATGATCTATGTTACATGTAATTTTATGAATCATGAACTTAGGATATAATTAATTAATAACATGAAATATTAATTAAATCATGACTTAGGTTATTTTAATTATTAGTTTATCATGACATTAAATTAACCTAAGTATTTTATGTTATAAGTTATAATTAATTAATTATTAAAACATGCCTATAATTAATTAATTTAGACATGACTTAGGTTATATTATTATTAATAATAATACACATGTTAACCTAAGTATTTTCATTTCATTTTAATTATACATGTTATACTTTAATTAAAATGCTTAACCTATAGTTTAATTAAAACACATGAAATAATAATTAAACTATACACTATATCATATGACTTAAGTAGTAAGCTTATAACACTTAGACTTATATGTTAGCTTATATAATCAGCTTAATTCTAATTATGGAAACTTCTATTTATAGAAACTTAATTAAATAAGGCAACTAATCTAGTTATGGAAACCTTCTATACATGGAAATCAATCTAATTCAGGCAGCTAACCTAATCATGGCAACTTTCTATATATGGAAACTTATTTAATTAAGGCAGCTGATCTATTTTTGGAAACTTTCTATTTTTAGAAACTAATCTATTTTAGGCAGTAAATTCTATTTTTGGAAACTTTCTATTTTTGGAAACTTTCTATTTTTGGAAACTTTCTATTTTTGGAAACTTTCTATTTTTGGAAACTTTCTATTTTTGGTAACTTTCTATTTTTGGAAACTTTCTATTTTTGGAAACTTTCTATTTTTGGAAACCTGCTATTTTTGGAAAGTTACTTATTATTATACAGTAAGTATATTAATACATGAAACACCAGTAATACTTAATCAGATAAACCAGAAATACAAGATAAACACAGTTTAAGGCTTAAAACAGTGAACCATGACCTAAAACATACCAAATCAGCTATAACAAGACACAGAACCCAGTACGTAATCAGTGAATCGATACTTATACACGTGTGTATTCATGTAGCATTAGTGATCCAGAAGTAGGAGTCTTTCTTCCGTTCATTTCACTGGACTTGAGGTACGGATTCCCGTCCTTTCAGTATGGACATTCTTTCCTTATTAGGATTTCCCCGTATGCAGCCAACTGTTTTCCCCAGCATTTGTTTTATTGTTTTGAACTGCTTATGTTAATTTAGCATAAACTATAGCCATATACAAGCATGACCAGTTTCACCTAGTTATGGAGGTACCATAACCATAGCATTGGAGGCACCGATGTTATGACTTCCCCACGGCGGAGTGATTGCTCGTGGCGTCCCTTTTCAGTTTGGCCATATTATTATATCAGTCGGGGCGTATGGGTGCATCCTAGTTACATGTTTTATTCAGTTTATCATGGTGAATGTGGTGTGTGCCTTGCACCCTTCACAAGGAGCTGATCCCTCCTACCCAAATCAGTATACTGATTAGAGGCATCCCCTCTAATCAGCATGATGAGGTCACCCCTCCAAGTATTCATGCACGTGACCTTTTCATGACCTATATGGGCTATGGTATATATATGTTAAACAGTTTTCACAGGTTAAACATAAGGCTTTTCAAACTATAAAACCAGTTTTCATGATACTTAACCAGTTTACTCAGTACTTAGTCTTCCGCTGTTATATGTTACATGCTTATCCTATATCATGCTTTATTGTACATCCGTGCACTGAGCGTCTTGCTCAGCCGTTTCCCTTTTCATGTTCGCAAAACGGCAGGTACTCAGGGACGCTCGTAGATCTGAAACGTAGGTGCATATGGATTGGAAGCTTTACTGTCTTTCTTTACTTTATGCATTTCCTTTACTTTGATACAGTTGCTTGGACATTGTTTCGTCCTTCCTTTTACAGTATTTATGTTTGGGTGTGATGAGCTTTACTTTGGGATACCGATGTTTGATTCCGGTATTTCCTTTTATGGTTGAATAATGCTTAGACATTTATCCTTGTATGCTTTGATGACACGCCATGATATGCGTAATATTCCATTTCCAAAATGGGGTGTTACAATTATGGTATCAGAGCCAAGGCTTCGACCTGTAGGCTCTCAAATATGACCTGTGATTAGTGGGTAGTCACTACGGTCTTCCTAGAACTGACAATTGTTTTCATGCATTCATCATTTTTAAGCATACATATACATGTCATTGTTACAGGGTTTTTGACTAAGTAATGGTTGGTACAGGACTGGCCCTATTTAGTCGCATGTGTTTTATCGAAACTTTTAGATTTGGGACCGACCCATAGGCGTCCCCTCGATATGTCTTTTATTTTGAGTGAACTGACCGAAGGCGTTCACTCTCGAGCATCAAAAGTTTTCATAAAACTGCATCATGCATTCATACAAAGATTTTCTTGCATAAAATTTTTCTCGTGAAATTTTGGCATAAAATTTTTCTTTTATATTTTATGTTTGAACTGTTAATCATATGTTTATGTTATATTGTCAGATGGTTCTCACACGCGAGCAAGAGCAGCTCAATGCTGCGATTCAGGCTGCCATGCAAGCCTTACTTCCTCAACTGAGGAATGACATTCGTGCTGAAGTCCAAGCTGCGAATAATCAGCAGCCGCAGAATCAGGCACCTCCTCCTCCTCCTCCCCCAGTGACTCTAGCAGTATGGTTGGAACGATTTAACAAGCTCCGTCCTAGAGCTTTCGAAAAGACTGATAGCCCCAGCGATGCTGAAAGCTGGCTGACTCACATTGAGAAAATCTTCAATGCTATGGGATGTGACCCCGCCTTCAAGGCAAGATTGGCGTGCTACAGGTTTGAAGGCGATGTACTCAACTGGTGGCTAGCTTTGACACAGTCAGAAGGAGGTGATGAATGGGTCGCTGGTTTGACATGGGCCCAATTCAAGGAGAGAGTGATGGAACAGTTCTTTCCTAAGGCAGAGCAGGACAAACTCAAGCATGAATACCACGGGATACGTCAGAGACAGGGCGAGAATAGCAATGAATTCATGCAGCGCTTTCTTCGCCTTGCTGGTTTTCTGGGAGCAGCGGCTGGTACTCCTGAGGAGCAGGCACACCATTTCAGGTGGGCACTTCGCACCTCGGTTGCGAACAATCTAGTATGTGCTACGTTCAATACGGTAGCACAAGTGGCAGACGCAGCACGAAAGCTTGAGATGTTGCAGGAACGTGATGAGTTCGGGGAAGCAGAAAGACCCGACAAGAGGTAAAACATTTCATGTTCTAGCGTTAACCAGACCGCATCCTATCGTCATATGTTCTATAATCATCTCTTAAACTGTATCTTCCAGGCAGAAAACTGGGGACCGGTCTCAGCCGGCTACTCAGCAGCAGCCCAATCAGCCCAAAGGAAACGGTCACTCTAACGACCGTTCTGTTGTGGAAAGGCGCAGCGGTAATGACAATTACCGTAACAATGCGGGACAGTCCAACAACAGCAGGTCCTACTATTTACGCATCTTCTTATGATTTCATGTTATGTCTCTCATGCTGACACTAAATTAATCTCTACCAGGAACCACGGTAACGGAAGGGACCAGAACCACAGGGGTTCTCAGCCCAACCGTTCAGCTAACACTGGTAAGCATCTTACGACGTTTACGTCTTATACTCGTGCATATACCTTATTCTTAACACGTTCTGTCATCAGCAGGCCCTCAGCAAGCAAGAACTCCTGCGGGAGGATTCACTCATCCTCTTTGTAGCACCTGCCATCGCAGACACCCTGGCCCATGTCGTCGTGACTCCGACGCGTGCTACAAGTGCGGCCTCCCTGGCCATCGTATGAGAGAGTGCCGTAAGGGTGAAATGGAGGGTACTTCGGGTCATGCTGATACTAAACCGCCTCCTACCACTAGGCGTGTCTACACGACATCGCGCGATCAGGCAAACAAATCTACAGGTACCATTACTGGAATTTTGTATATGTACGGCCAGGCTGCATGTGTTCTTTTCGACACGGGTGCCACTCATTCAGTTGTTTCCACTACTTATGCTAAGAACATCAGGACACTTCCCTTGCCATTAGAAACTAAGCTTACCATTTCCACGCCTCTGAGGGACTCTGTATTAATAACTCATGTATACAAGAGTCTTCCTTTAGAGTTTGACGATAAAGTTCGTGCAGTAGATGCACTTCCTCTAGACATGATTGAGTTCGATATGATTCTCGGCATGGATTGGCTATCCAAGCACCATGCTACCATAGACTGCCACTCTTATCGAGTGATCTTCGGCGACATTAATGCACCAGAGTACATCCATAACGGGTTCATACCCGGACGGTCTGTACAAGTCATATCTACCTTGCAAGCACGTGCATTACTGTCACATGGCTGCGAAGGTTATCTCGCTACGGTTCATGACATGGATGCTGAATCCCCATCGATTTAGGATCAACCAGTAGTTTCAGAATTTCAAGACGTTTTCCCAGATGAACTTCCAGGCATACCACCTGCAAGAGAAGTGGAGTTCAACATCGACCTTGTTCCAGGAGCAGAGCCAATCTCTAAGGCTCCGTATTGTATGGCTCCCATAGAGCTAAAAGAACTGAAGGACCAATTGCAGGAACTTCTTGAACGAGGGTTCATTAGACCGAGCGCATCACCATGGGGCGCACCGGTCTTGTTCGTTAAGAAGAAGGACGGCAGCATGCGACTTTGCATTGACTACCGGGAACTTAATAAGATTACCATCCGCAACAGATATCCACTGCCACGTATAGACGATCTGTTTGACCAACTTCAAGGAGCCAAACACTTCTCAAAGATCGATCTAAGGTCAGGCTACCATCAGCTAAGGGTTAAAGAGCAGGATATTGCCAAGACTGCTTTTCGTACCCGCTATGGCCATTATGAGTTTGTAGTCATGCCATTCGGCCTGACTAACGCTCCAGCAGTATTTATGGATCTGATGAACAGAATCTTCCATGAATTTCTTGATAAATTTGTCATTGTATTCATCGATGACATATTGATATTCTCAAAGTCCACGGAGGAACACGAAGATCATCTCCGTACTGTACTACAGATTCTTCGTCAGAAGCAGCTGTATGCGAAATTCTCCAAGTGTGAGTTCTGGTTAAACAAGGTGGCATTCTTAGGCCACATTGTATCAGCAGAAGGGATCACTATGGACCCAGCGAAGGTTGAGGCTATCACTAAATGGCCAAGACCAACATCAGCGACAGAAGTCCGCAGTTTCTTAGGCTTAGCTGGATATTATCGAAGATTCGTGGAGAACTTTTCTCGGCTGGCATTGCCTCTCACCAAACTGATGCGGAAAGGAGAGAAATTCGTCTGGACGGAAGATCGAGAGAAGAGCTTCGAAGACCTAAAGCAGAAGTTAGTATCTGCACCTATTCTTACTCTCCCATCTGGTACAGGTGGATTTCAGATCTATAGCGATGCATCGGGGAAGGGACTGGGCTGTGTTCTCATGCAACATGGGAAAGTGATCGCGTATGCTTCACGACAGCTTAAGCCCTATGAAGAAAACTACCCTACGCATGACCTGGAACTTGCTGCAGTGGTGTTCGCATTGAAGATATGGAGGCATTACTTATACGGAGAATCATGTGACATTTTCACGGATCACAAGAGCTTGAAGTATATCTTCACACAGCGAGAATTGAACATGAGACAAAGGAGATGGTTGGAACTGTTAAAGGATTATGATATTAACCTACAGTATCATCCCGGGAAAGCTAATGTAGTAGCAGATGCACTCAGCAGAAAGTCCGGAATGATAAACGGCATTGAGATCAAGGAGCAAAACATAAGGGACTTGGAGCGGCTTGACATTGAAATCATGGTACGTGGGCAGCACGGATACTGGGCGAATCTTACAGTAGAACCTGAGTTACTGACTAGGATCAAGGAAGCGCAGAAGGATGATGGAGAGATTTGGGCGATAATTCAGAATTTGGAGAAGCAGACAGAATTCAGAATGGACGCAGACGGTATCGTTTGGCAGGGCACGAGACTTTGTGTTCCTGATAATCAAGAACTCCGGGAAGCATTGTTAGCTGAAGCTCACAGCTCCCCATTTTCTATACATCCTGGGTCGACAAAAATGTACCATGACATCAGACAGCACTTTTGGTGGAGTGGTATGAAACAGGATGTAGCCACGTATGTCTCCAAATGTCTTACCTGTCAGCAGGTTAAGATTGAACATCAGCGATCTGGCGGTCTCCTTCAACCGTTGGATATTCCAGAGTGGAAGTGGGACAAAATCACCATGGATTTTGTTACCGGTCTTCCGCCTACCAAGAAGAAGCACGATGCTATTTGGGTCATCGTTGATCGACTCACCAAATCAGCTCATTTCTTACCGATACGCAAGGAAGATCCGGTAAGTAAACTCGCAGATACGTAGAGAAGGGAGATCATGAGACTCCACGGCACTCCCTCCAGCATCGTCTCAGACAGAGATCCTCGTTTCACGTCGCGATTCTGGAAAGGCCTGCAAAAAGCTTGGGGTACACAACTTAAGCTGAGCACAGCCTTTCATCCTCAAACGGACGGACAGTCGGAGCGAACAATTCAGACATTGGAAGATATGTTAAGGTCGTGTGCGTTGGAATGGACAGGTGATTGGGACGATTACATCTGTTTAGTTGAGTTTGCATACAACAACAGCTGGCACGCAAGTATCAAATGTGCTCCTTTCGAAATGTTGTATGGCAGGAAGTGTCGCGCTCCAACTTGCTGGGATCAAGTGGGAGAGCGAACACTTGAAGGACCAGAGATTATAGAAATGACCAACCAGAAGATTGAGGTAGCTAAACAGAAACTGCAGGAAGCACGGTCACGTCAGAAGAGTTACGCCGAT
Organism: Glebionis coronaria; assembly: GCA_025667525.1. Lineage (NCBI taxonomy): Eukaryota > Viridiplantae > Streptophyta > Magnoliopsida > Asterales > Asteraceae > Glebionis > Glebionis coronaria. The sequence goes on along the minus strand of CM046877.1, from coordinate 18,802,864 downwards.
AAGCATCGTAGGGACATACATTTTAATGTGGGAGATCACGTCTTCCTCAAGGTTTCGCCGGCACGTGGTGTTAAACGCTTCGGGATCAAAGGAAAACTCAGTCCTCGGTTCATCGGACCATTTGATATCGTTGAACGAATCGGCGAAGTATCTTACCGATTGGCGTTACCTCCTCAGCTTTCGCACGTGCATAACGTGTTCCATGTGTCCTTACTCAGAGGGTACAATTATCATCCCCTTCACATGGTTCAGTATCCACTGGAACAGATACGTGAAGATCTCACGTTTATAGAAGAACCCGAACGAGTACTCGACAGGCAAGAACGAGTCATGAGAAGGAAGACGATTCCTTTCGTCAAGATCCTTTGGAGGGACCATACCGAGCGGGAAGCCACTTGGGAAACAGAGGAGTCTATCCGGGCTTCTTACCCTCACTTCATATTTTGAGTTCGGGTATGTCACTTCTTTTCAGTTTACTTTATCTATAATTCGGGGACGAATTATTCTTTTTAGGGGGGAAGAATTGTAAAACCCGCATGCTTTTACCATGAACAGTGCCCTTAAGATCGTACGTTCTAGATTAAAACTTACCTCATGTAGTATTGATCACATTCATGTGCTAATAATCAAGCAAGTGCATACGTGTATGTCATGACAAGTATCGATTACGTACGACCCCATGATAAACAGTTAATAATATATCACGTGAACATAATTAAATCATGAACACCATTTAAAATATTAATTAGAATAATTACGTAAATACTCAGAATATATTCACGAGCGTGGAGTTTACGATAAACGACACGTTAAAAGAAACAGAAACACGTTAAACACGAGCACGTTTAACCACGAACGAACACGAAACATCGGGACACGAGAAAGGTACGGGTACCCCATGTGGGCCCCCCATACCCACGGCACACATGCATGTAATGGGCTTAGCCCATGGACTTTTCAAGTTAAGGGGGGTAAAGTGTTAAACATGTTTTCATTTTCATTTTACAAGAAATAAACTAAAAACCCTAAAAAGAGTTTTCTCCTCTCCTTTTTGCCTCCTTTGTGCCGCCACCTATACACCATCATAAGGGGGTGTTTGATTGATTTTGATCTTGAAAACAAGTGTTAGAATACGTGTTTGTTCATCCTTTTTCCAAGCTACATAGTGGTATACCTTTCTAACCCTTCTTTTTAATTCTTTTTAATTCTTTTGATCTTTGATTATTTTCATGAACATGTTATTATTTTTCTTATGAAAACAAGATAATTAATCATTGATCTAACATGTTTTGGTATTAAATAAAATCAAGGAATGATTTAAAGGGGTGTTTGTTTCTAGCCGCCTAGCAAAACAAACCCGAGGGGGGTTTGGTTTGCTATTGCCGCCACCACCAAGACCACAAATGGTCTTGGTTGGCTCATGTGGGACCCACGGCAGCAAGGGAACACGTGTGCCCCGGGTTTGGCCGGGGTACGGTGTCGAATTCATACCCGATTCATGGTTCGTTGGTTAAAATCATGATCTATGTTACATGTAATTTTATGAATCATGAACTTAGGATATAATTAATTAATAACATGAAATATTAATTAAATCATGACTTAGGTTATTTTAATTATTAGTTTATCATGACATTAAATTAACCTAAGTATTTTATGTTATAAGTTATAATTAATTAATTATTAAAACATGCCTATAATTAATTAATTTAGACATGACTTAGGTTATATTATTATTAATAATAATACACATGTTAACCTAAGTATTTTCATTTCATTTTAATTATACATGTTATACTTTAATTAAAATGCTTAACCTATAGTTTAATTAAAACACATGAAATAATAATTAAACTATACACTATATCATATGACTTAAGTAGTAAGCTTATAACACTTAGACTTATATGTTAGCTTATATAATCAGCTTAATTCTAATTATGGAAACTTCTATTTATAGAAACTTAATTAAATAAGGCAACTAATCTAGTTATGGAAACCTTCTATACATGGAAATCAATCTAATTCAGGCAGCTAACCTAATCATGGCAACTTTCTATATATGGAAACTTATTTAATTAAGGCAGCTGATCTATTTTTGGAAACTTTCTATTTTTAGAAACTAATCTATTTTAGGCAGTAAATTCTATTTTTGGAAACTTTCTATTTTTGGAAACTTTCTATTTTTGGAAACTTTCTATTTTTGGAAACTTTCTATTTTTGGAAACTTTCTATTTTTGGTAACTTTCTATTTTTGGAAACTTTCTATTTTTGGAAACTTTCTATTTTTGGAAACCTGCTATTTTTGGAAAGTTACTTATTATTATACAGTAAGTATATTAATACATGAAACACCAGTAATACTTAATCAGATAAACCAGAAATACAAGATAAACACAGTTTAAGGCTTAAAACAGTGAACCATGACCTAAAACATACCAAATCAGCTATAACAAGACACAGAACCCAGTACGTAATCAGTGAATCGATACTTATACACGTGTGTATTCATGTAGCATTAGTGATCCAGAAGTAGGAGTCTTTCTTCCGTTCATTTCACTGGACTTGAGGTACGGATTCCCGTCCTTTCAGTATGGACATTCTTTCCTTATTAGGATTTCCCCGTATGCAGCCAACTGTTTTCCCCAGCATTTGTTTTATTGTTTTGAACTGCTTATGTTAATTTAGCATAAACTATAGCCATATACAAGCATGACCAGTTTCACCTAGTTATGGAGGTACCATAACCATAGCATTGGAGGTACCGATGTTATGACTTCCCCACGGCGGAGTGATTGCTCGTGGCGTCCCTTTTCAGTTTGGCCATATTATTATATCAGTCGGGGCGTATGGGTGCATCCTAGTTACATGTTTTATTCAGTTTATCATGGTGAATGTGGTGTGTGCCTTGCACCCTTCACAAGGAGCTGATCCCTCCTACCCAAATCAGTATATTGATTAGAGGCATCCCCTCTAATCAGCATGATGAGGTCACCCCTCCAAGTATTCATGCACGTGACCTTTTCATGACCTATATGGGCTATGGTATATATATGTTAAACAGTTTTCACAGGTTAAACATAAGGCTTTTCAAACTATAAAACCAGTTTTCATGATACTTAACCAGTTTACTCAGTACTTAGTCTTCCGTTGTTATATGTTACATGCTTATCCTATATCATGCTTTATTGTACATCCGTGCACTGAGCGTCTTGCTCAGCCGTTTCCCTTTTCATGTTCCCAAAACGGCAGGTACTCAGGGACGCTCGTAGATCTGAAACGTAGGTGCATATGGATTGGAAGCTTTACTGTCTTTCTTTACTTTATGCATTTCCTTTACTTTGATACAGTTGCTTGGACATTGTTTCGTCCTTCCTTTTACAGTATTTATGTTTGGGTGTGATGAGCTTTACTTTGGGATACCGATGTTTGATTCCGGTATTTCCTTTTATGGTTGAATAATGCTTAGACATTTATCCTTGTATGCTTTGATGACACGCCATGATATGCGTAATATTCCATTTCCAAAATGGGGTGTTACACCACAACTCGAATGGACCTCCTTCGCGGTTTCCATGTTTGATGCTTGCAGAAAATAGTAGGGGTGAGCATATGTTCAAAACAAAACATAGCAGAAAAGGGTTTCTTCGGTTCGGCTCAATTTTTCGTTCCTCTCGGTCAGCCCTAGGAAATAGTTATGATCAGGAGTCTCGTGAATTGTTCCTCCTCTCAAACAAGAGTATCCGCAAGATACGACTCCGTGAAGCATATGGTAAGGTGTATAGGCTTCATGTGGATGGCTCCTGACAGTTGAAAAAGATTTTGGCTCACAAATCATCAATCCTTTATCTCTTGAAATCATCAACCTTCCAAACGTAGACACCTTTCCCGAGACCATTCGTCCTTTACAATGGGATTATGCCATGAGAAAGGTACTTCTCTTGATAGAATCAAAATTGGTGTTTGTAATATGGGGTTGGTAAAATAGGCTAGGATTTTGCCATATCGGAGAAAACAAGTGGACATCTGTTGAACAAGGTTGGGACAACGATCCCATATCCGATATTACTTTCTACCATGGACAAGTTTATACTTTTAACTCTGGTAACCAGATCCAGGCATGCAATGTTAATGGGAAAGGTCCGGCTGTCTTGGTTGATGTAGCAACGATAAGTGTGTTTCCAGATGCTTATATAGTTGAATTAGATAATTGTGAGAGGAAACAGTTGCTAGTAATTATCAAAGAGGGAGTGTTTATTGATGTTAAGAATTACAAGACAAAGAGGTTTCGAGTTTTGGCTTATGATTTGGAAAGTGGAAATTGGTCGAAAGTGACGGATATTGGTACGAAAACTTTATTTGTGGGTTATACTTCTTCGTCTTTTTGGGTGGAGGAGACTACTGGGGTGATAAAGGGTAACTGCATATACTACATAAATTGGAGGATGGGAGATATGGGGATCTATAATTTATTAGACGGAACCATCGAACCTCACTACGTTGCGGGAGAATCACTTAGCCGTGTTAATCCTCCAAAATGGCTTTAATCAATGTGAAATTTATTTACCATGTAATTTGTTATGTTTGTTACAGATATTTCAAACAATGTTATTAATCACATATTTATTATAGTTTCAAGATTAATTTAAGTTATTTGGTAGAAATCAATGTTCTCGATCATTTCATGAGTTATTAGATAGTGGCAATGGGATCGATTTGTGTTTGTTTAGTTCTTGTTTAAAAAATGATGCTTGTTCCATCACATTTCAGCAATTCTGTTATTGAGAATGAAGGTCATAATAGTCCCACCGCCTTTAGGACGAGTGGACTAATCTCTCGCGGGAGTTTGCTCGGTACGTGGATGGGTAATATCCTTCCCAAATGAGATTTTTTCCATTCTCAAGACTGGAACGCAAAAGCTTTGGTTAAAGAGCCCAGTGCCTTGACCAACTGTGTCAACCTCAATTGGTTACCGCTGGGTATTTGACAAACTTAGAAGCCGTTTAACGGGTGTAACCATCTGTTTCTACGTGATATTCAGTCTCAAGCTTCTTTGTTAAATCAAGAAATATTAAATTTCATAAATAAATAAATCATAATATTAAATTTCATAAATAAATATGGAGACAATATTAAATTTAATAAGCACAATATATGTTTGTAAAAATAACCGATTAAATATATTTGGAGACAATATTAAATTTAATAAGCACATTATATGATTTCTAATAATAACCGATTAAATAAATATGGAGACAATATTAAATTTAATAAGCACAATATATGATTTGTAAAAATAACCGATTAAAAAACAGCCCAATTACCTTTTTTATATATAGTTTAATCTAAATAGAAATCAAATCTTCACACCATAACCGATTCTAAAATCCTAAAGTTCTCACAGACTTGAGCTAAACAAGATCAGCTAACACAGGAAACTAGCACTACAACAACAAGGTCTTGTAATGACACACAAAAAGTGTCAGTAAATGTCCAAAAAAAACAACAAAATAACACATCAAGATCAGCTATAGCTACTAGAACATGGTGAGGGAACTTTGGCAAAAGAAAATAACAAAATATAGTACCACATAGTTTGCCGTCCGTAAAAAGTTTAAAAATACTGTAATGTCCGATCTTTTTTGTCAATCTCCTCATAGATTCATCCTACATCTGAAAAAGCTAGAAATTAATGAATCAAGCAGATACACAAAATTTAGATGACATGTTGGAGAAAAGGCCTATGCAGTCAAGAAAAAAGAATTTAGTTGGTTGATATTACTTGCAGAAGATCTCTTATCGGCAAAATCTGTTATCTTCTTCCATTTCCTTCCAATGCAATGTCGAAAACAAGTTAAGGGCTTGGGCTTCGAATAAGAACAAGTGTTTTGCCTACTAAAGAAAGGACATTAAATATAAAGGTAAGCAAAAGAAACTGTAAAACCCGCATGCTTTTAGCATGCATAGTACCTTAAGTTCGTACGTACTAGTTAAAAACTTTCCTAATATAGCATGATTACGATTACGTGTTAGGAGTTTATGTATTACGTACGTGTTAGAACACGATAAATATTTTATTTGCACGATCACGTAATAATTATTTAGCAATAATTAATCACGAGCATACAATCACGAAATTACGAGCGTAATTAAAACACGAGCTATTATTAATTATGTATATATATTTAATACGAGCGTAATTAAATATATAAGAGTATGGTATTTATGTAACGAGAACATTTAAAACACGAACATAATTAAACATAAACGTGTATTAAATAACAAGACACGAAACGAGGTACGGGAACCCCCACAAGGGAGTCCCTACCCGCGGCCAAAAGAGGGTAATGGGCCAAGCCCATTACCAATTTTACTAAAAGGGGGTTAAGTAATTTTTACTACTCAAAAATTACTTTACAGAAGATTTCAAGAAAAACCTAAAACCCTCCCTTTTCTCCTTCTTTGTGCCGCCACCTACAAACCACCATAGAAGGTGATTTTGATCTTGGATCTTGTTGATTTATTGGTTGTTCGTGTTTGTTCTTCACCCTCTTGATCCACGAATACGGTAAAACCTTTTTAACTTGTTTTTCTTTTTAATTAATCTTTTATTAATTAAGAACACGTGATGTTTTTATAAAAACACATTAATTAAACCTAGATCTAACATGTTATGATCATTAATTAATCAAAGGGTCGATCTAAGGGGTGTTTGTTTTTGGGCCGCAAGGTACAACCGACCCCAAGGTGGCTCGGTTTGTTTTAGCCGACCACCACCAAGACCTTTTTGGTCTAGGTTGGTGCGTGTGGGTCCCACGGCAGCAAGGGGGTACCCCGATTTGGTTCGGGGTACGGTGTTGTTTCATATCCGGTGCATGTTTTTAGGCTTAGATCCGGATCATGATTATGTTAGTTGTTTATGTTATAAACTTATGTTAAGAATTAAATTAATAAGATGTAATTAATTTAATAACATGACTTAGGTTAACTAATTATTAATAAACATGAATTATTTTTAACCTAAGTATTTATATTATTAATACTTATAATTAATTAATTATTTAAAAACCATGGATATAATTAATTAATTAAACATGACTTAGGTTATATTATTAGTATTTAATAATACATATTTTAACCTAAGTATTTAATATATTTAATTAAAAACATGTCATACTTTAATTAAATATTATAACCTATAGTTTAATTAAATTACATGAAATAATTATTAAACTATATAATATATCATATGACTTGGAATATAATCATGAAAACACTTAGGCTTATTTACTTAGCTTATTTAATCAGCTTATTTCTAATTATGGAAACTTTCTATTTTTAGAAACTTAATTAAATAAGGCAGCTATTTTATTTATGGAAACCAGCTATTTTTAGAAACTTATTTATTTAAGGCAGCTAATCTATTTATGGAAACTTATTTGATTAAGGCAGCTAATCTATTTATGGAAACTTTCTATTTTTTTAGAAACTTATCTATTTTAAGCAGTAAATCTATTTTTGGAAACTTTCTATTTTTGGAAACTTTCTATTTTTGGAAACTTTCTATTTTTGGAAAATTTCTATTTTTGGTAACTTTCTATTTTAGGAAACCTGCTATTTTTCGAAAGTTACTTATTATTACAAAGTAAGTATAATAACACATGAAATACCAGGAATAGTTAATCAGATTAAACAGAATATAAGATTTAACACAGTTTAAGGCTTTAAACAGTGTAAATAGTAAGAACACATAAAATAAGCTAAGACATGATATAAAACCAGCTATGTATGTAGTAAGCAGATACTTATTTCATGTACGTATTTATGTAGCACTAGTGTTTCGGAAGTAGGATTCTCGCAGTTCATCGTTCTCGTTCACTGGACATAAGGTACGGATTCTCGTCCTTTTAGTATGGACATTCTTTCCTTATTAGGATTTCCCGTATGCAGCCAACTGTTTTCCCGTAGTATAAGTATGAGTTTGATTGCTTATGTTTAAATATGATTACCTATAGCCATATACATGCATGACAAGTTTCACCTAGTTATGGAGGTACCATAACCATAACATTAGAGGCACTGATGTTATGACTTCACCACGGCGGAGTGATTGCTCGTGGCGTCCCTTCAGCTTTTGGCCATTTATTTTTATTTATCATGTGGGGCGTATGGGTGCATCCTAGTTACACGTTTTTATTCAGGATTACATGGTGAATGTGGTGTGTGCCTTGCATCCTTCACAAGGAGCTGATCCCTCCTACCCATTAACCAGTATATTAAATTAGAGGCAGCCCCTCTAATTTGCATGATGAGGTCACCCCTCCAATTATTCATGCACGGTGGATATTCATGACCTATATTGGCTAATGGTAAAATATGACAAACAGTTTTTATAAGATAAACGTAAGACTTTCAAACTATAAAACCAGTTTTATTAAGACTTAACTAGGTTACTCGGGACTTAGTTTCTTCCGCTGTTATTATGTTATATGCTTATCCTATTCATGCTTTATTGTACATCCGTGCACTGAGCGTATTGCTCAGCCGTTTTCCTTTTCTATGTTCCCAAAACGGCAGGTACTCAGGGACGCTCGTAGACACTAAGAGTACGTGCATATGGACTGGAAGCTGTCTAGCCTTCTATACATTATGCATTTCTTTTCTTTATGATACTTATGCTTTGGACATTGTTTCTTCCTTATTACTTACTATACTATATTTGTGTGTGATGAGCTTTACTTTTGGACTACCGATGTTTGATTCCGGTATTTTCCTTTATATGGTCAAGTAATGTTTAGACATTTTACCTTGTATGCTTTGATGACACGCCATAATTACGGTGATATTTCCATTTCCAAAATAGGGTGTTACAATTATGGTATCAGAGCCAAGGCTTCGACCTGTAGGCTCTCAAATATGACCTGTGATTAGTGGGTAGTCACTACGGTCTTCCTAGAACTGACAGTTGTTTTCATGCATTCATCATTTTTAAGCATACATATATATGTCATTGTTACAGGATTTTTGACTAAGTAATGGTTGGTACATGACTGGCCCTATTTAGTCGCATGTGTTTTATCGAAACTTTTAGATTTGGGACCGACCCATAGGCGTCCCCTCGATATGTCTTTTGTTTTGAGTGATCTGACCAGAGGCGTTCACTCTCGAGCATCCAAAGTTTTCATAAAACTGCATCATGCATTCATACAAAAATTTTCTTGCATAAAATTTTTCTCGTGAAATTTTTAGTATAATTTTTTTTCTTTCATGTATATATTTTATATTTTATGTTTTGAACTGTTTAATCATATGTTTTATTGTTATACTGTCAGATGGTTCTCACACGCGAACAGGAGCAGCTCAATGCTGCAATTCAGGCTGCCATGCAAGCCTTGCTTCCTCAACTGAGGAATGACATCCGTGCTGAAGTCCAAGCTGCCAACAATCAGCAGCAGAATCAGGCACCTCCTCCTCCTCCTCCTCCAGTGACATTAGCAGTATGGCTGGAGAGATTCAACAAGCTCCGCCCTTGAGCTTTTGAGAAGACAGATAGCCCCAGCGATGCTGAAAGCTGGTTGGCTCACATTGAGAAGATCTTCAACGCTATGGGTTGTGACCCCGCATACAAGGCGAGGTTGGCATGCTATCGGTTCGAAGGCGATGTACATAACTGGTGGTTAGCTTTGATGCAATCTGAAGGTGGTGATGAGTGGGTTGCTGTTTGACTTGGGCTCAGTTCAAGGACAGGGTGATGGAGCAGTTCTTTCCTAAGGCTGAGCAGGACAAACTCAAGAGAGAGTACCATGGGATCCGTCAGAGAGCTGGGGAGAATAGCAACGAGTTTATGCAGCGCTTTCTTCGCTTGGCTGGTTTCCTTGGTGCGGCAGCAGGTACTCCAGAAGAGCAGGCACATCACTTTAGATGGGCTCTTCGCACATCGGTCGCAAATAATCTGGTGTGTGCTACGTTCAATACTGTAGCACAGGTGGCCGATGCAGCACGGAAACTGGAGATGCTGCAGGAGAGGGATGAGTTCGGGGAAGCTGAAAGACCCGACAAGAGGTAAAACCTTCATATTCAAGCGGTGATCAATCCGTATATCTTCCATATGTCAATTATTCATCTCTTTAAATGTATCTTCCAGGCAGAATACTGGGGACCGGTCTAAGCCGGCTACTCAGCAGCAGCCTCATCAGCCCAAGGGAAATGGTCAGACTAATGACCGATCTGCTACGGATAGGCGTGGCGGTAATGACAATTACCGTAACAACGTCGGGCAATCCAACAACAGCAGGTCTTAATACTTACGAAATTTCTTATGTTTTATGTTATAACTCATATTCTGACACCCTATCAAAATTCTACCAGGAACCATGGAAATGGTAGGGACCAGAACCAGAGAGGTTCGCAGCCTAGTCGTCCAGTTATCACTGGTACTCAATCTTACGATTATCCGCTTCGTTCATTGTACCCAACTATTATGTCTCATGTAATATGTTTTATCAGGTCCTCAGCCAGCCAGAGCACCTGCTGGAGGATACACTCATCCTCTATGCTCTACTTGCCACCGTAGGCACCCAGGACCATGTCGCTGTAATACTGATGCGTGCTTCAAGTGTGGTCTTCCTGGCCATATTATGAAGGATTACCGTAAGGGCGAGATGGAGGGTACATCAGGACATGCTGATACCAAGCCGCCTCCTACTGCCGGGCGTGTCTACACGACATCTCGAGACCAGGCCAACAAGTCTACAGGTACCATCACTGGAATCTTGTATATGTATTGTCGCGCTGCATGTGTTCTTTTCGATACGGGTGCTACTCACTCGGTTATTTCTACTGCTTATGCTAAGAACATTAGGATGCCTCCCTTGCCACTAGAAAATAGGCTTACTATTTCCACGCCTTTGAGGGACTCTGTATTAATCACCCATGTATACAAGAGTCTTCCCCTAGAATTTGATGATAAGATTCGACCTGTCGACGCACTTCCGCTGGACATGAATGACTTCGACATGATTTTGGGCATGGATTGGCTATCCAAATATCATGCTACTATAGACTGCCATTCATATCGAGTTATCTTCGGTGATGTCAATGCACCAGAGTACATTCATAATGGGTTCATACCCGGACGGTCTGTACAAATCATATCCACCCTGCAAGCGCGTGCACTACTGTCACATGGCTGCGAGGGTTACCTAGCTACGGTTCACGACCTGGATGCTGAGTCTCCATCGATTCAGGATCAACCAATAGTGTCAGAATTCCAAGACGTGTTTCCAGCAGAACTTCCGGGCATACCACCTGCACGAGAAGTGGAATTCAGTATCGAGCTGGTTCTAGGAGTTGAACCAATCTCCAAGGCTCCTTATCGCATGGCTCCCATAGAGCTGAAGGATCAACTGCAAGAACTTCTCGAACGAGGTTTCATTCGACCGAGCGCATCTCCATGGGGCGCACCGGTTTTGTTTGTTAAGAAGAAGGACGGCAGTATGCGTCTTTGCGTAGACTATCGCGAGCTCAACAAGATTACTATTCGGAATAGGTATCCACTGCCACGCATTGACGATCTGTTTGACCATCTCCAAGGGGCCAAACACTTCTCCAAGATCGATCTTAGGTCAGGCTATCACCAGTTACAAGTCAAGGAGCAGGATATTGCTAAGACTGCCTTTCGTACTTGTTATGGCCACTACGAGTTTGTAGTTATGCCATTTGGCCTGACCAATGCTCCAGTAGTGTTCATGGATCTGATGAACAGAATCTTCCATAAATTTCTGGACAAGTTCGTCATTGTTTTCATCGATGACATCCTGATTTTCTCAAAGTCCAAGGGGGAACACGAAGACCATCTTCGTACAGTACTACAGATTCTTCGCCAGAAGCAGCTGTATGCTAAATTCTCCAAGTGTGAGTTCTGGTTAGACAAGGTGGCATTCTTAGGTCACATTGTATCATCAGAAGGAATCACTATGGATCCAGCAAAGGTTGAGGCCATCACTAGGTGGCCAAGGCCGACATCGGCGACGGAAGTCCGTAGTTTCTTAGGCTTAGCTGGCTATTACCGTAGGTTCGTGAAGAACTTTTCCCGCTTAGCACTACCATTGACCAAACTGATGCGGAAAAGGGAGAAATTTGTCTGGACTGAAGATCGAGAGAAGAGCTTTGAAGACCTGAAGCAGAAGCTAGTATCTGCACCTATTCTTACTCTACCATCTGGTACGAGTGAATTTCAAATCTACAGCGATGCATCAGGGAAGGGACTTGGCTGTGTTCTCATGCAACATGGGAAAGTGATCGCGTACGCTTCACGGCAGCTTAAGCCTTATGAAGAGAATTACCCCACGCACGATCTGGAACTTGCTGCAGTCGTGTTTGCATTGAAGATATGGAGACACTACTTATATGGAGAATCATGTGACATTTTCACGGACCACAAAAGCTTGAAGTATATCTTCACTCAACGTGAATTGAACATGAGGCAGAGAAGATGGTTAGAGCTGTTGAAGGATTATGACATTAATCTTCAGTATCATCCCGGAAAGGCAAATGTAGTAGCAGATGCCCTTAGCAGGAAGTCCGGAATGATCAACAGCATTAGAATCGAAGAGGAAATCATAAGAGACTTGGAGCGACTAGACATCGAGATCATGGTACGTGGACAGCACGGTTACTGGGCTAATCTTAGAGTAGAACCCGAGTTACTATCTAAGATCAAGGAAGCTCAGAAGGATGACGGAGAAATATGGGCGATAATACAGAATTTGGAAAAGCAGACAGAATTCAGAGTAGATGCAGATGGTATCGTATGGCAGGGCACTAGACTTTGTGTTCCTGATGACCAAGAACTCCGGGAAGCTTTGCTAGCAGAAGCTCATAGCTCCCCATTCTCGATACATCCTGGTTCAACTAAAATGTACCATGACATCAAGCAGTAATTTTGGTGGAGTGGTATGAAGCAGGATGTGGCCACTTACGTCTCCAAATGTCTTACCTGCCAGCAGGTTAAGATCGAGCATCAGCGATCTGGCGGTCTCCTTCAACCATTAGACATTCCAGAGTGGAAGTGGGATAAAATCACCATGGATTTTGTTACCGGTCTTCCGCCTACCAAAAGGAAGCACGATGCAATTTGGGTTATCGTTGATCGACTTACCAAATCAGCTCATTTCTTACCGATCCGCAAGGAAGATCCGGTAAGTAAACTCGCAGATACTTACAGACGAGAGATCATGAGACTACACAGTGCACCATCCAGCATCGTCTAAGACAGAGATCCTCGATTCACTTCGCGCTTTTGGAAAAGTCTGCAGAAAGCTTGGGGTACACAACTTAAGCTTAGCACGGCCTTTCATCCTCAAACGGACGGACAGTCGGAGCGAACCATTCAGACATTAGAAGATATGTTGAGGTCATGTGCGTTGGAATGGACGGGTGATTGGGACGAATACATCTGTTTGGTGGAGTTTGCGTACAACAACAGCTGGCACGCGAGCATCAAGTGTGCTCCATTTGAGATGTTGTATGGCAGAAAGTGTCGCGCCCCAATCTGCTGGGATCAAGTTGGCGAGCGAACACTCGAAGGACCAGAAATCATAGAGATGACAAACGTGAAGATCACAGTAGCTAGACAGAAGATTCAGGAGGCGCGGTCACGTCAAAAGAGTTACGCCGACAAGCATCGTAGGGATTTACACTTTAACGTAGGAGATCACGTATTCCTTAAGGTTTCGCCGGCACGTGGTGTTAGACGCTTCGGGATTAAAGGGAAGCTCAGTCCTCGTTTCATCAGACCGTTTGATATCATTGAACGAGTCGGTGAAGTATCTTACCGATTGGCGTTACCTCCGCAGCTTTCGCATGTGTACAATGTGTTTCATGTGTCCTTACTCAGAGGGTATCAATATCATCCCCTTCACATGGTTCAGTATCCACTGGAAAAGATTCGTGAAGATCTCACTTTTATAGAAGAACCCGAACGAGTTCTTGACAGGCAAGAACGAGTCATGAGAAAGAAGACGATTCCATTCGTCAAAATTCTATGGAGGGATCATACCGAGCGGGAAGCCACTTGGGAAACAGAGGAGTCTATCCGGACTTCTTACCCTCATTTCATATTTTGAATTCGGGTATGTTCTTCTTTTCCAGTTTACTTTATCTACAATTCGGGGACGAATTATTCTTTTTAGGGGGGAAGAGTTGTAAAACCCGCATGCTTTTACCATGCATAGTACCTTAAGTTCGTACGTACTAGTTAAAAACTTTCCTAATATAGCATGATTACGATTACGTGTTAGGAGTTTATGTATTACGTACGTGTTAGAACACGATAAATATTTTATTTGCACGATCACGTAATAATTATTTAGCAATAATTAATCACGAGCATACAATCACGAAATCACGAGCGTAATTAAAACACGAGCTATTATTAATTACGTATATATATTTAATACGAGCGTAATTAAATATATAAGAGTATGGTATTTACGTAACGAGAACATTTAAAACACGAACATAATTAAACATAAACGCGTATTAAATAACAAGACACGAAACGAGGTACGGGAACCCCACAAGGGAGTCCCTACCCGCGGCCAAAAGAGGGTAATGGGCCAAGCCCATTACCAATTTTACTAAAAGGGGGTTAAGTAATTTTTACTACTCAAAAATTACTTTACAGAAGATTTCAGGAAAAACCTAAAACCCTCCCTTTTCTCCTTCTTTGTGCCGCCACCTACAAACCACCATAGAAGGTGATTTTGATCTTGGATCTTGTTGATTTATTGGTTGTTCGTGTTTGTTCTTCACCCTCTTGATCCACGAATACGGTAAAACCTTTTTAACTTGTTTTTCTTTTTAATTAATATTTTATTAATTAAGAACACGTGATGTTTTTATAAAAACACATTAATTAAACCTAGATCTAACATGTTATGATCATTAATTAATCAAAGGGTCGATCTAAGGGGTGTTTGTTTTTGGGCCGCAAGGTACAACCGACCCCAAGGGGCTCGGTTTGTTTTAGCCGACCAACACCAAGACCTTTTTGGTCTTGGTTGGTGCGTGTGGGTCCCACGGCAGCAAGGGGTACCCCGATTTGGTTCGGGGTACGGTGTTGTTTCATATCCGGTGCATGTTTTTAGGCTTAGATCCGGATCATGATTATGTTAGTTGTTTATGTTATAAACTTATGTTAAGAATTAAATTAATAAGATGTAATTAATTTAATAACATGACTTAGGTTAACTAATTACTAATAAACATGAATTATTTTTAACCTAAGTATTTATATTATTAATACTTATAATTAATTAATTATTTTAAAAACCATGGATATAATTAATTAATTAAACATGACTTAGGTTATATTATTAGTATTTAATAATACATATTTTAACCTAAGTGTTTAATATATTTAATTAAAAACATGTCATACTTTAATTAAATATTATAACCTATAGTTTAATTAAATTACATGAAATAATTATTAAACTATATAATATATCATATGACTTGGAATATAATCATGAAAACACTTAGGCTTATTTACTTAGCTTATTTAACCAGCTTATTTCTAATTATGGAAACTTTCTATTTTTAGAAACTTAATTAAATAAGGCAGCTATTTTATTTATGGAAACCAGCTATTTTTAGAAACTTATTTATTTAAGGCAGCTAATCTATTTATGGAAACTTATTTAATTAAGGCAGCTAATCTATTTATAGAAACTTTCTATTTTTTTAGAAACTTATCTATTTTAAGCAGTAAATCTATTTTTGGAAACTTTCTATTTTTGGAAACTTTCTATTTTTGGAAACTTTCTATTTTTGGAAACTTTCTATTTTAGGAAACCTGCTATTTTTGGAAAGTTACTCATTATTACACAGTAAGTATAATAACACATGAAATACCAGAAATACTTAATCAGATTAAACAGAATATAAGATTTAACACAGTTTAAGGCTTTTAACAGTGTAAATAGTAAGAACACATAAAATAAGCTAAGACATGATATAAAACCAGCTATGTATGTAGTAAGCAAATACTTATTTCATGTACGTATTTATGTAGCACTAGTGTTTCGAAAGTAGGATTCTCGCAGTTCATCGTTCTCGTTCACTGGACATAAGGTACGGATTCCCGTCCTTTCAGTATGGACATTCTTTCCTTATTAGGATTTCCCGTATGCGGCCAACTGTTTTCCCGTAGTATAAGTGTGAGTTTGATTGCTTATGTTTAAATATGATTACCTATAGCCATATACATGCATGACCAGTTTCACCTAGTTATGGAGGTACCATAACCATAACATTAGAGGCACTGATGTTATGACTTCACCACGGCGGAGTGATTGCTCGTGGCGTCCCTTCAGCTTTTGGCCATTTATTTATATTTATCATGTGGGGCGTATGGGTGCATCCTAGTTACACGTTTTTATTCAGGATTACATGGTGAATGTGGTGTGTGCCTTGCATCCTTCACAAGGAGCTGATCCCTCCTACGCATTAACCAGTATATTAAATTAGAGGCAGCCCCTCTAATTTGCATGATGAGGTCACCCCTCCAATTATTCATGCACGGTGGATATTCATGACCTATATTGGCTAATGGTAAAATATGACAAACAGTTTTTATAAGATAAATGTAAGACTTTCAAACTATAAAACCAGTTTTATTAAGACTTAACCAGGTTACTCGGGACTTAGTTTCTTCCGCTGTTATTATGTTATATGCTTATCCTATTCATGCTTTATTGTACATCCGTGCACTGAGCGTATTGCTCAGCCGTTTTCCTTTTCTATGTTCCCAAAACGGCAGGTACTCAGGGACACTCGTAGACACTAAGAGTACGTGCATATGGACTAGAAGCTGTCTAGCCTTCTTTACATTATGCATTTCTTTTCTTTATGATACTTATGCTTTGGACATTGTTTCGTCCTTATTCCTTACTATACTATGTTTGTGTGTGATGAGCTTTACTTTTGGACTACCGATGTTTGATTCCGGTATTTTCCTTTATATGGTCAAGTAATGTTTAGACATTTTACCTTGTATGCTTTGATGACACGCCATAATTACGGTGATATTTCCATTTCCAAAATGGGGTGTTACAGAAACTCACATATTTTGCCTACTAAAGGAAAGAGTCATCCATGAAAGAGCTCTTAGATGTCTTAAAACACCCGACATTTGGTAGGGATGGTTCACTTTCCTGCACAACTGGTGTTGGCCCTTCCTAGTTTCTACTGATAATCTATAGGTAACGTACCCTGTGCAGTTAACACCAAAGAGTAGAGTGACAAATACCGAAGCAGACCCGTTACTTAGTTAGCTGCAATTTTTTGGTCCAAACTGAAAGTTTGTCCCGCCTTTCATGCACACTCACAGTGACACTGTCTCATACAATTGCTCTCTGGTTAAGACCACCAAAAGCTACGGAAGCCATATTGTTTTACAATGAAATGAATCCACACACAAGCGCATAGAGGTACACAAGTGTAATACTTTTATACTGATAGCAATAAGTAGGCTTTGTGTTACTGGTACAACAGCAAACATTTTCATTTCCTCCTGGTACATACCTTGTTTAGCTCATCATACATACAAACGGCAAGAAATCCTAATATAAGTTCAGTTTATTGAATTTAATCTATGTCTTGGATCTTCGAACTCAATCAAGATATACATAAATATGCAAAGTTGTTTATGAATCAAGCTTTGATATAAGTGTTATCAATAATCATCAAATATTCATCATCTTGTTGCTTATAAATAAATATCCTATATATAGTTTTCTAAGCGGTGTGATGAAACGTTGTATCGTTTCATCAACCATTGTAACGGTTGGAGTTTTGTAATAACTGCCAATAACCGTCATTTTGTAACTGTCAAATAACTGCTATCTTCGGGTTTTGGGATTATCTTGATGGGCTGTGAAATCGGCCCAACATCTCCCCCATAATCACAAAATGCGTCTTCAGTGTTGTTGTAGATTTCGTAGTCCAATAAGTTGCCTCATCGTAAGAAATCGTATCTTTTGTAGTGCCTTTGTGAGTATGTCAGCCTTTTGATATTCGCCACTTATAAATTCCACTTGTATGTCGTTTCTTTCAACGCATTCTCGAATGAAGTGGTATCTAGTGTCGATGTGCTTGCTTCTTCCATGAAAAACTGGGTTTTTCATTAGTTGTATTGCTGATTTGTTGTCCACCATTATGGTAATCTTTTCTTCTCTTGTATGAGTGAGCTTGCTAAGTAGTCTTTTTAACCATAATGCTTGAGTTGCTGCTGCAGTTGCGGCTATGAATTCTGCTTCACATGATGATAGTGCTACAGTGGCTTGTTTGTGTGAACTCCAGCTAATAGGTGATTCTCCATAGTAAAATATAATGCCAGTAGTTCCTTTGCCTTCTAGAGTGTTAACTCCATAGCTACTATCGCTATATCCTTGTATTTAGTATCCTCCATTATGTTTGTAGGTGATTCCATGATCTTTTGTTCCTTTTACATAACGTAGTACCTTCTTTATTACCTTCATGTGTTGCTCTTTTGGTTCTTGCATGAATCGACTAAGTAATCCAACAGAATAACTTAAGTCGGGTCTTGTATGTAGTAAATATCTCAAGCATCCAATTATGCTTCGATATTCAGTTGAGTCTACCAATGTGTCTTCAGTCTTCTTTGTTAGCTTTGTTCCAGGGTCCATTGGTGTCCATGTATCATTGTAGTCAATCATTCCAGCTTCATTTAGTATCTTGTTTGCATAGGCAGATTGCTTGATAGATATTTCACCCTTTGATTGTGTGACTTCTATGCCAAGATAGTATGCTAATAATCCTAAGTCGCTCATTTCAAATTTTTCTTCCATTTGAGCTTTGAAGTAGTCAATTTCCTTCTTAGGAGTGCCAGTAATGATTAAATCATCCACATAGACTCCTATCAATAGGATTGAGTCTCTTGTGGCCTTTGTGTAGATGGCTTGTTCCAATGCACACTTCTTGAAATCTAAAGACTTCAAGGTGTTGTCTAGCTTTATGTTCCATGCACGTGGTGCTTGTCTTAATCCATAAAGTGCTTTCCTTAATTTGTAGACTTTTCCATCTTTCTTTATCAATCCTTCAGGTTGTGCAACGTATACTTCTTCTTTTAAATCTCCATGTAGAAATGCAGATTTTACGTCGAGGTGATGCACTTCCCATTTTCTATTTGCAACTATGGCAAGTAGTAATCTAATGGTTTCCATTCTTGCTACAGAAGCAAAAACTTCTTCAAAATCTATGCCATGCTCTTGTATGTAGCCTTTTGCTACTAATCTAGCCTTGTGCTTGATTATTTTCCCATTTGCGTCTCTCTTCGTCTTAAACACCCATTTTAAGCCAATTGCTTTATGTCCATAAGGTAAGGTTGTGAGTTCCCATGTGTTATTTTTATTTATAGAATCTAACTCATCCTTCATTGCTTCTATCCATTTTTGATCGTCTGAAGCTTCCTTGTAATTCTTGGGTTCATCTTCTGCTAGTAGTAATTCCTCAGTATCTTCGTAAACATCATTCAATGATCTATAGCCTCTTATAGGTGTATGATTAAATCATGAGTGAGAGCTTGTAGATGCTCTTGATTCGCTATTTCTTTGATTGAATGAGTGTGTCAAATTATTTGGTGTAACTTGGGAATTTACTCGAGATGATCTTGTTGATGGTGTTTGAGTCGTGTGAGAATGTGTAGGTGAGCTATTTGTTGGTGATGTATTATCCATCATCGTCAAAATTGTTAAAGTCATCGTCTTCGTCATGTGGTTCGTCTTCATCCCTTGGTTCGGTTTCATGATTAGGGTGATCATTTTTGTTAGGGTTATCTATTATGAAGTCGATCCATTCAGGTTCTTCATTGATGTGCTCGTCTAAATAGTCGCTCCAATCCCATGTTTCATTCTCCTTGAATTTCACGTCTCTACTAACGCAAATTCTCCTTCTTATTGGGTCAAATAGTCTATATGCTTTTGATCCATATTCGGTTCCTAAGTATACCATTTTGATACTTCTATCATCCAATTTTGTTAGATGTTGTGATGGAACCTTTGCGTAAGCTATGCAGCCAAAAATCTTTAGGGTTTCTAGATTTGGCTTCCTTTGTTTAATTGCCTCGTATGGAGTGATATCTTCTAGTGCTCTAGTGGATGCACTATTTAGGATGTATATGGCGTGTCTAACAGCTTCAGCCCAAAAGTCTTGTGGCATGTTTGTTGCTTTCATCATACATCTTGTCATAGACATTATCGTTCTATTTCTCCTTTCTACTACTCCATTTTGTTGAGGTGAATAAGGTGCGGTAAGTTGTCGTGCTATGCCATTGTCTTTGCAATATTGTGTGAATTCACTTGAAGTGAATTCTCCTCCACGATCAGTTCTCAACATCTTTAATGTTGTTCTTAGCTCCTTTTCTATTGTCTTCTTGAATTCCTTGAAAGTATTAAAAGCTTGATCTTTTGTACTTAAGAAATATGCCCACATAAATCTTGAATAGTCATCGACTAGCAAGAGTATGTATCTTTTTCCAGAAGGTGTTGGTGGTGTGATTGGTCCACATAAGTCTCCATATACTAAATCCAATGGTGATGTAGATCTAGTTTTGGCTTTCTTTGGGAATGGCGCTCTACTATGTTTTCCAATTAAACAAACATTACAAATTTGTGTTGTAGGTTTAATGGTAGGTATTCCATGGACTAATTTCTTTTGAGCCATCATAGTGAGTGACTTGTAGTTTAAATGTCCTCATCTTGCGTGCCATAACCATGATGTGTCTTGTAAGTTTGCTAAAAGGCAGATAGGTGTGCCTATCCTTAGGTTTGCCTTGTAGAGTCGGTTCCTTTGTCTTGTGACCTTTAAGAAGATCTTGTTATCCATGTGATAAAGTCGTAATTCATCGTTTTCCATTATTACTTTACAACCAATTTCTGTGAATTGTCCAAGGCTCAATAGATTGCTTCTTAGGCTTGGTATGTAGTAGACATGTGATATGATTCTTTGTTCGTCATCATCACACTCTATTATGATTGAACCTTTTCCTTTTATTTCTATGTATGAACCGTCTCCAAATCTTACTTTTCCACTAACCTTCTCGTCTAAATCCTTGAAGTGTTCCCTCACTCCAGTCATATAGTTGCTTACCCCATTATCTAGGTACCATTGACTATCCATGTTTGTCTCTTTATGTCCTACATCAGTTTTGTGTAGCGAGACTTCTTGTTCTTCAACATCCTTAAGTCGTTTTCTCTTATTTTGAGGTTCTAAGATTGCCATCAGGAGGGTTGGCTCTAAATCTTCTTCTTCGACTAGGTTTCAGTGTTCATTTGCTTTAATTTGTGTGCGACACTTCGATGCTATGTGTCCTGGCTTGTCGCATTTAAAGCAAATAATTTTATTATTATTCCTTGTTGTGTTGAAGTTTCTTCTTTGGTTATTTTGAGAAGTTTCTTCTTTCTGCTTCTCATCCTTGAATTTTGCGTGGTTCTTATTTTGTGAAGATTTGTAGTTTCCACGTCCACGTCCTCTAAAATTCCTTCCCCTATTCTCATGTCGTGTGAACATCAGTTTTTCTTGATTGTCCACTTGTTTACCCTTCTTATGTTTAATTCTTTCTTCGTAGGTCTTGAGTCGGCCTATCGCTTCTTCTAGAGTCATCTTATTTAAATATGAGTATTCATCGATTGATGCGACGATTTGAAGGAATCTATCAGGTACAGCATTTAAGAGTTTTCGTACTAGTGTCGAATCCTCAAAAGTGTGTCCTAAGCTAGCGACTTTGTTCGCGTATTGTGTCAATTTTCCAGAAAAGGTGTCTATTGACTCATCTTCCTTCATTTGTAACGTCTTAAAGTCGGATTTGAGCGTTTGTAATCTCGCTTGTTGGACTCTTTCCTCCCCCATATGCCTTAATTTTAAAGCATCCCATATTTCTTTGGAGGTCTTGTGCTTCGATATTTGAAGCAGTTGCTCTTCGGGTAAATATTGAAAAAGAAATGCCATTGCGGTCTTGTCTTTCTTGTTATCATTTTGAGTAGTATCCGTTGGATCTACCATTTCCCATAAACCATTCGCTTCTAGAATGATTTGCATTCGAATTGCCCATAATGGATAATTCGAGGATTTAAGCATAGGACATTGGAAGTGAGGTGTACTCGTGGTACTAACCTCCTTCTTCGATCCTCCTCCATCTTCATTAGTCATATTATTAATTATCTTAATGATAGTGACTGAGAAATTTCCTAATTAAAATAATTTTGACACTTATAGTGTCGAGAAAAATATATTTATTTTTCTAATGAGATCTCTATCGCCAAATAGGCTATTTTAATTCTAATAGGCTTAATTTTTTGTAAAAAAAAATTTCCTTGGAAATTTCTGTTTTCTTTAATAGTGAATAAAAATAAGGTTAATTACTCCCTAAAATTATTCTAAAATATAATAAATAGTGAAAACACTTAAAAATTATATCTAAGTGTTTTTTATTTAATAAAATCTACTTATGATTTTAAAAGTATAATTTACTAAATAAAATTTTATTTTAAAAGTTTATAAGTTTTCTATAAAAAAAATTTCTAAAAAAACTTACAAATAATAATAAGATGGGTAGTTTGGTTTTTTTTAATAAAACCTGTTTGGGCTTTAGGCCCGTCGATCCTTTGGTCTGGATGATTAAAAAATCGGTCCGTTTCCTTTTTTGGGGTATCCTTATACCCGGTCCTTTATGCTTATCTATGGTCACTTATTAACACACGTTATGTGTGTTTAATAAGCCTTCTGTCTCTCTCTCCTTCTCCTTGTTTACTCCGTCCCCTCTCTTCCCTTGTTTCACAGTAACCCAAAAATGGTTTTGTGATGGATCTATATGAATCAAATGGTGGATTTAATAATCCTCCCTTTGATTTATTCAAACGTTTTGTTGAAAAAACGTTTGATTCTCCTGATTATGTTCTTGCAAAAATTAGGTTTTCGTAAGAAATTTGGGGATTTGGTATTTTGTTCGGATATATCGAATCGTGATGATTCCTATTGGGTTATCAAGTCCTAATTATGGATTTGATTGGGGTTTACCCAATTTTTCGAGAGTTGTGATATCCGAATCCTGGTATGTTTTCTGCCTTGTTTTCGAATCTGTGTTTTAAAAAACAAATCCGTGCCTAATTTTTGATTAGACAAAGAAATCTTTTCGTGGGTTTTGATGTTTGCAAGTTTTCTGGGAAGAAACCCCTATTGCCGAATCAGTGATTCAGGCGGTGGGTTGGATTTTTCCACTTATTAAACACCGAGATGAAATCTATGATTTGTGTTTAATTTTTTGTGCAAAGATCTGTGAAAAGTTTTTTGTGTCGGTTGTTTTTTATTCGAAAAACTGAAAGATTGGTATATGATGATTTGGTTCTATAACCAAAAGCTCTGATGCCAATTATTGAATTTAATCTATGTCTTGGATCTTCGAACTCAATCAAGATATACAGAAATATGCAAAGTTGTTTATGAGTCAAGCTTTGATATAAGTGTTATCAATAATCATCAAATATTCATCATCTTGTTGTTTATAAATAAATATCCTATATATAGTTTTCTAAGCGGTGTGATGAAACGTTGTATCGTTTCATCAACCATTGTAACGGTTGGAGTTTTGTAATAACTGCCAATAACCGTCATTTTGTAACTGTCAAATAACTGCTATGTTCGGGTTTTGGGATTATCTTGATGGGCTGTGAAATCGGCCCAACACAGTTACCTAATTTGATTTAACCACTTGACACGAATAGAAAACTTAAACTTGATTATGTGTTTTGTATGTTTGTGTTGTAATATAATATGTAAGAACTGATTTAACCTAAGCTTAATTATATGACTTGTGGCTTTGAGGGGTTTGTTAGAGCTCCAAAGGAAGGCGTACAGTGATGATCACTTCAATGGGTTTAACCTTTGTCAACCATTGGCCAAGCCCCGCCGTCATGTCCACAGGCTTCCCCATTGGCGTTGACAAGTCAAACAGTACTTAAAGTAAACGAGCAATTGTCGAGTGAACCACGTGGAAAGCAAATGCAGTCGCGTGACACATTCTTCTTCTTGAGCTGAATGGAATGTGTTCAAAATTTGTAACTGATCAAGAGAATCAAAAACATTAAATTGATGTCTGGTACATTTGAATGTAATTAGTTGTTTGCCATGAAATTCTAAAAGTTTCAACGAATTGCAAATAAAAAAAGCTAAATATAAACACTACTGATGATGAGTACCTTCTTTCTACGTGATATTCAGTCTCAAGCTTCCTTGTTAAATATTAAATTTCATAAATAAATAAATCATAATATTAAATTTCATAAATACATATGGAGAATATATTAAATTTAATAAGCACATTATATGATTTCTAAAAATAACCGATTAAATATATTTGGAGACAATATTAAATTTAATAAGCACATTATATGATTTCTAAAAATAACCGATTAAATAAATATGGAGACAATATTAAATTTAATAAACACAATATATGATTTCTAAAAATAACTGATTAAAAACAGCCCAATTACCTTTTTTATATATATAAATAGAAATCAAATCTTGACACCCATAACCGATTCTAAAATCCTAAAGTTCTCACAGACTTGAGGTACGATTTCTACGTCTTTTAATTACTTATTTTTTAATATATGATATTTTGACATTATCACACTCATGCATTCATGGTATTATATTTATATGTGTTCCGAATCATGCCTCATGTTGAATTATTACTAGCACTTAGCCTTGTTGTATAATCAATGGTTTTTAATATCTTTTTGGACATATTTTATGATTTGTAATAGATATACCTTGTGATGGAATGGTCAGAGATGTTGCCTAAATGTCCGAGTTTTGCATGCGTGTGTAAGTCTTGGCGGCTGCCGGCCATAAGAAGATACCACAACTCGAACGGACCTCCTTCGCGGTTGCCATTTTTGATGCTTGCAGAAAATAGTAGGGGTGAGCATCTGTTCAAAACCGAACAGAGCCGAAAAGGGTTTCTTCGGTTCGACTTGGTTCGTCGGTTTGGTTCGTTTTTTCGTTGCTTTTGCTCAGCCCTAGAAAACAGTAAGGGCGAGCGTCTGTACAAAACCAAACCTAATGTGAGTCAAGAAAATAGTTATGATCAGGAGTCTCGTGAATTGTTCCTCCTCTCAAACAAGAGCATCCGCAAGATACGGCTCCCTGAAGCATATGGTAAGGCGTGTAGGTCTTCATGTGGATGGCTCCTGACAGTTGGAAAAGATTTTGGTTCACAACTCATAAATCCTTTATCTCGTGAAATCATCAACCTTCCGAAGGTAGACTACTTTTCCGAGCCCAATGATCCTTTACCCTGGCAATATGCCATCAGAAAGGTACTCCTCTTGTTGGAATCAAAATTGTTGTTTGTAACATGGGGAGGTAGTAGGCTAGGATTTTGCCATATTGGAGATAACAAGTGGACATCTGTTGAATACGGTTTAAACAACTATGCCATATCCGATATTACTTTCTACCATGGACAACTTTATACTTTTGAGATTGATAACAAGATCCGGGTATGTAATGTAAATGGGAAAGGTCCAGCGGTCTTGGTTGATGTAGCAAAGATACCAGAAGATGTTTATAATATATTGGCGTTTCCATCTTATATAGTTGGATTAGATGATGGTGAGAGGAAACAGTTGCTATTAATTATCAGTGAGTTTAATGTTTTTCAAGTTTTGGCTTATGATTTGGAAAGTGGGAATTGGTCAAAAGTGACGGATATTGGTACGAAAACTTTATTTGTGGGTTATACTTCTTCCTCTTTTTGGGTGGAGGACACTACTGGGACGATAAAGGGTAACTGCATATACTACATAGATCGTGTGACGGGAGATATGGGGATCTATCATTTGTTAGACGGAACCATCGAACCTCACTACATTGCAGGAGAATCACATAGCCGTGTTAATCCTCCAATGTGGCTTCAATCAATGTGAATTTTATTTACAATGTAATTTGTTACAGAACTTTCAAAGAATGTTATTGATCACATATCTATTAGACTTTCAAGATTAATTTCAGTTATTTGGTAATGTTTTCATTTCATGATCTATTAGATAATGGCAATGGGGTCGATTTGTGTGGTTGCTTGTTTTAATCAAAAGGCATATCGTTGCAACAATGACTTTTCTTGCAAATCTGAAATAGAAAGAAAGGAAAGATTGCAAGGTATTCCATAGAGCTAAAACCAAATTTAATAGTAATAACCAGATGAAATGCTTAAGAGAAGAGCCAGTTACCATTTCAAGTACAAAATCACCTAGAATATAACCATATCTGATTAAACTTGGTAACGCGTAACGCATCGGTAGATACAAAACCTCTAGGTGACGGAGTCTGCACAGAGAGATCAGTAGGGTTATAGCAGATTCTCCTGTACAATCAAGAACAAAGCACAGAAAAAATGTTCCATCATGCGCCTTTGATTTCTTCTTTTGGGACAATATCAGAAGTCATCTTTTAAACACAGAAGGAATACATATACTAGGCTCACAATCAGCTAACTGAAACATTTTCATAAGAAAGCAAATGTAAATATCAGATGTATCAGTTGGAAGCTGAAAAAGAGCCACAGCCACGAATACTTCGCTGGTCCGGTTTTATTTTCCATTGAATTATAGGACGACCAACGACTAGAGACACAACCAACAACACAAAAATATAAGTATCAAATATAGCAAGCGTTTGTAAGAAATTAAACCATCAGAACAATGCTCCATATATACCGAATGTAATGGTGTAAACATAGATACATGGCATAAGTTAATAATACTACCACTGTTATTCCCATACAACAATCTGAATACCAAGAAATCAATCACATGAAAATGAAGATATGATTTTCAACTTGCAACAACAATATAACCCTCTAGTCACAACAAAGAATCTATGTCATATGTAAAACAAACATGGAGCAGATTTGTGCTTAAGAAGCATGAGAATGTCTGTAACGACCCGTAGGCTTAGTAACTAACATAACAGGGGTCACAAACATTAGAAAAAACATCAAAATCACACTACACCATGCATATCTGATTTATGTTAAGGGGGGCCGGAAATTTTTTTAGCGACATCAATAACGACAAACGGCCATCGATACTCTTATAAGGAAACCGAGAGGAGGTTATCACCAATACAAACTAATTTTGTCTACCTGTTTTTCATTAGTACACCATATCCATCAATATATGACTTCGGATCGGCTAAAATCATATGTTTTGTATATAAAAAATATTGTATGATTTAGAGGTGCCATATTACCAAACTAATACATGATTGTCAAACCTTATTTTTAAATCCAAAGATTTAGGACCAACATAAATATTATGATTTAAAGCATGGTAACTCATACAAAGACGGGACGCAACATAAGTTTATGTTTCGAGCCCCCATAATTAATTTCTATAACAAGTAGCTTGACATTAAAACATCAACAAAGTAGTTGTTAGTGTTGTTTTATATATATATATTAATTATTGCATGTTTGAAATTTTGAGTGGGTAAATTTTTGTATGATCATTCAAGGGTGTTAGGGTTAGATGATATGTTTGTGATGATATTAGGATAATTTTAGACATATGAGAATGATTAAAATGGGTTGAAAAATTGATTTAACATGATTTTTAAACATGTATTTTAGACCAGTAGGTAAAAGGTAATTTTTGGAAAACTTACTCATTGAAAATGGTTAAACTAATAGGATAGTGTTGTAGAGAATTCTTTTAGCTTCGATTTGATATAAGGTAGAGCTTCTCGCTCCAAACGAGCGCGAAGTTACGTTAGTTTGATTATTCGTGTACCGGGAGACGAGTATCGACACGATATATAATTGTTGTCGATATTTGGATCGAATATCTGGGACTATAAAAAGTATTTTGAAATGTGTCATGGACTGATGTTAAGTGTTAAGTATGAGGATGTTGAGTTTATTTTCAAAGTCGAGTGTCGGTTTTGTAAACGGAGTAAAATAAATAAGTTAAAAAGACTATATGAGTTGTTGACGTAAAACTGTCCGGTTTTTGTAGTTCAAAAATGTGTCGGGCAGGGAACTTTAAATGTAAAATCTTTTGATGGGCTTTTAACATGTCTTTCTATGTATAGTAAGTGAGATTTCTGGTTAGTATTATAAGTATTTGACATGTTTAAGTGGGGTAAATGAGCTCGTACATTTGGTGTGTACCGGCAGATTGTTATCGAGTGTATGGAGTGTATGGACTAATAAAGTAAACATATAGAAGGGAGTAACAGGTCACTTGTATTGTTTTCATTTTGGGTTGGTTGTGATTTTATTATTTTGAGTTTGATGTTACTAAGTATTGATTTTATTCGAGTTTATTATTGATGAACGCGCCTTATTTAATAGGTTGCGGTTTTTGTGTTTATCGGGCATCAACTATCGTTGAAAATCGTCTTGCTACTGCTATTACTCCAGGTGAGTCTATAGCCTCGCTTTTGTAATTGTGTCGAATGATTTTAAAACCCGCGAGGGGGATACATGCTATTTGAAAGTAAAATGAACACAAGTCATGATTGATTGTTTGGACCCGAATGTTGCCTTTGTTGTTTTGAATTGTATAAGTACCTAAATTGCAAAAGTCCCTAAATTCATGAGTCGTTAACTATCTTCTGACTTGATGTTGTGAGTTGGGAATAGCCGCTTATTCTAATAATAGTACTATTGGGCAGACGACCATATCTGAGACCAGGGATTTACGCTGAGTAACCCGCTGGGAAGGATAATTTTACGAGAATGAGAATTGGTATTCTTGCAATTGATACCCTAGTAGGGGCACTGGAATTTAATCTAGTCATGCCGACTTTAGGCGTGGGTGACTAAGTTAAGGGGTCGGTGTCATGAGCTTAATACAATTTAATAGCTATTGCTATATACCAGAATGCCTGACTAATAGATTGTGTGCACGGCAATTCTATTAAATGATCTTGATTGATTTTTCTCTTGTGTTCAAATGAGGATTTGGAAAACCTATAGACTCGATCAACCGTTGTGTTGATGATTTTAAGCATGTATTTCAGGTGATTGAAGTAGATTGCTTATGGAGCTTGCTGGAGAAGGATTGCGGATTGCTTTTGTGGTGATTGGTCTAAAACGGATTTCTTTCCCTTTTGTCAATAAAATAATAATGTACGGTCAAGTACTTTGGTAAATTGTTTGTGGATTTGATAAAGTCTTTGGGAGACCTAAATGTAACTCCGATATTTCTAAAATTGTTTTACTTGGGATCGAAAGTTTTAGACAATGGTTAGATTATATCATTTTATACTTCAAATGTATCATTTTAAGATTGTTTAAAGTGCTTTGTGTAACGATGTTTGTATTTAGCACCCAAATGTGTATTTTCGCTGCACATTGTAATTTGGGGGTGTTAAACTTATTAATAAAATTAACTCTTTACGTATTGTGTGCAATCCCGTAATCCCGAGTTCGGTCCTAACACACGACTCTTAAACTTACGTCCATAAACTTACATCTGGAACATCTGCTTATCAGTCATTTTTAGCGTACTAATTTCTTTGTTTTAAGTGTATGTTTACGGTTTTAGTATTTGTTTATGGTTTGAAGCCAAGTGTGTGTGAATGTGCGGTAAGCTTAAACGAGCAGTATTGGTTGATGGAAGAACACTCAGTATTTGGGACACTTTTGATTATTCAGGTAACTCGACTAAGAGTATGGTTTGATAGCAAAATGTTATGAGTGTTCTTTTGTTTGGCCTAAATACCTCAGGGTACTACAGTGAAGCAATCGGAGACATAGCTTGTGACGGGTAACATAAATACACGGTTAGCAAAACAGCTAAACAGATACCAGTTTTATACTACATGGCTACATGCCAACTTTTATACTATTAGCCAACTAGAGTGCACTAATAGTTGGCTCGAGTTTGACTGCATTTCAATGTTGTATGAAGACATTCAACTCATGACAGACACTGGTTTGGAAGCATTTGGATTTTCCATCTCTTGGTCGATACTGATCCCAAGTTTGTTGATATCATAAATGTCAGGTATACCAAAATCTTTGTAACTCTTACTATCGTCCTTATGTGTAGTGTAATTATTTGCAGACGGAATAAGGTCCATCAATTTGAAAGGCTTAGAATACTACAATGATTTCATCGACGAGCTTATTAGACATGGTAAAATACAATTTAGTTATATAATTGCCAAAAAGCTTTAGAATAAAACAACTAATTTTGAGAGCGCTGATAATGCGGGAATACATCCACATGTCACATTACATCATGACGATTTACCACAAACGTTTGCCAAAATACATCCCTCGGGACTAATGATGCAAATATTTTCGTTATCTTCTAACGAGGGATGTATTTTACAAAAAAAGTTGAACTTTTTCGAAAAAATATATTACCTTTTAACTAAAAAAAAGTTTAAATTTCTTTCCGAAAAAAGTTATAAAATTGTTTAAACATTTAGTTTAAATTTTTTTAATTTGTTTAAACATTTTTAAAAACATAAACGTTTAACTTTTCAAAAAATAAAAATAAATTAAAATATCTTTAACGACACTTAAGCTAAGATGTCTCGTTCTTTGCAAAAGCACAATGCCTCCTTATACACTTCTACACTTGTGGTTTATAACACCAACCACACTTTATACAAGTAGATAGATGAATTGGTACAATAATGGTGATTGCGTAGGTAACATTTAACATATTCGCGCAATGTGAAGCCTTGAAGGATCAAAGCTTAGAGTTGAGATTTCTCGTGACCGATCTTTATATGAACAAGGATCTAAATCACAAGAAAGAAGAGAATAGACAAGATAGATTAGAGATTTAGATATATACTGAGATTAGAGAGAATGATTTAGATAGAAATGAGTGAAGAATAAGCTTGGGCAAGGTTCCTATTTATAGGCAAAGTACCGGTACCCCACGGAACCTATCAGACCTTCACCTTTGGGTCCGCCGGGTATGACTTTTGTTGCTATTAAATGTTTGTCAAAGATCACAAGTAACAATCAAATCTTGCCTAGTTTAACTTAATATATCTGACAAGAAAAGTCAAAGTCAACATATGGAGTCCATTTTTTAAGCTTACATAATTTGTGTATACTTTTATGTAAATTTGATGTATAAGTACATGGACTAAAAAGACTTTTGTGTTGTTTGTAATTCAAACATAAAGATATGTTTGATTTTTTTGTCGTTAACAAAATGTTAAGTATGATTAAAACATAAATATTGTTTTAGTGCGATATTTGCATTTAGAATTTTGTTTGAATTAAATATTTTTTGCTTTGAGTTTTAGATGGAAAACCAAGGTAACCGTGCTCATTTGTATCTCTTTGGGATATTGGTCTTTTATTTTGTTATGGAGTATGGTGTTACAAATAGAGACCAAAGAACTCACCTCATATGGATACTCGTATCTCGTTCAGATAACATACTTTTCGGTGAACTTGATGAAGAATTTGAGATATTTTCAACTTGTGTTGTTGATATAATAAGTATGAGATATGATAATTCGAGGAATATTTATGGTAGGATTGCGACTCTTATTAGCGATTTACCAATGTGACTAGATATTTTATTTTCGAGTGATCAATTCGTTTGCGTTTGATTGTGATAACACGATGTGGTTGGTTGCGACATAGGGTCGCGCCATCACCCATAACGTTGGCTGGTGATAGCCAGCCAAAACTTCATGACTTAGGCCACAGAGTGGTTGGCTCAAGCCATGGGCTCGCGCCATGGTGGCCAGCCAAGCCATGGCTCAGCGTACCGAGAACTCTAATGAGTCAATCAATGTGTACTTACGAGGCTTTCAGACTCGGACGATGCGTTAGTTGTGTCATGAACTTTATATAAAAAGTCTTTAAAATAAACAATGCAAGTCTTCATTAATACTATCATTTTTACGTTCCTGAGTTGATTATAATATACTTGTTAAAATAGTTGATAGTTATATGGGCCAAATAGATCCATGAAGCAAATCCAACAACACCATTCTAAGCTTAAAACCTAGGAAGGCCCATATATATGCAGCCCTCTATAAGAAAGAAAGAAAGAGAAGCCAGTAGTAAACCCTAATCACTTTTCACATTTCCAGCCTCCACTTTTTTTCTTATCCTCTTCTCTTTCCACTAACTAACCCTAAATCTCATAATCCATTCTTTTTCAGTGCTTGTTATTATGGATCTTTGCAGATCCTTATATTCCGGAAGAAGGTTAAGGTTGTTGTTGTTACATTCAAAACAACAACAACATGAATGACAAATCAAACGTCACACATCATGATATAAAGAGGTGCTCAGCGGTGTTTAAAGTTTTTTGTGAGCCTTTACGTTGTTTTTTAAATAGCCGTCTAAAGCTTTTAACGTTTTGTTCGTATAGGTGTTATATCTGAGTTCCACAATACTTGGAGACGTGAGCCTTGCGAAGAGATATCCTTGATGAGTTGGATCTTGTGAATGAAAAAGAAAAGCGCTAAAAGGTTTTGGTCACTTGAAAGTTATGATGATAAATCACACTAAAAGAGCTATGTAGAAAGATAATGAAGGTAGCACATCGTAATATTTGTTTTTAATAATCTACACTGTTTTAAGATACTTACCAACATGTGTTGTTTCATGAACAAATCACAAGGGAACGCAATAGTGGATGTAATGTTTCCACTGATACACAATATTTCCGCAGGTCCTACATACAGCCAAAATCAACCTAAGGATCAAAGAGAGTGTCCACAGCAAGGTGAAGATTTGGTGATACAGGTAATGCACATTTTACAAAGGGTATACTCTTCAGTTGGTTGCTTTCAAGCATACGTAGTGTGGTCAAAACCTTATTACTTCTGACTTCTAAGACATAATCAACTGTTGCTTGCATGGTGCTTGAGTTATAAATTTCATATTGGATTTTTGTGTAGACGATTGAGGATTCATATCAATATTGTAGGTAGGGGTGTTATCGGGTTGGGTTAACGGGTTATCAGGTCGGGTAAGGGTGTCATCGGGTTCGGGTGGTATTCGGGTCGGGTCATATCAGGCGGGTGATTCGGGTTATCGGGTACAAACATGAGATTAATTACTATAACTTTGTGGGTCTTTATCAATGAAAATAGGTTGTAATTGCATGATTTATAGTTGTTTCTTGTATATATATTATGTATAACATGATATTTGTTTATTCAAATTGTGCGTTAAAGATTCATTACAAGAATTAAACACTTTAATACCTTGCTTCATGAACAGTTAGTTAAAACGATTGTGTCAGTAGTGTCTATGAAAATGCTATGAACAGAAGACATTACCATGCTATTTGAGTAAGTGAAGCAATATTGTAAATATTTTGTACACACACAACTAAAGCACTTCATGCCTATACGAAAAATAGGTCATCAGCACGAAGATTATCACTATAATATATATTCTTAAAAACATTAAATATCGATTTTTGGGTCTTATCGGGTTGAACCGATAACATTAATTTTATAACCCTAACCCGACCCTACTAACAATGGCGGGTTATCAGGTTCGGGTCAAAATAACCCGACAAGAGTTTTTAACCCGATTTAAGCTCATCGAGTAAACCTTATAGTGTTTGGGTCAGGTTGGGTCAATATTGTAAATAGGTAGAAAATATTGAATGATGTTGCATTGGGATTAGGTTAATTTATATGATAGTTTTACTTTACAAGATCACTCCATCATATGTGTTACCTACATTGATGGTTTTTTTTGCCAAGTAACACATGAATTGAAACATATGCATGCGACCCGTGATTACAAAACTCCTACTTTCTTCTTTCGGTTGCATCTTGATTTGGGATAAGGTTTTAATATCCATGAATTATTCAACGAAGAATGATAGATTACTAAATATAAATTACTGAGTCACATGTGGTAAACTTGAGTTTGCTCATTCTGATTAACATCTTAAGCTTGAAATAACTTGGTGTATACCAGTCATTCCAGAACCATTCTCTAATACTGTTTGCCAAAAATAACCTTTTAATGAAAATATTTCGACTTTTACTTCCGTTGTATACAGAATATAACTAAATACGAAGAAATATTGGGAAGGGTTGAGCTTGAAAGGGTGGAACTCGACAGTTTCTTGACGAGGGGTTTAGGTAGATTCCCTCAGAATGAAACATTGCTATCACTAAAGAGAAGGCGTGATTATATATTTGGTCTTTCAACTATGGAAAATGGAGATTTCGTGACTCCACACGTTGGTTTAGATTCGAGTGCACATTCCGATAAACCAACGTGTGTGCAAAACAATCAAGAAACAAGAGAACGAGTGCAGCAAGAACATGATATGTGTACGAAGGAACTTCACCATCGGTCTACTACTGCAAGTGGTGGTGTTAATTATGGTTGTCTAGACTCAAGAACATATTCTATTAGGACAGACGCAAGTGAACAAGCGGATATTTCTATCCCACAAAATCAGACTGTTACATCTGAGCAGTAGACTACATACAAAGCTGATACAGGTAATTCTTAAGGTAAAGAAGATAAAAGTCATACATCATGACATAAAGAGGTGCTTGTTATGCTGGCGTGTCGAGGAAATAGTCATTAGTTTCAGACAGACTGCGTTCGGTATCACTAGCACGGATGGTGGTGGCTGAATTTGCTCCACTAAGTGAGTTTCTTTGGGTGACGGGCAATGTTAACCGCCAACGGTTTACAGTAAGACATGAGGAAACAGTTAATATTCACTACAACAATTTTCTACCCTAGGGACGACTTATTCGTCCCTAGGGACGCCACTAATCGACCCTAAACTCCTAGGGACGACTAAGTCGACCCTAGGAGGTTGTGCCTAAAAAATCGTCTCTAGGATCCTAGGGACGAACTCCTCTTTGTATCCTAGGGACGACTTAGTGGGTCCCGCAACCCACTACGTTGAAAAAATTGACTAACCTAGGGACGACCCTCTTTGTAACCTAGGGTCGACAAAGTCGTCCCTAGGTTATAAATAAAAATAATCTTTTTCAAAATTTTTCTTAAAAATTCTTTTTTTTATTATTTTTAATGAAATCTTTTTTATAAATATTAAAAAAAACATTTTTAGAAAATAAAAAAAAAATATTTATCACCCTAGGGACGACTTAGTCGTCCCTAGGTTTCAAAATGCCCAGGTATTCAATACCTAGGGACGACTAAGTCGTCCCCAGGTATTGACACCTGGGCATTTTGAAACCTAGGGACGACTAAGTCGTCCCTAGGGTGATAACCTGGATGATATTTAATAACCTAGGGACGACTAAGTCGTCCCTAGGTGTACCTGGGGGCTAAAAAAAAAACTGGGCTATTTTGCAGTTTCCAGATTTTTTCCGGAACTTTTTCCGGACAAAATCCACAATTCAAAATGGCAGAATTCGACAAATACAGAATAATAACAAATCAATAAACGTTACGATACCATATTACGATAAATTATCCAACGTCACGATACAATATTCATCAAATACACTTATCCAATCCTAAATCAAATGTTTCAAACGCTACAAGTCTCAAACTTTATTAAACATGCATAATAAGAAAAATACTACCACAACCTCTACTCCGCATCCTCGTTAGGTGAAAAGTCACCTTCCCCATCGTCACCCTCCTCGTCACCCCCCTCGTCACTCCCCTCGTCATCGCCTGATAAGTCGTCACCACTGTTTTGTACATTCCTATCTCGACCCAACTCGTCAACGGACCGGTAATCGTGCTCATAGGGATTTGTGATTACACGAGAACCTCCGGGTATGGATTGTGAAGTAGAGCCGATCTCAAAAGCCGAGTGTGTGGTGGGACGATAACAATAGTTAAATGTGTTATTGTTGGTGACGGGAGCAATAGGATAAGTGCCGGTATAGGGAGGTTGGAGTGGTTGGAGATTGTCGGGCAAAGATGGTCGGTATGGGTCGATGGAAGGAGGTTGCACTGGTTGTGCCCAAGGATAGGGGGTTGGACTAAATGAGCCCAATCAGGAGCTAGGGTGGGCATAACAAAGGGTCGGGGCGGGGGTACAAAAGTAGGAGGTCTAATTGGGTGATCAGTATTTGAGTTGTAGTTCTGGAAAAACTCACCCAATTGACTCTGATATTGCGCCATATGCTGGTACGACGTCTGACTATATTGTTGCGCCGCATCTGCCTTTAACGCTGCCAAGTAAGCCCGTTGCTGCGCCTCCTGATTCTCTTTCCTCAGCAGCTCCATCTGTCGCTCATTT
Organism: Glebionis coronaria; assembly: GCA_025667525.1. Taxonomy (NCBI): domain Eukaryota; kingdom Viridiplantae; phylum Streptophyta; class Magnoliopsida; order Asterales; family Asteraceae; genus Glebionis; species Glebionis coronaria. Next base: position 18,766,571 of record CM046877.1, on the reverse strand, counting down.
CGTTCTATCAATTCTTGAAATTCACTACGAGAGGGAACATCTGGTCGACGTGGAGCACCCCGCCTGCGATAAGTTACAACAACAATGTTTCATTATATACAACAAGACATAAATATGAACAATTGATTTACATTTTGTTTTATTGAGGATATATAACCTGCGAGTTGTGTTATTGGCACCACCCGGTAACTTTCTGCCTTGTCCCGACACATTTTGCTTATTTTGACTTGGCATGATTTGAGCCACTATTTCTTTATCAGACATGTGCGGGACTATACCGGCTCTCACTTGGTCACTGAGGGCTTTCATCTTTTGCTGGGAAAAAAAACGATTTAAAACAAATGAAATTAGTTACTAAGGCATGTAAAGAGTTATATATTACTTACATATCTTTCCTCGTTTTCTTTACTTTTAAACGTGCCACCACTTGAGTGCCCCTTCCTCCATGTTTCAACCAGGTCCTCGTAAACCCCTTCCTTGACTTTCTGTAAAATATCAAATAAATTAGTAACGAGCTATAATAAATAAACAATATAAACGCTTTTAAATAAATCACAAAAATTATAAAGAGTCTTACGTATTCATTCCTTCCTCGGGCGAATGGTTTTTTGCCTTGAGTGGTCGGTACCGTGTTTTTGGAATGATTAACAGTATTAACCTCACTTCTTGCCACCCTCTTTGGGTCTGACCACCACTGAACCAATTCAGCCCAATCACCTTCGGTTCTACTGTCCCACACACTCGACGGCGGTACATGTTCTTGTGCCAGTGCGGGCGTCTCATATTTCGAATAAAAATGTTTCTTGATCCTGTTCTTGTATTTTCTATACAGCAACCTCAGATGATATTCCAACGCAAGCCTAACCCGAGTACACACCTCATACACACCATTGCCACACACCACCTGAGTACGATCATTGTACCATGGCTCGAGGTCGAAATATGTCTGCATAAAAACATATGAATTTAAATAAACAAACAAATTAAACATAACACACATATCTAAATGTCGATAACAATAACAATATAAGTAAAATAAACAATTTTCACCTCAATTGTAGGATAAATATGAGCTTTATCAGACTCTGGAATTTCGTCCCATTCGCAGTTCAGGGGAAGTGACCGGATTAATTCCCCCATAAGATGAGTCAACAATGATGCATAATCGCCCAGAAAATGGAAGGTTTTCAGATCTTTAAATTCAAAGCCAATTGTCAAAGGTTTTTCGTTATTATTTCTGTACGCCGTCCTTAATTTTCCTAGGTTGGTCACAAAGCGTTGATTTGAACCTACAAAAGATATGTTATTTACTCGTAAAAATTCAAGTGACATAAATTATAAATATCAGTGTTATAAAAAAATATAATGATTTCTTACGCTGACACTCGGCCGGTACAGGACGTGTGGGCCGTCTGGGTGGACTACCACCAGCATCCCCACCGTGTGACCTAGGAGCTACACATGCCATCTGTAAAATAACAAGTTCATATCAGTATACACATTTTATCAATATACACATTTTAACATATAAAAACATTTTCATTAAAAAACAAAATTACACAATTTAATTAACCAATTAATACTAATACACAAATTCATATCAATATACACATTTTAACATATAAAAACGTTTTCATTAAAATACAAAATTACACATTTAAACAAATAAAAACAACTCATCATCATTTAAACGTATAACAATTGTTTCATTCAAACAACAACTTAAGCATATAACAATCGTTTACAAATAAAAAATTACACATTAAAGCATATAACAACTGTTTCATTCAAAATACAACTTAATATCAATTGTCATCATCTTCAGAATCATCGCTAGATAAAAGTTCTTGAACATCATTATTAGGGTTCACTTCATCATCATCCGACACTAAATCATCATCATCAACATCACCAATGACGTGTGCAACTACTTCATCATCTTCAATATTAATAATATCATCATCAACCGGTGGGGCGTCCACTTCCGTTGGTTGAGTATTTACACTCAAATCCGTAATACCCAAATTAGGCAAAGCAACAGACAGTGTAACATCTGATGAACTACTACCATGTATAACATCTTCATCGGACTCTACCACATCTCGATGATAAACCTGTTCGACGACCTTCCAATGAAGCGGTCGTCTAGCAAGGTCTTCAAGGTAGAATACTTGTGTTGCTTGTGTCGGGAAAATGTATGGGTTATTTTGGTGAAATAGCCTATCGGTCAAAATATGATGTATGCCTTGCTCAGTGTAAGAACGTCTGTTGCGTTTGGTGCAATTGGTAGGGTTAATTGTGTCAAACCATTTACATCGAAACAACAAAACCTTGCGGTTGCCGATATAAGTGAGCTCCAGAATTTCTTCGAGTTGACCATAATACATCTCTCCATCAACCCCGGGTGTTGAAACTCCGCTGCATTGAGTGGTACGAAGTATATCGCGTTCACGTACCACAAACTTCACACCGTTCACTATGCAAGAGGGGTATGTACATGAACTAATAGGTCCACATGCCAAAGAGAATAACTCGTCACTACAGCCCACACTCACTTTTTTTTCACGAGTCTACAAAAATGAGATACAAAAAGGTTTATTAGATGAGGAATAACTCCAAGGTAATATATCTAATGTATTTACCATGTTATTAAACCACGCAGGAAAACTCGTTTCCACATTATCAGGCACCTCTCTACAAAGGTTCATGATATTAGCAGAAGTCATCGAGAAAGAATAATTTTCAAAATTATAAAAAATAGGAAGAAACATACTCGCTGTAAGCTGAGATGTCGGCTTCGACTTCAGGACTGTTGTTAAGTATAAACCACGTAACTGCCTGCATGTCGTCATTAGTCATACGAGTTGGTTTGATTCCACCCGTCGGTGTGCATACGGTCCGGAACACCTCAAATTTATCTGGTTATCCAGGCAAATCGTCTTCATTTCTGCCAAGGCGGTTAAATCTCGTCTCGACATCCTTAAGGTAACGCGAACAAAAAGTTAATGCCTCTTCTGCAACATAACCCTCAGCAATAGAACCTTCAGGCTTTGCTTTATTTCGTACATAATTCTTTAGCTTTTTCATGTATCTTTCAAATCGATACATCCACCTGCCGCGAGTAACGGAACCTAGAATAGCCTCATCGGGTAGATGTATAACCAAATGAGTCATTATGTCGAAAAAAGCAGGAGGAAAGATTTGCTCTAAATTAACCATCATAATGATCAATTTGTTTTTAGCTTCTTTCATGTCCTGCACAGTCAAACTTCGAGCACAAAGCTGCTTAAAGAATAAGCAAATGTCGATTATAGGTTTTGCAACGTCTTTGGGCAAGTATTGTTGCACTCCATAAGGAAGTAACCGATGCATCATTATATGACAGTCATGAGATTTCAAGTTCGTTATATTGTCATCATCAGCGGTCACTTTTTTCTTGAAGTTGGATCCAAAGCCATCAGGTAGTCTGACTCCTTTAATGAATTTACAAAAAAGTTTTCTTTTTTCTGGAGTGAAAGAGAACTTTGGATGAGGCTTATCGAACTTCCCGTTATCTTTTTTAACTAACCACAACTCCTTTCGAACTCCCATTTTTTCTAAGTCTAGCCTTGCCTTTGGCGTGTCTTTGGATTTGTCGTTCTGTAACAGGGTATTCAGTAAAGCCTCAAGGAAATTCTTTTCGATGTGCATGACATCGTAACAGTGTTTTAGTAGAAGAAAGGGCCAATACTCAAGATCCCAAAAGATAGAACGCTTACTCTAGTTCAATTCAACATCTCAATTTTTGGGGCGGTTCTCTTTGAGAATTAGTTTATGTTTCCCCGGTTTACGTTTAAATACTTTACTAATCTGCAATTGAATATCAAGTTCTGAGAACTTTCTTGGTTTAGGCTTATTTTCGGGAAAACCGTAGAATTCCTTGGATTTTTTCCGATCTGGATGATTTGTTCTTAACCATCTTCTGTAACCAACATAAACGATTTTGTTGTTGATACGCATCGATGGAGTGTCAACATTACAAGTAGGGCATGCGAGGTACCCTTGCCTAGTCCACCCAGACAAACTACCTCGAGCTGGAAAATCATTGATGGTCCATAAAACCGCCGCTTTCATTTTGAAATGAGTACCCGTAGCAGCGTCTTTCGTCCAGACTCCCTCCCATAAATCTTTGAGTTCTTTAATTAGAGGCTACAAGTAAACATCAATGTCCTTTGCAGCTGATTTAGGGCCGGGAATTAACATCGTCAACATTAAAGAAGTTTCTTTCAAACACATCCACGGTGGTGTGTTGTATGTTGTCAATATAACCGGCCACATGCTGTAAGTTTGGCTCATCATGCCATAAGGATTAAAACCATCAGCAGCCAACCCTAATCGAACGTTTCTAGGGTCACAAGAGAACTCAGGTTTCATCATGTCAAAATATTTCCATGCTTTGCCGTCACAGGGGTGATTCATTTTACCGTCTTCCTTAGACTGTCCGGTCGCATGCCAAGTCATCCACTTTGCTATGTCTTTTGTGTTGAACATACGTTGTAGTCTAGGTGTTATCGGAAAGTAACGCACCACCTTGTTGGCAACTAATTGCGTCCCCTTTTTCTTCTTTGGGTTTTTCCATCTGCTCGCGTTACAGATTGGACAAGTTTTCCTCTCCTTGTTTTCCGGTGATCCCCAATATAAAAAACAATCATTTATACAAGCATGGATCGATTCGTATCCTAACCCGATCTTTTTGTATGTCTTTTTTATTTCATAGTATGAAGACGGGAAATTGTATCCTTTACTAGGGGAACATGCCTTTTGGAGAAGAGCTAGAATTTTGTTAAACCCGGCATCAGTTATTTTGTGTAAAACCTTGATGTGTGAAATCTCTGATGTAAATTCCAATGTGGTCATATCACAACCCGGGTACAACTTTTGGGCAGACCTAGCGAGTAACTCTTCAAACTCGTTACTAGGACCCGATGTTTGGGTTGGTTGAGGACCGGTTGTTTGAGTTGGTGGAGTTTGAGAGGGTGGAGTTTCAGATGGTGGATTTGGAATATTATTTGCAGAAATATCTTCGAAGAACGCATCCATGTGAATTCGATCAGGTGAATGTGGTAATAGTGGAGGTAACGGAAGAATTGGTTCACCGTGATATATCCAAGTGGTGTAATGTTTGTCAAACCCGAATTTGGATATGTGTGCCTCAAGTTGGCCGAGTGTAACCAACGTTTCACGGTTACAACAATGACTACATGGGCAACGGAGCTTTTGTGAGATGGGGTGCAAAAATTTCTCACAATCCTGGATGAATCCAAAAAGACCATCTAAAAACTCATTGGAATTACGATTGTTTACAGTGGTCCAACTCTTATCAATTGTCATAACTGCGTTGCAAATAAACGTACTCAGATAACTTATTTTTTTTTATACGTAAAATGTCATACTAACAAAATGAATATGAACTCTTTTTTTTCTTCCTAGTGCAACTATGGAAGGCAATCCTAACCCACCTTTTGAATGTTTCGTCCCATATATGAATGCGTATAACCGGTTTACTATTTGAGTAAATTTCGGCAGCATTTCCCCTCTACTCCCTAAATATGTGTTTAAAGACATATTCCTAGGAGTAAAGGAGAAACACTGTCGAAATCATCTCAGATAATAAACCAGTTATACGCATTCATATCCTAAATGAGACGAAACATCAAAAAGCAGTCCCAAACAGGGGACTTTCCGAAATTAATTCCTAATAAATTAATTTCGGACGGGTTTTCTATAGGTTGATTAACTTCGGACGGGAATTTTCTGAAATTAATCGATAAAATCCTAAAATATTCCTAAAATTATTTACTACAAAGACTAACAATCATATATCATATATATATAATATAATAAACATATGCATAATATTAATTACACACCTCGGTCACGACTGGAATAAGCAAAGATATAAAGATAGAAAAAGAGGTCCGGATGAGGAAGTTGTCCCGACTGTCCTGGTGCTAACCAAACACAAACATAAAATAAAGAAAACCTAAATTAGTTGGTTTCCAAAAAAAATTCTAATTTGAAACAAACAACACCACAACAATTTAAAAAAAAACATTACCTTTTTTGGCTGTGACACGGGTCTCAGTTCTCGGCTCGGTTCCCCGCTAACTCGGCTGTGCTACGACAAACATATCAAAAAAATTAAACTTATGCCTATATAAGTTGAAATCAAATAAGCTCACAAACAAACACCCAAATTAAACATTATACCAAAATTAAACATAGAAAAATCAATTACCTTTATGAAGATTGGTGGGAATGTGTGGTGGTGGCTACTACTGCTGCCGGCAGTGGTGGCTGCTGACGGTGGTGATTGCTATTGCTGCCGCAGCAGCGGTGGTGGTGGGTGGTTGCTAGTCAATAAACAATAAACATTAACAATATTTAAACATAAACAATCACAATTAGCAAATTAAACATAGAAAAATCAATTACCTTTATGAAAATTGGTGGGAATGTGTGGTGGTGGCTACTACTACTGTCGGCAGTGGTGGCTGCTGATGGTGGTGATTGCTACTACTGCCGCAGCGGCGGTGGTGGTGGGTGAGTGCTAGTCAATAAACAATAAACATTAACATTATACCAAATACACATAGAAAAATCAAATACACCAAAATTAAACATTATACCAAAATATAATGTGGTGGTGGGTGGCTGTTGGTGGTTCCGACTATATCACCATCATCGCGGTGGTGGTGGTGTTGCTACTATAACAAATTAAAAATTATACAAAAATTAAACATTATACAAAAATTAAAAATTATACTAAAATTAAACATAAAAAATATAAAATATAACAAATTTAAACAAAATTAGACAAATTACCTTTATATAGATTGTTGGGTGTGACGGAGGTTCGGTTGGTGGTGGAGATGAGATGGTGGTGGGATGAGACGGATGGAGTTGAAGTGGTGGAGATGAGACGGATGGAGTTGAAGTGGTGGTGGTGGTGTAGCTAGGTCGTCCCGTTTTTTTGGGTTGGGTTGGATTGATGTTGGGTTGGATTGATGGTGATGGTGGGTTGGATGGTGATGGTGATGATGATTGCTTCGCTGCTCCCGTTTTTTTTTTTTAACAGTGAAGAAAATGAGATATGAAGATAAGACCACTATCTGTATTTTACACCTAGGGACGACTTTCCCTTAGTAACCTAGGGACGACTAATAATAAAAAGTTTTTTTTTTGTCTAATATTAATTCTTAGGGACGACTTCTTACACCTAGGGACGACTAAGTCGTCCCAAGGTGTAAACCGGGAAATCTCAAACCCAAGCGGGTTATTTAAAATTTTCCCAAATTTTTCAAGTTTTACAAAATTTGGCTAAGTGTTTTTGGAGGGTTTTTTAGGGACGACTTCCTTTGATATTTAGGGACGACAAAGTCGTCCCTAAGTGTTTTTCAAGAGATTTTTGCATTATATCTTCCCTATATGTAATAAAATTAATAATAAAAATCAAAATAAATTATTATAATTAATATTAAAATATACGTTATACTTAATTTGTAATAATTAATAACCGATGAGTCGATATGTTAGGGTTATACGTTATAGGTTCAACCGATGAGTCCATATGTTACGGTTATACGTTATAGGTTCAACCGATGAGTTCATATGCTACGGTTATACGTCATAGGTTCAACCGATGAGTCCATATGTTACTGTTATACGTTATAGGTTCAACCGGTGAGTCCATATGTTAGGGTTATACGTTATAGGTTCAACCGGTGAGTCCATATGTTAGGGTTATACGTTATAGGTTCAACCGATGAGTCCATATGTTACGGTTATACGTTATAGGTTCAACCGATGAGTCCATATGTTACGGTTATACGTTATAGGTTCAACCGGTGAGTCCATATGTTAGGGTTATACGTTATAGGTTCAACTGGTGAGTGCATATGTTAGGGTTATACGTTATAGGTTCAACCGACGAGTCCATATGTTACGGTTATACGTTATAGGTTCAACCGGTGAGTCCATATGTTAGGGTTATACGTTATAGGTTCAACCGACGAGTCCATATGTTAGGGTTTGATAGGTGTGTAAACACCCATCCTTTTACCACTTAATTCGGGCTAAAACGAGACCAAAACACGTATTTAATATCATTTGTTTGGAATTATGCGTGGTTTTTGTGTTTATTGTGTTTTCAGAGCCAACCGGATGAATACTGAAGAAAACATGGGATTGCACGGGTTTTACTGAAGAAAAAGACTCAAGATAAAATCTATTGTCCAAGAGATGCAAAAGATTTGAAGTCACTGGGCCTATTCGAAGATTTATCGAAGAAAAGGACCAAAGATGGAAGATTTATATAAGTCGAAGAAACTTAAGTCTATTAAACGAAGAAATTAAAAGACGAGTTGAATTTAATCGACGACAAATCCCGAATCAGAATCAAAAACGGAAACTTTTCTGAAAAGACGAAAAGACAAGAAGAACGGGAGAAAGCCCACTCACCAACCAAAGGACAAGGCTATAAATAGCCCTCCCCTCACACATTTTAGACTAGTTTTTAGTTTTTTAGTTTTTTTTTCTTCTCCCCCATTTCTTTCTCTCTGTTCCGTTTCATCACCATCACCACTAGGGTCATTGGTGATTTTAATCTTTGTTTTCTAAATCTTGTTATTTTAATTCTTGTTTGATCTTGTTAAAACATTAATCATTCAATACAAAGTCTTGTTTAATCTTTCCATTTAATCTTGTTCATCTTCATCTTTATCTTCAAGTTCTTAAGTTTTTTATTTTTCTTGATTTGATCTTCAAAAGTTGTTGGGATTTGTGTTTTTGTTGATGGGATTAGTAGTTTATGGTTAATAGATGCTTTTTGATTGAGTTATTTTAGTCTTTGGTGAAAAACTTAGTGATTTTTGGATTAAAAACGGGTTTCCTTGTTCTTCGTTAACTGTACTGTTTCTGGGTTTCCAGAAGTTCCGAATCAAGTTACTTCATTCGGAAGTCTAAAGACTTCCGAACCAACCCTTCATCCGGAAAGTTCCGAATCAACCAAGCTAAGTTCCGAACCAACCATTTCATTCGGAAGTCCATAAGTTCCGAACCAAACACCTTCATTCGGAAGGTTCCGAACCAACCAGTAAGTTCCGGATCAAGACAATACTTCCGAACCGAACCTTCATTCGGAAGGTTCCGAACCAAGCAAGACTTCCGAACCAAACCTTCATTCGGAAAGTTCCGAACCAAGCCAGTAAGTTCCGAATGAGAAAGTTCCGGATGAATGAACAGTAACTTCCGAACCGAACCTTAGCTTGAGTTAACCAACGTGCACAATGTCATAAGTGTAGGGGAAACTTTTCCCACATGCTTAAACATTGAGGACAATGTTTATCTTAAGTGTAGGGGGGACTTCTATCGAATTTTAAGTGGACTTTTCCATGAAAATGCCTTCAATTAACCGGAAAATCATATTTTTCAACATTTTTCAAATTTTTTATTAACTTTGGCCATTTAGTCGTAATTTTTAAATTTTTATCGTTGCTTTCATATGTATATATCCCGCAATAAAGTCAAATATTAATAAAGTGGTGTAGCTAGTTTAGAAGTCTTTGACATATTAGGCCCGTTGCGTTTATTTTGACTCAACCCGAATAGACTTATCCAAGTTTATTCTAGCTAGTATCCTTAACCATGTAGACCTTAATTGGTTTATTAGGCTAAGTATCCACGAGTCTCATTACTTGAGATTTTAAATTATGGAGGACGAGAAATGATAGAGTCAATTATAAGTCGGTATTCTTGCGCAAGCTCACTTGGTGTAATTATTTGCCTATTCTCCCATCACTTGCTAATAATTTATCTGCAATAAGTAAGGTCTTACGATTTGAAAAGTTACTTAGCTTCTAGCCCAAGATCGTTTAAAAGTTTCTCGGTAATGATAAGAGTTCATAGCCAAGGCATAACTTATGAAGCGGGGCGCGAAGATTGGCGAGTCCGAAAAGGCCCTAACAAGGCATGAGGATTCAATTTTATTGCTGAAGATCCAAAGTGATGTGAAAAGCATTATTCCTAAAATCAATATGAAGGATCAAGACTCACGACGAAAAGCAATCAACTCCCATAAAGATCATGGAGAAGTCTATCCGAAAAGACCCTAACAAGGTATGAGGATAAATAGATCCAAGTCTGAAAAGGAGGCGGATCGTTGTATCTCAAAATCCCAATTAGAGATTGAAGAAATAATCATGAAGTCGTGGTCAACAAAGTTGGAGTACCCCTCAAAAGTCTCCAAGTGAAGAAACTCTATTATGATGAGAAGACCATTATCTCAAGAACGTCTCTCGAAGATATGAAGTATGAAGTACATGCCAAATATCGGCCCGAGAAAGGTCTCAAATCGTGAACCAAGTTATGCCAAGATATGAACTTTTTGATATCCCGAGAAGCAGTTTTAAGAGATTTTGTCCTTTAGCTAACTATTGATCAAATCGTCCTACTTTGCTTTCAGCCCTAATAAACTATCGAAATAAGTCCAAAAATGCATCTTCATGATCATTCTAAGACAAAAATAAAATATAAGAGATACACCTAGGAATAAGGAAGTTTACGCATTTAATTAAACCGTGTGTGTAAGTGTTTGAATTGCTAACTTATAATAACAATGATCTCGTTTTTAAGCTTAGTTTGGGGAACGTGAAACTTGAGGGTGATAAATCTTCGTAGCACCAAAGCCCTAATGTAAGTCATCAATTTCTTTGCAAGTTATTTCCATATAGCTATTTTCAAGTGAAAATGGTTTTCTACCCTTTTGTTTCCTTCAAAGTCTTAATTCCCTTTAGTACTTTAATTTTTGTTTAGTAGTATTTTAAATAAGGCCAAGGTTGATTAATTATGAGAAAAGTGTAAACTTGCTTTATCACTAAAGCATTGCATGAGGGCATGGTAATGGTTAAGTGTAGGGGATTTGATAGGTGTGTAAACACCCATCCTTTTACCACTTAATTCGGGCTAAAACGAGACCAAAACACGTATTTAATATCATTTGTTTGGAATTATGCGTGGTTTTTGTGTTTATTGTGTTTTCAGAGCCAACCGGATGAATACTGAAGAAAACATGGGATTGCACGGGTTTTACTGAAGAAAAAGACTCAAGATAAAATCTATTGTCCAAGAGATGCAAAAGATTTGAAGTCACTGGGCCTATTCGAAGATTTATCGAAGAAAAGGACCAAAGATGGAAGATTTATATAAGTCGAAGAAACTTAAGTCTATTAAACGAAGAAATTAAAAGACGAGTTGAATTTAATCGACGACAAATCCCGAATCAGAATCAAAAACGGAAACTTTTCTGAAAAGACGAAAAGACAAGAAGAACGGGAGAAAGCCCACTCACCAACCAAAGGACAAGGCTATAAATAGCCCTCCCCTCACACATTTTAGACTAGTTTTTAGTTTTTTAGTTTTTTTTTCTTCTCCCCCATTTCTTTCTCTCTGTTCCGTTTCATCACCATCACCACTAGGGTCATTGGTGATTTTAATCTTTGTTTTCTAAATCTTGTTATTTTAATTCTTGTTTGATCTTGTTAAAACATTAATCATTCAATACAAAGTCTTGTTTAATCTTTCCATTTAATCTTGTTCATCTTCATCTTTATCTTCAAGTTCTTAAGTTTTTTATTTTTCTTGATTTGATCTTCAAAAGTTGTTGGGATTTGTGTTTTTGTTGATGGGATTAGTAGTTTATGGTTAATAGATGCTTTTTGATTGAGTTATTTTAGTCTTTGGTGAAAAACTTAGTGATTTTTGGATTAAAAACGGGTTTCCTTGTTCTTCGTTAACTGTACTGTTTCTGGGTTTCCAGAAGTTCCGAATCAAGTTACTTCATTCGGAAGTCTAAAGACTTCCGAACCAACCCTTCATCCGGAAAGTTCCGAATCAACCAAGCTAAGTTCCGAACCAACCATTTCATTCGGAAGTCCATAAGTTCCGAACCAAACACCTTCATTCGGAAGGTTCCGAACCAACCAGTAAGTTCCGGATCAAGACAATACTTCCGAACCGAACCTTCATTCGGAAGGTTCCGAACCAAGCAAGACTTCCGAACCAAACCTTCATTCGGAAAGTTCCGAACCAAGCCAGTAAGTTCCGAATGAGAAAGTTCCGGATGAATGAACAGTAACTTCCGGATGAGTTGTCTTTGAGTAAGTTCCGAATCAAAGGTTAAAGTTCCGAATCAATTTTTCTTTTAGGTTACTGTTTGTTTGCTTTACTGTTCCTTTATGCTTATTGAACTTTAATTTCAATTTTAATTTTAATCTTAATATTAATCTTAAGTTTAATACAAGTCTTTGTTAATCATAATTAAAGTAATTGTCTTTGATTTAAATTTTCATTTCCACTTCTTAGTAGACTAGAAAACCAAACCCCTTTTATTTAGTAACCAAGAACAATCATTCCACTTAAGACCTAGATCAATTCGGGAGGATATCGAGAGTAAAATTGAACCTAGCAAAATGCAAATATCAAATGGCGCCGCTGCCGGCTCTTCTCGTTAAGATCAAAAGTTTTTTGTGAGAACTTGGATTTTGGGATCCGTTCCCCGTGAACGTTACTTTTTCAAAGAAAATTTTCAAAAACAACTAAAAAATATAAAATTTTCAAAAATCCTAAAAAGTAAAAAACATAAAAACCAAAAATATTTTTGCTTTGTTTCTCTTTGTTCGTTCTTTTGCAGGTGTATGCGCACTCGATCCACGTCTTATCAAGAGCCCGAGCCTCTCGATAACTTAGACATGGCTGGTGTACAAAACAACAATAACATACCACCTCCAAAAAATAATAATAACAACAACCCACCTTTCAACAACATGAATAACAACAACAATGAGCACCTTCCGGATAATCGCCCGATGATTGAATTGCTACAAGCTCATGTCGATGGCAACACGGATCCAATTGTTATACCACCAATTGCCGCCAACAATTTCGAGCTAAAATCAGGTTTTATCCAGATGGTCTCAGCTCAACCGTTCTTGGGGCGAACCATTGATGATCCACACGACCACATCAAGAGATTTCTACAACTCACTAACACGGTCAAGTTCAATGGAGTTCCACAAGAGGTTATAAGGTTACAACTTTTTCCCTTTTCTTTAGAGGGACAAGCCCGGCATTGGCTTGCTAAGGAACCGCCACAGGGTATTCTCTCGTGGACGGATTTGGAAACAAAGTTTATCAACTACTTTTTTCCACCCTCTCGTACTACCGCTTTGCGGAATGAGATCATAAATTTTGAACAAAAGTACAATGAGTCATTCAGTGAATCTTGGGATCGCTTTAAAGATCTTTTAAGAAAATGCCCACAACATGGTTTTACCAAAGTACATCAAATCAATACTTTTTACAATGGTTTAAGCATGAGTGACCAAGATTCACTGAACAGTGCTTCGGGGGGTAATCTATTGGCTAAGACTTCCAATGCTGCTTGGGATATCATTGAGAACAAATCTCGTGTGCAAACCAAGAGTGTTAGGACCAATGTTGCTAGTGCTAGCACTAATGACAGCGACAAGCGATTAGACAAAATCACTACGCTTCTTGAATCGCTTGTCACCCACACCGTCAGCAACAACAACAGCAACAACGCCAAAAACGCACAAGTGAACGCTGTCAGCCAACCTTGTGAGATATGCGGTGGTCCCCACTCTTACACAACTTGTACCGCCACCCAAGATTACCCTGCTGAGAATGTGAATGCGGCATATGGCACCTACCAACAATCTGCTTATCAAGCTAGACCTCAAGGTGACCGTAACTTGCTTAGCTATCGATCCAACAACTACCTTTCACCACCTGGTTTTCCTCCAACCAACCCAAACCAACAACAAAACCTTAACCGCCCTCCTCAACAACAACAACAACCTCGACAACCATACATCCCACCTCACAAGCAGCAACAACCACCTCAACGTAACAATCAAGTCTACCAACAACCTGCTTACCAACCACCTGCATACAATGCTCCTCCCAACCAAGCCACCACTGCATTACACCAAGAGGTCGCAACCTACATGAGAACCAATGATGTGATAGTGGGAAATCTCCAAGAGGAAGTGCGCAATTTGAAAGCAGACTTGGTCAAGCAAGGAAATGATTTAAGAGCCGATATGAGAACTACGTTGGATAGCCAAACCAATGATCTGAGGAACATGATGGCTAGTTTCTTCCAAGGTAATCAACCCTGTTCTTCGGGTACTCTTCCGAGTAACACCGTTGCGAACCCAAGAGGGGAGATGAAAGCAATCACTACTCGAAGTGGTAAAGGTACCAAGGAACCCGAGCTTCCTATACCTCCACCGGTGGTTGTGACTAAGGAGAACGAGTCGCCTGCTCCTATTCCTCACCCTTCTCCTTCCCCAATTTCTCCACCTCTTCTTTCTACCCCTCCTCCACCCGTGGTTGTGAGTGATCCAATTCCCCTCAAGCCTTCCTCTTCTTCCAATATACCTTATCCTTCAAGGTTGAGGAAAGAGAAGCAAAAGAGCAAGGATGATATTCAGGTTTCGAATTTCCTTAAAATGTTCAAACAACTGAATTTTAATATCTCCTTCGCTGAGGCTCTCGCTCACATGCCCAAATATGCCAAAATGTTTAAAGATCTTCTGAGCGGCAAGGAAAAGCTCCTCGATCTCGCCAACACCCAACTTAATGAGAACTGCTCTGCAGTGCTCTTAAGGAAATTGCCAATCAAGCTTGGTGATCCGGGTCGTTTTCTTATCCCTTGCAATTTCCAGGGAGTAGAGAATTGCATGGCCCTAGCTGATCTAGGTGCCAGCATTAATCTCATGCCTCTAAGTGTTTGGAAGCAATTATCTCTCCCAGAGCTAGTCCCCACCAAAATGACTTTGGAATTAGCTAACCGTACGGTTGCTTATCCAGTGGGGATAGCCGAAGACGTCATTGTAGGAGTCGACAAATTCACCTTCCCTGCTGATTTTGTTGTCGTCGACTACGAGATGGACCCCCGTGTGCCACTTATTGTTGGTCGTCCATTCTTGAGGACCGGTCTCACTCTCATTGATGTTGAAGCCGGTGAGCTTATCATGAGAGTGGGTGACGATAAAGTAGTCTTCAACATGGGAAAGTTATCTAAACAGCCTTCTTCTTACGAGAATGTTAATTGTATTGACGTTCTTGATGAGGCTTGTGAAGAACACTTCAAGGATGCTTGTAAAAACATTCCTACCTCTCTTCCCAATGTTGAGACCGTTTCCTCTATCGACTCATCACTATCTCTATTTGGAGAAAGTGATTTCCTTTGGAAAGATTTGGAAGCCACCTTGGAAGATGTGAAGCAAGACAATGACGATTCTACTGCCACTTGGGATGACGATCTCAGTTTCATTGCAAACTTCCTCAGAGAAGACAATCCTTCCCCTCCATCTCCCACTGTTATTGCTATCGAGACTCCGACTTCGAATACGCCTCCCGTCGACAATCCTCCGGATTTGGAACTTAAGGAGTTGCCACCCCATCTTGAGTATGTATTCCTCGAAGAAGAGAAGAAGTCGCCAGTCATCATTGCTAAGGATTTGAAGGATAAAGAGAAAGCCCGACTTGTCGCTGTATTGAAAGATCATAAGAAGGCTATTGCTTGGAAGATTTCGGATATTCGTGGAATTGATCCTCACTTCTGCACACACAAAATTCTCATGGAAGACGAATTCAAGCCCACTATTCAAAGCCAACGAAGGGTGAATCCAAAAATACATGAAGTCATCAAAACAGAGGTTATCAAACTTCTTGATGCGGATATGATTTACCCTATTTCGGATTCACCGTGGGTTAGTCCAATCCATTGTGTGCCCAAGAAGGGCGGAATAACCGTTGTTCCTAATGAACACAACGAGCTGATTCCCACTCGTCTCGTTACTGGGTGGAGAGTTTGTATAGACTACCGCAAACTCAATGATGCCACGAGAAAGGATCATTTCCCTCTACCTTTCATAGACCAAATGCTTGAACGATTAGCCGGTAATGAATATTACTGCTTTCTTGATAGTTTCTCGGGTTATTTCCAAATACCCATCGATCCCCAAGATCAAGAGAAGACTACATTCACTTGTCCCTATGGCACTTTCGCTTACAAAAGAATGCCTTTTGGCTTATGTAATGCGCCCGGGACTTTCCAAAGGTGCATGTTAGCTATCTTCCATGACATGGTTGAACAAACCATGGAAGTCTTCATGGATGATTTCTCGGTCTTCGAGGATTCCTTCTCTGCTTGCCTTGCCAATTTAGAACGTATGCTAAAGCGGTGCGAAGACACTCGCCTTGTTCTAAATTGGGAAAAATGCCATTTTATGGTAAAAGAAGGCGTCGTGCTTGGACATAAGATCTCGAAAACCGGTCTTGAAGTAGACCGTGCTAAAGTCGATGTTATCGCAAAGTTGCCTCCACCTTCAACCGTGAAGGGTGTGAGAAGTTTTCTGGGTCATGCGGGCTTCTATCGTCGATTCATCAAAGATTTTTCTCAAATCGCTCGCCCGATGACCCATCTCTTGGAAAAAGATACTCCTTTTATCTTTTCCAAAGAGTGCCTTGAAGCCTTCAACTCGCTTAAGGATAAGCTAACTAAGGCACCCGTCTTGGTTACCCCTAATTGGGAGCTGCCCTTTGAGTTGATGTGCGATGCTAGTGATTTTGCTATTGGAGCGGTTCTTGGACAAAGAGTGAACAAACACTTCCAACCGATCCATTACGCTAGCAAGACTATGACAGGGGCACAATTGCATTATAAGACAACCGAAAAAGTGCTTTTAGCTGTTGTCTATGCTTTTGAAAAATTCCGCCCCTATCTTGTCCTTTCTACCACCATTGTGTATACCGATCATTCCGCGCTAAAGTACTTGTTGACAAAGCAAGATTCCAAACCAAGACTTCTTCGCTGGGTTTTGCTGCTCCAGGAATTTAAAATCGAAATTCGCGATAAAAAAGGAGCAGAAAACCTAGCCGCGGATCATCTCAGCAGACTTGAGGATCCTTACCAAGGGGATCATCCGACCAAAGAAATCAATGATTCTTTTCCCTTGGAGACCTTAATGTCTATAAACTCGAAGCCGAATGAAACCCCGTGGTTTGCGGACTTTGCAAACTACTTGGCGGGTGGAATTCTCAAGGAAGGGTTGACGTCCCAGCAAAAGAAGAAGTTTTTCACCGACATCAAGACTTACTTTTGGGACGACCCTTACCTATTCAAACAATGTGCCGACCTGATTATTCGCCGATGTGTTGATGGACCGGCAGCGTCTGAAATCCTTAATGCTTGCCACAAAGGACCCACCGGTGGTCACTTTGGTCCCAACTACACCGCTAAAAAAGTGTTTGATTCCGGATTTTATTGGCCCTCCATATACCGTGACGCTCACGATATGGTCAAACGATGTGATGTTTGCCAAAAGCAAGGCAAAATCACACATAAAGACGAGATGCCTCAGAATTTTATTCAAGAGTGTGAAATTTTTGATGTTTGGGGTATCGACTTTATGGGGCCATTCCCTTCTTCTAAAGGAAACAAATACATCCTTGTAGCCGTTGACTACGTTTCAAAGTGGGTTGAAGCTAAAGCTTTGCCTACTAATGACGCAAGGGTGGTTTGTAACTTTTTGAAGGCTCTATTCGCTAGATTCGGTGTGCCTCGCGCCATTATTAGTGATCGTGGGACTCATTTCTGCAATGACCAATTTGCTCGAGTCATGGCTAAGTACGGTGTAAATCATCGTCTTTCCACAGCCTACCACCCACAAACTAATGGCCAGGCTGAAATATCCAACCGTGGGCTGAAGCGAATTCTTGAAAGGACTGTGGGAGAGCATCGTGCCTCTTGGGCTGATAAACTTGATGATGCTTTGTGGGCTTTCCATACTGCTTACAAGACCCCAATCGGCTGTACGCCTTATCGTCTTGTGTACGGGAATGCGTGCCACCTCCCCATTGAGTTGGAGCACAAGGCTTATTGGGCCTTGAAGTGGGCTAATTTTGATATAAACAAAGCCGGTGACCTACGCAAGATCCAACTCAATGAGCTGCATGAACTCCGTAATGAGGCTTATGAAAATTCTTTGATCTATAAGGAAAGAACTAAGCTCATTCACGACTCCAAGATCAAAAACCGAGAGTTCCACGTTGGAGACAAAGTCTTACTTTTTAACTCTCGGTTGAAAATCTTCTCGGGAAAGCTCAAATCTCGTTGGTCCGGCCCATTCACCATTGCCCAAATTTTTCCATATGGTACTCTCGAGCTCGCTCAACCTGATGGACCAAATTTTAAGGTGAATGGCCAACGAGTGAAGTTGTACTTTGGTGAGGACACCTCTACGGAGGTGATTCAATCCCTCACCACGTTCCCCATGAACTAATTTTGGGTCGAGTCAGGCTCGTGACTCGGTTATCAAAAACAAGCGCTCCTCGGGAGGCAGCCCGAGTATCTATCCTTTTATGTTTTAATCCCCTAAGTGTAGGGGGGGACTTCTATATGTGTTTGTCTTTGTATGGTGATGTGATTACAGGGATTAGTGCACTCTTGGAAGTTTTTAAAGAACCGTGCTCCCGTGTTATCCGAAATCCGGTTCTATCTCTCAACTATCGTGATTCAATTTTCTTCATACTCACATTTGAAATTGATCACTTTAGTCGTCTCTTCCTTAGCTTGAGTTAACCAACGTGCACAATGTCATAAGTGTAGGGGAAACTTTTCCCACATGCTTAAACATTGAGGACAATGTTTATCTTAAGTGTAGGGGGGACTTCTATCGAAGTTTTAAGTGGACTTTTCCATGAAATGCCTTCAATTAACCGGAAAATCATATTTTTCAACATTTTTCAAATTTTTTATTAACTTTGGCCATTTAGTCGTAATTTTTAAATTTTTATCGTTGCTTTCATATGTATATATCCCGCAATAAAGTCAAATATTAATAAAGTGGTGTAGCTAGTTTAGAAGTCTTTGACATATTAGGCCCGTTGCGTTTATTTTGACTCAACCCGAATAGACTTATCCAAGTTTATTCTAGCTAGTATCCTTAACCATGTAGACCTTAATTGGTTTATTAGGCTAAGTATCCACGAGTCTCATTACTTGAGATTTTAAATTATGGAGGACGAGAAATGATAGAGTCAATTATAAGTCGGTATTCTTGCGCAAGCTCACTTGGTGTAATTATTTGCCTATTCTCCCATCACTTGCTAATAATTTATCTGCAATAAGTAAGGTCTTACGATTTGAAAAGTTACTTAGCTTCTAGCCCAAGATCGTTTAAAAGTTTCTCGGTAATGATAAGAGTTCATAGCCAAGGCATAACTTATGAAGCGGGGCGCGAAGATTGGCGAGTCCGAAAAGGCCCTAACAAGGCATGAGGATTCAATTTTATTGCTGAAGATCCAAAGTGATGTGAAAAGCATTATTCCTAAAATCAATATGAAGGATCAAGACTCACGAAGAAAAGCAATCAACTCCCATAAAGATCATGGAGAAGTCTATCCGAAAAGACCCTAACAAGGTATGAGGATAAATAGATCCAAGTCTGAAAAGGAGGCGGATCGTTGTATCTCAAAATCCCAATTAGAGATTGAAGAAATAATCATGAAGTCGTGGTCAACAAAGTTGGAGTACCCCTCAAAAGTCTCCAAGTGAAGAAACTCTATTATGATGAGAAGACCATTATCTCAAGAACGTCTCTCGAAGATATGAAGTATGAAGTACATGCCAAATATCGGCCCGAGAAAGGTCTCAAATCGTGAACCAAGTTATGCCAAGATATGAACTTTTTGATATCCCGAGAAGCAGTTTTAAGAGATTTTGTCCTTTAGCTAACTATTGATCAAATCGTCCTACTTTGCTTTCAGCCCTAATAAACTATCGAAATAAGTCCAAAAATGCATCTTCATGATCATTCTAAGACAAAAATAAAATATAAGAGATACACCTAGGAATAAGGAAGTTTAAGCATTTAATTAAACCATGTGTGTAAGTGTTTGAATTGCTAACTTATAATAACAATGATCTCGTTTTTAAGCTTAGTTTGGGGAACGTGAAACTTGAGGGTGATAAATCTTCGTAGCACCAAAGCCCTAATGTAAGTCATCGATTTCTTTGCAAGTTATTTCCATATAGCTATTTTCAAGTGAAAATGGTTTTCTACCCTTTTGTTTCCTTCAAAGTCTTAATTCCCTTTAGTACTTTAATTTTTGTTTAGTAGTATTTTAAATAAGGCCAAGGTTGATTAATTATGAGAAAAGTGTAAACTTGCTTTATCACTAAAGCATTGCATGAGGGCATGGTAATGGTTAAGTGTAGGGGATTTGATAGGTGTGTAAACACCCATCCTTTTACCACTTAATTCGGGCTAAAACGAGACCAAAACACGTATTTAATATCATTTGTTTGGAATTATGCGTGGTTTTTGTGTTTATTGTGTTTTCAGAGCCAACCGGATGAATACTGAAGAAAACATGGGATTGCACGGGTTTTACTGAAGAAAAAGACTCAAGATAAAATCTATTGTCCAAGAGATGCAAAAGATTTGAAGTCACTGGGCCTATTCGAAGATTTATCGAAGAAAAGGACCAAAGATGGAAGATTTATATAAGTCGAAGAAACTTAAGTCTATTAAACGAAGAAATTAAAAGACGAGTTGAATTTAATCGACGACAAATCCCGAATCAGAATCAAAAACGGAAACTTTTCTGAAAAGACGAAAAGACAAGAAGAACGGGAGAAAGCCCACTCACCAACCAAAGGACAAGGCTATAAATAGCCCTCCCCTCACACATTTTAGACTAGTTTTTAGTTTTTTAGTTTTTTTTTTCTTCTCCCCCATTTCTTTCTCTCTGTTCCGTTTCATCACCATCACCACTAGGGTGATTGGTGATTTTAATCTTTGTTTTCTAAATCTTGTTATTTTAATTCTTGTTTGATCTTGTTAAAACATTAATCATTCAATACAAAGTCTTGTTTAATCTTTCCATTTAATCTTGTTCATCTTCATCTTTATCTTCAAGTTCTTAAGTTTTTTATTTTTCTTGATTTGATCTTCAAAAGTTGTTGGGATTTGTGTTTTTGTTGATGGGATTAGTAGTTTATGGTTAATAGATGCTTTTTGATTGAGTTATTTTAGTCTTTGGTGAAAAACTTAGTGATTTTTGGATTAAAAACGGGTTTCCTTGTTCTTCGTTAACTGTACTGTTTCTGGGTTTCCAGAAGTTCCGAATCAAGTTACTTCATTCGGAAGTCTAAAGACTTCCGAACCAACCCTTCATCCGGAAAGTTCCGAATCAACCAAGCTAAGTTCCGAACCAACCATTTCATTCGGAAGTCCATAAGTTCCGAACCAAACACCTTCATTCGGAAGGTTCCGAACCAACCAGTAAGTTCCGGATCAAGACAATACTTCCGAACCGAACCTTCATTCGGAAGGTTCCGAACCAAGCAAGACTTCCGAACCAAACCTTCATTCGGAAAGTTCCGAACCAAGCCAGTAAGTTCCGAATGAGAAAGTTCCGGATGAATGAACAGTAACTTCCGGATGAGTTGTCTTTGAGTAAGTTCCGAATCAAAGGTTAAAGTTCCGAATCAATTTTTCTTTTAGGTTACTGTTTGTTTGCTTTACTGTTCCTTTATGCTTATTGAACTTTAATTTCAATTTTAATTTTAATCTTAATATTAATCTTAAGTTTAATACAAGTCTTTGTTAATCATAATTAAAGTAATTGTCTTTGATTTAAATTTTCATTTCCACTTCTTAGTAGACTAGAAAACCAAACCCCTTTTATTTAGTAACCAAGAACAATCATTCCACTTAAGACCTAGATCAATTCGGGAGGATATCGAGAGTAAAATTGAACCTAGCAAAATGCAAATATCAGGGTTATACGTTATAGGTTCAACCGGTGAGTCCATATGTTAGGGTTATACGTTATAGGTTCAACCGACGAGTCCATATGTTAGGGTTATACGTTATAGGTTCAACCGACGAGTCCATATGTTATGGTTATACGTTATAGGTTCAACCGATGAGTCCATATGTTACGGTTATACGTTATAGGTTCAACCGATGAGTCCATATGTTACGGTTATACGTTATAGGTTCAACCGATGAGTCCATATGTTACGGTTATACGTTATAGGTTCAACCGATGAGTCCATATGTTACGGTTATACGTTATAGGTTCAACCGACGAGTCCATATGTTATGGTTATACGTTATAGGTTCAACCGACGAGTCCATATGTTAGGGTTATACGTTATAGGTTCAACCGACGAGTCCATATGTTAGGGTTATACGTTATAGGTTCAACCGGTGAGTCCATATGTTACGGTTATACGTTATAGGTTCAACCGGTGAGTCCATATGTTACGGTTATACGTTATAGGTTCAACCGATGAGTCCATATGTTACGGTTATACGTTATAGGTTCAACTGGTGAGTCCATATGTTAGGGTTATACGTTATAGGTTCAACCGGTGAGTCCATATGTTAGGGTTATACGTTATAGGTTCAACCGACGAGTCCATATGTTACGGTTATACGTTATAGGGTCAACCGATGAGTCCATATGTTACGGTTATACGTTATAGGTTCAACCGATGAGTCCATATGTTACGGTTATACGTTATAGGTTCAACCGATGAGTCCATATGTTACGGTTATACGTTATAGGTTCAACCGATGAGTCCATATGTTACGGTTATACGTTATAGGTTCAACCGATGAGTCCATATGTTACGGTTATACGTTATAGGTTCAACCGATGAGTCCATATGTTACGGTTATACGTTATAGGTTCAACCGACGAGTCCATATGTTAGGGTTATACGTTATAGGTTCAACCGACGAGTCCATATGTTAGGGTTATACGTTATAGGTTCAACCGACGAGTCCATATGTTAGGGTTATACGTTATAGGTTCAACCGATGAGTCCATATGTTACGGTTATACGTTATAGGTTCAAATACTGAGGTTAAGCATGTTTAAGTGATCAAATATTGGCGGGAAATGTTGGCGGGAAATGCTGGCGGGAAAATGCTGGCGGGAAAGCTAGGGTCGACTAAGTCGTCCCTAAATGTGTCGACCCTAAATTTTTATCTTTATTTATGGTAGCTCTTATCCTCACAAACTCTTATCCTCTCATACCAAACTCACCACCACCACCACCCGATTTTGCATAATATGGATCCGCTTGAAGCTTATAAGTGTACATGTAGAAAGGGATATATTGTGTTGAGACAGTCACATCAACCTCATAGCTTTGGTAAACTTTACTATGCATGTCCTCTTTCGAAGGTAAACAATCAAATGTTTTAGTTATGTAATACGTGTGATTATTAAAATGACATGTCATGTTATTTGTTTACTTTGTAACATCCAAAAACAGATGATTATGGATGTAAATATTTTAAATGGAAGGATGATTTTGATCTCGAACTCCGTATAAGATCTTCCCCTGGATCTTCAACACCTCAAGGTTCACATCCAAGTTCTTCTACAGGTCCTTCTCAATCTGCACCAACTGAGTGCTCTAATTGCAAGATCAAAGATCTAAAGATAAAGATGCTAGAGACAAGACTTAGAAATGGAAAGGCATCCTGAAGACCACGCATGTCAATCGGCTGCAATACTTCATGAGTTTTTAAATGATATGGAAAATCTTAACTTTGAGTAGTAATCTATTTGTTATTTTAATGTGTTAATTTGTATTTTATTATTATGTGTTAATCTGTACGTTTAGTTTTAACTAGTTTGTAATGTGTTTTTTTTCTTATTTATGAATCTATTTGTTATTTTAATGTGTTAATTTGTATTTTAACTAGTTTGTAATGTGTTTTTTTTCTTATTTATGAATCTATTATCGTTGTAACTAGTTTGTAAGTGTTAAATATATATCTAAATTTTTTTTAAATATATATAAGTTTTTTTTAAATAAATATAAAGTTTTTTTTAAATATGTATAAAGTTATTTTTAAATATGTATACTTTTTTTTTCTAAATATGTATAAATTTTTTTTAAATATGTATAAAGTTTTTTTAATATGTATAAAGTTATTTTTAAATATGTATAATTTTTTTCTAAATATATAAATTTTTTTTAAATATATATAAAGTTTTTTTTAAATATGTATAAAGTTATTTTTAATATGTATAAAGTTATTTTTAATATGTATAAAGTTATTTTTAAATATGTATAATTTTTTTCTAAATATATAAATTTTTTTTAAATATATATAAAGTTTTTTTAAATATGTATAAAGTTATTTTTAATTAAATATATATATTTTTTTAAATATGTATAAAGTTTAAATAATTTTAAATAAATAAGATAACCTAGGGACGACTAAGTCGTCCCTAGGATTTGTGGTCCCCTCTTTCATTTTAAACTTTTTAAATAAAAAAAATTTATATTAATTTTAAATATATAAAAAAGATTTAAAAATCGGAATAATAAGTTTATTTAACCTAGGGACGACTAAGTCGTCCCTATGGTTTGTGGTCCCCTCTTTCATTTTAAACTTTTTAAATAAAAAAAATTTATATTAATTTTAAATATATAAAAAAGATTTAAAAACGGAATAATAAGTTTATTTAACCTAGGGACGACTTAGTCGTCCCTAGGTTTGTTGGGCCCCACTTTGTCCAGTCAGACCTTTTGACCAAGTTTTTTTGTAAAACTGGTGGGGCCCCCCTTAATCTAGGGACGACTAAGTCGACCCTAGAAAAAGGGCGAACCTAAAATCATTATTGTTGTAGTGATTATGGTTGGACCGTGGGGAGTGCAGCACGGCATGTTCAGTGGATGGATGAACATATTAACTTAGCTCAATGTTAATTAGGTTTAGCTGTTGTTGTTTTTTTTTTAAAATGATGAATGTTGTAGCTCCACATTAATTAAAGGTCATACATCATGACATAAAGAGGTGTTTGTTGAGCATGAAGATGTGCTGGCGTGTCGAGGAGGGCGGAAGATCAAGATGAAGTAGGTTTAGCTGTCATTGTTTAAAAAAATACAGTAGCTTCAGATTAATTAGCTTTAGCTTTAGCTAGTTGATTGGGCTTGAATTAATCCATATATGTATTGCTTCTATTAATGAATGTCTTAAGCTTTTCTTGTATATAAATGTTTGTTGCTTTTTTTGTATCTGGAAACATAGACCTTTGCAATTTGATACTTCTTCTACTCTTTGACCATCAACTTTGCCCGTGTTTTCAAGATGACTTGTCTTATTATTTTAAGTCCGGGCATAGGATTTTTTAATCATAACTTTTAAGGACTGAACATATTTTGGAGTTTGAAATTTTAAATAATTTGAAAATGTAGTTCTGACACAGTGAAATTGTGAAAAAGTATAAAAGGTTTTGAAGTATGAAATGTTTTGAAATTTAAAATATTTTGAATTCTAAATTTCCAAAATCATAACTTTGTAAGTTCAAAATTTTTTGAAATTTTAAATTTTTATAAAAGCTCAAGCTTTCAAAAATTTTCCAAGTTGTTTCTAAATCTTTAAGTTTCAGATTCTTAAAAGTGTAATCTAAACTTCAACTCAAGGGGTTTCCATATGGTGTATCTGTAGTGTAATCTGCAATTCTGCATAGTGTGAGTTTCGTTACTTTGCATTTCTCTAAATAAACTGACGGCCTTATTATGCAAAGTCGGAGGATAGGTTTAGCAAAACTTGCTGAGCCATCAGTTCTGTTTGACAAAAAATTTGCCTTTTTGTGGGAATTGGTACAACTAAGAATTGTTTTATTACTAGTACAGTTAGTCTCCACCATATCACGATGACAACACACTTACTTATTATCCGAGGTTTTGGATTCCCACGATCCTCTTTGTATGACAAAAGTTGCTTAATAGATTTACAGTTTTAGTAGAATCTAAATAACAGCAGCAGGTCTCAAGAATGTAAAGTTTGTAGCTCAATAGAATTGCCCTCGAGGTTTGTCGTAAACTCCAATAGCTTATGCTTAAAGGTATTATTGATGCCTTTGCAGATAGCACGCTTAAAGGCTTTACTATTAAGTATTAGCTAATGCACCTAACCTTGAACATCGAAACTGTTGGGTTTAATCTTGATGGGTCACGGGTCAGCTGGTATGGGTCAGTTTGTGGGCTCAGTTAGTTTAAAGATAAGAGTTGATATGCACCGAAATGCATGGCAAATGACCAGGACTTTTACACGTTTTTTTTACTAGTTCTTGGTTACCTGTTATTTTGGAGCTCATGGGAGTATACCCACGTTCCATTTGTGTACTTAGTTTGTTAGATAGTAGTATATAAATAGCTGCAGGTTTTATATAATATGTGTATCAGTTTCCTTAATAAACACAAGCATTGAAAACCAAGTTTGCCGTTTTGATTGGAGTTTGTGTGGTGTGAGTCCGGGTGCAAGGAGGCTGATAATCTTCAGAAACAACCATTGACTTTTAAAAGTCAAACCCATACTCCTTTGTACAAGAAACTGTAGAGCTAAAAATGTTAAGTTTCAGACTTTCAGTGTCATGAACTTAGACATCCAAATTAGAAAGTCAACATTTGGTTTCATTGCCATAATTATTTCATTTTGGCCATACAAAGGAAAAAGAGTAAATCATAATTAATCACTAGAACATGCTTGATACACAGATGTCAAAAGAGCAAAAGAAAAAAAGACAGTTTCAGAAATATGAACATGCGTTCGAGGAGCAACTAGTAAGGATTAGCTAATGCTCCTTGAAGATAAAATAAACGAAACACTTTTAAAGTATCGAATCTTCAAATATTTTGCCACATGTCTCATTTGCTAAATCAAAAGAAACTATAATACACATATTATTAGGTAACCGATCCTAAAGCTCGGTCACCCAGTGAGATAGCTCCGTTCAAAAGAATTCCACACAGGATTTGGAAGACCACATGTAAAATAACCAAGTCTTATAAGCTCAAGTTGATAAGCCCAGAAAAGTGAGCTTACACGAAGAGCTACTTTGTGGTTGCATGGCATTCTCTCATTCTATCCCTCGTCATGATTTTCTTCTATGGCTGATTATGAGAAGAAGTTTAAAGATACATGATCGTTTAAGGCAATGGGATGTCGGTCCTTCAACCGACTTAAACTTTCTTCGGTGTGCTCCTTGTGTTTTACATCCGGACTCGCATGACCACTTGTTCTTTGAGTGCACGTTTTCATCCAAGGTTTGGCTTTATGTTCGTGATTTGGCTGGAATGAATAATTTACCTCCTATTTCGGAGAATATTCTGATGTGGCTGCTTCCGATGGTGAATAACCGTAAGTTTGAGAGTATTGTGGGCAAATTGGTCCTTGCTGCCTTGGCGTATTTTATAGGGGCTGAACGTAATAATCATCTTTTTACGAATACTAGAAGAACCCTGGAAGACCTTAGGGATGCTATTATGGTGACGGTTCGTCTTAAACTCATCATGTTCATATTCAAGAACACCGTCAAGGTTCGAAACATGTTATATTTTTTGAAAATGCCAAGGAACTTCAGGTTGTATGGTAACTATGGTTTTGTTTCTTGGCTTCTTTTCTAGTTATGTGGTATGTCACAAATGAGGTAGTGGTTGTAAGATAAAGCCTATCGAAGGTATTGTATTGGTCTATGAACTCGTGATTCTTGAAACCAAAGAATGATTCTCAGACCTGACTATTTCATTTCGAGTGTGATTGTAGGAGCTCAATGGACAGGGATAGCAACAATAATTGCTATCGAAATGTTGAAATCGGGCATGGCTGAATCTGTCATTTGTGTAGAGAGATAGTAAAGTGTTAGCAATCGGTACTATATCAGCTTACAACCTTGTGATATCTCAGAAATTTCAGCTACTTAATACTTATCCGTTTCAAGAGGACATCTGAGGAAATTTTAGCAGCAATAGGAGTCAATCCGACATGGTCTCCCAACCATAACACGCTTTCATTAGTTGAGTAAATTCATCCTTCACCTGAACAGACCCATTCATAGCTCAAACGGGTCAAAATTGATAACATTGTTCTCTGTGTATGACAGGCAGCGGGTGTTAAGCGTCTGCTTTTGTGTTGTCAGATGTCAAGTACAAGGTACGGCCCTTTGTGTTATGAGCTGGTATATACATATTGTTATTACTTCATTATTGTAATGGAGAGTGGTTTCTAATCTGCAGCATTACGATCGGTAGGGATATATTTAAACTTGGACTAATTGTGGTAAGTTTTACCTTTTCGGTAGCTCATGTTATGTTGTAATATGGCATTTTGGATCTCATTTTATTACATTACAGGACATATAACGTTAAGTGATGCCTATATAGTTTTTGGGCTATTCCATTTTGCTTATATTGTTTTTACAAATCTATGTTGTAGTGGATAATGGAACACGGGATGGACTAGAAAAGTTTCAACGAGCTGCTAGCACAAACCCAAAACCAGTTCTTCATTATTAGTTTATGCAAGATTATAAGGTATTTATTTGACAGTTCATTCTACCATCGATAACATGGGAAATGGAAGCGTCCAAGAAAGAGCAAGCCAGACACCGGTGCTCCATTGAAACAGCTTCGACTTGGAAAATGGTTTCATCATCAATAGTACTTGTAGAGCCAATGACTTTGTACTTTAAGCATGCCTGGTAAAACTTAGTTAAAGATTTTTACAGGATTCATAAGCTATTGGAGTTTATGCCCAAGCGCAGGGGCAATTCTAAAACTGTAAATGCAATGACAAACACTCCTTCAATCCAAATCCAAGTATGATCCAAACAGCCTTTTTGAAAATGATTCCTTCAATATCAAATATACTTTATTATCGTTATTTTGAGTTTCATATAGATTATAAAGGAGATTTCTATTTTAATCGAAAATCATATACTATTGTTGGAATATTAGTAGTAAACTTAAATATAGTTTAGGGACTTAAGTGTACTTTATAATATAGATTAGGAATAAACTTGTATTAGAAAGGTGTCTACCCCCTCATCTCTATAAATAGGGATGAGGGGGATCCTAGTTCAGTGAATTCTTCTTCCCAATGTAGTCTTTATTAGGGTTATTAATAAAGAGGTAGTTGGGGGTATTCCGTGTGCGTATATTTGTCGGTTCTTTGTAGTCTCTCGTGTTCGCTACTTGTGCTTGATACAACTCGCGATCTAGCGGTTCCGCATTATCGAACTTCGAGTTTGTTGTCGGTATCGTACAACAAGTGGTATCAGAGCCAGGTTGATTGATCACCGAAGATCGAAGGCTAGATCGAGGTTACGAGTTGGTTATAATATCGAGGTATCGAAGTTCGCCTTCGAGTTTCGGGTTTTGCGAATCATCAAAGTTGGCGATCGATTTGGGTTTCAAATCGATTAATGTAATAGCGATATGCGGTTGATGATTGATGAGAGGTAAATTAAGGCAATAAGCCACGTGAGTGATTATTTGTGCAATAATATTAGAATATTATTCTATTAGGCATCATAATCTCACGGTAGAAATACTACAAAGGTGATTGGTTTATCTAAAAAGGATAGGGACTTCACGTAAAGTATATCGTTTTTAGAATTTGATTTTTCCTTATCGTCTTTTTGTTTTAATTGACGATCCAGGAGAATACTTTCGTTGTTGCGGGTTCTTGTGGTTCAAGTTTTGATCGTGGTTTGCTTGAGGTTATCAAGTTAGCGGTCGGGTTTGCTTGTTCGGAATCGAGGGTTTATGGTTCTCTAATAAATTCGATTTGCAAGAAGGGTTTTTCTTGTGGTTCAAGTTTGATCGTGGTTCGCTTGGGTATTCAAGTTTACGATCGGGTTGCTTGTTCGTGATCGAGGGTTTAGAGGTTTTCTAATAGATTCGATTTGCAAGAAAAGGTTTTAGCAACAACGGGTATATTGCACACAGCTTGTGAGGCTTGTCGGTAAAGTTGGTTAAGAAACAACTTGACAAGGTTTGTAGCAAGGTTAAAGAAGATTCAAGACTTGTCGAGGTTACAAGATTTCTTAGGTTATTAGAAATCGGTTTTGCAAAATTTAAAGTACGACAAGGGTTACTTCAAAAGGAGTCGGGTACTTTCTTGATTCAAGGGTTGTCGATTTGTTGGATAGGTTAATTTCCAAGGCTCAATCGATATTTGATTAAGAAAGGGTGTTCTTTTGAAGGGTTGCTTGGTTTGATCGATTTCTAAGAAGGTTTCTCTTAGGGTTATATCGATAAAGCAAGGGTTTTTCTTTATAAACGGGGACTTCGTATTCGTGATTGTGAGGTTTAATATATCACAAGGTTTAGCGAATTGTCGAAGGGACTTTGTCGGTTTGTGATTGTGAGGTTATTCACAAGGTTTAGCAAACAACAAAGGGATAAAGAAAAAATGGCTAGTTTTATAACTAGGTTTAACATCGAGAAATTCGATGGATTTAATGTACATAAGCATGGAGGTTTAAAACAAGTTGGGTTCAAACAACTTGGTCCTGGTGTTAAAACAGGAGTCCATGGAGTACATGTTTATAAACGTGTTTGGTTTGAGGTGGAACTGCAGGGAGCTCAGGGGGATCGTGAAGCTGAGGTTTTTCAGGATAGTAACGATCATGCTGTAGTGGCTCAAAGACGGTTTGAGGTAGAACTACAGGGAGCTCAAGGGGATCGTGAAGCTGAGGTTTTTCAGGTGAGTAACGATCATGCTGCAGTGGCTCAAAGATGGTTGAAGGACAAACAACCTGAAGAAAAGACAAACACGGGCTGCTTGGTAAATGAGCAGGAAGAGGTACACCTTGGTATAAAGGTGGGGGCAAACATTACGGTAACCGGAGTACCTGGTCAAGAGGGTGCGGAGGGTAATGTTGCTGAGAAGAAGAACGTGAAGGAGTTTATGGAAGCTAATCTAACGAAATTACAGAAGTACAATGCCTGGTCGACAAGGTGGTTCCCGGTTCGAGGTTCCAATACCGATAAAGGGTGTTGAGTATCGGTTATGTTTAAGTGTTACTCCTAAGGTGGAAATTGTTGGAATATTAGTAGTAAACTTAAATATAGTTTAGGGACTTAAGTGTACTTTGTAATATAGATTAGGAATAAACTTGTATTAGGAAGGTGTCTACCCCCTCATCTCTATAAATAGGGATGAGGGGGATCCTAGTTCAGTGAATTCTTCTTCCCAATGTAGTCTTTATTAGGGTTATTAATAAAGAGGTAGTTGGGGGTATTCCGTGTGCGTATATTTGTCGGTTCTTTGTAGTCTCTCGTGTTCGCTACTTGTGCTCGATACAACTCGCGATCTAGCGGTTCCGCATTATCGAACTTCGGGTTTGTTGTCGGTATCGTATTAAGCTCTGATACCACTTGTTGTACGATACCGACAACAAACCCGAAGTTCGATAATGCGGAACCGCTAGATCGCGAGTTGTATCGAGCACAAGTAGCGAACACGAGAGACTACAAAGAACCGACAAATATACGCACACGGAATACCCCCAACTACCTCTTTATTAATAACCCTAATAAAGACTACATTGGGAAGAAGAATTCACTGAACTAGGATCCCCCTCATCCCTATTTATAGAGATGAGGGGGTAGACACCTTCCTAATACAAGTTTATTCCTAATCTATATTACAAAGTACACTTAAGTCCTTAAACTATATTTAAGTTTACTACTAATATTCCAACAATTTCCACCTTAGGAGTAACACTTAAACATAACCGATACTCAACACCCTTTACCGGTATTGGAACCTCGAACCGGGAACCACCTTGTCGACCAGGCATTGTACTTCTGTAATTTCGTTAGATTAGCTTCCATAAACTCCTTCACGTTCTTCTTCTCAGCAACATTACCCTCCGCACCCTCTTGACCAGGTACTCCGGTTACCGTAATGTTTGCCCCCACCTTTATACCAAGGTGTACCTCTTCCTGCTCATTTACCAAGCAGCCCGTGTTTGTCTTTTCTTCAGGTTGTTTGTCCTTCAACCATCTTTGAGCCACTGCAGCATGATCGTTACTCACCTGAAAAACCTCAGCTTCACGATCCCCTTGAGCTCCCTGTAGTTCTACCTCAAACCGTCTTTGAGCCACTACAGCATGATCGTTACTATCCTGAAAAACCTCAGCTTCACGATCCCCCTGAGCTCCCTGCAGTTCCACCTCAAACCAAACACGTTTATAAACATGTACTCCATGGACTCCTGTTTTAACACCAGAACCAAGTTGTTTGAACCCAACTTGTTTTAAACCTCCATGCTTATGTACATTAAATCCATCGAATTTCTCGATGTTAAACCTAGTTATAAAACTAGCCATTTTTTCTTTATCCCTTTGTTGTTTGCTAAACCTTGTGAATAACCTCACAATCACAAACCGACAAAGTCCCTTCGACAATTCGCTAAACCTTGTGATATATTAAACCTCACAATCACGAATACGAAGTCCCCGTTTATAAAGAAAAACCCTTGCTTTATCGATATAACCCTAAGAGAAACCTTCTTAGAAATCGATCAAACCAAGCAACCCTTCAAAAGAACACCCTTTCTTACTCAAATATCGATTGAGCCTTGGAAATTAACCTATCCAACAAATCGACAACCCTTGAATCAAGAAAGTACCCGAATCCTTTTGAAGTAACCCTTGTCGTACTTTAAATTTTGCAAAACCGATTTCTACTAACCTAAGAAATCTTGCAACCTCGACAAGTCTTGAATCTTCTTTAACCTTGCTACAAACCTTGTCAAGTTGTTTCTTAACCAACTTTACCGACAAGCCTCACAAGGTGTGTGCAATATACCCGTTGTTGCTAAAACCTTTTCTTGCAAATCGAATCTATTAGAAAACCTCTAAACCCTCGATCACGAACAAGCAACCCGATCGTAAACTTGAATACCCAAGCGAACCACGATCAAACTTGAACCACAAGAAAAACCCTTCTTGCAAATCGAATTTATTAGAGAACCATAAACCCTCGATTCCGAACAAGCAAACCCGACCGCTAACTTGATAACCTCAAGCAAACCACGATCAAAACTTGAACCACAAGAACCCGCAACAACGAAAGTCTTCTCCTGGATCGTCAATTAAAACAAAAAGACGATAAGGAAAAATCAAATTCTAAAAACAATATACTTTACGTGAAGTCCCTATCCTTTTTAGATAAACCAATCACCTTTGTAGTATTTCTACCGTGAGATTATGATGCCTAATAGAATAATATTCTAATATTATTGCACAAATAATCACTCACGTGGCTTATTGCCTTAATTTACCTCTCATCAATCGTCAACCGCATATCGCTATTACATTAATCGATTTGAAACCCAAATCGATCGCCAACTTTGACGATTCGCAAAACCCGAAACTCGAAGGCGAACTTCGATACCTCGATATTATAACCAACTCGTAACCTCGATCTAGCCTTCGATCTTCGGAGACCACAATAACCGTAAGCTCTGATACCACTTGTTGTACGATACCGACAACAAACCCGAAGTTCGATAATGCGGAACCGCTAGATCGCGAGTTGTATCGAGCACAAGTAGCGAACAC
The DNA here is from genome assembly GCA_025667525.1 of Glebionis coronaria. Classification (NCBI taxonomy): domain Eukaryota; kingdom Viridiplantae; phylum Streptophyta; class Magnoliopsida; order Asterales; family Asteraceae; genus Glebionis; species Glebionis coronaria. Next base: position 18,733,045 of record CM046877.1, on the reverse strand, counting down.
GAGAGACTACAAAGAACCGACAATAGTATATGCACACGGAATACCCCCAACTACCCCTTTATTAATAACCCTAATAAAGATTACATTGGGAAGAAGAATTCACTGAACTAGGATCCCCCTCATCCCTATTTATAGAGATGAGGGGGTAGACACCTTCCTAATACAAGTTTATTCCTAATCTATATTACAAAGTACACTTAAGTCCCTAAACTATATTTAAGTTTACTACTAATATTCCAACAACTATGGTGAACGTTTTTTATTAGCACACATTGACAAATTTATTTCTGCATTTGATTGATCAAATAATAGTGTATTACATACTCTTTGCTTCGGAGCTTAGAAAAACTGGTCCATGGCTAAGTTCGTAATGTCGGTTCATTGGGTTATACATATTTTTCAGGGTACACGAGGAGCTCGTAAGATATATAAAGCCTGTTGAAGGTAATGTATATTGGTCTTTGAGCACCTTTATATGTAAAAACATCATTTCCATGTAAAAAGAAACACATTTTATAAGGTTTCAGACTCACCTTCGCTCTTCCCTGAATATCAGTTGGAAAGCATTGAGAATTGGTTCTTAAGCTATGCATATGAATCCCCACCACTGGATACTATGGATGATTTACGTTGTGATCATGCGGTTGATTATAATGAAGAGGTAAGCAAAAAGGTTAATACTGTATTTGGACATGATTTTATCTGAACTAGTGACACTTAGCCATTCATAACATCCCTGTCTTGTGGGTATGAAGAAGTTGCGGAAGAGGAAAAGGGCGAAAACTTGAATGACTTGATTTGCAATCAAACCACTGAAGCAAATGAGAATGGTTTTATCTCGGTCAAAAGTTAATACATTGGAATCTAAAGAGAGCTTCTATTGAGCTACAAACTTTACATTGTTAACTGTAAATTTATTTAACAAATGTGTTGTCATCATGATGGAGACTAATAAAGCGATTTCATGGTCGTCTTAAGTCCCACAAAATGCAATTTATTAGGGGCACCTGCCATATATAGCCCTGTAAATTTGAAATCTTAACAAAAGTCTTGCGAGGTGGTATGTGAAACCGGCCTAGAATTAACTAGCAACAAGAGAAAGTTTATGCAAAGCTTTTCGGCAATTTACCGGCAACTAATTAACTTTCATTACATGTTACTATGAGGAACTAGTTAGTTTACAGACAAAATGAATATCAAGTATTAGTATGACCATCTTCGACAACTGATGCAAATTGTTGAAATGTCTAACACAGGCAAAGGTGTTTGCAAGACCTTCATGTTTGATATGTTTGATTATATAAAAAAAAGAAGCAGAAAAGATTAATTATATAAAATAAAAGCTTAACACATTCATTATAGAAGCAATACATATATGGATTAATTCCAGCCCAAGACAAGGCTCAGCTAGCTAAAGCTAATTAATCTGGAGCTACAACATTCATCATTTTTTTTAAACAACAAAAGCTCAACCTAATTCATCTTGATCTACATCAAGTTAATCTCATCATCCATCCACTCAACATCCCGTGTTGCACTCCCCCACTCTTCAATCACAACAAGGCCCTCCTCGACACGCCAGCACAACAAGAAAATCTTCATGCTCAACAAGCACCTCTTTATGTCATGATGTATGACCTTTAACTAATCTGGAGCTACAACATTCATCATTTTTTTAAATAACAGCTAAACCTAATTAACACTGAGCTACATCAAGTTAATATGTTCATCCATCACTGAACATGCCGTGTTGCATTCCCCACGCTCCAACCACAATATTAACTATATCCTCATCTTCCAACAAGGCTGTAAACCGTTGGCGGTGAACATCGGTGCCTCTCACCCAAAGTAACTTTAGCCACCATACTTGGTGCTTGTGCTCCAAAAATCAGTCTGTCTCCCACTTATAGATGAGTGTCTGCTTGACACTCCAGCACAACAATTACATTTTGATGATCAGCAGCAAGCTCCACTTCTTGTTGATGCTGAACCTCTTGATTCCCAGGCTCTTCATCCCCAGACTCTTCATTCCTACGCGCTTGGTTTGAACAGCCCTGACCCATTTTAGGAAATGATTTTGGTTGAGATTGTATTATTGAATAAAGGTTGGTACGTTGGTGGGGTATATATAGATGAAAAGAAGCTCCTATTGTGTGACAAAATAGATAGAATCTTTTCAACCCATGAACAGCTAAACCTAATCAACATTGAGCTACATCAAGTTAATATGTTTCATCCATCCACTGAACATGCTGTGTTCCAACACCCAAAGAAACTTGGTGAAGCATCTTCATGCTCAACAAGCACCTCTTTATGCCAGTACAACAAGCACCTCTTTATGTCATGATGTATGACCTTTAATTCGTCATTCATGTTGTTGTTTTGAATGTAACAACAACAACCTTCTTCCGGAATATAAGGATCTACAAAGATCCATAATAACAAGCACGGAAAAACAATGGATGATGAGATTTAGGGTTAGTTCTGTTACTGGAAGGAGAAGAGGACAAGAAAAAAAGTGACTGCTGGAAATGTGAAAAGTGATTAGGGTTACTTACTACTACTGCCTTCTCTTTCTTATACAGGGCTGCATATATGATATTTGGGCCTTACTATGTTTTAAGCTTAGAATGGTGTTGCTGGATTTGCTACATGGATCTATATGGCCCATATAACTATCAACTATTTTAACAATTATATTATGGGTTTTGCTATCTGCCATCCATTAGCTGTTTTTTAATCATTCCATAATTATGTATATTTATATCATCAAACTCATTGTTTCTAAATATACATGATTTTAATACATACAATTAAGGTAAATGAATTTAATTAAAGTACTTATTAATATAAGTGACTTAATATTGGAAATGTTTTTTAATTATGGTAAACTTACATACCACCCATTGGTAGTTATTAGCAAAACCCTTATATTATAATCAACTCGGACTGTAAAAATGGTATTACCTCCGTCTCAAATTAATAGTCTTGTATTCTATTTTTGGATGTCCCAAAATTATAGTCCCCTTCCAAAAATAGATTTAGTAATGTAACAAGTTTACCATATTGCTCCTAGTGGTATTAGAAATTACAAATATATACAAAGTTTTAATTAATTCTATGAGGATTAAGAGTGTCATTTTGCAAAAAAAGTAATAGAGAAAATACTGTGATAATGATGTTTTCTTAAACTATATGTTTTTTGTGGGGGGACAATTAATTTAGGACGGAATGGGTAGTATTAATGAAGACGTGCATTGTTTATTTTAAAGACATTTTATATAAAGTTCATGATATAACTGAAGCATCGTCCGAAGCTGAAAGCCTCACATCTACGCATTGATTGACTCACTATAAGAGACGACATGCAAATTTATTTCTTGATATAGCAAAGATACCAGAAGATGTTTATAATCGATGGGCGTTTCCATCTTATATAGTTGGATTAGATGATGGTGAGAGGAAACAGTTGCTAGTAATTATCAGTGAGTTTAATGTTTTTCAAGTTTTGGCTTATGATTTGGAAAGTGGGAATTGGTCAAAAGTGACGGATATTGGTACGAAAACTTTATTTGTGGGTTATAGTTCTTCCTCTTTTTGGGTGGAGGACACTACTGGGGTGATAAAGAGTAACTGCATATACTACATAAATAGTTTGGTGGGAGATATGGGGATCTATCATTTGTTAGGCGAAACCATCGAACCTCACTACTTTGCAGGAGAATCACTTAGCCGTGTTAATCTTCCAATATGGCTTCAATCAATGTGAATTTTATTTACCATGTAATTTGTTATTTGTTACAGATCTTTCAAACAATGTTATTGATCACATAATTATTAGACTTTCAAGATTAATTTCAGTTATTTGGTAGAAATTAAGGTTCTCGGTCATTTCATGAGTTATTAGATTGTGGCAATGGCAACGGAATGCGATGCAACTTAAACACATATTAGTTTTATGCAGAAGAGTAGTGAAGAAAGGGAAAGACTGATAAGAATAAAAGCATCGAGAATGAAGGTCATACTAGTTTTATACAGAAGGGTAGTGAAGAAAGTCTGGTTATCATAGCTACAGCTGGGTATTTGACAATCTTAGAAGCCGTTTAACGGGTGCAACCATCTGTTTCATGATTCTTGAATGTAGATTTTTGGAGAAAGAGAGATGGAGATAACTACTAAATTACCAACAATGGAAACTTCATCAGTCACACCAACTGCAAATGGCCTTTTGTTCTTCCTTTTATGGAAGGTCGGGAACATCGTCTATGAAGACTATTCCACCATGCTTGCAAAGACTACACCAGCATGGGTCAGAGTTGGGAAGAATTTAAGGCTTGGTCCAACGATGGGAACATTAACAAAGGGAAAGGACGTTTCGCTCCTGCAGTAGTTATCACTTGTAACATTTTGGGGAAAAAGCACTTCAACCAGCTTAGAGGGAAAGCGTTTGCTTTTCACTTGCAAATACACATCCCTCCTGCACCATGTTTATTTCACATCTATATAGATATTTGCAAAGTAGGAGAGGACTGATTCGTATAGCCATATGTTTCGCAGGTAATCATTGAGTTCTGTAAGTCAATAGGGGCAGACTCGAAGCAATATAATGACAAGGACTGATTCATATAGCCAAAAAGAACGGAGAAAACATAGTTTTACTTCTATTGTATGTATGTATTCAGAAAATGTAAACCAGATTCATATATACACTTCAGTTTATCGCTAGTAATGGTGCCATTTGGTACAGCATTAGCCAATAGAATGGCTTAAGCTCAAACTAATGGTGCCATTTGCTTGATGACCTTCCTTCAACTCCCATATTTCATATTATTACTCGAGCTAAACAAGATCAGCTAACAAGGGAAACTAGCACTACAACAAAAAGGTCTTGTAATGACACTCAAAAAGTGTCAGTAAATGTCCAAAAAACAACAAAATAACACATCAAGATCAGCTTAAGCTACTATAACATGGTGAGGGAACATTGGCAAAAGAAAATAACAAAATGTAGTACCACATAGTTTGCCGTCCGTAAAAAGTATAAAAATACTGTAATGTCCGATCATAGTATTAGGGGGGGCATCTTCAGCCGAATGACTTTACACATTGTACCGACATTTTTTGTCAATCTCCTCATAGATTCATCCTACATCTGAAAAAGCTAGAAATTAATGAATCAAGCAAATACACAAAATTTAGATGACATGTTGGAGAAAAGGCCTATGCAGTCAAGAAAAAAGAATTTAGTTGGTTGAGATTACTTGCAGAAGATCTCTTATCGGCAAAATCTGTTATCTTCTTCCATTTCCTTCCAATGCAATGTCGAAAACAAGTTAAGGGCTTGGGCTTCGAATAAGAACAAGTGTTTTGCCTACTAAAGAAAGGACATTAAATATAAAGGTAAGCAAAAGAAACTCACATATTTTGCCTACTAAAGGAAAGAGTCATCCATGAAAGAGCTCTTAGGTGTCTTAAAACACCCAACATTTGGTAGGGATGGTTCACTTTCCTGCACAACTGGTGTTGGCCCTTCCTAGTTTCTACTGAGAATATATAGGTAACGTACCCTGTTCGGTTAACACCAAAGAGTAGAGTGACAAATACCGAAGCAGACCCGTTACTTAGTTAGCTGCAATTTTTTGGTCCAAACTGAAAGTTTGTCCCGCCTTTCATGCACACGTACTCACAGTGACACTGTCTCATATGTAAAAAACTTATAAACCAACTCAGAATCAACAACACAAACTTATGAGTGAACCCAGCCAACCTCCCCTTGGCTCACTTTTAGAGTATATATCAATAATAAGGCTAGATAGCCACAATCTTTACAAACAGAAAAGAAAACTGAAGAAACTTTGATCAACACGATCAAGAACACAATATAACAACTCTCACACTTTTTACACGCACAAGATAAGATGAAAACTGAACGAATAATTGAAAAGTGAGTTGTTATCCAGCTTATATACTCCAATTGTAACAGCAGTCCAAAACTTCTAAATGTTGGCAAGTATAGTCCTCCAAGAATGAACTCTTCCCATCCAAGTGCAAATACTCCCCCTCCAACTTTAGCTAAAGTACTTCCAGACCCTTCAAGTTAATAGCTTACTTCTTAATACTCCCCCTTAAGCTCTTAACCTGCAAATGCATTATACAAACCAAGCATACTACAAAATTTCTTATGATCAGATATAAGCAAGCCTTTAGTAAAAATATCTGCAGTATTATTTTCAGATTTAACTTTAATGGGTTTTATATATCCTGCAGATATTTTCTCTCTTAAGAAATATAGATCAATTTCAAAATGCTTGCTTCTTTCATGAAGCACTGGGTTCAAAGAGATTTGAATAGCAGAACTGTTGTGACAGTTCATATCAACTGGTAAAACAACTTTTACTTTCATATCATTAAGCACTTTATGAATCCACATGACTTCACAGCAAACATTACACATAGCTCTGTATTCAGCTTCTGTGGAAGATCTAGAAACAACACTTTGTTTCTTACTCTTCCAAGAAACTAAATTGTTTCCCAGAAAAACACAATAACCAGTCAAAGACCTTCTGGTTATCTTACACTTAGCCCAGTCAGAGTCCACAAACACATTTAGCTTACTACAGTCTCCTTTCTTAAATGTGATACCTAAACCAGGTTCACCTTTCAAGTATCTCAGAACTCTGAATGCAAGTCTAAGATGAGAAGTCATAGGACTATGCATGACTTGACTAAGACAATGTACTGCATAAGCAATATCAGGTCTAGTCATAGTCAAATATATCAGTTTTCCAACAAGTTTTTGATATGAAATAATCTCAGTAAGTTTTTTATCCTCACCAAATTTCTTGTTAAGATTTTTACTATCTGGATTAACTTCAATAGGAGCACCACATGGTTTACACCCCAGCATTCCAAATTCAGACAACAACTCAGTGCAATATTTTCTTTGTGTTAGACAAATACCATTATCAATGTCTATAACCTCAATGCCTAAAAAATATTTAAGTTTTCCAAGATCTTTAATAAGAAACTTGGTACTTAAAAACTGTTTAAATTTATTAACTTCATCAAGGTTATTTCCAGTGATAACAATGTCATCCACATAGACAATCAAAACTAAGAAAACATTATTGGTATTCTTAATGAATAAAGAGAAGTCATTAGGACTCTGAACAAACCCATTTTCAGTAAGAACAGAAACAAGCTTCTCATTCCACTTTCTAGGAGCTTGCTTTAACCCATATAAGGACTTAACCAATTTACAAACTTTGTTACCATTCTCATCACCATATCCTTCAGGAATTTTCATATACACTTCTTCATCCAGTTCACCATATAAAAAAGCATTATTTACATCCAACTGAAATAATGGCCAGTTATTGCTAACAGCAAGAGTTAAAACACATCTAACTGTAACAATTTTAACCACTGGTGAAAAAGTTTCATCATAGTCTATTCCTTCTCTTTGATTAAAGCCCTTATCTACTAATCTAGCTTTAAATCTCTCAACATCACCACTAGATTTATATTTGACTTTCCAAATCCATTTACATGGAATAGCCTTTCTTCCCTCAGGAAGATCAGTAATAATCCATGTATTATTCCTGTTTAAGGCTTCCATTTCAAGATTCATGGCCTCAATCCATCTGCTGTCTTTGACAGCCTCAGAATAATGAGTAGGCTCATGAATTTTATTAAGATTAGTGGTGAACACAAAATTATCAATGCTTAAATTGGCATAACTAACAACTTTATTAATACTATATTTAACATTTTTGTTAAGCACAAAATCCTTATACTTAGAAGGAAAATTAGTTTTTCTACTTGTTCTCCTAACAGTGTTCTCTGCTGCTGGTTCTGGTGACCAATTAAACATATTTCCAAAAGACTCAATGCCTTCATCCTCAGAGGAATTATCATCATCATTACTAATGTTTGGTATACCCTCAGAAACCTCTTCTGTTGCATACTCAACCCTAGTGTCCTTCCTACTAGAATCTTTATTAGTATTAGATGATCTATCTACCTCAGAAATATTATCTGTATCAGTAGTATGAACATCTTCTTTGCTATTATCATATTCTACAGTGCTGTCACTAGGTTTATCATTAGTTTCAGGTACAAGCCTATGCTTACTACCTATACTATCTCCATTATCATCATCAGATTCACTAGGCACTTGACTGTTTATGTTAAAAAAAATTAAATCATCAACACCATTTTCAGAAAAAATAAACTCTTTACTAATCACATCATTTTTGAAAGGAAAAACTGTTTCATAAAATTTTACATCTCTTGAAAATAAAAACTTTTTACTTTCCAAACTAAACAGTTTATATGCCTTCTTATCAAAAGCATACCCAACAAAAACACATTTTTCAGACCTAGACTCAAATTTGTCAGAAACATTTAACACATTTGAAAAACACAAACAGCCAAAAACTTTTAAATGGAGAATACTTGGTTTAGACTCATAAACCATTTCATAAGGACTTTTACCAGATAAAACAGCTGTAGGTAACCTGTTAATTAAATAAGTAGCAGTTAGCACACATTCAGACCACATGTTTAATGGAATGCCCCCCTGAAACATGAGGGCTCTAGATGTATTAAGTAAATGTCTATGTTTTCTTTCCACAACACCATTTTGTTGTGGAGTATAAGCACAAGTGGTTTGATGAACAATACCATTAAGTTTAACAAATTCAGAAAACCTGTTATTAACAAACTCAGTTCCATTATCACTTCTGAAAATCTTAATATTTTTATTAAACTGATTATCAATAAGCTTGACAAAACTTTCAACACATGAAAACACTTCAGTTTTACTCTTTAATAAAAAAACCCACACAGATCTAGTATAGTCATCAACCACTGTTAAAAAATATCTAAAACCTTCTCTACTAGCAACTCTATATGGTCCCCAAACATCAAGATGAACAATATCACCAAGCTGTTTGGTTTTATGATCACTCAAAGAAAAAGACTCTCTAGTTTGTTTAGCCTTATGACAAACATCACAAGGTTCCAAACCTTTAAGTTTAATCTTTGAATTATCTTTTCTTAGAACATCTAGCACTTGATCTGCTGGATGTCCTAACCTATTATGCCAAATAGAACTAGCCATATTACAACTTCTAACACTTTTATTAAACACAGGCCTACCTTCATCAAGAAAATATAAACCATCTTTTTCACTACCAGTCCCCATTAGGACATTGTGAGCTAAATCCTGAATCACACAACAATTTTCATTAAAGTTAACATTAACTTTATTATCTTTAGACAGTTTCTGAACAGACAAAAGACTCACTTTATATCCAGGAACAACCAGCACATCTTTAATCACCAAATTATTAATTTTTAAACATCTAATTTTTTTCACATATTCTAAAGTTCCATTTGGATGAGCAACACTTATGTGCAAAGAAGACACATCAATAACATCAAATAACAATTTTTCAGAAAAAGTTATATGCTGACTGGATCCTGAATCAATAATCCATCCAACATAAGTACAATAAGTACTAATGTTGGAATTGTAGTTAAAAAATCTACAAGATAAAAAACTAACAACACAATTATTCACTCTAAAGGTACCTGCAATGGTTGCAGAACCCATTGAGTTATCTCCAGAAACATTCAGCAATTTTATGAGCCTTTGGTATTGGTCAGGAGTAAGATTATGAGCTATATTCTTACCCTGATTACAATTGCCATCATTAACACTAACATTATGAACATTGTTTTGAGCTGTATTATTATTATTTCTTTTAAAGTTAGGAGGATACCCAATTAGCTCAAAACACCTGTCAACTGTATGACCCTTCATGTTACAATGAGTACACAAAAGATTACCATTTCTATACCCATTAGACCTAGTCCTATTACCACTCCAATTATTATTATTTCTGTTAGAATTCCCAGTATTAGAATTTCCATTATTATTATTTCTGTTTGAATTCCAATTATTGGAATTCCCACCAGACTTAACAACAAAAGCAGAAGGACTAGTCTTATTATTTTTAGACCCATTTCTATGTGATTCATCCCTGGACAAAGTAGCAAAAGCAGTTCTCAAATCTGGTATGGGATCAGAAGTGAGAATCTGGCTTCTCACAACATTATAACAATCATCAAGCCCCATCAAGAACTGCATCAGTCTGAGAAGCTGATCATGTTCTTTAAGGGCTTCAGACCCATCACAAGTACAATCAGGTAATTCAACAAGAGCATCAAATTGCCTCCACAAAGAATTACACTCATGATAATATTCAGATAAAGACATACCAGATTGAGTTAAAGTGTATATCTATGATGAAGATTATATATGACAGAACCATCTTGCTTATTATAAGTTTCTTCCAATTCATCCCAAACATCTTGAGCATATTTAGAAAATATTTGTCCTTTATATAAATCAGGTGAGACACAACCAAGTAACCAAGAAAGCACAACAGCATTACACCTATCCCACTGATCTCTAGCATGACCATCATTAGTATCTTGCACACAATTACCATTAATGAATCCAAGTTTGTTTCTAGTTTGCAATGCAAGTTTAACAGCAGCATACCAAACTTTATAATTTTCAGTACCCTCAAGTTTAAAAGTAATCAATTGAGAACCAATATCTTGAGGGTGTAAGTAAAGTGGATCATAAACATCAAATTTAACCACTTCAGCTCCCCCTTTAGGTGGACCATCACCCTTAGGAGAACCAGGACCAGACATAGAGAATAACAAAAATAACCCAAGAAAACAAGAACACACATAACAGGTCAAAAAAGCAGTTCTCAGGCTTCCAAACCACTCAATAGGTGGTAGGTCAAGAGCAATGACCTGAAAGTGATCTAAACAAGAACAAACAGAACAAAAAAAAACACAAAACCACCTTGTAACTCCTCTACAACCAAACAATCAACTACCACAAACAACCTCAATCAATCAACACCAGTGACTAACTAATCCCATCAACACCTAAAAAACCCCTCTAAAAACAAAAAAACCTAAAACTAATAAGAAGGTGAGAGAGGTGTTACGTAGCACGCGCAGCAAAACCAAGCAAGAACTCTGAATAAAGACTATTCAGAGAAACCAACACCACAAACACAATAGATCAAGAAGATCTAAGAGTCAACGCAGCGGAAAAACAACCTGCACAAGAGCAAACACAACCAACCAATACAATAAAGAAAAAAACTTACCAAGATTAGAACAAACCCTAATATCTGATTTTAGGGTTTTTCTAATTAACCAGCAAAAAACAACAATTAAACTCAATTAATGAACCCACAGTTCATCAATTAGACCAAGAAAACGTTTTAACCAAAAACCCCCAAAAAATAACTAAAACCCTAATTTCAAAAAACCAATTAAGTTTGAGAAAAACACTAATTGATATGACCAACAACAAATCACCCACCAAGAAGTCAAGATCTACACAAATAGATCAAAACCCCCAATTTCAAAAAACCCTAATTTTTGAAAAAAGATTTTAATCACGATTCAGAGCAACCAGGCTCTGATACCATGTAAAAAACTTATAAACCAACTCAGAATCAACAACATAAACTTATGAGTGAACCCAGCCAACCTCCCCTTGGCTCACTTTTAGAGTATATATCAATAATAAGGCTAGATAGCCACAATCTTTACAAACAGAAAAGAAAAATGAAGAAACTTTGATCAACACGATCAAGAACACAATATAACAACTCTCACACTTTTTACACGCACAAGATAAGATGAAAACTGAACGAATAATTGAAAAGTGAGTTGTTATCCAGCTTATATACTCCAATTGTAACAGCAGTCCAAAACTTCTAAATGTTGGCAAGTATAGTCCTCCAAGAATGAACTCTTCCCATCCAAGTGCAAATACTCCCCCTCCAACTTTAGCTAAAGTACTTCCAGACCCTTCAAGTTAATAGCTTACTTCTTAATATCATACAATTGCTCTCTGGTTAAGATCACCAATAGCTACGGAAGCCATATTGTTTTACAATGAAATGAATCCACACACAAGCGCACAGAGGGTACACAAGTGTAATACTTTTATACTGATAGCAATAAGTAGGCTTTGTGTTACTGGTACAACAGCAAACGTTTTCATTTCCTCCTGGTACATACCTTGTTTAGCTCATCATACATACAAACGGCAAGAAATCCTAATATAAGTTCAGTTACCTAATTTGATTTAACCACTTGACACGAATAGAAAACTTAAACTTGATTATGTGTTTTGTATGTTTGTGTTGTAATATAATATGTAAGAACTGATTTAACCTAAGCTTAATTATATGACTTGTGGCTTTGAGGGGTTTGTTAGAGCTCCAAAGGAAGGCGTGCAGTGATGATCACTTCAATGGGTTTTACCTTTGTCAACCATTGGCCAAGCCCCGCCGTCATGTCCACAGGCTTCCCCATTGGCGTTGACAAGTCAAACAGTACTTAAAGTAAACGAGCAATTGTCGAGTGAACCACGCGGAAAGCAAATACAGTCGCGTGACACATTCTTCTTCTTGAGCTGAATGGAATGTGTTCAAAATTTGTAACTGATCAAGAGAATCAAAAACATTAAATTGATGTCTGGTACATTTGAATGTAATTAGTTGTTTGCCACGAAATTCTAAAAGTTTTCAACGAATTGCAAATAAAAAAAGCTAAATATAAACACTACTGATGATGAGTACCTTCTTTCTACGTGATATTCAGTCTCAAGCTTCCTTGTTAAATATTAAATTTCATAAATAAATAAATCATAATATTAAATTTCATAAATACATATGGAGAATATATTAAATTTAATAAGCACAATATATGATTTCTAAAAATAACCGATTAAATATATTTGGAGACAATATTAAATTTAATAAGCACATTATATGATTTCTAAAAATAACCGATTAAATAAATATGGAGACAATATTAAATTTAATAAACACAATATATCATTTCTAAAAATAACTGATTAAAAACAGCCCAATTACCTTTTTTTATATATAAATAGAAATCAAATCTTGACACCCATAACCGATTCTAAAATCCTAAAGTTCTCACAGACTTGAGGTACGATTTCTACGTCTTTTAATTACTTATTTTTTAATATATGATATTTTGACATTATCACACTCATGCATTCATGGTATTATATTTATATGTGTTCCGAATCATGCCTCATGTTGAATTATTACTAGCACTTAGCAGCCTTGTTGTATAATCAATGGTTTTTAATATCTTTTTGGACATATTTTATGATTTGTAATAGATATACCTTGTGATGGAATGGTCAGAGATGTTGCCTAAATGTCCGAGTTTTGCATGCGTGTGTAAGTCTTGGCGGCTGCCGGCCATAAGAAGATACCACAACTCGAACGGACCTCCTTCGCGGTTGCCATTTTTGATGCTTGCAGAAAATAGTAGGGGTGAGCATCTATTCAAAACCGAACAGAGCCGAAAAGGGTTTCTTCGGTTCGACTTGGTTCGTCGGTTTGGTTCGTTTTTTCGTTGCTTTTGCTCAGCCCTAGAAAACAGTAAGGGCGAGCGTCTGTACAAAACCAAACCTAATGTGAGTCTAGAAAATAGTTATGATCAGGAGTCTCGTGAATTGTTCCTCCTCTCAAACAAGAGCATCCGCAAGATACGGCTCCCTGAAGCATATGGTAAGGCGTGTAGGTCTTCATGTGGATGGCTCCTGACAGTTGGAAAAGATTTTGGTTCACAACTCATAAATCCTTTATCTCGTGAAATCATCAACCTTCCGAAGGTAGACTACTTTTCCGAGCCCAATGATCCTTTACCCTGGCAATATGCCATCAGAAAGGTACTCCTCTTGTTGGAATCAAAATTGTTGTTTGTAACATGGGGAGGTAGTAGGCTAGGATTTTGCCATATTGGAGATAACAAGTGGACATCTGTTGAATACGGTTTAAACAACTATGCCATATCCGATATTACTTTCTACCATGGACAACTTTATACTTTTGAGATTGATAACAAGATCCGGGTATGTAATGTAAATGGGAAAGGTCCAGCGGTCTTGGTTGATGTAGCAAAGATACCAGAAGATGTTTATAATATATTGGCGTTTCCATCTTATATAGTTGGATTAGATGATGGTGAGAGGAAACAGCTGCTAGTAATTATCAGTGAGTTTAATGTTTTTCAAGTTTTGGCTTATGATTTGGAAAGTGGGAATTGGTCAAAAGTGACGGATATTGGTACGAAAACTTTATTTGTGGGTTATACTTCTTCCTCTTTTTGGGTGGAGGACACTACTGGGACGATAAAGGGTAACTGCATATACTACATAGATCGTGTGACGGGAGATATGGGGATCTATCATTTGTTAGACGGAACCATCGAACCTCACTACATTGCAGGAGAATCACATAGCCGTGTTAATCCTCCAATGTGGCTTCAATCAATGTGAATTTTATTTACAATGTAATTTGTTACAGAACTTTCAAAGAATGTTATTGATCACATATCTATTAGACTTTCAAGATTAATTTCAGTTATTTGGTAATGTTTTCATTTCATGATCTATTAGATAATGGCAATGGGGTCGATTTGTGTGGTTGCTTGTTTTAATCAAAAGGCATATCGTTGCAACAATGACTTTTCTTGCAAATATGAAATAGAAAGAAAGGAAAGATTGCAAGGTACCATAGAGCTAAAACCAAATTTAATAGTAATAACCAGATGAAATGCTTAAGAGAAGAGCCAGTTACCATTTCAAGTACAAAATCACCTAGAATATAACCATATCTGATTAAACTTGGTAACGCGTAACGCATCGGTAGATACAAAACCTCTAGGTGACGGAGTCTGCACAGAGAGATCAGTAGGGTTATAGCAGATTCTCCTTTACAATCAAGAACAAAGCACAGAAAAAATGTTCCATCATGCGCCTTTGATTTCTTCTTTTGGGACAATATCAGAAGCGTCATCTTTTAAACGCAGAAAGAATACATATACTAGGCTCACAATCAGCTAACTGAAACATTTTCATAACAAAGCAAATGTAATATCAGATGTATCAGTTGGAAGCTGAAAAAGAGCCACAGCCACGAATACTTCACTGGTCCGGTTTTATTTTCCATTGAATAACGACCAACGACTAGAGACACAACCAACAACACTAAAATATAAGTATCAAATATAGCAAGCGTTTGTAAGAAATTAAACCATCAGAACAATGCTCCATATAATGTAATGGTGTAAACATAGATACATGGCATAAGTTAATAATACTACCACTGTTATTCCCATACAACAATCTGAATACCAAGAAATCAATCACATGAAAATGAAGATATGATTTTCAACTTACAACAACAATATAACCCTCTAGTCACAACAAAGAATCTATGTCATATGTAAAACAAACATGGAGCAGATTTGTGCTTAAGAAGCATGAGAATGTCTGTAACGACCCGTAGGCTTAGTAACTAACATAACAGGGGTCACAAGCATTAGAAAAAACATCAAAATCACACTACACCATGCATATCTGATTTATGTTAAGGGGGGCCGGAAATTTTTTTAGCGACATCAATAACGACAAACGGCCATCGATACTCTTATAAGGAAACCGAGAGGAGGTTATCACCAATACAAACTAATTTTGTCTACCTGTTTTTCATTAGTACACCATATCCATCAATATATGACTTCGAATCGGCTAAAATCATATGTTTGTATATCAAAAATATTGTATGATTTAGAGGTGCCATATTACCAAACTAATACATGATTGTCAAACCTTATTTTTAAATCCAAAGATTTAGGACCAACATAAATATTATGATTTAAAGCATGACAACTCATACAAAGACGGGACGTAACATAAACATAAGTTTATGTTTCGAGCCCCCATAATTAATTTCTATAACAAGTAGCTTGACATTAAAACATCAACAAAGTAGTTGTTAGTGTTATTTTATATATATATGTATATTAATTATTGCATGTTTGAAATTTTAAGTGAGTAAATTTTTGTATGATCATTCAAGGGTGTTATGGGTTAGATGATATGTTTGTGATGATATTAGGATAATTTTAGACATATGAGAATGATTAAAATGGGTTGAAAAATTGATTTAACATGATTTTTAAACATGTATTTTAGACGAGTAGGTAAAAGGTAAATTTTGGAAAACTTACTCTTTGAAAATGGTTAAACTAATAGGATAGTGTTGTAGAGAAGTCTTTTAGCTTCGATTTGATATAAGGTAGAGCTTCTAGCTCCAAACGAGCGCGAAGTTACGTTAGTTTGATTATTCGTGTACCGGGAGACGAGTATCGACACGATATATAATTGTTGTCGATATTTGGATCGAATCTCTGGGACTATAAAAAGTATTTTGAAATGTGTCATGGACTGATGTTAAGTGTTAAGTATGAGGATGTTGAGTTTATTTTCAAAGTCGAGTGTCGGTTTTGTAAACGGAGTAAAATAAATAAGTTAAAAAGACTATATGAGTTGTTGACGTAAAACTGTCCAGTTTTTGTAGTTCAAAGATGTGTCGGGCAGGGAACTTTAAATGTAAAATCTTTTGATGGGCTTTTAACAGGTCTTTCTATATATAGTAAGTGAGATTTCTGGTTAGTATCATAAGTATTTGACGTGTTTAAGTGGGGTAAATGAGCTCGTACATTTGGTGTGTACCGGCAGATTTTTATCGAGTGTATGGACTAATAAAGTAAACATATAGAAGGGAGTAATAGGTCACTTGTATTGTTTTCATTTTGGGTTGGTTGTGATTTTATTATTTTGAGTTTGATGTTACTAAGTATGGATTTTATTCGAGTTTATTATTGATGAACGCGCCTTATTTAATAGGTTGCGGTTTTTGTGTCGAATGATTTTAAAACCCGCGAGGGGATACATGCTATTTGAAAGTAAAATGAACAGAAGTCATGATTGATTGTTTGGACCCGAATGTTGCCTTTGTTGTTTTGAATTGTATAAGTACCTAAATTGCAAAAGTCCCTAAATTCATGAGCCGTTAACTATCTTCTGACTTGATGTTGTGAGTTGGGAATAGCCGCTTATTCTAATAATTGTACTATTGGGCTGACGACCCTATCTGAGACCAGGGCTTTACGTTGAGTAACCCGCTGGGAAGGATAATTTTACGAGAATGAGAATTGGTATTCTTGCAATTGATACCCTAGTAGGGGCACTTGAATTTCATCTAGTCATGCCGGCTTTAGGCGTGGGTGACTAAGTTAAGGGGTCGGTGTCATGAGCTTAATACAATTTAATAGCTATTGCTATATACCAGAATGTCTGACTAATAGATTGTGTGCACGGCAATTCTATTAAATGATCTTGATTGATTTTTCTCTTGTGTTCAAATGATGATTTGGAAAACCTATAGACTCGCTCAACCGTTGTGTTGATGATTTTAAGCATGTATTTCAGTTGATTGAAGTGGATTGCTTATGGAGCTTGATGGAGAAGGATTGCGGATTGCTTTTGTGGCGATTGGTCTAAAACGGATTTCTTTCCTTTTTGTCAATAAAATAATAATGTACGGTCAAGTACTTTGGTAAATTGTTTGTGGATTTGATAAAGTCTTTGGGGGACCTAAATGTAACTCCGATATTTCTAAAATTGTTTTACTTGGGATCGAAAGTTTTAGACAATGGTTAAATTATATCCTTTTATACTTCAAATGTATCATTTTAAGGTTGTTTAAAGTGCTTTGTGTAACGATGTTTGTGTTTAGCACCCAAATGTGTATTTTTGCTGCGCATTGTAATTTGGGGTGTTAAATTTATTAATAAAATTAACTCTTTACGTATTGTGTGCAATCCCGTAATCCCGAGTTCGGTCCTAACACACGACTCTTAAACTTACGTCCATAAACTTACATCTGGAACATCTGCTTATCAGTCATTTTTAGCGTACTAATTTCTTTGTTTTAAGTGTATTTTTACGGTTTTAGTATCTGTTTATGGTTTGAAGCCAAGTGTGTGTGAATGTGCGGTAGGCTTAAACGAGCAGTATTGGTTGATGGAAGAACACTCAGTATTTGGGACACTTTTGATTATTCAGGTAACTCGACTAAGAGTATGGTTTGATAGCAAAATGTTATGAGTGTTCTTTTGTTTGGCCTAAATACCTCAGGGTACTACAGTGGAGCAATCGGAGACATAGCTTGTGACGGGTAACATAAATACACGGTTAGCAAAACAGCTAAACAGATACCAGTTTTATACTGCATGGCTACATGCCAACTTTTATACTATTAGCCAACTAGAGTGCACTAATAGTTGGCTCGAGTTTGACTGCATTTCAATGTCGTATGAAGACATTTAACTCATGACAGACACTGGTTTGGTAGCATTTGGATTTTCCTTCTCTTGGTCGATACTGATCCCAAGTATGTTGATATCATAAATGTCAGATATACCAAAATCTTTGTAACTCTTACTATCGTCCTTATGTGTAATGTAATTATTTGCAGACGGAATAAGGTCCATCAATATGAAAGGCTTAGAATACTACAATGATTTCATCGACGAGCTTATTAGACATGGTAAAATACAATTTAGTTATATAATTGCCAAAAAGCTTTAGAATAAAACAACTAATTTTGAGAGCGCTGATAATGCGGGAATACATCCACATGTCACATTACATCATGACGATTTACCACAAACGTTTGCCAAAATACATCCCTCGGGAATAATGATGCAAATATTTTCGTTATCTTCTAACGAGGGATGTATTTTACAAAAAAAGTTTAACTTTTTCGAAAAAATATATTACTTTTTAACAAAAAAAAGTTTAAATTTCTTTCCGAAAAAAGTTATAAAATTGTTTAAAAATTTAGTTTAAATTTTTTTAATTTGTTTACACATTTTTAAAAACATAAACGTTTAACTTTTCAAAAAATAAAAATAAATTAAAATATCTTTAACGACACTTAAGCTAAGATGTCTCGTTCTTTGCAAAGGCACAATGCCTCTTTATACACTTCTACACTTGTGGTTTATAACACCAACCACACTTTATACAAGTAGATAGATGAATTGGTACAATAATGGTGATTGTGTAGGTAACATTTAACATATTCGCGCAATGTGAAGCCTTGAAGGATCAAAGCTTAGGAGTTGAGATTTCTCGTGACCGATCTTTATATGAACAAGGATCTAAATCAAAAGAAAGAAGAGAATAGACAAGATAGATTAGAGATTTAGATATATACTGAGATTAGAGAGAATGATTTAGATAGAAATGAGTGAAGAATAAGCTTGGGCAAGGTTCCTATTTATAGGCAAAGTACCGGTACCCCACGGAACCCGTCAGACCCTTCACCTTTGGGTCCGCCGGGTATGACTTTTGTTGCTATTAAATGTTTGTCAAAGATCACAAGTAACAATCAAATATTGCCTAGTTTAACTTAATATATCTGACAAGAAAAGTCAAAGTCAACATATGGGGTCCATTTTTTAAGCTTACATTATTTGTGTATACTTTTATGTAAATTTGATGTATAAGTACATGGACTAAAAAGACTTTGTGTTGCTTGTAATTCAAACATAAAGATATGTTTGATTTTTTTGTCGTAACAAAATATTAAGTATGATTAAAACATAAATATTGTTTTAGTGCGATATTTGCATTTAGAGTTTTGTTTAGGTTGTTTTGTTTGAATTAAATATTTTTTTCTTTGAGTTTTAGATGGAAAACCAAGGTAAACGTGCTCATTTGTATCTCTTTGGGATATTGGTCTTTTATTTTGTTATGGAGTATGGTGTTACAAATAGAGACCAAAGAACTCACCTCATATGGATACTCGTATCTCGTTCAGATAACATACTTTTCGGTGAACTTGATGAAGAATTTGAGACATTTTCAACTTGTGTTGTTGATATAATAAGTATGAGATATGATAATTCGAGGAATATTTATGGTAGGATTGCGACTCTTATTAGCGATTTACCAATGTGACTAGATATTTTATTTTCGAGTGATCAATTCGTTTGCGTTTGATTGTGATAACACGATGTGGTTGGTTGCGCCATAGGGTCGCGCCATCACCCATAACGTTGGCTGGTGATGGCCAGCCAAAACTCCATGACTTAGGCCACGGAGTGGTTGGCTCAAGCCATGGGCTCGCGCCATGGTGGCCAGCCAAGCCATGGCTCAGCGTACCGAGAACTCTAATGAGTCAATCAGTGTGTACTTGCGAGGCTTTCAGACTCGGACGATGCGTTAGTTGTGTCATGAACTTTATATAAAAAATTCTTTAAAATAAACAATGCAAGTCTTCATTAATACTATCATTTTTACGTTCCTGGGTTGATTATAATATACTTGTTAAAATAGTTGATAGTTATATGGGCCAGATAGATCCATGAAGAAAATCCAACAACACCATTCTAAGCTTAAAACCTAGGAAGGCCCATATATATGCAGCCCTCTATAAGAAAGAAAGAAAGAGAAGCCAGTAGTAAACCCTAATCACTTTTCATATTTCCAGCCGCCACTTTTTTTCTTATCCTCTTCTCCTTCCAGTAACTAACCCTAAATCTCATAATTCATTCTTTTTCAGTGCTTGTTATTATGGATCTTTGCAGATCCTTATATTCCGAAAGAAGGTTGTTGCTGTTACATTCAAAACAACATGAATGACAAATCAAACGTCACACATCATGATATAAAGAGGTGTTCACCGCTAAAAGGTTTTGGTCACTTGAAAGTTAAGATGATAGATCACACTAAAAGACCTATGCAGGTAGCACATCGTAATATTTGTTTTTAATAATCTACACTGTTTTAAGATACTTACCAACATGTGTTGTTTCAGTAGTTCATGAACAAATCACAAGGGAACGCAATGGTGGATGTAATGTTTCCACTGATGCAGAAGATATGTCTACAGGTCCTACATACAGCCAAAATCAACCTAAGGATCAAAGAGAGTATCCACAGCAAGGTGAAGATTTGGTGATATAGGTAATGCACATTTTACAAAGGGTATACTCTTCAGACTTCTAAGACATAATGGTGCTTGAGTTATAAATTTCATATTGGCTTTTTGTGTAGACGATTGAGGATTCATATCAATATTGTAGGTAGGGGTGTTATCGGGTTGGGTTAACGGGTTATCAGGTCGGGTAGGGGTGTTATCAGGTTGTCGGGTCATATCAGGCGGGTGATTCGGGTTATCGGGTACAAACATGAGATTAATTACTATAAATTTGTGGGTCTTTATCAATGAAAATAGGTTGTGATTGCATGATTTATAGTTGTTTCTTGTATATTTATTGTGTATAACATGATATTTGTTTATTTAAATTGTGCGTTAAAGATTCATTACAAGCATTAAACACTTTAATACCCTGCTTCATGAACATTTAGATAAAACGATTGTGTCAGTAGTGTATATGAAAATGCTATGAACAGAAGACATTAACATACTATTTGAGTAAGTGAAGCAATATTGTAAATAGTTTGTACACACACAACTAAAACACTTCATGCCTATGCGAAAAATAGGTCATCAGCACGAAGATTATCAATATAATATATATTCTTAAAAACATTAAATATCGATTTTTGGGTCTTATCGGGTTGAACCGATAACATTAATTTTCTAACCCTAACCCGACCCCAATAACATTGGCGGGTTATAACCCGACAAGAGTTTTTAACCCGATTTAACCTGATCGAGTAAACCTTATAGTGTTCGGGTCAGGTTGGGTCAATATTGTAAATAGGTAGAAAATATTGAATGATGTTGCATTGGGATTAGGGTAATGTATATGATAGTTTTACTTTACAAGATCACTCCATCATATGTGTTACCTACATCTGATGGTTTTTTTGCCAAGTAACACATGAATTGAAACATATGCATGCGACCCGTGATTACAAAACTCCTACTTTCTTCTTTCGGTTGCATCTTGATTTGGGATAAGGTTTTAATATCCATGAATTACTCAACGAAGAATGATAGATTACTAAATATAAATTACTGAGTCACATGTGGTAAACTTGAGTTTGCTCATTCTGATTAACATCTTAAGCTTGAAATAACGTGGTGTATACCAGTCATTCCAGAACCATTCTCTAATACTGTTTGCCAAAAATATCCTTTTAATGAAAATATTTTGACTTTTGCTTCCGTTGTATACAGAATATAATAAATACGAAGAAATATTGGGAAGGGTTGAGCTTGAAAGAGTGGAACTTGACAGTTTCTTGACGAGGGGTTTAGGTATACGAAGAAATATTGGGAAGGGTTGAGCTTGAAAGAGTGGAACTCGACAGTTTCTTGACGAGGGGTTTAGGTAGATTCCCTCAGAATGAAACATTGCTATCACTAAAGAGAAGGCGTGATTATATATTTGGTCTTTCAACTATGGAAAGCGGAGATTTCGTGACTCCACATGTTGGTGTGTGCAAAACAATCAAGAAACAAGAGAACGAGTGTAGCAAGAACATGATATGTGTACGGAGGAACTTCACCATCGGTCTACTACTGCAAGTGGTGGTGTTAATTATGGTTGTCTAGACTCAAGAACATATTCTATTAGGACAGACGCAAGTGAACAAGTGGATATTTCTATCCCACAAAATCAGACTGTTACATCTGAGCAGGAGACTACATACAAAGCTGATACAGGTAATTCTCAAAGGTGAAGAAGATAAAAGTCATACATCATGACATAAAGAGGTGCTTGTTGTGCTGGCGTGTCGAGGAAATAGTCATTAGTTTCAGAAAAACTGCGTTCGGTGTCACTAGCACGGATCGTGGTGGCTGAATTTGCTCCACTAAGTGAGTTTCTTTGGGTGAGGTGCAATGTAGAACTAAAAATATAAGGAGGCTTATAACCTTCAGAAACCCATTGACTTTTACAAGAAACTGTAGAACTAAAAATGTTAAGTTTCAGACTTTCAGTGTCATGAACGTTCCAAATTAGAAAGTCAACATTTAGTACGTTCAAGAAAGGACTTTCATTTTCAAGTACAAGACCACAAGCGAGCATAACAAGGTTCACAGGAACACATGACGTATGATAAAATCAGCATCATAGGCTAAACATAAGCACGATTAATCAACATGGTTGCTAAACATGAACAGACTTAATAAGCAAAAACTTCAAAAAAATATAAGATGCAGCATTGTGCAACTTTAGCAACGATAGTTAATAAGCTTGTGAACAGGTTTACTTTTTACAGTTAGTACTTAACAGAAAGCACTGTTTAAAATCTCCAAAATTAAAGTCACTTGGTAGCAACGACTTTACGGTAATTTGGAATGCAGTAAGCATTTCTAGACTAAACATGATCTCATAGTTCCACCAATATACTAACTTCCCTGACCTTTAGTTCCTATCAATCTTCAATGTCAGACCAATCACTATCACTTGTATCGTTCACAGATTCATCATTGTCAGACAAATCAGGGTACTTCATGTATGATGGAAAAGTGAAACCTTTAGCTTCCAAACGAGCGAGGGTCTATAAACAGAATATAGCAGTAAGAATGATGAAACACTAGTATAAATTACTTTCAAATACACATCCAAACCGGTATACTATTTATACTCAACGAAGTTCTCCTAAATCTGATGATTGATATGGCATACAAACACACAAACTTCAAAAAGTTAGAAAAAAAATTTGAAGATAATTTACCTTTAAACAGTAATGTCCGAGTTTAAGCTTTTTGACATGGCGAAGGCTTAGTATATGACCTTTAAGCATTTCTTCTTTCTCATCCTCACTTGATCGGAAACCCATCGAATAATCTAATCTAGCTTCAACTAAAGAAGACACATTTCGCAACACAACACTGGATGACCTCAAATTTTCTACAATAGTCAGTGACAAAATATGAGGTGCATATATTTCGACCATATATCACGTTTTCTGTATCCACTGACCACCAATTTCTTAACACTCAGTGAGGTAATATCAATCCGCGAAAATCCAAAGCAATACACCAACTCCAACTTTTCCAAAAGTGGACTTCCGGATAATATATTCTTAACTAGATCTTCATCAAAAATCCCGAATGCAATATACAACCTCTTCAAGTTACTCCAACTAATGACACCAGTAGCATTACTAAATAGACAGCCACCCAATCTCAAACGATTAAAACTCGAGTTGACGAAAAAATCCTGATCTAACAAAAATTCGGGTTTAATATCATAGGGATCGACTAAATATAAACCAAGGTATTGAACGTTAGACATAACAGTGTAGCGTATCAACTTACTCACTATTGACTCATTGCAAATATCGTAAGGCATACACAGTGCGAATTTGTTACCGTTGACTAACACCGGTAAAAGTCATAATAAACGGAGATCACCTCGTAAACTCAGCCCTTCACCTGAGTTGTGTTGCTATCAGACCAATCTCCTACCTTTCCAATGAATTATAATCTTAATACTATTTGAAAAACTATAATTGAAACGAATATCCTTAACCCCTAGTCAACTACTTACAACAGCAACATAAACATGCATTTTAATTTCAGTAGGACTAAAAGACACACATGAACAACTGGTACTATTGTTGGGATTTTACAACTAGTTAACCATTTAACTACGAGTGCGCAGCGGAATGGATCTAGTTTGATGTTTATAATTAACACATAAATAAAACAATGAATACTAACCTTTTGTTTAATTGATTAAATCAAATAAACGGGTCTTGATCTTGATCTTGAAAACTAACGACTAAGTTGTCGTCTCTATGGTTGCTCACACAACACGTCACACGAGCACATTACGATACTAGTGGTTGCTTCACGATTACTAACAACAAGTGTTCTTGATCTTGCTTCAAACCAATCGGATACCATAAACAGCTATGTCCGATCAGTAGATAATAAAAGAGGATGAAAACAGTATAAACCAAAACCTTGTTTATAAGCATTCTTAAATGCACCAAGACAAGAAAAACCTTTATGGTTTATGTATTGCCTCATAGTGGACAAAAGAAAACTACCAATACTATGTTATGATACATACGTGTGAATTGAGCAGACACACAAGAAAAAGGAGCACAAGTATTTATATATATATATAGTCTTTAGTTTGCCTTGGATCAAAAGTAAAACAAACTAAAACAATACATATATTATGTGGTCTCTAAATCTTTTATTTTCTTTTGAAAATCTGCCGACAAACACAATCACAAACATGTAAAATTGCCATGAGATTAAAAAGAGAAAATTTTTTCTTCTTTTAGAAAACTCATGCGTTTATTTGATTTTGTGATATAATATTTTGTATTTCTTGATACCAAAATATTATATGCATCAAAATATTTAAACTTGTCACCCTCTAATAATTTAACGTGTATTAATTAGTTTATAACGTCTAACGGTTAAACTAAAATCGTTAAATATATTTTGTGAAACATTATTAAACGTTTAATAAATATATAACACGTATATATATTAAACGTATAATAAAACGTACTCTTCGTGTTTAAGTGTGTGCCCCCGATAGGCTCACTCTTTTTCGATGTCTAAACGATCACATATCCCAACAGCTCCCACTTGTGAGAGTTTAAGACATAGTACGTCCATAATAAATTATCTAGCAACACTTTATTATAACCAAAAATGATTGAGGTATAGTTTCAAGAAGAATATCTCAAAAGTATAAATGGTATACGATTATGTGACTTGCTAATAATCATCCCTTTGTTACTAGTACCGTTAAACCATGGAT
This sequence comes from Glebionis coronaria, assembly GCA_025667525.1. Lineage (NCBI taxonomy): Eukaryota > Viridiplantae > Streptophyta > Magnoliopsida > Asterales > Asteraceae > Glebionis > Glebionis coronaria. The sequence continues at coordinate 18,707,326 of CM046877.1, read as the reverse complement.
ATGGATCCTAACTCATTCCATACAGTTTAACTTTTAGTTTCTCGTTATAGAAGTTAATTCAGACATACCAAATGTAAACAAGTATCATCTTGATTTACTCTTTGGGTGCGGCCACACAATTATCTGATTAATTCTGGAGAGGGCCCAGTAGTACTAATCTACACTATATCAAGTGGAGGAACAAATTCTATATTGACTGCAAGTGTCTGTGGATGCTGCTTCACAACACTTCCAACTATAGCCTTTATAACTCCCGCTTGCGAGATAACGTTTAACTTATAATCAAGAAGTGATATTAACACATGCACAAACTTGTTTGCATCTCAAGTCTAAGGACGACTTAATCACCATTTTCAAAATCTTACTCATGACAAGGATCCAAAAGTAACGATTCGAAAGTTCGGGGTGTCCAATATGCATCCCTTATGAATAACACGTGAGTTTGGCGGGAACCGTCCATATATTCAAAGAATATAACCAACACTCACATTTGTCTTAATGTAGACAATATTCCCATATTGCTAACCGACAATGGACATATTTAGAATAATCAAATATTCAAGGATTTAAACATACAAATATAGGACAACAATAATTATATGAATGAATTAACAAATACCAACTATCTTTATTCATCAGAAAATAATAATTGTCTTACCATCCCAATTATCCAAATACTAAAATAGATATGCATGAAACTAATTTAGCAAGTTGAAGTCAAATGTTTCCAACATTCTCAACTATTCTTTAACAAGAAAGCTAAATAGTTATCTAAGTAAAGTTTCCGAATACTTGTTTCAAATTTCACAATTATGAAAGACTTGGAAAACAAGATGAGTGTCTTTTCTTACATGCTCATACTATTGCAAGTTTCATAGTAGGGGATATCGTCAATCCTTGTATAAGGTATTTAACATCAACGATATACTGATAGTCATCTTTACAGTTTCTTAAAATGTAAAATATTCTTATTCCTTAATGTGTAATGCAACAATGCTCATTGTGAGCACATCTAGTTTAGCAGATTTATCATAAATGATAACATCTCACTTTACTAGATTGATTATCCTCTAGCATCAGTGTACACATACATCACTATGCTTTATAATTCGTAAACATTTTTTTTAACAATAATCTAAGTACTCTCAATTAGATATTGTTTTTGTCATCTCACTTTGCTCTTGTACAAAAATGACAACAAGTCATATACACAATATAATATTTATACATAATGAATCCTTAGTTAAAAACGTAAGATTTCCATTCATGTACAACATTATGTCTAGTGAAATATATCATTCAAGACTTGCTTCAATGATGTATTGCATTGTGTTGGACTCAATTACCGCATATGCTTATATCAATAAACATTTATTCCAAATTCATTAGATTAATTCCATAAATTATCAAATGAAGTGTCATTCCAATCTTAAGGATTATCATCTAGCTAAAATGCAATGATCTCTTCACTATGTTATACAACATATGAATTTAAAGAAAAAACATAGTGCTCCCACTCAATGTCAAGTGTACTCCAACCTATCTAAATTAAAACAAAATCATATTGAATTAAATTCCAGATTTGGTTTCTAGATGCATGATTTATTCCATACTTGAATTAATCATCTTGTATACTCAATAAAGATTTTATAGACTCATAAACATTTTGATTACATACCATTCTTGCAAAAGGTAATCATAAAGGAGAACTATAAAGCTTAATTGACATATTCCATATACATAGAAATATATATGACAATCAATTATCTTTATTTAATTAATACGTGTATGGAAGAATGATTCAATCATAGTCAATTGCTTGAGTATAATTAAAAGCTTCCTATTATTAGTCATGCATTAATTATGTATACCATTTTGTCCTTGTGAGTCTTTCTTCAAAAGAAACTCCAACCAACCTCATAGGTTTATAATTAGAATAAACATCAATCAAAGAGATTGATTTTCTCTTTAAGGACTACATCTTATCATTCATTGTTCTAAGACATTTATCAGATTCAAAATATGATAATATTCATTAGCAGTTAGTAGATTACAAATATCTCCTAACTTATATTCCTCAGCATTGATATTAAAATATCAATCAAGTGATGAGGTATCTTTGCAGATTTATGAATGAGAGTAACATTTACTTTGGTTTGACATTTCCATGCTTAACCAAAATATGACATCAACAAGTGGATTTTGAAGGTTGTGTATTTTGCTCTTGAATATCTTCAAGATTTGTTATAACTCCCACTTACTTTTGTAAGTAGAGATAATTCTCTAAATACTAAGTATTTAAGTAACAATAAATTGTTCTTAATAGAAAGACTACAAAACACATTTTAAATTCTTGTCTCAAGTTTGTTAATAGTATGCTTCATAAGATATTAACAAACTAAAGATTTTAATCAAGACATATTGGGATTTCTCCCAAGAACCCTAATTAGGGTTTCTAGTAAGGACCCTAATTCTTGTATCACTCTTTTAACCAATAACCTTTGGAAAGATTTGTGTTACGTCAAGCTAGGAGGAACACCAACATTACAATCGTCAAGCACGAAAGTGTAGGAAATCAAAAAACCCCAAGAGATTTTAAGATTAGATTGGTTTGAGTGGAACAACTGAAAGTCCCTAATAAATTAGGGGTTTTCAATTTGTGGGTTGTCTTGAATACCTTCTAGGTTTGAACTATATTGAGTGTATCAATGACACACGCAATTTTCTAACCTTAATAGATCATGGAGGTAGAATAATTAAAGCTATCATAAATCAAACTATATGAATATAGTTTGTTTCAACTCTTTAGACATACCATAATAATTTGGTATTCTATGAGTATTAGAATTGTGAGACTACATCAGAATTCCATAGATAACTTAGTACTCTTTGGATTAAATACTTGTTAATTGGGTCATGCCAAATTACAATATCTGTATTTTAAATCCAGGTGCATGCTATAATGTATATTTCTAGAACAATGCGAGAACCATGTGTTTACAAGAAGACATAATAGTTCAAGAATTATATGTTCATGCGTTTACAAGAAAACAAAACATATCAAGTATACATTATTAAGTCTTTGAATAATTCAAAGATCTAATGTTTATGTGTTAACAAGAAGACATAACTATTTTACTACATACTTTATGTTATAAGTCGGTGAGTAATTCAAGGACTTTATAATTATGTGTTATTTAGGAAAAACATAATTATACTAACTAAAGCAATCATGAACGCAAACTCTTGAGTTCAATAGTAATTTCAAGTTAATTTTATACTTCAAAATTATGATTATTATATCTTAACCATAATTGTATTTACTAAACATGTAGTAAATTATCAAAGTAGCTTTCCACTATATCATGACATTGAATGTACTAGGACAACATACATCTTGTATGTTCAAGTCCTAGTAGAATTATTAGCTTCCTTACCTTTTGGGCAACTGAGACTAATCATATGTTGTTCCTTGCACACACTTTGCAATTTCTCCCACTTGTGTAAGGCACAACATCATATTATAAAGACAAGCAATACAACATGTGGTTGATTGTGTAAACAATATGATAATGTCATTGATATTATAAGTAGATTTAGAACCATAACTTTAGACAAAGAATTGTGGATTATTATTCTATAGATAACGTGTCAGAAAGCGTCATCAGAAAGACAGCGTGTTATCTTATAAAATAAAATGCAATTTCCTTTAAGCAATGGTCGTTCATATTTGGAAGTGATAAATTATTTCAAAGCAAGTTCGAAATAATATGGATGACTAAGCAAGAAAATAAATCTTGTAGCTCCCACTGAAATTGACAATATTACATGGATATTATTTCAGTAATAAACTGCAACGCTCCCACTGAATTTGTCAACATTATAAATGTTACATCACCAGTAGAAGGAAAAACAATTTATTAACTTCCTTATCTCTGAAAAAAGGCCTAAAAGTATGCATGTACTTAGGTATTTGAACAAAGTATATGCAATTCTACTTGTGTAGATGAGGGACTAGCCGTTCATGCTTTCAATTAACTTGACTATTTAGCATGCAATTCCTCCTTTATCGTCTACATAGCCACAAGGGTATTTAGCACTTTTAGGATAACAAGAGTCAAGAAAGATACCTAGCGAAGTGCTAGTAAATTCTTTACTCTTTGCGGTTTAAACTCATATATCGTGACAAGTGCAAGATGTCATATATTTTGGTAGCTATAGACATTAGATACACAAAATACGTTATCTTTCAATGATTTCAGAACCGGATTAGGATAATGAAATATTAAAAGTGAGTTTAAATACAATCGATCATTATTCGATTATGATCCTATTTTATTCTTGTCAACTAATGAGAAGAGATAGGAGTAAGTCTCGCTTTTCTTACCAGGAAAAGAGACTATGTTTGTTTTCTATAAGAAAACAACTTTAATTTACGAATTATGTTGCAATAACACAATTAATCAGAACATTAGAAAGTTCAATTTAGTATTTTTGATAATTAAATTCTTAATAGAATTAATTACCCAATTAATTACTAATAAGACTAAGATCCTTACTTGCACTCCCACTTAATATTAGAGGTCCGACCGTCTAGTATCAAGTAGGGCAAGAGGTAAGCGTCGAGCGTTAATTGCATTACAAGTGCAACTCTTAGAATTATGAGACGATTCATGAAGTTTATTTGTTGCAGAGTGTTTCGAAGGGACGTTCTCTCATCTCTTTCGAGTACCATTGAACATCTCAAACAAACTTGTTCTACACGTAATAAATTCATGAGTATGTTTCATCTCATCTTAGGCCTCGGGTTCCGAATCTGACCGGGAACTCGACTTTAAGTCGTACCAATTTAAAGCATGCAATGATTGGCAAAGGTCTGACCAGTGACAAAGATCGCCTTGGGTGCATGATTCGTCCTAGGTCTGACCAGATGACGAAAAAAGACTACAAGTGCTATTAAATTGGATGGCATAGACTTAAAATTCAAATAGGTATCACATAAGTTTTAGAAAACAAATGTCAAAAACGTGTAAAAAGATGCATGCAATCATCTTTTTAGCACAAGTTAAGAAAAACCTTTTATTAACTTTTAGTTTAGGCGTGTTTACCGCGGGAAAGCATTAAAGAATGATCAAACCCTATATCCTACTCTTCATGCGCCCGAGGGCGCAAGTGCTTGGGATAATTATCATATAGATGCCGAAACATGTACATGACATGGGGAAAGATTAAAGATCGTTCAAACCCTAGATAGCTTGACTAGAGCACATAGTACAATAGCAAGTCCACCATTAGTAAATCACAAAAACATGGTGTTTTTAAGTATTATAAACCAATTAATTTTGCAAATCACGTCGTTGAGAAGATAGTTTATAAGCCATCATTACGGTATGTAAGCCCAACTCGAGTGAAAGTATGATTTCGCAAAATAATTAGATTATAATAAAACCAAGTTTCATAGATCTTATGTCCATATTAATCTTTGTTCCAAAAACGATTTTTAACAAATAACACATAACCAATTCGCAAGGAAATATAAGTGTAGTTAATATGACATACTTTTAAAGCTAGTTTCGATATAAGTAGAGATCCGCTTTTATGATTCCTAGAATCTTGTATTATTACGTTTTGCAATTCGTAATGGAAAACAAATAACCACATAAAAACAGACTAGAAGGGGTAGAAGCAGAAGACATACTCTATATGAAAGCAGTAAATCATATAAGATCCAAGATCTCAAGTGAGTCTTCCCCAATTTGAGGACCAAAGACCCTCATCAAGTTTTCGAGCAAGGTACTTGATGACGTGCAAAGTATCACAAAAGTGAGATGCAAAGGTCTTTGACGGATAATAAAATTTTGTTTATTAACCAATTTAATAAACCAACCCAATTTTATTAGATCTAGATCAAAATTAAAATTTATGGCAAGAATGCATATTATTGCCATAGAAAATAAAATAAAGCGAGTATTTAAGCGGATCTAGCGTGTTTATTCTATGTGTAACCCATAATCACCAAACGATTTGACTCGTGATGCCACTGTTGGGATTTTACAACTAGTTAACCATTTAACTACGAGTGCGCAGCGGAATGGATCTAGTTTGATGTTTATAATTAACACATAAATAAAACAATGAATACTAACCTTTTGTTTAATTGATTAAATCAAATAAACGGGTCTTGATCTTGATCTTGAAAACTAACGACTAAGTTGTCGTCTCTATGATTGCTCACACAACACGTCACACGAGCACATTACGATACTAGTGGTTGCTTCACGATTACTAACAACAAGTGTTCTTGATCTTGCTTCAAACCAATCGGATACCATAAACAGCTATGTCCGATCAGTAGATAATAAAAGAGGATGAAAACAGTATAAACCAAAACCTTGTTTATAAGCATTCTTAAATGCACCAAGACAAGAAAAACCTTTATGGTTTATGTATTGCCTCATAGTGGACAAAAGAAAACTACCAATACTATGTTATGATACATACGTGTGAATTGAGCAGACACACAAGAAAAAGGAGCACAAGTATTTATATATATATAGTCTTTAGTTTGCCTTGGATCAAAAGTAAAACAAACTAAAACAATACATATATTATGTGGTCTCTAAATCTTTTATTTTCTTTTGAAAATCTGTCGACAAACACAATCACAAACATGTAAAATTGCCATGAGATTAAAAAGAGAAAATCTTTTCTTCTTTTAGAAAACTCATGCGTTTATTTGATTTTGTGATATAATATTTTGTATTTCTTGATACCAAAATATTATATGCATCAAAATATTTAAACTTGTCACCCTCTAATAATTTAACGTGTATTAATTAGTTTATAACGTCTAACGGTTAAACTAAAATCGTTAAATATATTTTGTGAAACATTATTAAACGTTTAATAAATATATAACACGTATATATATTAAACGTATAATAAAACGTACTCTTCGTGTTTAAGTGTGTGCCCCCGATAGGCTCACTCATTTTCGATGTCTAAACGATCACATATCCCAACAACTATTTTGCATGTCATGAATCCTTGGAACTTTATGTATGTATCCCTACACAAACATGTAACAGATAATAACATAGATCTATACTAATCCTCAGAAATGGGTGTGTTTGCGGGCCATCTCAGGGCCACCAACTTTAACAGGTTTTAAGCATATATATTTCAACCAGAGTTCTTATTAACCTGCAACATGTCACCTAACTCGTCTAACACGACCATTTGGCCATATTTAGTAACACGGTCGACACATGTTGACCATTTACGATAAATGAGACTCCTATAAGGTTCCTATTAAGCATAATTAATCACTAGAACATGCTTGATACACAGATGTCAAAAGTGCAAAAGAAAAAAAGAAAGTTTCAGAAATATGAACATGCGTTTGAGGAGCAACTAGTAAGGATTGGCTAATGCCCCTTGAAGATAAAATAAACAAAAAAGTTTTAAAGTTTCGAATCTTCAAATATTTCGCCACATGTCTCAGTTGCTAAATCAAAAGAAACTATTAGGTAACCGATCCTAAAGGTCGGTCACCCAATGAGATAGCTCCGTTCAAAAGAATTCCACACAGGCTTTGGAAGACCACATGTAAAATAACCAAGTCTTATAAGCTCAAGTTGATAAGCCCAGAAAAGTGAGCTTACACGAAGAGCTACTTTGTGGTTGCATGGCATTCTCTCATTCTATCCCTCGTCATGATTTTCTTCTATGGCTGATTATGAGAAGAAGTTTAAAGATACATGATCGTTTAAGGCAATGGGATTTCGGTCCTTCAACCGACTTAAACTTTCTTCGGTGTGCTCCTTGTGTTTTACATCCGGACTCGCATGAGCACTTGTTCATTGAGTGCACGTTTTCATCCAAGGTTTGGCTTTATGTTCGTGATTTGGCTGGAATGAATAATTTACCTCCTATTTTGGAGAATATTCTGATGTGGCTGCTTCCGATGGTGAACAACCGTAAGTTTGAGAGTATTGTGTGCAAATTGGTCCTTGCTGCCTTGGCGTATTTTATAGGGGCTGAACGTAATAATCATCTTTTTACGAATACTAGAAGAACCTGGAAGACCTTAGGGATGCTATTATGGTGACGGTTCGTCTTAAACTCATCATGTTCATATTCAAGAACACCGTCAAGGTTCGAAACATGTTATATTTTTTGAAAATGCCAACGAACTTCAGGTGGTATGGTAACTATGGTTTTGTTTTTTGGCTTCTTTTCTGGTTATGTGGCATGTCACAAATGAGGTAGTGGTTGTTCAAGCTCATGTTTGAAGTTGATGTGGTATTTTAGCAACATTCTATTGTACTTGAAACGTTTATGTGATTAATATTCTTTACCGCGGGAAACCTTTACCCAAAGAAAAAGCTACTTTGTGCTCGTAAGATAAAGCCTATTGAAGGTATTGTATTGGTCTATGAACTCGTGATTCTTGAAACCAAAGAATGATTCTCAGACCTGACTATTTCATTTCGAGCGTGATTGTAGGAGCTCAATGGACAGGGATAGCAACAACAATTGCTATCGAAATGTTGAAATCGGGCATGGTTGAAGCTGTCATTTGTGTAGAGAGATAGTAAAGTGTTAGCAATCGATACTATATCAGTTTACAACCTTGTGATATCTCAGAAATTTTAGCTACTTAATACTTATCCGTTTCAAGAGGATATCTGAGGAAATTTTTGCAGCAATAGGGGTCAATCCGACATGGTCTCCCAACCATAACACACTTTCATTAGTTGAGTTAATTCATCCCTCACCTGAATCGACCCATTCATAGCTCAAACGGGTCAAAATTGATAACACTGTTCTCTGTGTATGACAGGCAGCGGGTTTAAAGCGTCTGCTTTTGTGTTGTCAGATGTCAAGTACAAGGTAAGGCCCTTTGTGTAATGAGCTGATATATACATATTGTTATTACTTCATTATTATAATGGAGAGTGGTTTCTAATCTGCAGCATTACGATCGGTAGGGACTAGGGATATATTTAAACATGGACAAGCTATATGTATTAGGGACTAATTGTGGTAAGTTTTACCTTTTCGGTAGCTCATGTTATGTTGTAATATGGCATTTTGGATCTCATTTTATTACATTATAGGACATATAACGTTAAGTGATGCCTATATAGTTTTTGGGCTATTCCATTTTGCTTATTTTGTTTTTACAAATATATGTTGTAGTGGATAATGGAACACGGGATGGACTAGAAAAGTTTCAACGAGCTGCTAGCACAAACCCAAAACCAGTTCTTCATTATTAGTTTATTCAACATTATAAGGTATTTATTTGACAGTTCATTCTACCATCGATAACATGGGAAGTGGAAGCGTCCACGAAAGAGCAAGCCAGACACCGGTGCTCCATTGAAACAGCTTCGACTTGGAAAATGGTTTCATCATCAATAGTACTTGTAGAGCCAATGACTTTGTACTTTAAGCATGCCTGGTATAACTTAATTAAAGATTTTTACAGGATTCATAAGCTATTGGAATTTATGCCCAAGCGCATGGGCAATTCTAAAACTGTAAATGCAATGCCAAACACTCCTTCAATCCAAATCCAGGTATGATCCAAACAGCCTTTTTAAAAATGATTCCTTCAATATCAAATATACTTTATTATCTTTATTTTGAGTTTCATATAGATTATAAAGGAGATTTCTATTTCATTCGAAAATCATATAGTATGGTGAAAGTTTTTTATTGCACACATTGACAAATTTATTTCTGCATTTGATTGATCATATAATAGTAACTGAGGTATTACATACTCTTTGCTTCAGAGCTTAGGAAAACTGGTCCATGGCTGAGGTCGTAATGTCGGTTCATTGGGTTATATATATTTTTTGGGTTACACGAGGAGCTCGTAAGATATATAAAGCCTGTTGAAGGTAATGTATATTGGTCTTTGAGCTCCTTTATATGTAAAAACGTCATTTCCATGTAAAAAGAAACACATTTTATAAGGTTTCAGGCTCCCCTTCGCTCTTCCCTGAAAATATGAAGTCTCTAATAATTAGACCATAATGTAGTTTTATGTTCCAAATCTCAGCTGTTTGGGTTTTATCAGTTAAAGAGCACTGAGAATTGGTTCTTAAGCTATGCATATGAATCCCCACCACTGGATACTATGGATGATTTACGTTGTGATCATGAGGTTGATCATACTGTATTTGGACTTGGTTTTATCTGAACTAGTGACACTTAGCCATTCATAACATCCCTGTCTTGTGGGTATCAAGAAGTTGCGGCAGAGGAAGAAGGGCGAAAACTTGAATGACTTGATTTGCAATCAAACAGTTGAAGCAAATGAGAATGGTTTTGTCTCGGTCAAAAGTTAATACAGTGGAATCTAAAGAGAGCTTCTATTGAGCTACAAACTATACATTGTTAACTGTAAATTTATTTAGCAAATGTGTTGTCATCATGATGGAGACTAATAAAGCGTTTTCATGGTCGTCTCAAGTCCCACAAAATGCAATTTTATTAGGGGCACCTGCCATATATAGCCCTGTAAATTTGAAATCATACTAAAAGTCTTGCGAGGTGGTATGTGAAACCGGCCTAGAACTAAATAGCAACAAGAGAAAGTTTATGCAAATCTTTTCGGCAATTTGACCGGCAACTAATTAACTTTCATTACATGTTACTATGAGGAACCAGTTAGTTTACAGACAAAATAGGGCAAATTTGACAACTGATGCAAATTGTTGGATTAGCGATTCAGATTTGTGTCGGTAAATAGGGCAAATTGTTGAAATGTCTAACACAGGCAAAGCTCTTTAAGCACTTCATGTTTGATGGTCAAAGAGTAAAAGCTTAACACATTCATTCATTAATTGCAATACATAGATTGATTAAAAAAAAAACAGCTAAACCGAATTAACATTGAACTATATCAAGTTAATATTTTCATCCATCCACTCAATATGTTGTGTTACATTCCTCCATGCTCCAACCACAATATTAACAATATCATTATCATTTGCCAACAAGGCTCTAAACTGTTGGCGGTGAACATTGGTGCCTCACCCTGTGAAAATATTTACTAGTGTAATTCTTTTTGTTTTTCTTATATGTTAGTACAAAATACACTGTAAACTTGTGAGTGCATACCCTCTTAAATGCTGAAAAATTATGCGTGCGTATCTTTAAATTTCGAAAAAGGAAAAGCTGAAGAAGAAAAGTTCGGCTAGTAAAGGCAGATAGATGAAAGTCAATAGTCAAGGGATAATACAATATATATTTAGTTGAGCAAGTTATAGTGAATATTAATTTGTCGATGTTGATTTGAATAAACCGACACAAAAACACGACCAGAAAACACCAAACTGAAAACCCGACCTGAAAACTCAACTCAAACATCCAATTTTATTTAAGAACCCTTACTAAAAAAGTGCATACCCTACTTCGAAATCGTGGATCAGCCACTGACTTGGAATTTAGTTGTAGTCATACATAGTTATGCAATATAAGATTTTTGTGCTTGGAATTTAGTTGTATGCATGAATGTATGCAAGGTGGCTAAAGTTCGCGTTTGAAATTGCAAGTTGGATGATACGCCTGCCAGAAATTGAGTTTAAAGAGAATATATATGGAGACAATATTAAATCCCATAAATAAACAAATCTTAATCAAAGGAATGCAAAGGTAAATTTCTTAAATAAATCCATGAGTGCATTATAAGCACAATATATAATTTCTAAAAATAATTTTCTGTATTCCAATTTAAACTTTGGGTAATGAGTCTTGGCCCAGTTATCTTAATTTAAATAGAAATCGAAACTTGATACAGTCACACACAAAACACGCCGATTCTAATATCCTTAAGATTTCGCAGACTTACTTGAGGTACGATTTGTACACCTTTTTTTTTACTTATTTATTTATATAAAAATATTTGTACTTGTATGTGTTTAGCTTAGCTTGCTTTTAATAGATGGTACGATTTACAAAACGTCGATTTAGGTTTGGGTGAATATTTAGATAGAATATATATGACATTATCACACTGATGCGTGCAAGGTATTTTACTTTTAATCTGTTCCGGATCCATGCCTCATGTTGATTTATTACTAGCACTTAGCAGCCTTGTTGTATGTGTTAATTCAATGGTACTTAATATCTTTTTGCACATATTTTGTGATTTATAATAGGTATACCTTATGATGGAATGGTCACAGAGGTTTCCTGAACTACTTGATATAATCGCACAAAAATATGTCACTTGCTACGAAGACTATCCGTGTTTTGCATGCGTGTGTAAGTCTTGGCGGCTGGCGGCCGTAAAAATATACGACAACTCGAATGGACCTCCTTCGCGGTTTCCATCTTTAATGCTTGCAGAAAATAGTGGTAATGATCAGAAGCCTCGTGAGTTGTTCCTCCTCTCAAACAAGAGCATCCGCAAGATACAACTCCCTGAAGCATATGGTAAGGTGTGTATCTCTTCATGTGGATCGCTCGTGACAGTTGGAAAAGATTTTGCTTCACAGCTCATCAATCCTAATCATCAACCTTCCAAAGGTAGACACCTTTCCCGAGGCCACTCATCCATCAGGATGGGAATATGCCATCTCAAAGGTAGTCCTCTTGTTGGAATCAGAATTGGTGTTTGTAATACGGGGTAGATATAGGCTAGGGATTTGCCATTTTGGAGAAAACAAGTGGACATCTATTGAACAAAGTTGGGAGAACGATCCCATATCCGATATTACTTTCTACCATAGACAAGTTTACACTTTTAACTCTGGTAACAAGATCCAGGCATGCAATGTTAATAGGAAAGGTCCGGTTGTCTTGGTTGATGTAGCAACGATAACACAAGATGTTTGTAACCGATATGTATGGCCAGATGCTTATATAGTTGGATTAGATGATTGTGAGAGGAAACAGTTGCTAGTAATTATCAACAAGGCAAATGTTGAGAATTACAAGACAAAGAGGTTTCGAGTTTTGGCTTATGATTTGGAAAGTGGGAATTGGTCGAAAGTGGCGGATTTTGGTACGAAAACTTTATTTATGGGTTACACTTCTTCGTCTTTTTGGGTGGAGGACACTAATGGGGTGATAAAGGGTAACTGCATATGCTACATAAATAGTTTGGTGGGAGATATGGGGATCTATCATTTGTTAGGCGAAACCATAGAACCTCACTACTCCACCATACCATTTATGTAGTATATGCAGTAACCCCTTATCGCCACAGTAGTGTCCTCCACCCAAAAAGACGAAATAACCCACAAATAAAGTTTTCATACCAAAATCCGTCAACCAATTCCCACTTTCCAAATCATAAGCCAAAACTTGAAACCTCTTTGTCTTGTAATTCTTAAAATTTAGCTCTGTGATAATTACTAGCAACTGTTTCCTCTCACAATCATCTAATCCAACTATATAAGCATCTGTAAGCACAGGTCGGTTATAAACATCTTGTGGTATCGTTGCTACATCAACCAAGACAGCCGGACCTTTCCCATTAACATTCAATGCCTGGATCTTGTTACAAAATTTAATAGTATAAAGTTGTCCATGGTAGAAAGTAATATCGGATATGTGATCATTGTCGTCAACAGATGTCCACTTGTTATCTCCAATATGGCAAAATCCTAGCCTATACGTACCCCATATTACAAACACCAAATTTAATTCCAACAAGAGGACTGACTTTAGAATGGTATATTCCCAGTAAAAGGATTAATGGCCTCGGAAAAGTTCTCTACCTTCGGAAGGTTGATGATTTCATGAGATAAAGGATTGATGAGTTGTGAACCAAAATCTTTTCCAACTGTCAGGAGCCATCCACATGAAGACCAGCACACAGCTTACCATATGCTTCATGGAGCCGTATTCTTGTTTGAGAGGAGGAACAATTCACGAGACTCCTGGTCGTAATTATTTTCTAGGTCTGACCGATAGCAACGGAAAATCGAGCCGAACAGACGAACCAAACCGAACCGAAGAAACCCTTTTCGGCTCTGTTCAGTTTTGAACAGATGCTCACCCCAACTATTTTCTGCAAGCATCAAACATGGCAACCGAGAAGGAGGTCCATTCGAGTTGCGGTATATTCTTACGGCCGCCAACTGCCAAGACTTACACACGCATGCAAAACTCGGATAAGCTTCATAGCAAGTGACATATTTTTGTGCGATTATATCAAGTACTTCAGGCAACATCTGTGACCATTCCATCATAAGGTATACCTATTATAAATCACAAAATATGTGCAAAAAGATATTAAGTATCATTGAATTAACACATACAACAAGGTTGTTAATTGCTAGTAATAATTCAACATGAGGCATGATTCCGGAACACATAAAAAGTATTAAAAGCAAGCTAAGCTAAACGTACACATAGAGGTAAAAAAGGCGTATAAATCGTACCTCAAGACCAAGCTAGCCTGAACGGTTATTGTTGCGTAAGTAAACCCAGTGGTTAGCCTCTGATATGTTTACAGAACTGAAGTTTGTATCGTGGCTGTATACCGTGTCATTATCCTCTAAATGTGTCTTGTTCAATTCTACCAAGCAGCTTGCTCTTGAAATAGTAAAATACCACTTCTCGAGTACCTTTCTGTCATATTCTTTGTAGGAAAGGTAACAGATTCTGCACGAGATATATGTAACCGTTTTCTTCTTGTGGGTAAAATTTATTTTTTAAACAAAGTTTGATGACTCGTCCCTGATTTCGGTGTACCGCAGACTGTGAGCCTCATAAATCTTGGAGTAAATTCCATATATATTTTGGCCTTGTGGTTTACACATAGTATCACATTTCGTCTTTATTTCAAAATAAGTGCGTAAATCGTCCTTGTGGTTGACACATACTCCCATCTAATTTGTTCTTCCGTGACGATTCTGTTAAACATCAGCCAATATTTTGATTTTTTTTTATTTGAAACTTGCAAGAAAAGTCTTGTGGCTACATGTTTTTTCATGCATTTATGAGGTTCAGCATGTTTCAGAAAGGATGACAGTATGTTTATGATGCAAGTCTGGCTAGTAAAAAAAAATATGTGTATGACACGAGTCTAGCAAAAAAATTGTTGACCATTTCTCATTATAATCCGTTTGTTTTGCGGTGTATGTTTGTGCGTTGTGTATTGAACCTAAAACAAAAAATTTCTGAAACAAGTTTTGACCCTAATGACTGCTAGAAGGACATTCAAGCTCCCCAATTCTCTTTACTATGTTTCTTAAATCGGATATTTGGCTTCATCATTCATTTGCAAAAAATGTATCTTCTGTAATATTCTTCATCAAGAATGTTACAACTTACAATGGATTGAATAACGAATGAGAATCGACATTTGATTCTTTGTCAAAATTTGCTTGTGAGCATCTTTCTTTCTTAAAGAATCACTTATTGCAATTTTGTTCCATTGAAATGGACATATTTGTGGTGTAAATGAAAATTTAATTTATTACCAGAATCCGGACAAATAAGTCGATTTTACTTGACTTTTACGTCTAAAAGTTCAAGTAGACACGATAGCGATTCCTTGCGGCGTGCGGAGAAACTGAGATTGGTGACTTTTGAATCCTATCAGAAAGGAATGTTGTTACTTGGCATCTCGACCAAACCCAATGAAAATAAATCAAACCAAATCAAATTGAAGAATCACAATCACCCTTTCGTAGTTTGCCACATAATGGTAATTATATTTTCTAAATACAAGTACTTGGTAAAAAAACTCTTTTTAATAAGATCAACATCTCTCTTATGGAAAACGAATGTCGTGAATGTTATAACCGAGTTTTTACCAAGTACTTGTATTTAGAAAATATAATTACCATTATGTGGCAAACTCAAAAATATTAACCGTTATATAGTGTGTTTTTATCAACTAAGGGATATTCTTTACTGACTCAAAACAATTGAATGTTAATTTATATTTAAACACTTCTAGCTATATAATTTATTTCACCATGTTCTCAGTTCTCACATCTCCCTGTGCTTCAGTCGTCTCTTAATGCTTCCTGTTATTTCAGTACACATTCACACCATTATATATACATCCATAACTTTTTCGAAACTCTACAATGTAAAGAAAAAACTTACACAAACAACAATTATTATAGAAGTAATAACTATATATATTCTCGTACGTAAATACTTAGGAATTACATGCATATATTGATCTCTAAATCATTCAGTAAGTTGTCACATAAATTTCTTTAAGAATATAATTTTTGCACTACAACAGAATATGTGATTGTTCACACTTATTTTAGCTTCTTTTCACATATTAAAATGTGAACATTTTAAAAGTTCACACTTACTTATGTGTGAACAATATTGGTGTAACAAATAATTTCACACATTTAAATGTGAAGATTTATAAAAAAACTTCACACTTTAAAGTGTTAAGATTTTTAAAAAAATTCTTCGCACTTTAAAGTGTGATAATTTTAATACATTTCTTCACACTCTTAAATGTGAGGTTTTAAATCTTCCACACTTTTAAGTGCGAATATTTTGAAACAATTCTTTATAATTTAAAAGAAAATCTTCACACTTTTAAGTGTGAACTTTTATTTCTTCACAATTCTAAGCGTGAAGTTTTTGAACCAATAGTACAAAAAAAATTGTGTTTAGTGACGACCAGGCTCGTCGCTAACAACCCAAATGTCGTCACCCCATGAATACAAAAGGCAAATCAGTAAAATGAATTATGCATACATGTTTAAATTTGATTATCAGAAAGTGATAACATTCAAATTCAATGTTACATTTAATCCACACGATAAATAATTTTGTGCAGCTTATGACACTATTCGGGTTTTCACATACTTCTAGTTTAGATTAACAAAGAACAATTATTTTTCTGGCTTGGGAATCCAAAGCTCAGGAGTGTCGACCTGCAAAAAACTGCAGAAGTATTAGAAAACAGTAACCGCACACTAAAGAAAACAACTACGCTACGCTAATTTTGTGTATAGAAACAACAGTTGAGGTACTCATACAAAATCATACAGGAGGTGGTCTGCATAAAAAGACTATAGACGACTTTCAACCATTTTTACTAGTTCTCATCTAAACTTTTTAAAATTTGACCCGTTTGAGATAATCATAACCCATTTACCTAAATCAACCCATAACCCTGTCATATTTTAAGGTGTGTAAAGTCAGATGACTGAACACTCTAAAAAAGTCGTCTTAATATATGCATTCACTGCATTTTCAGTTCGCATTCACGAATTAAACCATCTTTCGTACAACCTTAGCAAAAGGGAGAGCACGCCGTACAATATCTTCAATCTTCACCTAATAATCTACTGAACATATTGCTTGGTCTTTTTTGCCATGCATTCGTGATTGGATTTACCACAAGCTTTCGCCTTGAATAGCTTAAGAACTCATTGGGGCGTTGAGCTCTTCTGAGTTGATCTTCATCACTTGGTCCATGTTCTCTACAGACATCAATTGCCTTTTTTCTTTAGTTGCTTACAGTTTTTATTTTTTCTTTTATCACTATAGCTTTTATTTGATAATCTAAACCCGTTTAACGCGACTAACCTAGACCAATTCAACACGACTAACCTGAACCCTTATTAAAGGAGCATGTGATAGTTTTTATTCTGTTGACCTGAGCCCATATAGCACGTCATAGTTGAATTTTAAGGAAATTTTACTCTATTTGAAAACCTGATTAACCCTTATCTTGGTCTGGTAGACACGAATAACAACTCGATAGTGTCTACATTAAAAATAGACTATGAGCAGTTTTAACCCGTTTGACCTGGTAGTCCTTTAGGTTATATAAGTTGTATAAGTTAAAAAAAGATGTTGAAAGTATGAACTTATAAAGAAATTATGCATGTGGAGTAAAAAGTACTTGTATATATCTGCTGATTTTTGGGTCGAACAATCTTATTTTGCTACTAAGCCTGGAACCGGCATTGTTATCGCTGTCAAAAAGCTTACTCAAGAAAGTTTTCAAGGTCACAGGGAGTGGCTGGTGAGATCCTCTATTCGTTTTTTTATTTTTTTTGGATAACCATGGTTTCGACCTTTTGGCCAACTGGATTACTATGGAGTATTACTCTTTAGCTTATAGAAGTAAAAGAAGAGGTGTTAATTTGGACCCATTTTCTTAAGAAGAGGTGTCAAATCGACTGAAAATTGCCTGAAGTGTGTGTTTTATTGAAAATTGCCTAAAGTTGGGAATTGATGTGCATTAATGAAGTATTTGTCTCCTAAGCTAAGGTGCAAAGCTATGATACACAGAGAAAATACTTACAATTAATTCTTCCGTAAGGTATGCACGTTTTTCACCTTGCCATAACCTATGATACACGTAAACATAAAATATCATTAAAAATGAGAGAAAAATTTCTAAAAAGTACAAACTAAGAGTGTTACTAACTTTGGAACATTGTTTGAAAGAGTTTAAGTTCAGCTCTAAACTCGCCAACCGTGTTTTCCAGCTCTGTCATCTTTTCATTCTGAGATACTACTGTGTTTTCAAGCTCCGTCATCTTTTCATTTGAGATTCTACTGTCTTATTCAAAGTTTCAACGGTCTTATTCAAGGAATCTATTGCTCTATTCTGAGATTCTATTACTGAGGCTTGTGACTTAGTTTGATCTAAAAGCTTGTGAACATAGGTAGAATTCATAAAACTTTCACCTCTCATTTTTCTTAATTCATTACTGAAACTTGTAACCTCAGACTTTGTTACCCCTGCTCCATAGCCAAGAACTTCCCCTCCAGGACCCACGAGATCTATCCATACATCCCTATCAATAGCAGCTCGCTTTTCATTATCAATCTCTTTTTCTGGACAGCCTAACTCCAAGATCTTTCTTTTGACCTCTCGCTTTGCGTTAACCATGAAGACAGACCTTGACACACTTACTTTCAATAAAAACGAGCATTTAATAGTAAAATAAATATATACCGCAAGATCTCTTGATGCATCTTCAACATAAGATCCTCGTGCAGTTGTATGTGCAATTTCAAAGATCTCGACATAACCTGGTGATCTTTTGTGCTTCGATTTCTATATAATATTAGGAAAGTATAAGTCATCATGAGTGTTTAAATATGGAACTCATAAATTGCATACTTTATACTCAATAAGCTGACAAAATTATTACTCACAAAATCGTCTCTAAGTCGTGCAAAACTAACAGCACAAGTTCTGTGATAATGGAGTTTCCCAGCTCTTGCCTTCTTGCCTATTTCCGATAATTTCTACATTAGCAAAGAAAGTTACCAAATGTTAGTAAGTGACTTAGTAGAAATATAAAACTTTTAATATAAAATAAAGGCCATTACTCTTGATTTTGATGATCTAAGTTGAGCCTTAAATGACTCCCACTGATGATCCTCAACATTAGAGGGTCATCAACCAAGTCAAGTGCATGCAAAATCATTAACCAAAATCGTGCAGAGCCCAGCAGCATCTTTGATGAGTCGATATCTATCATTAACATGTACCAAAATCATCTCACCTTGATTTAGCTTATAAACGTCTTTTGTCGTCATTTTTGCAGTCCTAAGAATATGCTCGTGTTGGTTTGTAAAATTAATAACAATTATTAGCAAATACTAGATAAAAAGACTATTGTTAGTGGCAATCTTTAAATATTACCTATTATCTCAACCTCAGACACTTTCTCCTCACTCTCGTCATCTTCGAGTTCCAATGTATGTTGCATCGATGGTTGTTGAGAAGATGATGGGAACTCGTGTGGAACATGCTGAGATGATAATGGCTCAGACCGAGAGGATTGAGCAGGAGTAGAATTTGGTGAATAGCTCAGTGGAAGTGAAGATTGAAAAAGAGGTTTTGAAGCCGTGTTTGGGAAGCATGGTAGGAGATGTGAGCTCTCACCAAGAGTTTGTGATTGTAAGCCATTACGAGAAGTATTCTTTTGAGCAGGAGTAGAATTTCGAACATGATGAGATGATAATGGCTCACACCGAGAGGATTGAGCAGGAGTAGAATTTAGTGAAGAGCTCGGTGGAAGTGAAGATTGAAAAAGAGGTTTTGAAGCCGTGTTTGGGAAGCATGGTAGGCGATGTGAGCTCTCACCAAGAGTTTGTGATTGTAAGCCATTACGAGAAGTATTCTTTTGGATGTATTTCTTTGTATGTCGTTTAAAGCTACTTTTAGATCTGTACATCTTGTGAATACCTAGAAAGACAATAAACTTCAAGTTAGAATTCCAAATTTATTAACGTTGCTTGTACACCTTGAATTTCTTTTACATTATATGCATAATGAAAATTTCCACCTTGAATTTCTTTTACATTATTTGCAGAATGACTAATTGCAGGTAGCAAGCAAACATTACAAACCCGGTATTAAGTAGAACGTAAATACTCGGTATTAAGTATCATCTTTGTTACACCCGGCTCTCAGATGCCCTTGTCAATACTTGGATTTCTCAGTATGTATCAATTTGACATGAATAACATTAACATTTACCATAACTTTTTTTACCATTTAATAACTAAGGTTATTAAGAGTAGCTTATAATCATTCATTTTTCCTTTTGCAAAATCTAGTTTAAAGTGTTTTTATTGAACGTGGAGCATATAAAATTGTGATAGCACAAGTTTACAAAATAAAGGTCGTTAAATGAACTCATATTAGGATTTCATGCAGTTTGTATGTACGATGAGGTATATTTTTGAAACAAACAAGGTACACGGAGGAAATGAAAACACTTGCTGATATTCACCGGTAGCATAAAGCATATTTATTTCTATAAGTATAAGAGTATTGCACTTGTGTAACCTTTATATGCTTGTGTGTGGATTCATTGCTTTGTAAAACATTATAGCTTTCATAGCGGTTAATGGTCTTCACCAGAGAGCAATTTGATGAGGCGGATGAGATGTGTGTTGTTGTTGTAAGTGTGCATGAAAAGCGGGAAAAACTTTACGAATGGACCAAAAAATGCAGCTGACTAACTAACAGGGTTGCTTGGGTATTTGTAACTACTCTTTGGTGTTAACCGCATAGGGTACCTTACTTATGGATTCTTAGTAGAAACTAGGAAGGGCCAACACCAGCTATGCAGAAAAGTGAACCATCCCTACCAAATGTTGGGGGTTTTAAGATAGCTAAACGCTCTTTCATGGATGATCATCTGTATTCAAAGCCGAAGACCTTAACTTGTGTTCGACATTGCATTGGAAGGAAATGCAAGGAGATAACAAATGTTGCAGATAAGAGATCTTCTATAAGTAATCTCAACCAACTAAATTCATTTTTCTTGAAGGCATATGCTTTTCCTCCAACTTTTCGTCTAATTATTTGCTTAATTCATTTATATTTACCTTTTTCAGATTTAGGGTGAATCTAAGAGAAGATTGACAAAAGGTCGGTACAATGTGTAAAGTCATTCGGATGAAGATGCAACCCCTAATACTATGATCGGAGATTACAGTATTAGTGACTACAAACTATATGGCACTACATTTTGTTATTTTCGTTTGCCAAAGTTCTCTCACCATGTTCGGATAGCTAAATTCTCTTATTAGATAATCTTGTTTAGCTTGAGTAAAAATATTAATATGAGAGTTGAAGGAAAGTACTCATATTTTCTGCAATTTAAAAGCATACATGAATGCATATATCAGTATAATTTTACGCCTCATGTTCAGAAGATTAGCAAGCAAATTGCACCATTACTTTGAGCTTAAACCGTTGCCACTGTCGTTTGCTCACACGACACATCAAACGAACAATCACTATGATGCTAGTAGTAACTTCACTTGGATTTATCTTAACTAGAAACCCTAGATCCATAACCCTAATTGGGCTTACGTAAGGATCGGTTTATAGAGTGTTACAAGATACTTAGAAAATCACTCGAAATCCTAATTTAGGGTTTATATTTGGACGCATCACAAGGGGACCAAAAACAAGACTAAAACCTTAATACGAGGACAAGGGTTTAGTATAGGCTTAGAAACTTCACAAAGGAGTACCAAAAGGTAGTCGATCTTGCAAAGGTTTACACTTTAGGTAATTTTAGAGTTTTGAGGAATTTTCGGTTTCTTGTTCTCTTTTGGCCGTCGATCAAACAAAAGAAAAGATAGGGGTGGGACAATTTTTATGAAGGGTGTGAGGGGTATTTATAGCCTCTCAACCTCCTTAGAGAACTTGGTCCCTACTCTAAGAAACCTTAATTCTAGTAATTATCATATCTTAATAATTAAACAAAAAATCTTCTAGAAGCCCTTGTGCAAAAATTCGGCCGACTAGGCCTAGGGGTTTTCTAGATTTGATTTTTAGTCCCTCAATTTAATTAAACGCGCTCACGATAAATTAATTAAAGCCTGTAATTAATTTAACTATGGTTAATTAAATAATAGTGAAGTTTTTATTAAACGTTTAATTAATTAATAAAAGTAAATAAAAGTGTGTTCTTCGTGTTGAGTGTGTGCCCTGATAGGCTTACGCATTTACTGATGGCTAAACGATCGCATATCTCAACAGCTCCCATTTGTGATAGTTTAGACATACAACGTCCATAATGAAACATCTAGTAACACTTCATTATAACCGGAAATTGTTGAGTTAATAGTTTCAAGAATAATATCTCAAAAGTATTTGATGGTATATGATTATAATAATGCTGATAATCATCACTTTGTTTCCATGTACCGTTAAACCATGGATATGGATCCTAACTCATTTCATATAGTTTAATTTTAATTCTTGTGATCAAATTAATTTAGATAGTCCAAATGTAACAAGAATCATCTTGATTATACTTTGGGTACAACCATACAATTATCTAATTAATTAGAGGATCCAGTGGTACTTCACTACACTATATCAAGTGGAAGAACAAATTCTTTTATTGACTGCAAGTGTTTGTGGATGCTGCTTCACAACACTTCCAACTATAGCCTTTATAACTAACTCTTATTTAGCCAGCGTTTAACATACAATCAAGAAGCGATATTCACACATGCACAACTTGTTTGCATCTCAAGTCTAAGGAAGACTTAATCACCATTTATTTCAAAAATTACTCATGACAAGGATCCAAAAGTAATATTCGAAAGTTCAGGGTGTCCATACGTATCCCTTATGAAAGTAATATTACAACTAGACCGACCCACCTCACAACCTTAGACCAAACTCATATACAGATTGTAGCTGAAGGTGTACTCTGTCGCCCCGTCTAATATCCAATTAGGAGTCTTGTATTGGAAGTAGAATGAGCATGCATATATACAAAGTTGGTATAATGTTTTTGTGAAATCAGACATGGAAAAATGTGTGGGTCAGGTAACAGATTAAAATGAGTTAAAGTAAAAACCAATTATATAGTACTGTTCCGAATAGGTTTCTGTCAAACTTTTATTTACTTCGGGCGACATCATCATACTTGCATTATTTTCAGTTAATTTTTCTTAGTTAAGTTAATCCATTGACATGTTAGAAAATAAATACAAACCAAAGATGGTCATTTGTAAGTAAATGGGTCAAAATGGCCGCATTTGACAAAAACTTGATTTGAGTGACTGGTAATAAACAGAAGACCGTTATTGAATTTTCAACGGGTGAGGAGTGAAGTCTTTTGGGTAGGAAGTGTGAACACATAGTTAAATTAAATTTGGATCAGGGAGCATCTGCCTGCCTGGAATTGCCCCCCTTGTTATTCTAAGGAAGACCATCTGCTTGAACAAGTCAAAAAATTTGCTCCATTCATAACTTCCTTGTTATTCTCAGTAAAAGTATTTTGTGCGACTTTGGACTATATCCTTCTCTGGAATGATGGTTTATGAAGTTCATAACAATTATATAATCATAAGCAAAGATCAAAGCACTTAATAGCGGAAGCGATTTAACAAGATCATAATAACACAATTATAATTAATCGAATTAGGTTACATACCTTTATCCTAGCAAAGATCCACAAGATCACCAATTGAACAAACAATTAGGGTTTATGAAGAACGGTGTCAAGATATAGTTTAAAGTAAAACTATACGCTCTTGTACACACGTAATGTAACGGGCTAACCGTGAGTCTAGCACGTATAAACGAAGCTTCTATGCTTGTGGAATAATCTACCCGACAACCCTAGAGAGGGGCTAGGACTAGATTCAAGAAATCAAAACCAAGAGATTAAAAGGAACCCTAAAAAAGGTGTTTGCCTTTTGGTTTGATCACATGAAAGAAGAGAGAGGGATGGGAAAAATCATGAGGGCTAAGGGTTGTTTATATAGGCTAGCAAAACTAGGTTTCTAAGTTATAAACAATTTAGGAAAGAAAATCTTTTTTTCTTCTCCTTTTGCCCTTGTCGCCGACGGCCTAAGCCCACCCAAAGGAGGCTTCCAGAATTTTCTGTTTCCTTCTTTTCTTCTATTTAATTCCATAACGTTCGTTTAACATAAATCTTAATTTATTTAACGATCGTTAGTTAAGCTCGGTTTAATTTGATAAATATATTAAATACATTTATTAAATAAAATTAACCCTTTACGTATTGTGTGCAATCCCATAATCCCGAGTTCGATCCTATCACACGACTATTAATTTTATGTCCATAAACTTTCAGCTCCCACTTGGACAAATTTCGAATATCGTGATTACATTGACTAGCGTCTAGTTACACTAGCAATGTCACTAGTACAACTCGAGTAAGGTCTCCTGGAAAAACCTTTTAATGATTCATCATTATTATTATCCTTTCATTTCAAATACAACGTTAATAGGATATGGATCTCAGTCATTCCTTTCATTAATCATTCTGTTTCTCGTTTACGGATATAGCAAGATTACCAAAACAAATTTGGGTGCGGCCACACAAATATCTTACTACTCCCCCGAGGGGTCCAGATGTATTATACTTCAAAATAATTTGAAGGAAACAAATCCCATTTTGACTACAAGCGAAACATACGAACTTTTCAACACTTCTAAAAATAACCCTTATAGCTACCAGTTACGTTTAGCGTTAGGTTATCTCACAGAAGCACACTACATTCGTGACGGTTTCCTGGTATCTCAGGTCTAAGGATAACTATTTATGATTTACTTAATGACAAATATCCATAAAGTAAAATCATATAGTTGGGATAAGTCCAATATTTGATTCATCAAATATCATCCAAAATTGACCAATATACTTTCAAGTATACTCTGTCACTATTTTGAATTGTCTTAGTTTAATAATATTCCCATATTATTAATCGACTACAGACATTTAGAACATAACAATTATTCATAGATGAAAACATGTAAAATAGGATAAAAATTAAATAACAAAAATAAACGAAACTCAATCTTTATTTCATCAATTTAATAATGTCTTAACATCCTTTATCCAAATACTAATCACATATTTATTGCATGAATTCGCTAGCTAGTTTCATCCCAATAGCCTTGGCATGCTTAACTACCTTTGGTCTAGGAAAAGCCTTAGTAAAAGGATCAGCTACGTTATCGTCTGTGTGAACTTTTATTAATTTTATTTCACGAGCTTCAACTTGTTCTCAAACGTAGTGATATCTATGTTTAAAGTGTCTAGCGCCTTTCATGACTCCAGAATCATTGGCGTATATGATTGCGGCAGAATTGTCCCAATACATATTTATTAGGTTTTTATTGCAAGCATCATCCCAAGATCTCCAATAAAACATCCTAATCCAAACCACATTTTGTTATGTATATGGCTACCCTTTGAATGCCAAAACATTTCTTTTCGTATTCCTCAAATACTACAGAAATTTTTTAACAACAGTCCAGTGGAGCTTCCCTGGATTCTGTTGGTATCTACTAACCAAGTTTTGAGCAAACGCCCCATCAGGCCTTGTGCATCTAACATCATACATTATAGATCCTACAGCCGAAGCATAAAGCACCTTTTGTATGTATGCCTCCTCTTCAGGAGTTGATGCATCCATCTCATGACTCAGATTATGCTTAACTTCCATAGGTTGAAAACCTTTCTTTGAATTATGCATACTATACTTCTTCAATATCTTATTAATATAAGCATCTTGACTATGACCAATTAAGCGTCTTTTCCTATGTCGATAGATTTTAATTCCCAGAATATATGCAGCATCTCCCAAATCCTTCATAGAAAAACATTTACCAAGATAATCCTTAACTTCCTTAAGTCTTGGAATGTTACTTCCCATGATTAGTATGTCATCGACATATAAAATTAGGAATACTCCATCACTCCCACTAGCTTTGCGATATACACATGGCTCATCACGATTTTGAATAAATCCTAACTTTTTTATTTCTTCATCAAATCGTTTATTCCATTGACGTGATGTTTGCTTCAGACCATAAATAGATCTTTGAAGTTTGCACACGCGTTTTAGATATTTAGGATCAACGTATTCCGGTTGTTGCATATAGATTTCTTCATCTAAGAGACCGTTCAAGAAGGCGGTTTTAACATCCATTTGCCATATCTCAGTCATAGTATGCTGCTATAGCTATGAGAATCCTAATAGCTCGTAAGTCCGCAACCGGAGAAAATGTCTCCTTGTAGTCTACGCCAAAAGTTTGAGTAAAACCTTTAGCTACTAAACGTGCTTTATTGGATTGTACTTCGCCATCCATGTCGGTTTTCTTCTTGAAAATCCATCTATTTTTCACTACTTTAGTATTTTTATGCGCATCTACAAGAATCCAAGCATCATTGATTTCCATGGATTTCGTTTCCTCATTCATCGCAACTATCCATTTTGACTTTTCTGGATCAAGCATTGCGGATCGATAGTTAGCAGGTTCACCAAGATCCCCCTACTTCCTCCTCATCATCCTCTATGTAAATACATAGTTTCCTTGGCGTACCTATAGTCCTTCCAGACCTACGTGGAGGAATTAATTCTGGTGGAGCTCCCAGACTTTCTGGCTCTATTGGAATTTCTTCGCTAGTATTTTCAGAAGGTAATGTATCTTCTTGAATTTCTTCAAGATCATAATTTATCCCACTGAGTTCTTGATTTACAAGATCATTTTCAAGGAAGTCTCCATACCTAGCAACAATAATTTTGTTCTCAGGTGGATAATAAAAGTAGTAACCCATAGTTTCCTTAGGGTAACCTACAAAGATACATTTTATTGAGCGTTGTTGGAGTTTATCTCCAAAGTCACGTTTCACATACGC
Source organism: Glebionis coronaria (assembly GCA_025667525.1). Taxonomy (NCBI): domain Eukaryota; kingdom Viridiplantae; phylum Streptophyta; class Magnoliopsida; order Asterales; family Asteraceae; genus Glebionis; species Glebionis coronaria. The sequence goes on along the minus strand of CM046877.1, from coordinate 18,680,186 downwards.
CTCACAACCCCAAATCTTTAAATAAGACAAATATAGCTTTTTGCCATGCCATAGTTCATATGGTGTCTTATCAAACTTCTTTGTGGGAACCATATTCAGAATACGAACAACAGATTCTAGAGCATAATCCTAAAGGATAAAGGTAAAGTTGTAAGATTAAACATAGATCGCACCATATCCAATAATGTATGATTTCTCCTTTCAGATACACCATTTTGTTGTAGAGTATATGGATAAGTAAGTTTCTGAACAATTCCGTTCTCACTTAAATAATCTTTAAACTCTTGACTTAAATATTCACCACCTCGATCAGAATGAAGAGCTTTAATCTTCTTTCCTAGTTGCAATTCTAATTCCGCTTTAAACACTTTGAATGTTTTAAATACCTCATGTTTATGCTTAAGTAAATAAACATAACCATATCGGCTATAATCATCCGTAAATGTTAAGAAGTAGCTAGCACCTTTCCTTGACACATGTCTAAGTGGTCCACACACAAGTGTGTATTAAACCAAGTAGTTTAGTAGCCCTTCCAATATTGCTATTAAAAGGTTTCTTGCTCATCTTTCCAGAGATACAAGACCCACATTTATCAAATGATTCATCATTGATATTTTCCAAAAGATCATCACGTTGAAGCTTTTGTATGCGAGTCTTCCCAATATAGGCAAGTCTACAATGCCAAAGATAAGAAGAGTTCTTGTCTAACTTTCTCTTCTTATTCATGCTAAAAACATAATTATTCTTTCTCTTGGACTTATTATCATGCATGTTAATTTCAAAAACACCATTCACATAAATTGCATCAAAATAAAATAAACCATCTTTGAAAACAGAAAATCTATTATTATCAATAATTTGAATAAATCCAACATCCAACATACACGAAAAGGAAATAACACCCCTAACAATTGTAGGTGCATAATGACAATTATTTAAACTCAGTACTAAACCTAAAGGTAAAAGTAGATTAAATATTCCTATAGCTTCAACCGCTGCTTGTGCGCCATTGACCACTTGCAGAAATTGTTCCCCATAGGTAAGATTCCTCTCCAACTCAAATCCATGAAGGGTATTACAATTGTTAATACCGCATCCCGTATCATATACCCAGGAATTTGATTTGTATGTAAGATTAAATAACTCTATCATAAATACGTTACCTAAAGGTGTTGCAGCACTAAGCTCAACCTCTTTTTCTTTATTTCTCGCAACTCATCGAGATAAAGAGGGCAGTTCCTCTTCCAGTGACCACTTGCTTTGCAATGGTGACAAGTCTCATCCTTCTGAAATTGATTCTTCTTGACAAAGTTTGACTTAGGTTTAGAATAAGCCGCAACTTCTTTGCCCTTATCACCCTTGCCTTTGCCTTTTTTCTTGTTCGCTTGCGGTTTTGGCTTATTCGCTCTACCCTTTTGTACATAAAGCACATGAGGAGTAGAAGCATATGCCTTGTCCTTTAACCCCTTTTCATAGTCAATGAGCATTTCATGCAAATCATTAACTGTCTTCCCCGTGCAATCCATATTATAGTTTCGAACAAAATCATTGAAGTCCTTGTTAAGGGACCTATTGATCAAGTTAATAGCCATATTATGATCATAGGGTTGTCCTAGTGCAATGAGCTGTTCCATATAACCCCTTATTTCCATATAATGGGCACATATAGACTTTCCAGAAGCTTTCTTGCAACTATGCAAAGCATCTACCAAGTCGTAGATTTCCATTGCTTGCGGCTTTTCGAACATAGCCTTGAGCTCATCAAGCATTCGCTTTGGTGAAAATAGCTCATACTTCTGTTGAAGTGGAGGAGCCATTTTTCCTAACATTAAGGCAGCCCCCTTAGAGTGTTTCTGAACATTAGCAGCGTGTTCAAGCCTTTGCGCATTAGATGCTCCTTCATCAAGATCCTCTGGATAAGGAGTAGTCAAGATATCGATAATACCCGCTACTCTCAAGACAATTCTTAGTGAGCGATACCAATCATTGAAATTTGGGCCAGTAAGTTCCAAACGATCAAAGAAACCTTTGAACACAGAACTTATAGTCATATTGTTTTCGGGTTGAGCCATTTCTACAAAAATAAGTTCAAATATTAGTATTTTCGATAATACCATTCAAGAAAATAAAATTACCCCGGTAATAAAAAAACCATAGTATTTCCTTGAAACTAGAATCCATATTGACATAAACTTATCACATCAGTTGATCTGCTAGTGACAAATGTATTCAATACGGTAACTTTTCGAACAATAATTGACAAACAAATTTGCAATTTCTAGATATTTTAGGGATTTACATTGCCAAAAGTCATTTTGCATTGTAAAGATGTTTCATCCCTACTTTACGCCTTAAGTTTCCATATCTCACTGATTAACTCAATTAAGTCGACTGATCTAAAGAATATAAAACCTTCAGGTGCAATCTTATTCAGTCATGAAGTTTTCTCTCCATTACAACATCGTCTAAAATCTCATATGACGACAACTGTAACTTCAAGTGTTCGTCAATTAGATGGCATAAGACTTAAATTTAAGGGTATTGATTTTGGTGTCAAAATCATGTATGGAGAAGCACGCATACATCTCCATTGCGTTAGTTTAATAAAACGTTTAGTAACCGTTTGGTGAGTCAAAAATTTTCGCCATTAATCACAAGTTGAGGTATTGGTGAAACCAATTAAAGCCTTTACCCACAACTATTCACAACATACTTTTTCTAGAACTCGGCTAAAGCACAAAGCAATAACCTTATTTATTGTGTTTCAGATGTGAATTTGCGGTAAATCAACCTTAAGATATAATGCTAATGATAATCGTAGGTAATTTCAATTTTGACGCACAAGCGAGCCGGGAATTCGGTTAGCGACTAATGGCATAGCACCTCCTTCCTTAACCGGGTACAAGACCAGCGGTGCGTTATACCCATTTTATAGTTTGTCAAAAAGGAGTAGGCCGTTAAATTATCATTGCAATTTATCAATCAACGCAATTCTATGTAATTTAGATCTTAAAACAATTCATTAATTTGATTATGATTTAGTCCATATTATTTTTTTTTTGGAAAAAATTACCTTTGTTTACAACATACAAAAAAACGCATGAAAACAAGTAGGTTACAAAAAAAACAAAATCAAATAGCCACATGCATAACAATTTATTCAAAGAACATTAAATCTAGGGTTTTTATAAACATAAAAGTCTTCCTTAATTTTAAAACCTTTGAATCAAATAAAGCAAATAGCTTATAAAATCATATGATCCGTGAAAAAATATGCATGTTCATCACGGATCTCCCACATATTCTTAAAAATTAAAATAATACGGATCGTAACCATACATGATATAACAATTAATCCATTCAACCATCTAAAGATTATACCATGTAATTTTAGGGTTTAAAAAATAATAAAAAATTCGGCTAGGCCGATTTTTAAAAAAAAAAACAAAACCCTAATTCTTGTTAAAACCTAAAAAACAACATGTAATTTTAACTCAAAATCACCATTAGTTAAAAAAACCTTTAGATCTTGATAATTATAACATGTTAAAACGGCTCTCGATGCCACTGATGGTTTATGAAGTTCATAACAATTATATAATCATAAGCAAAGATCAAAGCACGTAATAGTGGAAGCGATTTAACAAGATCATACGCAGTTATAATTAATCAAATTAGGTTACATACCTTTATCCTAGCAAAGATCCACAAGATCACCAATTGAAACAATTAGGGTTTATGAAGAACGATGCTAAGATATAGTTTAAAGTAAAACTTTACTATGCTCTTTTACACATGTAATGCAACGGGCTAACTATGAGTCTAGCACGTATAAACAAAGCTTCTATGCTTGTGGAATAATCTACCCAACAACCCTAGAGAGGGGCTAGGACTATATTCAAGTAATCAAAACCAAGAGGTTAAAAGGAACCCTAAAAAAGGTGTTTGCCTTTTGGTTTGATTACAGGAAAGAAGAGAGAGGGATGGGAAAATCATGAGGGCTAAGGGTTGTTTATATAGGCTAGAAAAACTAGGTTTCCAGGTTATAAACAATTTAGGAAAGGAAATCTTTTTTTTTCTCCTTTTGCCCTTGTAGCCGCCGGCCTAAGCCCACCCAAAGGAGGCTTCCAGAATTTTACGTTTTCTTCTTTTCTTCTATTTAATTCCATAACGTTTGTTTAACTTAACTATTTATTTAACGATCGTTAGTTAAGCTCGATTTAATTTTATAAATATATTAAATACATTTATTAAATAAAATTAACCCTTTACGTATTGTGTGCAATCCCGTAATCCCGAGTTTGATCCTATCACACGACTATTAATTTTATGTCCATAAACTTTCATGGAACTGTTTTCGAATTTCCTTGTTAGCTAGTATAAAACATATCATGAATTTCTTTGTGGTAGTGAAATGTTAATAGTTTTTTAATTTGCAACTTTGTAGGTTTGAAGGCTACAAGTTTGAAAACGGGTGAAGGCTCCATGTTTAAGGCAGAATTTGTTATTAAAAAACTCAAATTTGTTGTTATATTTTTCGTTTCAAATTGGATATACTTGATATATTGTTAAAAATCTCGAATTTGTTCAAAATATGGATTTGCATATTTTGTTCAATATTATGCAGAATTTGTTCAATATGGATTTATAGAATTTGTTCAACATTTAGCTTCTTTAATGATTTTTTCACAATAAAAAATATTCGGTTTTGTAATTTTTTTAGTAGGTGAAACTTTTGTCCCACTTTAATGTGTGGGTTTTATATAATTTGTCACACATGTAAGTGTGACAAGTGTGAAGCTTGTATGGCTTGTCACACTTGAAAGTGTGGAGTTCTCCTTAAATTGTTCACACCCCCAATTGTGGAAGTTTGTTCAAGTTGTTACACAAGAAAGTGTGGACTATATGAAAAATTTCCACAATTAATACTGAAACTTTTACATATTTTTTCTCAATCCAAATTGTGACCATAATAACATTTCTTCACACTAATTATCGTGAAAAGTCTTATAAATATTTACTTTAATTACCATGACAACCTCTCACAATTTTGTAACACTACTTAACCCCACATTTGGCCAAACTATGAAATTCATAATTGTACACACTTTAAAATGTGATAAAATTGTTAATAAAGTGTGTTAAAAGGCATATTTTTTTGTAGTGACCCCTTTAGACTTTTTTACTGGGTGTATCTTGAAGCTTATTTGTTGGCAGGGGTGGCAGTTCACTCCATGGCTAGACCAAAAATCTGAGATTTAGTGTATTCGTTCTACAGTTTTGAGCATTTTATTTTTAATTTGCCCCCTACTCAAAACTCAATTTGCCACCACCCTCACACTAATACTTAGCATTCAACACTTTAGAACCTTATAAATACATCATCTCTAAGTAACAATACTTGATATATCATTTGGATCTTAGTTTTTTTGACCAATTTTGTTGCTATTGTAAAAAAAATCAGCTTCTAAAACATACCCTGAAATCGAATAACAAAATAAGCTTAAACAAAAAGTTTGACTTGTTAGTTTGTATGCTTCTGCATATGATGAAACTAGTCGTATGGTTTATGAAAAAGCTAATGTCAATGGACGATTGTTGATAATTAATTCCGAGGTGGTGCGGATTATTTTTTGAGGTTTTTATAGACCGTAAGTTATGTGAAGGAAAACTAAAATAGTTTAATTTCATAAAGCAAACCACCAAGATCAATTTTGTAAACAAAGATAGTTTTATCAATTTATCATATGTGTTGATGTAGTGTCAAATTAGTTGATTAAATGGTTTTGGTTTAATCAATAAGTTGTACAAGTTCATCTTCTTCGTTTGTGTATTTCTGCTTTGTTGAATCGATTTATTTTCATATTTGTGAATATGATGAAACTGGTGGTATGGGTAATGTAATTATAGATTATTGTTGATTAGCAAAAGATTAGGAGTGACACGTGGAACGAATGCTATGTTTTTGCTACTATGACATTGTATTTTTTGACATTTCATATAATTATTCGAGCTTTCCAAGCTGATTGTTTGATCTGGTTACAACCTAAGTGTGATAATAACTATATATGGAAAAGGAATTATTTTTTAATAAAAGGCAAAAGAAAAACTTCTTTTCACAAGTTGATTATTTATGTCTTTGTTCAGCAACGAGAGGGTAGTCGCCGCCATTGAAATGATGGAAGATGGATAACTTTGTTACCGGATTGCTTACTTGTTGAGATAATCTCTCGATTAGATTCCACGAAAGAGACTATTAGAACATGTATACTCCCTAAACGGTGGAAACATCTTTGGACTCAAGTTCCTATTCTTGGTTTTATTGTTAAACATTACCTTGAAGATGTAAATCCGGATTTCATTGCGTACGTCAAAAACGTCGTGAGTCAACGTGGGCAATCAAGGCTTAACAAATTCACACTGTGTATGTCGTACGATATTTGTAATGTCAATAGTGAGTAAGTTGATACGCAACGTTATTACGTGTAATGTTCAATACCTTGGTTTATTTGTAGTCAATCCCTATGATGCGAAACCCGAATTTGTGTTAGATCAGCATTTTTTCACGAATAAATATACATACGTAATATTAGCTCGTGATTAATTTACGTTCATGATTTCATGTTCGTGTGTTCGTGATTATAATTATTATTAAAATAATTATCGTGTATTAATACGTAATAAATACTTATCGTGTAATAACACGTACGTAATACTTGTAAATTCTTATTCGTGAAACGTAAACGTGCTAAATAAGAAAAGTTCTAATCATTTACGTACGATTATATGTGTACTGTTCATGGTAAAAGCGTGCGGGTTTTACAACTCTTCCCCCCCTAAAAAAAATTCGTCCCCGAATTATAGGTAACGTAAACTGAAAGAGAAACATACCCGAATCAAACTGAGAGAGTATGTAAGATAAAAGGAATTGAAGGTGACGTGAAACGTGACATAGCTTAAAAGGACATGGAACGTGACGTGACTGAAAGAGTCTTACTTGGTTATGGAAGGATGAGATAAAATCCGGATGACACTCGTCCGTTTCCAAGTGGCTTTCCTCTCGGAACGGTTCCTCCACAAGATTTTGACATAAATGATAAATCTTGATTCTTCTGACCTTGACTTGAAAATACGAAAAAGTTCTTGGTTATGAAAGTAAGATAGATCCCTTGAATTTGATTGAGGGAATAAGAATTAACGTGCAAGGGTAACTGTAACGTTATGAGGTAACATAACCTAACTAACTGATAATAGTAACGTCTTTAACAATGATGTGCGAGACATACTAAAACGTAGTACGTGAAAAATTTTGAACGTGATACGTGGAGATATGGTGAGTGTAGTATGAGCAAACATATCGTGATCAATGATACGTGTAACATATCGTGAACGTGATATGAGGAACGTGGAATGAACATGACATGTGAAACATATCGTGAATATGGAATACGGCAGTGGTAACGCCAAACGATATAAAGTGAGACGTGGAATGTGACGTGAAACGTCTGTCTGAGAATAGAGAGTTATACAAAACTTGGGTTTGGTCTCTCAAGTTCTTGCAAAACTTCCCAGAACGAAAATGATCGTAAAATCGTAAGCCAAGATACGATCATGAACGTGAATAGTGCCATGAACATGAGCGTGAAAACAAGGCGTGAAATTAGAACAAGGACGTGAACTGTAACACCCCATTTTGATAAATGGAATGTCACGCGTAATTATGGTGTGTCATCAAAGCATGCAAGGTAATATGTAGTAAAACATACATGACCATAGGGAAAACCGGAATCAAACATCGGTTCCCAAACATAAGCCTAAAACATAATAAAGTAAATGAAATGAATAAAGACTTAAACAAGCATAAATATGTGAAGGCAGAAGGAAAAGAAGTCTATGGCAGCTTCCCTCCTATGCGTGTCCCCCAAATGCTCGAGTCCGTCCTTGGGTACCTGCCGTTTTGGGACATGGAAAGGAAAGTAACGGCTGAGCAAAACGCTCAGTGCACGGATATAGACATAGTATGAATGCTGAAACATAATAAAGACTTAAAAGCAGCGGAAATATATACGTCGCGGGAAACTCGGAACATGTTCATAAAATTGGTTTTATAGTTTGAAAAGCCTTATGTTTATCTTATGAAAACTGTTTAACATATTTTACCATTAGCCAATATAGGTCATGAAAATCCACCTTGCATGAATACTTGGAGGGGTGACCTCATCATGCAAATTAGAGGGGCTGCCTCTAATTTAATATACTGGTTTTGGGTAGGAGGGATCAGCTCCTTGTGAAGGATGCAAGGCACACACCACATTCACACTGAGTAATCTGCTGAAAAAAAAATATAACTAGGATGCACCCATACGCCCCACATGATAAATATAATAATATGGCCAAAAGCTGAAGGGATGCCACGAGCAATCACTCCGCCATGGGGAAGTCATAACACCAGTGCCTCTAGTGTTATGGTTATGGTACCTCCATAACTAGGTGAAACTGGTCATGCATGTATATGGATATAGGTATTTTAAATTAAACATAAGCAATCAAACATATAAACTTATACTACGGGAAAACAGTTGGCTGTATACGGGGAATCCTAATAAGGAAAGAATGTCCATACTGAAAGGACGGGAATCCGTACCTTATGTCCAGTGAACGAAGAAGACGAACGGAATAGAGTCCTACTTCGATATCACTAATGCTACATAAATACATACGTGCATAAGTATCTGAGTACTAAATACGTAACTGGTTTTATGTCATGTCTTAGCTTATTTTATACGTTCATGTCATGTTTTACTGTTTTAAGCTTTAAACTGTGTTTATCTTATATTCTGTCTATTCTTATTAAGTATTACTTGTATTTCATGTATTATTATACTTACTGTGTAATAATAAGTAACTTTCTAAAAATAGCAGGTTTCCTAAAGTAGAAAGTTTCCAAAAAATAGAAAGTTACCAAAAATAGAAAGTTCCCAAAAATAGAAAGTTTCCAAAAGCAGAAAATTTCCATAATCAGATTAGCTGCCTTAATTAAATAAGTTTCTAAAAATAGAAAGTTTCCATAAATAGATATAAGCTGGGTAAATAAGCTAATTATATAAGCTTAATTGTTTTCTGATTATTATTCTAAGTCATATTGATATAAGGTATAGTTTATTAATTATTACATGTAATTTAAATAAACTATAGGTTAAAAGTATTTAATTAAATATATCATGTTTTTAATTAAATAAGGTTAAATACTTAGGTTATAACATATATTATTAATTATTAATAATATAACCTAAGTCATGTTAATTAATTAATTATAGTCATGGTTTTTTTAATAATTAATTAATTATCAAGTCTAGAAAATATAAATACTTAGGTTAAAAATTCATGATCTAATAATTAAATTATAACCTAAGTCATGTTAATTAAATTAATTATGTCATGTTTTTTTAATTTAATTTTTAACATATCACTATTAAAATCATAAACCTTACCATAAACAATGAACCGGATCGTGACTAGAAACCATGAACCGGACCCGTAATCAACACCATACCCCGAACCACTTCGGGGCTTCCCCCTGTTTGCTGCTGCCGTGGGACCCACACCACCAAACCGAGACCATGAGGTCTCGGTGGTGTTCATAAGCCAAGCCGAGACCCCCCTTGGTCTCGGTTAGGCGTCAGCCAACATCAAACACCCCTAAATCCCTTTTTTTGATTTACCCCATAACCATTTACGTGCTTGATAAATGTTTTAATTTAGCTTTTTAAAAACATCATGATCTTATGTAATTTATTAAATCAAAACATAAAAGAAAAGGATTAAAAAGGTATACTGAATGCGTGGATCAAACGAGGATGAACACACACAAATGCTTGCACAAAATTCAAGATCAAAAATCAACCGAACACCCCCTTTGTATCTTTATATCCGGCGGCCAAAGGAGAGAACAAGGAGAAGGAGAAAAACTTTCTAGGGTTTTTGTTATTTTTACTGTAATGTGAAAAATGACTAAAGATTTTACCTTAACCCCTTGTTAGTAAAAATTAGATGGGCTTGGCCCATCCTCTTGGTGTAGCCGCGGGTAGGGGGCCCACATGGGGTAACCCGTACCTTTTCCGAGTCTAATTATTTTAGTGTGCGTTCGTGTTTTATCGTGTTCGTGTTTTATGTGTTCTAGTAAATTATTAACCGTGACATAATATATTTATTCGTGTTCGTAATAAATATATATACGTAATTAATATTAGCTCGTGATTAATTTACGTTCATGATTTCATGATCGCATGTTCCTGATTAATTATTGTGTGAATAATTATTGTGTGTTCATACGTAATAAATACTTATTGTGTTCTAACACGTACGTAATACTTAAAATTCTAATACGTGAATGTAATCATACTATAAAAGGAAAGTTTTAATCTAGTACGTACGATCTTAAGGGTACTATTCATGGTAAAAGCATGCGGGTTTTACAACTCTTCCCCCCTAAAAAGAATAATTCGTCCCCGAATTATAGATAACGTAAACTGAAAGAGAAACATACCCGAATCAAACTGAGAGGGTATGTAAGATAAATGAACGTGCATGTGACACGGTAGAAGGAACGTGGAACGTGACATGTCTTGAAAGGACATGGAACGTGACGTGACTGAAGGACATATCTAATTGATAAGAGAAAAGCGGATAAGAAGTCCGGATGAACTTGTCCGTTTCCAAGTGGCTTCCCTCTCGGAACGGTTCCTTCACCAGATCTTGACACGAATGATAAATCTTGGTCCTCCTGACCTTGACTTGGAATACGAAGAAGTTCTTGGTGATCAACGTAAGGTAGATCCCCTAAATTCGATCGAGGAAATAAGAGTTATCGTGCAAGGGTAACTGAAATGTGAGGATACTAAATAACTTAACCTTACCGATAACTAACAACGATGCGCAAGACATATAGAAACGTAGTACGTGAAAATTTTTGAACGTGATACGTGAAAAATTTTGAACGTGATACGTGGAGATATGGTTAGTGTAGTATGAGCAAACATATCGTGATCAAAGATATGTGTAACATATCGTGAACCTGATATGTGGAACGTGGAATGAACATGGCATGTGAAACATATCGTGAACATGGAATATAACGGTGGTAACGCCGAACGCTACAAGTTGAGACGTGGAATATGACGTGAAACGTCTATCTAAGGATAGAGAGTTATACTAAACTTGGGTTTGGTCTCTCAAGTTCTTGCAAAACTTCCCAGAACAAAAATGAACGTAAAATCGTATGCCCAGATACGATCATGAACGTGAATAGTGTCATGAACGCGAGCGCGAAAGCAAGTCGTGGAATTAGAATGAAGACGTGAAGTAAATAAGGAGTATAATTGTGAATCTTTGTCTGACCCGATAACTGAGGGATTGCCAAGTGATCGGATGAGCCTTGGTTGGAACATGTCCGATCAATCTGTTGGTTTTGAAATCCTTGCGGATGTAAGGATTCTACAGACTTGATCAAACTGTTTGCAATAACCCAGATAGCATCATGTTTCTTCTGAGTTTGCGTTAATCTGGTAACCAAAATCCATGGAGATCTTGTCCCATTTCAGTTCACAATTTCAGATGATGAAAACATCCCAGTCTGTTGGTGTCCTATCTTAGCCTGTTTGTATGACAGGTATAAAGATATGAACGTAACTGTATCTTGCTTCATCGAACTTGATACATAGGAGTTTGCGAAACCCTGAGTCTATGAATCTAAACTTCTCTTAGCGTAGGATTTTCTAGAACACCTAATGTAATGTAGGGTTATCTCCTTTACGCATAGGCTGAGTCATGGTAAGATTAACCATGCAAATCCATGTGATCCAGCGTGTCACTGTAATCAACCATAATTGATATTGGAAATTCCAGGGTGGAATTTCTCTTGTCATAGAATTTGTAACATGGTGCCAATATGGTCTTCATGTTCTTCTCTAGGCTTAGAGGAAATCAGGTTATCCTCAATGAAAACACTGATGTATTTTCTTATGATTTCATGGAAGCTCGTTCTTATAATGATGTTTGAGCATTGATGAGACTAATTCAAAATCATAAATCTAGCATGACCGAGTCGTGCACGAATAGCAGTCATGGACATGTCCTGCTTTTTCACTCGTCACTATTGGCAGCATGATCATGAATCCGATTTTGGAAAAATGCTTAACACCATACGGTTGATTGGACATGTCGTCGATACGTGGAGGAGAATAATGGTTATGAATGGTGATTTGTTTAAATCGACGGTAGTCGACACATAATCTCATGGTACCGTCCTTCTTCTTGTAGGTTCTTCTGGAATGTATGGGAAGATTTTGGAATACTCGTCTGGTTAAGTGTAAAAGGAACTTCGGTGGTCATGTCTTAACTGACAGCTAAAAATTTTAGCAGTCATGGCTAACAAAGCACGTGCTTTTAAAGCATAAATGATTTGTACAGATTTTCCTGATGGAAAATCATGCTGAAAATATTTAGGAGTCTGAACATCACCGTACATACTCATGAATCGTAGCATGGTGTGTGGTTCGTAGTCCATAATTAGGATTAAATTCAACTCGCATCTGACCGAGGTAGTGCGTTATCAGTTGGGATCTTATCGTTAGGCTGAAGAAAACCTTCGTATACATAGGGAATACGAATGGCATCCGATATGGTCATGAACATATGAAATATAGGTGCAAGAAAGGAAAGCGTCATCCAGCGAACGTGACTGACCTTACTGATACACCGGTGAAGGTACTAAAATTCTTGTGGCCTGATTAATACATGGCACAACAAAATGGATATACCCTGGGAGGGTACCCTGAATTTCTTAGAAATGTTCCATAGTTGGACGTGAGTCATGTGTCTTGACTCGTGTCTTGGAAATATAAGCATGACATATGTCTTGACTAGTGTCTTGACATGTGTCTTCAGAAAGTATACGTGAGACATGTGTCTTGAATGATGTCTTGACATGTCTCTCGAGATGTGAAACAAATAGAACTACAAATATTAGGTTATTATGCCAGAATTGGCGGATCAGTTGGACTACTGATCATTTGAATGTCTGATCACGTTCGCGGTCGAAGCCTCGGTTGCGATTTCTAGGATAGTTGTTGTCATCGTAGTGGTTACTATCATCCTGTCTGTCAGTTCCATGACGGTCATTCTCATGACTGTGATTCATGTAACTATTCAGCTGAGTGGCCGGCTGGTACCGGTTTGCACTCATATGACTGAAACGACAACTGAATGACGTGTGACATGTAACTAAGAATTAGGGACAACGATTGATGAAAATCGTCTGATGGTGAAGCCTCTTCTGTCCGATCGCTTTGATCTAACGCCTTTGTCTCCGTCTTGTACGATCTCCAGGTTGTGAACAGCATCAGCATCTCGTAGCGTCTCCAAACATCAGCAACATCAACCCTAGTAACATCTCCAAGCTATGAGCGGCATCGACAATCTTGTAGAATATCAGCAAGTGGACATATGCCTGAGATGATTCAGAATAGACTAGCGAATACTCGTGAAGTATTGCAAGTGAAATACACGTGGATTTAGGTACGTGTAATACACATGGACTACAGTACATGGAGTACACATGGAATGCACATGAAATGATCGGTATGGGGTCGATCATTTGTCATGATTTAAGGAAAGTATATTGGTTAAACGGCTAGGAAAAACCATCATGATAACCTGGCAATGCCAGTATATACCTCATTCTGGTTGCATAGAGAAACGTTAAAGTGTGGTTACACAAAATTCAAGATGATTTGCCTGAAAGCATGATCAATGAAAACCAACCATGACTATCATGAAAGCAGAATTTACATGAATTCCAACAGTGTCTTGCATGGAAGCAAAGACAACAAAAGAGACGTAAGACATAATCACGTGAATACCAAGTCATTATGAAGAAACATGGAACAACTCAATGTGAAGGAGTGTATAACATAATCAGCATGAAACCGAAGTTAACCATGACAGTATGACATCATACTTGACTTAAAAACATAATAACTTATGAGGGGACATGAAAAAAATTTATGCCAATAAATCATGAGAAAAATTTTATGCATGAAAAACAGTGCATGAATGTATAATGTAGTTTATAAGAACCTTTATATGTACGAGGGGACGTCTATGGGTCGGTCCCAAAACAAAAGACATGGCGAGGGGACGCCTATGGGTCGGTCCTAAAGTTAAAAGTTTCGATAAAAGCACATGCGACTAAATAAGGCCAGTCCTGTACCAACCATTACTTAGTCATAATTCCTGCAACAATGATACATGAAACATAAATAAATGAAACTCATCTGTCAAAACTTATCAGAAAAAAAAATTATGTGACTAATTATGAACTACTGGGGTTCAGTCCACATAGCCACAGTTCACGAGGAACATTATGCATGAAACAATGACACATAACTAAGTATGAATGACAATTGTCCATCCATATTAGTAAAACATTATCGATGAAAACATCAAGGTTAAAACCTCAAGGTGCTGAAAAACATCATGGTTAAAACAACAATACGCTGAAAACATCAATACGAAGAATAACAAACGTTGGCTTAGGAAGCTCCTGGTGACTACCCACTAATCACAAGTCAGGTTTTAGAGCCTACAGGTCGAAACCTTGGCTCTGATACCATAATTGTAACACCCCATTTTGATAAATGGAATGTCACGCGTAATTATGGCGTGTCATCAAAGCATGCAAGGTAATATGTAGTAAAACATACATGACCATAGGGAAAACCGGAATCAAACATCGGTTCCCAAACATAAGCCTAATGCATAATAAAGTAAATGAAATGAATGAAAGACTTAAACAAGCATAAGTATGTGAAGGCAGAAGGAAAATAAGTCTATGGCAGCTTCCTTCCTATGCGTGTCCTCCAAATGCTCGAGTCCGTCCTTGGGTACCTGCTGTTTTGGGACATGGAAAGGAAAGTAACGGCTGAGCAAAACGCTCAGTGCAGGATATAGACATAGTATGAATGACTAAAACATAATAAAGACTAAAAAGCAGCAGAAATATATACGTCCTGGAAAACCCGGAACATGTTCATAAAAGTGGTTTTATAGTTTGAAAAGCCTTATGTTTATCTTATGAAAACTGTTTAACATATTTTACCATTAGCCAATATAGGTCATGAAAATCCATCGTGCGTGAATACTTAGAGGGGTAACCTCATCATGCAAATTAGTGGGGCTGCCTCTAATTTAATATACTGGTTTTGGGTAGGAGGGATCAGCTCCTTGTGAAGGATGCAAGGCACACACCACATTCACACTGAGTAATCTGCTGAAAAACATGTAACTAGGATGCACCCATACGCCCCACATGATACATATAATAATATGGCCAAAAGCTAAAAGGACGCCACGAGCAATCACTCCGCCGTGGGGAAGTCATAACACCAGTGCCTCTAGTGTTATGGTTATGGTACCTCCATAACTAGGTGAAACTGGTCATGCATGTATATGGATATAGGTATTTTTAATTAAACATAAGCAATCAAACATATAAACTTATACTACGGGAAAACAGTTGGCTGTATACGGGGAATCCTAATAAGGAAAGAATGTCCATACTGAAAGGACGGGAATCCGTACCTTATGTCCAGTGAACGAAGAAGACGAACAGAAGAGAGTCCTACTTCGGTATCACTAATGCTACATAAATACATACGTGCATAAGTATCTAATTACTAAATACGTAACTGGTTTTATGTCATGTCTTAGCTTATTTTATACGTTCATGTCATGTTTTACTGTTTTAAGCTTTAAACTGTGTTTATCTTATATTCTGTCTATTCTGATTAAGTATTACTTGTATTTCATGTATTGTTATACTTACTGTGTAATAATAAGTAACTTTCTAAAAATAGCAGGTTTCCTAAAATAGAAAGTTTCCAAAAAAATAGAAAGTTACCAAAAATAGAAAGTTTCCAAAAATAGAAAGTTTCCATAAATAGATTAGATGCGTTAATTAAATAAGTTTCTAAAAATAGAAAGTTTCCATAAATAGATATAAGCTGGTTAAATAAGCTAATAATATAAGCTTAAATGTTTTCTGATTATTATTCTAAGTCATACTGATATAAGGTATAGTTTATTAATTATTACATGTAATTTAAATAAACTATAGGTTAAAAGTATTTAATTAAATATATCATGTTTTTAATTAAATAAAGTTAAATACTTAGGTTAAAACATGTATTATTAATTATTAATAATATAACCTAAGTCATGTTAATTAATTAATTATAGTCATGGTTTTTTTAATAATTAATTAATTATAAAGTCTAGAAAATATAAATACTTAGGTTAAAAATTCATGATCTAATAATTAAATTATAACCTAAGTCATGTTAATTAAATTAATTATGTCATGTTTTATTAATTTAATTTTTAACATATCACTATTAAAATCATTAACCTTAACATAAACAATGAACCGGATCGTGACTAGAAACCATGAACCGGACCCGTAATCAACACCATACCCCGAACCACTTCGGGGCTTCCCCCTGTTTACTGCTGCCGTGGGACCCACACCAACAAACCGAGACCATGAGGTCTCGGTGGTGGTTCATAAGCCAAGCCGAGACCCCCCTTGGTCTCGGTTAGGCGTCGGCCAACATCAAACACCCCTAAATCCCTTGTTTTGATTTACCCCATAACCATTTACGTGTTTGATAAATGTTTTTAATTAGCTTTTTAAAAACAACATGATCTTATGTAATTTATTAAATCAAAACATCAAAGAAAAGGATTAAAAAGGTATATCGAATACATGGATCAAACGAGGATGAACACACACAAATGCTTGCACAAAATTCAAGATCAAAAATCAATCGAACACCCCCTTTTGTATCTTTATATCCGGCGGCCAAAGGAGAGAACAAGGAGAAGGAGAAAAACTTTCTAGGGTTTTTGTTATTTTTACTGTAATGTGAAAAATGACTAAAGATTTTACCTTAACCCCTTGTTAGTAAAAATTAGATGGGCTTGGCCCATCCTCTTGGTGTAGCCGCGGGTAGGGGGCCCCACATGGGGTAACCCGTACCTTTTCCGAGTCTAATTATTTTAGTGTGCGTTCGTGTTTTATGTGTTCTAGTTAATTATTGACCGTGACTTAATATATTTATTCGTGTTCGTAATAAATATATATACGTAATTAATATTAGCTCGTGATTAATTTACGTTCATGATTTCATGATCGCATGTTCGTGATTAATTATTGTTTGAATAATTATTGTGTGTTCATACGTAATAAATACTTATCGTGTTCTAACACGTACGTAATACTTAAAATTCTAATACGTGAACGTAATCATACTATAAAAGGAAAGTTTTAATCTAGTACGTACGATCTTAAGGGTACTATTCATGGTAAAAGCATGCGGGTTTTACATGAACGCAATTAAGGAGCACAATGTGAACCTTTGTCTAGCCCGATAGCTGAGGGATTTCCAAGTGATCGGATGTGCCTTGACTGGAACATGTCTGATCTATCTGTTGGTTCTTGAAATCCTTGCGGATGTAAGGATTATGCAGACTTGATCAAACTATTGGCAATAACCCAAATAGCATCTTGCTTCTTCTGAGTTTGCGTTAATCTGGTGACCAAAATCCATGGAGATCTTGTCACATTTCTGTTCACAATTTCTGCTGGTGGAGAAACATCTTAGTCTGTTGGTGTTCCATCTTAGCCTGTTGGTATGTCAGGTACTTATATATGAACGTAACTGTATCTTGCTTCGTAGAAACTTGATACATAGAAATTTGTGGAACTATAAGTCTCCGAAATTAGACTTTTCTTAGCGTAGGATTTTCTAGAACACCTAATATAGTGTAGGGTTATCTCCTTTACGCATAAGTTGAGTCATGGTAAGATTAACCGTGCGAATCCATGGAATTCAGCGTGTCACTGTAATCAGCCAGAATCTATATTGAAAAATTTCAGGGTGAAATTTTTTTTTCTGTTGTAGAATTTGCAACATAGTGCAAAATGAGCTTCCTGCTCTTCTCTAGACTTAAAGATGATCAGGTTGTCCTTGATGAAAACACTGATGAATTTGTTTACGAGTTCATGGAAACTCCATTTATTAAGTCCATAATGCTGCTGGGGCATTTGCGAGACTAATACAAAATCATGAATCTAGCATGACTAAGTTGTATACGAATAGTAGTCATGGAAATGTCCTGCTCTTTCACTCGTCACTGTTGGTAGCATTATCATGAATCCGATCTTGGAAAAATGCTTAACACCATACGTTTGATTGGACATGTCGTCAATACATGGAGAAGAATAACGGTTATGAATGGTGATTTGTTTAAATCGACGGTAGCCGACACATAATCTCATGGAACCGTCCTTCTCCTTGAAGGTTCTTCTGGAATGTATGGGAAGATTTTGGAATAATCCATTGGTTATGCGTAAAAGGACTTAAGGGGTCGTGTCTTAACTAACAGCTAGAATATTTTAGCACCAATAGCTAACAACGCACGTGCTTGTAAAGCATAAATAATTTGTACATATTTTCCTGATGGAAAATCATGCTGGATATATTTAGGAGCCTGAACATCACTGTACATAATCATGAATCGTAGCATGGTGTGCAGTTCGTAGTCCATAATTAGGATAAAATTCAACTCGCATCTGTCCGGGGTAATGCGTTAGCAACTTGGATCTTATCATTAGGCTGAAGGAAAACCTTCGTATATATGGGGAATACGAATGGCGTCCTTCATGGTTATGAGTATATGAACTATGATGAAAGAATGAAAGTGTCATCGATCAAACGTGACTGATCTTACTGATATGCCGGTGCTGGTACTGAAATTCTTGTGGCCTAATTAATACATGGCACCACAAAATGGATATACCCTTTGGAGGGTACCCTGAATTTCTTAGGGATGTTCTAGAATTTGACGTGAGTCATGTGTCTTGACTCGTGTCTTGGGAAATATAAGCATGACATGTGTCTTGACTGGTGTCTTGACATGTGTCTTCGAAAATTATACAAATAGAGCTACAACAATCAGGTTATTATGCCAAAATTGGCGGATCGGTTGGACTACGGGTCCCTTGTGTTTCTGATCACGTTCGGGGCCGGAACATCGGATGCGATTGCTAGGATAGTTACTGTCATAGTAGTGGTTACTATCGTCTTGTCTGTCAGTTCCATGACGGTCATTCTCATTACTGTGATTCATGTAACTATTCGGCTGAGTGGCCGGCTGGTACCGGTTTGCACTCATATGACTGAAATGACAACTAAATGGCGTGTGACATGTAACTAAGAATTAGGTACAATGATTGATGAAAATCGTCTGATGGTGAAGCGTCTTCTCATCCAATTTTGCTCTGACGCCTTTGTCTTTGTCTTGTAGGATCTACAGGTTGTGATCAGCATCCGCATCTCGTAGCGTCTCCAAACATCAGCAGCATCAACCTTTAGTAACATCTCCAAGTTATGAGCGGCATCAGCAATCTTGTAGAATATCAGCAAGTGAACATACGCCTGAGATGATTTAGAATCGACTAGCGAATACTCGTGAAGTATTGCAAGTGAAATACACATGGATTAAGGTACGTGTAATACACATGAAATATGGTACATGGAGTACACACGGAATGCACATGAAATGATCGATATGGGGTCGATCATTTGTCATGGTTTTAAAGGAAATATAATCGGTTTAACGGTTAGAAAGACCATCATGATAACCTGGAAATGCCAGTATATACCTCATTCTGGTTGCATGGAGAAATGCTAACGTGTGGTTAAACTAATTTCAACTATGATTTTCCTGAAAGCATGATTAATGAAAACCGACCATGACTATCATGAAAGCAGTATTTAAATGAATTCCAACAGTGTCTTGAATGAAAGCATAAACAAGAAAAGAGACGTAAGACATAATCATGTGAAGACGAATTCATCATGAAGAATCATGAAACAATCTAACATGAAGGAGTGTATAACATAATCAGCATGCAACTGAAGTTAACCATGACAGTATGAGAACATACTTGACATAAAAACATAGTAACTTATGAGGGGACATGAAAAAAAAATTATGCCAATAAATCATGAGAAAAATTTTATGCATGAAAACAGTGCATGAATACATGATACAGTTTATAAAAACCTTTATATGCGCGAGGGGGCGCCTATGGGTCGGTCACAAAACAAAAGACATGGCGAGGGGACGCCTATGGGTCGGTCCCAAAGTTAAAAGTTTCGATAAAAGCACATGCGACTAAATAGGGCCAGTCCTGTACCAACCATTACTTAGTCAAAATTCCTGCAACAATGATATATGAAACATAAATAAGTAAAAATCATCTGTCAAAACTTATTAGAAAAAAAATTATGTGACTAATTATGAACTACTGGGGTTCAATCCACATAGCCACAGTTCACGAGGAACATCATGCATGAAACAATGACACATAACTCAATATGAATGACGGTTGTCCATCCATATTAGTAAAACAATACTAATGAAAACATCATGGTTAAAACAAAAAGGTGCTGAAAACATCACGGTTAAAACAACAAGGTGCTGAAAACATAAGTACATGGAATAACAAGTGTTGGCTTAGGAAGCTCCTGGTGACTACCCACTAGTCACAGGTCAAGTTTTAGAGCCTACAGGTCGAAGCCTTGGGCTTTGATACCATAACTGTAACACCCCATTTTGATAAATGGAATGTCACGCGTGATTATGGCGTGTCATCAAAGCATGCAAGGTAATATGTAGTAAAACATACATGACCATAGGGAAAACTGGAATCAAACATCGGTTCCCCAAACATAAGCCCAAAACATAAATATAAGAAAATGAACTAGGAAAGACTAAACAAGCATAAGTATAAGGCAAAAGGAGAAGAAGTCTATGGCAACTTCCATCCTATGCAATTCCTCCGAATACTCGAGTGCGTCCTTGGGTACCTGTCATTTTGGGACATGGAAAGGAAAGTAACGGCTGATCAAAACGCTCAGTGCACGGATATAGACATAGTAGGAATGACTGAAACATAATAAAGACTTAATAGCAGCGAAAATGCATAAGTCCTAGAAAACCTAGAACATGTTCATAAAATTGGTTTTATAGTTTGAAAAGCCTTATGTATATCTTATGAAAATTGTTTAACATGTTAACCATTAGCCAATATAGGTCATGAAATATCAACGTGCATGAATACTTGGAGGGGTGACCTCGTCATGCAAATTAGAGGGGTTGCCTCTAACTTAATATACTGGTTTAGGTAGGAGGGATCAGCTCCTTGTGAAGGATGCAAGGCACACACTACATTCACCTGAATAATCTGCTGAAAACATGTAAACTAGGATGCACCCATACGCCCCACCTGATAATAATAATAATATGGCCAAAATCTGAAAGGGACGTTACGAGCTATCACTCCGCCGTGGTGAAGTCATAACACTGGTGCCTCCAGTGTTATGGTTATGGTACCTCCATAACTAGGTGAAACTGGTCATGCATGTATATGGCTTTAGGTATCTAATTAAACATAAGCAATTCAAAAACATATAAAACATATACTGGGGAAAACAGTTGGCTGCATACGGGGAAATCCTAATAAGGCAGAATGTCCATACTGAAAGGACAGAGAATTCGTACCTTATGTCCAGTGAACGAAGAAGACGAACAGAAGAGAGTCCTACTTCGGTATCACTAATGCTACATAAATACATACGTGTATAAGTATCTGATTACTGAGCACGTAACTGGTTTTATAACATGTCTTAGCTTGTTTTATATGTTCATATCATATTTTACTGATTTAAGCTTTATACTGCGTTTATCATATATTCTGTCTATTCTGATTAAGTATTACTTGTACTTCATGTATTATTATACTTGTTGTGTAATAATAAGTAACTTTCTAAAAATAGCAGGTTTCCTAAAAAAGAAAGTTTCCAAAAATAGAGAGTTACCAAAAATAGAAAGTTTCTAAAAATAAAAGTTTCCAAGAATAGAAAGTTTCCAAAAAAGAAAGTTTCCAAAAATAGATTTACTGCTTAAAATAGATAAGTTTCTAAAAATAGAAAGTTTCTATAAATAGATTAGCTGCCTTAATTAAATAAGTTTCTAAAAATAGAAAGTTTCCATAATTTGATATAAGCTGGATAATTAAGCTAATTATATAAGCTTAAGTGTTTACTGATTATTATTCTAAGTCATGTGATTATATAGTATAGTTTATTAATTATTTCATTTGAATTAAATAAACTATAGGTTAAAGTATTTGATTAAATATAACATGGGTTAATTAAATAAAGATGAAAATACTTAGGTTAGAACATATATTATTATCTATTGATAATATAACCTAAGTCTTGTAAATTATTTAATTATAGGTCATGATTTTAATAATTAATTAATTATATAGTCTAGTTAAATAATAAGTACTTAGGTTAAAAATTCATGTATTAATAATAAAATTAATAACCTAGGTCATGTAAATTAAATTAATCATGTTCATGTTTTAAATTAATTTAATTTAAGTCTTGTAAAAATATAACTTGTAAAAATATTTAACCTTGTAAAAAAATAACCCATGAACCGGACCGTGTTTTATTCTAAACATGTGTGAACCGACCCGTGTTTTAACCCGTGAACCGGACCCAATACACCACCATGCCCCGACCGAGGTTGGGGTCTCCCTTTCTTGTTGCTGCCGTAACAAACCACCATCACACTGAGACCATGAGGTCTTGGTTGGTGCGAGAAAATCAAACTGAGACCCCCTTGGGGCTCGGTTATGCGTCGGCACAAGACAAACACCCCTTAGCCAATAATTAGTTTTACCCCATGATTAATTACATGTATAAAAACTTGTTTTTAATTAGTTATTAAAAACATTCATGATTTCATGTGATTTATAAATTAAAATATAAAAGAAAAGAGGTTTAGTGTTTATACCAATCACGTGAATCAAAGGAGATGAACACACTAACGATCCTTGCAATAATCGAACACCAAAAATCAATCAAACACCCCCTTTGGTGTGTGTAAACCCGGCGGCCAAGGAAGGAGAAGAAAAGGGGTTTTACGGTTTCTTGTATTTTCTAATTTCTTGAATTATGAAAATAGTTTTCTCATTTTTCATGTTTAGTAAATTTTGCATGGGCTTGGCCCTTTGGTGTTGTTGTGTCCGCAGGTAAGGGGCCCACATGGGGGTAACCCAAACATTTTCCGTGTCTAAATAATAAGTGTGTTCTCGTGTTCGTGTTTTACGTAATTTAATTAATTATCGTTCGTGACTTTAATATATTTATTCGTGATCGTAATAAATATACATACGTAATATTAGCTCGTGATTAATTTACGTTCATGATTTCATGTTCATGTGTTCGTGATTATAATTATTATTAAAATAATTATCGTGTGTTAATACGTAATAAATACTTATCGTGTAATAACACGTACGTAATACTTATAAATTCTTATTCGTGGAACGTAAACGTGCTAAATAAGGAAAGTTCTAATCATGTACGTACGATTATATGTGTATTGTTCATGGTAAAAGCGTGCGGGTTTTACATCGAGTTTTAAACGTTTGAGATTGGGTGGTTGTTTATTTAGTAATGCTACGGGTGTCATTAGTTGGAGTAACTTGAAGAGGTTGTATATTGCATTTGGGATTTTTGATGAAGATCTGGTTAAGAATATATTATCTGGAGGACCACTTTTGGAAAAGTTGAAGTTGGTGTATTGCTTTGGTTTTGCGCGGATTGATATTACCTCACTGAGTGTTAAGAAATTGGTGGTTACAGTAAACGTGGATATGTGGTCGAAATATATGCGCCTCATATTTTGTCGCTAACTACCGCAGAAAATTTGAGGTCATCCTGTGCTGTGTTGCGAAATGTATCTTCTTTGGTTGAAGCTAGATTAGATTATTCGATGAGTTTCCGATCAAGTAAGGATGAGAAAGAAGAAATGCTTAAAGGTCATATACTAAGCCTTTGCCATGTCAAAAAGCTTAAACTTGGACATCTTTTTGAAGTTTGTGTGTTTGTATACCTTATCAATCATCAGATTTAGGAGAACTTCATTGACTATAAATAGTATACCGATTTGGATATGTATTTGAAAGTAGTTTATACAAGTGTTTCATCATTTTGACTGCTATGTTCTGTTTATAGACCCTCGCTCGTTCGGAAGCTAAAGGTTTGACTTTTCCATCAAACATGAAGTACCTTGATTTGTCTGACAATGATGAATCTGCGAACGATACAAGTGATAGTGATTGGTCTGACATTGAAGATTGATAGGAACTAAAGATCGGCGAGGTTAGTATACTGCTGGAACTAGGAGATCATGTTTAGTCTAGAAATGCTTATTGCATTCCAAATTACGATAAAGTCGTTGCTCCCAAGTGACTTTAACTTTGGAGATTTTAAACAGTGCTTTCTGTTAAGTATTAACTGTAAAAAGTAAACTTGTTCACAAGCTTATTAACTATCGATGCTAACGTTGTGCAATGCCTGCATCTTATATTTTTTTGAAGTTTTTGCTTATTAAGTCTTTTCTTGTTTAGCAACTATGTTGATTGATTAATCGTGCTTATTTTTAGCTTATGATGCTAATTTTATCATATGTCATGTGTTCCGGTGAACCTTGTTATGCTCGGTTGTGGTCTTGTACTTAAAAATGAATGTCCTTTCTTGAACGTACTAATATAGGATAGTATAATGGTACGTGTACTTAATTTATTATATATATGGTACGTGTACTTTGTGTTTCGTGTTGATATGGCCACATTATTACCGGCTACTGGTAAAACCGGCTAGCAATGTGGCTTTTTTAGTAATGATG
The DNA here is from genome assembly GCA_025667525.1 of Glebionis coronaria. Taxonomy (NCBI): domain Eukaryota; kingdom Viridiplantae; phylum Streptophyta; class Magnoliopsida; order Asterales; family Asteraceae; genus Glebionis; species Glebionis coronaria. The sequence continues at coordinate 18,655,295 of CM046877.1, read as the reverse complement.
ATGACTTGGCCACATATATAAATAATGCCCCTTTATGTAAATCACTAAAGAAATGAAACCCAATTTTCCCAAATCGAGAACGAATCTTTATCAAATCACAATCTTCACACTACACACAAATCATATCTTTGACAAATCGGGAACTTCAAAAGTATGATTGAATACAAAAATATTTGAAACATTATTCCAATCAGAAATTATTCAGAAAACAAATTATTCCAACCACAGCTGGTTCATGGGTATCTATCAATCTTTACAAAATCATAACCATCACAACTGCCACCGCCATGTTCTTGGTCCGAAGCTCCGGTGAATCTGCCATAATAGACACTTGCGATGGTGATTGGCGGTAGCTATGGGGTGGCAAAGGGTTTGAATACTCGATTTAGGTTTTGAAGATGAATTATGAAAATGGATACTTTGGGTCTGATTTTTGTTGATGGGTCTTGTAATATCTTCTGTTTTGTTGTTATATTTTGGTTGGAAATGATCTTTTTTATGATGGATTTATTTGATCTTGAGTTGGGAGATTAAGGATGTTGCCCTCTTTTATTGATGATTTGGATATGCTTATCCCATCCAAACTGTGTTTCGTTTCCATGGTTAGTATAGCAATGAGATTAAGGTTCCTTCACATAAGACAAACATAGATGATGTACATAAGGCAAACCCAGATGATGTATTTCAATACTTGTGGATAGAAAAAATAGATAAATAAAAAATCCATGTGATGGGATAAAGTTAGTAATATATATTGAGTTGGTTTAGATGGGATAAAGTTACAAACTATCATAATTCGAATTTTTCTCATAATGTTTTTTCAAAAAAAAATTCAGATTTTTTTCCAAAATTTTTTTTCCATTATAAGATTTTTTTTCCAACTATAATACTAGTAGTTACAAAAACTTATGATAAAAAAAATCGAAAAAAAAAATTCTTGGAAAAAATTTTGTTTTCTTGGAAAGAAAATAATTTTCAAATAACAATTCATAAAAACCAATTGGAAGAGTTTAAAAAACAAAAACAAACGCCCGTTAGTATTAAGGACTACTAGTGCAAATGTTTGATGCAAACGATCGTTAATCATTTGTCACGTAAGCAAATTCCCAGTTAAACAAGTAGCAAAATGGGTATAAAGTACACGTACCATAATAAATTAAATACACGTAGCTATTTTATGCCTTAAACCCCACAAAAGAAACCCGCCTGCTCAATTTAAGAGGTTTTGTTTCTTTTTCTGATGAGTGATTACTCTTTTTCCTTTGTATGGCGCAAATGAAATAATTGTGGCACTGAAACCAAATGTTGACTTTCTAATTTGGATGTCAAAGTTCATGACACTGAAAGTCTGAAACTAAACATTTCTAGCTCTACAGTTTCTTGTACAAAGGAGTATGGGTTTGACTCTTAAAAGTCAATGGTTGTTTCGATGTTTAAGGTTAGGTCATAGGTGTATCAACTAATCCTTACTAGTTGCTCGTCAAGCGCATGTCCATCATAGTTCAGAACTGTGTCTTTTTTTCTTTTGCTCTTTTGACCTATGTTTATCAAGCACGTTCTAGTAATTGATAATACTCGATATAATCCTTCTAGGAGTCTTGTTTATCATACATGGTCAACATGTGTCAACCGTGTTAGTAAATGTGGCCAAATGGTCGTTTAGACGAATTAGGTAAGGTAACCGGTTATAGGTTAAATAGAACTCGGGTTGAAACCTGAATGTTTAACACCTGTTAAAGTTTGTGGCCCTGAGATGGCCCGCAAACACACCCATTTCATAGGATTAGTATAGATCTATGGATCAATTTAATCAAATCAGGGTACCCAATAGCATGGTTTCAGAGCACAGCTACAGTGTAGTTACATTCGACTAGTTATCATATTTTACTTCATTAGCTGTATGAAAGCTTGCTTGTGACTTTTATTATTGGTAGGTTGTCTCTCCTGGAAATTTTGAAGGTTTCAATTTCCACGGAAAGGTAAAAAAATGAAGTTACCTGATGTTACATTACCTCTATACTCTGGTTATGATTCACAGGAAAGGTTGGGGATATCCTTATGTAGTTACATTACAGTCTTTTATGATTCACGGGAGAGATGGTTGATTGGTCTGATAGCAAGTAGCGACTCACATGAAGGGCTGAAATTAGGAGGTGATATCCCTATATCATGACCTTTACAGGTGTTGTTTGACTTCTGAATTATGATGAAAGATTTTACTTGCTTACCTTTGTATGCCCAATGAAAGTGTCACGGGTCACTTGAGATACAACTTTCGTCTTTCTGTTTTAGATGAACGTGTAATGGATCACTTGAAAGATTACCTGCATAAAACTTTCTTGAGAGTCGGATTGTGTTATGCAACACATTTTCTTTTGGCTTTGATATATGACGAAATTGCTTCTAAAGTAGAGAAAATGTGATTTATACGGTTCGCATCTTGCGTATGTTTTATGATTTGAGTTTGCTATCAATTTTCTCGTAGGAAATGGAAATTATTTGATGCCAGAGAGAGAAAGTCTATCGATAATGCAAAAACTAAACCAAACTATCTCCAAATACTGTTCTTCTACCTCTATTTTCAATTATAAATAGTGAATTTATCTTTCCCTTCATCACACAATTTACACAAACATCACACATAGTGATTTAGAATAAAAGTTTTATCTAATAAATCATATGTTGTTTGTTTTCAAATGCAAATTCTGTGAGTTGCACTCTACCAAAAAAGAGTAAATATCTATATCTATACTATATATTAAAAGAAAACACTTTCTAATTTTAGAAATATTACAAAATCAACTTACAACACTATATGCATAATATACAAGTATATGAACATAATTAAAAACTAATTCATACATATTTTAATACTCATTATTAAAACTGATTATACGTAAATTAATACTCATTATTAAAATTAATTAATACATAATATTAAAAATAATTATTATATAATTTAATACTCATATTAAAACTAATTAATACATAATAATTAATACACACTTAAAAAATTATTAATACGCCAAATTATTTAGAAATACTATTATATATTCACATTGTACAACAACTAAAATAATATATATCTACAAGATCGTACATATTATCTACCTAAAATGACGAGGTTCAACTGAAAACAGAAAACCAGAGTCATAATCGGTTCAACAATAAAAACCGTTAGAAGACGAACCGGAGAGGACCTATCGGAATTGATAAAAACGGAACCGTTAAATTATATTGTACTATTTTTTTGAACAACACACGAATCTGTATTACTTATATAAGAGATTGCACTCCGTCTCTCCAATTTTTAGTAGTACAACGTTACAAGGTTTTGATACAAACCTTTACAACACAAAAATTCATAAATTTATTTTTATATTAATTGATGGACAATACACATTACATGACAAAATTAATACACCTTAATATGTAACATCTACAAATGATTATTGTTATAAATTCTAATTTTTTAGATACAATTATTTAAATTGTTTGCTAATGTAAGTTTAATATCAAATTTCTGTGTTTGATTTTGAACTATTTTTTTTATAAATTTGCATTTTCAAAGACATATATCGCGTATGTATGTATTTAGTACAAATTTGATGAAATACTGATTATTTTGCTAAATTATTCGATTAAATCGTACACATCAAAGTAAGAAGATTTTAAAGTCATTATAATGTATGAAAACGTGTAAACATATAAATTCAGAAGAATTTATATATTAATATGTTATATAATATTGCGAAGTTATATAAATTTGCTAATAACTTTAACTATCAATTACCACAATAATATGAAATCGTTTATTATTATTCAAAGTTATTCCAACTTAAAGCTATCGCCATTATCTATTTTGCAGAATTTGCCTTCAAGGTACTCGCAGCCGCAACGCGCGGGTACCCTGCTAGTATCAATGTGCAATGCAAAAACGAGATTACGGTAGTTATGTTTTTCTGGTAGCTGAATGTATGGATACTCAACTTTTTCTAGAAACATTAGACAACTGTTCATATAATATTACCATGCAACATTTGTGTTTTTATTTTCATATATAACACTTGAAAAATGTTTTGTGTTTATATATTGGTGGATTTCATGTTTTTTTACTTTGTCTGTATTCATTTCAGAAAATGATGATATTGTTCTACTCAATGATTCAGATGATGAGAGCGTTACGAGCTCACCGTGCTTTGGAATATTTGCGAACGATGAGGTAACGGTGGATAGGCTTGAAGAAGAAAACATTGATTACGAGATTATGAAAATAAGCTATTTTGGCAAGGATATTAATCTTGTTGGAATTTATAAGAAGGGTTTTGATAATAGTGTTATGGGTAATGACTAATGATGTTGCCAAAAAAAAAACTCTTGTGTGGCGAATGTCGAGCGTGGTTGGTATGGTGGTTCTATGTGATGAGATTTTTGAGATTTTGAAACATGGTTTTACGGATAAAACGGTGTCGAATGGTTGTGGTGTTTCTCTTTCGCCCGTAAGTACTCCTATAGAGAGGTTAGTACATTTAATTCGTGCAATTTTCAGTTTTGTTTCTTGAATGATTGGTTATGCAGTTACTTATTCTAGTTATTCGATTCTACAACTGCATAACATGAAACTTTACTCTTTTGCTATTTAGTACTGCTTATGGTCGATTCTAATTATTATTCAAGACTGACGGGGACTTCTAGAATTGGATAACTAACTACATAACCAGGGGCGGAGCTAGAAAGAATTTGAAAGGGGGGCACAATTTTTTTTTTTACGACTGTTATAACTTAACTACATAAACAAACACAAATGCTACTGAAAAACATGCAATATCTAATAATACCCTATAGTATAAACATGTATTAGAAAACAAAGAAATAAAAGAATAAGCTAGGAAATAAAAAATTACTAATAGACCAGACTACTTTTTATGTGCATAGGCACTCTCACGTGACAAAAACAAATGTTAGTATTCTTTTTGTCGTATTTTACTGTAACACCCTTTTTTTGGTAAATGGAATGTCACACGTGATTATGGCGTGTCATCAAAGCATACAAGGATAAATGTCATAAACATTACATGACCATAAAGGAAATACCAGAAACAAACATCGGTACCCCAAAGTAAAAGCTCATCACACACAAACATAAGTACTGTAAATGAAAAGGACTAAACAATGTCCATGGAAATGAATAGCAAAATGTATGAAGAAATGCATAGAGTAATGAAGGCTAGAAAGCTTCCAGTCCACATGCACGTACGCTTAAAGTCTACGAGCGTCCATGAGTACCTGCCTTTTTGGAACATGAAAGGAAAACGGCTGAGCATAACACTCAATGCACGGATATACAAGCATAGCATGAATAATATAAGCATATACAACATGTAGCAGCGGAATTGATTAAGTCCTGGAAAACCTGGTATAACTTAGTAAACTAGTTTATAGTTTGAAAAGCCTTATGTTTATCTTATGAAAACTGTTTAACATGTTTACCATTAGCCAATATAGGTGATGAAATATCAACGTGCATGAATACTTGGAGGGGTGACCTCATCGTGCAATTAGAGGGGTTGCCTCTAATTAATATAAGTTTGGGTAGGAGGGATCAGCTCCTTGTGAAGGATGCAAGGCACACACCACATTCACCTAAATAATATGTAAAAACATGTAAACTAGGATGCACCCATACGCCCCACATGATAACATAATAATATGGCCAAAAGCTGAAGGGACGCCACGAGCTATCATTCCGCCGTGGTGAAGTCATAACACTGGGGCCTCCGGTGTTATGGTTATGGTACCTCCATAACTAGGTGAAACTGGTCATGCATGTATATGGCTTAGGCATTTAATTAAACATAAGCAAATCAAAACATATAAAACATATATTGGGAAAACAGTTAGCTGCATACGGTGAAATCCTAATAAGGAAATAATGTCCATACTGAAAGGACGGAGAATCCGTACCTTGTGTCCAGTGAACGAAGAAGACGAACGGAAGAGAGTCCTACTTCGATCTCACTAATGCTACATAAATAATATACGTGTATAAGTGTTCTGATTACTGAGTACGTAACTGATTTTATATCATGTCTTAGCTTGTTTTATATGTTCATGTATTGTTTTACTGATTTTAATGTTATGTTGTGTTCATCATGTATTCTGTATATTCTGATTAAGTATTACTTGTATTCTTGTATTATTATCCTTGTTGTATAATAATAAGTAACTTTCTAAAAATAGCAGGTTTTCTAAAATAGAAAGTTTCCAAAAATAGAAAGTTTCCAAAAATAGAAAGTTTCCAAAAATAGAATAGCTGCTTAAAATAAATAGTTCCTAAAAATAGAAAGTTTTCATAAATAGATTCATTGCTTAAAATAGATAAGTTTCTAAAAATAGAAAGTTTCCATATTTAGAAATAAGCTGGATTAATAAGCTAATAAGATAAGCTTAAGTTTTACTGATTAATATTGTAAGTCATGTGATTTATAGTATAGTTTATTAATTAATACATGTAAATTAAATAAACTATATGTTATAAGATTTAATTACATATAGCATGATTTAATTAAATTAAAGTGTATAAAATACTTAGGTTATAACATGTATTAATATTCTATTAATATAACCTGTCACACCCCACCATGGCGGAATATGGGGCGCGGCGTATGGATATCAGCACAACAATAGCGTGTCTATAGAAATAACTAAATGAAATGGAAATATCATAAATGGTGACACAATGTCATGAAGATATCTCAAACAATGCAGGCGTCTAGGTAAGTAGGTAACAAGCCTACCTCTTGCCAAAGACATACAATTAACAAATAACAAACATATAGGTATCCACAAAGTATCACTTATTCAAACATAAATAAAGACTAAGAGGAAAGAGGGTTCCTCCAAATGCAATCATAAGCCTCCCAGCTAGCCACTCATATTCTCACGCCTAACCACATTCTCACCTGAAAGAGACACTAAAACACGTCAACATAAAGTTGGTGAGAGTCATACGTTTAGACTCCAACCCTAAAATAGTTATAAGCTGTGAATAACAACCATCAATAAAAGAACATATGAACAATGTGTTATAATTATGCATTAACAACTACCATTCAAGATTAACCATACAATCACAATTCCAAGGCACCAAGCCTTACCAATAACCACAATTTCCAAGGCTCCCAGCCTTACCAATAACCATGGTCCCATAGGCGCGCCCATAAACCTATGAACCAATCCCAAGGCCCCGCCTTGTCAACATCCCCTTGGTACCAAGTCAAACCACAATAACTGAGACGATATGTGTCTCCCGATCCAAATCATAAACACAATCAAGAATCACATAGCAGTTAATCACATAAGTGTACACACAAGTCCATCACAAACCATAAAAACATTCACAGCATTCTTTACAAAACCATACCGTGTCTCTTCCATCCCATCTGGAAGTCAAATCATAAAAAGACATGGGACTATGAAACTCACCTGAACAAGCTTCTCCAAGTACCCCCCACTCTAGCAAAATCTAAACACACAAACGTATACAATCAAGACATGAACCGCATACCAAAATGGATCATCAATTTATGATGGATATCTAACCTTGTCCTACAACTTAACCCCATTTATGTGCCATATTCAACTCATGACACCCCTCTATAAAGCCCTTAACTTAGTTTAGTTCATAACTCGCCCCGTTAACATTTAACCCAAAACAATCCCCTTTTTCATACCTAAAACTATGGGTCGAACACCCCCTTAACCAAATAAACTTACTCTATAAAAGAAACCCTATGCCCTTACATGTGTTAGCTAACTCTAACCTTTGGGCCGCAACCTTGAAGACACTGTTAAGGCCTCTATATATATATATATATATATATACTTTTCCCTATCCAGAATTTAATGATTTTCAACATATGAAAAGTTTGTTATGATCAGAGGGTCTTACCCTAACCCATTTGTTTAGACCTCCTCCAGATCTTTTATTTAATATATAATCTAAGTCTCATGTTCGTTTGAAGGTTCCAATATAACCCTAAGTACCCCAAACAATTCAAAACATAAAAAGAAAACAGGCTGATCAAAAAACTGTTTTGACACTCGACTGATGTAACCTGTTTTTGACCAACTTCCAGACCCCCAATTTAGTTCTCGTTTCTTGCATTTGAAAACCAACTCAATTACCTTTCCAGGGATATAAGATTCGAAAATTATAACTTTGTAAAACTCTAGATATGATCAAAACAATGACCCAAAAATTCTGCCCAGTTTTTAAAAACGAATTTAACATAATTAACCAAATTAAATACCCACATCATGTTTAATCATTAACCCTAATTATTCTAATAATTTCTATATCATTGTGATAACATTAAATTACATATTTTCTAATAAACAGTAACCTAGATCCATCATATAATGATTAAGAAAGAATTAAAAACAATTTAATTAAAAAGAGATTGAAGATTTTTACCTTAGAATTAATGGAAGACAAGAAAAATATGAAAACCCTAAATAGACTCCTTGGATTTCGACTTAAGCTTGATCTCTAGGGATTTTATGAATGTTTTTGGTTAATAAAAAGTTTTTATATAATTTCCTAACAAGTCCTTATCCCATTACAAAAGGCCGGTTCCTCTTTTTCCTTTTTTTCCCTTTTCTTTTTCTTTCTTGCGTCCCAAAACCGACTATTATATGTATTTTTATTTTTTTTTCTTTTTATTACTTATTAATATATTATTAATAATACCTTAATTTACCTTAATTTATTTCAGCTCCTAAAGCCTCGGAAACCTCAAAACCGTAAAACTAGTCAGTTTTTACGCGTATACAGTAAAAAACGTAAAAATATACAGTTTTATAAAAACTCTTAGAATATGAAATAAACTATATAACTAAGTCCTAAATGACTTAAAACCATCTAAAAAAATACTCCCGTAACTAAATACCTCTTCCGAGACCCCTAAATGCAAAACCCTAAACCGTAAAAATACGATTTTCTATAATACATATACGTATACGTAAAGCCACGAAATAACACTATCTCATTTCATAGTCACTATCTTGTGGGCTCATGAACATGAAATAACCATTCCTCGATTTACTTATGAGTACCATATACCCATAAACGATATCCAAACCTCACTCCACACACACAAAATAAACACATAAGCACATAAAAGCACATATTTGCACAAAACACCTTAAACTATAGTCTAAGTGATGAACCCTAAAAACCATGGTTGTCACATCACTCCCTCCTAATAGAAATCTCGTCCCGAGATTTACTCCTTAGGATTAAACACACAAACAACAAATCACACGAGGATACTTGTTATAAATGAACTCCTCTCATTTCCATGTGTACTTTAGTTCAAGTCTCAAAATACCACATATACAAACCAACAATATTTAAATTCATTCCTAAACTCTTGACCTCACAACCAATAAATCTCACAAATGACCCTTTGATAAAACAAAGACTTATAAACACAAATCCTGAATAACAGAACATGAAAATATGCATTCTCAAACAACATTTACCAATCTTAATACATGAAATATATCATGTATACCACTCAATTCTCCCAGGTAATTCTATACTCATAAGCTACTGGTCGGATCTTTCCAAAGATCATAAATGTACCTACAAAACTCTACATCAACTTTTCCATTTTACCAAAACATACCACCCGTTACTATGGGTGAAACTTCCTACATAACTTTGTCACTAAACTTTAGTGGTTTCATCCTTTTCAACATAGCATATCTTGTTGCTCCCATCCTTTCCCACAAACACCATTTCCAAATTAGTAGTCTCTTTCACGGATTTTAGTCCACCATAAGGAAAACTCACCATATCCTTCCATATAGTGCCTCAAATGGCATTCATCGACTTCTAGTATGATAACTATCATTATATGAAAACTCAGACATCGCTAACGAGTTTCCCACGTCCCTCTAAATCAGTCACCCAAGCTCTCAACACGACTCCTATACTTGTAACAATTTCTCACTTCTTCCATCCTTTTCCAAGTAGCTGGATATACTCATATCCAATCATGTTCATTAACTCCCTTTAGTCCATACCACCAAACTACTTAAAAATTCCAATTTCCTTACACAAGTGACCTATGACGGTGTTTCACATATTCATTAGTTCATCATAACAAGGCTCTTCCAATCCAAATCAGCTTATGATCTATACATATCACCAAAAGGATAGTTATCTCAGTTAGTCTATCAACTGCCATCCAAATCCATGCTACAACTACTTCTATTAAATTTAGATAGCTCATTAGTTGCACCTATACACTTCCTTCTCACTTTTCTCCATGAAAGATTTTTTTTACTCAACACTTTCTTTATACTTACACAATGTCTTACCTCTAAGTTCATAGTGCTCCTCATCCTGTCTCAGTTAGACCAAACCCTTCGTCTCTCATGACACATCACATCTATAACTCCTCATCCACTCGATTATCGATACTAATTAGCCTTCCAATCAAACAATATAGGTCAGTGCCATTTCCTTTTCCACACTACAACAATATTAACATGCTTTGTGCTTTAGTCTACTCATTAGGCTATACCAAAGTTTTACCTTCGATTCCTATCTCGACCTATTTCATTTATGATCCGCATCTATCCAGACTTCCTTCTTTTTCCTCAGCTCATGGCATACATCATGATGATATGCTTCCCGTCTTTCAAGTCATCTATACGTCAAAATTGTTCAAGTAGCTTCACTTGTTTTCCTCGCGACCAGTTCTCCTACTCCATCCTAATAGGGACAGACTAGAGTTTTATGTGATCCCATGCGGATCACACTCTCATCTTATACCCATATTAGTTTCCATTTGTCTAAACTAAGCCATATTTTAAATTCTTATTCAAATCTCATACTTCTATTTTGATTGCACCCAACATGAGGTACTTTCAATCATCCTCTTCTAGGAATACTTGGTCCTCTCCTTCCATGGTTCTACCTAATTCCTACACTATCCCATCCAACCGAAATTCCATATTTCATTCATCAAATCTATGGAAATAGTTAGTGCATTGGATAATGCATAATTGTCTCTTCCAAAGATCTTTCATAACACCTTCACAAAACCGACTCTCTAATCACTTCTCCACGAACTTATTCAGCTCAGCTTCACTACTCATTACTCAATATTGTTTGCCACAAAATTCTATCTGCGTAGTCACTCGACTCCCCTTGTTACTTCCACGAGTTCTTAATCTCCCATGTTATGTAGTCACTCGATCACGATCTATTGGTTCAGCTCTTTGTAGCTCCACTCTGGTACTCGATCTGTCCTTCTTCGTCACGAACCATACGTAGATTCCCATCATAGTGCTTGTCATCTTTCCAGTCCTTGCAACTTATGTGGCTCCTTCAAAATCTCTTGCATCCTTCTAGCAGCCGGCACGTAGTCCTTTCGGCTCCTTGCTTCACGATGTAGCTCTTCACGCACTCCTTCTCGTCTCTATGATGTTACCTAGGAACTTCACACTACCCAGTAGCTTCTAACTTCAACTCATCTACCATAATATTTCTAAAGGTACTTCAACCCCTCAATGGCTCACTCTTCCTTACTTGTTGTACTTCACCATTAATCAGCCTCCTACCAATCATTCTTTCACATCCATGTTTTCCTTCACGTGTCTACTACTACCTTGCCTCCATAACTATACCAATTCCCTTGCGTGTTATTTGCCCCATATTTCCATTAGTAGAAACTTTCTACTCTACCCTCACATCCGCTAGTAATTTCATCAATCTCTTAATGGTACTTCAACCAACTTCTCATAGCATGACATCTCGTTCCAACGACTAGTCAACTAACTTTACTTACTCCCTTATTCCCGTAACCAATCTAAGTTTCAAAACTCCACAAATCTTAATCATTCCTTCAACACAACCTTTAAACCAAAATACATTTGTCCATTCTAATATCTAACCATAAGTAATACTACCCAACTCTATCCTCTCATCCTAACGTTCCCACAACCGCATAAATAAATCAACCATGACGTGTACCAAAAGAATTCCAAACAATCGTGTCCCAAAATAAAATATAGGGTAAAACGAACCCTAGCCAAAACAACTGAAAACAAAACAATGTAATCCGAAAGATCAATGGAGTGTGCCAACAAAAAAGATAGACTCATGACGATTTGTATTACCAAATTTCAATATCTTAGAAAATTTTAAATTTTGATCTCGATTAGTTACTTCACATTAGGACCATATTTTAACGCTAATAAATGAAATCATAGTCATATTTTACCATCTCCGTTACTATCAAAGGGCACAAACTCAGTTAGTGTACTAAAACTCACATTATCTATCATCTCATTTAACAATAAACTCATCTTTTATCTTCATTATTTTATCAAAGGTATTCACTAGTTAGTATAGTATAACGTTATTCTAACCATTATCTTGTTTGCTCACATTAAACTCATTTCATTTGTTATTATGAAACCAATACGTGTTTATAAAATATGGTGTTTTTATTCATTTTATTCTATATTATAATTACTTTATATAATCCATTTAGACTTGTTATAACTAACTATTACACATTTACAAGGTGTGGTGTTATTATTATCATTATTATAATAAAATCTTCCTTTTTACTATTTCCGTCTATTTAAATACTTCTAAAATTTTAACTCCACTTTTAAGAAAATTATCGTAAAATTTCTTTACCCTTTATATGTACTATCACATGTTGCCTAAAAACTAATCCATTCATTGTCAATATATTTTTTTTAACTTACTACCACAAACTTAATAAAAAGATATGTAAGTCACGATATCTTACAATACACTTACAAATTATTTTCAAAATCGTTTTCCTATAATTAGCCACACTTATTTGCAAGAAAATTTAGTAGTTCTCATTAATTAAAATACATACCCGAATGTAGACACACATCAAAAAGACTTAAAACGTCGTTGGAACTCCATCAAACTCCAGCACTAATAAACTGTTTAAACACGAGAGAACACTAGGTACGTTCAAGTTTTAATAACTATTAAACGACCGTATATCATAACATAACATCTACTAGTATATATACCTCCGCATATATATATATATACCTATTAAATCTCTCAAAACATACTCGTTATCATACATGTCAAGTCAATCGATCGCGTCATACACTCATTTTTTCATACGAGTAATCACCATCTCACCATGCCACAACAAGGCATAAAACCCATCACCAAAACCAAACCATATCGTGTGACCCCATAATCACACAACACGACTATAACCCAAAACATATAACACAAAAAAAACCATAGCCATATCATAGGCAACCATTACATAAACCCCTATTGTTTATAAATACCCAAAATACATATCTCATCATATACAAGCATGTACTAACCTCTTTTTCATGCAACCATACTTGGAAGTCCATTGGTGTTGTCGCACATATATAATTACGTAGGCCTCCATAATTATACATGTCCCCTTTCACCCATGTACTCCCTCATATGACGACACTTATAAGAAATTAGTACTACACGGAACACATAAGTCTACCACATATATACCACATAAAATACACTCTATATATATATATATACCATATAGGTAAAATAAGAACATCTCATACGTCAACCCTAACTTCATTCATAACTCGAGGCTCAAACGCCAAAACAAATCAATAACAACAAGATATCCAACATTAAAAAAATGATCATAACCATTTAAGCGGAAATTCGAATCTACTACTAGTCGCAGACTCAACATCGGTATTATCCAATTATTACCTAGCGCACCTCTTCTTCTACGCGACATGGGTAACACTAAAAAGGTTCCTACACTTCCGGTTCATACGTCGCATCAATAGAAAATAAATGAATGTACTTACATATATTTTATCTCAATAAGTAAATATGAAAGTAAATAAATATCCAAACGAAATTAACACTTAAGCACTCCATATACTATAATGCACACATACCCCTACGACACCTACATGCATGGACCCTTAAGCTATAGACTAGGCTACTAGACTAGGCAACCTAATTCTCTATAACCATTGGCTCTGATACCATTCTGTCACACCCCACCATGGCGGAATATGAGGCGCGGAGTATGGATATCATCACAACAATAACGTGTCTATAAAGATAACTAAATGAAATGAAAATATCATAAATGGTGACACAATGTCATGAAGATATCTCAAACAATGCAGGCGTCTAGGTAAGTAGGTAACAGGCCTACCTCTTGCCAAAGACATACAATTAACAAATAAGAAACATATAGGTATCCACAAAGTATCACTTATTCAAACATAAATAAAGACTAAGAGGAAAGGGGGTTCCTCTAAATGTAATCCTAAGCCTCCCAGCAAGCCACTCCTATTCTCACGATTAACCACATTCTCACCTGAAAGAGACACTAAAACACGTCAACATAAAGTTGGTGAGAGTCATAGGTTTAGACTCCAACCCCAAAATAGTCATAAGCTGTGAATAACAACCATAAATAAAAGAACATATGGACAATGTGTTACAATTATGCATTAACAACTACCATTCAAGATTAACCATACAATCACAATTCCAAGGCACCAAGCCTTACCAATAACCACAATTTCCAAGGCTCCCAGCCTTACCAATAACCATGGTCCCATAGGCGCTCATACACCTATGAACCAATCCCAAGGCCCCGCCTTATCAACATCCCCTTGGTACCAAGTCAAACCACAATAATTGAGACGGTACAAGTCTCCCGATCCAAATCATAAACACAATTAAGAATCATAAAGCAGTTAATCACATAAGTGTACACAGAAGTCCATCACAAACCATAAAAACATTCACATCATTCTTTACAAAACCATAAGTGTCTCTTCCATCCCATCTGGAAGTCAAATCATAAAAAGACATGGGACTATGAAACTCACCTGAACAAGCTTCTCTAAGTACCCGCACTCTAACAAAATCTAAACACACAAACGTATACAATCAAGACATGAACCACATACCAAAATGGCTCATCAATCTATGATGGATATCTAACCTTATCCTACAACTTAACCCCATTTATATGCCATATTCATCTCATGACACCCCTCTATAAAGCCCTTAACTTAGTTTAGTTCATAACTCGCCCCTTTAACATTTAACCCAAAACAGTCTCGTTTTTCATACCTAAAAATATGGGTAGAAAGCCCCCTTAACAAAATAAACTTCCTCTGTAAAAGAAACCCTATGCCCTTACATGTGTTAGCTAACACTACCTTTTGTCGCAACCTTGAAGACACTGTTAAGGCCTCCATATATACATATATACTTTTACATATCCAGAATTTACTGATTTTGAACATATGAAAAGTTTGTTATGATCAGAGGGTCTTACCCTAACCCATTTGTTTAGACCTCCTCCAGATCTTTTATTTAATATATAATCTAAGTCTCATGTTCGTTTGAAGGTTCCAATATAAACCTAAGTACCCCAAACAATTCAAAACATAAAAAGAAAACAGGTTGATCCAAAAACTGATTTGACACCCGACTGATGTAACCTGTTTTTGACCAACTTCCAGACCCCCAATTTAGTTCTCGTTTCTTGCATTTGAAAGCCAACTCAATTACCTTTCCAGGAACATAAGATTCGAAAATTAAAACTTTGTAAAACTATAGATATGATCAAAAAAAATGACCCAAAAATTCTGCCCAGTTTTTAAAAAAGAATTTAACATAATTAACCAAATTAATTACCCTCATCATGTTTAATTATTAACCCTAATTATTCTAATCATGTCTATATCATTGTGATAACATTAAATTACATATTTTCTAATAAACACTAACATAGATCCATCATATAATGATCAAGAAAGAATTAAAAATAATTTAATTAAAAAGAGATTGAAGATTTTTACCTTAGAATTAATGGAAGACAAGAAAAATATGAAAACCCTAAATAGACTACATGGATTTCGACTTAAGCTTGATCTCCAGGGATTTTATGAATTTTTTTGGTTAATAAAAAGTTTTTATATAATTTCCTAACAAGTCCTTGGCCCATTACAAAAGCCCGGTTCCTCTTTTTCCTTTTTTTCCCTTTTCTTTTTCTTTCTTGCGTCCCAAAACCGACTATTATATGTATTTTCATTTTTTTTCTTTTTATTAATTATTAATATATTATTATAATACCTTAATTTACTTTAATTTATATCAGTTCCTAAAGCCTCAGAAACCTCAAAACCGTAAAACTAGTCAGTTTTTACGCGTATACCGTAAAAAACGTAAAAATATACAGTTTTATAAAAACTCTTAGAATATGAAATAAACTATATAACTAAGTCCTAAATGACTTAAAACATCTAAAAAAAATACTCCCGTGACTAAATACCTCTTCCGAGACCCCTAAATGCAAAACCCTAAACCGTAAAAATACGATTTTCTATAATACATATACCTATACGTAAAGCCACAAAATAACACCATCTCATTTATAGTCACTATCTTGTGGGCTCATGAACATGAAATAACCGTCCTCGATTTACTTATGAGTACCATATACCCATAAACGATATTCAAACCTCACTCCAAACACATAAAATAAACACATAAGCACATATTTGCACAAAACACCTTAAACTATAGTCTAAGTGACGAACCCCAAAAACCATGGTTGTCACATAACCTAAGTCATGTTTATTAATTAATTATATGTCATGTTTAATAATTAACTAATACTATAGTGTAAAATAAATAATTAAATACTTAGGTTAAAACATGTATTATTAATAATAATAATAAACTAAAGTAATGATTTAATTAAATTAATAAAGTACCATGTTAAATTAATTTAATTACTTGTAAAAAAATAAATGCACATGTAAAAATAATTAAACTTGTAAAATAAAATAATAAACCGGACCATGTATTATTTTGTTAAAACATGTCATGAACCGGACCCGAATCGAATCCCACCGAAAACAGTGGCAGACCGGCCCATGCCGGTTGCCCCTGCATTCGGTTCACTGCCACCGCCTGCGTGTCGGTGGTCTTGCCCCTGCTCGGCCCAGCCGCTGACCACCAAGGTTCCCACTGGCAACAGCCAGTGGTCCCCTGCTGCCTACGGTAGGTTCCCCCTGCTTACCAAAAATAGCCACCGGCAGTTGCCGGTGGTGGGGCTGTGGCTGCCGAGACCAACCAAACACAAGGACACCCCCGACACACGTTGGGGTGCCTTGCCCTTGCTGTCGGCCGAACATCAACACCACCGAGACCTTTGTTTCGTGTGGTGGTGTGATCCAAACGCCACCGAGAGTCGTGAGACGCTCGGTTTGTGTGGCGGCCGAACACCAAACCCGAAAACAACCAAATTAATTTACCCCCATGATTATTAACATGTTTTTAACCTTGTTTTATTTAAACCCCCATGATCATTCATGCATAAATCATAAAAGAAAATAATAATAAAGGTTTTCAGATTACCAAATCACGTGGAATCAATAGATCTTGAATACACGAACACACAATTAGAATTCTTGAAATAAATCAAACCAACACACCCTTTTTGTGTGTTCTTGCCGCCGGCCACAAAAGAAAATAGAGGAAGAGTAGGGTTTTTGTTTTTATGAAAACTCTGTAATGTTTTTAGGTTTCCACTTTCATTATTTTTATCAAAAAACATGGGTTGGGCCCGCTCCTTCTTTGTATGCCGCAGCTACTAGGGCCCACCAAGGGAACCCGTAGCAATTTCGTGTTCTAATATTCTACGTGTTCCCGTGCTCGTATTTACGTGACCTTATTATTTAATGTTCGTGTTATTATATATACTTGTACGTAATCGTAATAATAGTTACGTAAATACATAATAATATGTTTGTGATTATTTACGTTCATGTTTTCATGTTCGTGATTATAATTATTGTTGGTAATAATTATCGTGCATTCATACATACTTAATACTTATCGTGTAATAACACGTACGTAATTCTTGTAATTAATATTCGTGAAACGTAACATGTTATAAAAAGGAAAGTTTTAATCATGTACGTATGATTATCAGTGTATTGTTCATGGTAAAAGCATGCGGGTTTTACAACTCTCCCCCCCCCCCCTAAAAAGAATAATTCGTCCCCGAATTATAGATAACGTAAACTAGAAAAGAGGAACATACCCGAATTCAAAATATGAAATGAGGGTAAGAAGCCCAGATAGACTCCTCTGTTTCCCAAGTAGCTTCCCGCTCGGTATGATCTCTCCAAAGGATTTTGACGAATGGAATCGTCTTCCTCCTCATGACTCGTTCTTGCCGGTCAAGAACTCGTTCAGGTTCCTCTATGAAAGTAAGATCTTCACGAATCTGTTCCAGTGGATACTGAACCATGTGAAGGGGATGATACCTGTATCCTCTGAGTAAGGACACATGAAAAACATCGTGAACATGAGAAAGCTAAGGAGGTAACGCTAAACGATAAGATACTTCACCGACTCGCTCAATGACATCAAACGGTCCGATGAATCGAGGACTGAGCTTCCCTTTGATTCCAAAACGTCTAACACCACGTTCCGGTGATACCTTAAGGACGACGTCATCTCCTACGTTAAAATGTAAGTCCCTACGATGCTTGTCGGCATAACTCTTTTGACGTGACCATGCTTCTTGCAATTTCTGCTTAGCTACTGCGACCTTCTCGTTGGTCAACTCTATCATTTCTGGTCCTTCAAGTGTTCGCTCACCAACCTGATCCCAACAGATTGGGGCGCGACACTTTCTACCATACAACATCTCGAATGGAGCATACTTAATAATTGTGTGCCAACTGTTGTTGTATGCAAACTCTACCAGACAGATGTAATCGTCCCAATCTCCCGTCCATTCCAACGCACATGAACTCAACATGTCTTCTAATGTCTGAATCGTTCGCTTCGATTGCCCGTCTGTTTGAGGATGAAAAGTCGTGCTAAGCTTAAGTTTTGTACCCCCAAGCTTTCTGCAGACTCCTCCAAAATCGCGAAGTGAAACAAGGATCTCTATCCGAGACGATGCTGGATGGAGCACCATGAAGTCTCATGATCTCCTTCTTGTACGTATCGGCGAGTTTACTGGATCTTCCTTGCGGATCGGTAAGAAATGAGCTGACATAGTAAGTCGATCAACGATAACCCAAATTGCATCGTGCCTCTTCTTTGTCTGCGGAAGACCAGTAACAAAATCCATGGTGATCTTGTCCCATTCCACTCTGGAATATCTAACGGTTCTAGAAGACCGCCAGATCGTTGATGCTCGATCTTAACCTGCTGGCAGGTAAGACATTTGGAGACATAAGTCGCAACATCCTGTTTCATACCACTCCACCAAAAGTATTGCTTGATGTCATGGTACATCTTGGTTGAACCAGGATGAATAGAGAATGGGGAGCTATGAGCCTCAGCTAACAATGCTTCCTGGAGTTCTTGATCATCAGGAACACAAAGTCTCGTGCCCTGCCATAAGATACCGTCTGCGTCTACTCGAAATTTTGTCTGCTTCTCCAAATTCTGAATTATCGCCCAGATTTCACCATCATCCTTCTGAGCTTCCTTGATCCTAGAGAGTAACTCAGGTTCCACTCTAAGATTAGCCCAGTAACCGTGTTGTCCACGTACCATGATCTCAATGTCTAGTCGCTCCAAGTCTCTTATAATTTCCTCCTTAATTTTAATATCGTTTATCATTCCGGACTTTCTTCTAAGTGCATCTGCCACTACATTCGCCTTGCCGGGATGATACTACGTATTAATGTCATAATCCTTCAACAGCTCTAACCATCTCCTATGTCTCATGTTCAATTCACGTTGAGTGAAGATGTACTTCAAGCTCTTGTGGTCCATGAAGATGTCACATGATTCTCCATACAAGTAGTGCCTCCATATTTTCAATGCAAACACAACTACTGAAAGTTCCAAGTCATGCGTAGGGTAATTTTCCTCATAAGGCTTAAGTTGTCGTGAAGCGTACGCGATCACTTTCCCATGTTGCATGAGAACACAGCCAAGTCCCTTCCCCGATGCATCACTGTAGCTTTGAAATCCACCTGTACCAGATGGGAGAGTAAGAATCGGTGCAGATACTAACTTCTGCTTTAGGTCTTCAAAGCTCTTCTCTCTTTCTCCAGTCCAGACGAATTTATCCCCTTTCCGCATCAGTTTGGTCAATGGTAGTGCTAAACGGGAAAATTTCTCTACGAACCTACGGTAGTAACCAGCCAAGCCTAGGAAACTGCGAACCTCAGTCGCTGATGTCGGTCTTGGCCACTTGGTAATAGCCTCAACCTTTGCTGGATCCATGGTGATTCCTTCTGCTGATACAATGTGACCTAAGAACGCCACCTTGTCTAGCCAGAACTCACACATGGAGAATTTAGCATACAGCTGCTTCTGGCGAAGAATCTGTAAGACTGTACGAAGATGGTCTTCGTGCTCCTCCTTGGACTTAGAGAATATCAGGATGTCGTCAATGAAGACAATGACAAACTTGTCTAGAAATTCATGGAAGATTATGTTCATCAAATCCATGAAAACAGCTGGAGCATTGGTAAGGCCAAATGGCATGACTATGAATTCGTAGTGTCCATAACGTGTACGGAAAGCAGTCTTGGCGATGTCCTGATCCTTAACCCGTAGCTGATGATAGCCCGACCTTAGATCAATTTTGGAGAAATGTTTGGCCCCTTGGAGTTGGTCAAACAGATTTTCAATGCATGGTAGAGGATACCTATTCCTGATGGTGATCTTGTTGAGCTCGCGATAATCTATGCAAAGACGCATACTGTCGTCCTTCTTCTTCACGAATAAGACCGGTGCGCCCCATGGAGATACGCTCGGTCGAATGAAGCCTCGTTCTAGAAGTTCTTGCAATTGATCCTTCAGCTCCTTCAACTCTATGGGAGCCATGCGATAAGGAGCCTTGGAAATCGGCTCAGCTCCTCGGATGAGCTCGATATTAAACTCTACTTCACGTGTAGGTGGTATGCCCGGAAGTTCTTCTGGAAATACGTCTAGAAATTCTGACACTATCGGTTGATTTTGAATTAATGGAGATTCAGCATCCATGTCATGAACAATAACTAGATAGCCCTCACAACCATGTGAAAGTAACGCACGTGCTTGCAGGGTTGATATGATTTGTACAGACCTTCCGGGTACGAACCCGTTGTGAATGTACTCTGGTGCATTAACATCACCAAAGACGACCCGATATGTAGGGCAGTCTATGGTAGCATGATGTTTGGATAGCTAGTCCGTGCCCAATATCATGTCAAAATCATTCATGTTCAGCGGAAGTGCGTCAACAGGACGAACCTTGTCGTCAAACTCTAGGGGAAGGCTCTTGTACACATGGGTTATGCATATAGAATCTCTTAAGGGCGTGGAAATGTTCAGTACATTCTCTAATGGCATAGGGGATATCCTAACATTCTTAGCATAAGCAGTAGAAATGACCGAATGAGTAGCACCCGTGTCAAATAAAACACATGCAGCTTGACCATACATATACAAGATTCTAGTGATGGTACCTGTAGACTTGTTGGCCTAATCGTGAGAAGTCATGAAATGCGTCCACTAGTAGGAGGCGACTTAGTATCAGCATTTCCAGATGTGCCCTCCATCTCGCCCTTGCGGCAATCCTTCATGCGATGACTAGTAAGGCCACACTTGTAGCATGTGTCGCTGTCGTGGCGACATGGCCCTGGGTGCCTACGGTTGCAGGTAGTGAAAAGAGGATGAGTATACCCTCCAACAGGTGCCCTTGCTGGCTGGGAGCCTGTTAAGAACAGTATACATGAGACATGGTAATAGGTACAAAGGACAATGCGGAAAATTCGTAAGATGTAATACCAGTTATAGCTGGACGGTTAGGCTGTGAACCTCTTTGGTTCTGGTCCCTCCCGTTACCATGATTCCTGATAGAAGATTGCTAATGTGTCAGAATTATGAACTATTGCATGTAACATAAGAAAATGAGTAAGTGTAAGGACCTGCTGCTGTTGGAGTTTCCAGCGTTGTTCTGGTAATTATCATTACCGCCACGCCTATCCGTAGCAGAACGGTCGTGAGTCTGACCGTTTCCCTTGGGCTGAGTAGCCGGCTGAGACCGGTCACCAGTCTTCTGCCTGGAATATGCAGTTTAAAAAGAGATATAATATTGGATAATAACTGAAAGAAATCGGAATGGTCACCGCTGAATAACGACTATTTACCTCTTCTCGGGTCTCTCTGCTTCCCCGAACTCTTCTCTTTCATGCAGCATCTCCATCTTACGTGTTGCATCGGCCACTTGTGCCACCGTGTTAAACGTAGCAGACACCAAGTTGTTTGCGACCGATGTACGAAGAGCCCACCGGAAGTGGTATGCTTGCTCTTCGGGAGTACCTGCTGCTGCGCCAAGAAAACCAGCCAAACGAAGAAAGCGCTGCATGAACTCGTTGCTGTTCTCCCCAGCTCTCTGTCTGATTCCATGGTATTCCCTCTTCAGCATGTCTTGCTCAGCCTTGGGAAAGAACTGTCCCATCACTAACTCCCTGAACTGAGCCCAAGTCAAACCAGCTACCCAATTATCACCTCCCTCAGACTGCTTCAGTGCCTTCCACCATGATATCACATCACCTTCAAACCTGTAACAGGCCAACATCAACTTGAAGACGGGGTCACAGCCCATTGCATCGAAGATCTTCTCAATGTGAGCCAACCAGCTTTCAACTTTGCTGGGGCTATCAGTTTTCTCGAAGGATCGAGGGCGTAGCTTATTGAATCTCTCCAGCCATGTGACCAATGTTGTTGGAGGAGGAGGTGGAGGTATTGGGTGTTGTTGCTGATTTTTGGCAGCCTGCACCTCAGCCATGATTTCGTTCCTCAGCTGAGGAAGCATAGCTTGCATCACATCTTGGACTGCTGTATTGAGTTTTTCCTGCTCGCGTGTGAGAACCATCTGACAGTATAACATAAAATTACATGATTAAACTGATTAAAACATAAAATATATACATGAGAAAAAAAATTATACCAATAAATCATGAGAAAAATTTTATGCAGGAAAACTAGTATATGAATGCATGATGCAGTCTTATGAAAACTTTTATATACGCGAGAGTGAACGCCTATGGTCAGTTCACTCAAAATAAAAGACATGGCGAGGGGACGCCAATGGGTTAGTCCCAAAGTTAAAAGTTTTGATAAAACACATGCGACTAAATAGGGCCAGTCCTGTACCAACCATTACTTAGTCATAAACCTGCGACAATGACATATATATGAATACATGAAAAATGAATGCATGAAAACCGACTGTCAGTTCTAGGAAGACCATAGTAACTACCCACTAATCACATGTCGTGTTTTGAGAGCCTACATGTCGAAGCCTTGGCTCTGATACCATAATTTTAACACCCCATTTTGGTAAATGGAATGTCACGCGTGATTATGGCGTGTCATCAAAGCATACAAGGATAAATGTCTTAAATATTACATGACCATAAAGGAAATACCGGAAACAAACATCGGTACCCCAAAGTAAAAGATCATCACACACAAACATAAGTACTGTAAATGAAAAGGACTAAACAATGTCCATGGAAATGAGTAGCAAAATGTATGAAGAAATGCATAGAGTAATGAAGGCTAGAAGGCTTCCAGTCCACATGCACGTACGCTTAGAGTCTACGAGCGTCCCTAAGTACCTGCCGTTTTGGGAACATGAAAGGAAAACGGCTGAGCATAACGCTTAGTGCACGGATATACAAGCATAACATGAATAATATAAGCATATACAACATATATCAGCGATTAAGTCTTGGAAAACCTAGTATAACTTAGTAAACTGGTTTATAGTTTAAAAAGCCTTATGTTTATCTTATGAAAACTGTTTAACATGTTTACCATTAGCCAATATAGGTCATGAAATATCAACGTGTATGAATACTTGGAGGGGTGACCTCATCATGCAATTAGAGGGGTTGCCTCTAATTAATATAAGTTTGGGTAGGAGGGATCAACTCCTTGTGAAGGATGCAAGGCACACACCACATTCACCTAAATAATCTGTAAAAACATGTAAACTAGGATGCACCCATACGCCCCACATGATAACATAATAATATAGCCAAAAGCTGAAGGGACGCCACGAGCTATCACTCCGCCGTGGTGAAGTCATAACACTGGTGCCTCTAGTGTTATGGTTATGGTACCTTCATAACTAGGTGAAACTGGTCATGCATGTATATGGTTAGGCATTTAATTAAACATAAGCAAATCAAAACATATAAAACATATACTGGGAAAACAGTTGGCTGCATACGGGGAAATCCTAATAAGGAAAGAATGTCCATACTGAAAGGACGGAGAATCCATACCTTGTGTCCAGTGAACAAAGAAGACGAACGGAAGAGAGTCCTACTTCGATCTCACTAATGCTACATAAATAATATACGTGTATAAGTTTTCTGATTACTGAGTACGTAACTGATTTTATATCATGTCTTAGCTTGTTTTATATGTTCATGTCTTGTTTTACTGATTTTAACGTTATGTTGTGTTCATCATGTATTATGTATATTCTGATTAAGTATTACTTGTATTTCTTGTATTATTATACTTGTTGTGTAATAATAAGTAGCTTTCTGAAAATAGCTGGTTTTCTAAAATAGAAAGTTTCCAAAAATAGAAAGTTTCCAAAAATAGAATAGCTACTTAAAATAAATAAGTTTCTAAAAATATAAAGTTTCCATAAATAGGTTCACTGCTTAAAATAGATAAGTTTCTAAAAATAGAAAGTTTCCATATTTAGAAATAAGCTGGATTAATAAGCTAATAAGATAAGCTTAAGTTTTACTGATTAATATTCTAAGTCATGTGATTTATAGTATTGTTTATTAATTAATACATGTAAATTAAATAAACTATATGTTATAAGATTTAATTAAGTATAGCATGATTTAATTAAATTAAAGTGTATAAAATACTTAGGTTATAACATGTATTAATATTGTATTAATATAACCTAAGTCATGTTTATTAATTAATTATATGTCATGTTTAATAATTAATTAATACTATAGTGTAAAATAAATAATTAAATACTTAGGATAAAACATGTATTATTAATAATAATAATAAACCTAAGTCATGATTTAATTAAATTAATTAAGTACCATGTTAAATTAATTTAATTACTTGTAAAAAAATAAATGCACATGTAAAAATAATTAAACTTGTAAAATAAAATAATAAATCGGACCATGTATATTTTTATTAAAACATGTCGTGAACCGGACCCGTAACCCGTGAATCGGCCCGAATCGAATCCCACCGAAAACAGTGGCAAACCAGCCCATGTCGGTTACCCCTGCCTTCGGTTCACTACCACCGACTGCGTGTCGGTGGTCTTGCCCCTGCTCGGCCCAATCGCTGACCACCAAGGTTCCCACTGGCAGCAGCCAGTGGTCCCCCTACTGCCTGCGGTGGGTTCCCCCTGCTTACCAAAAATAGCCGCCGGCAGTTGCCGGTGGTGGGGTTGTGGCTGCCGAGACCAACCGAACACAAGGACACCCCCGACACACGTCGGGGTGCCTTGCCCTTGCTGCCGACCGAACATCAACACCACCGAGACCTTTGTCTCGTGTGGTGGTGCGATCCAAACGCCACCGAGAGTCGTGAGACTCTCGGTTTGTGTGGCGGCCGAACACCAAACCCGAAAACAACCAAATTAATTTACCCCCATGATTAACATGTTTTTAACCTTGTTTTATTTAAACCCCCATGATCATTCATGCATAAATCATAAAATAAAATAATAATAAAGGTTTTCGGATTACCAAATCACGTGGAATCAATAGATATTGAATACACAAACACACAATTAGAATTCTTGAAATAAATCAAACCAACACACCCCTTTGGTGTGTTCTTGCCGCCAGCCACAAAAGAAAAAGGATGAAGAGTAGGGTTTTTGTTTTTATGAAAACTCTGTAATGTTTTTAGGTTTCCACTTTTATTATTTTATCAAAACAAACATGGGTTGGGCCCCTCCTTCTTTGTATGCCGCGACTACTAGGGCCCACCAAGAGAACCCGTAGCAATTTCGTGTTCTAATATTTTACGTGTTCTCGTGCTCGTATTTACGTGACCTTATTATTTAATGTTCGTGTTATTATATATAATTGTACGTAATCGTATAATAGTTACGTAAATACATAATAATATGTTCGTGATTATTTACGTTCATGTTTTTATGTTCGTGATTATAATTATTGTTGGTAATAATTATCGTGCATTCATACATACTTAATACTTATCGTGTAATAACACGTACGTACTTCTTGTAATTAATATTCGTGAAACGTAACATGTTATAAAAGGAAAGTTTTAATCATGTACGTACGATTATAAGTGTACTGTTCATGGTAAAAGCATGCGGGTTTTACATTCACAATTTTAACCTATTGTATCTTCTTCTCCGGCAGTTTCTTCACCACCTCAACAAACAAACACGCTTTCCCACTCCTAAAACTCACTAAAATCAAATTTCACTTCCAGTTTTGATATGTCAGACACTTTTTAGGGGTCACATTTAGAAAATATCTCAAAAATCCAAAATATTTACACTATGATTTTTTCCGGTGAGGGGCACGTGCCCCCCCCCCCCCCCCTCCCCATGGGCTCTGCCTCTGTGCATAATCAATTATTATTCTACAACATTACTTTGTACACAATCTAATACAAATTTGACGGGACTCGGGGATTAGCTTTCGATTCCGATATATAAAATATGTTACAAAAAAACTTGGCAACTTAGTATAAACTAGCCATTAAAACCGGAGAAGAGACTAGATAGATATTTAACATCCTATACAACCTCAACAGGTACATGATACTGTTATCAAGTTACATGATTGATTTATCACATCATAAATATAACCAAGTGATATTTCTTGTCTTTAACCGATGTGGGATGACAATTTTCATACAAGTTTGAAAAGAGGTCTTCCAAAAAAATGCAACACTGATAATGAACCCAAATCATAAAACAAACACGAGATGGCATCCACCAATTGCTCATATTAAACGACTCATATAATCATATTTTTTTCAAAATGAGGGATTAAATTTTAAAAAAAAATTCTCGGCTCTGTTCATTTTGAGTCTTTTTTAAGCTTAGGGTCGGCTCGTGACGTGTAACACAGACTCGAGCTCGGCTTGTTTATACGGTTGAGTAATGAAAAAATAAATCTTGGATCGACCACGGCTCGTAATGCATCTATTTTGAGCTTGTCAATAAGCTTTTTGCTGAGCTCGTTAGTAATCTCACTTATAATACAAATATGTAACATTTTATATATGTTTAATACTAAAAATATCTTAATACCGTTTTGACTCGCGAGCTCAATTGTTAGAGGCTTGGTGGATCATAATAATTTGAGAGTCGTGTCAAACACTTTCAGATCAAAGTATTTTGATGGTTCTATCGAAATCTTCAATTGGATAAAAATCATATACGAACTAAAAATGTGTTTTTTATGTTATGAACAGACAATGAAGATGATTATATGACCAACAGTTTTCTGCATTCGGTTGTAACTGCCTAGCAGTCATTTTACAACCACAACAGATAGAAAAAACGGGCAGAAAAACGAGTCCAAAACAGGAATTTTATTTTCAAGTGCATTTTCAGCATAGCACTTTATACCAAATAAAAATTTTCAGCTCGACCACAGCTAGGGGCGCTGCCCCTTGGACCCTGCTACCAAGGGTGCTGCCCCGGACTCCCGTCGTACGGGGGGTTCGCCCCCGTGTGATAATCACAATAACGTCATACAAGTGTGCACTCCGGACAACCCTGACTTGATGAACATTTATCACGCTTACAGATTGGTCAACTAAGTCAATCCATTACACTTAGATCATATTTGTAACACAAAATCACTAACAATCCTTCCTCATTTAAGTGTAATCTTGATTAACTTAAACCAAAATCATAACACAAACAAACTGATGCATAAATGAAATGTCTACATGATTGAATTTCACATTAGTACATTAGTATTCCAAATATTTTCGAATATTAGAGTGTCACTAAGAACACGAAAAATTGATTTGTGTGTGTTTGGAAACTATGTGTTTAAGGAAAAAATAACAAATAAATAATATGTTGCCCTAATCTACAAGTTGTCTAGAGTATGATTGCTCTAATATATATTAAAATATTATGTTCGGGTTTGATGAATTGATCAAAAAACCAGTTGAGTTGGCCTAAAAGCAATTGCCTTATTTTTTTTCGCGGGAAAAACAAGTTTGTTAGACTAATAGTTATATAGTGACAAATATTCATTTGTCGGTAAATTTCTTCACTATATACGCCTTTTAGTGACAAAAAATAAATGTCGTCGCTTAATTGGTTGACCGCTTTTACACAGGCGCGACCAACACATGTTATTATATATTTTTTTTTCTATTTAATTAGGAGCTGACACGTATAGGGTTTTTGTTCGCTTGAAATTAGACGCGGACCTTGGTTTAAAAATGCGCGCATCATTGCGTAAATTGCACGCATCAATGCGTTGCATTCAAAATTTCGCATCAAGGTGCCTAATGCAGTGTCATCCCAAAATGCGTTCGCATTAAACCGCAATTTATCGCAATTGTGTAATGCTAACAATGGTAGCAATTGTCGCAATCAAGTACTAAGGCCATTTTTGTCAAGTTTCAAACATTAAATAGAGACATACATATTTTAATGACTTTTGAAAACTATGACTTGTTAGAAAAACATCTAAAACAAAAAAAAAATAACAAAAATATAGTATCTTGCATTTTGCTAAGTGTTTTTTGTCAAGCTTTACTGCCGATTTATTTGTTTTACAAGGGATTATAGGCCTAATTTTAATATGCTAATAACTTATTTTGTAACTTTATTGCATTTATTTGGTATTTAAATAATTTTTATACTTTTTATACTAAACGCATCGCGTCTAAATTGCGCTCGCAATCGCATCACGCATCACGCAATGGTTTTGGGACCTTTAGCGCAATGGATCGCAAAACGCATTTTCAAACCAAGACGCGGACAATAAATTCATTTTGAATATTTGCTAAAAATGTGGGTTATTGCAAGACAACCAAGGACAAAAAGGTCCCTCCCGTAAATTTCTCTTTTGGTTTTGGTCCTTTGAGAATTTTCCCTATTTTTCACGAACATACCAAGCAACCAAACACCCCCACTTCAAAACCTAAATACAAGATACAAAATATAATAATATCAATTCATATCTAGCTTCTACTGACGTCATTCTAGGTATCTGTTTGTTGTGTGTGTTTTTTTTAATTTTTTTTTTGGTATATTGTTAGATTAATGCGTGTTTTCATCTCTTTTTGCTAAATGACCAAACTAGTTGTATACCTTAAGAAGGAGCTAATGCCTATTAATTGGTAAGTGTGACACGGTTCTAGTTTAACAGTGAATTAATGGATTTGGTTTAAGGGTGTTGGTTTCGGCTTGTATGTAGTTTTACGAGCTTATTTGATTTCGTCTTATATTTCATTAGCCCCGACCTTCTACCTTATTTTGGGACTTATGGGCTTATATAAGTTTATCATATCGTAATAAAGCCCACAAGTCTCAAAATAAGCCTGAAAATTAGAGCTTATGAAATATAAGCCAAAATCAAATAAGCTTATATACGCACGATAAACGGGTAATCATGCACATTACCCGGGGAAGACGGGATTTTTATGTATGTTGCATTACCCTTTCTCCGGCCAACCCTTGACCTCTTGTGAGGAAACCACGGACCTTACCCCTAAGCCATTTGGTGGTGTTTGAGGTTTATAGAATATAGGTCGAAATCAAATAAGCTCATAAACCCATGTTTAGGATTAAACAAACACCCCCTTAGAACTTTTTACATGGTGTTTCGTGTTTGTGGGGAGGGGCGGATGCATGTGGAGAGTAGAGGTGGCAGTGCCCTCCATGGCTAGACCAAAAAGTTGAGATTTAGTGTATTTTTTCATCACTTTTAAGCGTTTTTTTTTTTTTAATTTGCCCCCACTCACACACTACAACTTAGTTATATACACCACTTTAAAACCTTATAAATACATCATATCTGAGTAACAATACTTGATTTATCATTTCGATCCTAGTTTTTTTTGCACCATTTTGTTGCTATTGTAAAAAAAATCGAGCTTATAAAACATACGCCGAAATCGAATAACAAAATAAGCTTAAACAAAAAGTTTGATTTGTTACTTTTTGTGCTTCTGCATATGATGAAACTAGTCGTAAGGTTTATGAAAAAGCTAATGTCAGTGGACGATTATTGATAAGTAAGTGCGAGAAGGTGAGGACTTTTTTTGGAGGTTTTTATAGACCGTAAGTTATGTGACAGTAAAATGAGATAGTTTAACGTCTTAAAGAAAAGCACCAAGCTCAGTTTTGTAAACAATGATTGTTTATCAATTTATCATATGTGCTGATGTAATGTCTAATTAGTGGATTAAGTTATTTTGGTTCAATTAATAAGCTGTACGAGTTCATCCTCTTAGTGTGTGTGTTTGTGCTTTGTTGAGTTAATTTATTTCTTATTTGTGAATATGATGAAACTAGTGTTATGGCTTAAGTAAATTATGATGATTGTTGATTTGCAAGTCTTAGATGGAGAGTGATATGTGGAATGAATGCTACCTGTTTTGCTACTATGTCATTAATTTTTTGCCGTTTTATCTGCTTATTCGAGCTTTCCATTATAAGTTTTAAAAGTTGAGGCCCCAAAGGAAAGCTTCATTTCACAAATTGATGATCTGTGTTTTTGGTTCAGCAACGAGAGGGTAGCCGCCGCCATTGAAATGATGGAAGATGGAATAAGTTTGTTACCAGATTGCTTACTTGTTGAAATCATCTCTCGATTAAATATCACAGAAGAGGCTATCAGAACATGTATACTCTCTAAACGATGGAAGCATCTTTGGACTCAAGTTCCTGTTCTTACTTTTGCTATTGGCAGTTCCTCTGAAGATCAAATCCCTGAATTCAATTTGTACGTTAAAAACGTCATGAGACAACGTGGCCAGTCAAGGCTCAACAAATTCGTACTGTGTATGCCTTACGATAATCACAATGAATTAATAGTGAGCATGCTGGTTTCCTACGCTGTTACGTGCAACGTGCAAGACCTTGATTTATTTTTAGTCAAACCTTACGGTCGGAAACATGAGTTTGTGTTAGATTGGTTTTTTTTCGTCAACTCGAGTTTTAATCATTTGACGTTGGCCGGCTGCTCATTTAATAATGCTACTGGTGTCATTAGTTGGACTAACCTGAAGAGCTTGTGTATTACGGACGTTAAATTAGATGAAGATTTGCAAAAGAATATATTATCTGGAAGTCCTCTTTTGGAAAATTTGGAGTTGGTGTATTGCTTTGGTTTTAGGCGGATTGATATTACCTCACCGAGTGTAAAGAAATTGGTGGTTACTGGATACGATAGATGGGGATATGTGGTCGAAATATACGCGCCTTGTATTTTGTCACTAACTATCCAAGAAAATTTGAGGTCACCCAACGTTGTGTTGCGAAATGTATCTTCTTTAGTTGAGGCTACTTTAGATTATACGGTGGGTAGGCTGCTATCAAGTGAGGTTTCAAGAGAAAAAATGCTTAAAGGTCATATAGTAAGCCTTCGCCATGTCGAAAAGCTTAAACTTGGACGTGACTGTTTAAAGGTAATTTCCCTTCAACTATTTATTTTAACTTTTTGCAATTTATGTTTGTATGCCTTTTCAATCATCGAGTTTCGGAGAAATTTATTCATTAATAGATTATAGTTGTTTGGATGTGCATTTGAAAGTAATCTATACAAGTGTTCCACCATTCTCATTGTTATATTACGTTTGTAGACCCTCGCTCGTTTGGAAGCTAAAGGTTTCGCTTTTCCATCAAACATGAAGTATCCTGATTTTGTTGACCATGGTGAGTCTGAGAATGATCATACAACTGACAGTGACTGGTCTGACAATGAAGATTGATATGAAGTAGGAACTAATTAAAGGTGGGTGAGGTTAGTATACTGTGTGGAACTTTGAAATCATTTTTAGTCTATAAACGCTTACTGCATTAAATTCCGAGAAAATAGTCCCAAGTGACTTCGATTTTGGAGATTTTAAACCGTGCTTTGTGCTAAGTGTTAACTGTAAAAATTAAATTTGCTGAAAACCATATCAACTATCGTTGCTAAAGTTGTGAAAACCATATCAACTATCCTATCTTTCTCTATAAGTTTTTGCTTATCAAGACTGTTCTTGCTTAGCAACCATGTTAATCGAATAATCATGCTTATGTTTAGCCTTCTATGATGCTGATTTCATCATATGTCATATGCGTCTGTGAACCTTGTCATGCTCGGTTGTGGTCTTGTACCTGTAAATGAAAGTCCTTTGTTGAACTTGAACATACTAATATAGGATAGTATAATGCACAAAAGAAACCCACCTTATCCTTCTCTTATAAGATACGGACATAATTTAGTGTGAGATGCTCAATTTAAGAGGTTTTGTTTGTTTTCTGTTGAGAGATAACTTTTTTTAGCTCTACAGTTTCTTGCACAATGTTCTAGCGCGTGAGTAAGTGCCTTATTGTTTCGATGTTTAAGTTGCATTAGCTAATCCTTACTAGTTGCTCCTCAAACGCATGTCCATGGTCTGAAAAACTGTCTTTTTTTCTTTTGCTCTTTTGACATATGTTTATCAAGCACGTTCTAGTGATTGATAATACTCGATATGAGCCTTAGGAGTCTTGTTTATCATACATGGTCAGTATTTGTCAACCGTGTTACTAAATGTGGCCAATTGGTCGAGTTAGACGAATTAGGTAAGGTAACAAGTTACAGGTTAATACGAACTCTGGTTGAAACGTGTATGTTTAAAACCTGTTAA
The DNA here is from genome assembly GCA_025667525.1 of Glebionis coronaria. Classification (NCBI taxonomy): domain Eukaryota; kingdom Viridiplantae; phylum Streptophyta; class Magnoliopsida; order Asterales; family Asteraceae; genus Glebionis; species Glebionis coronaria. Next base: position 18,622,330 of record CM046877.1, on the reverse strand, counting down.
AGTTAGTGGCGCTGAGATGGCCCACAAATACAACCCTTTCAGAGGATTAGTATAGATCTATGTTATTCTCTGTTACATGTTTGTGTAGGGATACATACATAAAGTTCCAAGGATTCATGACATGCTAAATAGTACCAGTTGTTCATGGGTGTCTTTTAGTCCTACTGAAATTAGAATGCATGTTTATGTTGCTGTTGTAAGTAGTTGACTAGGGGTTAAGGATATTCGTATTATAGTTTTTTGAATAGCATTAAGATTATCATTCACAGCTCTGGTAGCAACTCAAGTGAAGGGCTGAGATTAGGAGGTGATATCCTTGTATCATGACTTTTACTGGTGTTGTTTGACATTTGAATTGTGAAGAAAGATTACTTGCTTACCTTTGTATGCCCAAAGCAAGGGTCACTTGAAATACAACTTGGCATGTTATTCGCATAATGCGGCGACGAGTATTTGATAACGATTTTTAAAGCAAACAAATATTATTATCTATCAAATTTGTATTCACATTAATTTAAAATAATAAAAAAGTTAAATTAAAATAAGCCCGTTAAAAATGAAAAAAAACTAAAAGTTGATAAAATTTACCGAAATAAGATTTAAATTAAAGAGACAAAAGTTTAAGAAAAATGATGAATTTAGATAATAAAAATAATAAATAAATAAAAAGATATTTTAATTTAAAATTAAAAATGTTAGTTTAATAAGTTGTTACAAAAGGTAACGGTATATAATATGAGAAAGATTTCTAAAAACTTGTTTTAGAGTTTGCTGCACCAAACTGCCGTTAAAAAAAATAATACAACTTTTTTCTTCGAAGGACACCCGGATGGAGTTTCGTCTTCATCGGGCTTTTCGGTTTCTTGAGGTTGTTGAGACGAGTGTTGAGGAAAGTTTTAAGTTGTCAGGATTGTTGGAAGAGTTGAGATTGTGAGAATTTAGTTGTTGAGATTGTTGGAAGAGTTGAGATTGTAAGAATTAGTTGTTGGGATTGTTGGAACCATAAATTGAATGCATTAGGTGTAGTGAATTGTCCATGTAACTTGATATCAGTCTTAGGTAGCTGTCGAGAGCGGTATAGGATGCTCGAGTAAATATATCAAGCTAAGGTCTCATGTAACTTGATATCCTTGTTTTTTTATCATATTTAACTACGGAGTATTTCTTTTTTGTAAATATGGCATCTTTCATGAAATTTTAAACCATTAATACTCTTGTATGAGTTGTATCTCATCTCAAACTAATTTTTTAATTATTTTAACTAACTTTTTTGTAAATATAACATCTTTTATCAAATTTTGAACCATTAATACCATTGTCTCTGTTCTCAAATAAATAAGATTTGGTTGATATTAATACCCTTATTAATTTATTTATTTTTGTATATAAAGAGTAGTTTGTCCTTGTATTTTGAGTCAAATTCCTAATTGAGTCTAATATCTTTTTTCTTACATGAATCATCTTTATTATGAAACTATGTAACACCACTCGTCCTTATCTCTCGAATTTGGCTTCAAATTATGTAACACCGTTGGTCCTTAATTTTACATATAAGGACAAACGATGCTACAAGGTTTCAAGATAGGGACGATTCATGTAAGAGAAAAAAGATAAGGACTTGATTAAGGATTTGGCCTAAACTACAAGGATGAACAAACAATGTAATTTACTCTACATAAAACCGTGAATAAAAAATGAAACAGAAAATATAAAGTTTGATAAGTAAAAACGCAAAAAATACGAAGCACAAAGTTATCTTCCCATGTTAATAAAGTGAGCATAATTGCCGAAAAAAAAGTGAAACAAATAATATATAATTTTACAGCTGAAAAGTTATAAAATGTAAAAACATAAGTATGTAATAAGCGTACTAATAGTATCACCCGATAAATAACACTAATGTTTTTTTTAACTATCTTGTGAATATGACATCTTTTATCTTTGAACCAGTAATACTTTTGTATATTATCTCAGATAAATAACACTCAAATGTTTTTTATGACATTATATATATCACCGGTTAACATAAATTTGTATCAAATCTACTTATCCGATTCAAGATCTACCGCCCTAGTCCCGTCAAGTTCGGATCAAGTGAAGATCCAATTTGATATAGACCAAGGAAGTACCAATTTCGCTCGCCAAACTACTAAGGCCAACTGATATCAGCCCCAATAAAACGACAGCATACGAGGTTTCTACAACATATATGCGAAAAGATACCCGAAAATTTATATTTTACTAGTGATTTACTACATTATGATGAGGATCAGAAGTTCATAATTTACTTTTCCACAAGTGTATCAACTGATTTTGTCATGATATAACAAGAAGTTTTCTAAAAATAAGGCTCCCCGGTTGTTTAGAACAAAATCCGGATGTTTATATCCCTAAAGGGACTCTCTTGTTTGGATTAGATCTTAGACACGCGCCTGCAAACAAATGTTATTATTTATCAAATTTGTATTCACATTAATTTAAAATAGTAAAAAAGTTAAATTAATATAAGCCCGTTAAAAATGAAAAAAAAACTAAAAGTTGATCAAATTTATCGAAATAAGTATTAAATTAAAGAGACAAAAGTTTAAGAAAAATGATGAATTTAGATAATAAAAATAATAAATAAATAAAAAGATTTTTTAATTTAAAATTAAAAATGTTAGTTTAATAGGTTGTTATAAAAGGTAATGATATATAATATGAGAAAGATCTCTAACAACTTGTTTTATATTAAGAGGGCTAGGTATAGTTTGCCCCGTGAGAAAAGTCGTGTCATATCATCACTTTTTCCCATAACACTATAAGTTTTGGTGTTATGGTGACCCAACACTTTTTTTTAATACAACGATTTAAAACTTAATATTTCATTAATAATAAAAAATACAACTTAAAAAAACATACGAAATAAAAATACAACTTAATAATATTACAACTTTTTTCTTCGAAGGACACGCGGATGGAGTTTCGTCTTCATCGGGCTTTTCGGTTTCTTGAGGTTGTTGAGACGAGTGTTGAGAAAAGTTTTAAGTTGTCGGGATTGTTGGAAGAGTTGAGATTGTGAGAATTTAGTTGTTGGGATTGTTGGAACCATAAATTGAATGCATTGGGTGTACAATTAACAAACAAGTTTGGTTGTGGAAAGTTAGAGATAGGATTTGATATTTGATTATAGTTAGCAAATGAAGAAAATTGAATAGTTCTTGAAAAGCTAGACGTTGCGGATGATGGGGTATTTGGGTTAGATGAAGATGACGAATTTGGTAATGAGTATTCGGTATTTGATTTTGCGGATCGTTAAAAAAAATTATCATTTGATTCGGATCGGATAGTGGTTTGAATTTTGGTTTGGATTTGACTCATGATGGATGTAGAAAAATATAGAAGTAAATATTATTGAAAATAGAAGATGGTATATTTTTTTCTGTTAATTTAAAAGACAATTTATAGTGAAAAATAAATAAAAATAGGTTTTTTTGCTTCCAACGGTCAAAACATCCCCTAGCAAATTATAGCCGTTGCTAACTGTTAGAAATTTAAAAAAAAACAAAACCCATAACGCGAGCCATGGTGCAGTTGTAGCGTCGTGAGCTCGCGCCTTCGGTCACAACGAGAGTTGGCTACTACAGCTTGAAAGGCGAAAACGGCCATTGTACCGCAAGGCAATAGTAACTGAGAGGAAGATTGTGTCTTTTGTTATAGCAACCTCTTAAGTAGAGAAAATGTGATTTATATGGTTCGCATCTAGTGCTTGTTTTATGATTTGAGTTTGCTATCAATTTTCTCATAGCCTTAAAAGGAAAAAAAAATATGCATAAATAGAGTATTAGGTTGTTTTGAACAAATTTTTCCAAACTTATGAAAATACTCGTCCCACATCGGTTGAAGACAATAAATATCACTTGTCACTAGTAGAGAATAAGCATTTTACAACGAACTATTTATAACGGTTTTGAGTTTCACAGTTGTTAATAACTTATAGAAGATCATGAATGACTAAATAATTGAACGCTATACAAAAAATTTATCATTTAAAACGGTTGATAGCCATGTTAAATTTAATATTACAAATCTATAGTTATTTAAAACGGTCATCTATAACCGTTTTTAAAAAAAATATTTTAATGTTGTCTTTCACATATTTTATATTATATCCTATCATTTAAAACGGCCTTATAGAACCGTTCCAAAAAATGTTTATATTATTTAATGTACAATATCGAATAAAATATATCCTACCATTTAAAACACCTTGTATAACCGTTCTAGAAAATGTCTTGTGAATTATTTAATAATATATCCTATCATTTAAAACGGTCATGTAGAACCGTTCTAAAAAATGTAAATTGTTTATATTATTTGATGTACAACATTCTTTAATTATCTTGTGAATTAAAACAGTTTGTTACAACCGTTCTAAAAAATAATTTGTTTATATTATTTAATCTGTCATTTGAAAAACTCCAATCAAACTTTCCCTATAATGTGAGTACCTGTACTACATACGTATCTTTTTACTTACTAAATCTTGTTTCCTTGTAAATTAGCATTAACTCCTCATTTTGATTTGTGTATAGGTTTGGAATAACACCGCACCTAGAAGTATGCGACACATTGATGAATGGGTTGAGAATTCCGTGTCACAGTTTTGCTCCATTCATTTCTCATAAGTTTGCAGTTTTTATGTCTAAGTGCATATGAATTATGTTAATTGTTTGATTAAGAAAGTTTGTTATCATGACATTTGATGATATTTTGTGTATGAGATTGTGGGTTTATTTTATTAAAGTGTTAGTAATGGTTATATTGATTTGGTTGATATTTCAGTTAGTTAGTTTGGGTTGAGTTTTGAAAAAATTCCTACTGAGTTTTAAAAAAAAATTCTACAGGAGAAAAATGGGAAATGGTGATTCTGATTCCTACAGGCAATAAAAAAATCCAATAAAAAAATCCAATCCTGATTGGCAGGAGAAAAAGGAATATTAAACTAATAAAAAAGAAAAAAATGGAGAAAAAAAAGGGATTTTTTTTCTGATTTAATAAAACGTTCTTTGAAATGGTTGTAATTGGAAGGAGAGAATCTAAAAATCTTAATATTAATACTGTATGTGTAAAACGGTTGTTCACAACCGTGTTAAATAAAATAAAGAATATATATGATATTATATGTGTTATGTATGTTGTTTTTTAACACGGTTTAAAACCGTTTTAAATAATCATCTCTATTATTTATTACTACTTGTGATACAACGGTTTAAAACCGCTTTAAAAAAATACTTTTTAACCGTTTTGATAAACCATTTTGTGTACTAGTGTGTTTATGTTTGAGTGGTGTACTGAACTGTCCATGTAACTTGATATCAGTCTTATGTAGCTGTCGAGAGCGGTATAGGATGCTCGAGTAAACATATCAAGGTCTCATGTAACTTGATATCCTTGTTTTTTTTTATCATATTTGACTTCTTTTTTTGTAAATATGCCATCTTTCATGAAATTTTGACCCATTAATACTCTTGTATGAGTTGTATCTGATCTCAAACTAATTTTTTAATCATTTTAACTAACTTTTTTGTAAATATAACATCTTTTATCAAATTTTGAGCCATTAATACCATGGAAAAAGATCCCCATAAACCCTTATTTTAGCATAAACTCAACCAACCAATCACAACCATCCATTTTTATCATGTAACAAAAACTTATTTTTTAAAAATTAAATATCTCACAAACCGTTCATCGTTACATAAAACAAAACATATCATCGCGACGAGAATTAAATCATCTATCTATCGAGGGGCACATGTATATACTTTCGACGAACTTTTTTTCGACTTTTTTTCTTAAGTCACGTCTGGAGAGAGTCATATATGATTCGTCACGAAACATATATGATTCTCAGAAAATCATATATGATTCATATCACGAATCATATATGATTTTCTGAAAATCATATATGATTCGTGACGAATCATATATGATTCTCTTCAGATGTGACTTAAGAAAAAAAAGTCGAAAGAAAAGTTCGTCGAAAGTATATATATGTGCCCCTCGATAGATAGATGATTTAATTCTCGTCACAATTGTGTATTTTTTTTCGTTTGACGATTTACCATTTGTGAGATATTTAATTTTTAAAAAGGTGGTGGGAAGTGGGTTTTTAAAAAAATAGGGGATTATGATTGGTTGGATAGATCTATATACTAATTTAAGTGTCTATATAGATCTTAACTCTTAATACCATTGACTCTGTTCTCAAATATATAAGATTTGGTTGATATTAGTACCCTTATTAATTTATTTATTTTTGTATATAAGGAGTAGTTTGTCCTTGTATTTTGAGTCAAATTCTTAATTGAGTCTATTATCTTTTTTCTTACATGAATTATCTTTATTATGAAACTATGTAACACCACTCGTCCTTATCTCTCGAATTTGGCTTCAAATTATGTAACACCGTTGGTCCTTAATTTTACATATAAGGACAAACGATGCTACAAGGTTTCAAGATAGGGACGATTCATGTAAGAGAAAAAAGATAAGGACTTGATTAAAGATTTGGCCTAAACTACAAGGACGAACAAATGATGTAATTTACTCTACATAAAACCGTGAATAAAAAATGAAACATAAAATATAAAGTTTGATAAGTAAAAACGCAAAAAATACGAAGCACCAAGTTATCTTCTCATGTTAATAAAGTGAGCATAACTGCCGAAAAAAATGTGAAACAAATAATATAAAATTTTACAGCTGAAAAGTTATAAAATGTAAAAACATATGTATTAAGCGTACTAAATAGTATCACCCGATAAATAACACTAATGTTTTTTTTAACTATCTTGTGAATATGACATCTTTTATCTTTGAACCAGTAATGCTTTTGTATATTATCTCAGATAATAACACTCAAATGTTTTTTATGACATTGTACATATATATCACCGGTTAACATAAATTTGTATCAAATCTACTTATCCGAACCAAGATCTACCGCCCTAGTCCCGTCAAGTTCGGATCAAGTGAAGATCCAATTTGATATAGACCAAGGAAGTACCAATTTCGCTCGCCAAGCTACTAAGGCCAACTGATATCAGCCCCAATAAAACGACAACATACGAGGTTGCTACAACATATATGCGAACGATACCCGAAAACTTATATTTTACTAGTGATTTACTACATTATGATGAGGACCAGAAGTTCATAATTTACTTTTCCACAAGTGTATCAACTGATTTTGTCATGATATAACAAGAAGTTTTCTAAAAATAAGGCTCCCCGGTTGTTTAGAACAAAATCCGGATGTTTATATCCCTAAAGGGACTCTCTTGTTTGGATTAGATCTTAGACACGTGCCTGCTCTTACATGGATGATCGAGCATGATGATAGGCAAAAATTTACAAAGCTCTTCACTGTTGATAGTCGACTAGAAGCAACGATATTCAACGTACTTGGATTTAGTAACAATGGTTAACCTATATTTGCAAGGGTAAACTGTGAAAACAAGGATTCGTTAGTCGTTTTTGAACCCAGATCAAAGAATGTCAATCATAAGGGAAAACGATACAGTTTCTCTGTGAGCTCCTATAAAGAAACACTACTCTTACTTGATCACTGAGATTGCGACATTGATTTCAATAATTAACTGTGGACAAGGATAATGGCCGTATTTCAAAGTCTGGTACACAGAACTGTAGTCGATCTTTGGAGCAGATAGTCAGAGTTAGTGAATAGTAGCATGAGATGAGCTGCATATGGATGGATATCTGGTAAGCAATGAGAATGTTATATTTCACATCTTTCTTGTATGGATAATTTGGTTTTGATACATAAATTTGAGAAGAAAAAAAAGTTATGTACACATAACAATCTAATATATGTAGATTTCTATTAAAAAAACATGTGATTTTGAAAGCATCGGTGGTTCTAAATTTAATATAAAAAAATGCATATACATAAAAACTTGACAAGTTATATATTTGGATAATAAATTTATATTTATATTTAGCATCCAAATATGACATTCGCAGCTACATAATACAAATACCAAGTTACAATAACAATTTAGTACACCACAAATATAATCAAGTGATATTTCTTGTCATCAACCGATGTGGGACGAGAATTTTCATTTAAGTTGGTAATCAAAGACCTCAAAGATATCAAAGGCAAAATATCACCAAGTCATTTCATCTGGTCCAAAAGAAATGTGGTTTTAACTTTCACGTACAAACGCCCGCACAAAAACTCAATCGAAGTTGATAATCAAGGACTTCAAATGTTAAGATTTATAAAACCCAGATATGATTCTCAAATCACTTTTATTAAAACAAAAAACCCACCACAGATTAAAGCTGGTATTGGTCTATTATCTAATTGATAATAGTTTTACAAGATTCAAACAGAAAACAAGATTACAAAGATCAAGATGATCTCAATTAGGGGTGTAATCAAGTCAAGCTTTTATCAAGCAACTCAAGCTCGAGCTCGAGCTTGGCTCGATCAAGCCAAGCTTTTATCAAGCTCAAGCCCAAAAAATAGCTCGAAACTAAATCAAGCTCAAACTCAAGCTTTTGATAGCTCGGTTCGAGTTGTTATCAAGCTTTATCAAAAATATGTTTTTATGATGAATTTATATAAGCAACTAATTGTTAATTTAAGTATTAACCTAATTTTAAGTGCTAATTTCATAAATAAATAATATATTTTAGAATGACTTTTAACTCTAATTACATTTATATTTTAGTTCTTTGTATTTTAAATGATTCTTTATTTTTGTAAATTTAATTATTGTATTTACTCGGTACTTAGTAAAATACAATATGTGTATAAATATTTTTTGTACTCTTCTTAATACTAAACGCAACGTGTCTAGATTTTGCTCGAATTCACATAATGCAATGGCCTTTGGGACCTTAATCGTATAGGAGTGCAAAACATATTTTGAAACCAAGATTGTACGATAATTTTGTTATTGGTTTTATTAATGTTAAATAAATCAACTTGTTTTAAGTAATGATTTTTGTTTTTTCTATTTTTATACATATGTTTATTGATGAGTTTTATTATAAAAGGTTAAATTTATACACAATCAAGCTTTTCAAGCCAAGCTCAAGCTTTTATCAATCCTTATCAAGCCAAGCTCAAGCCTGGATTGGTAAAGCTTGACAAGCTATCAAGCCAAGCTCAAGCCTACAGTTTTAGTATCAAGCCAAGCTCAAGCCCTACTAAGCTTGAGCTCGGCTCGGCTCGATTACACCCCTAATCTCAATCACCAAGAACAAACAATCTGATAACTATGTGTAAACGAGAGAGAAAGTGAGATTGAGTTGTGTGTAGAAGTCTTCGTTTGACCAGCTTAAATACTCCACTTCAATAGCTTTCACACTTTGGCAATCACAACCCTTCAGCTTTCCTCAACTTGACATTTTAACCCCTCAATACTCCTTGCAACTACACTTTAGTCCCTGAATAAAAATAACAAACAAACAACCAAAGCCTTCTAACCAGGAACAGATCAAAACTTTCAACACCCCTCCTTGATCTGAACCTGGAAACAATCAAACAATCCCAATTGACCAACAAGTTTATCATGTTTCACTTTGTCAAGACCCTTGGTAAGAATATCTGCAGTCTGATTTGCAGTATTAACTTTACAAGTCTTAATCACACCAGCCAGAATCTTATCTCTCACAAAATGAAGATCTATCTCAAGATGTTTTGTTCTCTCATGAAAGACAGAATTAGCAGCTATTTTAATAGCATCTTGGCTATCACAAAACAATTTAACAGGCAAAAAATGTTCCTAATTTAAGTCCTTTAAGATTTTAAGGACCCAAACAATTTCTGAAGTAGCTGAAGCCATAGCTCTATATTCAGCTTCAGCACTAGACTTAGAAATGGTGTTTTGTTTTTTGCTTTTCCAAGATACTAATGACTCATTCAAAAGTAAACAAAAACCAGTGACAAACTTTCTAGTTACTAAACATTTAGCCCAATCAGCATCTACCAAAACTTCAAGAGAAACATTTGTATTTCTAACAATGTGAATGCCTTTACCAGGAGAACCTTTTTAAGTATCTTAAAACCTTAAGAGAAATTTTAAGATGAAACTTAAGAGGCTTATGCATAAACTGGCTAAGACAATGAACAACATAAGATATATCAGGCTTATTATGAGTAAGATAGATAAGTTTGCCAATAAGTTTTTGATACTCAGTGATATTATCAAGCACACAATCAGATCAGTAGGATCACTAGCAATATTCAAATTTTGCTCAAGTGGAGTAGCAGAAGGTTTACAAGCAAGCAATCCAAAAACAGACAACAAATCTAAACAATACTTTCTTTGATTAAGACACAAACCAAAATTTGTATCAATAACCTCAATGCCCAAAAAGTATTTCAATTTTCCCAGATCTTTAATCTGAAACTTACTTCTTAAAAACCTTTTAAACTCTTCAATATGACTCACACTATTGCCAGTAACAACAATATCATCAACATAGACAAGTAATGCAAGAAAAACACCATACTCATTTTTAGTGAACAAAGAATAGTCACTTTTACTTTGCATAAAACCATGTTCAATAAGAGCCTGAGTTAACTTGGCATTCAACTGCCTAGGAGCTTGTTTTAACCCATATAAAGACTTATTTAATCTACAAACCCTCTTATCATTTTTATCAAAATATCCATCAGGCAAAGTCATATATACAGTTTCATCAAGATCTCCATACAAGAAAGCATTGTTGATATCAAGTTGGAATAAAGGCCAACTATTTTGCACAGCCAAATTTATCAAACATCAAACAGTAACAATTTTCACAACAGGTGAAAAAGTTTCATCAAAATCAACACCTTCCTTTTGATTATAACCTTTAATCACATATCTAGCTTTATATCTTTCAATCTCTCCACTAGATTTATACTTAATTCTATAAATCCATTTACCATTAATAGCTTTCCTATCATTAGGCAAATCAGTAATAGTCCAAGTATTATTTTCATTTAAAGAATCCATCTCTTTGTTCATTGCATCAACCCAGTGCTGACTCTTACTAGCTTCCCAAAAAGTTTTAGGCTCAACACTTTTATTAAGTTCAGTAACAAAGCAATAGTTATCAGACTTAAGTCTAGCATAACTAACAAATTTTTCAAGTCCAAATTTAACTCTAGAAGTTAAAACATAATCATTATATTTTCTTGGCAAAACAGAAACCCTTTCAGACCTTCTAACAACAGGACTCACAACATTAGGTATATTATTATTAATGCCCTCAAATTCATGCTCAATAAAAGGAGCAGCCATCTCATTCTCATTAACAGGCTCACTAGAGACCTCAGAATTTCCCTCCTCACTCTTAAGTGGGTTAACTAGAGGCTCATTACTATGAGAAGAGTTGTTGCCTCTATGTGGTGAGGCAGAAACAATATCATCATAGGGCACACCAGAATCTACATCTATGACAACCTCTAAAAAGCTATCAAGACTCACACCCTGATTATCATTGCTAAGAGTATCATTGCTATTAGTCTTAAAAGGAAAAATATTTTCAAAAAACTTAACATCCCTTGAAAACAAGAAATGACCCTTTTCAAGACTTAACAACTTATACCCTTTTTTAGTCCCAGAGTAACCAACAAACACACACTTCTCAGATCTACTACTAAACTTATCATTACTAGTAAGTACAGTAGCAAAACAAGGATATCCAAACATTCTCAAATGTTTTAAACCAGGTTTTTTATTAAACACAATTTGGAAAGGACTCTATCCTTTCAGTACTGAGGGTGGCAACCTGTTAATCAAGTAAGTAGCTGTAAGAACACATTCAGACCACAAATTTAAAGGCAACCCCCCCCCCCTAAAACATAAGGGATCTAGCCACATTAAGAAGATGCCTATGTTTCCTTTCAACAATTCCATTCTGTTGAGGAGTGTAAGGACAAGATGTTTGATGTATAATCCCATTTAACTCACAAAACTCAACCATTTTATGATTTACAAACTCAGTACCATTATCACTTCTAAAAGTTTTAATAGTTCTATTAAACTGATTTTTAATCAAGTGAAAGAAAATCTGTATACAATCAAACACCTCAGTCTTATTCTTCAACAAATATACCCAAACAGCCCTAGAAAAGTCATCAACCACAGTCAAAAAATATCTAAAACCTTCCTTACTAATAACCTTGTAAGGACCCCACAAATCTAAATGAACCAGTTCACCAAGATTAGTAGAAATATGATCACTAAGAGGAAAAGACTCTCTAGCCTGTTTAGCCTTTTGACAGGTTTCACAAAAAAACTCCCCATTAGTTTTCTCAAACCAAATCATCTTTTAAAACATTGAGAAGTTGGTCTGAAGGATGACCAAGTCTACAATGCCAAACATCTTTACTCAAAAAACAAGTAACATTAGGTTTCTCAAAACCAGTACCTCTATCAAAAAAATACAAGCCATCCTTTTGTTTACCAGTCCCCAACAACCTCATCTCCCTCAAACCCTGAGGCAAAATATAGCAACTAGACTCATCAAAAGCCACAACAAATTTACTATCCTTAGCAATCTTATGTACAGACATAAGGCTAACACAATATTCAGGAACAACCAACACATCATATAAAGTTAATTCTCTATTTAAGACCATATTTCCAACCTTGGTAATAAATGACTCAGTACCATTAGGATGAAACACTTTAATACCAAGTTTAGAAATATCAATAACATCAACCAGATACTTACCAGTTGTTCATGGGTGTCTACTGAAATTAGAATGCATGTTTATGTTGCTGTTGTAAGTAGTTGACTAGGGATTAAGGATATTCGTATTATAGTTTTTTGAATAGCATGATTTCCATAGGCTGAGATTAGGAGGTGATATCCTTGTATCATGACTTTTACTGGTGTTGTTTGACATTTGAATTCTGATGAAAGATTACTTGCTTACCTTTGTATGCCCAATGCAAGGGTCACTTGAGATACAACGACGAGTATTTGATAACGATTTTTAAAGCAAACAAATGTTATTATCTATCAAATTTGTATTCACATTAATTTAAAATAGTAAAAAAGTTAAATTAAAATAAGCCCGTTAAAAATGAAAAAAAAAACTAAAAGTTGATAAAATTTACCGAAATAAGTATTAAATTAAAGAGACAAAAGTTTAAGAAAAATGATGAATTTAGATAATAAAAATAATAAATAAATAAAAAGATATTTTAATTTAAAATTAAAAATGTTAGTTTAATATGTTGTTACAAAAGGTAATGGTATATAATATGAGAAAGATCTCTAACAACTTGTTTTATATTAAGAGGGCTAGGTAGAGTTTGCTGCACCAAACTGCCGTTCAAAAAAAAATAATACAACTTTTTCTTCGAATGACACCCGGATGGAGTTTCGTCTTCATCGGGCTTTTCGGTTTCTTGAGGTTGTTGAGACGAGTGTTGAGGAAAGTTTTAAGTTGTCAGGATTGTTGGAAGAGTTGAGATTGTGAGAATTTAGTTGTTGAGATTGTTGGAAGAATTGAGATTGTAAGAATTAGTTGTTGGGATTGTTGAAACCATAAATTGAATGCATTAAGTGTAGTGAATTGTCCATGTAACTTGATATCAGTCTTATGTAGCTGTCGAGAGCGGTATAGGATGCTCGAGTAAATATATCAAGGTCTCATGTAACTTGATATCCTTGTTTTTTTATCATATTTAACTATTTTTTTTTGTAAATATGGCATCTTTCATGAAATTAAAACCATTAATACTCTTGTATGAGTTGTATCTCATCTCAAACTAATTTTTTAATTATTTTAACTAACTTTTTTGTAAATATAACTATCTTTTATCAAATTTTGAACCATTAATACCATTGTCTCTGTTCTCAAATAAATAAGATTTGGTTGATATTAATACCCTTTATTAAATTTATTTTTTTGTATATAAAGAGTAAATTACACCGTTTGTTCTTTATTTTTTTAGTCAAATTCCTAATTGATCTTTTATCTTTTTTTCTTACTTGAAGTATCTTTATTAGGAAACTATGTAACACCACTCGTCCTTATCTCTCGAATTTGGCTTGAAATTATGTAACACCGTTGGTCCTTAGTTTTTGATATAAGGACAAACGATGCTACAAGGTTTCAAGATAGGGACGATTCATGTAAGAGAAAAAAGATAAGGACTTGATTAAGGATTTGGCCTAAACTACAAGGACGAACAAACAATGTAATTTACTCTACATAAAACCGTGAATCAAAAATGAAACAGAAAATATAAAGTTTGATAAGTAAAAACGCAAAAAATACGAAGCACAAAGTTATCTTCCCATGTTAATAAAGTGAGCATAACTGCCGAAAAAAATGTGAAACAAATAATATAAAATTTTACAGTTGAAAAGTTATAAAATGTAAAAACATATGTATTAAGCGTACTAATAGTATCACCCGATAAATAACACTAATGTTTTTTTATCTTTGAACCAGTAATGCTTTTGTATATATTATCTCAGATAATAACACTCAAATGTTTTTTATGACATTGTACATATATATCACCGGTTAACATAAATTTGTATCAAATCTACTTATCCGAACCAAGATCTACCGCCCTAGTCCCGTCAAGTTCGGATCAAGTGAAGATCCAATTTGATATAGACCAAGGAAGTACCAATTTCGCTCGCCAAGCTACTAAGGCCAACTGATATCAGCCCCAATAAAACGACAGCATACGAGGTTGCTACAACATATATGCGAAAAGATACCCGAAAACTTATATTTTACTAGTGATTTACTACATTATGATGAGGATCAAAAGTTCATAATTTACTTTTCCACAAGTGTATCAACTGATTTTGTCATGATATAACAAGAAGTTTTCTAAAAATAAGGTTCCCCGGTTGTTTAGAACAAAATCCGGATGTTTATATCCCTAAAGGGACTCTCTTGTTTGGATTAGATCTTAGACACGTGCCTGCTCTTACATGGATGATCGGGCATGATAATAGGCAAAACTTTACAAAGCTCTTCACTGTTGATAGTCGACTAGAAGCAACGATATTCAACGTACTTGGATTTAGTAACAATGGTTAACCTATATTTGCAAGGGTAAACTGTGAAAACAAGGATTCGTTAGTCGTTTTTGAACCCAGATCAAAGAATGTCAATCATAAGGGAAAACGATACAGTTTCTCTGTGAGCTCCTACAAAGAAACACTACTCTTACTTGATCACTGAGATTGCGACATTGATTTCAATAATTAACTGTGGACAAGGATAATGGCCGTATTTCAAAGTCTGGTACACAGAACTATAGTCGATCTTTGGAGCACATAGTCAGAGTTAGTGAATAGTAGCATGAGATGAGCTGCATATGGATGGATATCTGGTAAGCAATGAGAATGTTATATTTCACATCTTGCTTGTATGGATAATTTGGTTTTGATACATAAATTTGAGAAGAAAAAAAAAGTTATGTACACATAACAATCTAATATATGTAGATTTCTATTAAAAAAACATGTGATTTTGAAAGCATCGGTGGTTCTAAATTTAATATAAAAAAATGCATATACATAAAAACTTGACAAGTTATATATTTGGATAATAAATTTATGATTTAAGTTCATTTGGATACCATACTTTGCCTTAGATATGAGGGGACACATCCCCACCATTCATCTCATTTTAATCCAATGGATAAGATTAAACACAAAATATATTTTCACCCTATTTTTTCAAGAATTAATATCTCTTAAACCGTTAATCGTTATGCGGAAAAAAACATACCGTTACGAAGAGAATTTAATTATCTTCTACAGATATGTTATATGATACACTTTCGACCAATTATTTTTTTCATTTTTTCACATTTTCGACAGTTATCATATATGATACTAATATCATATATGATAAACACCGATATCATATATGATATAACCTATCATATATGAAATAAATCAATATCGTATATGGTTTAACACTGTATCATATATGATGAAACAGTATTATCATAAATCATATTTTACGGAAATTTTAGTAAGAAGAAAAAAAGTCAAATTTTTTTTCTTCGAAAGTATATCATAGTGCATATTGGTAGAAAGATAATTAAACACTCGTCGCGATGGTATAATTATTTTCGTTTAACACTTTACGGCTTAAGAGATATTTAAATTATAAAAAATAAGTAAAAAATAAAATATAATTAATCTTATCCGTTAGATGAAAATGAGATAAATGGTGGGGATGAGTCCCTTCATATCCAAGAAAAATATGATATCCAAAATAACTCTTCTCTAAATTTATATTTATATTTAGCATCCAAATATGACATTCGCAGCTACATAATACAAATACCAAGTTACAATAACAATTTAGTACACCACAAATATAATCAAGTGATATTTCTTGTCATCAACCGATATGGGACGAGAATTTTCATTTAAGTTGGTAATCAAAGACCTCAAAGATATCAAAGGCAAAATATAACCAAGTCATTTCATCTGGTCCAAAAGAAATGTGGTTTTAACTTTCACGTACAAACGCCCGCACAAAAACTCAATCGAAGTTGATAATCAAGGACTTCAAATGTTAAGATTTATAAAACCCATATATGATTCTCAAATCACTTTTATTAAAACAAAAAACCCACCACAGATTATCTATTATCTAATTGATAATAGTTTTACAAGATTCAAACATAAAACAAGCTTACAAAGATCAAGATGATCTCAATCACCAAGAACAAACAATCTGATAACTATGTGTAAACGAGAGAGAAAGTGAGATTGAGTTGTGTGTAGAAGTCTTCGTTTGACCAGCTTAAATACTCCACTTCATTAGCTTTCACACTTTGACAATCGCAACCCTTCAGCTTTCCTCAACTTGAAATTTTAGCCCCTCAATACTCCTTGCAACTACACTTTAGTCCCTGTATAAAAATAACAAACAAACAACCAAAGCCTTCTAACCAGGAACAGATCAAAACTTTCAACACCCCTCCTTGATTTGAACATAGAAACAATCAAACAATCCCAATTGACCAACAAGTTTATCATGTTGCACTTTGTCAAGACCCTTGGTAAGAATATCTGCAGTCTGATTTACAGTATTAACTTTACAAGTCTTAATCACACCAGCTGAATCTTATCTCTCACAAAATGAAGATCTATCTCAAGATGTTTTGTTCTCTCATGAAAGACAGGGTTAGCAGCTATTTTAATAGCAGCTTGGTTATCACAAAATAATTTAACAGGCAAAAAATGTTCCCAATTTAAGTCCTTTAAGATTTTAAGGACCCAAACAATTTCTGAAGTAGCTGAAGCCATAGCTCTATATTCAGCTTCAGTACTAGACTTAGAAATGGTGTTTTGTTTTTTGCTTTTCCAAGATACTAATGACCCATTCAAAAGTAAACAAAAACCAGTGACAGACTTTCTAGTTACTAAACATTTAGCCCAATCTGCATCTACAAAAGCTTCAAGAGAAACATTTGTATTTCTAACAATATGAATGCCTTTACCAGGAGAACCTTTTAAGTATCTTAAAACCTTAAGAGCAATTTTAAGATGAGACTTAAGAGGCTTATGCATAAATTGGCTAAGACAATGAACATCATAAAATATATCAGGCCTAGTATGAGTAAGATAGATAAGTTTGCCAATAAGTTTTTGATACTCAGTGATATTATCAAGCACACAATCAGAATCAGTAGGATCACTAGCAATATTCAAATTTTGCTCAAGTGGAGTAGCAGAAGGTTTACAAGCAAGCAATCCAAAATCAGACAACAAATCTAAACAATACTTTCTTTGATTAAGACATAAACCAAAATCTGTATCAATAACCTCAATGCCCAAAAAGTATTTCAATTTGCCCAGATCTTTAATCTGAAACTTACTTCTTAAAAACATTTTAAACTCTTCAATATGACTCACACTATTGCCAGTAACAACAATATCATCAACATAGACAAGTAATGCAAGAAAAACACCTCGACTCATTTTTAGTGAACAAAGAATAGTCACTTTTACTTTGCATAAAACCATGTTCAATAAGAGCCTGAGTTAACTTGGCATTCAACTGCCTAGGAGCTTGTTTTAACCCATATAAAGACTTAATTAATCTACAAACCCTCTATCATTTTTATCAAAATATCCATCAGGCAAAGTCATATATACAGTTTCATCAAGATCTCCATACAAGAAAGCATTGTTGATATCAAGTTGGAATAAAGGCCAACTATTTTGCACAGCCAAATTTATCAAACATCTAACAGTAACATTTTCACAACAGGTGAAAAAGTTTCATCAAAATCAACACCTTCCTTTTGATTATAACCTTTAATCACATATCTAGCTTTATATCTTTCAATCTCTCCACTAGATTTATACTTAATTCTATAAATCCATTTACCATTAATAGCTTTCCTATCATTAGGCAGATCAGTAATAGTCCAAGTATTATTTTCATTTAAAGCATCCATCTCTTTGTTCATTGCATCAACCCAGTGCTAACTCTTACTATCTTCCCAAAAAGTTTTAGATTCAACACTTTTATTAAGTTCAGTAACAAAGCAATAGTTATCAGACTTAAGTCTAGCATAACTAACAAATTTTTCAAGTCCAAATTTAAATCTAGAAGTTTTTTTTTTTTTGGTAACCGTGATTTCCGACTCATTGGCCGATTAATCCACGGGGTTTGAGCCCACCGCCACACAGACTCAAACCAGGTAAAGCCCTCCCTTTTCAGGAGGTTGGCGTGGCCACTTCAAGGTTGTTTGCACCTAGTGGGAATTGAACTTGAGACCTCACACAATTTGGAGTGATAGCCACAAATCTTTTTGCCACTAGGCCACCCTTGAGTGGTTAAAACATAATCATTATATTTTCTTGGCAAAACAGAAACCCTTTCAGACCTTCTAACAACAGGACTCACAACATTAGGTATATTATTATTAATGCCCTCAAATTCATGCTCAATAAAAGGAGCAGCCATCTCATTCTCATTAACAGGCTCACTAGAGATCTGAGAATTCCCCTCCTCACTCTCAAGTGGGTTAACTAGAGGCTCGTTACTATGAGAAGAGTTGTTGCCTCTATGTGGTGAGGCAGAAACAATATCATCATAGGGCACACCAGAATCTGAATCTATGACAACCTCTAAAAAGCTATCAAGACTCAGACCCTGATTATCATTGCTAAGAGTATCATTGCTATTAGTCTTAAAAGGAAAAATGTTTTCAAAAAACTTAACATCCCTTGAAAACAAGAAATGACCCTTTTCAAGACTTAACAACTTATATCCTTTTTTAGTCCCAGAGTAACCAACAAACACACACTTCTCAGATCTACTACTAAACTTATCATTACTAGTAAGTAAAGTAGCAAAACAAGGATATCCAAACATTCTCAAATGTTTTAAACCAGGTTTTTTATTAAACATAATTTGGAAAGGACTCTATCCTTTCAGCACTGAGGTTAGCAACCTGTTAATCAAGTAAGTAGTTGTAATAACACATTCAGACCATAAATTTAAAGGCAACCCCCCTGAAACATAAGGGATCTAACCACATTAAGAAGATGCCTATGTTTCATTTCAACAATTCCATTCTGTTGAGGAGTGTAAGGACAAGATGTTTGATGTATAATCCCATTTAACTCACAAAACTCAACCATTTTATGATTTACAAATTCAGTACCATTATCACTTCTAAAAGTTTTAATAGTTCTATTAAACTGATTTTTAATCAAGTGAAAGAAAATCTTTATACAATCAAACACCTCGGTCTTATTCTTCAACAAATATACCCAAACAGCCTTAGAAAAGTCATCAACCACAGTCAAAAAATATCTAAAACCTTCCTTACTAATAACCTTGTAAGGACCCCACAAATCTAAATGAACCAATTCACCAAGATTAGTAGAAATATGATCACTAAGAGGGAAAAACTCTCTAGCCTGTTTAGCCTTTTGACAGGTTTCACAAAAAAACTCCCCATTAGTTTTCTCAGAAACCAAATCATCTTCTAAAACACTGAGAACTTGGTCTGAAGGATGACCAAGTCTACAATGCCAAACATTTTTACTCAAAAAACAAGTAACATTAGGTTTCTCAAAACCAGTACCTCTATAAAAAAAATACAAGCCATCCTTTTGTTTACCAGTCCCCAACAACCTAATCTCCCTTAAACCCTGAGGCAAAATATAGCAACTAGACTCATCAAAAGCCGCAACAAATTTACTATCCTTAGCAATCTTATGTACAGACATAAGGCTAACACAATATTCAGGAACAACCAACACATCATATAAAGTTAAGTCTCTGTTTAAGACCATATTTCCAACCTTGGTAATAAATGCATCAGTACCATTAGGATGAGACACTTTAATACCAAGTTTAGAAATATCAATAACATCAACCAGATACTTATCATCATATGTAAGATGCTGATTTGCACCTGAATCAACAATAAGACCATGATCCACAAGACTAGACTTAATCTGACTATTAGAACAAAAAAAATTATGAAAATTCTTATTAAAAACAAAGCTTTAATTGACCATAATACCTGCCATATTGGCCTGAGCACCAGCAGTATTGTCCTTAATCAAAGCAATGATTTTAGACAACTGTTCATCAGAGAAAGAAGAAGTAGAGCTGGAACCAGCACTGTTATTATTCACAAATCTTTTATTGAAATTTTGAGATGTCTGATTATTATTGGAAACCCCGGTATTATTTTTCTTTCCAAAATCAGGTGGATAACCAATAAGTTTGAAACATCTACCAATAGTATGCCCATTAAAACCACAATTTTCACACACCAAGGTAGGTCCTCCACTAGACCTTCTATTACCATTAGTGGGCCTATTAGACCTAGTAGGTCTAGAAGAGTTAGAATTTTGAGGCCTTTGAACACTGCCTCTATTCACACTAGAGTTAAACACAGAGGACCGACTCCTTTGGGAAGACCCTGAGCCAGACATAACTCTGTGAGACTCCTCGCTAGAAATAATAGCATAAGCACTTTTAACATCAGGCAAAGGATCTCTAGAGAGAATATACTTCTTATTTGCATATAAGAATCATCAAGTCCCATTAAAAATTGCATTAGTTTCATTAACTGATTATGTTTCTTAAAGTCCTTAGCAGCATGACAAGTACACCTAGGAAGTTGCACAAGAGCATCAAACTGTTTCCAAAGGGCATTAAGTTTATGATAATAATCAACCAAAACAGACCCATTTTAGATAAAGAATGAATTTTATGATGTAGATTAAAAGTGATAGAACCATCTACTTTATCATAGGTTTCTTTAAATTAATCCCAAACATGTTTAGCCCTTTTAGAAAAAATTTGACCCAAGAACAACTCCTCAGTGATGGAATTCAAAATCCAACCAAGCACAATAGCATTAACTCTATCCCATTGCCTACCCAAGACTTCATCAGTATTGGATCTTTTACAAGACCAATCAATAAAACCAGTTTTGTTTTTACCCTCAAGAGCAAGCAACATAGCACAAGACCAAACTTGATTATTTTCAGTACCCTTAAGTTTAACAGAAACAACAGTTAAAGATGCAGAATCATTAGGATGAAGATGCAAAGGATCACTTAGATCCAAACGACTAATTTTAGTAACAGATGCATCAGTTGCATCTGAATTATAGTCCTCACTATGATCCTCATACTCCTCTTTAGACATACCGTAATAAGACATAAACAATCACAAAACAACTAATAACAGAAACAGTAAAGAAGTCAAAATCAATCCCCTTTAGTTCCCAGGTTTCCAAACCATTCAAGATGGTAGGTCAAGTGCTAAAGATTGACAAGACACGAATAAAATATTACACTACTAACAAAAAACAAACAAGGATCAACAAAAGACAATAAAAAATAAAGGAGGTGTTACAGAGCTATAGAACCAGCGAAAGACTACCTTAATCATTCTTTGATTCACTTAGTCAAAGAATAATCATGAACCCAGAACCAAGCCCTAATTTTTCAAGAAATTAGGGCAAATCACTAGAATCACCAATCCAAAGCACCAATCGAACAAAGCAACCAAAGATCAACTCCAATCGAACCTCAATCAAGCAGATCCCCAAAAAATCACCAAACCCTAATTTTCCAAGAAATTAGGGCTAATGATCAAGAATGCCAGAAATGATGAATTAACCACGAAACCAATCAATTAACACCAGTTAATCAATCAAGAACCTCTTAATTTTAAAAACCCCCAAATTTCCAGAAACCAAAAACGTTTTAATAGTGAAAATCATAATATCAAAGCAAGATGATGAAACCTGGCTCTGATACCATGTTAAGATTTATAAAACATAGATATGATTCTCAAATCACTTTTATTAAAACAGAAACCTACCACAAATTAAAGCTGGTATGGGTTTATTATCTAATTGATAATAGTTTTACAAGATTCAAACAGAAAACAATATTACAAAGATCAAGATGATCTCAATCACCAAGAACAAACAATCTGATAACTATGTGTAAACGAGAGAGAAAGTGAGATTGAGTTGTGTGTAGAAGTCTTCGTTTGACCAGCTTAAATACTCCACTTCAATAGCTTTCACACTTTGGCAATCGCAACCCTTCAGCTTTCCTTAACTTGACATTTTAGCCCCTCAATACTCCTTGTAGCTACACTTTAGTCCCTGTATAAAAATAACAAACAAACAACCAAAGCCTTCTAACCAGAAACAGATCAAAACTTTCAACACCAAAGATATTCAATAGTTGCCGATTTCATCATAAGTTTGTGTCGATAATTTTAGTTTTTTTTTCGGTTTTAGGTTCCAAAGATCAATTAGAATATCAATCAAAAATGGTGTTTGTATGCTTTGGTAACGTGACCATTTCCTTGCAACATTTTTTATGCAGAACAAACTGAGCGACACGTTGGAAGTTTATTTCCAAAGATGTTGTCTTTAAGGATTTGGCATACTCGTTGAGTTGCATATAAACAACAAACATAACCCTGGTTAAATTACGTAATTTATCCCTTTGTTACACTTATATTATATTCGATCTACACATATATCGACTTTATAAGTAGCAGTACTTACTATGTACCGCGTTAACACTAAGGTACTTACATAACACTAACAGTACTTAAATTACACTGACAGTACTTGACACTTAACAAATAATTCCCAACAAAATACAAGAAAACGTAATACGTTGGAAAATTCAAGAAGCACGAATAAAAGAATAAAATAATGCTGGGAATGTACGGGTTCTTACAGTAACGGGAAATTAATTTTTCTCGGTTATGAGCTTGTATTAAAACATTCAAAGTTTTAAGCTCAGAAAGGAAAGTGTATCTTTTAAATAAGAGAAATTTTTCTCATAACGAGAAATTCATCTTTCTCGATCATGAGCTTTACGTTAAAATATTCAAAAGGTTTCAAGCTCTTGAAAACGACTTCTAAGTAAATGTCAGCTTAGGACTCGTTCTTCAGTTAAACGGAAAGTGTATATTTAATGATAATCTTGTCCTCACAACGAGAAGCTTACAACTTCTCGGACTTGATCTCGTTTTGTAAGATATTCAAAATCTTAAGCTTAAGTAATTGGTTTTCAAAATGTTGAACACAATTTTTCGAGAATTTTTCAAAAGGTTTTTCTAAATCTTTCAAAATTATGTTCAAAAATGTTTTGATAAAAAGAGCATGTCTTATGGAATCGATAATATTTACAATCCTAGAAATGTCATTCAATAATGACACGGGGTTGTAAATAAAGTTCGAGCAGAAGTTCAAATGTTTTAAAACATGTTGAATATGGCTTGCTATTATTTCAGATAGTAACCCGCTTTTCACATTAATGTCAAGCATTTCACCAGAAAGCTTTGACTCAACAACGGGAATTAATTTTCTCGGGCATGGTTTACTTTATAACCAAGTAAGGGATTGTGTTTACGTTATAACACAATCTAACACGAATATATGTACGCATCAGTGCATTTATTTGTTAAAACGAGAGAAATCTTGTTTTTATGAAGTTATCATCTCCATAAACCGTAGCAATTTACAATTGATATCTACATACTCGACGATGCGACCACTCAAACGACGACTACAGCTCTTTAGATAGAACACGGGTCAACAATTGAGGGGGAGCACTTGTCAAGCTTTCAGAATCTTCGATGTCGAAAGTGGCAAGTTCACAAATTGGTGTCAAGATAACGATATCAATCGTACATGTGGTGTCATGAAAGATAACGCGCTTTGCAAAAAGGAGGAGATAATTTCAGATGTTACGGGGGTGACCAACATTCGTGAACAAGAACCACGTGATTCTATCATATGATGTTCTCATCATTCAGGTACAACCTCGTAAATTTATAATCTTGTGAATACATTATCATATTTGATCTTTGCACGTGATAAGTACCTTACACTTGTGTTTAAAAAGCTACTTAATTTACGTATCAAGTACACCCTCATTAATTTGAGGGGGAGCTTGTGATAATCATGGAGATAATTGGATTTGCGTTTTTTCTTCCCAAATTTTCTTAAAATTTCATTAAATCAATTGATATTAAAAATATCCATTGGGTTAATATTTTAATACGGTGAGAAAATGTGATTTAGTATTGAGATCAATAATGGTTTGACTTAATGTCCTGGCTCATCCCAACATATGCGAAATGTTTTCGAATATCGTGGTATATGTTAAGGGGGAACAAAATGGATTTCATGGTGACGTATACTTACCCATACCCTATCTATTTCACAACGGTGGAGATTGTGGTGACATAAGGGTGGTAGGATAGTTTAAGTCCAATGATTCTTCTAGAACCAGAGGAATCTTCCCAATGGCATTCCATAGCTAGAAATAGTAGTCGGAAAGATGGAGAAAGTTTGTGAACGTATCGGAATGCCGACCAAATACTTAAGTTAGCACTTGAACAATCACAACAAGGTGCTAGTTATTACGTATCGGTAAGCATTGAAGGGGGTTGAAGAATGAAAAAGAATTGTAAAGATAAAGGGTCTAAAGAAAGAAGCCCTCCTTACAACTTAGGCAGAAACTGGGTCAACACATATGCTATTGAGATCATTTTTAATGATGCTCGATATTGAAGATAGACATCATAGACCCAGTGATGCAATGCACAACCCATCACAGCTAACTCATATATCTCTTAAAAGGTATTTGTTTTAATCACACGGAGACAACGCATTATCTATCAATTTACTCACTCCGAATATATTGGTATTGAAATGGTGGCACTCATCTCCAGCCTCCGATCACTTAAAATCCCAAATGCACGATTGAGTCTAGAGCCATTTGAGATCATCAATAATCTCATTATGACACATTTTCATATTTACTTGTTTCTTCACACACTGTGAAAAGTAAGAAAGATCTTAAGAGTCCTACGCAAAATTTTCATGATCTTGCCTGAACATCTGAGTAATACGAAAGTATTTACAATGAAGATGGAAATCCTTCTTGAGCGAACATTATAAAGCTCGTGGTTGGTGACTTGTGCGATTCTTTATGAATCAAACTTGTGATAACTGGAAAGCAACAACGGTTTAATTCTTAACTGAACTTAAACACGTTCCAGGCCTCTACGCAATATCTTAGTGATCTTGCCAGAACACTCAGAGTAACGCTCTATAGTGTTCACAGTGATGAGTGGAAATCCTTCTAGTGTTAACATCAAACAGCACTTGGTAGGTAACTTGCAAGATTCTATATGAATCAAGCTCGTGACAACTGAAAAGCAACGATGGTGCGGTTCTTAATTGAATTTCACTTGTTCCATGTATATGAATTGACGGCTTCAATCATGCGGATAATTTTATCCAAATGATTCACTCTTTACGTTCGCAGTCAACTTTCGACGGTCGAGTAAAGAGAACGGGCTTACCTCCGAAATCTTGTAAAGGAGGTTCTTAATTGAAACTACTTGCCACAAGTACGATATTTAATATCGTCCAACGGTCTTCACCGGCCGGAGATAAAATGCTACCTAATTAGGTTGAAATGTTCAAAGCCATTTCATCCGTGTCTATGCAGCGTAACAAGACGGTGCCATTACGGTGTCCGAGAAGAAGTCGTCCCCGCATGCTTATACTTTCTGCACTTAATACTTCAACAAATTCAAGAAAGCCTAAAAGTCAAGTCTTCCGCTATATCAAACTATAAAGCTTTCAAGAATCTATAAAGGTATAAGTATGTAGAACATGAAGTCACGGGGAGGCGAATATCACAAGTGATGAATGCACAAGGTCAAGGCAAGGAAACATGTTCAAGACTAAAGTCAAAGATCACATCAGCATATTCACAAGAACAAGATCGAAGACTCAAGCATAATATGTTAGGTTTAAGATTTTGTAAAATGATGTGACCTCCCTTAGGGGGAAATTGTTGGAAATACGAAATTCCAAAGAAAGTCTCGGTCACATCATTGTTAGCACAGATCACGAGCTATAGACTATTTAGGACTTTGTCTCTTGGAGCGACCTCCTTTAGGGGGAGATTGTTGAAAATACGTTTTTACGTATTTAGGAAGGATCAGTCACTCCAACGAGATACATATAGTTTGTGCTCGTGATCTAGTAATGTAACAATATAACCCATAAAGCCCACATGTGGGGTGGGCTATATATACCCCTCCTAGCATATTATGAGGGGTTGGTTCTCACACTTTCACTTTTCTAATCTAATATTCTCTTATTTCTCTCCAACCTATCTCTCTACTTTCTCTCTCTAGTTCTTCATCTATCTATCTCTTGTGATCATTCCAAGCTTAGTATAATCCAAGGATTATGTAGACCTACAAAAAGTAATATAGTATAAATTATAAACGCTAATCATAAAAAAACTCAAATTTTAATAAATAATACTAAAACATCACATGGTCGAGAACATTTTTCATATAATTACAGCTACCCGATAAATGGAACATTTAACAATAAAATCATGTCACCAACGCGCGAGTCTGCATGCCTGTTTTTATACTTTTTAAGAGCACAGGGTACGGGCCAATTTCTTTTGGCTCCGTGGGAAAACGCAGCCCGAAAACGCCATGAAACACACCCCTCTCGCGTTTTCGTGTCTCGAGCACATGGTATATGTTTTATATGTTTTGATTTGCTTATGTTTAATAAATGCCTAAGCATATACATGCATGACCAGTTTCACCTAGTTATGGAGGTACCATAACCATAACACTAGAGGCACCAGTGTTATGACTTCACCACGGCAGAGTGATAGCTCGTGGCGTCCCTTTCAGCTTTTGGCCATATTATTATGTTATCATGTGGGGCGTATGGGTGCATCCTAGGTTACACGTTTTTACAGATTATTCAGGTGAATGTGGTGTGTGCCTTGCATCCTTCACAAGGAGTTGATCCCTCATACCCAAACTTATATTAATTAGAGGCAGCCCCTCTAATTGTATGACGAGGTCACCCCTCCAAGTATTCATGCACGTTGATATTTCATGACCTATATTGGCTAATGGTAAACATGTTAAACATTTTTTATAAGATAAACATAAGGCTTTTCAAACTATAAAACCACTTTTACTAAGTTATGTCAGGTTTTCCAGGACTAAATCATTTCCGCTGCTATATGTTGTTTATGCTTATGATATTCATTCTATGCTTGTATATCCGTGCACTGAGTGTTATGCTCAGTCGTTTTCCTTTCATGTTCCCAAAACGGCAGGTACTCAGGGACGCTCGTAGACTTTAAGCGTACGTGCATATGGATTGGAAGCTTCCTAGCCTTCATTACTTTATGCATTTCTTCATACTTTTGATACTCATTTCCATGGACATTGTTTAGTCCTTTTCATTTACAGTACTTATGTTTGTGTGTGATGAGCTTTTACTTGGGTACCGATGTTTGTTTCCGGTATTTCCTTTATGGTCATGTAATGTTTAATACATTTATCCTTGTATGCTTTGATGACACGCCATAATCACGCGTGACATTCCATTTACCAAAATGGGGTGTTACATTCACTTTTCTAATCTAATATTCTCTTATTTCTCTCCAACCTCTCTCTACTTTCTCTCTCTAGTTCTTCATCCATCTCTCTCTTGTGATCATTCCAAACTTAGTATAATCCAAGGATTACGTAGACCTACATAAAGTAATATAGTATAAATTATAAACGTTAATCATAAAAAAAACTCCAATTTTAATAAATAATACTAAAACATTACATGGTCGAGAACATTTTTCATATAATTACAACTACCCAAAGAGTGACACATTTAACAACAAAGCCATATCACCAACCCGCGTGCAACGCGCGATTCTGCATTCCTGTTTTTATACTTTTTAAGAAAAAAAATAGAAGAGTATTACTAGTAGGACCTATTGTTTTTTTTAATAATGAGTAATAGCAAATGAAGTCTAGCTCAGTTGATGGATGCATTTGGTTATAGTCTTTATAGGAGGGAGATAAGAGGTTCGACTCCTGTCATTCCCCATGTGGGGATTTTCCTAGAATTGGCAGCCAGGTTTGAATCCCATCACAATGTCTTGAAGCCCGTTAATGGAAAACTAGATGACGAAACTTACGCAAGATAATCCGCTGCAACAAATTGCCATTAAAAAAAAAAAGTTAATGAGTAAACCAAAAACCAAATAAAAAAACCAAAAACAACAAGAACCCAACTGTTTCATCTGTTAGATCATCATCCTCAAAAAAACATAAAAAAAAAACATAAAATCAGATCGATCCGACAACAACACAAACCTTGTGAAACATGTCGACAGTGGAGGAGATGGGGGCAACAAGTGGTTTGGATCCAGACATAGACTCAATCCGACTAACATGGAACGCATGGCCCAAAACAAAAGTAGAAGCAAGCAAATGCATCATCCCGTTTGCTGCTTCGATATCTCCGATCCGACATAACATCAACATCCCGACAAACCCTTACCCTCCTTTGAAATGTAAAACGTGTTCTTCGGTGTTAAACCCTTTTTGTCGGGTGGATTTTCAGGCGCTTATTTGGATCTGTCCTTTTTGTTTCCAGAGGAATCATTTCCCACAACATTTTTCCGGTATTTTACTTTACTTTTTGCCGAATCACAGTTTTTGTTTTAAGTCTTTATATTATAAATTAGATTCTGTTATTGGAATTGTCGTCCGATAAAAAACACATAGTTTGAGAACTGTTTACTTTTTGCTGAGTGATAGTTTTGTGTGCACGTGGTTTAATGTATGTTGTTTTGGGATTGCTTAATGGTGGTGTTTGTTTTGGCTTATATGTGGGCTTATGAGCTTATTTGATTTCAGCTTATATTTCATAAGCCCTAATTTTCCGGCTTATTTTGAGACTTATGGGCTTAGGGGTTGTTTGTTTTAGCTTATATAACGTAAGCATATTTTGGCTTATATAGCATAAGCCTCAATTTAGTGGCTTATTTGGAGATTTATGGGTTTATCTAAGTTTGTTATGATATAATAAACTTATATAAGCCCATAAGTCACCAATAAGCTTAAAAAATTAGTGTTTATGAAATATAAGCCGAAATATGGCTTATTTTCGGCTTATATAACGTAATCCCAATTTTGTGGCTTATTCTGAGACTTAGGGGCTTATATAAGTTTATCATGATATAATAAACTTATATAAGCTCATAAACCTCCAAATAAGCCACAAAATTAGGGCTTATGTTATATAAGTCGAAATGGGCTTACATTATATAAGCCAAACCAAACACCCCCTTATATAGGTTTATTACGATATGATAAACTTATATAAGCCCATAAGTCTCAAAATAAGCCAAAATTTTGGGGCTTATGAAATATAAGCCGAAATCAAATAAGCTCATAATTCCCACATATAAGTCGAAACAAACACCCCCTCATTGTTGATAATGTATCTTGTCACTTTATTTAGTTGTATGGACGTCGTTATAAGACTATTTAAAAGTAACTAACTTTATGAATTTCAATTCCCAAAAATTCAAAAAGCACATTTTGCGGAATGACAGTTTTGTTTTGGGCGTTGTTTAGGATTGGTTAGTAGTAGTTTTAAGTGTTTAGATTGTATACATGGGATTGTTGTTTGAAAATGTATCCGACTTGTTACCTTTATTGAGTTTGTGTCATCGTTAGGATCACTGGATCAGACTATTTACATTCTGAATTTCGATTATTTTATGTGTATAGGGGTTAATAGTCTCAAATGTATCTTACTTGTCACTTCTTTGACGGAGATTTTTGTAAATTGATGTTTATGTTATGTGTTCCCGTTAGAGGTATAATTTTGATTTGCGTGTGGTTTAATGTGTGCTGGGTTTGGGATTGTTTAGGTGTTTGGGAATTGGGATAACTAGTATTTTGAAGTGTTTGGATCATTTAGTTTAGGGGGTGTTTGGGATTGTGCTTAGTTGTTTGAAGTAAATGGATGAGATTTTTCATATACAAGTTACGCAGTCTAAGAGGGATATCCTCGTGAGTTTCCGACCCTTTCCCTTTTCTTGGCAGTTTCAAGTGTTGGGATCAATTTTTTTACTCGCTGTTTGGGGTTGCTTATTTTTTTTAGAACCATAACTTTTTCACTCTATACCACCTATCTCACAATATAGGTCGCAAATACCTCAAGCGAGGCTTGAACCCACTACCTCTAGGTTGGCACTGGACCAAAGTACTTAAGCTACAGTTTTACAAGTTAAGGATGAGCTCGGGACCAATCCCGTCCTGAACCCGTCCCGAACCCGTCCCGATTTTAGTGCTCCCGATTTTTTCCCGATCTAAAAAGTTATGTCGATCCCGTACCGAACGGGATTCGGGTACCGGATTCGGTACGGGTATCGGGACCGGTATCGGGAAATCGGGCTTTTCCCGTTTTTTTTTGGGAATTTCCCGATTTGGTACAGATCTCGTACCGAATTAGTGGTCCTGAATTTTTTTTCACCTTATTTCGTAGTCCCGGTCCCGTATCGAACGGGATTCGGGTACCGGGAATCGGTACGGTTCCGGGAACGGTTCGGGTTCGGAATCGGGATCGGGTCAAAATGCTCATCCCTAGTTTTACTTATAGACAAGTACTTATAAGTTGCTTCAGAATATCCAATTGAGGAAATGGTGTTCGGAATTTGCTTATTTTTAATCAAGGGCAAGTTGTAATAAGCAATAAGCAGAAGAAATTTGCAATTAAATTCAGTTATTATAGGGTTTAGGTCAAGTGTTTGAATGGTATTTGGGATTACTTGTGCTTGCTACCAAATGGCGTTGTAAGACATCTAACCTTCTTACAAGAGGTCTAGGCTTCAAACCTCACTAGGTCAGCGTTTGGGGGTCGTCAGGGAAAGGGTCAAAAACGGTCACAGGGACATCTGACTCGAAAACGCACATTCCCTGTGTAGTCTGAATAGGGAAAACCTCATCCATCAATATAAGCAGTTTGCATCATCTAAACTGGTTATGCTAGAGTATGCAGTTTATAATAAGCAAGCAAGATTAGGATATGCTTGTTGTAACGCTAAAAGTTGTACGACTTAATAATTATGTATGCTGTTTTAACAATTGAATATAGCTATTCAGTTATTGTCATCAATGTTGCATTGCTTATGTGTATGTGTAACCCTTTTTATCGACTTTTTACAGGTATATCAGAAACAAATGTCCCCGCTGAACTTTACCCGCAATATACCACAATTGAATATAGTTTCCCTAGTTATGAAGCTGTTGTTCCACCGCCCGTTTATGTCTTTGTTTTTGATACTTGTATGATTGAGGAGGAGTTAGGCTTTGCTGTATCCGCGTTACAACAAGCGCTTGAATTTTTGCCTGAGAATGCTTTGGTAGGATTTGTTTCATTTGGGACACAGGTTCAGGTTCACGAGTTAGGATATGGTGAAATGTCGAAAGTCTATGTTTTTCGTGGTTCAAAAGAGGTTAGTAAAGATGAGGTATTGGATCAGTTAGGTTTAGGTAGCGTTGGTGGTAGGAGAGTTGGTGCTGGGCCAGGGCCGGGGCAAGGGTTTCAGAAGGGGGTAGTGCAGCCAAATGCAGGTGTTTCGAGATTTTTGTTGCCGGCTTCTGAAGGTGCTTATATTGTTCAAAAGGTGAGTTTTTTTTGTTTGGCTTATGTGTAAGAGGGTGTTCTGGATTGCTTATATTTCCCTCTTTATGCTCTTGTTTACAATAAGACAATAAGTAGCCTTAAAATAAGCACATAGTGTTTGGATCTGCTTATTTCGTGTATATACTAGATTACTTTTCGAGAGGTGGAGAGAAGAACGTTAGAGGGCTGCATATCTCTTTTTAATGGTTTTTAGGTTGAGAATGAGGGAGGTTTAAAAGTCACTTTTGTATCAATAATAAGCAGAAGTAGCTTTTCTTTACTAACACTTTAAACTGCTTATTATGAGAAGAAAAGAAAAAAAGCGATCCGAAGCACCCTTTAAAGTTGTAGAATTTTGTTCGTATGTGTTACTGATTGAAGTGTTGGAATTAGCTTTTGGAAGAATTAGGTACAGATCAGTGGCCGGTTCCACCTGGTAATCGATCGTTGAGGTGTACTGGTGTTGCATTGAGTGTTGCAGCTGGTTTGCTTGGGGCTTGTATGCCTGGTACTGGTGCACGAATAGTAGCTTTGGTTGGTGGTCCATGTACTGAAGGACCTGGTTCGGTAAGTTCTTCCATGAACTTTTTGTTTATATCTATATCTTTGCTACGGTTGAATCTAAACTTCTGCTGGTTTTGGGTTGCTTGCAGATTGTATCAAAAGATCTTTCGGAACCGGTACGTTCACATAAAGATTTGGATAAGGACGCAGCACCGTATTTCAGAAAGGCAGTTCAGTTTTACGAGGAACTTTCAAAGCAGATGGTCAGCCAGGGTCATGTCTTGGATCTTTTTGCGTCCGCACTTGACCAGGTAAAAACTCATGGTAGCTTATGATAATCATTTGAGCTTTAAGCTCTTCTATACTTCTATGTGATTGTCGTCATATATATAGGCATAAAATATGATAAGTACATAAAAGGTTGGTAAATATTACAATAACGAGTCTGCTACGGGTTTCACTCGTTATGAACAAACAATAGAGCTAGTCATTATACGGAAAACGCGTAGTTCAATCAAATGGCAATCCATTAAAACATAAATGTTGCTAACCATAAGGTGAAACCAAAGTCTCGGTATACACAAGCCAATCGTGCCAATCAGTACTACATTTCTTAAATCTCTTGATGGTTTTATCTGATAAATTGAATTTTATAATATGAAATAAATCTAAGTCGATCACAACCTCACCTTCGAGTGTAAAGCAAATAGGCGTCATGAAATAATCACAAGGAATTCCAACCCAATTCAGTTTAATCATCATACTCCATGAATTTTCGACACCATATTCATTCATCACCCAAACATAAGCATCTCCTTGATCACCGCCGTAAAGTGCATACAGACAACCTTTCAAATCACCTAAACCTTGAAATCCAGTTGTTTCAACCTCACCGACATTTGGTAGACATGTTTCCTTAAAATTCTCGTCTTTCAAGTCAAAAGAAAGGATGGTATCACATTTGTTAGAATCATTGTGGTGCCTAACTAGCCAATGAACCGACCCGCTGGAGTAGATGCCAATTTCGTCAGGCTCGTTCATCTCAATATGAGAAACGTGAACCGTTCTCCAAGAGCCGGTTCTAAGATTAAACACCTCAGAATTAATAGATTTGCCAGAAACAGAACGAGAGGCTCGTACCATTTTATAATCATCAGTTAAAAAATCATAACCGAGCCCGTAAAACCGTGTGCCATTAGATAATGACATTGGTGGGTCCGGTATTAGTCGGGTTTCTTGAGTATTCGGGTTCCACAAGAGGATGCAATCACTGTAACAGACAAAGTAGACCAATCCGTAACAAGAACCAAATGACTTTTCACCTACCATTTCTTTCTCTGTAGGATCGTTTAAACTGACAATGGCTTGTGCTTCCTCGTCATCATCATCAGCGCCTTCATAACATGATGGCGATTCAAAATTAATAGAGTGATCTGAATGAGTTGACCTGATATACACCCGCGAATGATTAGTTTTGGTATCATAAATGGCTCGATGATGATGCAATTTAACAAACGATGCAGATGAAATGAACGAACACCAGTACTTGCATACTGATTTGAGTTGACCTAGAGACTTTGTAGGTAACCTCAAAAGTATGTCGATTAAGATATCACGCGGAAGATCAAAAAGATCAGACATTGCCTTGATTTTCTCAAGTTCAAAGAAATATGACTCGATTTATATAGAGTTTGGTCCTCCTTGAATCAGTCAATGTCAATTTGCACTGTTGAATACTTCAATTCAAAGTCAAGCACATATAGATATCTTCCCCCTTTCCCCTTGTTTTCTTAATGGTTACACCAAGAATATGTCCGATTTATGAACCAAATTGACTCGATCTATCGTCTAGAATCAAACAAATATAAAAAATTTAACTTGCCATACCGCAGAAAGAACTATTACTTTGTCATAAACCATGATGAAAGCCAGGTTGTCAAAAGGGAGAAAAGCGCTCGCTAAAGCGAGAAAAGCGACTGAAGCGACCCAAAGCGCTTTATATCTGTTGAAGCCAGGCGTTTTACTGAAGCGAGGAAAGCGACCGAAAAGCGAACAAAAAGCGACCTTAAAGCGCCCGCTTTTGTAAAAAATAGCCAGTTTTCAAATTTTTAGATAAAGAAGATGTACAGCCGGCCCTAATCTTTTAAATTATTTGAATGAACTTTTATTTTGTGGTCTTTTTATATTAAAAATGAAGATTTTAAGATAATTATGCTTTTATTTAATAATTGTTTTATGCTAGACAGTAGACACTATTATATGCACATAGAGTAAAATGCTTACTAAAGCGCTCGCTTTTCTCGCTTCTCGCTTTTCGCTTTGGAAACGGTTATGTCGCTTTAAGGTCGCTTTCGCTTTTAACTACCTTGGATGAAAGAAAAAGGAGGTGAAAGCAAAATTTTAATGACAACCGAAAAACCTAAATGGCCAAATGCGGTCTATATTATAATTATCCTATGTTTTTCTAAGCTAATGCCGTTTATTACTTTTTAGGTTGGGGTAGCAGAGATGAAAGTTTTGATCGAAAAAACTGGTGGCCTTTGTGTTCTATCTGAAAGTTTTGGGCATTCAGTTTTCAAGGACTCATTTAAGCGTGTCTTTCAGAAGGGTGAAGAATCACTTGGTCTCGCCCATAAGTGAGTATTTATGTGCTTGATGATTTAATTATGTGTCTTCTTATTGATACATGGTCTCGTCATCTAAAAAATATTCACTGTTAATCACACGTGAAATTGCTCTTATTACTTTCAGTGGCACACTTGAGATCAATTGTTCAAAGGACATCAAGATTCAAGGGATCATCGGACCTTGCACATCTTTGGAGAAGGTGATTTACTGAACCTTACGTGGATTCAATTTGTTTAGAATATTTTTTTAGTTTTTTGTCGTTGGTTTCCTCACTGCTTTTCGCTTTACAGAAAGGACCTGCTGTAGCCAGCACAGTGATTGGGCAGGGAAACACCACAGCTTGGAAGCTGTGTGGATTAGATAAAGATACTTGCTTGACGGTTTTCTTCGATATCTCGTCAAGTGAAAAGTCAGATGCCTCGGGAAATGTAAATCCACAGTTCCACATACAGACTGTTACGAGGTAAATTACCGAGTATTTTGTATAAACTGCGAAGCTTGTTTCTTTATGTGGATTTTATCCGTGTGTGATTGAAGTTATATGATTTATATAAACTTTTGATACAGTTATCAGACCATCGATGGAGAATCGAAGATGCGAGTAACCACCATTACTAGAAGTTGGTTAGAGAGTTCTGCAATCACAGAGGTAATAGATATAAACTTTTTGGGTACTCTTCGTGTAGCCCTAACTCTATATATCCTTTTAATTTGGTATCTCGGGATAGTGACCATTTATGATATGTTCTCGGCTATGTTGCACGGAAACACCCCTCGGGTGCCGTGCCCGTCCCGGAAACGTTTCGGAAACGGGAAACGCCTGGAAACGCGGCGGAAACGTTTCCTCAAAAAGGGAAACGTTTCCTGAAGATGGGAAACGCCGAGGCTCTAGCAGAAACGCGAAAGGAAACGTTTCTTGGGCTTTTAACACGTTTCTGGGCTAGTTTTTGGGCCATGAAACATTTTTTGGTCCATTTATATTGTATGAACATATGGTAGGTCCCCATATCTACTACAAACCTTGAAAAATTGATTATCGGTATTTGTTTAATGTTAAGTATATGTTATGTCTCACTATCGGTATTTATTTTTTCTTGCTTTATCGGTTAAAGATTCATGTTTATCTAATTTATTAATAATATTTATAAAATACAAAAACGTTTCTAGCCGTACCCGTTTCATGGATTTTGGGACATTGGCGTTTTTAAGTACCCGTCCCCGTCCCCGTCCCCGTTTCCGTATCCGTCTCCGTGCAACATAGGTTCTCGGGTCTGAGAAAACGGGAAAATCTATAATCTAGTCATCCAGTGTACTTTGAAATCTTATCAGCTCGTATAGTTTTGATCAAAATAATTTGTTTTTGACAGGAATTGGTTCAAAGTTTCGATCAAGAGACTGCTGCTGTGGTAATGGCCCGATTTACCTCCTATAAAATGGAAATGGAGGTAGTAAATCAATAACAATACTAACCATAAACATAATCGTGTATTCTTAATATATCTCATATATATCTAATGGATCTATGATAATTACAGGAGTCATTTGATGCAACAAGATGGCTAGATAGAAACCTCATTCGTCTCTGTTCTAAATTCGGTGACTACCGAAAAGATGATCCAACTTCATTTGCCTTAAACCCTTGTTTTTCGATGTTCCCTCAGTTTATGTTCAATCTTCGAAGATCACAATTTGTGCAGGTAAAACTTCACACTTACAGTCATTAAAACTTGTCTCCACTTCATAAACAGGTTCGGGTTAAAACAAGTGAAATTTAGGTGCTGGACACCTAACGATGTGCTTTCTTCGAATATTTAGAAATGTAATCTGTCAAAATTCATGATAAAATTGATTGAAAGTCGAGTAATAATCATATTTTTTTGAATAAAATGATTTAGAAGGAGGTTTTGTTATTACTCATTTGACCACTTGAGCGACTTTCTTTTTGTTCATGACAGGTATTTAACAATAGTCCTGACGAAACTGCTTATTTCCGTATAATGCTTAACCGGGAGAGCATAACAAATGCGGCTGTCATGATTCAACCTTCATTAATATCATATTCGTTTAATTCACTGCCTTCACCTGCATTACTCGATGTAGCATCCATTTCAGCTGATAGAATCCTTTTATTAGATTCGTACTTCAGTGTAGTTATATTCCATGGTATGACAATAGCTCAATGGAGGAACATGGGTTATCAGAATCAGCCAGAACACCAGGTTCGTTCTTGCTTACTTCATTCCTCTCGATTTGGATTTTTCTGAAGCTTTTTTGTGCATAAAATGTAATGTCGTGTTTTCTTTTTCATTTTCTGCAGGCGTTTGCACTGTTGTTGCAAGCACCACAGGATGATGCTGAAATTATTATTCGTGAGCGTTTTCCAGTTCCAAGATTAGTGGTGTGCGATCAGCATGGTTCTCAGGTCATCCTTGAATCTTAATCTCTTATCTTTTTTCGTTAAAAGTTATCTAGGCTAGATGTCTTTGACTATTCGACTTTGTTATCTAGAAAATCGAATCTGAATTTACGCTTGTTGGATTCAACTGACAACTTGTTTTGTTATATGATGGAGCAGGCTCGTTTCTTGTTGGCTAAGTTGAACCCTTCAGCAACATACAACAATGACGGGGCGACCGGATCAGATGTTATTTTCACTGATGATGTGAACCTTCAAGTATTCTTCGAGCATCTACAGAGGCTTGCAGTTCAATCATCCTAAGACCAGTTTTTTTTATATAAATTTATACAGTCCCAAAATTCATAGGTTAAAAAAAACACGAGTCTTGTTCCCCCGTCCTGTTTACTGAGATTCCTTTAAGATTCTATGGGATGTGAATGTCAATTTGATATCTTGAAAAAATAACGAGAATATGGGGTAATGGTTATTTTTAGTGTTTGAAAAGGGAGATTAGACATACAGTAAGTTATCAGACATTTCTATATTTGACGGTTTTGTAAGTTATTGTGTATCGAATTTCTGAGGTTATATGATGAGTTTATGTCCCGGGGGGACTTTAAAATGGAAGAAAATATTGTCTTTGATTCAGTTTTCGGGCTCTTGTTTTGTTACATCAAATGTACACTTGAATGTTTGCTTTCGGAATGTGCTTTTGGTTTAAATTCAGATATCTGAATTGTAGTGTTTCGAAACTTTTTATTCGGATGGCCTATCCTCTAAGAGACTGTGTGTTCATGTCGTAAGTGGGACATGGTGTTTTTCGAAGTGTAGAAATAGGTCTGTTAACTTAAATGCCGTCGGTTCATAAGGTAGCATTGTTTTTTTCCAGAATCGTTGGTGACCGGCATTATGTTCTGTTTCAGTTTAGTATTTCGTAAGCTATAAACCGTATTTGGTTTCTGGTTTAATAGACGACACCACCTGTATTTGGCTTCTTGTTTGGGACTATACCGGTTTTATACTAGGTAGCTAAAGATGTCAGTTTGCTTGCGGTATACGTTAGTTCAGTTTCACTCTTGCGGTATACATTCATACAGATGTCAAACCCTTATTTTGCGCCTAATAATGAACACCCAACTATGAACTGCTTCGGCTTTTTGGCCTGACGCCGTCTAAAAGATAAGTTCAGACTGTACGTGAAAGTATGTGCTTTCAAGTGAAAGATGTGTTGGACTCGATGCATAAAGATGCAGGCGAGAAGGGAGAATCAAAGAATGCCGAGGGACAGTTTTTGCTTAGGATCGATGGAGGGGCTATACGCTAGTTCAGTTTCACTTTTACGAACACCCCTATTTACAACGTTCATACAGATGTCAAACCCTTATTTTGCGCCGAATAATGAACACCTAACTATGAACAGCTTCGGCTTTTTGGCCTGACGGCGTCTAGAAGACAAGTTCAAATTCTTAAAAAAAATCCAGAGTGTAAACAAAGCACAAAAACACCTAATAGATTCAACATTTACTATGCAAGCACAATTCTCAGTACAAATCAAGAATTCTATATCACTTGTAGAAAATATACAAAATACGAAACTAGCACGGTTTTATCAATGAGTCATACCGGTCTAGCAAACTGTTCAATAGCATATTCCATCCGCTTCACGCTCTAGTTAACAACGTTTACCGAAGAGCAGCATACAAATGGGACCCATGATCTAACGCCCTTTACTTTCTTCCGCCCTTTCTTACCATCCTCGATAAGCTTTGGTGGTGACATTGGATCACCCTCCTTGTCATTCACAGCATCATCGGTTTTAGCCGCGTGATCTGCTTTTTTAGCACTTGGTGATTTAGCTTCCCCGAGCAGATTCATTAATGGTGTTGACTTTTTCACTTCTGAATCATTGTTGACTTTGGGTAAATCTTCAGGACTTGGTTCTTGTTTAGAGTCTTTCACTTCGGGTTCCACTAGACAATCTGCTGTGACCGGCTTCGTGGGGCTGACTTTAGGTTTTTCAGTAGATTCGGCATCAACTGAAGCAGTAGAGAGCACTGTAACAACATATACAAATAAATACAATAAATTAATTTGCGCAAAATGACGATATTGACGGAAAGAAACAAGAACGGTGATATCGACTGCTAAGTCTATTAACAATATCCCTCTAATTTTGGTACTAAAGGTGTGAAGACTATTGTTGGCAAAAGCGTGTTTTCTTGTTAACAATAACCTTTCGCCAAGGCCGCCTAAGCTCTTGCGGTATAACCCGAATAGGCGTAAGAAGTTGTTAAATGCTAAAAGAAAATAGGAAAATTACTGACGTGGCTCATTTGATGCTAGTAGTGATTCTGA
The DNA here is from genome assembly GCA_025667525.1 of Glebionis coronaria. Classification (NCBI taxonomy): domain Eukaryota; kingdom Viridiplantae; phylum Streptophyta; class Magnoliopsida; order Asterales; family Asteraceae; genus Glebionis; species Glebionis coronaria. The sequence goes on along the minus strand of CM046877.1, from coordinate 18,582,367 downwards.
ATCAGGGATGGGATCATTCGGCTTGATAGATTCTAGTTCTAAAAAGAATCTTCAGAACGAGTCGAGAACGTGATTACTCCTACTAAACTAGACACGTTTTAAAGGTTCTTATTTCGAAACCAAAATCCATCAAGCCAAGTGAGAACCTGGCCTAATAACAAACCACTACTAGCATCAAACGAGCCGCTATCATTACTAGGTCACTCTCTTATCATTTCCCTCAACGTATATCTTCCTATGCCTATTCGGGTTATATCTGCAGCTTATGCGGCCTAGATGGAAAGGTTTTCCTAACAGGAACACACGGTTTCAAAACAATCCCATCTCCCACACCAACAACAAGAGATTCACAACCTTTAATTACCAAAAGTGGAGGATCTCCTCAATAAACTAGTTTTTTAAACCACATCAACGTTTTTGCTTCTTTTTTTCCTTTCAGTCGGTCAATATCTTTTTATTAGCAATACCACAAGCTTTAGATTGCTCGGCGAAATATGAGTTGAAAGAAAAGTCGAAAGATATCATCCTCAAAAATGTCGGTTTGTAAATTTAAAGCAACTATAATTTCACAATAAGAGTCGAAGAATGTACCTGAAACTGATCCCCAATTTCCCTCAAGACTGTTGTGACTACTTGAATCTACCGACACTTGTTCAGGAGCAACACCAGAAGCATTCGGTGTAATCTTTTCAGCGGTGACATCAGCCACTAGGCCCACAGCATTACTCTCATTGTCAACCTTCTGCTCGTCTTTTGCACATGTTTCCAACTGAGGTTCATCAAGATCCTCTTTTTCAGTCAAAACCAAGTCGCTTTTCAGAACAGCTTCTTCTGGGGTGTTTTCTTTTGAGGTTTTTTCCACGAGGGGTGCATCAAGATCCGGTTTCTCGGTCCAAATTGAATCAGGGTCTACAAGAGCTTCTTGGGTACATTCGTTTGATTGTTTTTCCAATTTGGGTTCCTCAAAATTTTCTTTCTCGGTGACGACTGTTTCAGGTTCCTTTACAGCATCATGAACTTGGTCTTTTAAGAATTTTACAAATTCGGCAGCATCAGGGTTCTCTATTTCAGTCAAAACTGTCTCGGGTTCCTTCACAACTTCTTGAATCTGCCCTTCTGAACATTTCACAGATTCAGGTGCAACATAATCTGATTTTTCAGTCAAAGGTGTATCGGATTCTTTCACAACTTCCTGAATCGGTTCACTGAGATACTCTTTTTCGATACAAACTGAAACCTTTTCATCAGTTTCGGATTCTTTAGTTACTTCTGGAACAAGTTCACGATCAGATTCAATCTTTTCAACCTTAATTTCGTCGACCACTCCCTCAACCGTTGGTTCGATTTCAGACTCTTTGACGACTTCTGGAGCAACTTCATGATCCAATTCAATCTTATCACTGTTAGCTTCAGATTCCTTAACGGCGGCTTCTGATTCGATCTTCTCACAAACTTCCTGCTTAATACTATCAGCGTCTTGATCGAGAGTTGTAGAAACATCAGGGGTCGTTTTGGTCACCTCTGAATCTTTAGCTTCTTCGGTGATAATTTCAGAGGTTTGACTCTCTTCAACTTTTTCCTCAGCCGTCTTCACAGCCTCAATAGTTTCAGCTTCTTGTGTTTTGGAAACACGAATTGGCTCAGGTGTGGGGTCCACCGCTCCATCTTTGACCAAACCATCTGCACATTTCTCATCAGTCTCGGTCAACTCAAGCTTTGACTCAGATAAAGCATGTGGAGTTGTTATCTCAGTTTCTCCAATTTTCTCTGCATCGGTAACTAGCTTTTCAGTAACTTCAAGACTAGTATCGACTTTGCTGACTTCTATCGGAGCAGTTAACACCTCATTAGTACCTACACATAATAAGACCAAACTCCCGTAAGAGAACTTGAATTGCATGTGAAAGATTACATGAATCAATCAAATATAGATATACGCTGTTTGACATTGCGTTTTGGAAATGTTTGGCATTACTTTTATAACTACTTTCAAAACGCCTCTATAACGTTCACAATTAAAAGACCTGGTAATTATTAATGGTCGATTGGCGGTTTTTGATTATAATCATATAAATTGTAATACAAAAACTACAGATCTATACGAATTATCAAGTAAAAACAAATGCTCACCACCATTTTCGACATCATTAAATGAATAAAACAAATCTTTATCCAGACTTTTTTTGGCCGATCCTCCTTGACTTCCGCTGTCTGAAAATTCTGCAACAGCATCTGAAAAAAACTCATCTTCAGATCTACTAATACTTGCCCTGACCCCATCACTGTCACCAATGCTCGTCTTCTTCTCGATCTTTGGACCTTAAGCACACAAATTTTACAGCATTAACGACAACCCAATAACAGATTGTGTACAAAGATCAGAAAATCACTTGGGATCATTTTTTCAATCTCGGTACCTTAAAGCACGCAAACTTAACGAAATTAACAACCTAAAAAGACATTTGGTACCAAAGTATAAAATCTCACTCCCGTGTCTTTTTTTAATCTTCGGCCCTTGAGGCACACAACTTTAACAAAATTAACAACCTCCCAACAAACATATAGTAAAATAAAACATACTATCTCACTTGGGATCGTTTTATAAATCCCGAGACCTTAAAGCACACAAAACTAACAACTACCCAATGACAAGTTTAGTTACAAACATGAAATTAATCCCGGACATCAAAACACAAAGAGTAACAAAATAAATAAAATGAAATCTCACTTGGGCTCTTTTCTTTATCAGTGTCAGTGTGATGGTCCTCATCTGAAACAGCTTCCGCACCAGTCAGAACAGGGTAACCTTCGATAGTTCCACAATGCTTCTTATGCGATCTTCGGTGCTTGGCGCTTGGGTGTGGGTTAGGGAATGGCCACCCACATCTGGTACATAAATGAACTGCGTGACCTTCATGTCCTGCAAACATTAAAAAGACCATCAGAGTCGATAATTTTAAGACCCATAATCAAAATGTGTCAAAACTGTATTCGTGAGTAGAATTTAACAATACCCATGATAAAAAGTTTGCTAATTTGGTAGAAAAAACTGGAAAAATCTCAAGATTGTCAAAAAGAAAAAAAATCATAAAACTCATAAGAAAAAGTCGAACAAAAGTCGATAAACGCCATTAATGTATTGAATTTACAATGGCAATTCAAATATAACAATACCCATGTTATACAGTCGGTTAATTTAGTGAAAAAACATGAAAAAAATTCAAAAACTGCTGTATCTACCATGAAAATTAACACTAACATAAATATAAAAAATCAGAGTACTAAAAAAAACAAAACATACCCATGTTGCAATTATGAACACACATGTTATACAATTAGTTAAATTAGTGCAAAAACTTGAAAATACTAAATAATTTTTTTTATAAAAAAACATCAAAGTATTAACAAAATCTAAGACATACCCATGTTATAATCCTTAAAACCTATAAGAAAAATAAAATCAGATGTGCAAATAGTGTCTTATATCTTAAATGGGTATAGATATTTTACACAAAATATGTTAAAAAGTGTGTTGATTTACTGTAAAAAAAACAAAAATAAAAAACCATAATAACTACAGTATTAAGAAAAACATTGTTATAAAAACTAAAAATATAAAATTAAAAAAAAAAGTATTAACAAAATCTAAAACATACCCATTTTATAAAATCAAAAACCCATATAGAAAATATATTGCAAGTGCAAATAATAAATCTAAAATGAGTCAGATAAACACTAAAAATATAAATATATAAAAAGTTTTAACAAAATCTAAAACATACCCATTTTCTAACTTCAAAAACCCATGAAGAAAATATAATCAGAACTGCAAATAATGTGTTAAATCTTATTTGGGTCACATAAAACATGTTAAAAAGGGTGTTAATTGAGTGTAAAAAAATAAAAGTAATAAATACCCATTTTCTAACTTCAAAAACCCAGTGCAAATAATGTGTTAAATCTAAAACATACCCATTTAATAACTATTCAAGAAAACCCTTGTTATATAAACAGCAAAAAAATATATAAAATAAAAAGTTTCAACAAAATCTAAAAAACACCCATTTTCTAACTTCAAAAACCCATAAAAAAAATATAATCAGAACTGCAAATAATGTATTAAATCTAAAAATGGGTCATATAAACACTAAAAATATAATAAAAAATCAAAATATTAACAAAATCTAAAACATACCCATTATCTAACTTCAAAAACCCATAAAAAATATATATTAAAAAGTGCAAATAATGTGTTGAAAAAATAAGTGTGACAAGAATATATATAGTGTAAAAAAAAGGAAGAAAAGTAAATAAAGTAAAGTAGACCTGAGTGGAGGGTGTTGGTATGTGTGATCTGATCTTGAACATTATCCATTAATGATTATCTTGTTGTGAAGATCAAAACTGGTTGAAGAAGATGAAGATTATTATTGGGGGTGGCTGCTTGTGTTTTTGTGTTTTTGGAACATAGAGACCAAAAAGGTGCTTTCAGTTTTATACCCTAGCAATGTCTTTTTGTATTCTAGAAAAAAAAAAAAAAAGTCGTAACAGCGGCAAATAGTTAACGATATAATAATTGACTCGTTTATCGACTTGGTAATTTGATGGTCGAACTCGCGATACAATTGTGGAAGTTATGGTCTCATGATCAAACTCGTGATCCGATAATTAAACTTAGTTATGATAAAAAATATAACCTGATCATTTTTAAGTATATATTTAAATGACTTTCAATTTTGAGCAATTCGTAATTGAATCTAAAAAAACATATTTTTCTTGATACGATCTATGGGCAACAAAGTACCAACAAACATTCATATTTTGACAAGTGTCCAAAGAATAGAGCAATTCTGATAGATTGCCCTAAGATATAAGGCACCAGAGGACATTTGGCGCATTCTACACCCAGTTGCCTTGTTACCCAAAAAAAATAGATCGTTTCTAAAAAGAGAAAATTTAAAATATTTTTTGAAATGAGAATAACGGGCAACGAAACTTTTTGATAATTTTCCCTTAAATTTTCCATACTTACCATTTGTTGACATAAATAAAAGATTCTTATATCTTTCGGGCATTTTTTAAAATCATCTAAAAATAAAGGGAAATTTTAATCAATAATTTTTAGATTCTTCAAAATTGAGGCAATCGAGCCAACTGAAACAACTTATCATTTTTTGTGTGTCACGTGTTTCGGTCGCCTCGGTTGCATCGGTTGTCTCTCTATTCTAAAATGTACACTTGTTACGCAAAGAAGATAGGTCGTCTTGGTTGCCTTAGGCTATTTTCAAAACATTTCAAATTGTGTGACAAAAACGGAACAACCTAGTGTTTTTTGGCCATTTTTAAAAATACCCCTATCTTTTATATAAACTAGACGATTACCCGCGCATAGCGCCGGGAATTTCTAGATGTCAAATAATTCAACGATATGCAATATTGTGGTAAGTTTTTCGTGTACCATGAAAACATCAAAATAAAATTACAAATGATCGTAACATTCGGCATGAAAGTATCAAAATGAAATTAGAAACGATCGTAACATTCGATAAATTATGTAAAGGTTTATTAACTATAAGCTTGCTGCTTGCGCTATTTCTTTATGATAGTAATTATTTTTTTAATCAATTCATGTAACATTTAGATTTTTAGCATGCATGATTTATGCTATTAGATTAATACTATCAAGTATCAACCACACAAATTCTTTCTCGACGTTGGTGTGCTATTAAACATTTTGAATGGACTTCTGTCTTCTTGAGAAGCAAGACTTCTCTGATCTTTTCTCAGCATTAAATGAATTTCATCCCTTGAATGATCTTTTGCTAGTTATTAACTTGAATGATGAAATCAATCTCATCTCAAATACTTCTTAAATTCGTGGGACCTTCCTAAGCAATGCGCATCTCAACATCTCAGCCAATAAAAACATTATCTTATGTTCATCAGATAAAATTCTAAAATTCTAAATAAAAATCACCTTGACATTTCTGCAAAAAAATCCTCTGTTTTCTTACCCATCGTAAGAGCATCTGCATAATGTCTTCAATATGAGCCTCATAATTTATTGGTAGTTGGCAAGGGGATGCGAACAAATTCCTTGGGTTAGCATCCAAAAGGGTCTGTACTAAACAAAATACCCGGTATCAATGAATCATCAGACATCTTAAGATACACACGAAAACACAATCAATAAAGTGATAGCAAAATTTGGTTCAAAATCAGATGCATCTACTCTCGGTTCTGGTTCTTTTTCAGCTCAAAAACCGAAATCAAATATACTAAATTTGGTTCAAAATCAAAAACCCAATTCCACAAGTCAAAATTCGAACAAATCTACTAAAACCATCCTAAATTCATTTAATATAAGAAACTATAACTATATCTAAGATTTCTAAAAGTTAAGCCTTAAAGGTGCTACATAGTTACCTATTGGAGAGAGTTCATTTCATATTAAAAACTATAGATATATCTAAGATTACTAAAAGCAAAGCCGTAAAGGTACTACAAAGTTACCTGTTGTTGCAGAGAGAGACTTCCTGATGAGTCTATGCTTCTTGCAACCTTTATTGTGGATTATCTCTGGTTCGCTTATCTCTTTTTCCCGTTGATTCACATGATCTTAATGAGTAATCCATATTTACCTCCTCTTTTAGCGCTAAATACTCAAAGTTCGCCGTCTAAAATGAGACATGCCACATGAGCTGGCCTTGGGATCAAGCTAATCCTACATTTATAATAAATTTTCTTTGTTGTCAAAGCGTTTCGGCAAATATATTTTCTTTCAATGGAATTTGAATCGAGATATTTCAGCAACAAAAGTTATCACTTGGCAAAATAACTTGGTACAGAAGTAAATGCCAAAGTCGAGACCAACATCCCAAGAATTAAAGTTAGAAAATTACCTTAATAAAAGGTTACTTGGCTTAAATCTCTTTAACAGCCAGTTGTCTAGTTTGTCTATCCATTATCACAAACACGATATAAGAAATAAGATGTTTCTATAATGTATCTTCAATTCATATTATACAATTAAAGTTGTAATTTAGATACATGGTAGTGAGACTCCTAAACAACAAATGTAAGCTTTAGTTAATATAAAGTCTTTTTTTAACACATAAAAGTATTTGTGTAGATAGAATATACATACCCTTTTTTATAAAGTCTTCCTCACTTGTTAGAGCTTGTCGAGGTTTATTCAGATTTCAGGACATGCGCGTAATGATCAGTAGAAAAATCCAAATGCTTTGATCGGTATATCGAAAGTACCATGATAGATCCAGACTTATCAATTTTCTTCAATATCTAATATAGACAAATTCCGTATTGAAGCGAACCTGTAAATGAACCTTTATATTAGCAACTAATATGCTTAAAAAAAGAAATCTCTTTCCAAAAATACATCACAAATTAACCCAATTCTTGCAAACATTGTGGATTATTTTTCATCTGAAACGGGTCACAAAGTAAAATCATAGTAAATAATTAGAAGAAGTCTTCTTTGTTTGTGAATAATTTTGTTGCCCCACCCGATATCAAATCTCTAGCTCTGTTACTGTCTACGAATGATATAATCTTCAAAAACACTACGACCGATGAAATAGTAACATAGGTCATTTAGTCTAAACCTTAATTCATATCCATCTGCTTCAAACGAACTAAGGCTGCACAATTCATGTACCTCCAGTAGCAGCAACAATAGGAAGTCCAAGTTACAAAATTCTAAATAGTGTAATGCACATAAAAAAGTTTTTGTCATTAGCATATGACTCTCTATCACTCTTTTATATCATTAGCTTAAATATATGGTCAGAGCCATTCTAAGTTTCTAACTACAATACAATTAATTCAAAGCCTATCATTCAAAAGTTCATATCCTCAAATGCAACCATTTATATTAAAGTAAAAAAAGAAACATGTAGCAACATTTGTTACAACCAGCATACATGTATCTCCTCAAAGATATTCATAGGTGAAAAGTTTTTCTATTACAAGTGTAATAGCAAAAGAAGAGAACAAAGTGAAACTAAACTTGTAACTAAGGTACCTCAAGCAGCCAATGGACCAAATCAATGAATGAACATTTGGAATATTTTTTTCACTGCCAAATAAATCATGCCATACAACTGACCAACTATAAAATTCACTAAGTTGAAGCCACAAACCAGAGAAATCTACAAACTTGCACACCAACATAGTTTCTTGACACCTTATAAAAAGCACAAACCCAATAATGTATTGCTTTTGTGAGGTCATCAAACTCTTTCTTCTCTGCATACCGTTTTCCGTATAAGACCAAGCATATCAATTACTAAAAATACTTGAATAAAAATCATCCCGACCCAAGAATTTACTTATCAAAGCAACTCAAGAAACGAAAAGCAAAATTACAACCGACTACCAACTATCTACATGAAAATAGTCACTTTTTGAATATGCAAATAAGGTTTTCCCATGATCGACAAAAAAATAAGTTTACCAAAATTGATGTTGTGCACAATCTCAAGAAAAGTATGAGTTTAAACAAATGCAGTCATTAGCCTATTTTTAATAAACAAACTCGAGAAAGTTATATGCAATTAAACAACGAACCAATAGCATGAAGCACATGCCTAACTTAGTAACAATGTAGGAGTCAAATGTTGCGTACATTTTTTGTTGAAATCCAAAGTCAAGAACCTATTTTATCTTACAATTGTTTTTACCCAAAAAGCCACTTAAAATTGTATACTAATATCCATGAAGAAGATGAACGTCAATAGCTTCTAGTTTCAAAAATAATGCAAGTGCTTAAGAGACATATTCACAAACACTTTGAGGGCATAAAAAAGACAACATAATGCTCAACATTGTACTCCTGTGGTAGTGGTCAAAATTTTATGCAAAGTTCTTGTAGACATTTTATCATACACATTATAGGCACCCCAAAAATCAAAACTAAAAAGAATAACAGAACTACATGCCGAAAGATAATTATTAGGCTAAAAACTAAAAGCTTAGACATAAAAATAAAGCAAGCACTAATATTGCTATCAGTTGATACTTAATAGTAACACACTAAAGTAAACCAACAACTTTATGAGCTCCACATTTAACCATTACTCTATATAAGAAATAATTTAAAGATTTTAATTTAAAGCTCAAAAGTAAAAGTATTAAGAAAACATTCTAAGGTCCATAATTATAATCAAAGCAGGGCAACAAAAGTATTAAGAAAACAAACAAATGGGCAATTTAGGGGCAGAAATCAAAAATAATAACAACACCACATACGAATACAGAAAAAATAAAATCGAAGCATATAAATAAAAACAAAAAAATATGAATACTCACCTTGATACTGCTCAATCCCACTCCAACCTGTTCCAGGAAAAAAATTAATTAGCTAAAGAAAAAAAATTATTAGACAGACAAATAATTAATTAGCCAAAGAAAAAAATTATTTATAAAAGAACTTTTAGTTGCAAACCTTTAGCAGGTATCCGAAGCAAACCATAGATGAAGCAAACCGCAGATGAAGCCTCCATCTCATTCTCAACAGATTTCATATAACTGAGTTTTTGCATGGACACAAATTCAAAATAAACAGATAAGATACACGCCTATTGAATTCCTGACAGTGTGTAATCAATCAATAATCAAAATCGGAATAAAAAACACATATTAATGTATATACCTTATTATAGACATGGATTATGATAATTGCACGAATTATGACAATAAAACTTCAGCAGATCACAAACATCATATAACGTCAAATACACATATCCAAATCACCCACAAAGAAAACAACCACCTAACCTCGCCGACGTCGCCTGCCGACCATCAACGCCACACACCATGAACGGCGGCAACGAAGAAGCCCACGGCAACGAAGTAGGTTGTGGCCTGTGGTTATGTGGTATGAACCACAAAGAATAAATACCTAAATCACATGAGATGAGATATCATAAGCCAACGCGTGATGATCTGTGGTGGCAGATGTGATGGCGGCTGCCACTTTTTTAGAGAGAGAGAGATGGAGGCCGTGTATTTTATTTTTAGGGTTTTAGAGAGAAAGATGGAGGATGCGACATTTGTGTGTGTGTTTTTTCAGTTATATCATCGAAGTTTTCAAAAAGTCAGAAGTTAAAGATGGTAATATAGGAAAAATATTCCTATGTTTCCTTGATTATTTCCTAGTTTCCTTGGATAAGTGTACTTAAAAACAAAGTCCTATATCCTTTATAAGTAGTAGGGATAACTTTCTAACAAATTAATGTTTTCATTTTAAATAGTATAAATGTACGTATAATATATTGTTTCTATTTTTGTTTATACCCTAGCAATGTCTTTCTTTTTGGTATTGTAGAAAGAAAAAAGTAATATTAACGGCAAATAGTTAACGATATAATAATTGACTTGTTTATTGAATTGGTAACTTAATGGTCAAACTCGCGATATAATTGTCGAACTTATGATCTGAAGATCAAACCCGTGATTCGATAATTAAACTCTAATAATTTTCAAGTATACGTTTAAATTTTCCATACCATATACAATTTTGGTGACATAAATAAAAGATTCTTATATCTTTTTATATAACTAATTTTTTTACAAAATTAGTGTTTTCATTTTAAATAGTATAAATGTACGTATAATATATTGTTTCTATTTTTGTTTATTGTTTGTATTAAAATTTTATATTCATGCCAAAAGTACTTGTAATGTTATTTTGCTAGCTTGATTATGAGATGCTAGAATTGTAAATTTGTTTCTATTTTTATTATAGTTTTTAAATGTTATAAATTTCGAAGAGAAAAATATATTGTTAAAAACATACTACTATGACTTAAACCGATTAACCTAGTTAGATTATTGGTTAAAGAAAACATAATACTTTCTTTAACAATTCTACATGTTTATCAATGGTGACACAACTCTTCATCTAACCTCATTTTAACCTACTTTATTGACATTTGATAATAAGTTAATAACATATATGTTTTTTTTTTGTGAGTTTCGAATTTTATATATTTTTTGATATTTTTTTACTTAGGGTAAATGTGTAAAATTTTTGTCAAATTATTTGACTTTACCGTTGAAAATCTTTGGTCTCCGGTGGCTTATTTTTTTTTACTTCCACGTAGGTTTTATATTTTCCACATCATATATATCTTGTTTTTCCTTAATTTCACTCCTATAAAAACCCGATCTATCCCTCCTCCATTCATTTTCAAGAACCTTAATTTTAAACAAAAATTGATCTGATTTTTAGGAGATTGATTAATATTGGTAAGTAACTTATTGTATACCAAATCAAGGGTTAACTGAATGTTACATATGCGTAATTCTAATGATTCAATCGTTTTGCCTTCATTTTTATTTTTTTAAAATTGCAGGTTAATTGAACGAATGGCGAACTTTGTGGTGGATTTGTAGCACGATGGCATGTTTATTGGCAATCTCGTCGCATATGCCAATGGCGAACTTCGAGTAATATATGATATAGACTTTGAAGGTATGAAGTATGATAATTTCTTCTCTATTATGCGCAGGTTAGTCTTAATTGCACCTGTAGGGATCTTCTATATTGTACCTGGTGTTCCAATGTATATGGATTTGAGTCCCATCACTAATGATGGCTAGCTAGAAGAATTTGTAGAATGCCTATTTGAAAATGATAGTCGTTTGTCTAGTTATAATGATGTTTTTTAGTTGGTTAATGAGGATAGGTTAGCATCAAATTCTAGTGATAGCGACTTTGATGATGTTAGTAAGAATGAGAATTTGGATGACTTGCCTGAACACATTGACTTCCAAAATAAGGGTGAGGAAAATGTAGTCATTCCTAGGTTGACAACCACGGACTCTTGGTTGAATAAGTTAGTTGGTAAAGGTAGGTCTATGGGTGACAATGACAATGAGAATCCTCAATAAGGAGAATTTGTTCAGTTAATTATAGGATATAATGATCCTGATGATAGTTTTGTTGAACCTAAATACCAAGTTAGGAAGGACTTTCACTACCCTTCTTTTGATCCTGATACACCATGGGATCAATGTGAACCAACATTAGGTATGAAGTTTGGGAGCCCATTACAACTAAAAAACTGCCTAGCTAACTATGAAATTAAAAATGGTTACCAGTTGTGGTATTTACACAATGAGAGTCATGGAATACTGATAAAATGTGGTAGGGATGTTAGTGTTGGTAAGTGTGTTGGTAAAAGAGGTAAAAAAAACCTATTGTTATAGAAGAAAACCATCAAATTAAGACAAATGCTAGTGACGAAACTACCTCAAACATTGATAAAGGAAAAGGGAAATTAGGTGATAATGATAAAAAGAGTGAAACATCAAAAGCTAAATGGTTTGAAAGAAAGGAAAAAGAAAAAGAATATGTGATGTTTGGGGTGGACTATCCATTTAGGCTATGGGCTAGTTGGATGAGCACTGAAAGGTCATTTCAAATCAAAAGCATTTACCCTGCTCACAAGTGTTGCAGAAATTACAACTTAGGTTCATTGGTTACATACAAATGGATAGCTGAGCATTATGTTAGGGAAATCATTGATAACCCTAATATTCGTCACATTGTAGAATTCCATCAAAGAAAAGTTCATGGTAAGTGTGAGTTTGGGTCAATGTAAAAGGGAAAAATAGATGGCACTCTTTGACCATGAGGGTAGATTAATAGACCATTATAGTAGGATATGGGACTACAGGCAAGCCTTGTTGGACTCTAATCCTAGTTCAACAGGTCACATTGATTTGAAAGAAAAAGATGATGGGTTGACTTATTTCAAGAGATTTTATGTGTGTTTTGCTGGACCAAAGGCAGGCTGGAAAGCTGCTTGTAGGAAAGTAATTTGTAGAAACTAGAAGGGGGGTTGAATAGTTTCTAGTTAGTTTTTAAAACATTTCGGCTGAATCCACTGTGCGCGGTTCCTTATGTGTACCAGCGGTTCTTTATCAATAAAGAACCGCCGGTCCATTTAGGGAACCGCCGACAGTGAACTTAACCTTTTGTTGCATGTTAAACTTTGACAAACCTTTGTATCAAATTCTCGATCAAGCTTGACTAGATATGAGATGTGTTTGATTGAAAGATAAATACTACAAGTAAGTAAACACACAAACACATCAAATCAAGAGTACATCAAGCAATAGTCTAAACACTAAGCACACACGTACTAAGCATAAGCTTTTCCGCAACTAGGATGTTTAGACAAGTGATGTACACTTGACCATAATCTAAACATGAAGCACACACGTACTAAGCCTTAGATTTTCCGCAACTTAGATGTTTAGATTATGAGATGCACACAACACACAACAACAAGTATGCAACTATAAATATATCTAAAAAGGTAAAGACATAAATGTAAATGAAAGTACCGACACGATGATTTATAGTGGTTCGGTCACGAAGCTCCTCTTCGCTCTACTCCACTCCTCGAGTACACCTTACTCGAGAGTTACTTCACTAGTCAATAAAACTCCTTTCAGGGCGGAGACCATACACGCCGCTTACACATTTCCGACACTAAGCTAGATGTCGAGTCCTAATCTTAGGTAGGACCAATCTACACAACGTTGCCCACTTCACCATTTAACGACACAAGGCTAGATGTCGAGTTCTAATCGAAAGCTAGAACCAATCTTCACGACTCTTCACTTTGAAGCTAAGTGAGAACTTCACACAACACAACTACTAATCACTTTAAAGTTTAGTGAGAACTCACAAGACACAACCACATCACTTTATAGTTTAGTGAGAACTACCTAGACACAACCACATCACTTTAGAGTTTGGTGAGAACTACCAAGACACAACCTAATCTACCCACTAGTTATGTTTTATGGCCCAACATAACAAACCTTGTGTTTTATGACCTAAACACATAAACCATATAGATCTAAGCACACAAAACTTAGATCTATAACTCTAACACTATATCCAAGTACTAACAAGACTTGGATCTACACAACTAACACCTAATCCAAGGATACCCATCACTTTGATATTCTACCCTTACAAAAACATCCAAGTGTACCCACAACTTGGATCTTCTACTTATACATAGTAGGAAGACTAAAAACATAACTTAGATCTATATAAGGAGAGATCTTCATCATGTAGTGAACCCAACACATCATGGTAATGATAGTGTTCTTCTCTTTGCACTTGAGAGGATGTGGAGATTGAGGATAGAATCACATCTTAAACAAGATTAATCAAAACTAACTAATCAAGGATCTAAGATTGTTTTGAAAGATACTGTGCAAAAAGGATTGAAAGAAAATCTAGAAATGATCCATTATATATAGGGCAACATTGCAACGGTCAAAAACACCCGCGATTCATTATCTCTACCTGCGGTACCTTATCAATAAGGAACCGCGGGTTCCTTTAAGGAACCTCCACGTCGGAGTCCGTGCTAATTTGTCCTTTAGTGGGGATATGCCATCTGGGGTAGTTTATACCCTCAAAGGATATTCCTTTGGCATATGGAATATGCCAAATTCAAATTAAAGAATATTATTTGGAATATACCTTAGAGAATATTCTTTGGAATATTCCAAATTCAAATTTCCATTTTTCTTTTTAATAAAACATTTTCTTAAAAATAAAGTTAATTAAAAATTACTTTGTCACTTTGTATAAAAGTGAGTTTTAAGAAAATATTAATCCTTGATCACTTAGTTAGGTTAATGACATGTTTATTCATACCTTGAGTGATTCATGCTGAATGCGATCTTGGAGATGTCGAGAGAAGTATACAAATATATTCTTGAGTGATTACGAGTACCTTAACATTTTACATAATGTATTGTGAATTGTACGTTTGTCATCAACAAAACATAAAGAGATTATATCGACAAAGCATCGTAATGTTTGCACTAACAATCTCCCCCTTTTGATGATGACAAATAAGTAAACCGCAACACATATTAAAATGCATAAGTTAATTGTTTACACTTACTTCTCCCCCTTTTGTCGAATCAAAAAGGTAGTCAACGTCTTGAAGAGAAGAATCAACGTCGATAGAGCACACGTCCAAAGTGATAGTCATCTATAGCACGTCATTTGAAGAAGAGAAGAATTGACGTCACGAGAGCTAGCATCCGAAAGGTAGTTTTCATTTGTGTAGGAAGATTGACTTCGAGAGAACATGCATCCAAAAGGCTAATCATCACTTGTGGTCGATGATTGAGAGGCAAGAATCCAAACCATAAACCCATCATCCAAAGATATTGAGATTGCGTCATCCTAGTGAAGTCTTCAATCACCATAGGTTAACTAACTCCATGTATAATAAAATGCTTATCTTCAAGATTCCAAAATTCATTACTAGCAAGATATTCGATGAATGATCGCAAATGTAATGACTTGAACTCTTTCAAATGCTCTGCCTTGATATGAGCTCCCCCTTGCTTGAGACACCAACAAAGCAAGAATAGTGACGAGCTACAAAAATGGGTTAGAAGTGTCCTACAAAACAAGGTTAGTAGACAAGAGCATATATAAAAAGAGGACGATAAACAAGTCGTTTGCACAAACAATGACAAGCATTGAAGAAAGAAGTATGCACGCGATGCTATCAACAAAAAAAAATAAATAAAGGAGAGGATCGTGACAAGATCAATTCACAATTGTTGGAATAGAGATAGAAAAGAAACATCCATACCAATTGTAATGATAATATGTCAAAGGGTAAAAAGCTTAGAATTTTTGGAATCACCCAAGAAAATTCAAGATTTAACCATCAACTCTAAAAAAACAAGGAGAGGATTTTGAGGAAATCAATTCAAAATTGTTGGAATAGAGGTAGAAAAGAAACATCCAAGAATTTGAAGATATCATCTCAAGGGGTTAAAAAATTAGAATTGATGGAATCACCCATACCAATTGTAAATTTTAACCGCAATCAACTCTCAAAGAGAGGAACAAAAATATCTCAACCTAGAGACATTTTTGACCAAAAAAATAAAGGAAAACCAAAAGCGGATAAATCGACGCTTTAAGAAAAAATCAGGATATAGGACATTATAGGCAAAAATGCGTATGAATGTCGACACCAAATGGTGCTTAGCATACGATAAAGTACATGCTCAAAGTTTCGTAGCTCTTCTCAATCATTATGGATGTTCAAAGAACAATCACATGATGAGGAAAGGGTAAGGCTCGACTCAACTTAGTTTAGAAAGACTAGAAGAAAGAGACTCGACTTAGAAGAGCATGATTAAAATGAATTGAGAGAGACTCAACAAAGAAGTTAAGGATAACTTCACAAATTGATTCATGAATACTATACTTTAGAAAGTGATAGTGAAATCTCGAAAGAAAATGAGAGAAGAAACTCAAAAGAAGCTCAAGAAGACATGAAGAGTTAGTACAAAATCTAACACATAATCAAGTAAGCACATAGGATAATTCATGCAATGCCTAATGAAGTCTAGAACAAAACAATGTAGAGAAGGTGCGCAATTAACACATATGCAAGAAACATGATTACTTAAAAAGAGAAGACTAAGTAAAACATGTTAGCACGTAGCATTTAAGGACATGCATGAGTTAGACACATCTAAGAGAATAAAGATCATACAAAGATGAAAAAAAGCCTAAAACTTAAGCATAAATTTAATCTTAGTTACACTAGAATCCTAAGATTTGCTTAAATTGGATGCCTTAGCAATAAGCCAATAAGCAATCCACATGCTTAAATGAAAGACAATGGTGGTGGCGGAATTTGGTGGGGTGAAAGGTGAAGTCACCAAGGGTTCAACAAAGTCATTCACAATGGGAATACTTTGGATGGGCGATGTGGGTGAGTTTGAAGGGGTAAAAGGTGAAGTCACCAAGGTATCAACAAAGTCATTCACAATGGGAATGCTTTGGATGGGTTGAGGTTGGGTAGTCACATCCAAAAGAGTACTTGGAGTGAAGGGTGAGGTTAGCTCATTCATTCTAGATTGGAATGAAGAGGAGGTAGAACCATGTGAATGGTTGGTACCATGGGTTGAGATAGTCTTGCATGGAGCAAGAGGTGGTGAGGGTGATGAAGAGATGAGAATTGGAACAATCTCATTCTTGGGTGTGTGAAAGGGTGAAGAGTTAAGTTTGGGTAACTTAACCTTAATTATGAGGTGCCTCTTTGAAGAGGAGGTTTTGGATGAATTGTAGGTTCTTGTAGAACATGGTAGTAATGGGTGGTTT
This sequence comes from Glebionis coronaria, assembly GCA_025667525.1. Taxonomy (NCBI): domain Eukaryota; kingdom Viridiplantae; phylum Streptophyta; class Magnoliopsida; order Asterales; family Asteraceae; genus Glebionis; species Glebionis coronaria. Next base: position 18,565,167 of record CM046877.1, on the reverse strand, counting down.
AAGGGGTAAGGATGAATGGTTTGAGGTGTGAAGAACATGGCTAACAAGGTGGGTTTAAAAAGGGTGAGGGGATGATCCAAACTAGTAAAGGGTTAAAAAGGGAAAGCCCAATATATTTTGGGAGTGATCAAATGTTTGAAACGAAAATTCCAAAGGGTGTTGGAATAATTGGGAAGCTTTAGAAAACCCGAATTTGAGAGCTTCTGCCCGCGGTTCTTTATCTCCACCAGCGGTTCCATATTGATATGGAGCCGCGGTCTATTTAAAGAACCGCCTACATAGGCTAGGTTTAGGTGGTGAAGGAGGATTTTCCAATTCAGCAAATCCTAATGTTCTAGTCTAACTTATCATAAAGTCATGCTTAAGAGCAATAAAAACTAGAACACACACAAAGGAAAGACACATAGGTTCAATTAGCACGTAAGAGGAAAGCTAAGAAAAACCTAATGGCTACAAAAGAAAAAGACTCCTAATGACATACAAAGTTCATCAAAGTAAACTATCATTAGTCATATATAGGAAGAGCCATTTAGCCAATTTAGAGAATGAGTATGAGACTGTCACTAGAGGTGCTCAATTAACGCTAAACACGACCATTTTTACGGGTTATACACCAACTCAACTTCCCACATGGAAGTAATTCAACCGTTAGGTCAAATTAAGATCCTAGTGCATAAATTCTCTAGTAGTCATTCTCAAGTTAGACAAAATGTAATTCCAACATTTGCCTAATAAAGTTTAGCAAGGATGAAACTTACATGGCGACACAATGCATGACCTAATGAGGGTTAAGAATACACCATTGCATATCTTGTCAAACAAGTCTAGTCAAGGTTATTTACCTTAATAGAACTTGAGGCCAATAACTTTAAAGTGTATAAACAAAGTTTACACAAACCAAAGGAACACTCTTGATTGGTCTTTCGGAAATGACACATTTATAAATTGCATAGAAATGTAAATTACTTGAGTATTTAGGATGAAACATCCAAGTTATCAAACCGACTCTGTTGTGCATTATAAGTGATTATTAAACAAAATATGTCTAACAGTTTGAACAAGTAGATTCAATATAACACCATCAACACAAGTGTGAGTTATGATCTGATGTATATTATTAATAAACCACATTCATGTCTACACTAAAAAACATGTCAATTAGATTCGATAATGATACCAATCATAGTTTGAATAATGCATTGATATTTAATCAAAATATTTCTTGATTCCCACAAACACTCTTTTAAGAGAAAATAGCTAAGATTTTCAAAGGGTGTTTCATGTTTTATAGTGATACATTTATCTACTTGAACTAATAACACAATGATCGAGTAAGACGACTCAAATCAATAGATTTGACAAGCTCCTAAAGCTTTCAAACCTAAAAGTGTTAAAGAACATGTCGAGGTGTACAAGATGTTTATGTAACATTTGTAAACCAAGAGATGTTAATCCTATATGCAATGCACACATAATGTTGCAACTAAAATACAAGAAATCTAGCATACATCCTAATAAGGAAAAACTAGATACTAACAAATACCAAGTGATAGGTGTGAAAACACCCATCCTTTTTACCACATAATAACCAAGCCAAAACGTGTATTTTATGTCATTTATGTCAGAATTATGCGTAGTTTGTGTTTTTGTTGTAATTTAGGACGAGAAGGTGAAAAGTGGAGAAAACACGGCTTTCACGGGCTTTTATTGAAGAAAAAGACAAAAGACGAAGACGAAAGATCAAAAGTGGAAAAAGAACGGAAGTCCAAGACCAATTCTGAACATTTAACGAAGAAAAAGTCCAAAGACGAAAGTTTAATAAAGTCGAAGAACTCAGGTCTAATTTATGAAGAAATTTACAAGACAAGTTCATAGAAATCCCGAGACGAAGTCTTAAAAGTCGAAGAAATTAAGAAGACTGGAAGACTGAGGACCAAGAAAGAAAGAAAGAGGAAGCCACCAACCACTCCCCTCTCTTATAAATACCACCCTCACTTGTTGTGAGAGGGTGGGTTAGTTTTAGGATTAGATTAGGAGTAAGTAGTTTCTCTCTCTAGATTTATGCTTTCTCTCTCTAGATTAATTTGTGTTTAAGCTTTTGTTATTGAATCCTTACCTTTTTAATTAAGCTTTTCATTTATCATCTTCTTCCTTTCTTGTTTGATTTGTTCTTATTCTTCATTGTTCATGTTCTTGAATTTTTATGATTTTAATCAAGTGGGTTTTGATTGATTTGGTTATGTTTGTTAGTTTTGATGATTTGTTTTGATTAATTATTGTTAGTTGATGCTTATTGGTTGTTTTGGTTTAATCTTTTGTTTGATTTTGATTAATTTGAGGATAGATTGTTGTTACTGTATCTCCCTTCTTCTTCGGTTTGGTGGTTTCTGTTACTGTATTCCCAGAACTTCCGGATCAAGAGTCCTTCATTCGGAAGTCTATAAAGTTCCAGATCAAGTGCTTCATTCGGAAGTTAAAAGTTCCGAATGAAGCAACCTTCATCCGGAAGTCAAAAGTTCCGAATGAAGCAACCTTCATCCGGAAGTCAAAAGTTCCGAATGAAGCAACCTTCATCCGGAAGTCAAAAGTTCCGAATGAAGCAAGCTTCATCCGGAAGTCCAAAAGTTCCGAATGAAGCAAGCTTCATCCGGAAGTTTTAAACTTCCGGATCAAGGTCTGTCAGTTCTTTTTGTTTGTTTTTCTTTTTAAGTTTTTGTCTTTTATTTTCAAGTTTTATTTTTCCTGCCTTTTTCTTTATTTGAATTTATATTTGCTTTCCTTTTATTTTAAGTTTTGATTTGCATCATTTACTTTATTTACCTTTTAATTTTCTCGCAATTTACTTTTTGCCAAGATTTTATCTTTTGTTGTCTCTTTTTACCATCTTTATTTTATCTTATTTGTTTCAAGTTTTCATTTTAAATTAGTTTTAGACAACGACAACTCTTTTATTTGATTCACCAAGAACAACTAATCTCACACAATTAACCAAAAATCAATTCGATTAGACACCGAGAAAACGAACTTTTTCAATTAGCAAAATCTTTGTATCAAAATGGCGCCGCTGCCGGCTCTTTTCGTGAAGATCGAAGGTTTTTGTGAGTGACGCGTTGGCTTTTGGGATCCGTTCACTTGTGAACGTTATTTTTCAACTGCTCAAAAAATTTCAAAAATCCAAAAACATTTGAAAAATCATAAAAAGCATTTCTTTTTCAAAGTTTTGTGCCAAAAATATTCTTCTTCCTTATCTATCTTTCTTTATAGATTTTTATGTCCATTGCGTCCGGTGTGGGAAACAATTATCTAGGAACAACTCTTGTCAATGGTGTACATGTGAGCGGTGCGGAAACGATATCGACTACACACAATTCGGATTTTGTTCCTTGTGCAACTCGACTAATTCACTCTTTTTGAACCCACCTCCTGTTCCCCCGTGCATCTATTGTGGAAGCGATTCTCATTGGTATGTTTCGTGCCCGGTTCGATACCCACATGGTCACGGGCAAGAACCGGGGTACAATTATGACAATGATAATAGCTATCCAGAATACGCACTTGATTTTTCTCCATAACCGGTTTGCAACAACTATGGGGGTCCTTGTTGGGAATAAATCTATGCTTAGTTTGTTTCCCCTGCTAGTTGATTATTCGTACCCCTGCTAGAGTAAGTTCCCCTTGCTAAATAACAAAGGCAGGGGGATTGGTCCCCCTGCTGGAAGTCAAAGGCCCTGCTGTCAAAGATAAACATGGAATAGATTTTTACGCGTTTCAGTTATTATTCCTTAATACTTTCCATAGTTTGTTAGTAGTGATCTTGTACGTGAGTCCTTGTGCCTATAAAAGGACTCACTAGGTTAGCATGTAAAGTGTGTCTTTCTCATTGTGTCTTTCATTATATTACTTTAAGGTTTTGTAAACCCTAATACCATTTTGGGTATTCGTATATCTTTGATATATTAAAGTTTAACGTTTGAATCATATTTGTTCTTGTGCTAAGCATTATATTCCGCATCTTGTTTAGTTACTTTGCTTTGCAAAGTTTCTCTAGTGTTAGATTGAATTCTTTCTCTCTATCACAACCCTTAAACAAGCTATTAAGGTTTAAGATCTGACTTTGGGATCAACAAGTGGTATCAGAGCTTGTTGAGAAACTTTGTCTAAATCAAGAACAAAATCCTCATAGCAAACATGTCTTCAGATTCATCCTCAAACAACAACAACCACAATAACCTCAAGTTACCTATGTTGGATCCTGAAAACTTTGAATTATGGGAATTCAGAATCCAACAATACCTCAAAATGAAACACTATGTTCTCTGGGAGATCATAGAGTTTGGTGATCAATTTAACAAAATGGTGGCAGTTGAAGAGAGCAAGGATGAAGGTGAAAGTTCCAAAAGTAAGGAGAAGAAGAAATCTGCTGCTCTGTGTGACAAGGAGATACTGGCTAGAAGGCATGATGTCAGGGCTCACAGCTCACTGCTGTTGGCCCTACCTGATAGACATCAACTCAGATTCAGGAAATACAAAACAGCTAAGGATCTATGGGAAGCCATAGGCAAAACCTTTGGAGGAAATGAAGCCACAAAGAAGAAGAAGAAAAATCAAATGCTGAATGATTTTGCTTCTTTCAAAGCAATTGGTGATGAATCAATTGGAGCTATTTACAATAGGCTTCAAGACATGGTAGCCCACTTGGAATTCTTTGATATTGAAGTATCAAAAGAGCAGGTGAACACCAGGTTTCTTAACAGCCTCCAGAAAGAATGATTTGTCTATAAGGCAATTTGGCAGAATAAGGATGATTTGGACGAAAAAGACATTGATGACATATATAATAACTTAAAGGTTTTTGAACCTATTGTCAATGAAATGAAGTCAAAAGGAACAATTCCCACCAACTCAAATGGAGTCATTGATTCCCCTGCTAACATGGCATTCATATCACAAAGTAGTGGAATCTCCAAGAACAGTGGAATAGAAGTAGCCCCTGCTACTTATTCCCCTGCTACCAGGTCTGGACCTTCCTATGATGAAGAAAGACCAGCTACATTCAGCCTTGATACTGTGTGTGCCTTTATAGCATCTCAAGGGCCACAAGGATCTACAGTGTTACATGAAGATCTAAGTCAAATCAGTAAGCAAGCGCTAGAAGAATTGGATATCAAGTGGAATATGGCTTTGCTCAGCATGAGAGCCAACAGGTTCCACAAGAAGTATGGGAAGAAGATCACAATTAATCCCTTTGATGTGGCTGGGTTTGATAAAGCAAAAGTTGAATGCTACAATTGTGGCAAGAAGGGTCATTTTGCCAGGGAATGCAGAGGACCTAAGTCTGGAAATAGCTATAGAAAGGAAACAAGAGATGATGATTCTGGTGCTAAAGCCATGGTAGCAATGCAGGGGATAGATGGAGCAAATGGATGGGACTGGAGTGCTATGACAGAAAGTGTGGAAAGAAATCAAGCTTTGATTGCTGAGGAAAAGGAAGAAGACTTTGCACTTATGGCCATGTCAAGTTCCAGCTCTGACAATGAGGTATATGATGACTCATACTGTACTAAAGCTTGTAGGAAAAATACTGAATCTTTAAATGATCAAATCAGAAAGGTAAAAGCTGACTATATCAATTGTGATAATGATCTTGATAATTATAAACGTGCTTTAGAACAGTTAGAGTCCACCATAAGAGAGCATAAGCAAAGAGAAAGTGATTATAGGGATCATATTGTGATTCTAGAAAGAGATGCCAAGGAGAACCACCAATCTATAAAAGAATTGACTGTTGAACTTGAAATTTTCGAGGCTAACCAAAAGATAGATGAGGAAACTGTTGAAAAATTTGGAAAAGCTTCAAAAGATTTAACAAAAGCAGTTGAAGCTGGTCAATCTCCTAGGGACAAAACAGGGTTTGGGATTAAAAACAGGCCACCATACCACCACCCCCTGTTAACATCCATGCTGCTTTTCCTAGAAAAGACTTGTCCTGGACTGGTCTCCCTTGTTTTGAAAAACAGGATGACATTGAGTTTGACTTGAGTGCTTATATACCTAATAATCTTGATACAGAAGAGCCTCTAGTAAAAACTAGTGTTATTAGGGATGTTGAAAATGAACAGGTTGGTTTAAAACAAATTGATAACCCTGTTCGATTTTCAAGAGAAGGAATTTTTGGCAGTAATTCTAGTTCTAAGAGTAGCTCTTCCAAATCTAAGACCAGGTCACAGTCCCCTAAGTCCACTATTAAGTATGCTGGTATGTACAGGAATATTAGAGGAAATCAAAGAAATTGGAATGACCAAAAATCTCATCAATTAGGAGAAGACTTTGTGATTAATACCAAGCTCTGCTTCACATGTGGCAGCTTTGAACACACTTATCAAAAGTGTGAGGCACCAATGGAGATGGTGGCTGTAAATCCCTTAAAGGATATGCAACCTAAAACCATTCTTCTAAATGCAGGGACAAAATCCTTTTCCCCTGCCAAGTATGTTGCCCCTGCCTTAAGAAATAGGGTGACTGATAAATATGTTGTTCCTGCACTTAGGAAGGAGAATGATGTTCACCCAAAGCCCAACACTTCTGTGACCACCCCAACACCTCATACTGCATATAAATCTGGCTCTAGACCTTACCAACACATGAATAGAGGCCAAAACAAAAGGTGGGTTCCCTCTGCTAAGCATAGGGATTCCCTTGCTAAAACTGGGGTATCCCCTACAAGAAAAGCTTTATATTCTAGGAACATGGGAAGATGGGGAAAAGCTGTGAAAGCCTCAGCTCGTTGGGTTTGGGCACCCAAAAGGGGTACTAGATCTAATGGTGTATCTCTAGTTTTTGATAAACTATCCTACATTGATACACGAGGTAGATCCAAGTCTGTTATGGCTTGGGTCCCCAAGAAAAACTAATTTGTTTTTCTTTTTGCAGGTGACAAAGAAGACAAAGGATGATAGAGCATATTGGGATAGCGGATGCTCAAGAAGTATGACTGGACAAAAAGCTTACTTGTCTAATTTTGTGCCCCTGCATGATAATGATGGTGTTTCTTTTGGAGATGGGCATGGAACTATAACAGGAAAAGGAACTATTGTCACTAATGGAATGACCTTTGATAATGTGTACTTGGTGAAAGAACTCAAGTATAATCTCTTCAGTGTGTCACAAATGACTGATAACAAGAATTTTGTCTTGTTTACTGACACTGAATGCTTGGTGTTAGGAAAGGAGTTTGTCTTGCCAAAAGATACTCCTGTTGTGCTCAGAACACCAAGACAGAAGAATATGTACACAATTGATCTCAAGGACATATCTCTTCAAGACAATGAAACATGTTTCATTGCCAAAGCTTCAGCAGACGAATGTAAGAAATGGCATAGAAGACTTGGTCATCTTAACTTCAAGAACATGAACAAACTAGTAAAGCATAATCTGGTTCATGGTCTCCCTTCCAAGTCTTTTGCCAATGAACATACTTGTGCAGCATGTCTGAAAGGGAAGCAACACAGAGCATCTTGCAAGTCAAAAACAAGTATGTCCACCACCAAGCCATTGGAACTACTGCATATGGATCTTTTTGGTCCTACTTCTGTGGCAAGTATAATGAAGAAATGGTACTGCTTAGTGATTACTGATGATTTTTCAAGGTTTACATGGACATTCTTTCTATTTGAAAAGAGTGACACAGCTGATGTACTCATTGGGTTCATCAATCAAATTGAACTGTAAAAAAGCATGAAGGTAGTTACCATGAGATCAGACAATGGTGGTGAGTTCAGAAATCAGAAACTGGACTCTTTCTGCATAAACAATGGCATCAAGAGGCAATTCAGCATTGCTAGAACACCTCAACAGAATGGAGTGGTAGAAAGAAGGAATAGGACACTCATTGAAGCTGCAAGAACTATGTTGTCTGATTCCAAACTTCCAGTTATCTTTTGGGCTGAAGCTGTATCCACTGCTTGTTATGTACAGAACAGGGCCTTGGTTGTTAAGGCACACAACAAGACCCCTTATCAGTTGTTTAATGGAAGACCTCCCTTAATTGACTTTTTCAGACCTTTTGGTTGTCATGTGCTCATATTGAACACCATTGACAATCTAGGTAAGTTCAGTGAAAAGGGTGATGATGGATACTTTGTGGGTTATTCATTAAACAACAAGGGATATAGGGTCTTCAACAAGAAGACAAGCAAAATCACAGAAAATCTTCATGTGAACTTTCTTGAAGACGGACCTAAAGATGTTCAAACAGGTCCTGACTGGTTCTTTGATATAGATGTACTTTCAAAGTCTATGAATTATGTACCTGTTGCTCTGCAGAACTCTAACATTTCAGGTACTCAAGAAACAACTGGTGCAGAGAAGTCACCTCTGAGGTACATGAATGTACCCTCATTGTTTCCTATTGAAGCTGATGATCATGAAGATAATTCTTCTCTAGGAAAAGAACAGCCAATATCATCCCCTGCTATGGCTGAAGGCAGCGGAATGGCTGAAAGCAGTGGAATCTAAGATTCCCCTGCTAGACCAATTATTTCCTCTTCCACAAAGGATCATGTTATTAATGAGACTACTGATGCAGAAAGAGAATCCCCACTCATTTCATCATCTACACCCATAAATGATGGTCCTCTTATATCCAGTAGTGGAAGCAGAATCATTAAGAGTGGAGGTCCTAGTTACTCAGAGCTTCATTCTGCTCACCAGCACCCATCTCTAGGTCATGCTGTATCATTTGGAAGTTCCTTTGAGGACTTCTTTCCTAATCAAAATAGCCCCATCAATTCTGATTTGGAAGAAGATGAAACAGAAGTCATCATGCAGCCTACCTACAGAATCAATAAGGATCATCCTATCTCTCAGATCATTGGCAATCCTGAAGCCCCCAGACATACAAGGTATACAGCAAAGGAGCACAGCTTCATTGCAAACATCACCATGAAGTTCAATCATGACAACATGCAATGTTGTCTGTTTACTGCATTCTTGTCACAAGAAGAGCCAAAGAAGATTTTTCAGGCTTTAAATGACCCAATCTGGGTTGAAGCCATGCAAGAGGAGCTCTTACAGTTTGACATACAAGAGGTTTGGATTCTGGTTGATTGTCCCAAATGGGCAAGGACCATTGGGACAAAGTGGGTACTCAGGAACAAAAAGAATGAAAGAGGAATAGTTGTCAGGAACAAAGCAAGATTAGTGGCACAAGGGTACACTCAGGAAGAAGGAATTGATTATGAAGAGGTGTTTGCTCCAGTAGCCAGGATTGAATCCATTAGATTATTTCTTGCTTATGCCTCATTCATGGACTTCACTGTTTTCCAGATGGATGTGAAAAGTGCCTTCCTATATGGAACCATTGATGAAGAAGTCTATGTAATGCAACCTCCAGGGTTTGAAGACCCAGAACATCCTGACAAAGTATACAAAGTGAAAAAGGCCATGTATGGACTTCACCAAGCTCCCAGAGCCTGGTATGGTACTCTCTCTAAATATCTCTTAGACAATGGCTTCAGCAGGGGGAAGATTGATCAGACCCTGTTTACTAAGAAACAAAAGGGTGACCTTCTGCTAGTGCAAGTCTATGTGGATGACATCATTTTTGGATCAACTAACTCTCTGCTTAGCAAAGAGTTTGCCAAATTGATGCAGGATAAATTCCAAATGAGTGCCATGGGAGAGCTAAACTTCTTTTTGGGGTTACAAGTTCAGCAGTGGAAAGATGGGATATTTATCTCACAAGACAAATATGTAGTTGAGATTGTGAAGAAGTTTGGCATGTCTGATGGAAAGAAAGTGTCCACTCCAATGGACAAGGATCATCCATGGGGTAAGGATGGTCCTGGAAAGCCTATAGATGTCAGGAATTACAGGTCTATGATTGGGTCTCTTATGTATCTCACTGCTTCAAGACCTGACATCATGTTTGCAGTCTGCTTATGTGCAAGATACCAGGTGTCACCAACAGAATGTCACTTATTTGCTGTGAAAAAGATTTTTAGGTATCTAAAATGTCATCCCACCTTAGGACTCTGGTATCCAAAGGAGTCACCATTTAAGCTGATAGCCTATTCAGATAGTGATTATGTTGGTGACAACAATGATAGGAAGTCTACAACAGGGGGATGCCAATTTTTGGGGAGCAGGCTTATATCTTGGCAATGTAAGAAGCAGACTATCATGGCAACATCCACAACTGAAGCTGAGTATGTAGCAGTTGCTGCATGCTGTGGTCAAGTTCTTTGGGTGCAAAATCAATTGCTTGATTATGGGTATAACTTTCTTAAAACCAAGATATTTATTGATAACAACAGCACTATTTGCATTATAAAGAACCCTGTTTTTCATAGCAAGACTAAACACATTGAAATTAGACATCACTTTATCAGAGATTGTTTTGAAAAAGGACTGATTGTCCCTGAGAAAATTGATACAGAACTTAATGTTTCTGATCTTTTAACAAAAGCTTTTGAAATAGTGAGGTTTCAGTATCTGGTTGCAGGTATTGGAATGGTTACTCCTTAAAATATGATGTCTATTTTTGTCATGTATAATCAGGGTTACTTCACTGCTGTTGTTGTATAATTGTTAGTTCATTTTTCCATCTCTTTCATTCCACTGCTTTTTAACACAGATTCCCCTGCTGGGGGTTCATTACCCTGCCAAGAGAATTTTTCTCTTAAGCAGGGTGTGTTCTTTTTACAAAAGTGGTTCTATGTGGTTTTAGACTAACAATGCAGAGGTTCATATGGTGCACACTATTCTCATTGGTGGATCAGGTATATACTCTATGTTTCAGGGGAGGTTAGGTCACACCTTTAGGACTCATGGTATCCTTAGGATATTCATATATGATCTTAGATCATATCCACTGGTGAGTGGGGGTTCAGGGTAATGATGACTTGCTGCAAAGCTTGTCAGAATTCTGAAACCTTGAGGCACTGTAGTGTGTGCTTACATTTCTCTATTAAAGCAGCTTGCTGTTCAAATACAGATGTGTGGCACACATTGCCAAGACTGACTGACCATAGGTAAGGGACAAGGTTGGGATGGTGACTGGGGTATGTATGTTTTCTTGGGTTAACCTGGTGTAGGGGGACTTATATATTGACTTTTTGTAATTGGGACCTTTGCTGAATAGAGGACTCTTGAGTTTCTATGTATCTATCTTGTATAATACAAGTGTGTGCATTAGAGCAGAGCTAGTTAGAATTGGTCTCTCCATGACTAGTCCAATACCCCTAGGTAAGTTTTCCCCTGCTTTTATCTTTTCATTCCCCTGCCAACATGACATTCCCCTGTTTGACCGTTGACCGACAATACCGTTACCCTGTTCATAGCCGTTGGGCCTGCTTGCTTAATGTTTGGTTAGGGAATATTTTATTATTTTTAAAAGATATTTAAGGCGCTTTCTTCGCTGATTGGTAATCTTTTCCTTCTATTTCAAATAAATTAATTTTTTATCAAGATTTATCCTTGATATTTTTGCAATTTGAAAATTTTGGTCCAATCACAGCTCTTTAATTCGCCTATATAAACTTAATTCCCTTTACCAGCAGGTCCATCTTTCTCTCTCGACTTAATCCCACTTACCTCTCATCTCTATAAACCTTCAAACTATTTTCAAAATTCATCATGACTCTTAAAATTGCTCCTAATCATAACCAAATTTCTTTGCTTCATGATGAACCAGCCGAGTTTGCTGATGCTGTGGCCTTTCTAAAGTCTTCGTACTTTAGAGTGGCCCTTCTCATCAATCCTCGAATCTATACCTCACACATTCAACAGTTCTGGTCTAAAGCCATGACCAAAACAGTGAATGGAGAGGTTATAATTCAAAGCACAGTTGATGGTCATTCCAAGGTAATCTCACTTGCCTCCATCAGGGAAAATCTTCTCCTTGATGATGAGGATGGAATAACCAACTTTTCTGAGGCTGAAATTTTTGAAGGTCTTGTTAAATTGGGGTACAAACTTTCTGAAAATAAAAAATGTAAGTTTGCTAAAGGCTAGTTTGCCCCTCACTGGAAATATTTGATTCATACTATAATGCAATGTTTGTCACCAAAAACCACTGCTTTTAATGAGGTTGGTAGTGAGATAGCTTCTGCCCTGATCTGCTTTGCAACAGGGAGGAAGTATTGTTTTTCTCAAATGATTTTTAAAGGCATGGTTAAAAATGTTTCAAGCACCTCAAAGTTTTGTATGTATCCAAGGTTTCTAGAAATTCTGCTGAATATGAGTGATCATGGTCCCATTAAACACAGAAACTATTTTTCAGCAACCCAACACACCACCAAACTCTTCACCACACTACTTGCACCATCACCTTTGTTTTCTGGCAAAAACATTCCACTCACTTCAATTATGATGGACCAAATTAGAAGGGAAGAAGCCAAAAATCAAACAGCCACAAATCAACCTTCTGATTCCCCTGCTGAGAATCTACCACCTGCTGATCCACAACAAGAAAGGCGTTCAAAATCCAGGTTTGTCGGGTCTCCCTTGCCTGGTGAATCTTCACAAGCAGCAGAGAGGAGAGTCTCCAAGAGTTTGGAGCAACCTGGGGGTTTGGCTGCCACTACTGTCTCATCCTCAAGGGGTGAGCAGGATAGTGACACCATCAATTAGTCATCTCCCCCACTCCATGATATCCAAAAAGGGGAGAAATTCCCTTCTAGGATTGAGAGCAGTATGAAACCTTTGACAAATTTGGAATTGACGAAAATGTGCATGAGCCTGAAAAGGCAGAATGCACAACTAGTACAAGATGTCAAAAAGCAAGGTCTAGTTATCTCTCAGTTGGAAACCAGACTTGCTACGCTTGAGGGGAGGAGAAAGCCCAGACTGATTCTTTCCACTGATGAGGATGCTTCCAAAGGGGAGGAAATTCCACACACAGAAGGGTCTACTGAGTATTATTCATATCCTGGTGAGGAACATGGAAAGATAACAAGTGCTCAGAAAGGGATGGAGAGAAAAAGTGCTGATAAGGGAAGTGACAAGGGGAGTGCAACCAAAGATATTGCTCAAACATTGCTCACCATGGGCAATCCAGCAAAAGCCCCTGCTTCAAAAGTTTCACCTGCCATTGCTGATCCCACTACTGTAAGTTTATCCCCTGCTAAGAACATTACTCAAACATTTGTTAGGAAGAACAAAAAGCAACCAGCTCAAAAGGGGATAACAATCAAAGAACCTGCATCTAAAGCAAAACCAGCACCAGCAGTGGATCCAAAAGACAAAGGAAAAGGAATCATGGTGCAGCAGCCCAAGAGAAAATACAAGCATCTGACTCCTGAACAGCAAAGGGCTCAAGAAGCACATGATGCACAAGTAGCTCTCATGCTACAACAAGAGGAGATAGATATGCAGGACCAAAGAATGGAGAAGATGAGGCCCAAAGATATGCTCAAGCAGGTTGAGATTATGCATAGAGAACTAGATGACAAGGTACCTCATGTTAGAGAATTTCTTGATCATTGGGAGGAGGAGTTAATAAATGCTCCTTTGGAAGACATGTATGAGTTGACTTGCCTTGTTTACAAATATCAAACTGAGTATCTAGAAAGAAGTGCAAGTCAAATTCAGAAAGAGAAGTATTTGACTTCAGAGAAAGGGCAACTTGCACACTACAAAGTTCTGCTTAAGAGACATAAGAAGTGGAAGGATGGTGATTTCACAGGTAAGAGTTTTGAAGCCATAAAAGAAGCAGTCAGACCAGTTCTAAGATTGTATGATGTGGAGAATTGGATGACTATCAACACTCCTGAGGAAGTTGAGTATCTTAGGAGACAAAGTGAAATGCTACAGATAGCCAGGGAATCTAAGAAAAGAAAAGCTGAATAAACAACTTTGGAAACTACACAAGCAGGTGCATCAGCCCAAGCAGGTGCATCATCACGAGCAGGGGCATTACATCAAGCAGGTGGAAGTTTTCCAGAAGTACTTGAGAAGTCTGTACTTAATGTACAAAGAGCAGCAAAGAGACTCAAGAGAATGGAGCAAGTTGGCATAGTTACTAAAGAGTCTCAAGGGCCATCAAATGACGAAATTGATAAACAGCTGATTCTACAGGAAAATGATGAAATCTCACCTAGTGAACTTGGAAAGAAGTTTGCTATTATAGAGTATGTTGTTTATGAACACAAAGGGAGGACTTGGTGGAAGCTTACAAGGGCTGACAATACAGCACAGACATTTCTAAGCCTAGATGTCATGTTTCAAATTTTGGATAGTGAAGACTTAGAAGATCTGTGGAAAATAGTGAAGAAAACGTTTGTTGCAAAACCTCCTACCATGGATGGTGTGGAGAAGGATTGGGTAATCTGGGAGTGCATGCATAGAATGTATGAACATGAATTATTTGATCCTCTATTTGATGCAGTGAATAAAGGAGATTTGGTGTATTGGAAGCTGTTTACAAATTCTGGGGTCTATAAGGTAATGATGGAAGGTGTGAGTGTTTATTTACTCAATCATAGGTATTATCCCATCTCTCAGGAGACCTTGAAGAAGCTAGCACAGGCTAAGTTAATTGTTGATGCTAAAAAGTCTGTTGCTTATGATCTGGTAAGAATGGTTCATAGTCAGATTTGGCCAGAGAGTTTGTAAGCATCCTCATCAACTAGCATTTATTCAGAAACTTGTCTTTAGGGGAAAGCACAAGTTTAGGGGAGGATTGTTGGGAATAAATCTATGCTTAGTTTGTTTCCCCTGCTAGTTGATTATTCGTACCCCTGCTAGAGTAAGTCCCCCCTGCTAAATAACAAAGGCAGGGGGATTGGTCCCCCTGCTGGAAGTCAAAGGCCCTGCTGTCAAAGATAAACATGGAATAGATTTTTACGCGTTTCAGTTATTATTCCTTAATACTTTCCATAGTTTGTTAGTAGTGATCTTGTACGTGAGTCCTTGTGCCTATAAAAGGACTCACTAGGTTAGCATGCAAAGTGTGTCTTTCTCATTGTGTCTTTCATTATATTACTTTAAGGTTTTGTAAACCCTAATACCATTTTGGGTATTCGTATATCTTTGATATATTAAAGTTTAACGTTTGAATCATATTTGTTCTTGTGCTAAGCATTATATTCCGCATCTTGTTTAGTTACTTTGCTTTGCAAAGTTTCTCTAGTGTTAGATTGAATTCTTTCTCTCTATCACAACCCTTAAACAAGCTATTAAGGTTTAAGATCTAACTTTGGATCAACAGTCCTCACGATACCTATTATTGTCAACCAATGAATTGTTATGAGCCAAATCCGTGTCCTCAGTTTTCTTCACTTATGGATTATTATGAACCAAACCCGATTTCTAATTATTCTCAACCGATGAACAACAATGAGCCACAACCTTGCTATAATTTCGGTTTTCAAAATCTTGAGCCCCCACCGCACTCACTCGATCATCAGCCTCGTCACGGGATGAGTTACCAAGAACCAATTATCGATCTTGCTACAGCCTTTCAAGAACAAAGAAACAATTTTGCTACAGCTTTTCAAGCGCATTCAAAAGAGATTTTACACACGCTACGAACTTGTATGGAGTCATTTTTACAGCAGCGAGATCAGACGAGTACCCATATCCCTGAGCATATTATTGGCCCTATAAATAATGAGGAGAGTGATGATGATATTGAGATTATTTTCGACGAGGAGGAATTTCTAAAGCAAAATACTTCACTCCTTAGTGATGATGGTTTTCACATTCCTGAGATCGATGAGTTTCTTGATATTGATACACCCATGGAATACATATCCGGGTATTCTGATGTGGAAGGAGATATACTTTTTCTAAAGGATTTATTACACGCTGACACTACACCTTCTATCCCAGAGGTGGAAAGATGTGAATCTACTGAAAAAGGGACGCAGGTGGAAGGTAATTGTTCTCATACTTCTTATATTATATTGCCACCTCATCCTCCCACGTGCACACCCAAGCGGGTGATGTATCACTTTTACTCTACTCGTTTTATACCAGGAAATGAGGATGAGTGCTTTGACCCGGGAGGTGACAATGACAATTCTATAATTGATACCTTCACGGCTTTGCCACTTGGTCTGCATCCATTGTCTTTGGAGGATGACAATGTGATTCTCTTACCCACCCCACCTCCCGTCAATCTGGACTTCACTTGCTTTTCTTATATTGAGCGGACTTTCCTCCCATTCGCTACTTTTCCTCATACCTCCCCTTCTTTATTAATGTCCACCGGGAACGAGGACAAGGTCTTTGATCCCGGTATTACATTCGAGGCTTCCCCATGGACCATTTAATTCGGGGACGAGTCAGGCTCGTGACTCGGTTAATATAAACAAGCGCTTTTTGGGAGGCAACCCAATTATCTATCTATTTTCATCATAAGTGTAGGGGGAGCCCCGTTGGTGTTTCTTGTTCTCTTTCTTATCATGTGCAGGGATTAGAGCTTCAAAGACACACTCTTGATGACTTTTGACGAACCGTGATTCCGTGTTCCCTTCTTCCCGGTTCTATCCTAAACTCTTTTTGATTCACTATTTTATATTTCTCAATATTAAAATAGGAATCTCTTTAGTTGTCTCTTCCTTAGCGAGATTTAAACAACGTGCACAATGTCCTAAGTGTAGGGGAGTTTACTCCCACATGCTTAAACATTGAGGACAATGTTTATATTAAGTGTAGGGGGACTTCTATCGAAGTTAAGTGGTCTTTTCCTTGTATTTGCCCTCATTTTAACCGAAAAATCAATTTTTCGACATTTTTCAAAATTTTTAATCTATTTTGGGCCTAGTCGTAGTTCCCTTTATTTTTGCTATTTTTCTCTTATTTTAATAAAATGGTTTTAGCAAGTTTAGATATCTTAGATATATTAGGCCCGTTGTGAATATTTTGACTCAACCCGAGTTTACTTATCCAAGTTCACTCTAACTAGTATCCTTAACCATGTAGACCTTAATTGGTTTATTAGACTAAGCATCCACGAGTCTCATTCCTTGAGATTTTAAATTGGGGAGAACGAGAAATGATAGAGTTGGTTACAAGTTTGGTATTCTCTCATTAACTTATGTGAGTTAATTATGATCTTTTTCTCCCATCACTTGCTAATAATTTATCTGCAATAAGTAAGGTCATACGATTTGAAAAGTTACTTAGCTTCTAGCCCAAGATCGTTTAAAAGTTTCTCGGTAATGATAAGAGTTCATAGCCAAGGCATAACTTATGAAGCGGGGCGCGAAGATTGGCGAGTCCGAAAAGGCCCTAACAAGGCATGAGGATTCCATTTTATTGCTAAAGATCCAAAGTGATGTGAAAAGCATTATTCCCAAAGTCAATATGAAGGATCAAGACTCACGACGAAAAGCAATCAACTCCCATAAAGATCATGGAGAAGTCTATCCGAAAAGTCCCTAACAAGGTATGAGGATAAAATAGATCCAAGTCCGAAAAGGAGGCGGATCGTTGTATCTCATAATCCCAAATAGAGATTGAAGAAATAATCATGAAGTCGTGGTCAACAAAGTTGGAGTATCTCCCAAAAGTCTCCAAGTGAAGAAACACTATGAACGATGAGAAGACCATTATCTCAAGCACGTCTCTCAAGATATGAAGTATGAAGTACATGCCAAATATCGGCCCGAGAAAGGTCTCAAATCGTGAACCGAGTTATGCCAAGATATGAATTTTTGATATCCCGAGAAGCAGTTTTAAGAGATTTTGTCCTTTAGCTAACTATTGATCAAATCGTCCTACTTTGCTTTTAGCCTAAATAAACTATCGAAATAAGTCCAAAAATGCATCTTCATGATCATTCTAAGACATCAATAAAATATAAGAGATACCCATAGGAATAAGGGAGTTTAAGTGATTAATTGAACCGCATGAGTAAATGTTTGTTATGCTAACTTGTACTAACAATGATCTTGTTTTTAAGCTTGGCATGGGGAACGTGAAACTTGAGGGTGATAAACATTCATGACACACAAGCCCTAATGTAAGTCTTAGATTTCTTTACAAGTTTCTTCCTTGTTGCATCTTGTTATTTTCTATCTTTTTGATTTTCCTTAGTCGTTTAATAAAGGCCAAGGTAGATTGATTATGATGGAAAGTGTAAACCTTGCTTTATTGCTAAGCATTGCATGAGGGCATTGCAATGGTTAAGTGTAGGGGATTTGATAGGTGTGAAAACACCCATCCTTTTTACCACTTAATTACAATAATAACCAAGCCAAAACGTGTATTTTATGTCATTTATGTCAGAATTATGCGTAGTTTGTGTTTTTGTTGTAATTTAGGACGAGAAGGTGAAAAGTGGAGAAAACACGGCTTTCACGGGCTTTTATTGAAGAAAAAGACAAAAGACGAAGACGAAAGATCAAAAGTGGAAAAAGAACGGAAGTCCAAGACCAATTCTGAAGATTTATCGAAGAAAAAGTCCAAAGACGAAAGTTTAATAAAGTCGAAGAACTCAGGTCTAATTTATGAAGAAATTTACAAGACAAGTTCATAGAAATCCCGAGACGAAGTCTTAAAAGTCGAAGAAATTAAGAAGACTGGAAGACTGAGGACCAAGAAAGAAAGAAAGAGGAAGCCACCAACCACTCCCCTCTCCTATAAATACCACCCTCACTTGTTGTGAGAGGGTGGGTTAGTTTTAGGATTAGATTAGGAGTAAGTAGTTTCTCTCTCTAGATTTATGCTTTCTCTCTCTAGATTAATTTGTGTTTAAGCTTTTGTTATTGAATCCTTACCTTTTTAATTAAGCTTTTCATTTATCATCTTCTTCCTTTCTTGTTTGATTTGTTCTTATTCTTCATTGTTCATGTTCTTGAATTTTTATGATTTTAATCAAGTGGGTTTTGATTGATTTGGTTATGTTTGTTAGTTTTGATGATTTGTTTTGATTAATTATTGTTAGTTGATGCTTATTGGTTGTTTTGGTTTAATCTTTTGTTTGATTTTGATTAATTTGAGGATAGATTGTTGTTACTGTATCTCCCTTGTTCTTCGGTTTGGTGGTTTCTGTTACTGTATTCCCAGAACTTCCGGATCAAGAGTCCTTCATTCGGAAGTCTATAAAGTTCCAGATCAAGTGCTTCATTCGGAAGTTAAAAGTTCCGAATGAAGCAACCTTCATCCGGAAGTCAAAAGTTCCGAATGAAGCAACCTTCATCCGGAAGTCAAAAGTTCCGAATGAAGCAAGCTTCATCCGGAAGTCCAAAAGTTCCGAATGAAGCAAGCTTCATCCGGAAGTTTTAAACTTCCGGATCAAGGTCTGTCAGTTCTTTTTGTTTGTTTTTCTTTTTAAGTTTTTGTCTTTTATTTTCAAGTTTTATTTTTCCTGCCTTTTTCTTTATTTGAATTTATATTTGCTTTCCTTTTATTTTAAGTTTTGATTTGCATCATTTACTTTATTTACCTTTTAATTTTCTCGCAATTTACTTTTCGCCAAGATTTTATCTTTTGTTGTCTATTTTTACCATCTTTATTTTATCTTATTTGTTTCAAGTTTTCATTTTAAATTAGTTTTAGACAACGACAACTCTTTTATTTGATTCACCAAGAACAACTAATCTCACACAATTAACTGGAAATCAATTCGATTAGACACCGAGAAAACGAACTTTTGCAATTAGCAAAATCTTTGTATCATCAAGCAAGGTACAAGAGACTAGACATATAAGCAATACTACTACAAATAGCAAGGAACACTTAATAATGTCTACATATAATAATAACACACAAGGAAACACACACAAATAATTAGCTTAACACATAAAAGCATTCGTCCATGTTTTGAGTGTTAGATACAACAAAGTATTCATAGCTTGATTTTATTTGAAAATAGTATTTGACCCATTTAAAATTTAATTAAGTTTAACACTTTGTAAATATATCAATTTTCAAAGATATAATAGATGTCCAACTTAACAGAAAAGAGTAAAACACAAGTTTTACGACAAACCGAGACTCAATACTTTGGAAAAAGTATATAACTTATAAAACATTTATATTTTAAAGTTTGAATAGAGGTTTGGAAGCATTTTTAATTGTGAGAAAATTCAATTACGTTCGAAATGACGGGTGGCACGACTTCTACGGACTTACGGTTGATTTTATATGATTTTTCAAAGTTTGCAAAAATCTGAGTCAGACTGACTGCGGTTCCTTATTGATAAGAATCCGCGGGGAACAATAAAGAACCGCGGTCATAGGACAAAAAATGATTTTTTGGCCAAAATTATTTGGTAACTTTTTGGAAGGACTTAGGACTCTAAAAAATCATTTTAGACACATAGAACTCGTATTTTAGAGTTAATTATGACAAAAAAGATTTTTATACTTTCAAACATGAAAATATTTAATTCAAGCTATTATACAAAGTTTATTTAATACCAAAACTTGTAAGAATGAAACAACAAAACACATTTCATAAGTAATCACTCTTCATGAACAATTTGATATAAAGATCGTCTCTATTTTTAAAAACCGTTTTCATTTTTAAAAACCATTTGTTTTGAAAAAGAGAGCAAAGATCGATCCAAGCTTTAAAGTACAATATACTTCAAAGATCTTGAATAACCTCAATCTGATACCAATTGTAGAAACTAGAAGGGGGGGGGGGGGTTGAATAGTTTCTAGTTAGTTTTTAAAACATTTCGGCTGAATCCACTGTGCGCGGTTCCTTATGTGTACCCGCTGTTCCTTATCAATAAGGAACCGCATGTTCCTTTAAGGAATCTCCGCGTCGGAGTCCGTGCAAATTTGTCCTTTAGTGGGGATATGCCATCTGGGGTAGTTTATACCCTCAAAGGATATTCCTTTGGCATATGGAATATGCCAAATTCAAATTAAATAATATTATTTGGAATATACCTTAGGGAATATTCTTTGAAATATTCCAAATACAAATTTCCATTTTTCTTTTTAATAAAACATTTTCTTAAAAATAAAGTTAATTAAAAATTACTTTGTCACTTTGTATAAAAGTGAGTTTTAAAAAAATATTAATCCTCGATCACTTAGTTAGGTTAATGACATGTTTATTCATACGTTGAGTGATTCATGCTGAATGCGATCTTGTATATGTCGAGAGAAGTATACAAATGTATTCTTGAGTGATTACGAGTACCTTAACATTTTACATAATGTATTGCGAATTGTACGTTTGTCATCAACAAAACATAAAGAGATTATATCGACAAAGCATCGTAATGTTTGCACTAACATAATTGGTTTGGATGGGTGTTTTTTTACACACGCTTGCAAAGGCCAGTTACTAACTGCCATGGGAAAGGATGCTAACAACCAAATGTTTCCTATAGCTTGGGCTGTAGTATGAGTGGAAAACAAAAATAACTGGATGTGGTTCTTGGCTTTAATACACCATGACCTTCAATTGAACAATGGTGTAGGCCTTACAGTCATATCAGATGGACATAAGGTAGGGCAAATATCACTTATCACTAAATTTTAACACTTAACCATTCATTTTATTTATATTATGCTAACATTTTATATATACCATGACTATAGGGTCTAATTGAAGCAGTAAAAGTATCGTTGGGTGATTCAGATCACGGGTAATGTGTAAGGCACATTTATGCTAATTTCAAGAATAAATCTTATAATACAAGAGATTGTTTCGGTAGGCTGCTTCCTATACAATACCAGTATACTTTCACCAGGTTATGAATGCAATCAAGCAGTTGGATAATAATGCTTACACATGGTTAGTTGACAGGAATCCAAATACTTGGTGTCATGCTTACTTTGAAATGGATAGATGTTGTGCAGCCTTTGAAAATGGTATGTCTGAGATTTTTAACTCTATAATACTTTTGGCAAGGGAAAACCAATAATTACAATGTTATAAGACATCAAGATATATATATATTATGCAAAGGATTTGGGTCCTTGACAAGAAAGCTGTTGAGCACAAAGATGCAATTACACCATTTGTTATGAAGATGATAACCCTTCATACAATTAAAATGACATAAAATAACTAAAACTTTTTCAAAAAATTGAGTCTAATGTTTAGTATAGCAATTATAATGATGAATTCTTACACTATAATAGGAACTGGGTGGTGTTTGCTAGTGGTTACCAAGAAGTTGAGGGAAAAAAAGATGACTATGGGTATGGTGTGAATGTTGGAAAAAAAATTATGGATGCAGAATGTGGGAGCTTACATGTATTCCATGTGTTCATGTTGTGGTTGCTTATACTCACCTATGTCTGAAGCTAGAAACAAGTGTGAGTGAGTGGTATTCAAAGTCCAAATGGATTGACTATTATAAGCACTCTATTACACCATTTTCCGGTAGTAGGGTATGGAAGAAAACAAACCTTGAAAAGCCATTACCACCTCAAGAAAGAAAGATGCTAAGGAGACTAAATAAACAAAGGATAAGGCATCCTTTAGAGAATGACCATGAAGTTAGTAGGATGGGTAGAGTGATTCATTGTCGTAGATGCTGGGAGTCTAGGCACAACAAAAAAATGCAAGAATGCCCCAATACCTAAACCAAAGAACTTATATGATATGCCTTATGAACAACAAACTGAGACAACACAAGAAGGAGATATTAATGGTAACCAGTCAACACAGGATGAGCCAATACATATGGCTGACCCTGTTATGCCTGCTTCAGGATCCAATGAGACAACTCATGTCTCTAACATACAACCTTTTACATCTATGAGTACTCCATATGGTTTAAAAAGCCTCCATCTGCACCCAAGAAGCCTCCTCAAGCCAAGAAAGACAAAGGAAAAAAGGCATATGATTCTCGACCAAAGTTAACTCTAGAGGTAAAAATTATGTCATATAACAATTTCAATATCATGCAGTATAAATGAAGTTATCATAAAAACTATTAACCTATATACGAGAGCATGCTGAGCAAACGGACAAAGAGGCTTTGGAGGAGCTTTTAAGATCTTAGGCTGAACAAAAAGCTAATTGGAATGTTGAGGAGAGACATAGAATAGATGATGAAGAATCTTGGAAAGACTGCTTTAGTGAGTTCAAATCATGGGAAGTACATGGGCCTTCAGTTAGGCATATACCCCCTCCCCCCCAAAAAAAAATCCAATTACAAGATTAATGGCTGACATGATAAAGCACAATCAAGAACCAGAGGATGAAATATTTATGTCTAATTCTCAAGATGCAGCAGAATACTTTGATACCCAACACATGCTACATGGTGATGATTCTGACTTTGATATAACAACTCAATCAATCCCATCTAAAGATAGCAACTTCATACTAAGATATAAGAGTAAATCTGTTGGTGGTTTCAGTGTTCCTCTGCCCCAAAAAAGAGGGAGGCCAAAGAAGACTAAAAAACCACACAATCAGAACAAGCAGTTCTATTTAGGGTTTTACACAAAAACAGGGGTGATCTGAAAGGATATCTAAGATGAAGTCTAAGAAATTGAAATTTGATGAAGATGGAAATGGATCTACACTAGACAAGGATGTTCATCTAAGTGATTGAAGTTATGCAGTTGTTGTAATAGGTTGTTGTAAACTGGATGATTATTATGTAGCTAGTTAGTTATGGTATTGGTATAATGACCTAAACACTTGAACCAATCTTTTATAAAGGATAAGCTAGGATGGTGTTGTTATTGTATGTGTGATTCATGGTAATGGATCTACAAAATTTTTGGTCTGAGTCACATGTATTTGACTGAGGAATCTCTTATAAAAAGTAACAACTTTTGTTTTTTATGGTTTTTGTATTATATATTGTAACAAAAGCTAGACCACCTTTTCTCCTAGTTGGGAAATGATATGTACAGGTAAGAATATAAACAAACCAGTTGTGGAAGTCCACATGTTTTCATTAAGTGCCCCAAGACCTAAAGTTTTCATTCCTTTATGGAATAGACAACATTACATACCCTGGTTTTAAAAGCTAAAAACACAAGCTGTTCTTACAAAAATCATTACATACCCAGTCTTGTAGATAAACATAGCAGCCTAGATACTAATCAACAAGATAAGCACATAGCAGGAGCTATCAAACCTTAGCTTTGCCCTTTCCTTTGCCTACATTCTTAGCACTCTTCATATGTCCACATATTTGCAACCAAGTTCATTTGATTCGAAAGACCAATTACACAACCAGTGGGTGCAACAGGACTTTTAGTAATGTGTTTTGAAGCTGCATTCACATGTATGTATTTACCTATGATAGCATAATTTTGACTTTTGAATGAAGTTATGCACAAGGATATCCCTATAGACACTAAATCATCATTATTAAAGGGTTCTTGTGTAGTATATCCATACCATTTAAGAAGAGCTTCTAAGATTTCATTATCATTTTATTTTTTTAGATCCATGTCCTTTCTTTGATCCACCAGCATATGATCTTTTAAAAACCTTGGCTTTTTTAGATCCATGCCCTTTACATGAATCAATGCTTTGTGAAGAAGATCCATCAGTCATAGCATCTTCAGAGTTAGTGTCACTACTAATTCAATGATTTCTTCAAAAATAAACCATTACATACTAAGGATGACATAGGCATTAGGTTAACTACAAGGCTGATAATTCAACACTATACTTACCTTTCACTTTATCCATTTCTGAAATATGTGGATAAGTGATGATGATGTTTATGTTGTTACTTATGTTTTTTTACTAAAACTTGGAAGGAAGTAACTGTTATATGGGAGATGGGTGAGACTCATTTATATCACATTCCAAGTTGGTGAGAGTATGCCATAAATATGGTTAACAATATCAGTCACCAAAATTAACATACTTTAGCAATTGGGCTTAACATCTCCTGGGAACATAAAACATCTGGAAACAAAATTGGTATGACAAAATCTGGCAACAAAACATCTTCATAATTATATTTATTCATTGAAAATATAACAAGATACTTTGATTACATTACTAATTCAACAAGTAGAACTATTGTTTAAAACAAAACACAAACTGAAATCAATAACTTTAGCCTATCATAAACTACAAATCCTCCCTTCACAATCTTCATGTCCTTTGAGATGCCTTTAAGCATTTCAATGTGTGTGTCATGAGGTAACACTCTCCCTGATCCTTTGCTTGACCCAGCCGGGTTGACCATCCGTTTCAAACTTTTATTCTCTTCGTTCAGACCATACAACAATGCTTTGTAGTATGAAGATAATTCAAGGTCTAAAAAACCATATACACCACATTTTAGTGTTTTATCTCTAATTGGGCGTGACTTAAACCTTCTGCCTTGATCTTCTGGAGTCCAAGCAATTTGAAAAGGGATTGGGGGGAGGAGGGGTCGCAATCACAATGACTTCTGTTTGAAACATCTTGATTCTTACCGTATCTCCTAATCAATGAAGAAGAAGAACTAGACATATTGGATGGACTAGTTGATTTGACTTATGAATTAAGGTTTTGATCCGATTATGCAAGTGATGTTTTGGGTATTAGGGTTCATGTGTGTTTGTAAACTGAAAGAACATATCGAAAGAAAAAAAAAGAAGTGTTCTGGATCAGGTATTAGGTTTACCCAAGTGAGGTGGAATACCCAGTCAACCAAACCGGTTTGACTATGCCATGTCAATATGCAATCATACATAAAAAAGTTCAGTATATAATATAGACATGTTTGATAAGTACGTTGTATATTTATGACATTTAGTCTTTTACTTATCATACTTTATAAGTGATATTACGCAATACGCATAAAATATATAAATCTGGTATTGCCTCAAAAGTTTTCTTAGGTAATACTTACACTCTGTTCCCGAGTTTAATTTTAGAGTGAAAGAGAAAGTTTTGGGATGATAATAAAAATAAGTTGTGTTCCTGAGATTTTTTATGAGAGTAGAGGGAAGTAAATGAGAGTAAATTAACCTAGAATTTCATTCCTAATCTTCTTCCCAAATTGGGATGATTTGGAAAGAACGCAAGGAAGAGTGTGGTTAACTTCTCTAATTTATATGAAATTATTTATTTTTTTTCACTTTTCTTTCCAACTCAGGAACACAAAGACTTTATATACTCTTTATTTTCATCCTCAGCTCGGGAACACAAAAATTTCAATCATTTCCTATTCACTCTGTAGAAACTAGAAGGGGGGGGGGGGGGGTTGAATAGTTTCTCTTCGATTGGTGACCAAATTAAAATTGCTTTCAATTTGGTTTGTATCAAAACTATCTTTTACTTGAAGCTAAGTTGCATAATGATTAGGTTCAATTGAAATGCACTAGCAAGAATAATAAGCAAGTATAATGATAATGAAATAAGTAAAAATCAAGGAAGGAGACAACCTAGTGGGAAGACACCAAGATTTATAGTGGTTCGACAACGAGGCTCTATCCTCGTTTCTACTCCACTCCTCGAGTACACCTACTCGAGATTTCCACTATATCCACAAGCTCCCTTCTCGGCGGAGAAAACCTTACATCGTTGCTTACATTATTTTCCGACACTAAGCTAAATGTCGAGACCTAATCTTTAGCTAGGACCAATCTACACGACGTTGCCTACTTCACTATTTTACGACACAAGGCTAGATGTCGAGTTCTAATCGAAAGTTAGAACCAATCTTCACGACTCTTCACTTTGAAGCTAAGTGAGAACTTCACACAACACAACTACTAATCACTTTAAAGTTTAGTGAGAACTCACAAGACACAACCACATCACTTTATAGTTTAGTGAGAACTCCTAATCAAATCTATTACAACTCAACTAGACTTATCCAAGTACACACATGTTGCTTGGATTTACACAACACAAATCCAAGCAAACACATATGCAATGGATGTACACAACAAATCCAAGTATCCACAAATATCTTGGATGAACACAACTAGTCCAAGTATTCATAATTACATTGGATTGACCTAAAACAAAAAAGGTATCATGATGAATATGACTAGTTCATAAATTCATCTTTATCACTACACTAGTGAGTGAGTGATATTCTCATTGGACATGGTAAAGGAGGGGATCAAGAGGATAATCATATGTAAACATCCTTAACAATTTAAGTGATCATTTACTAATGATTATGCTATAGAAAATAGAAAGAGGGCTGAGAAAAACGTCCAAGAGGCTTGCTGGAAAATGAGATTTGACCCACTATTTAAAGGAGACAAAGTTACAACGGATCTATAATGGCTACTGTGCGCGGTACCTTATCTCACCCCGCGGTACCATATCGCTAAGGTACCGCGTAGGTACTTAAGGTACCGCCACTAGACTCTGCTCCGTTTTTTGTCTTTTAGTGGGGTGGGAATATCTGAGGTATTTGAACCCTTCAAAAGATATTACAACAGCATTTGGAATATGCCATTTTCAAATTTTCATTTTCCATTTTAATAAAACATTTTTAAAAAAAGAAAGTTTATTAAAAAGTCTTTTGTCTTATTAACAAAAATGAGTTTTAAGGATAATCATTTTGATGATCACTAAGTATGATTAATAAAGGTTAGTGATATGATTATTACCTTGATGATAGTGTTAGTTAAATAATTTCATTTTGTGTTTTACACTAAATGTGTTGTATGGGTTGTTGTGATCAAAACTAAGTTAACACTAATAATGTTTTTAGGCATTACTTGCATTAACAATCTTCCCTTTTTTGATTACGACAAACGATAAACCCATTTACGTAGAAACACAAACTATGGAATTATTAATTAGTTTATCACTATCATTTCTCCCCCTTTGTCGTAGCAAAAAGGTTAGCATAAGTCTTTGAAGTGCATCGAACTTTGCTAGTAGCTCCCCCTTGGTGGTTGCTCCCCCTTGCTTGGGGCACCAAGTTTGTGAGCTCAGGTGACATGCTACATAAAGGTTAGTAGAAAGGAAAGAAACACCAATGTTTATATGATCACTACCTACTAAGTAACTTGAGAGGGAGAAAGAGAAGAAATCTCAAATTAGAAGAAAGTATTTTGCTAAGTATGTCCAAAGAGGTAATTGACAAAATCAAACTTCAATTCAATGAAGATGATAAGCTTGTCAATGGGTTAAAGCTTTAGAATTAATGGAATCACCCATAAGCAATTATAAAAATTTAACCAAGATCAACTCAAAATAGAACTAATTAGATAGCACACATAAATAACACAAAGGTTAAAAAAATACAACAAAGAAGATAGTCATACACATAGTATGAGTATCTAAGAGCAATAAATATGGAAAATAAACCACTAAGCATAAGCGAGTATAATAGTGATGTTTTCCAAGATTGCTAAAAATAAAATAAAACTAAAAAGACGACGATGCATCATTCGAAGTTTTGTCCACCGGAACGAAAACTTGAATAGGAGGTCGAGTGAGGAGGAATTCAAGAAAATTTAACTTCTCATACACATGAGCAAGTTCAATTTGTTGAAATCGGCAACAATCACACGAGGATCCATGATGCAACACAAAATCGTTTGATGGGGGTATGGCATCAAACTTAGGGTTTGGTGGTGGTGGGGTAAAGGATTTGGGAGTGTTTTCACAATGCCTTGTGAGGATTGGGAAGGTGGAAAGGTCATTGAGTTGGGGGGGGGGGGGTATTAAAGGATTGTGGTGGTGGTGGAACATTTTCTTTTGCTCCGGTGATGGGGTTTATGGTATAAGTCTCATTCCAATACTTGATTGGAGAGACGGTAGGGTTTTTGGGTGGTTTGGACGAAGATGGTTCATTCTTCTTAACCCAAATAGGTCGAACCGAAATTTTCGGTTTCTTTGAAAGCTTGGATGAGGAAGCTTTGGGTGAGTGGGGTTGTGACAAAGAAATGTCAAGGTTAGGAATGTAAGAGTTAGGCATTGTGAGAGTGTGAGAATGATATCTCAAGGTTATGTGAGAATGAATTCTCAAGGTTGGGAAGGTGTGAGAATGAAATCTCAAGGTTGGGGTATAAGTAAAATGTAATCAAGGTAAGAATTTGAATACAAAATGTGTATTGTCAAGGAATGTTTAGTCAATTTGAGTAAACAAGGAATCTTGACTGTGAATAGGGTTTTATAAGTTTTGACCAAAAAATCATCAAAAGCCACATTCTGCCTTATATGGGCCGGCGGTTCCATATCACTAAGGAACCGCGGGTCCTTAAGGAACCGCGTCCAGTGGACTTTAAACCATGTTTTTTTCTAGGTTTTTGGAAAAACTAAGACTTTTTCAAAAAGATGCAAATCTTGGAATTTTACCTCTATTAGAACCAAAATATGCTAGGGTTGCATAAAGCAACACATTCACAAAGAATGTCTTGACAAAGGATGACAAAATAATTTAGATATTATTTTGAACCAATTTTAGTCAAGTTTAGGGGTTGTGATAGATTTAGGTTCAATTTTAATTTCAAATTAAAGTTGATTAGTGTGCACAAAAGGATAGAATCACACAAAGCTAAATCCATAAGTCAACAACATGAAACATTCATTAGTGAAACAAGTACAAAGACAAATAAAACTAACTAATACATAGCTAGCTTATCATTAAATCTAGATAAGTGGTTTTCTTTGGCTTGTTGTTGAAAATCTTTATTAAAAGAACTCCATCATTCATCTCCTAGGAGGAGGCATGGAGAACAAAGCAAGCAAGAAATCTTGCAAACCCCTATGTAGTCCATACATATCCATCCTTAGGTTTTGGATGAGGAAGTGGTTGTAGAGACAACATGGACATCTAGGACCATGAGTTTGTTGAAACCCAAAGTAAGGATCACCCAAGAGGAGGGAAAAAGGGACACCCAAAATTGGGATGTTTGAGTTGGGTGTAGGTGGAGGAGGCATGTTCTCCAAGGGTGATGTGGGTGAAAGTGGAGGCATGTTCCCTAAAGGGGAAATGGGTGAGTGTGGAGGTAAATTCTCCAAGGTTGGTGAAATGGGTGAGTTGTGAGGGGTAAATGGTGAAGTCACCAAAATGTCATCAAAGTCATTCCCAAAAGGAATGCTTTTGGATTGGTTGAGGTTGTGTGGTCACTTCCAAGGATGCACTTGGAGTGAAGGGTGAAGAAAGCTCATTCATTCTAGAACTGAATAAATAGGAGGTAGAACCAATGGAGTGGTTAGTACCATGGGTGGAGGAGGTCTTGCATGGTACAAGAGGTGGGGAAGGTGATGAAGAAATGAGGATAGGAGCATTCTCATTCTTAGGTGTGAGGAAAGATGAGGAGTTAGGCTTAGCTACCTTAACCCTTATTTTGAGTGTTTTTCTTGGGGTGGAGGTCTTGGAAGTGTTTGAGGTTTTGGTACACACCATGGTTGATTAGGGTGGTTTAAGGTTTAGGGAAGTATGTTTGATGTGTGAAGAACATGGGAAACAAGGTGGGTTTAAATGGGTGAGGGGATGATCCAAACTAGTAATGGGTTAAAATCATTTTAGGTGAATAATGAATTTAGATACCCTAGTTTAGGAAATGTGCAGTTTATTACTGAAAATCATGCAAGGTTTACACAAAATTAAGAAAACAGTGTAAAGCAAAGATGATGTCGTGCACAGTGATCGGCGGTTCCTTATCTAGGACCGGCGGTACCTTATTGATAAGGAATCGCGGGTCGATATGGAACCGCGACCAGAAGGTTTTCAAAAAATTTCCTTCCCAGTTTTTGATAAACCCAGATTTTTCCCAAAAGTTTCACAAGCCAAAGTTAACTACAGATCATAATCTAATAAGCTAACTATCATATGGCATGCACAAAGCTATGTAAAAACAAATATGAAGGCACAAGCAACATTTAGGATCAAAATAAATAGTAATCCAAATAAGTAACATAAGTTAATAAACAACTAAACCAAAGTGTTAATAAGCAAATGTTTAAGCTGCAAAAGATAACCAAACTTTGACACACTTCAAAGTCTACACCTCCTTTTCTTGCCTAAATCCTTGATCATTTTTCCCAAATACTTGAACCATTTTCTTGACTCCACTCGGTGTTCATGTAATTATCCCCGGGTTCTAAGATTCTCACGATAAAGATGCTCCATATTGAGATCTTCAGGAACACCACTAGAAGGGTGGGGAGGGGGAGCTAAGTCTTCAAAATCATCCTCGAATTGATTTGAGGATAGATGGGAGTTGCTCGAAGAGTCAAAGTGAGAACTAGGACCGATGCCATCACCATCACTTGGTGGCATATCGGTGTCCTCCTCATCCGGCTCTTGATGGTCGGATTTTCTCGAACCACGGTCACTTCTTGGCT
This sequence comes from Glebionis coronaria, assembly GCA_025667525.1. Classification (NCBI taxonomy): domain Eukaryota; kingdom Viridiplantae; phylum Streptophyta; class Magnoliopsida; order Asterales; family Asteraceae; genus Glebionis; species Glebionis coronaria. The sequence continues at coordinate 18,534,014 of CM046877.1, read as the reverse complement.
TTCGTTGATACGCCTCTTGAATAGGCAACATAACCCATTGAACCGGGTGAAAGCGAGAAAGATCGAGTTGAGGAAAATCTTGACCAACCCTTCTAAAGAGGCGAGTAAGAAGCATAGCATAAGGGAGGTTTGTTTTGGGTTTGGAAAGAGCATAATTTATACGTCGAGCGTTGTAATATGCAAGATTGTACTTGGTGGAAGTAAATAGGCAAAACAACATATGCCCCATGCAAGCCGGGATATGATCCCGGTTCCCACCAAGACAAAACACATTTTCCCTAAGAATGTTTGCCCATTGGAGCATGTAATCCTTAAGGTCGCTTGAGAGCACTTCATACCTATTCACATTACGGACATTTGTATGAAGGCTTCTCACAACGTTTCCACTACGCTCTTTCGTGATGATTTCAAGGATGAAATTTAGATCAACTTTGGTGGTGTCATTTGGAGGTTTATCGTTTGACTCCAAGAGAGCATCTAGTCTCCACTTATCCGTGAAACGACAAGTGCCTTCAAATGGCACACCAAGAATATCACCAAAGTCATCGAGGGAATATTGAATGATTTCACCATTCAACAAGAAACGAATAAAGATTTGGTCGTTGATTTCAAGCATGGAGTAAGTACTGAAGAACTCAAGAAGGAACTAGGGATAAATTACCTCGTCTATGTAAAGCAAACAATCAAACCCAATAAGCTCGAACATAGAGTTGATATAATTATCTCCCGCTATTCTTGAATCTACAATCCTACCCTCATGGAAACAACAAGAGGAAAGGGATGGAAAAGCATTTTGAAGTTGAGAGGAAACTAAGGTTTGAGAGATTTCGGGCATATAATCTCTAGTGAATTGATGATCTTTTTGATATTGAGAAGGCATGATTAAGTACCTAAATACACACACAAGACAACATTTCTCCAATCACTCATATGAAAAATAAAAAGGAAAACGAAAAATGAAAATGTGTTATATCAATTTCTTGACAACATAGGATTTAATCCATATCATTTTCATGTTCACAATGTGTCTATTCCATCATTGACCAAGAATACATGATCTATGTTAGATCAACAATGGATTAGAACATTGGTTTTTCAAAACAAGGTTTTTAGTTAAGCATTAACAATGTCATTACCTACTTGTTCATGGGTTCATCTCAAATCCATCATTCAACCAAAATCATTTGGCCTAAATTCGAATTTGTTCTACAAGTGGGTTTTAGTGAAATCTTAATGAATATCAACCTAAGGAATCATAGTAAGATTACCATGTCAACCCACATTCCTATTAAGGTTTTAATTCAATTTCAATTTTAAAAATCCCCAATTATGAAAGGATGAACTCTAGAACAAAATAGATGAAAATGAAAGAAAATACTTACAATTAATTGATGTTAGATGAAGGATGAGGGAAACCCACAACTTGGAATCAATTAATTTGAGTGATTGAAGGTTTTGGAAGCTTCAACAATGGTGGAAAAAGTAAAACCCGTCGGTTGTGTGTTTTTGGGAGAGAGAGAGTTTGGTTTGAAAAAGAATAAAAAACTCAAACTGGCGCTCTGACAAAAGTTACTGCCCGCGGTACCTTATCGATAAGGAACCGCGGGTTTGAGCCGCGTAGATAAGGAACCGCCTACAGGGGTAGGTTTCTATCTCTGAAAAACGCCAAATTTTGAAAATCCAGTTTTTCTAAAATACTTAAAATTTAAATCATGAGCCTTTTAGAATATCATTGGATCATCATAACACTAAGCAATATGCCTTAACGAAGGATTACGAGTTAAATCAAGATCGAAAAGAACCGAAACGGACAAACGACTACTCGTAGCAAAACGACTAAGTGAAGAGAAGTCAAGAGAAGAGAATCAAGACTAGGACCAATGCTCAAGGGATTAATGACAATCTTCAAATAGTGGTAACGAAGAGCTTGTGTCATATATAGTGGTTTAAGACGTGCTTTTCCGGCGAAACGTTAAACGGCTTTGGTAATGAATAAGCACAAAGCAATTATTCAAGTATAGACTAAGATCACTTTCAATAATAGTCTTAGTCTAAACCAAAATATGAGCAAGATATTAATTCACTTTCTCTCCCACAAAGGGCCTACTAACCGTATGGGTGCAAACCATAGAAATCATGCTTGATACTTTAAGCTTCTACTAACTCACTCTACATCACCATAGTGAGTCAAGTATCCAAGCAATGAAGGTTTGAGAGGATAAAGGAAAAGAAGCACAAACCACAAATAAATGTCAAGGCAAGGATGCCGAGAACAAGCACATAGTCAAGTAATGATCAAAAGAATGATCAAAGGGCGTATGGAAGAACGAAAGCGTACCTTGGCCACAAAGAGCAATCCATGAAGGAATAAGTGTTATGCCCAATCAATGACTATGATGAGTACTAAGTCTTCAAGGACTAGTATCATTCCCAATCATCTTGGTATCATCATTCAAAGATGTTAAAGATCAATGAAGATGATTCTTCTAAAAGTGCAAGTAACTCAATCCATAACCAATTAATTGATTGATCTTCATGAGTACCTACACAAAGCAAGATGCAAACTAGTAGATACATTTTAAGAGTATATCTAAAATGCATAAAGGCTACTAATCTTAAGTGGGATGCAATATTATCAATTAAAAGACCTATTTTTCAAAGAAAACATAGTTTTGACCAAAGAGAAACTTTAGTACAACTAGACCTTCTAATTTGAGGAGACAGTGGATCGATCCAAGTTTCAAAGTACAATATACTTCAAAGATCTTGAGTGACCATCGCTCTGATACCAATTGTAGAAACTAGAAGGGGTGGGGAGGGGGGGGGGGGGGGGGGTTGAATAGTTTCTCTTCGATTGGTGACCAAATTAAAATTGCTTTCAATTTGGTTTGTATCAAAACTATCTTTTACTTGAAGCTAAGTTGCATAATGATTAGGTTCAATTGAAATGCACTAGCAAGAATAATAAGCAAGTATAATGATAATGAAATAAGTAAAGAGCAAGGAAGGAGACAACCTAGTGGAAAGACACCAAGATTTATAGTGGTTCGACAACGAGGCTCTATCCTCGTTTCTACTCCACTCCTCGAGTACACCTACTCGAGATTTCCACTATATCCACAAGCTCCCTTCTCGGCGGAGAAAACCTTACATCGTTGCTTACATTATTTTCCGACACTAAGCTAAATGTCGAGACCTAATCTTTAGCTAGGACCAATCTACATGACGTTGCCTACTTCACCATTTTACGACACAAGGCTAGATGTCGAGTTCTAATCAAAAGGTAGAACCAATCTTCACGACTCTTCACTTTGAAGCTAAGTGAGAACTTCACACAACACAACTACTAATCACTTTAAAGTTTAGTGAGAACTCACAAGACACAACCACATCACTTTATAGTTTAGTGAGAACTCCTAATCAAATCTATTACAACTCAACTAGACTTATCCAAGTACACACATGTTGCTTGGATTTACACAACACAAATCCAAGCAAACACATATGCGATGGATGTACACAACAAATCCAAGTATCCACAAATATCTTGGATGAACACAACTAGTCCAAGTATTCATAATTACATTGGATTGACCTAAAACAAAAAAGGTATCATGATGAATATGACTAGTTCATAAATTCATCTTTATCACTACACTAGTGAGTGAGTGATATTCTCATTGGACATGGTAAAGGAGGGGATCAAGAGGATAATCATATGTAAACATCCTTAACAATTTAAGTGATCATTTACTAATGATTATGCTATAGAAAATAGAAAGAGGGCTGAGAAAAACGTCCAAGAGGCTTGCTGGAAAATAAGATTTGACCCACTATTTAAAGGAGACAAAGTTACAACGGATCTATAACAGCTACTGTGCGCGGTACCTTATCTCACCCCGCGGTACCATATCGCTAAGGTACCGCGTAGGTACTTAAGGTACCGCCACTAGACTCCGCTCCGTTTTTTGTCTTTTAGTGGGGTGGGAATATCTGAGGTATTTGAACCCTTCAAAGGATATTCTAACAGCATTTGGAATATGCCATTTTCAAATTTTCATTTTCCATTTTAATAAAACATTTTCTAAAAAAGAAAGTTTATTAAAAAGTATTTTGTCTTATTAACAAAAGTGAGTTTAAGGATAATCATTTTGATGATCACTAAGTATGATTAAGAAAGGTTAGTGATATGATTATTACCTTGATGATAGTGTTAGTTAAATAATTTCAATTTGTGTTTTACACTAAATGTGTTGTATGGTTTGTTGTGATCAAAACTAAGAAAGATTAGTTAACACTAATAATGTTTTTAGGCATTACTTGTATTAACACACTCCACTTTCCATCCTTCCAAATACTCTGTCTTCTTTCTTCGCTAAACTCGGGAACAGAGTGTTAAACTCTTTATTTTATTTTTTTTGCCTTTATTCATCTTTATTTTCCGAACTTTTATACATTTTTCATGTCTAATGATTTGCTTCGTCGAAAGCCAAATACGATGAAAAAGAGTTGTTTTAAATTTAGTTGGATTAAAAATGTGATTATAATAAGGGCTATTTCTTTCAATACCCTCCAGGCAAAAGTTGTGGATGAAAATACTTCGAGGCATTCAAGTTATCTCGAGACATCTAGGCGCCATAGTTTGACACGTGTCTCGAGGTATTTGAGGCATCCTGTACTTGTGTCGGACACGTGTCACTATATGGTGAGAAGATGTCTCCAGATGCTTCGAGGCATTTACGGAAAAAATAAAATTTAAAAATATACAAAAAGGTACATATGATTTGGTTTCAGAAAAATTAACAAAGTAGTAAGTAATGCATGAAGAAGCTTTACTTTATATGTTTTGATTTACTTTTATTTATTTGTATAGACTTTTGGAATACAGTAGGACGTCCTCATGAAAAGTATGCACGAATAATTATAGCTTTTTAGCATGATTTTTGAGTTGATTTGTTATGTATGATAAATAAATAAATAAATAAGATATATATTTAAACAGATAATATAGCTTTTATTTATAATAACAAAAACAGGTAGACACATGGGAACTAATATGTATGCATGTGGAATTGTTGACAAAAATATTTTAATAAATCACACATTGTTTGACAAAGTAATATGGATCTTTTTTAAGAAAAACAAACGAATGGATCTAAAAATCATTGCTTTTCTTTATTTGAGTTGTAGTTAACCAAATACGTATTATGTTTTGACTCCTAAATCCACAAACGTTGTATTTAATAGACTTGGTTTTGCTATATAAAAAGGGTTAGCGGCGCAGCTTTTTATCCGTTTGTCTTCTCCTAATATGTAAATTATAATTATTAATAAAATTATTTTACATTAATTTATGTTAGATGATCAAAATTTTAATTTTTTTACAAAATGCCTATGGGCAGGCGCAGGACGAGAGTCACTGAGAAACGAGATCGATGATGTGTCCGTTAACAAAAATTTTAGCCACAAGTGCATTTTTAACTTTGCGTTTTGTAGTGATAGCTATGCATTATCAACATGAATCTTAAATGAAAATGTAACTTGACTTTTCTAAAATAAATATGTTTCGGTTTGATTTTTCTGGTTAAACTTGTAAAGCTTCGTCTTAATAACAAGGGTACCCTAATAACAATCGTGAAGAAACATAAACGTGAAGAGGAAAACGTAAATGACTTTTTCAAGTTTTTTAAACACTATGCATTAGGGTGAGCATTTGGATCATCAGATCAGATCGGATAATTTCAGTTTGAAATTTTGCATCATTTCGGTCCTCGGTCTGGTTCTATCCGGTTCGGTCTTATAAAAAATATGTCGATTATACCTAATAGTATCGGATTGGATCGTAGACCGAACCGAACCGGACCAGACCAAACCATTTTGGTCCAGTCTCGGTCCGATATTTTGGACCATTTTAGTCCTTGGTCCGGTCCGAACCTGTTGATCGACCATACTACGGATATAACTCATGTTTTAAAACCATAATAGATCTAATCAGGTTGAACTGTGAACCAATCGAGTGCCTGAACACTTGGTTTAAAAATGCGTTTTGCGATCCATTGCGCTAAAGGTCCCAAAATCTATTGCGTAATGCGTGATGCGATTGCGAGCGCAATTTGGATGTGATGCGTTTAGTATAAAATAAAGTAAAAAAATTATTTAGAAATAGTATAGTCTATCAAGTTCGAAGTATGTGAAATAAAGTTACAAAATAAGTTACTAAGATATTGAGATTCGTCCTATAATCCCTTTGTAACACAAATAAGTCAAAAGTAAAGCTTGAAAAAAAACACTTAGTAAACGCAAGGTACTATATTTTCGTTATTGTGTTTGTTTTAGATGTTTTTTAACAAGTTTTATCCTAAACGATTCATTAAAATACGTAGGTATCTTTTATATGCTTAAAATTTGACAAAAATGACAAACGTACTAGATTGCGACAATTGCTACCATTGCTAGCATTACATAAATGCGGTAAATTGCGGTTTAGTGCGAACGCAATCTGGGATGGCAATGCATTAGGCACCTCGTTGCGAAATTTTAAATGCAATGCATTAATGCGTGCAATTTACGCAATGATGCGCGCATTTTTAAACCAAGCCTGAACATATTCATCGAATTAATGAAAAAAATAATTTTTAAAACATGGTTTTATCCCTTTAACCAAAAGTCTCGGTTTCGAGCCTTGTGAATAGAAAAAATCTCAATTAGAAGGAATACTACTCATCGAGGTACCGAACAAACTTTCGTAAAAGATTAATCTACTCGTCTTAATGACGATAAAAACTACTCGTCGTAGACTTAAAAAAAACATGGTTTTATAATACCACATGTCATGATAATAATCGTGAAGAAAATTAGGTATGAAATCTAAATATTTTATTATCATTGACTTTTATGTCTTTTTAGTCATGATATTTTTTAAGCAATTTTATATGAAAAAATTAATTGGTGTGTCTACTACCGTTATGTGGAATATCTTTTAATTTGTGAGCTGGTAGAATTATTTAATAAAAAAATGTATGATTTTGTCTTTTCATATTTTAGCTGGATTTTTGGAAATGATTGTGGTGTGCGGTGGGGTTAATTAACGTTTATATGATTGAGTGGTTGGTATCAATATTTAAAATATCAGATTTTATATTCAGACTTAAAATAATGACAAAAATAATGACAAAAATAATTTATTTTATAAATAGGGTTTTGCTAACATCAGTTTTATAAGTTTTTTTTAAGTATATCATAATTGAAAATTAACATTAATTAACAAAACACTTATCACGTTTAAATAACATAGTTAGAAATTCAACATTTAATTATAATAAATCATTCCATGTTTAACTATATTTTCTATAATTTTAATATTTAAATATATATAAATATAGAAACAATTAGTTCATTGAATGTTATTTTATATAAATTGTATGATTTAAAAAAAAAACTCATATAGCTACTGTTAGTAAAACCCTTACGATATACTTGATAAATTGCTCAAATATTTATCAAAAAGTCATCGACATATCACAAAAACTTTTTTTTCTAAAAAATCAAACTTGCAAAAAAAAATTAAAATTTTCAAGGTATGCGAATTTAAAAAAAAGTCGCAAGATAAAATTTTACTAGTTCTTTGCTAGCTTTTAGAAAGCTAGCAAGAAGCCAAGAACCATCTTATGATTTTTCTTTTATAAAAGCTCGTAACATTTTAGATTAAAAAATTTTAAAAAGTAAAGTTTTGTTTAGTAAGGTAAATCTTACAAGCATTTTTAAAATTCTTAAATTCTCGCAAGATCTTGCTAGTTTTGCGAGTATAATGACATTTTTGATATAAACTAAGTATTCAGTAAATGATGACGTACAGTATAGATCGTTCAGCTCATTGCTATTTCTATGAGCTTATTTATCAATTTGTAAGGTTATATACGAATAGTTTATTAAGCTCGGCTCACGGCAGGCCGCACACGATTTATTTGGGTCGTGACTAGTCATACGCGGTATTTAAAAGATGTCAAGTGATTTGTATTTAGAAGAAAGATAACCTAATTAAATATAAAATATACTTAACTTAGGAGGTGTTTGTTTAGCTTATATAATGGGTTTATAAGCTTATTAGCTTATATAAGCTCAAACCAAGTGTTTGGTTAATCTTATATAAGTGAGCTTATAAGCTTATATATGGGTGTTTTAATAAGCCACACAAATGTAATTTTTTATGAAGGTTTAGGCTTATATAACATATTTACCATTTTACCCTCATGTTAAGTTAAACTTATATAAGCCATGGGCTTATAAGCTTATTAAACATAGGCTTATATAAGCCATAAATGGCTTATATAAGCCCATTACATAAGCTAAAACAAACACCCCTTATTTATAAGGATTGAATAAATGTAAATCTCGAATATGACGGACTATACTTGAGCTGAAAGATTAGGAAACCTTAAAGGATATTTTAAATATAAAAGAAACGATATAAACATTGTTACATGTATCTCATAAACACTATTAATACACGATAACTAAAAGAATAACTTCTTACCCCCACACCAGAATCTAATCATGATGTACGTCCTCACGATAAAATTAACGCTGGTTTACTTCTTATGTAAGATCCAACATATTCACTTAATGGAGTATACAAATAATCTATATTTAAACTCTGTCAAACTTTTATATCAACAAATTAACGTCATCCATAAAACCCAAACCCACGACCACGTACGCCATTTAGCTCAAATATACATTCGTAACTCTTCTGAATTAAACGAGCTTTTAATTGATGTTACTTTCTAACTCTCACAATAATAGTCTTTTGATATCAGATCTGTCACTTCTCAGTATCGCTGCTTTCCATCCGGTCACCGCTACTCCACCTTCATCCGCCGCCGCCGCCTCATCCCGTTCACACCACTGATGGCTTGCTGGTGCATTGGGTTTTAGATTTAGATCTGTTTGGCTTTGGTTTGGTTCGTTTAGGGATGTTAGACTTTATCATCTTTGTATGTTTTGTATACCTTTGTGTACTTTTTCTCCAAGCTACATTTTCATATGGTTGTGTTCGCGAAAAGCTCACATTGGTGATTCCCCCTCACCCTTGTATTGTGTTGTTGTCCTCGTATCACAACCTTTACGGTGTATGTATTGGTTTATCTCAACTTGTTACCTTGTGTATTTTGTTTGGCAAATCAGCTTTAATTTTGCTTTTTATTTTTGATGTAACTTGTGTTCAACTTTTCTCTGTTTGTGAAACGTGATATTGAAAATTTATCTTTATGTTAAAAAAAAATTGATGTTACCTTATCACACAAAAAATAATGATAATGATACCTACAAGAATTAAAGCATAGTTCCTGATGTTTCATGAAGTTGTCGTGTCTCATGAATCAATTTAACTTGATAATGGCCTGACTTTGATATAATAATAGCACATCTATGTCACTTTTTCCTCCTTTTTTTTAACAGCTCTTGGAAACTTTTTTTTTAACAGCTCTTGGAAACTTGATGTGTTTGTACTTTGTAGTTTGTACAGTGTAATTTAACAGTAGTTGTAATTTAAATATATTATAACCAAAGGTCTCTTGGTCCAGCGGTATGTGAGTGGCCCTCTAACTTAAAGGTTGTGGGTTCAAGTCTCGGTGGAGACATGTGAGATAGAATTTGTGAGATAGTTTGTGTGAGTTGTAAAAAAAATTGCCGTTCAAAAAAAAATGTATTATAAAATATAAAAAGACATGTACCGTTTTCATTAATAATGTACATTTAAAAATACTTCTTGAAAAAACATATGAAAAAATAGTATTTTTTATAATAAATACTAAATGTTAATGTTAATTAATAAAAGTATTTAAAAAAAATTGTTACCTAACACACTATCTATTGTAGGATCGGTAACTTATCTTACTACCCAAAATTGAAATGTATCGGGCAAGTAATAGTAAAATGAGTATTGAAATACTAAGGCCGCGTTTAGTTGGAAAACATTTTCTATCATTTTCTATTTTTTGTTTTGTAGAAAAAGAGACGGGATTTCCATCTCCACAAAACACTTGAAAATTTACAAAACGCGTTTAGTTAGAGAAATATGTGTTTGTGTTTTCTATTTATCAAAACTAGAAAACATGTTCAAGTGTTTTTGTTTTAGGTTTTCGTCAGTGAATTTACGTTTTCTTCGGTAAATTCACGTTTTCGTCATTAAATTTACGTTTTCGTCAGTAATTTTACGTTTTCATCAGTAATATTACGTTTTCGTCAGCAATTTTACGTTCTCGTCAGTAAATTTACATTTTCGTCAGTAAATTCACGTTTGGGTCAGAAAATTTCGGTTTTCGTCAGTATTTTTACGTTTTCGTCAGTAAATTTACGTTTTTGTCAGTAAATTTACGTTTTCGTCAGTAAATTTACGTTTTCATTATTTTAACGTTTACCTCAGTAAATTTAATTTTCTTCAATAAATTTACATTTTTGTTAGTGAATTTACGTTTCGTAAGTAAATTTACGTTTTCGTCAGTAAATTTTACGTTTTCATCAGAAATTTTACGTTTTTGTCAGTAAATTTACGCTTTCGTCAATAAATTTATGTTTTCACCAGTACTTTTACGTTTTCGTCAGTAAATTTACGTTTTTGTTAGTAAATTTACGTTTTTGTCACTAAATTTACGTTTGCATCAGTATATTTACGTTTTCGTCAGTGAATTTACGTTTCCGTTTGCAATTTTACGTTTTCGTTTGCAAACGTAAAAATTTTATTGACATAAAAAAGTATATGTACCGACAAAAAGGTAAATTTGCTGACGAAAACGTAAATTTAGTGACAAAAACGTAAATTACTTACGAAAACGTAATTTTACTAACGAAAATGTAAAATTTCTGACGAAAACGTAAATTTACTGACGAAAATATAAAATTTTTGCGAAAACGTAAAATACTGATGAAAAAGCAAAATTTCCAACGCAAACGTAAAAATAAAGAGAAAATTAGATATTTTGTGTTAAAAGGAAAACATGGAAAGCAAAAAAAAGTTGTTTTCTTGTTTTGTGTATAAAATAGGAAAATAGGAATTTTGTGTTTTATAGAGATATTTTCTGGAAAATGATGATTTGAACGCGTTTTCCATTTTCCTTGTTTTCTAGAAAACATTTTGTGGAAAACAAGGTGTTTTCCATCCAACTAAACGCGCCCTAAATGACCTCTTATCATTTGGTATTTTAATACTCATTTTACCTTACATATATTTAAACTTTTCCGATTATAATTCTGGACTACATGTCAAACGCACCTTCGGTTTTTCTTTATTTGAGCAAAAAAAAAAAAAAACACAAAAAGGAGAGTACATATACATTAGTTTCTACATGAAGGATTACACATGTGTTATTTGAGTTGCACTAATAATATTATATTATAATATTTTTTATGCATTATTTATATTTGTTTGACACATATAAATATTGATTTTTTTTAATAAAAATTGTAAGAGTAAAAGGTGTCACGGCTAGCTTTCCCCTCTTCACTTGTGCCACCTCAGCGTCACATCATCTCAACTAACCAAAACAAAAAATCAACTAAACACCCCCTCACTCACAACTAGTCTCTCTCCTCTTCACTTGGGTCCCACCACTCACCATTTTATTTCTTTTTTCATTTTTCACACAAAATAAAAATTGATTTCATAAAATTAAAAATTACAAATACTTGATATAAAAATACAAATACTTAAAAAAATACAAATACGAAAAAAAAACATAATACGAAAAAAAAAGCACAATAAAAATACGGTCGATTATTCATGGTTGCTCTTGTGCCCAGAGATGCTCAATGAGGTTCCGTTGAAAGCTTGAATGTACTTCTCTATCTCGGAGTTCTCTTTGTTTCCTGCGACGGATTGCACATCGCTCGACCCATGACCGTAACAAATGGTTCCCAGAAGGGATGTACATTTCAGCTGCTTCGGATATCGCAAACCTTTGATTCTTCAAAATCATGTTATGCAAAATGATGCACGTGTACATGATTCTGCGTAGCTTGTTCACAGTTCAAGCACGCGCCTGTTGAGCAATTATACACCATCGTCCTTGTAAAAGACACCAAATGCCCTTTCAATATCTTTCCGGGCACTTTCCTGACGCCGTTTAAATAGAGCGATTTTGTCATCGCGAGCTACTCATTTTTTTGAAAGTTTGATTGAAAGTTTTTGTGAAAAGATTTGATTGAAAGTGTTTGTTGTGTGTGTGTGTTTTAAGATAAAAATAAGTGGTATTTATAAAAAAAAGTTATAAAAAAAATAATTATTTTTTTTAAAACCGTTGCCTAACGGATGTTTTTGCAGGTGGAGCTCACTTTTTTCTCTTTTTCATCTCGTTGAATTTTGGCGAATAGAAAGCGGCGAGAGCTAGGATGGTGTCACGGTAAGCTCCGGTGAGAATGCCACGTCAGAGCGGCGAAGGTGCCACGCAGTGACACCGTTTGCTCTAAATAAATCTGGTATTTTTCACATACATATATGATGGGAAGTAACGAGGCATGTGCACAAAAGACAAGTTAGAAATATCAACACAACAAGATAAAAAGTGATCTATTTATTATCCATGTTTGATATGACATTTGATAGGTCAGATTTATTTGTCCTAGGATATAAAGATTGCGAGTTGTGACACCCAATAAAACCACCTTGGTTTGACCCGGTTATATATTTATTACAACTAGAATCCAATGTAATAAGGTCCCTCCCCCCTTAACAACAACAACTGCACATGGTCCTTTTCAATAGACAAAACTTGTTTGGATATATATTATGTAGATTGTCGAATTTTGTTAGAAAATGACATAGCTTATATGTGTTATAAAAGCATGTATGTGGTGTAAAATGCTTATTGGTGATACGAATCGTATATGATTTTTGAAAATTATATATAATTCGTGATATGAGTTGTAAAACCCGCATAAAATCTTAAAAAGATTAAATACATAAAAACACGGATTAATTAAAAGTATAATTAATTAAAACACAACACGTATCATATATATTTAATGTAAGTATTACGTATGTTAATTAATTACTACAAGTATTACGTATGTAAATTATTACACGATAAGTATTTACGTATAATACTTAAAACATGACAAGAATTAAAACAAGTTAAAAACACGAACTTAAGACATGAATAATAATACACGGAATTTAATAGAACACGAAAAACCAAAATTATATATAAAAGGGGTGTATGGGACGGCACAAAAGGAAAAGAAAACAAAAAGGCTTATGGCCCGACCCATTAAACCTTTTAACTAGTAAAATATCTCTAGCGAATATCATTATTCACTTTTACATAAAATAAACAAAACCCTACTCTCTTTGTCCTCCTTGGCCGCCGGTTTCATCAAGCAAAAAGGAAGGGAAAAACTGTTTTCATCTTGATTAATTCCGGGTATTGTTCATGTTCTTAATTCCTAATCATTATACGCATACGGTATCCCTTAAACCTTAATCTTTTGTTATTATTTTTACTCGATCATGAACTAGTAAAACAATTATGATCACATGATTATAGATGGATTAAAACATGTATTAAAAACAAGATTTAATTTGGTTTAGTTCGGGTGTCACGAAAACATGCATATATAAAATATATTATGTGAACACACTAGTCATTTGGAGATGAATTATTGACGTGCAACGAAAATAAATAAACATATGAAGTTATGAACGATGCCATTTTTCAATGTTTTGAAACCCGGTTTTTAAATCGACCTGGTCGAGTCATCGGGTAAACTCGGATTAACCCGGTTTTCTAAATTGTTTACCAACTAATATAATATGTAGGGTTTACGTAACGAGTAACGTGTATTATTAGTTAGCTCATAAACTCTGATGTAATGTTTTACTTTCAGCTTTACTAAAAGTTTTTATAGGCTTTTTGATACACGTTTATTTAATATTTTATCTAGCATTGAATTGTCATATATTAAAACATTCTATAATTTTAATTTGATCTTTTCATGTTTTATATTGAACGTACACGAAACACTTACCACAATATCGCATATTGTAAATTATTTGCCACTAACCAAATATATTTAAGGCAAAAATTTATATTGTTGAAGAAGGTTTGATATAGAAAATAGTATAAAAATAGATTATGATACATAGAAATAATAAGCGAAATAGATTGATTGGAGGAGGCTCAGCTCCTATTAGCTCTATACTCAAATTTTTATAGAAATTGATATAGCCTGTGTTGTAAAATGATTATACTGAGTAATTAAAAGAATTGAACGAACATTCAGTAAACATTTTATAAACTGTTTAGTTAAAAGTTTGTTTATTTTCGTGTATTTATTAAATGAACGAACATGAACATCATTTTACGTTCATTTAGTTAAATGGACGAACATGAACAAAAGTCGCGTTTGTTTATTTATGTTCATAAACGTCTGATTATACGTTCGTTAACGTTGGTGTTATAAAATTTTAGTATATATTGTTTGAGTGATCGTATGAGTATAGTTAAGTTGCACCATTTAAGAAATGACTACTAAGATGTTGGAAGTTAATAATCATCTGATATATGTAATGTAATTTGAATTATAGTTACAATTAATTACATCGAATTATGACGAATCAAACAAGACCTAAATAGTTAACTACTATGGACTTATGTTAAGCACTTGCTCAATTACCTTATCTAGAGATGGTAGCTTTCATTATGGTTTTAGTATAAGATAAAGTTTTGCGTGTTAAAACAAAACCTCACATTTTTTATTTGGACATTAGTAAAAATCGAGAGTCTTTTATAATACAGGTTTGATATCTAAAAAGATGGTCGTCTTGAGATTAGTCAGCTCTAAAAAAAATACGGATTTGATATTTTATTATTTATAAGCAAACGAGAGATTAGCATGGCCGCATGTCATGATAGTATAATATTTTGGTACGTAACCAACCATGTTTTATTGTCATTGTCATTTGACTTCATATTTTGTATTCATTGATTGTATTTGCTGGATGATATCATTATTAGTCCACTCATATGTTAGGCAATAGGTGTCTTATTCTGGGATGATTATTTGTATGATAATTTTGATTAGCTGTAGATGAGATAATGTTGATGAGCTGTAGATGGGCTCAACACTTATCCATGTGTTATCCATGTGTGTATATATGTCGTACCCTTTGAGGAATAGAAACACAGAAAACACATTTACCATATATCATTCTATATGGTATCAGAGCCTGGTTTATTCCTATAATCATGGACATATTTGCAACGGTCCCCAAATCTACATGAGCCTTTGTTAAAAAAGTTGCAAAGTTGTAGGGAGGTTGAAGACTTGTTGTTTTCTCGTTGGTTCGTGGACACAAGAACAGTAGGAGAAGATGAGGTGCTACCATGGTGATCGGTGGTGCTGGGGTTTTCAAAAAAAGAAGATTCCTTCAAAAGAAGCATACTACGAACCGTCTCAAACGAGGGAAAAGGTTCGCGGTGACGGATAATTTCAACGATGGTAGCAAAACGAGAATCAAGGCCGTTAACCGCATACATGACCAGGTTCTTTTCATTCACGTTACAATCAAGGTTCTTGAGTCGATTGGCCATAGATTGAATTTTCGAGCAATATTCATTTATGGTCATCTTACCAAGCTTGATCGATCGAAGTTCGTTATCAAGAGTTATGGCTCTAGCATCTTTGTTGTCATGGAAAAGCTTTTTGAGATGGTCCCATAGAGCTTTTGCATTGCCTGGCGTCGTCACGACTTGTTCTTGAAGAGAGTCACATAGGGAACTTAGGATCCACATCTTGATGAGATCATCAAGTTGACACCATTCCGCGTTTGTGGACGCGGTTTCTTGCTCTACGTGTGATTTGAGGCCTAGACTACCAAGGTGAATGAGGGAGAATGAGCTCCAAGAGTTGTAGTTATGTTTCTCAAGGTCTAATTTGATGGGAACTTTGTTAGGGATGCTAAATGGTATGATTTTTTCGGTGGAAGATTGTGGTGGTGGTGGAGTGTTGTCATCTACGGCCATAGGTGCCGATTAATTGATGAATGATTTAGGCTGTAGGTGTGGTGAAGAAGGGAGGAAGGAGAAGAAACCGTGGGTGGGAGAGAAAGATTAGGGAAGAGTTATGGCTTCTGATACCATATAGAATGATATATGATAAATGTGTTTTCTGTGTTTCTATTCCTCAAAGGGTACGACATATATACACACATGGATAACACATGGATAAGTGTTGAGCCCATCTACAGCTCATCAACATGATCTCATCTACAGCTAATCAAAATTATCATACAAATAATCATCCCAGAATAAGACACCTATTGCCTAACATATGAGTGGACTAATAATCATTAGTTAATACACCACTGATTGCATCTGTTTAAGGCTATGTGTTAAGATCGTTAATTTGACACGTTAGTTTTTTTTTTCTGCGATCTAGTGCGATCTATTTGTCCTAATAAGGTGATTTAGTGCGACTTAGTTTAACTTTTTAACATAAATATTTTTTTAAAATAAAATAAAAAATATTACAATAATATTTATATTTAAATATCGTTAAAGAATAATTAAAAAAAGATTTAATTAGAAGTAAAGAGGGTAAAATGCATTAGTTAAACTAATTCCAAAAATAATTAAATTAATATATGTTGTGAGGAATTAAACAAAACTCAATATATATTAAAATTTGATTTTTTTTTAAAGATTATATAATTAAAACAGGATTAAAACAAGTTAAATTTTAAAAAAAGAAGTTATTTTTTTTATTTTCCAACAGCCACAAAATCCAACTAGGTTGTCCCTAGGGCCGTTTTGGTTCGACCAAATGTCAACGATCGAATCGTCGCAACGGCGCGACTCAGTCGCGATCTACAGCCGACCGAGGAAAAGAAACGTGCGTTGCGGGTAGCCTAAGTTCATGGAATTAGTTTAGCAAACTTTGAATATTTCCCTTTCACATTTGGTATGGATTTCGATGGTGGAAGGTTGTATTAGTTAATATTTACTTATGATGTTTTGATTCATGTAAATGTTACGATAGAAAAAGGTTATGAGAAGACGGTTTTTTGGATTTTAGTTAGAGCATCAATTATGATAATTTATAAATAAGTTTATTATAGTTAAAAAGCTTTAAATCGTAAAGAAGTAAAAGACATATATTTTAACTTTACGTGACATGAATATATTATCTATACTACTTTATAAAGTATTTAGACCCTTTTTATAATTGGAAATCTTAAAAAATTCAGCCTAAAACATTTCTAAAAAAAGAAGTCTAACAATTGGGTCAATATTGTTCAAAATGTATATTCATTATTTAGTCAACATGAAATTATTGTTATAGCAAAACGTATATAACATTATTTTTTAAATAAAAAGTAACCGTCCTTATATTAATGTGCACTTTTAATATGCAAAATAAGTAATCGCTTTTCAAATAATATAAAAACTATCATAAGACACTATCTCATACATATTCATATCCCTTTCTCTTTTCTCTCAATATCTTCAAAGTAATAACAAAAAAACAACTTCTATAAAACCTTCTCCATAACCATATGCCCACAGCCTCTACCACTTCCGTCTCTACCACCACTACCGTCATCGCTGCCACCATCAGACGCAAAAATAAAAGGTTTGATGTGCTTTGGTAGTTTTGGTTGTAGATCTGGTGGTTTTCGTGATTACAACAGAAGAAAAAAATCAATGGTTTTATTGTGATTAGTGTTTCGATTGGATGCGTTGTGCCAGGATTTGGAAGTCTTAAAATTGAAATCCTTCACAAGTATTGTTATTGCTTAAAGTTATTTTAATGTATATTATCATTCATTTATAAAAAGTTATTGTTAAAAAAAGTTAACCATATAACATTTACTAACCACAAAATATAGTCACAGGATACCCACCGCCGCATTGCGCGGGTACCCTGCTAGTTATATTTAACATATCGAATTTTTTTATAATTAATGCATTTGGATTATATAAGATGTTTATAAGTTTTGAGTGGTTTATACATAATAATAATAATAATAATAATAATAATAATAATAATAATAATAATAATAATAATAATAATAATAATAATAAGTTTATAAAACAAAAAAGTTTGTAAGTTAGACTAATTATAACTTCCGTGCACGTATGAGTTGTCGCATATAAATCAAACTTATTTTAATATTTTAGTTTAACGTATAAACGTATGAAAACTTTTTCGTGTTTAATGTTTTATAATTATGATATTAATACAACTATTAACTATGCACGTGATTTATATTAAAATTTCCTTATTTATTAATATAAGTGTTAAAACATATTTTATATATTTTGTATGTTTAAGATATAAAAAGTGTAAGAATTATTTATTTATTTTTTAAAATTTAATGAAAAGTACGAAAAATTATAAGTTTTACTTAACTTGATATAATTTATTTAAAATTTAATCACTAAAATTTTATTAATTACTTTATATTTTATAAGTTTTTTTTGTTTTCACAAATTTATCGCTTATATTTTAATGTCTTTTTTCATCAAATTTCTCTACTAAATTTTAGTTTTTTTATTTTATTTTTTAGCTAAATTTGAAAAATGAAGAATATTTAATCAAAAAGAATATTATTAACTAAAAGAAAAATTGATTTTTGAAATGTATGAAATCCATATCAAAACGTTTTGCTTTAAGGTATAAAGATGTGATTACACAATTACTATAAATTTTTAAAAAATTTAACGTAATTGTAAAATGTGACGGTGTGGTATAAAGAATGTTTGTGCCAAATTAATTATTAAAATGTAATTATTTCGGTATCGTAACTAGTAAGCTTCGTTGTCATGTCTAAAATTTAGTTATTGGTCGTGTAGGGACAAGCTAGCAAGTGACATAAAACGAGGAAATTTGTAAATCCAGCAATTTTATTGAATGAATGTCGTTTTCTTAACTTGACTTTGATATTTTTCTCCTAAAATTATTGCCGTTCTTGTGGCAGTATGCTTTCTTATCAACCAAGATGTTTTAAAAACCGGTTATCAAATTAACATGGTCGAGTCGTCAGGTTATGGTTTAATCGGGTTTTCTTGCTCAAAATCAGCGTTTGATCATTTGACTAGTTTACAATTCAACCAGTTCAACCTATAAGGACAACTCGTGTTTTTAAACATTGGTGTATACTTCGCAGAGGCGGGATTAAGATGACAAATATAGGATATACAAAATTTTGAACTATTGTATAGGAAATATAATGAAATAAAAATATACGATTTCAATCTAAAGTTTAACTGTAACAGTAATTTAAGTTTAATATTCAAATATTAGTAAACTAATTAAGCAAACACTAGAACATAACTTCTTTCTGACGAGATCATTTTAAAAAATCTGAGATTTTTTATAAGAATCTTGTTTTTTTTTTCTCCATTGATTTGCTGTGCAACCCTTTTGTCAAGCCCATAGCAATCTGGTCAGCGATTATACAACAAATAAATACCAGCAACGCCTTATTTAATAAGCATAACATCAAGTAGCTGTGGAAGAATGAGCATAATCTCACCCAGATCTGCAGATAATGGACAAATTAGATCATACAACAGATAATCTATTCCGAATGATTGGATAGAAGCATACAGATTACTATGTAGTATTATCTTATTATCTGATGGTGAAGGAAGCATTACGCGAGTAACTTATCCATAATGCTTGCCTGGTGCCGATTGTTTCAACTTATAAATCTTTAGATATGTAGAATTCAAAACCCCGAAGACCACCTTTTTTTCCGTAAGACACCTAAAAACATTTGCTCATTAACAAATATCAAGAACCTACAGAAAGATAAAACAACTTATGTTTTTGAACAACAAAATACTGAAAACCTCAATATTAGTGATGCATTGGCGTATTTATTTCTCAGACACCTAATGGTGCGGCACAAAATGCAGCAAATTGTTTTTTTATCAATCCAACAAAATCCATTTCACAATCAAACGAAATAGAATCATTTGTAACTACTTCCAAAAAATGTAATTCTTATAATTTAGGTCGGAGGCGGTATGTTACCTTGTCACCATCTTCTGCTATACCTTTAAGACAAACACAATTTAACGTTTTGCATCACATTAGCATTCACCTAAGTACGTACCTATAAGCAAACTTCAATTAATCGAAAAACGTAATTGAATTCTCTATGTTTTCTATTAACTATTCGAGAATATTTTTTATGCATTAGATGATCTCCTTTTTTGTAAGTTCACGTGTATCTTCTGTCCTCCTTGCCAATCAACGAATCATACAAAGAAAGTTTGCTTTTATCAAGAGAAAGTAGATAGTTGCATAAGTTTAAGCGTGTCATTATAGATAAGAGTAAAGAAATGAGATAGAAGTTATATGTCAGGGAAGGGAAGTGTACCTTGCATCCGTAGAGTATACGTTTTAAGTGTTACGAAATTAGAAATTCATACGAATTCTTAAATTTCAATAGTTAGTTTGACCTTATAGAAGTCAGGTGGTTCTCTTTAGGATAATAATGACTATCAGCACATAGAGGCATATAATCCTAAGCATACATAAAAACGATGCAATAAATATTTAGGCTCAGCATTTGTAAATTTCATTATGGCTGCAAACAGACCCAGTTCCACAGTAACCGTTTCTACAATGTCGTATGGTCAGTGACCTGCCAGGCGACTCAGGATTTTGACGTACCATTTGACTTTGTTCAAAGTATAACAATCATTATAACCCGTTATTATATATGTACATGACACTCTAAAAAACGTCATGGTTTACACATTTGTTACAAATTATGAAAGTTTATGGACTTAAAATTAATAGTCGTGAGATAGGATCGAACTCGAGATCACGGGATTGCACACATTACGTGAAGAGTTAATTTATTTATTTATTAAATATATTTATTATATTTATTAAATCAAACCGTAGCTAACGATCGTTAAGTAATTAAAAGTTAAGTATTAAACGACCGTTATAGAAGGTTAAAGAAGCTAAAAGAAGGAGTCGGAAAAGTTCCGGAAACCTCTTTTGGAGCATGTATATATCCGGCCTAAATAGAGGAGACAAAGATAAGGAGAAAAGATTTTGTGGCTTTATCTTGTTTAACCTTGGAAGAGAAGTTTTCCAAGGTGTATATAAACAAACCTAAAGCCTCATAATTTTTCACCACACATCTCTCTTTCTCTTGCTCTAACCGCCGGCCAAACAAACACCCTATTAGGGTTCTTCTTTGATTTTCAATAAGCTATTCTAGATCTAGTCCTAGCCCCTCTCTAGGGTTGTTGGGTAGATCTTCCATAGACTTGGAAGCTCGGTTTGTTCGTGCTAGACTCACGGTTAACTCACCGTATCACGTGTGTACAAGAACGTGATATAGTCTTACTTTAGACTATATTCTTGGTGGTGTTCGTGATAAACCCTAGTTGTCGTTTGCTCCGGCGTCTTGTGGATCTTGCTAGGATAAAGGTATGTAACCCTAGCCTTGATTAATCATAATTGTGTTAAATTAATGATCTTGTTAATTGCTTCCGCTATGCGCTCTTTGATCCATATTAGGGTTTTAAATAATTGTTATGAACTCTATAAATATACAGTGGCATCGAGAGCCGTTTTAACATGATTATAATTATCAAGATCTAAAGTTTTTAACTAATATTGATTTGTGTTAAAAATTACATGTTGTTTTTTAGGTTTTATAAAAATTAGGGTTTTGCTTTTTTATTATTTTTAAATCGGCTATGCCGATCTTTCTATAAAAAAAAAAAAAAAAATTTTGTAAACCCTAAAATTACATGGTAATTAACTTTAGATGTATGCATGAATTAATTGTTATGTCATGCGTGGTTACGATCCGTAGTGATTTCATTAATTGTTAAGTGATTTGGGTGGAATTTTGATGAATTGCATGATTAATTGTTATGTTATGTAAATTCATGTTTCGATCCATAGAGATTTAATTGTTAAGATATGTGGGAGATCCGTGATGAACATGCATGTTTTTCATGGATCATATGTTTTATGTGGTAATTGTTACGTTTTTTGCTACATGATTTATTTGATTCAATAAATATAAAATTAGGGAAGACTTTTATATGTATATAAAAACCTAGATTTGATATTATTTATTGAATAAATCGTATGCATGTGGCTATTTGATTTATTTATTGCACATATAAATTGTTATTATGTGTTTATGATTTAGTTTTTTTTTGTACCTACTTGTTTTCATACGTTTTATATTGATTGTATGTTGTAAACAAGGGTAATTTTTTACAAGAAAAATTAATATGGACTAAATCATATTAAAATAAATGAATTGTTTTGAGATCTAAATTACATATGATTTGCGTTGATTAGAATTGCAATAGCAACTTAACGGCCTACTCAATTCTGACAAACTATAAAGTGGGTATAACGCACCGCTGGTCATGTACCCGGTTAAGGAAGGAGGTGTTATGCTTCAGCGCTGACCAAATTCCCGGCTCGCCTGTGCGTCAAAATTGGAATTACCTACGGTTGT
This sequence comes from Glebionis coronaria, assembly GCA_025667525.1. Lineage (NCBI taxonomy): Eukaryota > Viridiplantae > Streptophyta > Magnoliopsida > Asterales > Asteraceae > Glebionis > Glebionis coronaria. The sequence continues at coordinate 18,511,507 of CM046877.1, read as the reverse complement.
TATTGGTATAATTCTTTAAGGTTGATTTAACTACATTAATTCACATCCGAAACACAATGAATAAGATTATTGCTTTGTGCTATAACTAAGTTCTAGAAAAAGTACGGTGTGAATTTAGTTGTGTGTAAAATCTTTAATTGGTATTAACCAATACCTCAACTTGCAAGTATATGATGAACTTTTAGTCTCAACAAAAGTCTACTAAACGTTTTAGTAAACTTATGTTATGGAGATGTATGCATGCTTCTCCATACATGATTTTGACACCAAAATCTATACCCTAAAATTTAAGTCATATGCCATCTAATTGACGAACACTTGAAGTTACAATTTTCGTCATATGAGATTCTGGACGATGTTGTAATGGAGAGAAAACTTCATGACTGAATAAGATTGCACATGAAGGTTTTACGTTCTTTAGATTAGTCGACTTAATTGAGTTACTCAGTAAGATCTGGAAACTTAAGGCATAAAGAAGGGATGAAACATGTTTACAATGCAAATAATTTTGGCAATGTAAATCCCTGACATATCTAGAAATTGCAATTTGATTTGGCAATTATTGTTCGACAAGTTACTGTGTTGAATACATTTGTCACTAGCAGATCAACTGATGTGATAAATCTATGTCAATATGGATTCTAGTTTTCAAGAAGAATACTATGGTTATTATTACCGGGGTAATTTTATTTTCTTGAATGATATTATCGAAAATACTAAAATTGAATTTTGTAAATTCTTTTGCAAATGTATTGATGCAACGTTACACCGTACATGGTTTATTCATTTATTGATCTACAAACCGTATGGTTGAGGATAGAGTCAATTTACAAATGAATGATAAACCTAAAACTCTTTTTCATGAGTAAAGAAGGAGTAATAAGGATTTTAGAAATGTAAAATTCAAATCCATAACTCATAGAAAATTTTAATTGTTAAGAAAAGTGCATATTTTGAGTTATTAAAAGTTACCGCTAATTGGTTATAAGGCAAACTAGCATATTTGTCTAGTAGTTGTGCTTTGACCATTTATAGGCACTACATACCATTTTGGGGTTGGTAGACCTATTAAGGAAGAAATTGCATGTCAAGTCTTTCAAGTTAAAAAGCATTTGATGGGTAAGTCATCATTTACGAAGTAGAGTACACTCTTAAACACTATAAGTAATTGTTACGAATGTTTTTTTAAAAGTGTAAGAAAGTAAACACAACACTAATTATTTTCACCGATTATGAAACATTTTCAATGTTGTCAAGTTCAGTGGGAGAATTGTGTTGTATGACTGATTTTGAGTCTATTAAAACATTCTCTAAGTCAGTGGGAGTTACAAGCTTTGTTATCTTGGTAATAACCCATGTTACCTTTAGTATGTCCTAAGATAATTACTTTCGAATTGTTGACACTAATATCTTCAAAGATAGTTATGTACTGATTCTTGTTGATTAAGTGATTCTACATCTACTTGTAAAAAGCTAATATATGTGGCACAATCATATTTTGTATAGACGAACGTTAGACGTGATGTTTATCTTATATATGAGGTTGTTCCATGCACAAGTGGGAGAAATGAACATTGTGTGCAAGAAACAACTCATAAAGATATGATTCTCTTAAGATAAGAGATTAAACAATCTAATTAATATTTAGATCATGTGTCAATATGATTAAAAGACTACTTAAAAGTATATATATCATTCACTTTAAGAAACACTTGTTGTTTTGATTTAGTCATGTAAGAGCTTGGACTAAATTGTAAACTAAAGGGTTAAATATCCACATGTCGTAAGATCGGGCGTGGAATGTTTTGAAGTTTCTTAAAATAGGACAAATTCCTTGAATGACATAAGATACATAAAGTAATCTTATACTACTAATGAAACCTAGTGGTGTTCATATAATAGTGTATGATTAAATTAACTTGAAAAGATGAATGAAACCTAGTGATGTTCATGATTTACTTTAGTTATACATGTTTATGATTTATTGAATAAAGTCACAAACATAAAGTCTTGGAAGACGTATAATATAAAGTAAGACGTTAATGTATTGTCTCTATTTCACTAAAGACATATACATGTAACGTATAATGGACTTATAACTTTTATGAAGTGACTTTAAAATTACTTGAGTTATAAAGCATGCAAAATGGTTAGAAAATCTATTATACCATTAAGATGATTTAGTTGGTATATAGGTAAGCCTAAAGATATATATTTATCTTAAATATTGTTAAGATTGACTTACAATATTTCCCTAAATGAAATACATCATTGTTATGGTATGTTCATTAGGAGAATCAAAATTCTCAATATGATGGTGATGTTTGATTCAAAGATAACTATATCTTCCTTTATTCCAAAAGAAATCAAGGTTAGAAAGTTGAGTATGACTTGAGCTAAGAAGATTAATAAGATACCATTATATATGGAATGTGATGAATCACATTATATCTTAAATGGAGTTCGGATTTTGCTAAACTACTTATGAAGTGGATTGTTTAGAAAATAAAGAGTATGAAACGGCCATTGTGTTTTGTAATGTCCTATATAGATAACGTTGGAGTGTTGATCTATTTGCTATGTATTTAAAGAGTAATTTTAAGTTACTAATAGCAAGTGGGAGTTTTGATCTTGAAAGATAAAATTACAAGATACATGATCTTCTAAAATACACTAGTAATCATCATGAGGTAGGCGTGTAAATGCTAAACCTTAAGATAAAGGAATTTATGTCATAGGTCCGTAAGGATATCTCGGATATGCGATTTATATGCTGAGAATTATGAGTTACAAATAATTGTTATGATTTATTACCAAATATTGTTTTGGGTAAACTACTCATACTATGATTGTTATAGATGTTGTCCAACAAGATAATCAAATTTCGGTTTTGGTCTATCTTAAATAGTTTGACTAGAAATTGAAGATAAGTTTCGTCAAAGGAAGAAAAACGCCAATTGTAGTGGTTTAATCTTTGTGTCGAAACTATATGGACAAAATTGTACACATATTTAATGTATGTATTGTGAATAGATTATTAGTCACATTTAAGTAATTAATTGTGATTGAGTATTCTTTCCTAAATACATTAAATATATAAAGATTTTGATGGTCATATTTTAATTGACAAATTTGGATATGTATGAACTATTTCTTGAATGACTACTTGAGAAAGCACTTAAGTAATCGAAATGAGTTTATTACTTCAAAATATAAATCTTTGGAAAAGTACAAAATGCAATTATCCATGAATAGATAAAAGCATGCATCTAGGAGATTATTCTTATGTTTATTTTGAAATCCAAGTTTGGTTTTAAATTTAAATAAGATGGTTTCTGAGTATTCCTAAAAGCTAGTGGGAGTATTATGGTTATTTTCTTAAATTATATGTGTCAAATAGACATGTAAGAAAGTGAGATTTCATTCAAATTAAATGTTGATTTGGTTTAGATTTGAGATGAAACTTTACTTTGAAGATTTAGAAAATAAGATATACATAACCTTGAGACAAATAAATTTATTTATTTATGCGGTGGAAATACAACGTAATATGCCATGTAGTAAGTTTACATGGATATTTAGGACATGAAGAAATCTAAATCTGGTTTGAGAAATTTTCATGTGTGTCGTGTTGTATTTATATCATGCTTAAAATACATGATGATTTGAATATATTAATCTATCTAAAAAGTTATTAAATAACTTGTGTAATGAATATTCTGAAGGAATATGTTTGGAATTAGAATAACATCCTAAATCTTGGATCGGCTTCCATATTCTATAGATGAATAATTTGTCAATCGTTGTGCAAATTATCATAGCCAACAAACTTGAAGGTTTTGGTTGGAATCAAACATTACATAATAGATATTAATGGTAACGTATTTGTATCTTTTATGACAAGTTGTAAAACTTGAAAAGATATAATTGAGGTAACACTCAATATTAGTCATGGGATCTTTGGAGATGACATGTTGATTAAAGTTGCATTATACATTAAAGAATTAGAATACTTTGAACTTCAAATGTGTTTTGGAAGTTTAGGAAATTGGTGATCAAGGATGTTTCACAATTTTGATACTATGTGGCAATATCAAATTGTTTGGATGCACATGTACAAGAGTTTCAATGATTTGAATTCTTGAAGAAAGTATTCTCAAAATTTCAATAGGTCAAGATTGGTTATTTTATGCTTTGCCAAACAAGTATGAATGTCATTACTAGAGGCATGATGCATGTACCAGTTTTATGCATTGATCTATTTTAGTATTTGGATAAAGGATGTAAGACATTATTGAATTGATGAAATAAAGATTGGATTTCGTTTATTTTCTGTTATTTGATTTTGTATCCTATTTTACATGTTTTAAATCCATGAGCATTATGATGTTTCTAAATGTCCGTTGTCGATTAATAATATGGGAATATTATTAAACTAAGACAATTCAAAATAGTGACAGAGTATACTTGAAAGTATATTGGTCAATTTTGGATGATATTTGATGGATCAAATATTGGACTTATCCCAACTATATGATTTTACTTTATGGATCTTTGTCATCAAGTAAATCATAAATAGTTATCCTTAGACCTGAGATACCAGGAAACTGTCGTGGATCTAGTGCATTTCTGTGGAATAATCTAACGCTAAACGTAACTGGTAGTTATAAGGATTATTTCCGGAAGTGTTGCAAAGTTCATAAGTTTTGCTTGTAGTCAAAATGGGATTCGTTTCCTTCAAAATTTATTTTGAAGTATAATACAGCTGGGCCCCTCGGGGGAGTAGTAAGATATCTGTGCGGCCGCACCCAAATTTGTTTTGGTGATCTTGCTATATCCGTAAACGAGAAACAGAATGGTTAATGAAAGGAATGACTAGGATCCATATCCTTATTAACGTTGTATTTGAAATGAAAGGATAATAATAATAATGATTTAATCATTAAAAGGTTTTGTCCAAGAAACCTTACTCGAGTTGTACTAGTGACATTGCTAGTGTAACTAGACGCTAGTCAATGTGATCACGATATTAGAATTTTGTCCAAGTGGGAGCTGAAAGTTTATGGACTTAAAATTAATAGTCGTGAGATAGGATCGAACTCGAGATCACGGGATTGCACACATTACGTGAAGAGTTAATTTATTTATTTATTAAATATATTTATTATATTTATTAAATCAAACCGTAGCTAACGATCGTTAAGTAATTAAAAGTTAAGTATTAAACGACCGTTATAGAAGGTTAAAGAAGCTAAAAGAAGGAGTCGGAAAAGTCCCGGAAACCTCTTTTGGAGCATGTATATATCCGGCCTAAATAGAGGAGACAAAGATAAGGAGAAAAGATTTTGTGGCTTTATCTTGTTTAACCTTGGAAGAGAAGTTTTCCAAGGTGTATATAAACAAACCTAAAGCCTCATAATTTTTCACCACACATCTCTCTTTCTCTTGCTCTAACCGCCGGCCAAACAAACACCCTATTAGGGTTCTTCTTTGATTTTCAATAAGCTATTCTAGATCTAGTCCTAGCCCCTCTCTAGGGTTGTTGGGTAGATCTTCCATAGACTTGGAAGCTCGGTTTGTTCGTGTTAGACTCACGGTTAACTCGCCGTATCACGTGTGTACAAGAACGTGATATAGTCTTACTTTAGACTATATTCTTGGTGGTGTTCGTGATAAACCCTAGTTGTCGTTTGCTCCGTCGTCTTGTGGATCTTGCTAGGATAAAGGTATGTAACCCTAGCCTTGATTAATCATAATTGTGTTAAATTAATGATCTTGTTAATTGCTTCCGCTATGCGCTCTTTGATCCATATTAGGGTTTTAAATAATTGTTATGAACTCTATAAACCTACAAATTATCATAGCCGGTTACAAATTATCATATAAGTTAATACAAGGCTTTTGCCCAGTATGAAAAAGATTCGTTGTTCCAGTCTTTTCGAATTGAGAAAGGGAAAAATGTGCGACTCAGTCGTCTTTTGATGAAAACAAATAGATTGGTCGTTGTAGTAAAGTAAATGAGCGAAACATTAAAGTAAATGACGGTAATTTAAAACTAAAACTAATTAAAACGTAAATGGTGCCATATTAAAACTTTTAAAAGTAATTAATTAAATGACAAAAATTAAAGCTTGACGAAAAATTAATTTGACAATGTAATAAAAATGTAAACTTGAAATTTAAAATAAAGAAAAGCGATTAAAATAACACTAAAGTAAATGGCGGAAAAATAAGCTTTAAAAATTAAACTAAAAATTACTAGAAAAACACTTGGTAAAAATAGAGATTTCGGGAAGCGTGAAAACTTTGAAAACTTAAAATAATGCAAACTTAAAATAAAATAAAACTAAGACAAAATATTAAAATAAAACCAACTCCATCGGAATCCTCCTATCGGAATCCTCCGATCGGAATAATGATCAGAATGTTGCTTACCATCGGAATGTTGTCACGACAAAGCCGTCGGAATAACAACTCACCTATCGGAATGTGATCGGAATCTCCTGTCGGAATGAGCCTATCAGAATGTATGAGGACAGTTCAATCGGAATGAATAAAAAAACAAAGCTATCGGAATACTATCTGAATGTGCAAGCTGTCGGAATGTGGCTATGGAAATTTTGGCAGCACTTCGTCTCAATAAAGCCTTAAGACCCGTCGCAATATACGATCGCAATAAGCAAAACTAAATAAGCTAACTATAATAAGCACAAATCAAAACTTTACCAACACAATAATAAGACGAAACAATAAGCAAAATTTAAAGATTTTCAAGACACAAAATACGAAAACTTTATAAAATAGACTTTAAAAAGATAAAACTTTTAAGAAAACTTTAAAACAAATAAGCTAAATACAAAATAAGCCAATAAGATTGTCAAGCTTATAGCTTAATTCGTATAAAAGTCTAGATAGAAATAAAAAGATAAACTTTTTACTCAAATAAGCAATAAGATCAAGCAAATGAATGCTTAATCCGAATTAATAATCAAAATCAAAAGCAAGAAAAGTAGAATAAGATGGATAATAAAAAGCTTGATTAAAGGAAAACAAAGATTCAACAACAAAATTAAAAGACTTACTTGAATTAAAGGCAAGAAATTTAAGGTGCAAAACAAGGTAATTAAATTGACAATTAAGTAAATGACATGAAAATAAATGTGCAAGTAATGAAAATGGTGGAAGACTAGTTTGTCAAAATAGCCAACACCTCATAATGTGATTAGGGAGGTAAACATGTTGTTGGAAGCTTCCTTCTTTCTTTCTTTCTTTCTCGTCTTTTTGTCTTCTAAATTCTTCGAATTTATCGACTTTGTCTCGGGATTAATTAAACTCGTCTTGTAATTTCTTCATAAATTATACTTGAGTTCTTCGGCTTTATTAAACTTCCGTCTTTAGACTTTTTCTTCGATAAATCTTCAGAATAGGCTTTGGACTTCCGTTCTTTTTGCACTCTTGATCTTTTGACTTCGTCTTTTGTATTTTTCTTCGATAAAAGCCGGTGAAAGCTCGTGTTTTCTTCCATTTTCACATTTTGGTCCTAAATCACAACAAAAACATAAACCACGCATAATTCTAACATTTACGATATAAAATACACGTTTTGGCTTGGTTATTATTATAATTAAGTGGTAAAAGGATAAGTGTTTTCACACTTATTAAATCCCCTACACTTGACCATTGCAATGTCCTCATGCAATGCATTAATTACAAAGCAAGTTTTACATTTTCTATCATAATCAATCCATATTGGCCTTTATTTAAGAGATAGAAAATTGTAAAATATTAAAAGGAAGAAAACAAGTAAAGAAATCAAAGACTTACCTTAGGGTTTTGGAAATGTCATGAATGTTCATCATCCTCAAGTTTCACGTTCCCATACCAAGCTTAAAAACGAGATCATTGTTATTATAAGTTAGCAAACTAACACAAATTCATGTGGGCCAATTATTTACTTAAACTCCCTTATTCCTAGGTGTATCTCTTATATTTTATTATTGTCTTGAATGATCACGAGGATGCATTGTTCGACTTATTTCGATAGTTTATTCAGGCTGAAAATAAAGTAGGACGATTTAATCAATAGTTAGCTAAAGGACAAAATCTTTTAAAACTGCTTCTCGGGACCTCATAAAGTTCATATCTTGGCATAACTCGCTTCACGATTTGAGACCTTTCTCTGACCGATATTTGGCATTGACTTCATACTTCAAATCTTGAGAGACGTTCATGAAATAATGGTCTTCTCTTCATAATAGGAATTTCTTCACTTGAAGTTTTGAGAGATTCTTCATACTTGGACCACGACTTCTTCATTTTTCTCCAATATTTATTTGGAATTTTGATATACAACGATCCGCCTCCTTTTAGGACTTGGATCTATTTATCCTCATACCTTGTTATGGCCTTTTTGGATAGACATCTCCATGATCTTTACGGGAGTATTTGCTTTTCGTCGTGTGTCTCGATCCTTCATATTGATTTTTGATAAATGATTCTTCACATCACTTGGGATCTTTAACAACAAAATGTAGCCCTCGTGCCTTGTTAGGGCCTTTTCGGACTCGCCAATCTTCGCATCCCGCTTCAATAAGTTATGCCTTGGCTATGAACTCTAATTAATACCGAGCAACTTTTATACGGTCTTGGGCTAGAAGCTAAGTAACTTTTCAAATCGTACGACCTTATTTATTGCAATTAAATTTATTAACAAGCGATGGGAGAAAAAGCTTATAATCAACTCACATAAATTCATGAAATAATACCAAACTTATAATTGACTCTATCATCTCTCGTTCTCCACAATTTAAAATCTCAAGGAATGAGACTCGTGGATGCTTAGCCTATTAAATCAAAGTTTTGGGTTTTCAAGTCATCTATAGGATCTTGTAACTTCTTAGACTTTTTTAAGTTTAGAATTCGCATTTTAAAGTTCCGTTGATAAACGAATTTCTAGGATCAATTATAGGAACTTGCAAAAAGTTCTTATTCTTAACCCGTAAGAGTTAAGACTTTCGCGTTTTAAAGCTCCCTATATAAAAGCCTAGCAAAACTTGACTTAAACACGTTAAGGATACTAGCTAGAGTAAACTTGGATAAGTAAACTCGGGTTGAGTCAAAAGATTCATAACGTTGAAAAATTAAAACCACTTTATTAAAATTTATTTTATCAAAGAAAGAAAATAACTATAACAAAGGTAGATACTAATAGGCCAAAATAGATTAAAAAATTTGAAAATGTCGAAAAATAAATTTTCCGGTTAAAATGAGGACAAATACAAGGAAAAGACCTCTTAACTTCGATAGAAGTCCCCCTACACTTAATACAACATTGTCCTCAATGTTTAAGCATGTGGAAGTAAACTCCCTTACACTTAGGACATTGTGCACTTTGTTTAAATCTTGCTAAGGAAGAGACAACTAAAGTGATTCCTATTTTAATATTGGAAAATATAAAATAGAGAATCAAAAGAGTTTAGGATAAAACCAGGAAGACGTGTACACAGGATCACGGTTCGTCAAAAGTCATCAAGAATGGATCTTTGAAAGCTCGAATCCATGCACATGATTAGAAAGAAAACAACAAACACATACTAGGGTCTCCCCCTACACTTATTATAAAAAACAGAGAAAAAGGATAGATACTGCGGGTTACCTCCCGAGAAGCGCTTGTTTTTGTTAACCGAGTCGTGAGCCTGACTCGACCTTGATTATCATGGGAAGAAACTTGAAACACATCCACCGGGATCAAATACATGGTTTTCGTTCGTCAAATAGCACAAGCTTAAGGCGAACAAGGCGAGCCAAAGAAGAGTAGACAAGGTTCCCTTAAGCAGTTGTTGAGCACGGTGGTAGCAAGGGTGAAGATGTGCAAGCATATCTCCAAAAGTTCCAAAAATATTTCCTTTTATTTCATCAGGTGGATACTGAGATGGCTTAAAAATTGCAATACCGGGATCGAACACCTTTTCCTTTAGGGGAAAATAACACTCAGGCTCAACAGACCTTGAAGATGATCCGCTCATAAATCTCACAATCTCATCCTCGGAAGGTGGATAGAGATGTGTCAAGACATAGGTACTGCGGATATCGGTGTCGTCCGGCTTCTTCTCCTTTGATACAGGTTTCTTCATATCCAAAGGAGGATAAAGACCATAATCATCAAAGTCCAAAGGAGGAGAATCACTCTCATTTGGGAAGTAAGTGTTGAGAAAAGTAGCAAAGTCTTCCTCAAATGAGTAGTCATCCAAAGTAGGAGGATGAACTCTTCAACAAATACATATATGAAATTGGCTCAAGTTAATCGATGTTGTGGCTGCGCTAGTGGAGGTTGCCAAGGCAAGCAATTCTCGCAGTCGGCCATCGTCCCACTATCTGCGGAACACAACATAGTCGAAAGATCATCACAGTCAAGAAAAATGCATTTGCAGCCTATACACAGGTTATGAACACAATTTATTATAAACAGCTTATGAACACACTTTATAAATACATTCAACCGTAACCCGGGTCAAGTTGCTTTGTCCAGATACCATTGCTGCAACAGCTTGGACCCGACCGAATTAACATGCCAAGAATGTCAGCCCAAATAATAAACCGGATCCAAGCACACTGAAACAAAGCCATTTTGAACATCAAAAATGAAACACCTATCGTTGTTGCAACTATAATCCTGGTAACAACCAAATAAGATCAAAACCCCTGATTTTTTTATACATAGTTTTTTGCAACAATAGAATAAACCTAAAACCAATACATTTATTAGGAGCCGCTGAATGATTTTTTTTCTCACCTTGGTAAATCGCCATTGAATCTCACCGGTAGATGGAATGCTTATACGTAAGTATTGGTGTGGATAAATCCAGAAAGATGGAGATGGCGGAGATGTAAAGCAAATATAACATGAAATCACCAAACGAAATTAACAGACCTATAAAATTAGCCCAACGATAAAGCGGGAGCCCAATGTGGAAACGACGTCGTTTCCTTCAGGAACTGAGTATATTTATAATTTGCAAAAGTGAATTGTTATCAATTGTACGGGTAGAGATGGTAATAAACAAATATACCCCTTTAAGTTGGATGTTGTAAGTGTTGAGAACAAACAGAATTTGAGGTGGTTCATGCAATGTTTTAGTGATGACTTGGGAATTGTTGAAGGTGAAGGTCTAACCATCATATCTGATCAACATAAGGTAATATTCTTTGCATTTCTCAATACGAATGAAATTTTTTATAACTGTTCAATAACTTACTTATTTTGTTGAGATTTATTACAGCTACTAAAATGATAAAGCCTTTAGCAGAGCATATAGAGTGTGCAAGGCACATCTATGCTAACTTTAGAAAGAAGTTCACTTGAGTGTTGTTCAGGAACTCATTTTAGGAAGCAATCAAGTCAACCTATCCATTTAGGTTTGAGAAAGTGTAAATGCAAATATCGTACTAAAACGATATTTACGTTTTAATCATACTTAACGTTTTTTAATGACAAAACATCAAACAAATTTTTTTTGTTTGAATTATAAGCAGCATATAAGTCTCTCAGGTCCACGAACTTATATACTAAACTTTTTATAAAAGTTTACACAACTTACTTAAACAAAAATGGAAAAACAAAATGGACCAAGGTGTTGACTTTGACCTTCTTGTCAGATATATAAAGTCAAACAATGATAGATAGTACATTGTTTATTTGTGATCTTGGACAAACATTTATGAGACAACAAAAGTCATACCTGCCGACCCTCGACGAACCCCGTGGTGAAGGGTCTGACGGGTTCCGTGGGGTTTTGATGGTTTCCTATAAATACCAACCTTGTCCAAGCTTATTCTTCACCCCTTTCTATCTAATCTCTCTATAATATCAGTATATTCTAACTCTTTAATCTCTCTTGTCTATTCTTTTCTTGCTTGTGATTTAGATCTTTGTTCATATCAAGATCGTTCCCGAGAAATCTCAACTTTAAGCTTTGATCCTTCAAGGCTTCACTTTGTGTGAATATGTTAAGTGTTACCTAAACAATCACCATTGTTGTACCCATTCATCCATCTACTTGTGTAATAGTGTGGTTGATGTTGTAAGTCACAAAGTGTATAGTGTATAAGGCATTGTTGTGCCTTTGTAAGAACAAGACATTATTTTAGGTGTCATTAAAGATTGTAAGCCTAACTGTGAAGGTTTCTCCACTCGTGCAAGGAGATTCATTTACTAGTAAAGTAGACTCTTGAGTGGATACTCGAGGAGTGGAACTAGGGGCAAGATAAGTGAGATCTTGTTAGGCCGAACCACTATAAATCATTGTGCATTGTGGTTTTGTTTCTTTATTACTTTAAGTCTTTTAGTTTGTTAATTCACACTTCGTCTATATCCATTCACGATCACGAAAAAGTTTTAATGTAATTAAAACTAATCGGTAAAAACTATTCAACCCCCTTCTAGTTTTCTACAATTGGTATCAGAGCTACGAACTCAAGATCTTTAAAGTATATTGTACTTTAAACTTGAATCGATCCATGGATTCTAAAAATTATAAAGAAGGGCAATCTATGCAAAGACCACCACTCTTTGAAACCGACGGTTTTATTTATTAGAAAAATCGTTTTAAAACTTGTGTGAAGTCGAAGCATATAGACCTTTGGTATATAATCATTGAAGGTGATTATGCACCAACGGTTAGAAATTTCACCACTAACCAATTTGAATCGGTTCCACGCCAAAAGCAAACCGATGATCTAAAGAAAATGAAGGCAAAAAATAATGAAGCCAAAATGATGCTTTACAATGCTCTACCTAAAAAGAAGTATGAAAGAATTTTATGTGTCAAACCGCCGAAGAAATTTGGCACTCACTTATAGTCACACATCAAGGAAACTCGCAAGTCAAGGGTAATAAAATTGATCTACTTCTTCAACAATATGAACAATTTTCTATTTTTGAAGAAGAGTCAATTGATGTGGGATTTGTTCGGTTTAACACTATCATAACATCACTCAAAGCACTTGACCAGTCTTTCTCCAACAAAAACTTTGTCAGGAAATTTATAAGGGCTCTCCATCCAAAATAGTGAGCTAAAGTCACGGCGATTGAAGAATCTAAAGATCTCTCAAGCTTGTCACTGGACGAACTCATCGGAACCTCAAGGTACATGAAATGGTGATGGAAAAAGACTCTGAAATCATGAGAGGTAAGAAAGAAAAACAAAGGTCACTAAAATTAGAAGCTCGAGTTGAAACTAGTGATGATGAAGAGTCCGATAGCGATGACGATGAGTATGCCATGGTCGTACGCGACTTCAAGAAATTATTTAAAAGACGAGGAAGACTTGTAAGGCAACCACTCGACAACAAGAAAGCATCTCGAAATCCATTTGATATCAAAAAGTCCAAGGACGAAAGAAAATGCTTCCAATATGGTGATCCCAATCACTTTATTGGTAGTTATCCAAAGGCGAAACCAAAGACACAAAGAGCTTTCGTAAGTGGAGCATGGAGTGCTAGTGATGACGAAGGTGATGAATCCAAAAAAGGAAGAGCTAGCTCTTATGGCACACGAAACAAATGAGGTATATTCTGACTCCTCTTATTATTCTTCCTTACTAGATAATGACACATTACAAATTGAATAAAACAAAATGTGTGAGTTAAGCCTTAAAATAATAAGCAAAAATAAACTTTTAAAAGCTAAAAATGGAAGTTTAAAAAACGAAATTTATGAGTTAAAGGCTAAATTACAAAGACTAGAAAATGGTAAATCACTCAAATATAAATGTTTGTACTAAAATAAATTTATAAAATTTTTGTGTTGTAAGGTTTGTACTAAAATCTTGTAACGTTGTACTATTTAAAATTTTGGAGAGAGAGAGTGTAATATCTTATATACGTAGTACAAATTTGTGTGATGTTCAAAAAAGTAGTACAATATAATTTGACGGTCCCGTTTTATCAATTTTGGTGGGTCCTCTCCGGTTCGTTTTCCGACAGTTTTTATTAGCTAATTGAACCGACTGTGACTCCGGTTTCCGGTTTCTAGTTGAACCTCATCATTAAATAGACAATATATACGATTTTATAGATATATATTATTTTAATTGTTATACAATATAAATATATAATTGTATTTCTAAGTAATATGATGTATTAATAGTTTTTTAAGTGTGTATTAATTAATAATTATTATGTATTAATTAGTTTTAATATTAGTATTAAATTATGTATTAATTACTTTTAATATTTATATTAAATAGTTTTAATAGTGAGCATTAAATTATGTAATAATTAGTTTTAATAATAAGTATTAAATTATATATAAATTGATTTTTAACTATTTTTATATACTTACATTATGCATATAATGTTGTAAGTTGATTTTTGTAATATTTTTAAAAGTAAAAAATATTGTCCTCTTAATATATAGTATAAATAATGGCCTGACTTTAATAGCACATCGATGTTACTTTTTTTTCCACTTTTAACAGCTCTTGGATACTACTAGCCTAAGAGGGAATTAATGTCTCAATTGTAGAAAACATAGATTAAGTTACAGATAATTCTAATTAGGGCATAGCTTGAAAGTTTGACTTGAGAGGTCAAACACTGACATTTTTTATAAATTACATTACAAAATATTTTTTAAAAGATGCAAATCATAAATTTTTTTAACCATTTTCGTAAATTTACACTACAATTATTTTGTTAAAGGGTCACATAACCCTATTGACCCTTCTATGTCTCCGCACTGTACTTGTTTGTAGTTTGTTGAATATTTATAGTTTTATACTATCTACTCTAATCGTCTCATAATAATAGTCCAGTGTCGACTTTTCGGTCTTAATTTGCAACTTTGACCTTAAATATCTTTATCTTTTATATAATAAAAGAATTAGATTATTTGAAAATTTTAGTGAAAAGTGGAGGTTGTAAAGAAAACAATTGGACCAATCAAATAAGTTAATTTTAACACATAAGCAACATCGAGCAATGTGATTGGTGGAAAAAAATCAAAATTGAATTCAATTTAGTCAACGTCAAAAATTTTGATGGGGAAATTTGATGAAATAAAAAAAAATATATGTGTCAAATTTGTGAAAATAAATACTTAATAAAAGAGGAGAGGTTTATAAAACTTTAGTGGTTGAATTTTAAATGTAAACTTATAATTTTTCATATTTTTTTGTAACTTCATAAAATAAACAAAATACCCCTTAAACTTTATATTTTAAAAATACAACATATATGTTATATTAAAAAAAAATCAACAAATCACATGATTATAGATATTCAAATAAAAACACAAATTATTGTGTATTTCTATTTTGACACTTAACAAAGTCAAACAATGCAATATACGTAAATTCTTATTAACATGAATATAAATATCAAAATTAATGCAGGACCTCAGACATCGGTGTGAGATGAAAATAAATAGACGAGATTCTACATATTAGAACAACATATATTTTTCGATGTCGTTATGTGTACTAAAGTACTAAACACACAATGTATAAAAAAAGATAGCTAACATTTCAGTTAAACAATGACAAATCCTTTATGCAACAAATATTTACACAAAATCTCAATTAATATTATTAAATAAAAAAATCATGTAAAACTCGTGGGTTCATGAGCATCGGAACTATTTAAATATTAAAAATTTAATATTGTTGTATAGAATAATATTAAGCATTACAAAATTATGAATTTATAAATCGTGTATGTGTAAAGTTGATGTAAATGATTTCTTGATTAAAATTAAGATATAACTATTCAGAATAAAAATATCGAACATAGTAAAACAACAACATAATCGAACATATAAACATTAGATGTTTTTAAAAAAACATATGTAATATATACATAAAATCAGAATAACAAAATTATTACTTAATTTATCTTTTATGTTTAAATACCGTGCGTGCACGGGTATTTAAACTAGTTTGTGTTATATGATATTTCATGTAAAATATATGAATGTATTTAGTTTTAAATGTACTTTTATTAGTATAATTTTTATCAAATATCATGTAACATAAACAAATATATTTAAGGTATAAAAAAATTAATAGTGGACTATTATTATGAGGTGGAGGGAGTATTACATGATCGGTAAGTACATCTTACTACTCAAAATCTGATGGCACTAGACGGAAAATCCAAAACGCGGGTATTCAAAATGAACGGTTACCCATTGTTCAAGTCACGATTAACCGTTGTTCGCGTCACACTTACCTTTTTAGATGTTTATTCGAAGTTAACTCTTTGTCCAAACAAAATGATATTTTTAGTTGAGTTATTATAGCCATAGAACTTGAGTTTATATATATACGAGGATTAATGCCCGCGCTCCGCAGCGGGTGATTTTAGGGTGATGTTTATAAAGTGAGGGTGAATGATCATCAAATTATTCATAAACTGATTTAAAGAAATGATATCCTAAAATAAAGCTTAGATTAGTGCCCTGTCTAACTCGAAGAAGAAGGTTCGCACATGTCCGGGCATGTATCAGATACATACGGTATAACAGATTTGGAAGTATAAAATTATGGTTGGTTCATTAAAAGGGCTGAAATCACAACATTTACCAAAATATATTTACAACAATGCTGCGAGAATTTGTACGTCATGGCTGTTACAAAAATACATAGCGCGGGAATTTAAGTTGACACTAACGGACATAAACTTGGTATCGGAAGGATCACAAACATTTTATACAAATATGGAAGATTCATACATAAGCAGGATCCCGGTGAATAGAAGTTACTTTCCAAATCGAAAGCTTTAAACACTTATACGAAATTTGAGTCTTGCTAATAGCCTTTTTACCCCCAAGAACCTGATTCCCTCACAAATCTGATCATGAGCCCATTATCTTGAAATCCAGATCTGTTTCAAGCACCGTTAAGAATTGACGGTCGCAGCACAGTGGACACGCCGTCGACAAACTTGGTGTGGAAAAGAACATTCGCGTTGTTGGACATGAATTCTTTCAGAAAAAAACAATGAACTGCGCAAAGTAAACAAAGAATAAACTGTGTGTTATGGAAAACATTCAACTTGAGGTCATGATCAGTCCACATGTAATGTGTCAAAAGGTAGACGCAATGAAAGTAAGACGTGTGTACAAAAAATATTTCTAACACAAACCTCTATCTTAGGTAACCGAGATCAATTATTTACCCATTTCGACCCATATCACCATCTGAAAGATTAGAGTGCGAGTCTTTTACAACATGTAATGTTGGTGTTTGTTTCTCAAACACGTTGCATGTTAAAAAACATAACAACAAAAGTATAAATAGAAGAACGACAAAAATACCCTTAACTGTGTCTATCTCGTAACCACTTATGTGCCAAAGATTCCAGCAACCAAAGAGCTATTTTAAGAGCCATTTCCTGCAAGAAATTCCAACAAAAAGCGCCTCAAAAACAATTTTGTGCACAAAAATAGCAACCAAAGTACCCATTTTCTAAAGAAAGATCACCAAACATATGAAGTCGATATACTAATATACACAGGTGTTGCCAAATATTGTAATTTGTTTACCTTACAACTGATCCAGTCATCTATCAGTTCGAATTCAACATTAACTCGTGTTCAAGCCAAAAATTGTTACCTCCCGGTTGCATCGTGAATAACAGACTTGCATCAGGAGCTGCTATTCTTTGACGCGTAGAAACTGGTCACCGTAAAAACAAACATGATAAATAACAGGCATGACCAATACATACACACATTTGTTCCTGGAGAGAATGTATAAAGAAAGTATTTTATTAAAAAACGGAGCTGAAAGAACGCTAATCACCTTCAATATAAACAAATACCGATTTTGCATCCTTCATAAGAAAGATCTGACACAATGTTACAACTTGCCCCCAATGGTTTCTACACATTGTAACACGCACTCTTCCCAGCAGAGCAATGGGGACATAAACCTGTGAAAACGACAAAATTAGGAAGCCGTTTTGGTCACCTATTTTTTCCACTCCCAAAACAAACAAAACAGTCTGCCTTCTGATAGGTTGCTTATAAAACATACGACACAGTTACACCTATTTTCACAATTGTACAAACATCATCAACTTTTAACTGAAAATTGGTTACACATATCGCACCTATTGAATTATTTTTAAGCGCCACTTATTTTGTTTCTTCACAGATGCTAGCCGTGACCTGACAGTTGGTCGTCAATGGGTCGGCTTCTCGTGTTTACCAATATTAAATCGTATTATAATCTCCTCTCTATTCCTTTTATCTCATTTAATATATGGCATATTGGTAACCTCCTGCTTGCAAAATGGAAGATGTCGACTAACTTTCAGATTTATGGTACTTAGCTATACGTGCACGAAGGGTTGAATTGCATTTCTTTGTTCTGTATCTTAGCCTATATTTTTGTATTGCTATGTCCTTGTAATGTTTGTGGCATGTCACAAACTTTTAGAAGTTCAAGGCCTTCTTGAGGTTGGTATTTCGGCCACATTCCGGTGTACTTTAAACTTTCATGTGTTTAATACATCTTTACCGGGGTAACCCTTTACCCAAAAAAAATAATGGTAACCTCACGTCATGCCTGTAATGATGACTCAATCCTTATATACAGCATGTGCATGTGCAAAGACACGTTTCAAAAGCAGAGGCACCATATTATCTTTGATTCTTAATTCCCAAATTCTAAAAATATCATACCAAGCTAAACATAAATCCTAACTTGACTACATGCTTATTTAAGAATGCGTCCTTGTATTGAAAACGAAGTTTCATCAATTTTTTCATGCAAAACGCAAGAATACAACAAAATAAGAAAATCGATTCTTTAAACTTAAAAGACAAAGAATATGTGACTCCCTTGTCTGATTGAAAGAATGGGTAGGGTTATTTTGACTAAGAGCAGTTTAGTAACACAACTATGATATAATCTTAAAACATACATTTTCTTTGATTCACACCTATTGTTTAGCTCTTACCAATATTATGCTAAAATAATCCTACTCACCCTGGTTTTCAAGGCGACTTGCTGGTCCGCTTATTTAAAAGTACAGTCTACTTTTTTGGTTTGCATAAATCCAAAAGTAGAATCATGCACAGCTAATCCAAACATGGCTAAAGTAAAGAATCCTACTCACCCTGGTTTTCAACGCGGCTTGATTGTACGTGGTTGGTAGCTGCAATATTTCTCAGTGTACCCGCCCATTTTAACAGGAATGCCTTTCTTTTCTTCATGGCATAATCACCTGAAATCCACGTACAAATACGCATCAAGACTCGTTCTAGCAAAGATCAATTGGTATACAACAAAGAAGATCGAAAAACATGTATTAGTTGCCAATTATTATCACATACTGACTATTAAAACTTACCTTTTCATCCTTATATTTATTTTGCTGCCTTTCTCCTTCGCTAGTGCTCTATGCCTCCTGCTTCACCTTCCGGAATTAGTTTCCCGTTGTTTGGGGCCTTTATTGGAGGTTGTTTACTCCACTTGGTTCAGACATTGCCGCTGCCATGTCACTTGCACCCAGGGGAAAAAGATTACAAAAAGATTAATACATTTTCTAAAATTCAAGTAAGAAGTATGAATAACGTCATAAAGCGTAATTGGAACATCCTTACCATATCATTTCACTTCCCCTTTCGTCAGCTAAGCCTACAAAAGTCACAAAACATCATTAAATTCATCAACAAAACAACGACTTAAAAACTCTTCAATAAGCAATTTATTTGAAAGTGACAGTATTAGCACAAAAAAGTCTGTAGAGCGGCCGTTGAGTCATGCCCCATACCAGAAAGCAGCCTCACAATGGTGCCACCCTCGTCACAGTTCCCCTATTCAGCATAACTTGGGGCTGCATTTAGATTAAATTTTCAGTCACATTCGGGTGGCCTTGAAAAGGTTTCATATATTACAGACAACAATAAATGTGGAAAATAAGTTATACAACAATAGGAAGACAGGGGTAATGTGTTTACCTTGTCTTCTTCTTATCGAAGGTAGTAAAGAATACCAGTGAACACCCAGACCCCATAAAATTTTAGGATTTCCATCAAACCCAATAAACCATCAGGGCTTTTGTATAATACAAATTAATTCCGCCACAACCAGATTTAATAAATTCAACTAAAAGTGCCTATGTTTTACAAACCTAAATACACTTTATAAAATAAAACTAAAAATCAACAAAAACATAGTCACCTTCAACTGAAACCATATTACTGTATGTGTAACCTAATCCCACGTCCTCTTCCTCCCTTTCCTGTTATATAAATATATCAACCAATCAAATATTCATCATCAGGTTAAGTATGATTATTAATAGCAAAAGAAATTCCAGGAAAATTGATTACCCTAAAGATGACGAAGTGATAATATTGTCCCCTTCATCCTCCTGCGTAAGAATATGAACACAAACAACTCAAATTTCATATTTAATCGAAAGTCACATCAAAACAGTGCAATCGAAATTAAAAAACCCCCAAAATTCATGTTCATCTAACCGAAAGCATAACTTTTAAATAAAACCCTTATTGAACGAATAATATTGAAGATTAAAAAAAACTTACATGTAACTATGAGATTGAATCGGACATTCACTTGATCTAAGAACCAGTGAGAGATATCATTAATTGTTGTTTTCAATAACTATGAGAACCAGTGGAAGTATGAATGAGAACAACACATATATCTGATTTCAAGGGAGATAAGCACGGTCTCGTCACATAACCCTAACCATGTCGTCACCAACCCAGCAATATCGTCACACGGCATATACAGCGGCAACGAAAAGGTTGGGGGCAACGACGATCGTCAAGCTACCAACACAAAGAGAGATGCGACTGAAAACTGATGAGGTTCATCTCACAGAAAAAGCCAATCAAAATTAGGTTAAGATTATTGGCAGAAGATATACCTTTAATCTCAAGTAACACAAACTTTAAACCATTGAACAAATCAAAACAATACCTCACAAAAATGCCAAAAGCTGGTATTACGAATCACACCCATGAAAAAGTGATACTATAAGAAGTACCAACTGAAGGCGTAAGCATATTCATCATCGGATATTAGATCAAAACCGATCAAATCACATCGTCTAGATCAAAACCAATGAAAACCATATATAGATCAAAACCCAGAAAAATTAGATCGTTTTGAGAGAAAGAGAGTGTGTGTGCTATTATTGGTGTGTGATATCAATAGTATTATTTGTGGATGAGAGCTAAGATCTTATCTCAATCTCAAGTGGGTAATCTATGGCCAGGATGCAATCCACACACCTAACCAATCTAACGGTACAAAAAGAGTTTCTAAAACATCACATACCTGACTTTTCATTTTTCTAATGAATGGACGGCGAAGATTTGGTTTTGTCAATGGATGGCTAAAACATCACATACCTGACTTTTCATTTTTCCAATGAATGGACGGTGAAGATTTGGTTTTGTCAATGGATGGCTGGGAGAGAAAAGGGTTGAATGGTGAAGATGAGTTTTAAAAAATGAAACTCATGAAATGGACGGGTGAAATGGTTTTGGTTACTGTTCTCCTGACAACCCTTTTATTATTGTTTATTCCCTGTTTTTTCATTCCCCTTAATGTATTAAAGGGGTAATGGTTTCTACAAAGGGGATATCACCTTGGTTTGACCCGGTTATATAGTATTTATTACAACTAGAATCCAATGTAATAAGGTCCCTCCCCCCTTAACAACAACAATTGCACATGGTCCTTTTCAATAGACAAAACTTGTTTGGATTATATCATATAGATTGTCGATTTTTTTAGAAAATGACATAGCCTATGTGTATGTGGTGTAAAATGATTATCATGTAATGTATAATTTTAAACGTACTAAGTTTATGTTTGGCAAAAATAACTACAAGCTGTAAACTATTAATTATAAAGTGTAAGCTGTTTATTAAAAAGTTGTTAACATGAGCTATAAGCTCTATGTTTTCAATAAAAGTATTTTGGTATATTAGTTATTAACTATAAAATTAATATAAAATAAAAATAATATATTTAAATAAATTATAATATGATTAGAAGGTATATCAGTAATTTACAGCTTTAACAACTCTTAACAATTTAAAAAGATTTATGAATAAATTTTTTATTTAAAAGCTACTTATTTAAAATAAAAAATTAATAGTTTTAAAAAATTGTTGTACCAAACAGATTAAAAAAACTCTTATAAAAAATAGCCTTATTAAAAAATACAGTTTATATATGTGTTTGATCACACTAGCAGTTAGCAGTAACAAAAACAATAATAATTAACAGTAGCAATTATTAATACCAGTTAGCAATACCAGTTAGAATTCATGTAATAAGGTCCTCTTAACAACTGTAGATGGTCCTTTTCGAAAGAGAAAACTTGTTTGGATACATTATATAGATTGTCGAATTTTCATAGAAAATGACATAATATGTGTTATAAAAGCATGAATGTAGTGTAAAATGAAAGTGCTCGCGGACAACAGTTATAACGTCATTACTTAATCTTGTAAAGCTTAGCATACCGTCACGCATACTCAAACTAATTGAATACAAGAATATAAAAAAATTGAAATAAAAAATATGTGAATAACCTTTTAAATTTTTTTTAAAGACTTCCTCGTTTGTTATATGGGATGAAGTGAGTATGATATGAAAGATCCATTAAATCCATTGTTCAGTTTCTTTAGTATCATTTTTTAGTGTTTTAAAACCTGAATTGATATGATCGATTAAACGAGTAAAATTGTAACTTGTGAGAGTTACTTAAGAGAAAAGGGTGTCATAACATACTCATCTCTCAAAATTTTGTCTAGTCAGCTGTCAACTCAGCATCGCATTATACCAACACAACTTACAAAAATACCCCCTCACTCAACTCAACTCTTTTTCATTTGACCCCACCACTATTTTTTCTTTTTCTCTTTTTTATTTTCACACAAAATAAAATTTATTTCAATAAAACTAAAATTATAAATAATTAAATAAAAACACATTACAAAAATAAAAATAGAATCTTAAACTAAAAATATTTTAAAAATTACTAAAATTAAAACTTTTAAATACAATTTATGGGTAAAAATTAAGAAAAAAACATTAATTATAGTTTCCAAAGTCAACATTTGAGTCAGACGTCATGAACAGTACTTAAAAAAACATATCCTATGTTAAAAAAAACATATCCTAATTTTGAAGATAACTTCTTCTCCAACCGCACAAAACACACACACATACTGTATGTATACCACCCAGTAATATAAAGAAAAAAAAACTACCCAAATCCAACGGCTATATTAGCTTACGTGTCTCGTCGTTCAGATTTTGATTTTTCAAAATCTCCACGACGAAAAAGGAAGGGTGTGACAACGGACGCCAGCGAAACTCGACGAGCTAGCCACGTCATCTCAACGAAGAGTTGACAAACATCATACCTTCCTCTCTAATCTAAACCAATAAATTCAACATCAATTTTACTTTTTCTAACCATATATGTAACTATTTTTCTTGAAATTTTTATTTATTTAATTTAGAATAATATATAATTTTTAATGTTACATACATATAGAGCTGAGCACGGCAGACCTAAAATCGATCCGGACCGGAAAACTGGACCGGATCGGACCGAACCGAATAATTTCGGTTCGGTTCTTGTTCCGAGATTTTATACGATTTCGTTCATCGGTCCAGTCAGTCCGGTCCAATCCGGTTCGGTCTTACCAAAATCTCGTCGATTATGTTTAATAGGACAGGACCGGACCAATTCGGTCCGGTCTCGGTCCGAAGTCCGGTCTAATCTTAACCGGTCCAATCCGGTCCTAGACCGATGCTCAGCCTTACGTACATATAATAAAATTCAAATTTTAATCCAACCTCACTTGTAAACCAAACCCACATTATTATTGAAGTCTTTTGCATCAAGTTTTTTTATAGTATATTTATATACTTAATTAATGATGTTGAAACTTATGTTCATTGTCTCAAGGTGATTCAGAAGACGAAGAACATGTTTCTATGTATAGCATCGGGCTCTCATTAGGAATCACTTTTGATTGAAAATCTGCCCGTTCTAAACATGACGTATTTAGTAACTTTTTGTCTGAGGTGGGCAATAATGACAAACCACCTCACCCGTTGTAAACGGAAAGGCCTTATATCAAGAACAACATCCATCTATTATCACTTGGTTCAAGAATATAGTATAATTGTCAAGTTCATGTGTGGTGCACATGAGTTCATGTTGCTCAACAACACTTATTTTAGCTAGCAATTCATACTTGGTTCTTTCTTATTCAATTATTGTATCTAGGATGTCATCTTGCATCCTTTAAATGTGTATCATCATTTTAAATCATTTATTAATTCATTTTCAATATACAATTTTGCTTAAAAAAAATTGCATTGTAAAAGAAGTTTTAGGATGACTTTTTTGATATTTTGAATCGAATGTAAAGGTGAAATGATAAAAATAAAAACTCGGATCATTTTAGTAAATGTATTACAAATGCTATAATTTGTGATTTTAAAAGATTATGTGATTTTTTAGCGAAAAAATTATAATGTAAATTTTTGAAAATATTTTAATTATTTTAAAGTTTAACCTTTCAGAACGAACTTTCTGGGGCTTCGCCTCTGACGATACAAGTTATTTTTCCTTATCTGGATATATGACCTTAAATTTTAAAATTTAACGAGACATTGGCATGGCCGCATGTCATGATAGTATAATATTTTGGTATGTAACTAACTAGGGGTGTGCACGGTTCGTTTTGGGTCGGTTTTTGGCTAAAACCGAAACCGAACCGACATATTTGGTTTTTTAAAAATCAAAAACCGAAACCGTTCGGTTTTAGGCGGTTCGGTTTTTTCGGTTTGTAATCGGTTTTGGTTCGGTTTTTCGGTTTTTTTGGTTTTAAAACCATTTATATTTAGGTACATCGGATTTAGATTTAAAAACTTGTTTTACGTAAAAAATAGTTTTTTTTTTCTTTATTTTCAATCTAAGCCTAATAATGTTTATCTCAAATTTCTAATATATAATTACACACATATTAATAAGATAAACACACATGCATGTAAACATGCATACAAACGATTATTGTCACATATGTAATGATATATTGTTAAGTAAGCACAAATATATATCAAACACACGTATATTATAAACAATAAGATAAATATATTACTCTTATTTCTCTAAAAAAGGAATATTAATTTATAATTTTGATATATTACTTATTTATATTATATTATATTTTTTATTTTTATATAATATAATGGTTCGGTTCGGTTCGGTTTTTACGGTTCGGTTTTTGGATGAAAACCGAAACCGACCCGAAACTTTTCGGTTTTTGAAAACGTAAAAATCGAACCATCGGTTTTTGTATTCGGTCGGTTTTTTCGGTTCGGTTTTTTTGGTTTTTTGATTCGGTTTCGGTTTTTCGGTTTCTTTTGCTCACCCTTATAACTAACTATGCTTTATTGTCATTGTCATTTGACTTCATACTTTTATTGATTGTATTTGCTGGATATCATTAGGTCACTGGTTGCATTTGTTTAAGTTCATGGAATTAGTTATAAACAAAACTATGAATATTTCCCTTTCACATTTGGTATGACTCTTGAAATAATCGTGTGGAAGCATGAATGAAACTTGACAAGTATTATTGATCAGACGAAAGCAAGAGTATAAGACTATAACATATTTATTTTAAGAAGATCAATTTTTATTTTCTAATAACATTTGTAGTAATAATATTTGATGATGTTTTGATTAATGTTAATGTTGCGATGCAATCGCTATTCGTTAGGCATTTTGGTGCTATAATGACGTTATAACCAACGTGTTATCGATTTGCTTTTCACTTTAAGAATATATCACTCACTAGCGACCAAGTTTTACAAATGATTCAATTTAAACCAGTCTTATATACAACAATTCATTAATGCACGACTAACGATTTTATATACAATGTAAAATGTGACGGTGTGATATAAGAATGTTTTGTACTCATTAATTATTAATGTAATTATTTCGCTATCGTGACTATTAGACGATTAAAGCCAAAACCCGGTTATAGGCTTAGGTTTACTAGATTTAGGGTTAGTAACCTTCCTTTTCATGTCTGAAATTTAGTTATTTATTCGTGTACGGGGACGGAGCTAGGGGGTTTTCGCGGGTGTCTGTGACACCTATGATTTTTGTCTGTGTAGTGTTAATTAGTGAATAAAACATCGATTTTTCTTAAATTCATCTTAAATGCAACCAGTCAATTGGAACATGTTTATACTTTTCGTTTTAATTCTTTTTTTACATATGTTATATTAAGTTTAAAAAAATTGTACGCCCGATTATATTTCGTACTGGCTTTATCCCTGTTCATGTAAGGACATGCTAGCAAGTGACATAAAACGAGGAAATTTGTAAATCCAGCAATTTTATTGAATGAATGAGTGTCATTTTCTTAACTTGACTTTGATGTTTTTCTCCTAAAATTATTGCCGTTCTTGTGGCAGTATGTTTTCTTATCTGACCCAGATGAAGTATCTATAGATGTTTTAAAAGTTGGTTTTCAAATTAATCTGATCGTGTCATCGGATTTTGAGGTTTATTTGCTCAAACTCAGAGTACGATCATCTGATCGGTTTACGATTCAACCTATTGGGTCGTCAACTCGAGTTTTAAAACAGTGGTATATATTTCGCAGAGGCGGTCGGGATAACAAAAAAATGGATTTCAATTAAAACGTGTGTAACTTTAACAGTAATTTAAATTTACTTTTCAAATATTAGTGGACTAATTAAGCATTCTTTATCAGCAGGATATTACAATGGGCCAATTCTCTACGACTTTTCGACACAACACATAAGCTATTGGGCTTGTAAACTTTACAACTTGGACAGTTAGACTTGCAAACTTTACATTATTCATTATTGTGATTTTAACTTAAAAAATCAGAAAAAATTTAGTTAGTAATACTTTATTAAAATCAAATTTTTTAAAAGATCTATGAAAATAATAAAAATCAATTTATTTCGGCTAAAAAAAACATGAAAAATGGGTGAAAAAATTTGATGGAGAAATATATGACATAAAAATACAAATGAAAATTTTGTGAAAACAAAAACTTAAAAAAAAAAAGATGAGGTAATTAATACAACCCTATATACTTTATATTTTAAACATATAAAAGATATATAATTTATTTAAACACTTATATTAATACTAATGATTTTTTTTTACATAAAACCGCGTACACAATTATTAGTTATACGAATATGATAATTCCAAAACATTAAATACGAAGAAAAAAATTATATTCGTATACTAAACAATTATAATAAAACAAATTTGATATGTATAAAATTCATGCATAGTGACGAAGCTTGACCAAAATTTTAAGAAAAGCCAAAATAGAATCGCTTAATTTTAGAGGGCCAAATTTTTAAAAATACATTTGAACCACTATAATTTTAAACAAAATACATCATAAAATACATATGGTGGGTAGGGGAGGGTACCGCTCCACTCATATTAGAGCGGGGGAGCGTTCGGCTATTAGCTTCGGCTGCTAACAGCAGCTCACTTTGTGGAATGGCGCACAACACTTCATCTGGTCCATAGAGTCTGACGTCAACAGTATCAGCCAGGTTGGTAGTGATTTTTCTTATCTTTTTAATAAAACAGGGTATTTGTTGGTCCACAATATCATTTTTTTTACTTTTTGTCACCATTTTTTCTTTGGCTCACCACACCCTTGCAAAATGTGATGCCAAAAGATTCTCGTGTAAGTTTTTTCATTTGTCACTAAGTTTAGGTTCAACCGCTCTTAGTGCTATTAAGCTTCTTCAGTGTCCATGCGTGAGTATTTATTATAAATATAATTATGATATGCTAGGAACCAATAAAGATTCATGTCGAGGTCGGATTTGTGTTAAAAGATGTGGAAACATACTTGTTGAACCAACATGATCCCAGCCGCTATAAGAGTGTTCGGTGTAGTAATGTCGGCAACAACATCGGCGTCGTGTTTCGACGTTGGTCGGTCAAAAATCGTTGTATTTTCTTTTAAAAAAATCATTTTATCCCCTCCCAATGGATACCTTCTATTTTTATTTTGGCCAGAGTTTAGAAAAGTTACATCCCCCTCATCCTTCCGGTTTGTTTCTAAAAATGAAATTTTCAAAAACAAAATTAGCCCTTAAAACGGCTATATTAAAAAATAATATTACCTCCCACACCACTACTATATAAATAACTCATTATTACATACAAATTCTCACGGTTAAGTTAACCGGAGACGTCCCTGGGGCTACCAGAGAGGATCTATTCAGTTCGGATGCAAGACCACGTCCTCACAACAAACCACGGTCCGCCAAAAATACCAAGTCCGACGCCACAGCGAGCACCGGTGGAAGTAACGTGTCATCCCAATCCGAGGAGTTAATGGAGCAAGAGCTTCGTCTCAAACGTGAAGCCGCCGAAAAGGCTTTCGAAGCTCCAGGAGAAAAAGACTGCACACTTGTGCGTTTGGAAGAGTTACGGTTTTTAGCTACCCCGCTCGGGATTTGGAGGACGATGACGCCTATTAGATCAAGAAGCAAAAGTAACTAATCAAAACTAAGGGCTTGTTTGTTTATTTTTTATTAAGTCTTGTAAAATTTAAAAAGGTTTCACTTAAAACATATGTTGTCTGTTTGTAGACGAATATATATCTACTTATTTTGGGTATGAATAAAATGTCTGAGTTAAAAAAACTAGATTAAAAGTTAGAGGGTAAATATATAAAATAATGATAAGAAGTCATGACTTAACATGCATTCCCTCTTTCTCCTTAATTTTTCTAGAAAGTCATTTATTAATTTTAAGCACAAAACAAACAAATCATTAATGACTTTGTTCTCGAGTTTAGTTTTGGAGTGAAAGAGAAGGTTTTGGGAATGTGAGAATAAAAAATTGTGTTCTTAAGATGTTTTTAGGAAAGAAGATGAGAGTAAAAGATAGTAAATTACTCCATAATTTCACTCATAATTTACTTTCATTTTGAGATTTAGGAAAGAAGATGAGAGTAAAGGAGAGTAAATTACTCCATTGTTAAAAAAAATGAGAGGAAGTATATTCTCCTTTACTTGTTTAATTAACTTTATTTATTTTTCACACTTCTTTTTAACTCATGAGCACATAAAAATTATGGCACCTTTCACACTTCTTTCCAACTAAAGAACACAAAAATTTCAGTCATTTCCTCTTCACTCCACTCATCATCTTCTCATATACTTCGTCTTCTTTCCTCATTAAACTCGGAAACAAAGTGTAGCTAAAATTAGCAAGGATGTGATTAAAGATGACGAGACCGGGTCGTCTTGTTTATTTAAAATTTCGTAATGTGTTTTTAAATTTCGTAATATTTTTTTTATTTCGTAATGTTTCTTTATTTATATGGTAGTGTTTTTTATTCCGTAATGTAATTTGTATTTTTAGTTATTAATGAAATGGTTAGTTTGTTTTGTTTGATGAATGAAATAATTATTGAGGAGGTTTTATGAAAATAAAGGAGTGAGTGATGTTAGTTGGTGTTATAATTAAAAGAACTGATGTTATTTTAGTGTGATGCTAGTATTTGGTGTTATGGTGTTAGTATACCTAACGTTATAAATAGCATGATCGAAGTCTTATTAGTCTCTATATTATAGAGGATAATTCATTTCTACAGTAACCCTCTCACAAACGAATAAACAAGTATTTCTCCTCACTCACATCCTCCCCCATTTCTACAGTGCAAAACACACACTTCTCTCTACTCTCACACACACTTTCCGTCCCGTTCCTCTCTTCGTTTTTGCCCTGTTCTCGCCCCTTCTTAATTAGGTTTGTCCGGTTATAGTGGTAACCCTTCGTTGCCTCAATTAATTGAGTAATTGGCCCTTCATGGTTGCCTCTTCGCTGCATTATTTGGGGATTGATGATAAAAAAAACACCCCAATAATATAACACACACACACAGACTCTCAATACGATATATTTTTTATCGGTTTTCTGATTCTGATCTACCCGCGATATATTGTTGATCGATTATGATCTATATATTGGTTTTATTGGTTTTGATCTAGCCCACCATCCCATTCGTTGCCGCTGTATATGTTGGGTAGCGATTATTCGTTGTCGCTATATATGTCGTGTAGCGGATGTGATTGTTGTTTGAAAAAATGGTACTTTCGTTTGATCATTTAAGCTGACTCGAATGAGGTGATGCCCAGGTTGTAAAGTAAGATGGTGTTTGTTTGCGCTTATGTACCCACCTTTTTGGGTTTTGCTAGAAACCATACTTTTGATGGGGTTTTGTGTGCTTCAATGGTGTTCTTTACTTATTGGTAAGTAAGTTTTCGTTTCACCTTTTTAAAAATTGGTGTTTCTATGTGTTAATGGCTTCTAAAGCTCCAGTTTTTAACTTATGATTTGCAGACGCGATTGTTTAAGACACTTGGGGACGGCTGGTGATTATACCAGCGAATCAATAATGGAATTTATGTGGTGGTTTTGGGTTTCTGATTTATTCATATGGTTTCTCAAATTTGTGAGAGGGTTACTGTAGAAATGCATTCTCCTCTATAATATAGACACTAATATAAATTAGATTCGGCTCTCTTTTGGGGGTTTTCTAATTAGAGATTTATATACCATTTTATAGCATCACATACCCCTAAATCACCACATGTGGAATAGAAAGTGTGGTTGCTTTCAGATTTGGGATTTGGTTTTTGGGTGTTTTTTAGTCAGAAGACTATGTGACACGAGTTTTTTGTTGTCCGTGTTTATTCTCAATCCAACCCCTAATTGATTTTGATGGTTATACTGCAAAGGTGCCCTCCCCTTTTGTTGCTACCATAGCTGCCATACTTGGCGGCGAAGATAGCAGCAGGTATGTGACGATGTGAGAGGCTTATTGGCCTTCTAAGTCCTTCGTTGAATGTTGCCCAATGATTTCGTGATGAATTTAAACATGTACGTTTAAAGTTAAGCTTACCCGGATCTTGGCGGGGCAACCTTATAAGGTTGCAGCCATGCCGGGTAGCGAAGCGTTCGGTGCCGCTATATATGTTGGGTAGCGGTTGTGTGATTGGTGTTTGAAAAAGGGTGTCTTATGATCTGGAAAAAGGATGTTTCGTGTTCACTTTCGGTTATTAGTTTTGCTATTTCTTTTCCCGATTTAATAAAGTCTAGCCAGATAACTAGCCTTCTTTGTAAATTATGTTTGTAGGTGTTACCTTTGGTTCCCATGGTATGCGACTATACGGGCTATGATGAATTACACGGTGTCGGGTTAAAGCTGAGATCACACGTATCTTGGCGGGGCACCTTTTCTGGGTTGCAGCCATGGCGTGTATGATCTTTGATGCTCAGTGGAATCAGCCTGTAACTTGCCGGGCTAGCACGTTGTCATGCTTACGGCCGTGGCGGGTCACTGCCCTTTCTGCCCATCCTCGCATCGCATATCTGAGCTCCATGCATATTGCTTACGTGGCTGGTTGTTTGGGGGTGTAGATGGGTGTTTAACGGTGGGGATAGGGTTATGAGATGAAAAGGGTGTTTCCGATGCTCATTCAACAGGTATTCTTTACGCAACGTGTATGTTTTGAACGCAAAATAATTCAAAATCACATAATTAGTAATGTTGCTTGCTCAAACGATGACTGTTGCAACTGTTACAACTGTGGTAGCTGAAATAACAGAGCCGACTACATTGCTGCCGCTGAGATATCTAGGGTGGCGACCACCAACTGCGTACGAAACAACCCTTCTAGATCACTATGCTAAAGTTGAATTCGTGCCTTCATTGTAAGTTTTGTACCTATTTTTACCATATGAATGCTTAAAGTATGTGTGAAAGTGTACGATTGAATCTCTAAATCGCATATTCAATTGTATGTACATGAAGCTTATTGATTGAATCTTTTACTTCTATGATAGCCTCATGTATTTTATATCTTTGCAGAGTGGTTACATTTAGCTAACCATAGAATAAACTAATCCAAACACCGAAAGAAACTTTTATTGGGCTTATATAGTTGGCTTAGGCATTATTTGGTTTCTGCTTATGTTTCATAAGCTCAATTTATTTTAGCTTATTCTAAAACTTTTCGAGTTATACAAGTTTATTACTTTTCATGAACTTACGTAAGTCAAAAAGCTTTAAATAAGCCACTTAAACATAAGCCCCAAACCAAACATAAGCACGATACAGGCGTTAGTCAAGAAATTTACATGTTGTTGTTGTCGGTTATATTTTGGATGCGTATTTGGCATTGTTGTTGTTGCCGGTTATATTTTGGATGTGTGGCGTTGGAGGTTGGTTGTTGACGTTGGTTGGTTTGTGGTTTCTTTTGTGGGTTGTATTGATTGTTGGGCATATGCATAAATCTAATGTCGGGTTGTAACAACCGATGTTAATTATGGTGGAATGAGTTGGCAAACCTGAAGATTTTTAAAGCCCGCCAATCCTTTTGTTGCCGACACACGTGGCAGGCGACAATGGTGATGGGTGTGTGACCACAGTGATTGGCTCATAAGCTGAAAAAAGGTCGTGTTGTGACCATGGTTAAAACAATGGTGTGATGGGTGTGTGACCACAGTATTGGCTCATAAGCTAAAAAAAGGTCGTGTTGTGACCATGGTTAAAACAATTGTGTGATGACCGTATTTGGTAGAAAAGCAGTTTTCATTCTTCCAAGGCGATGATGATAATATTCGAGCATCCGTAAGTGGATTCGAGCTTTTGGATTTTGTGCCTCTTGGCGGGGCAAGCTTTGTGTGTTTGCAGCCATAGTGCACATATCCTAATATTCGATCGCTCACTTATCTGAGCCTCAAATGTGTTTATTAACGGGTGAAGATTATTGTTTTTTGCAGTTGTCATTACAATTGGTCATGTGCCTAGCCTATGGCTGTGAGGTATGTTTAATTTCTTCTGGGTGTGTTGACACTCTTTTAATTTTATATTGCCAATAGAATTGGTGTAAAAATTCTAAAATTATGTGGTTATTAGTAATTGTCATTAAAATGTTCATGAACATGTATTGTTCTTGCAACAGGTTTGAACAGAAGAGTAGTTGGTGGAGGCCTGGATATTAAAGTTATTTGCCTACACTCCAAAGACACCTCCATCTCAGAGACGACAAGACTTGGTTAAAAGACATGGTACTTAAAATGAGAGAAACTCTTGGAACTTTGCTTGGGGGGGGGGGGGGGGGGGCTTTGAAGTATGCTTTGTTTCGATACTTTAGTAGGCTTATTAGATAAGAAGTTGGAAAGAAACTTTATTGGCAGCAGATGTCTTTCATTTGATGTTATTAACTGGTCTCAACCAAGGTCGCCTACACTATCTGACCATTGACGGCGTGTTAAAACAAAAATTTTAACCTAAGGTTTACAGCCACATCGTAGTGACGACACCTCCTGCCAAAACAGTCACAAACGAGAAGAAAACACACGTCTTATGCAATCTTCGGCTTCTACACAAATAGAGAGGCAATACAACTTCAAAAGTCCGCCATTGGGATATAGTAGTAGCATTGCAGGTAAATCGCCAGTGTTTTTTTTCCCTTCCACTATGTAATTGGGTATGCCACTATCAATTTTCTTTTTCTTTATCCGTGATCAGTTATATTTAAGAATATCGTCGTCTTCTTTCGATGTTTGCTTATCCGCTTCTTATATTCCTATATTGATATGTCGTTTTGTTTCATTATTACGCTATTTATTATGTGCTTTCATTGTTGTTTCCATTGTTTATGCCTATGTTGCTATTGTGCCAATTTTTTTTGCCATTTTGTATTCCCCTTTTGTTGGTGCCCAAACTGTTTGTGCCCGCGTTACTACTATCATATTAGGTTCATTTGGTTTTCCCATTAGCTAATGCCTAATTAGTTGTTGCATTGTTCTTTTTGCGTACGTTTATTGTTTGTGCATTCTCACTGTGTTTGTGTGCTTTACACTTCCGCATCATGCCCATTCCCAATTCTGAAATAGTGAATGTACTTGGAGATTAACCTTTGCCGGCCGGCAGAAGTATCATGCCGGTGGCAACAAGGTTACAGAAAGCATTTTTCCGTCCGGCAAGAGTGTTTTGCCGGTGGCAACTTTGCCTGCACAATTTTTTTTTACTTTGATTTACCATCTCTTTTTAACCATAATTTTCTGAATTTTTCTAAAAACATATTTTTGAAGTTTTTCATTAAAGGAACAAAATCAAACAAAACAAAAACATATAACTTCTAATCTAAACAAAATAAAGGCTAATCCAAACACTACCTAATTGCTTTTCTTCTCTTTTTGTAATTTTATGTGTATGAGTGAGCTTATGAAATATGCAATGCAAACATCAAATAAACATAAGACACATTTATTCAAGCATTTTATTTAAACTATAAGATCCTAAACCTATTCTTATTCAATTTTGATTAATACTAAAAACTAAATTTTAACACCACACTAATTTGTAATGATTATAACATGAAAAATAAACAAATCCCCGGCAACGACACCAAAAACTTGATGCGCGTATTGCACTCCTAGTTTTACATTTATAAACAAGACTTATTAATTCTTTAACTACGAATACGAGCAAGTATACTCGTTCTATTGTAGTAAAGTCGGGTAAGTCAAGATCGTCCCATGGGATTTGCGTATATTCAAAACGTTTGGGTGGTGTAGGTAATAGGGTTGTCACTACCGATATTACCGCTAGAATTAACTTTGTAAAGGAAAGCGTAATTAAAAGTAATACTTGTGTGAATTCTATTTCATCCGTAGGAGAGATAATTTGCGTGCGTTTAGCAACTATGAATCACAAATCTAAAGTACATGAATTTCATTCCATGATATTTTTCATAGAATCCATATTAACATATTGGTTTAGACAAACCCTTTCGACCTATGATTATTAATAAGTGAGAAAACACTTATCTTTTTACCACTTAATTATAATAAAAACGAGACCAAGACATGTATTTTATGTCGTAAAAGTCGGAATTATGCGTGGTTTGTGTTTTATTGTGTTTTAGGACCAAAAGATGAAAAAGGAAGAAAACACGGGCTTTCACGGGCTTTTATCGAAGAAAAAGACAAAAGACAAAGTCAAAAGATCAAAAGTGCAAAAAGAACGGAAGTCCAAGGCCTATTCTGAAGATTTATCGAAGAAAAAGTCTAAAGACGGAAGTTTAACGAAGTCGAAGGACCAAGTCTAATTAACGAAGAAATTAGAAGACGAGTTCATTTTGTTTATCGACAAATTCCGAGACAAAGTCGAGAATGACGAGTTTATTGTCAAAGACGAAAGACGAAAAGACAAGAGGAAGAAAGAAAGAAAGAAGCACAACACTCCTCTCCCCTATAAATAGAATCCTTAACCTCATTTGTGAGGTGTTAGCTAATTTGACACATTAGTCTTTTCAATTTATTTTCTTGCACTTTCATATTGTCATTTACTTAATTGTTCTTAATTACAAGATTATTTCAAGTAAGTTTGTTGAATCTTTATATTTAATTTCAAGTTTTTCATTATTCTCATTATACCTTTCTTGTTTTGTTTAATCTTTATACTTATTTGCTTATTGTTATGCTTAATTGATTGTTCTTTATGTTTTTATGTGTTTGATTGTGTTAGCTTATTGATCTTATAGCTTATTGTGTGTTTGTTTTAATTTTAGTTAAGTGTTTTTAATAGTTTATTTCATAAAAAGTTGATTTTTAATTTTTAGATTAATTAGTGTTTTCAAGTTTTTGATTTGTGGTTTAATTAGTTTTTCTTAAAATTGTTTAGATTAAGTTTTGGTTATTTGCTTATTTGGTTTTAGCTTATTCGTGGCTTATTCCCTGTTTATAGGATATATTGTTTTTGTCTATCTGAACATTTTCAACATCTTCGGATTAGGGTTTTAAATTCCGAAGATTTCCCTTTTTTCCGAATTTAGTTTTGTCCGAAATTTCCTCTCCTTTTTAGTTTTTCCGAAGATTCATCTTTTTGTCCGAAAATTATATGTTTTTCCGAAAATATTAGTTTATCCGAAATAGGCTTTATTCCGAAAAAATCATTTTATCCGAATTTCTACGTTTTACCGAAAATCTGCTCTATTCCGAAATTGTTGTCTTTTCCGAAATTTCAGCTATTCCGAAGAAGTATGAGTATTCCGAAAAAGTTCCTTTATCCGAAATTATAGCTTTTCTGAAAATCTTTGTTTTTCCGAAATACCTAGTTATTCCGAAGAATCCATTTATTCCGAGATAAGCTGTTTTGCTGAATTAGTCCTTTTTCCGAAGATTTTCATTTATTCCGAAAATGTTTATTATTCCGAAAATTTTAATTTTTGCGAAAAAGTTAGTTTTCAGTTTTATTTTATTTTATTTTATTTCAGTTTTATTTTTATTAAAGCTTTAATTTTAGTCATTAACTTAATTGCCTTTAAGAACTTATTTTTAGTTTAATCTTTTCGAGCCTTTACCCTTTATTTCGTTTAAGTCTTTTATTTAAGTTTTAATTAGTTTATCGTTTTTATTTACCTTGTCATTTACTTTAAAGTTTGCATTTTCAATAGATACTCAACGACAACCTATTATTTTATCCACCAATTACAATTGAGTCGCACATTTAACCGGTAATCAATTAGATTAGACATACTTCAAAGAACGATTTTTCAGTTAAATCAAATGGTGTGAGACCCCGTACTTTCCCAACATTATTTTATTCTTTTTATTCGTGCTTCTTGAAATTTCCAACGTATTTCGTTTTCTTGTATTTTATATGTAGATCCTAAGATTTTTAAATTATACTTTTTAAGTATTTTTCTGATCATCGATAAATACTTTGTATGGAATTATGAAATTTTTATTTTATTTTTCCATATTTAATTTAAATCAAAGTTTTTGATTTAAAATCACCCGCGTGCGTTTTACAACGAGTTTATTTAAATCAATGTACAACGAGAATTCCTAGTGATCGCGATACCGACGGATGCCTAAAAATATTGCGTTTATTTATCGATTGTTTCGATAATTAATATTTTCGACGATTTCGTTTTAATTACGTATTAAGTCGTGTCGGGAAATCATATAATCATTTTTATGATGCATTGTAACTTTTGAAAAGTATTTTTACGAAACCCGAGCCCCGTAAATATTTTCAATATTTACCAATAACCATTTCTACCCTTTAATACTGTTAATTATTTTTAAGTCCACAAGTTTTAAACTTGGCAACATTAGTCCTCCACTTAACTAGCTATATATAAACTAAATTATTCCCACTCACACACATATACATTCATTTTTAACAAATCAAACATCAACTCCCTCCCCTTTTTGTTTTGCCGTGACACCCAACCCCAAAACACCCCTTGATCTTGATCATCCACTATGATATAACCAAAACAAATTAAAGTCCCATGTTTAAAATGATCTTGTAGTTCTTTTGATATCAAATTCAAGCACATGCATCAAGATTTTTTAGTTCTTATGATTTTATAGTGGATATTGGTTTTGATCATCTTGCATGTATTGTATTTGGTAAGATCATAACTTTTTTAATCCTTAAAAGTTGTATTTTTTATCTTTGATTTTGTTATATTTTGCATGCAAGTGTTTTTATGTATGTTTGGTTGATAGGAATGATAGTAGAGTGATCCTAGAGGTATGGGAATGAATGGTTTTGGTTGAAAAATAGATTTGTCATGTTTTCTAAAAGGCTAATTTGGGACAGCAGGTCTTTAACTGTTTTTTCGTGTGTTTA
Organism: Glebionis coronaria; assembly: GCA_025667525.1. Lineage (NCBI taxonomy): Eukaryota > Viridiplantae > Streptophyta > Magnoliopsida > Asterales > Asteraceae > Glebionis > Glebionis coronaria. Next base: position 18,473,739 of record CM046877.1, on the reverse strand, counting down.
AGGTCTGTGAAAGACTAAGATTATTTGATATTGTTGTAGAGTTTTCCGAGACGGTCGTTTATGTATAAGATAGAGCTTCCAAGTCATTACGAGTCAAAAGTTATGCTAGTTTTAGTTTTTGTGTACCGGGAGACGCAAGTCGGCACAATCCGAATTATTGCTGATTTTGGGTCGACTCTCGGGGACTTTAGGCTTGGTTAGATAGTTGATGCTACTGATTTTCAAAGTTTACAAACTGAGTTTGATGAGTCTAGTAGTGGTTTCAATGACGGATTGTCGAGTTTGTACTTTTAAAGTGGTCCAAACGGTTTTACAAAACAAGTGTACAAATCTGTCCTAAATTTGGAGTCGAGTAAAGTCTCGAGCTGATGGATTTTAAAGTGTGAACTTTGGCTCAAATTTTGGTGAGGTCTTATACAGGTTATAAGTGACCTTGACACCAATTTTCATGTAAAACGGACAAGTCTAGATAGGGTAGATCGGTGTGTACATTCAGGGTGTAGTTGCTGATTTTCATTTTGGACACTTAGTTCAATGCTTGTGTTGCGTGAGTTTGAGTATTCACCATCGGACATGGTGACTTACTCAATTGCTTAGTCATTATATAAATGACTTAGCTACTGGTCCAAATAAGAGTAAAGGACAGTTTGACTTGCGTTGACTTGGCGTCGTATGACGGGTCATTTTCAAGTGTTCAAGTGTTTTAACGAATAACGTTGGATAAAAGGATTCATTTGGTTCGTGTCAATGGTTTTGAAACATGAATACTTTGAAAACAGTTGAGTCATATTATATTTGGTACATATCGATATTCGAGTTCGAGTCTTAACGCGCGCCTTATTTTGATAGGTTGCGGTTTTCGTGTTTCCCCCGGGCATCCATATCGTCGGTGATCGTCTACCACTACCGTTTATACTCAGTTGCTGAGTACCGTGATTGACTTACCTCGTGGCTAAGGTGAGTTCATAGGCCCTTTTTACTTGTACATGGTTTCTAAACACGGGGTGAGATTTTACATGGTGGAACACAACTAAATATAAAACTATATTGCTATCCATAACTTGTATGTTATTCTGAACGTGTATGCTTTACAGATGATTTCAATGGTATTATTGCTTTTAGACGTTAGCCTTGAGTTTCCTCCCCTATCATGAACCGTTAATTTTCCCGTATGCTTTGCGCTAAGCGCGAATGTTGTGGGTGGATCCATCGGGATTGACAATCCCCGTCCCGATTACTTTGACGCACTAATATTCGTTTATACTTGAGTATTTAGGCTGAATACTCCCTAGAGGAACTTACATTTGAGTTAAGCTTCAGCTCATGAGACTAAACAGCAATAATATGCATCGTGACTATGGAAGTACATAGTTAACCCCCCCCCCCCCCCCCCCCCCATTACGTGTTTTACAAATTCTATTGTGTTCCACACGTTTACTGCTAAACCTATGAATATCACTCAAATTTATGTTGACGATTTTACATGTTTAATTATTACTTAGCTTTGCTTGGATGGGAGCCCGCAGGATATTATCGCAGCTTGGAGATTTCTGTGATGCTTTTAAAAGACTGTTTTTAGTAAAAACTGTTTGGAGTTATTCTATCTTTTAGGCAACTTTATGTTATAAATTGAGACGAAATAATATAATTTTCCGCTTCTAAAACTCTAGGACCTATGTTTAAAAACTCTGACCTTTTTGATGTAATGTACATGTTTTTATTTTGTCAACTTTGTATGAACTGTAATTCATTGTTTCTTGTACTATGACGTGTTACCCCCTCGTTGCCTAGTTGTTCCATGTCAGGTTTTGGGGGTCTCACAGATTGGTATAAGAGCGATGGTTATTGGGAACTGAGTCATTTTTCAAAACTTAGTCTATAACCGAAAGTTCAATTATTTCATGTTTTTAAGCGTCAATCACAGAATCTGCCAATGTTGTTCGATATCTGCGCAGGTAACTCTCTAATCCTTATTATTTACGTTTAATTATCGTTATAGTATTTCATCTCTTGATTACATGTTGAAATATTACGTTACCCTGATGACGATAATTACTATGTCTTTTCAAAGCCTTGTGCTTCATGGATTAACATTCGATATTACTGTGATTACATCCGCCTATACTGTATTTCTTGAATTCGTATTCTTGTGACTTGATCTTATTGCAATGATTTTATATCGTTATGACGTTACATACTTGTATTCAGAGCGCGTATGCTGCCGACTTTTTGTTAGGACCATTGGAATAGTTAAATGTAATAGGTAGACTAGGAGGTATGTAGTTCCTCCTGGTCCTAGTAGTAGTAGGAGCAAGTCGTGCTCCTGGTCCTAGTCAAAGTCAAACTTTATTATTTATTTATTATTCTGTTAGGATATGCATGAGATATGTTAGGAAATGATATGCATATCAGTTTTACACGTTTTGTTTAATGCTGTATTAGGGTTTCCTTGTAAAAGGAACCTGAGGCAGAAGGGTTAGACACACCTTCATCAAACGTAGTTCTAGTCATTATTAATATTAGAAATCCTTAGAAAGGATCAAGTCTTTGTAGTTATTCTGTTCTTCTTTATTATATTTGTATTCTGCATTTATATTGTGTATAGAGTCTCTCTGTGGATAGACTTGTGATTACAGAAGTTGTTCACCGTTCCTGACAGGCTGCAAGATCCACATCTAGTGGACCCAACAAGTGGTATCAGAGCCTGGGAGGGTCTCTGTACAAGAAGAATCAAGTTTTCTTATTTCTGATATTTTTGTTTTATCATGTCTGCCTCAACTTCTACTCAAACAGGAGAAGACAACACTCCTAAAACTGTGTAACCTCAACAGATCGTTGCTATGGTTTCCAACACGAATGGTAAATTCCCTCTTCTGAAAAAGGACGAGTATGATAGTTGGGCAATGAAGATGGAATGGTGGATCACCAATACTGATCAAGACCCTTGGAAGGTTATTCTGAATGGGAACAGCAGGAAGCTAACTATAAGAGACAAGAATGGTAATATTACTCTTCTTGACCCTAAAACTCATGAAGAAATCATAGCCATTTAGAAGGAAGTCAAAGCAAAAACTATTTTGCTTCAATATCTTCCTGATGATCACATGGGTGACTTCTACCATTTGGATGATGCTAGAGAGATCTGGAATGGAATAAAAGTAAGGTTTGGTGGGAATGTGGAGTCAAATAAAATGCAAAGATCCATGCTGAGAGATGAATTCACATAATTCAAAATCTCAGAAACTGAAGGTTTACATCAAGGGTATGACAGGTTCCAAAAGATATTGAGCCAATTGAATCAACTTCGGTCAAAGCCTGACGATGGTGATATTAATGCAAGGTTTCTTAGAGCCTTACCCTACTCATGGAATCAGGTAGTAATCTCTCTCAAAGCAAAAGGTGGGCTTGACTATCTCAATTTTGATGATCTATTTCATAAGCTCAAAACTTTTGAACCTCATGTGAGAGGATATTCAAGTGATTCTTTTCCCACTCCTGCTAATTCTGCCTTTATGAGTTCTATGGCGTCCAGTCCCATGTCGTATGCTAGTAGCCCAAGCAATACTGTGTCTTCTCAACATACTTTTCAGCATACTTCTGCTCCTGATCCTACAGCCAAGTCTGGTAGTATGGTAGAAGCCGTTCTTCATTCTTTTGTGGCTGATGTTGATGCTCAACAACAACTTGCTTTTGATGACTTCAAACAGGTCGATAAACTTGACCTGGATGAAATGGATCTTAAATGGCAGATGGCCATGCTCACTCTTAGGGTTCACAAGTTTGAGAAGAAAGCAGGTCGAAAATTTAATTACAACCCAAGGGAGCCAGCAAGATTCGATAGAATCAAGGTTCGATGCTATAACTGCCAACAGCAAGGTCACTTTGCAAGGGAATGCCCTAACAAGAATGACCAGGAGAAGAGCAGGTACTCAGCTTTTAAGGTTCAGGAGGTAAAAGATGACAAGAAGGCATTGGTATCTGTTGACTCTATGGTCAACTGGAATGATCATCAGACTACCACTTTGGAATCAGCTGAGTCCTCGACTGACGTGTTTGCAATGATTGCTGGGAATCTATCTGATGCAGAAGAAGCAGACGAGTTTGCTCTTATGGGCATCTCACCTCAGGTACAACACTGTCCTCTTGGTTGTCATGATAAATATTCAGAATTATTGTCCCAATTTAATGAAGTAAATGATCAGAATGATAAGTATTTTTTAGAGGTTCAAGCCTATAAGGCTTCTTTAAACACATTGGAACAACAAAAGAGGTGGCTACAAGATACTCAACGTGAGTATGAGGATAAAATTAGGATACTGAGCATCGATTTAGAAAACACAACAAACATGCTTAAATATACAGAAAAGGTAAAAGATGCCAGTATCAAATAAAAACAGGAGATGCAAGAAAGATTAGATGCTACAATGTTGAGATTTGAAAAATGGCAAAAGGCACCTAAAAATCTTTCAAAATTAATCGATAGTAGCATGTCTGGTAGGACTAAAAGAGGGTTAGGATTTGATAAATATATTGATTCAGAAGATGTGTTTGATTTATCTTTTTCAAGTGTCTTTGATGCCGACAAAGAGGAAGAGGGAGAACCTAGTTACAATAGGTTTAAACCAGCAGCAGAAATGCATGCTGTCCCTCCCCCTCTTACTGGAACTTTCATGCCCACCTCTAGGCATAATGACTTGGATGGATCACAAATGCATGAGTCCCCAAAAAGTTCTACTAATTCTAATGACTTTGTCTCGTGTACTTTCAGTGACAAAGCCAGTGACTCTACATCAAGTGGTTCAAGTGAAGAGTCAAGACCTACAAGTTCCAAGAAGAATGATCATGCTGCTACCAGTGCTAGGAAGTGTGAAGAGAAAGTTACTTTTAAGTCAACTGTGTCTGGTCCTGGTTTATTGAGTCCTAGGAAGATTGATTCTCCTAGAATTGTGTGTAATAGTGTTAGCAGTATGAAACAATGTCATTCTAATAAAAGGTCGATTAAGACATGTTTTTTTGTGGAAGTGCATTTCATTTGATTAAAGATTGTGATTTTTATGACACACATGCTTCTGCCCATCAAGCATTTCCTGCTCCTGGTCCACCAGGAGTTGCTCCATATACTTCTAGAAGACTCAATCCTAGTGCTCAATCGTTTTCTTCTTCTAGAAGGTCCTCTCCATTAGCTTCTGATCATTGGAGAAACATTAGATTAACAACAAATAGAACCACCAGTAACTATTTTCAAAATTTTAATCCAATTTATCCACATAATTTTGATCACATGTATTTTGGTTTGGGAAGTTTGGGAACTGCTGTTAAGCCCTCAGTAGGTTGTTCTTGGTCAAACAATAATACCCATATGATGCATAGGCAACCAAGGAACAACGATGGATCTCATCAATCTTCTTGGCTCTCTACTAAAGATCCACAAGGCAGGCTCAAACCTGAAAAGGTTTGGGTCCCCTTAAGACACTAACGTTTGCATTTTTTTTTGGTAGGTTACTCCATACCAAGATCCTAGTCTAGGAATTGTTGATAGTGGTTGCTCTAGGAGCATGACAGGAAATAAAAGTCTTCTCTCTAACTTTGTACCATTTCAAGGCGGCAAGGTCTATTTTGGTGGAGGTGAAGGCAAGATCACTGGCAAAGGAACAATTCAGACGCCTAATCTAAATTTTGAGCAGGTCTACTATGTGGAAGCACTTCAGCACTTCAACTTCATATATGTCTCTCAGATTTGTGACAAGAAGCAGTTTGTTCTCTTTACGGATACTGATGCACTTGTGCTCTCCAAAGACTTTAAACTTCCGGATGACTCACAGGTTCTGCTCAGAATCCCTAGAAGACACAATCTCTATAGCATCAAGCTGAATAAAGTCAACCCTACTGGTCAACTAGCATGTTTGGTTGCTAAAGCCTCAGAAGATGAAGCCACTCAATGGCACAGAAGGATGGGGCATGTGAACTTCAAGACCATTCACAAATTAGCAAATCTGAATCTGGTCTCTGGTTTACCTCGCAAGTCATTTAGAAATGATATAAATTGTATTGCTTGCAGCAAAGGCAAACAGCATAAACCATCCTTCAAGGCCATTACTGCTCTTAGTCTTATTACTGAACCATTGCAGCTACTACACATGGATTTATTTGGTCCTACCTCCATTAGGAGCATTGACCACAAACAATTATGTCTGGTGGTAACTGATGGATATAGCAGGTTTACATGGGTGTTCTTCATGGCTGCCAAGAGTGAGACCTACTCAATTCTTAGAGATTTTATTACCCTTATAGAGAACCAGTTGTCCAAGAAGGTTAAAGGTATTCGTTGTGATAATGGAACCGAGTTCAAAAATAAAGACCTCATAGCACTTTGTAATGCTAAGGGCATCAAAAGAGATTATAGTGCAACAAGAACTCTTCAACAGAATGGCGTGGCAGAAAGAAAGAACAGGACTCTAATAGAAGCAGCAAGAACATTGCTTGTCGATTCCAAGCTTCCAACCATGTTCTGGTCAGAAGCTGTTAATACTGCAAGTTATGTTTTGAATAAGGTTTCTATTACCAATCCTCACAAGAAGACTCCCTATGAGCTCCTAACGGCTAAAGTTCCAAATATTGCTCATTTGAAGCCTTTTGGGTGTCCTGTCACCATTCTGAATACTAGTGACTATTTGGGGAAGTTTGATGGCAAGGCAGATGAAGGATACATTGTGGGGTATTCAGCTCACTCTCGGGCTTATCGTGTCTACAATCTCCAAGCCACGCGGGTCATTGAAACTATAAATCTCAGGTATTTTGAAGAGAAGTCAAACATCCAAGGCAAGGGTCCTGAATGGTACTTTGATCTTGATTATCTTAGTGATTCATTAAGATATTTTCGTTTCAAAACTAACCATGATGCAGGCCCACAAGTGTTTGCAACTTCTAGTACAGGTGTTTCTTCTAGTCTTTCTGACTCAGATGACGAGGATGATATTTTTGTGGTTCCATCCTACACCACCGTCTCTCCTACTCCTCCTGGTGATGCAACTCCATTGGATGTATTAGATTCACAAGTAGCTCTTGAAACTCTCCTCAAACAACAACAAGAAGCTACTTCAGCAGCTGCTCAAGGTGGCTTTGAGTTTCCCTTTAATACGCATACTGACAAAGTTGGTCCTAGTGCTCCAGCTTCTACTCCTAGTGCTAGCTTATCACCTATTGGTATTCCAGCTAGTGAGTCTGCTTCACATACTCGATTCTCAAGTCCTTCTGATTTGGGGAACCATCAAAGGAAGTCTTCTACCAAGCTGGATGACATTCATAAACAACCAATAGATGGCATTTTCAACACTGCTTCATATGATGCTGACTTTGTTGGGGATCTCAATAACTTGGCACCAGAAGTGGAGGTAGCTTCCAATCCAGTGTTGCAATCCCACAAAGATCACCCTACCACTCAAATCATTGGAGATCCTGGTTCTACTGTCAAGACACGCAGAATGCATAAGAAGGCCTCGTCTGATCGTCATGCTCTTGTGAGCTATATTGAAGATCAAAAGCGTAATAATCATACGGACTTTCAACACTGTTTGTTTGCTTGTTTTCTTTCACATGTGGAACCTAGATCGGTCACTCATGCTCTTGAGGATCAAAGTTGGATGGAGGCTATGCAGGAGGAAATGCAGCATTCTTGTTTCAGAATGTTTGGGTTCTAGTTGACTTACCAGATGGAAAGGCAGCAATCAATACCAAATGGATTCTCAAGAACAAGAAGGATGCACGGGGAATTGTCGTGAGGAATAAAGCTAGGCTTGTCGCACAGGGCCACACTCAAATTGAGGGCATTGACTATACTGAAGTTTTTGCTCCAGTTGCTATGATTGAGGCTATTCGTCTGTTTTTGGCTTTTGCTTCTTATGTGGGCTTTACGGTTTTTCAGATGGATGTCAAGAGTGCATTTCTATATGGCAAGATTGATGAGGAAGTGTATGTCACTCAACCTAAGGGCTTTGTAGATCCACTTCATCCCAAGAAAGTTTACAAGGTGGTCAAGGCTCTTTATGGATTACATCAGGCTCCTAGAGCTTGGTATGAGCGTCTTTTAACTTTCTTGTTAAAGAATGGCTATAGAAGAGGTACTATTGACAAAACACTATTTCTTAAGAGGAATACCAAGGACATTATCCTTGTTCAGGTTTATGTGGACGACATTATCTTTGGTTCTACTAAGAAGGAATGGTGTGATGAGTTTGAACACTTGATGAAAGGCGAATTTCAGATGAGTGCTATGGGAGAGCTTTCTTTCTTCCTTGGTCTTCAAGTCAAGCAACAGTCGGATGGGATCTTCATCAGTCAAGATAAATATGTTCATGAGATCCTTCAGAAGTTTGACATGGATCCTCTTAGACCAGCAGCAACTCCTTATGAAGTTGCTAAAGTCAAACTCAAGAATGAGCCAGATCCCCCGGTCAATGTTCACATTTACAGGTCTATGATTGGCTCCCTCATGTATTTGACTGCATCACGTCCGGATATCATGTTTGCAGTAAGTGCTTGTTCTAGACATCAGGTGGCTCCAACGGTTTCTAACTTGAATGCAGTTAAGAAGATTCTCAAGTATATCAAGGCTCAACCCAAGCTGGGCTTGTGGTATCCTAAAGAATCACCTTTTGTTCTTGAAGCATATAGTGATAGTGACTATGCAGGTGCTAATAATGACCGCAAGTCTACTACTGGTGGTTGTCAATTTTTGGGTCGAAGACTTATTTCATGGCAATGTAAGAAACAGACGATCGTAGCTACTTCTTCAACGGAAGCTGAATACGTTGTTGCTGCTAGCTGTTGTGGACAAGTATTGTGGATCCAAAATCAGCTGTTGGAATATGGGTTCAATTTTATGAACACCAAAATTTTCATTGACAATCAAAGCACTATCTGTATAGTGAAGAATCCTGTTTTTCATCAACGTACAAAGCATATTGAAATTCGGCACCATTTTATACGGGATGCCAATGAGAAGAAGTTGATACAGGTTCTTAAAGTTCATACGGATGATAATGTTGTTGATTTGTTGACAAAAGCCTTTGATGGTCCTCGGTTCAACCACTTGGTGGTTCACATTGGGATGGTCAATCCTTGAGGTCTAGGATTGAGGGGAGGCTAAGCCTAAGGGGAGGCTTCGTGTACATATTTATTTGCATAGACTAACATATTGGTAGCTTTTAACAACATACTGCCTTGGTTCTGGTGGTGTGTGTTACTCCTGGTGGAGGTTTTTGCTCACTTCTGATGGTTATATTCTTTCATGACTGGCTTCTAGTCCTTATTGGTTAGCTTCTAGTCATTATTGGTTGGCTTCTGGTGGATAAAAATCCTTCTTTGTCAAGTGATGGTTGGCTCCTGGTACTGGTTTGGGACGCTGTTCACCGTATTGACTTCTGTTGACCACGTTCTGCTTCTAGTATTGACAATTGTGAGCTTTGACTTTTAGTCAACGCATTCAAATTCTGGTATTTATACTCTTATTTAACTTTGGTAAATTGGAATTTGGAAATAATGCTAAAAGGGGCAAGTGGTTACTTTGCAATAACTGTCTAATTTGAAAGGGCAACCCCCCATTATTAGGGGTCAATGAACAGTTACTCCCACCATTATTTATGGTCAATTAACCCCCTCTTGACTCATTCATCTCACTCATAACACACACACAACCGATCCTAATCTCTCAACCCTAACAAAAATCATCTTCCATTCCTATTAATCAAGATCCATGGCTGCCCTGGTATACCAACCTGCTCACAACAAGGTCGCCTATCTAGGAGATGGTCCACACCGTGATGATTTCACTGACATTCTGGACTTCATTGAGGCTTCGAACCTCAGGTATGCTTTTACTGTATGTCCCACTATTTATGATAGTGTCATTCGTCAGTTTTGGGCTTCTGCTCGTCTTGTGGCTGTGGTTGGTCGTCCACGTGAACTTCATGCTACCATAGATGGCCGTTCATACGTGGATTCTGAGGCTTCTATTCGTAGTTCCCTTCATCTTCAAGATGAAGGTGGTGTTGTTTCCATTACCAATGCGGAGGTGTTGGAGGGGATGGCTGCACTTGGGTATAATCATGGGGGAAGTTTAACTTCCAAAAGAATCGGTTTTCCCCCCAATGGAAGCTTCTAGTGCATTTTCTGATTCATTGTTTAAGTCCCAAGTCTGGGAGTTGGGATGCTTTCCCTACTCCTTTGGCTACTGGTCTCATTTGCTTAGCACAGGGTAGGGTTTTTAATTTCTCACGTTATTTGTTTGAGGGGATGGTTAGCAATCTGTCTAGTGCTGGTTCTATGAAGAAGTTTCTGATGTATCCTAGGTTTTTACAACAGATACTTGTTTGTATACCTCGTGATAGGGCTGAACATGTGCCTTCTAAGCTTACTGCCAAAGTGTATTATAATATGGTCCATGGGTTTAGCGGGGAGTGGAGGCCCCTTACTGAGGCCATGTTGGGGCTGGCTCAGGGTCCTCCTGATGTTGTGGTTCCTCCGGTTGAACAACCCGAGGAGGAACCTCAGTTAGGTGATGACCCGATGGAGGAGGAGGATCATGTTGTTGGTGCACCTCATGTGGTTGAGGAAGCGCTGGTTGAGGAGGTGGTGGTTGAAAGGCCATCCACTTCCAAGGCTGCTCCTTCTTCATTGCCACATTCGTCTCCATTTGTGGAGACTCCCCCTCCTAGTCCTGCTCCACACTCTTCTGATAAGCCTTTTGGTGCTAGTGCTCCTAATGTTGATCCATCTGTTGCTTCTGGTTCCAATGACGCCTTCCCTGACCCAAGTCCTCTTGGTGGGAAAGCGGAGGAGCCTATTACACTTACTTCTTTACTTGATCTTATGCACAGGTATCATGCACGGATTCTTTCCTTGGAAGCAGATTTGAATCAACACCGGAAGCTTACTAGGGAATTTGTTCTTCCCATGGCTGATCGAATCAAAGCCTTGGAGACTCAGCAAAGACGACGAAAGAAGCATGTGGTTTACTCTGATTCTGATGAGGAGGTTACGGATCGTGTTGAGGATGGTTTGACTTTGTTGGCAAAGGCTGCCTTTGCTGATAAATTGTAAGATGATTTGCCGATTCCTCCGACTTCCTCCAGTGTTCCTTCTCTTGCTGCTATTCCCACACTAATGGAAGGTGCTTCTGGTCCTACTACTGGTCCATCTCATGATTCAAAGGGGAAGGCTCCCATGACTGATGCTCCCTCACCACCTCGTAAGCGTACACACAGACAGCTTGAGGAGGATAGGTTGGGTGAGGAGGCTGCTCAAAGGATGCAAGCCGAATTTGATCAAGCTGCTCGGGCTGAGGAGGAAGCGCTTCAACAGTAGAGACGTGAACAAGTGCAACATGATGCTATGCATTGGAATGATAGCGATTGGATGCAGGTGTTGACTATTCTTACCAAGGATTATTCCCAGTTCACTGATCTTTTGGGTTCGGATGTGGATGAGCATAACTGTATTCCTCGGGCCATGGTGTTAATGCGCAAGCATCAATTGGCGCTTGCTGCACAGCTTCGTGAGAAGCGTAAAAACAGACCTTTGTCGAGAGCTGAGGAACGAAAGCAGATGCAGCGATATGTGAAGTATCAGTCGGCTGCCTATTTCACTACTGGTTGGAAGTGGGACAGGGTTCGGGCTTTGTCTTTTGATGAGCTTAAGGCGCTCTATGAACGTATGGTCAAGCATCAGAGCACCCCGATTCCGGAGCGATTTATTTATCGTCCTTCTCCACGTGTGGTGACCACTTCTTCACCTGCTGTTACTATTGGTCCTACATCTGATACTACCCATGGTTCTGCTGCTATTCCATCGGTTTTTGCTGCTTCTACAGTTGGTACCACCCCTACTCCTTCGGTTGCTCCTCCGGTTTCTTCTTCAGGTCCTGCTACCACCACCACACATGCTACCACCACCACCTTTGCTACCACAACCACCACTACTGCTACACCTGCTATGGCATCACCATCACCACCAGTGCCTGGTTCTCAACCTATTCCTTCTTCTAGTGCAGCTCCTGTTGATCCTTTGGGTGGGCTAACTATTGATTCTACTTCTACTGCTCCCACATCTGCTGCTCAAGTAAAGGTAAAGGTTGAACCCTCGCCTAGTGATCCCACACCTCAACGTTCGCTTCGCAAGAAATTGGCTCGACGTGTTCGACGTGGCAAGACTGTTCCCTATGAGAAGCGTGCTCCTGAAAATCTTATTGATGCAGCTTCTGATAGTGACTCTGATTTGCCTTTGGGTAATGGATATATTACTGGTTGGACGGTTGTGCGTTCCACGACTCTTCCTGGTACGGTATCTCATAGGATTACTCTTAGTGATGGGTCTGTTAGGTTTGCTTCGGGTCTGCAGGGTATCTTGTCTTGGGCGGATCATAAGGATCTTATGGCTTTATATGGGTTTGTGGATACCGGCATGCCTGTTGATCCTAATGATGTGTCTTCCTGGCCTGGTCTGCGAGTATGGGCTGATTTAAAGATGATGCTTGATGCCCCTCCCCATGCTCCTATTTCTAGTGTCTGGAAGGATCAGCTGCAATGGGTTATTCAACGATGGAAGTTATATGCGGGTTGTGGTGTGCATATGTTAGAGTTGGAATCTGGTCATATGGTATTCATGCTCACAGACTTGGATTATCCGTTGACGATTGCTTCGATGGAGGCTATGTTGGCTTGTCACTTGCAGATTTCTAATGCCCCCTCCGGGAATGATTCTTCTATGGTAACTGCATTGGGGGAAGGGATCCAGGCTCGTTTGAAAGCGGATAAGATGGCTGCTTCTGGTCTCTGAAATGGTTGGTTTGTAAGTTTTATGTTTTATGTTTTGTGTTTTTGTTCATTTGTTAATACTAACATTCTTTTCACCAATATGTAAAGTGATTGGTAACTTTCATTCATTCTAGTTAACATAAATTGATTAAAAAAAACTATACTTTTCATATAATATTTGCTTATACTTTAAACACATCATGGATTTTACACTTGTGGATATAATACCATCTGCTGATTCACACTTTGGGTTTTGGTTGCTGATTCATACTTGTGTTGGTTTCATCTGGTGTTGGACTTGGTCCTCACAACAAATGGTCCTCAACTCACCATGTCTCACCAACAAGAAAGAGTTGATTCACCTTGAGGGTACGGCTCCTGGTGTGATTCTCAAATCCGTTGATGGTTGCCAGGTTACCCAAAACTGGATGGTTTTCGCTTGCCATGGTCCTAGACTGAAAAATGGCTAATCCAAGGGGGTACGGCTCTTGGTAAAGATTTTATCAAATCCGTTGATAGCTGTAATAGCTTGCTTAAAGCTATAGGGTTTTCAACTCACCGATGCTTCATTGCTGAGAGTTGGCGAGTCCAGAGGGGTACGGCTTCTGGTAAAGACATATCAAATCCGTTGATGGCTGTGATGGTTTGCCTAAAATCATCAGGGTAACCCCACTCACCATTGATTCACGTTATAAGAGTTGGGCTGAGTTCTGGTCTCCCAGGGTGATGCTTATTCCACCTGAAAGGCTGGCTAGCACAAGAGCGAGCAGCTACTTGGTAAAGGCTCATCAAATCTGCTCATGTTGCTGTAAATATTCAACACGATGCTGATTTGTTTCAAGCTTTGGAGAAGCTTCTAGTGTTCCATGTTGTGGCGGTTCTTCTGTTACTTATCTTGTTGATGCTGCTATTTCTTTTGTTGATTCAATCCTCGAGCATTATTGCACATTTTACCAGGAAACTTGAACTCAACACGTTAAATTCAAGTTTAGGGGAGGATTGTTAGGACCATTGGAATAGTTAAATGTAATAGGTAGACTAGGAGGTATGTAGTTCCTCCTGATCCTAGTAGTAGTAGGAGCAAGTCGTGCTCCTGGTCCTAGTCAAAGTCAAACTTTATTATTTATTTATTATTCTGTTAGGATATGCATGAGATATGTTAGGAAAGGATATGCATATTAGTTTTACACGTTTTGTTTAATGCTGTATTAGGGTTTCCTTGTAGTATAAAAGGAACCTGAGGCAGAAGGGTTAGACACACCTTCATCAAACGTAGTTCTAGTCATTATTAATATTAGAAATCTTTAGAAAGGATCAAGTCTTTGTAGTTATTCTGTTCTTCTTTATTATATTTGTATTCTGCATTTATATTGTGTATAGAGTCTCTCTGTGGATAGACTTGTGATTACAGAAGTCGTTCACCGTTCTTGACAGGCTGCAAGATCCACATCTAGTGGACCCAACACTTTTCATACTCATTTTTCTGAGTACTATTGCTATTTCATTTATGCGTGATACGACTGACTTCATATGCTCGTTCGTTTTGAACCGTATGTTTTTCTCGACTCGCTGCTACATGTTGTGCATACTCTCGTAATACCATTGTTCGGGATTAAGAAGTGTTGTTTCGATAAAACTTCTGATTTTCATTTTACTACCGTGCGTGTTGCTTTCATTAGTAAACCTCTTTAAAATATCTATTTAGATACGCAGATTTTTTTTCCGACAATTCGTAATTGAATGTCTAGTCTATAAACCATTGTGTAGCCCAATGTGTCTCCCAGAAAGACTAAAAGACATCGTGTGAGTCACACATCTCGAAGAATTCGTTGAATCAATGCTGAATAATATCGTGAGTTTTCGTAATCTTGATTGACCTTTACGCCACCGTTTTACACGACACTTGTACATGGATTACATCTTATTTCATTGACCATTCTACGTTTCGACTTCGACTTACAACATCCGTTGTACCTTGAACACATGATCGTCATTTATTAAGTGACGATTGTTTGGAATACGATCCTACTTGTATCCTCCCTTTTCATTAAACCTCCTCGCCTCAGGAGTGTGACTTGTTAATATTTTGTTTCTTTCTCGATATGTCTAGTGATTTTAGAAAATCACGCTACCAAGAGACCTTCCTGCATTGCATCTTGCAGCCGAAGACATGGATGTCATGCGTCGTTTTTTTATCTCTTAGATTTTCGTTGGTATTCTTGAACCATTTCTATACTGCGTTTTCTTTACATGTTTAATTGTACAGTTTACTCTCTTTCGTTTTTATGGAATCCACAAGTAACGTGTGTACATAAAATTTGGATCATTATAAAGTTGAATTAAATTTCAAGGTATGTCGAAAAATATACTTTGTACATAAACTTTACAGGAAGTTTAACAGTGTCGAGAAAATATTTTTATAACTTTAAACATAAAAATATATATTTCTACTTGTTGAGACGTCCGTTTAGGACATAAAATTTGACCAGTAAACTTTAAAATCGAGCAAGTTACGCTCATTTGAGATTGTAAAATCTAAGAAGTTATTTTCTGAATAATGCTAAAATATCATTTTGTTGACAGATTTAATGCAAGGGCATTTTCGTCCATTTTTATTCCGTTTCAAGTCTCGGGTAAAACTAAAAAGTTGTCTTAAACATCGTTTTACACCAAATTACTCTAGACTTCGAGTCTTAAAATGGCATTTAGTGAATCCATTGGTCTAGTCAAACCCAAAAGTCAAAGAAGACTAAAAAAAGGACAAAACTGATAGAAGTTAAAAACATGGTTTGAAGCATTTTAAGTTCACGTAAGCTCGTAACATTGTAACTAATAACATTTTACAACCATGAAACATTGATTGTTTTTGAAAACGTTTACAAACAGTAACTTGAGTTCAGTCATACATGTACATAGATCTTGAACTTTTGAAATTCGGTAACTTCCTAATATAGAAACTTTTCGGTGTGATTGTACTATTTGTTAACTGATACCCTACTTTCTTAAAGGTATATTATTGTCAAATTAATCACGATGTGCACACATACAGATTCCTTTATCCTTTCTTTTACATATGACTTATTTGTCATTCTATATTGTCTTTCTTTGCTTCTATCGTACTACTGATTTGGACCGAGGTTGAAGTTCTTGCATTCGTATCGTTCGTTACCATCTAGACACGTGTCTCTTGACGATTTCGGCTAAACCTCTTGAAACTTTATCACCTTGTAGCCATTTCGTTGACTGTCTTGAACTACTCCTTATTTCGCTCTTGTAACCCACTCGCTACTTTACAAACTATTGTCATGTTACCATATAACTCAAACAGATATTGTTTGTAAATCATTTTACAAAAGGCTTCATTTGGGCTTTCTTAAATAATTGAATGCTATCTTATAAAATTAATTTATATTAATTTTACAATGTATTCTCACAAATTGTTCTACATTGGGTCTTGTAAAGAATCGTGTAACATTTCAATTGTTGAATTAAATATCTAGCCAGTAACGTATTGGCGAATAGTTTCATAAACTATTTTGATTTCTGTTTTTACAAATGGCATTATATACATATTTTAAACAATATGACCTGTAATACTGGTTTGACGAAGATGAGCATCGCATTGCTAGTCCTAAATTATGCATGGCCTGATCACCTATGCTTAATTTAGAAGGAGCCATGCAAGGCCGAATAGTAGTCACCTTAAATATTTAACCAACAATCAACTTTTTTTTAATTATGTTTCTTAAAAAGTTAGATAAATATAAATTTTGAAAACTTTTACATCTTATGCGAGTAGCCCCATTTCACAACATACACATATGAACCCTTATCTTTTCTTGAACAAAGTACATGCCTCAAGCACAGATTTCCTTACTCAGCGATCTTTGCTTTACTTGTTACCTCATCATCCTCATGATACAATTTTCGTTACCATTTGCCTAAATTCTTACCATTGATACCAGACTTGAAAGTTCAATGTTGTTATGCTTCTATGATCGACCATCTCTATCTATCTTGGTAGAACTACGAAACGTCTTTGGACGCGATTAATGATTTATGACTGGACGTGAACGATGATTTCGTGTAATTGTCATCATGTGTGTTAGACATTGTCGTCTTGAAATTCATTCGTGTGAATCATGTATTGATTTCGCCTTTCATTGCTAATGTTTTCATTTTACTGAATTTACTCTCAACTGACTTCTTAATAATTTTCTTTGATTCGAAAATTCGTTGTGTGGCCTTTCCCTTTCGATCGTATTTCGACCACCGAGAATTTAATAAGCCGTTATTGGCGACGCCAACCGCACTCGTGAATTAATCTTGCTATAATCCTTGTTTCTTATTGTCCTTATCATCGATGCATCTATTCTGTCATGTTCGTTAAGAGTTGATACGACTTCCGTTTTATTCCCTCGTGTTATTGCTTGTATACTAATTGTTGATCGATATTCGTTTCATAATCATTTGCCATTTTGTCACTTTCTGAAAATCAGAAACCGTGTTACGTGTTTATCATTTGATATCTTAAACACTTTCTTGAATTTCTAAAAATTATTATTAATTTTTAAGAATGTTTTATACATTTTACCAAATGTTTAAATTGTCAAAATACCCATTTCAAGTTTAATATCGAATATGTACATCCTCTTGGGTAAATTTATAACTTATGTTTAAATAGTGTCAAGTTGTATCTTTTAAAGTACTTGATTATATCGTACTTTACTGTCAACCTAATGAAATTATTAAATTAATTTATAATTTCTAACAATGATTCTAAATAACTTGGAAAATCTGATTTTTTCCTAATGGTAACGATAAACCTGAGTTTTAACGATAATTTCATGTAGTCACCCGAAAAGCTCTTAAGCTGATCAAAATAACTATTTGAACTAAGTTACTTTTACCTTGAAGTCCTGATCAAGAAAAAGATTTGACAACTGTATACCCACTCATTTTATATAGAGTTTGATTTTTTTTATCACTACACCAGGTAAATTTTTCTTTTAACAAAGAAAATACTTAAAACTAAGTTTTAAAGTAATACCAAAATCCTAGACAACTGATTTTGACAGCTTGTATTTTAAATGATCATATGTTATTCATTTTTCCCTTCTATTTTGCTTGCGACTAAATTCTTACATTTTAAGATTTTCACGTTTTACAGTTGCACGATTTGCGACCCCTTGTTGATTTACAATCTTGGTTCATTTTATCGCACATTGCCTGTTTAAGCGACTCTTGTGTTCATTCTTGTTAGTTTATCGCACGTAATTCCAACAAATCTATCTCTTGATCTATCTCCGTATTGAAAGATCGTTATCCTAATTCAAGACTGAAAAGTTATACGAAAAGGAGTTAAGCAACTGAAGCATAGTGAATTCTAACCGTTAAGATTCGTCGTGGTACGGAAATTACCTGGGAAGCAATGAATTTTGTTCTACACTTCGTACCTCCTCTTGTTTGCATCTTCTACTGTTTCAGGAGAACTCTGGGGACCAGAGTTCCTTTAGGGGGGAAGACTGTGAGAACCCGTACTTTCACAGCATTATTTTATTCTTTTTATTCGTGCTTCTTGAATTTTCCAACGTATTTCGTTTTCTTGTATTTTATATGTAAATCCTGAGATTTTTAAATTATACTTTTTAAGTATTTTTCTAATCATCGATAAATACTTTGTATGGAATTATAAAATTTTTATTTTATTTTTCCATATTTAATTTAAATCAAAGTTTTTGATTAAAAATCACCCGCGTGCGTTTTACAACGAGTTTATTTAAAATCAGTGTACAACGAGAATTCCTAGTGATCGCGATACCGACGGATGCCTAAAAATATTACGTTTATTTATCGATTGTTTCGATAATTAATATTTTCGACGATTTCGTTTTAATTACGTATTAGGTCGTGTCGGGAAATCATATAATCATTTTTATGATGCATTGTAACTTTTAAAAAGTATTTTTATGAAACCCGAGCCCCGTAAATATTTTCAATATTTACCAATAACCATTTTCTACCCTTTAAAACTGTTAATTATTTTTAAGTCCACAAGTTTTAAACTTGGCAACATTAGTCATCCACTTAACTAGCTATATATAAACTATATTATTCCCACTCACACACATATACATTCATTTTTAACAAAATCAAACATCACCTCCCTCCCCTTTTTGTTTTGTCGTGACAACCCAACCCCAAAACACCCCTTGATCTTGATCATCCACTATGATATAACCAAAACAAATTAAAGTCCCATGTTTAAAATGATCTTGTGGTTCTTTTGATATCAAATTCAAGCACATGCATCAAGATTTTTTAGCTCTTATGATTTTATGGTGGGTATTGGTTTTGATCATCTTGCATGTATTGTATTTGGTAAGCTCATCACTTTTTTAATCCTTAAAAGTTGTATTTTTGATCTTTGATTTTGTTAGATTTTACATGCAAGTGTTTTTATGTGTGTTTGGTTGATTGGAATGATAGTAGAGTGATCCTAGAGGTATGGGAATGAATGGTTTTGGTTGAAAAATGGATTTGTCATGTTTTCTAAAAGGCTAATTTGGGACAACATGTCTTTAACTGTTTTTTCGTGGGTTTAAGGTCTGTGAAAGACTAAGATTATTTGATATTGTTGTAGAGTTTTCCGATACGGTCGTTTTGGTATAAGATAGAGCTTCTAAGTCATTACGAGTCAAAAGTTATGCTAGTTTTAGTTTTCGTGTACCGGGAGACGCAAGTCGGCACAATCTGAAATTGTGGCTGATTTTGGGTCGACTCTCGGGGACTTTAGGCTTGGTTAGATAGTTGATGCTACTGATTTTCAAAGTTTACAAACTGAGTTTGATGAGTCTAGTAGTGGTTTCAAATGACGGATTGTCGAGTTTGTACTTTTAAAGTGGTCCAAACGGTTTTACAAAACAAGTGTACAAATATGTCCTAAATTTGGAGTCGAGTAAAGTCTCGAGCTGATGGATTTTAAAGGGTAAACTTTGGCTCAAATTTTGGTGAGGTCTTATACAGGTTATAAGTGACCTTGACACCAATTTTCATGTAAAACGGACAAGTCTAGATAGGGTAGATCGATGTGTACATTCAGGGTGTAGTTGCTGATTTTCATTTTGGACACTTAGTTCAATGCTTGTGTTGCGTGAGTTTGAGTATTCACCATCGGACATGGTGACTTACTCAATTGCTTAGTCATTATATAAATGACTTAGCTACTGGTCCAAATAAGAGTAAAGGATAGTTTGACTTGCGTTGACTTGGCGTCGTATGACGGGTCATTTTCAAGTGTTCAAGTGTTTTAACGAATAACGTTGGATAAAAGGATTCATTTGGTTCGTGTCAATGGTTTTGAAACATGAATACTTTGAAAACAGTTGAGTCATATTATATTTGGTACATATCGATATTCGAGTTCGAGTCTTAATGCGCGCCTTATTTTGATAGGTTGCGGTTTTCGTGTTTCCCCGGGCATCCATATCGTCGGTGATCGTCTACCACTACCGTTTATACTCAGTTGCTGAGTACCGTGATTGACTTACCTCGTGGCTAAGGTGAGTTCATAGCCCCTTTTTACTTGTACATGGTTTCTAAACACGGGGTGAGATTTTACATGGTGGAACACAACTAAATATAAAACTGTATTGCTATCCATAACTTGTATGTTATTCTGAACGTGTATGCTTTACAGATGATTTCAATGGTATTATTGCTTTTAGACGTTAGCCTTGAGTTTCCTCTCCTATCATGAACCGTTAATTGTCCCGTATGCTTTGCGCTAAGCGCGAATGTTGTGGGTGGATCCATCGGGATTGACAATCCCCGTCTCGATTACTTTGACGCACTAATATTCGTTTATACTTGAGTATTTAGGCTGAATACTCCCTAGAGGAACTTACATTTGAGTTAAGCTTCGGTTCATGAGACTAAACAGCAATAATATGCATCGTGACTATGGACGTACATAATTAACCCCCCCCCCCATTACGTGTTTTACAAATTCTATTGTGTTCCACACGTTTACTGCTAAACCTATGAATATCACTCAACTTTATGTTGACGATTTTACATGTTTAATCTCATGTATTATTACTTAGCTTTGCTTGGATGGGAGCCCGCAGGATATTATCGCAACTTGGAGATTTCTGTGATGCTTTTAAAAGACTATTTTTAGTAAAAATTGTCTGGAGTTATTCTATCTTTCGAGCAACTTTATGTTATAAATTGAGACGAAATAATATAATTTTCCGTTTTTAAAACTCTGGGACCTATGTTTAAAAACTCTTACCTTTTTGATGTAATGTACATGTTTTTATTTCGTCAACTTTGTATGAACTGTAATTCATTGTTTCTTGTACTATGACGTGTTACCCCCTCGTTGCCTAGTTGTTCCATGTCAGATTTTGGGGGTCTCACAAATGGCGCCGCTGCCGGCTCTTTTCGTGAAGCTTAACGGTTTATTGTGAGAGACGCATTGGATTTTGGGATTCGTTCACTCGTGAACGTTATTTTTCTTGTATTTTTCAACAAATTTTTCAAAAATCCATAAAAATCAAAATTTTCAAAAATACAAAAACATTTAAAAAAAAAATCATAAAAAGCATTTCTTTTTCAAAGTTTTGCACCAAAAATATTCCTCTTAACCCTCTATTGTGTTTAATTCTTTTTCTCAACCCCTCTTATTTTTAATTTTTCATGGATTCGTATGTCTATTGCGTAGGGTGTGGGAGACCATTGTATGGTTATCAAACTTGTCAATGGTGTACATGTGAGTGGTGCGAAAATGATATCGACAATACACAATTTGGATTTTGTCCCTCGTGCAATTCGATTAACTCATCTTTTGCTTCTAATGCACTTACTTCAACCTATTGCATATATTGTAGAAGCAATTCTCATTGGCATGTTTCGTGTCTGATTCGATACCCGTCTCATGACGGGCAAGAACCGGGTTACAATTATGACAATTGTAATAGCTATCCACAAGACGCACCGGGTTTTTCTCAATACCCGTGTTGCAACAATTGTGGGGGCCCTCACGATACCTTTTCTTGTCAGCCGATGAATTATTATGAGCCAAATCCGTGTTCTAATTCTTTTCAACCGATGATTTCTGATGAGCGACATCCGTGCTATAATTGCGGTTTTCGAAATTTTGAGCCCCTACAATACTCCGTCGTTCATCAACCTTCTTTTGGAATAAGTGCGGAACTTCTCACTAATTTGGCTGGAATTTTAGATCGCCTCCCAGCTATCTTGGAGAGGGCATGCCGACAAGAGCAAATATCGAACATCGAGACTTATACTTCTCCTCCTGTGCATCCATACTATTATGATGACGATGATGAGGAGACTACTATTTCTTGGAATAATCTTGTTGCTCAATGTCCTAGTGCAATTGCACCTCCTTCTCTCAATATCCCAAATGCGTCTAAGGATTGTGATACATCGAGTGAGATTAGTGAATTTGGTCTCGACAACTTATTTGAGGAGGTTTGTGATGTACCGACTTTTGCGGAGCTTACGGACGAGGTCGCTCTTAATGATGATTTTTCTCCATGCTATGAGAATTTCACCTTTGAAATTTCTCAATCCCCTCCGGGAGATGAGGGCGATGTTGATTTATTCTCTCCGACTTACGAGGAGTTCACCACTGAACTTGGTCTTGTAGATGAGGTGGAAGACGTTATTCTTCTCGACAAATTACTGAAAGTTCATCTTCTTATTGCTAAAATTGAAGCGTTGAATTTTGCTCCTAATACCGAGTCTTTATCCCCGTCTCTTACTCTAGTTGAGAATAATGACACATTTATGGAAGAAATCGACATTCACTCAATACCTCCGGGTATTGATGATGATGACACGGAGGAGAATATTCTTTTTACTTTGATACATGAAGATATTGTCCCTAGTTCCCCTCCTGATCACCTCTTATCCCATACTTTGGAGTCCATTACTGAGGATGAGTGCTTTGACCCGGGAGGTGACATTGACCATTCCATGATTGGCACCTTTACGGCTTTGCCGCTCAGTGATAATCATATGTCTTTTGGGGATGACATTTTGATTCCTTTACCCACCCCACCTCCCGTGGATCATGATTTCACATACTTTTCGTATGTTTAGAGGACTTTTCTGCCGTTCAAGACTTATCCTCCGGCCTCTCCTTTATTATTTTCCTCGGGGAACGAGGACAAGGTCTTTGATCCCGGTATTACATTTGAGGCTTCCCCATGGACCATTTAATTCGGGGACGAGTCGAGCTCGTGACTCGGTGAACAAAAACAAGCGATTTTTGGGAGGCAACCCGATTATCTATCTTTCTTTATCCGTTTTTATAATAAGTGTAGGGGGAGACCCTCGTAAGTGTTTGTTGTTTTCTTTCTTATAATATGTAGGGATTGGAGCTTTCAAAGATCCGCTTTTGATGACTTTTGACGCCCCGTGATCTCGTGTACCCTTCTTCCCAGTTCTATCCTAAACTCTTTTGATTCACTATTTTATATTATTCAATATTAAAATAGGAATCACTTTAGTCGTCTCTTCCTTAGCAAGATTTAAACAAAGTGCACAATGTCCTAAGTGTAGGGGAGTTTACTCACACATGCTTAAACATTGAGGACAATGTTTATATTAAATGTAGGGGAACTTCTATCGAAGTTAAGTGGGCTTTTCCATGTATTTGTTCTCATTTTAACCAGAAAATTGATTTTTCGACATTTTTCAAAATTTTTAATCTATTTTGGCCTATTAGTATTTTCCTTTGTTATCGTTATTTTCTTTCATTTAGAATAAATTTTAATAAAATGATTTTAATAAGTTTAGATGTCTTTGATATATTAGGCCCGTCATGAATCTTTTGACTCAACCCGAGTTTACTTATTTTAGTTTACTCTAGCTAGTATCCTTAACGTGTTAAATCAAGTTTTGCTAGACTTTTATATAGGGAACTTTAAAACGCGAAAGTCTTAACTCTTACGGGTTAAGAACAAGAAAATTTCGCAAGTTCCTATAATTGATCCTAGAAAGTCGTTTAACAATGGAACTTTAAAATGCAAATTCTAAACTTGAAAAAGTCTAAGAAGTTGCAAGATCCTATAGATGACTTGAAAACCCAAAACTTTGATTTAATTGGCTAAGCATCCACGAGTCTCATTCCTTGAGATTTTAAATTGTGGAGAACGAGAGATGATATAGTCAATTACAAGTTTGATATTCTTTCATGAATTTATGTGAGTTAATTATGAGCTTTTTCTCCCATCGCTTGTTAATAAATATAATTGCAATAAGTAAGGTCGTATGATTTGAAAAGTTACTTAGCTTCTAGCACAAGATCGTTTAAAAGTTGCTCAGTATTAATTAGAGTTCATAGCCAAGGCATAACTTATTGAAGCGGGATGCGAAGATTGACGAGTCCGAAAAGGCCCTGACAACACATGAGGGCTACATTTTGTTGCGAAAGATCCAAAGTGATGTGAAGAATCATTTATCAAAAATCAATATGAAGGATCGAGACACACGACGAAAAGCAAATACTCCCCTAAAGATCATGGAGAAGTCTATCCAAAAAGACCCTATCAAGGTATGAGGATAAATAGATCCAAGTCTTAAAAGGAGACGGATCGTTGTATATCAAAATCCCAAATAAAGATTGGAGAAAAATGAAGAAGTCATGGTCCAAGTATAAAGAATCTCTCAAAACTTCAAGTGAAGAAATTCATATTATGAAGAGAAGACCATTATTTCATGAACGTCTCTCAAGATTTGAAGTGAAGTCAATGCCAAATATCGATCCGAGAAAGGTCTCAAATCGTGAAGCGAGTTATGCCAAGATATGAACTTTATGAGGTTCCGAGAAGCAGTTTTAAAAGATTTTGTCCTTTAGCTAACTATTGATTAAATCTTCCTACTTTATTTTCGGCCTAAATAAACTATCGAAATAAGTCAACAATGCATCCTCGTGGTCATTCAAGGCGACAATAAAATATAAGAGATACACCTAGGAATAAGGGAGTCTAAGTGAATAATTGAGCCACATGAGTTTGTGTTAGTTTACTAACTTATAATAGCAATGATCTCGTTTCTAAGCTTGGTGTGGAGAACGTGAAACTTGAGGGTGATGAACATTCATGACAACCAAAACCCTAATGTAAGTTTTCAATTTCTTTACTTGTTTTCTTCCTTCAAATACTTTATAATTTTCTATCTTTTTAAGTTTCCTTAATGTCTTATGTTTAATAAAGGCCAAGGTGGGTTAATTACGAAGGAAAATGTAAATCTTGCTTTGTAATTAATACATTGCATGAGGGCATTGCAATGGTCAAGTGTAGGGGATTTAATAAGTGTAAAAACACTTATCCTTTTACCACTTAATTATAATAAAAAACGAGACCAAGACGTGTATTTTATGTCGTAACAGTCGGAATTATGCGTGATTTGTGTTTTATTGTGTTTTAGGACCAAAATATGAAAAAGGAAGAAAACACGGGCTATCACGGGTTTTTATCGAAGAAAAAGACAAAAGACGAAGTCAAAAGATCAAAAGTGCAAAAAGAACGGAAGTCCAAGGCCTATTCTGAAGATTTATCGAAGAAAAAGTCTAAAGACGGAAGTTTAACGAAGTCGAAGGACCAAGTATAATTAATGAAGAAATTAGAAGACGAGTTCATTTTGTTTATCGACAAATCCCTAGACAAAGTCGAGAATGACGAGTTTATTGTCAAAGACGAAAGACGAAAAGACAATAGGAAGAAAGAAAGAAAGAAGCACAACACTCCTCTCCCGTATAAATAGAATCCTTAACATTATTTTTGAGGTGTTAGCTAATTTGACACATTAGTCTTTCCAATTTATTTTCTTGCACTTTCATATTGTCATTTACTTAATTGTTCTTAATTTCAAGATTATTTAAAGTAAGTTTGTTGAATCTTTAGCTTTAATTTCAAATTTTTTTATTATTCTCATTCTACCTTTCTTATTTTGTTTAATCTTTATGCTTATTTGCTTATTGTTATGCTTAATTGATTGTTCTTTATGTTTTTATGTGTTTGATTGTGTTAGCTTATTGATCTTATAGCTTATTGTGTGTTTGTTTTAATTTTAGTTAAGTGTTTTTAATAGTTTATTTCATAAAAAGTTGATTTTAAAATTTTAGATTAATTAGTGTTTTTCAAGTTTTTGATTTGTGGTTTAATTAGTTTTACTTAAAATTGTTTAGATTAAGTTTTGGTTATTTGCTTATTTGGGTTTAGCTTATTCGTGGCTTATTCCCTGTTTATTGGATATACTGTTTCTGTTTATCTGAACATTTTCAACATCTTCGGATTAGGGTTTAAAATTCCGAAGATTTTCCTTTTTTCCGAAATTAGTTTTGTCCGAAATTTCCTCTCCTTTTTAGTTTTTCCGAAGATTCATCTTTTTATCCGAAAATTATATGTTTTTCGGAAAATATTAGTTTATCCGAAATAGGCTTTATTCCGAAAAAATCATTTTATCCGAATTTCTACGTTTTACCGAAAATCTGCTCTATTCCGAAATTGTTGTCTTTTCCGAAATTTCAGCTATTCCGAAGAAGTATGAGTATTCCGAAAAAGTTCCTTTATCCGAAATTATAGCTTTTCCGAAAATTTGTGTTTTTCCAAAATACCTAGTTATTCCGAAGAATCCATTTATTCCGAGATAAGCTGTTTTTCCGAATTAGTCCTTTTTCCGAAGATTTTCTTTTATTCGGAAAATGTTTATTATTCCGAAATTTTTTATATTCCCGAAAAAGTTAGTTTTCAGTTTTATTTTTTTTTATTTTTTTTTAGTTTTATTTTTATTAAAGCTTTAATTTTAGTCATTTACTTAATTGCCTTTAAGAACTTATTTTTAGTTTAATTTTTTCGAGCCTTTATCCTTTATTTCGTTTAAGTCTTTTATTTAAGTTTTAATTAGTTTATCGCTTTTATTTATTTTGTCATTTACTTTAAAGTTTGCATTTTTAATAGATACTCAACGACAACCTATTATTTTATCCACCAATGACAATTGAGTCGTACATTTAACCGGTAATCAATTCGATTAGACATACTTCAAAGAACAATTTTTCAGTTAAATCAATTATCTATTCCAATTCATTATAATCCCCATTTGTTAGAAAATACAAAAAGATAAGTTTGGTTTGAATGGGTTCTTTCGACCTATACCCAATATAAATCTTTTGACAAATTCCTTTAACCAACTCGTCAAGGTGAGTGTCAATCACCAATAAAATTGTTTAGATGGATACCTTGTGATTAATCAAAGAAAAGTAAAAACATGATTCCGGTCAGGCTTGGTTTGCTTATTTGCATAAGTTTCGGCTGATTTTCTCCAGTTTTTGATTAAACATATTGACCTTGTCTGATTTTAAAATCATATGTACCACCAACTTGTAAGTTATATAAAGTTATTTTTTTGTGTTTTAATTGTTGTATGTATAATAAGATGTATTATTCAATTTAGAGGTATTTTTAAAATATTATTATTTAGAGTGTTTAATATATTAATTAATGTGTATATGTAACATATGTTTTAATAATCACTTTTATTTTTAAATAGAAATATATTTTAATTCATTGATTTTTTTATAATCGAATTTATCTTATTTTTTAAAATTTAGTTATTTTCAAATCAACATTCATTTTGATATACTTATATTTTTTTGTTTTTTCAATTGGTTGTATTTATTTTAATTGAATTTATTTTTATTTTAACATTTATTTGATTGCATAAATATAGTCATCGAATATCCGTCGTTGTATTACGCGGATAACGTGTTATTATTGCATAACATAGAAACAAAAAAGTTAAAAGTAAAGATGAAAAAAAACTTAGGTATTGGCACGGAGGTTCATCAACGACGATTCTAAACTAAAAATAAGTAGTCGTCCATAAATTAGTCGGCTAGAAATATCAAATCCAATATTTAAGCATTTAATGTTTTTTCCCCAAAAAGTAAAAAATAAACATAGAATCATGAAATTTCAAAAAACAAAATGGTGAAATATCAAAATGGTGAAATATCTCTGCTTTAATAGTTTTCGATTGTTCACAGTTAAAAAACAGAATAAATAAACACTTTACGGGACAAATTAAAGGACAAATTCCTAGCATTTATTTGATTTAAAGTGATAATTAACTTAGAATTAAAAAAAGTGTATATAAATCATTTTTGTCAAAAAGTCGAAAAGTTTCAAAAATTGGGCAGAAGGACTCAAAAATCGGGCAGAAGGACAAATATTATAAATTTTTCGAACTAATTTTTATTAATGGTGACATTTCACCAGTAAAAAAAATCAAATACCACAAATAATATTTTAATTGTGTTATTATTAGTGATATTTAATTATTTTTTTCGTTATCACTATTAATAAAAATCAGTTTGAAAAATTCACAATTTTATTAATTCTGTCACTTTTTTGCAATTTTTGGATATTTTGATAAAAATAACCTTTCCATATTCTTTTATAAAATTTAATCTTAAGTAATGAAAATTAAAATTTATTCTTTAGATTATCATACTTCATACTATATTATAAAGCATTTGGGACTTTTTATTTTTAGAAAGTCTGAATTTTCATACATCCTTACCTGCTTCTTATGGAAAGATTAGTGTTGATGTTGTTTTAACCACCACGCCATCAACCCGTTACCACCGTCTTCCTCATCATCGTTTTCTTCCACTGTCGTCTTCCCCACCCCGTCTTAATCACCACCGTGTATAATCAAAGATATTAGAATTAAGATAAAAGAAAGTCGGTTCATTTTTTTTAATGTATATCCAATTATTATATGGGGAAGACGAAAACAAAGAGAGGGAGAAAGAAAATAAAAAGATTTGTGCTTCTGTCACGTGGGTGGGTCTGCAATTCTCCTTTTTTTAGCTCAACTTAGAGCAGTCGGAGTGGCCACGGTGTGGCTCGCCGTTGCCTAGCGTGGGTCGGCGTGACCACACCGTTGATACCTGCGTGGAAGACGCTGTGGCTGGAGCCACGCGCGTAGAAGTTGTTTTAATTTTTTTTCCTTTTACCCTCCTAATTGAACTTTTAATACACACCTTATTTTTTGGTTTTTGGCAAAAGCTACCCCCAACGGTTTTATGACCGTTGGGTTTAAAAAAATTTCAAAATTTTTTAAAAACACTTCCAACGGCTATATGACCGTTTAAAGTTTTTTTTAAATACCTCTATATATACAAACCTCATTTTTTTAACATCTCACACAAATCAAATATACACACACATACACAAATAATGGCGTACCAACCTTCCGCGTTTGACATTGATGATGAATCCGACATTGATATGTTGGTTGCCGTGTATAATTACTTGCAAGAAGAATAAAATAAACCCCGACTCACCCGAAATGTTATTGAACGTGATCGTGAGAATGCCAAAGTTCGTTTGAGGGCGGATTACTTTGACGAGCCCTGCAAGTATCCGTTACAAATTTTTCGTAAAAGATATCGTATGAGTCGAACATTATTTTTAAAAATTGTCCATGATATTGAAAATTATTCGGCGGATCCTCTTCCAAAACACTTTGATTACTTTAGAGTTCGGCCCGATGCTACCGGTCGAATGAGTGCAAGTGTTATTCTCAAATGCACAGCCGCCATACGCCAACTGGCATACGGCAGCGTGCCCGACCAGTTTGATGAATACTTGCAATTGGCCGAACGTACTGTTACTGAAAGTTTGTTTTACTTTAATATGTGTATTATGGATTTATACATGAACCACTATTTGAGAAAACCAACTCTTGAAGACGTTCATAAAATTTATGCGACGCATAAGAATGTTCGTGGTTTCCCAAGAATGCTTGGAAGCATTGATTGTATGCACTGGGAATGGATAAAGTTCCAGTGTCTTGGCAGGGACAATTCGGGAGGGGTGATAAGAAATACCCAACAATTATGCTTGAGGCATTTGCTTCTCAGGATTTGTGGATTTGGCATGCATTTTTTTGGTGTAGCAGGCGCCAATAATGATATAAATGTGTTAGACGTTTCTCCATTATTTGACGACATTCTTAATGACGTAGCACGCGTTGCTCCGTATAGAGTAAATGGGGTTACGTTTCAGAACGGGTATTACTTAGCCGACGAGATTTACCCACAGTGGGCTAGTTTTGTGAAATCGTTTTTGGTTGCAAGTCAACCCAAAAACATTCATTTTAAAAAGAAAACAAGAAGGAGCACGAAAGGACGTAGATTGTGCTTTTGGTGTTCTTCAAGGTCGTTGGGGAATATTACGTCAACCGGCTCGATCATACAGAGTAAACACCATCAGTAGAATCATGTATACTTGCATCTTATTGCATAACATGATTTTAGAAGATCAAAAGATGGCGATTGGTCAAGAACATGAAGCCGAATTTCGTGTCGATGATTCTAATGATATTTTTGTTAATCCATTGACAAGAATGCAACGTCGATGGATAGATAGGCATGACACCAACCGTACCAAATCAAAAGAGTTACGAGATAGAAATATACATCTTTCACTTCAACGAAACCTTATGGAACACCTTTGGGCACGACGTGTACAAGATGAAGATGAAGACGAAGAAATGGAGGATTAGCCTTTTTATTTTATGTCATTTGTATTTTTTTTATTTGATATGTTATGTTTTTATTTATGTTGTAATGTTTTTATTTAAATGAACAAAGTAAATTAAGATTTGAATAAATTTAATTGTTGAGGGTAGTTTTTGTAAAAAAGTGAAAAAATGGTTAAATTGGTGTGAAAATGGTGTGATGATAAGATTGTTGTTTTTTGTGTGGATGTGGTGTGGATGTGAAAGTGAAAAAGCTGACGTGGCGGGGTGTTTTTTGGTGTGGTGGTATGACCACTCCATGTGCTCTTACATTTTTTTTTTATTTTTTACTGTATTTGTTGACTTGTTTTGTAAAAACAACTTGCATCTATTTTTCTACTTCTCGAATTGCAAAACATTTTTTTAAATGGTTTTATACAATGTTTTGAAACCTGGTCGACCCAACCGGTTCAACCGATTAGATTGAGTTTGTTTTCTGGGTTGAATTGACCTGGGTCTTATATTTTAAAAACCCGGTGTGATTCATCGGGTTTGAAGCGACTCTATATAAAAACCTGGTATGATCCATCGGGTTTGAAGCGACTCGGTTAGTGAGACTCGACTTAGTTTTGAATTTTTTTCGTGATTTTATTATATGTATTTTTAGGATAAAAAAGTTATCCCGCTAATTTGCGCGGAGTAAAATAAAAACAAAGACCAAAAATAAGTCTAACTCCACTTTACTGGTAAAAAAATAAAAATAGACATACCAAATTAGCAAGTGGAGGGAACAACACATCTCATTTCCCGCCAAACCAAAAACATAAAACCTTATCCCCGCCCCCAGACTCTAATCCCGCCACATTTCCCCCCCATTTTCCCACTCACAAAACCCTAATTAATCTCCTCAACACACACACACACACACACACACACACACACACAATAAATAAATAAAAAACCACACTTCACCAAATTAATCCAATCAAAAAATGGATCCATCATCAGTTAGATCCCGTAAACGCACACGTTCATCATCATCATCGACAAGCTGCGACGAGCTGATCAACGGCACGTTTACTCGAAGCAAGTCTCAGATCTACATCCATCGCAACCGGTCTGGTTACGCTCGACCCGATTCGACTCGAACCCGGTTCATTAAGGGTCCCACTGATTCTTCGTTGTTGTTTCCGACGAATGAGGTGGTTGATCTAGATGTTAAGGTGAAAGATCTCAGATCTAGGAGAGTCTTTTCGCCTGCTAGTATTAGTGATAATGATGGTGATGATGGATTTGGTGATGGTGGTGATGACGTCAGCAAGGTAGGTGAGATCGGTGGTGGTGACGTCAGCAATGGAGGTGAGCTTGGTGATGGATTTGGTGATGACGTCAGCAAGGTAGGTGAAAGTGGTGTTGATGACGTCAGCAAAAAGGATAAGGTTGGCGGGGATGGATTTGTTGATGACGTCAGCAAGGTCGGTGAGGTTTGTGAGAAGATGGATGGGGGAGGTGTTGCTGTGACGAGTGATGACGTCAGCAAAGGTACTGAGGTTGATGTTTGTAACAAGGTTAGTGTTAGTACGATGATTGATATAGATGTGAAGGTGAATAATGGTGATGTGGTGAAAGTTGTTGAGCCTGAGCTAAAGGTAGGAGATGCGGTTGTTGCGAAGGAAGTTGCGGAGACGAATAAGAGCAAGTCTTCGGTGAGTGACGGTTTATTTTTATATATTTTTTTATATGTTTGGTTATGATTTGATGATATCGAGTTGATTTTTGCTTTGGTATAGATATGGAAATGAGATTAAATGATTCCGGGCTTATTTCATTATAGTCTAGTGATGTTGACTTGGGATTGTTGCGTTATTATGGTATAAACAGATTAAGTAGCAATAGTTACGTTTCACGCGTATTTGCGTTATTATGATGTTCAGTGTGATTGACTTGATTGTTGCGATATGTAGTGTTAGATTAATAACATATACTTTTAGTTACTTGAATGTCAATGTTGATGCATTTTTATGATACAACTTAAAAACTTGAAACTATTACGATCAAGTGTGTTATTAAGGGCCCGTCTTCGGTAAGAGATGATTATTTATATTTTGTAGTGTATTTAATGCTTATTGGCTTAGTTATGATTTGATGTTATCAATTTATTTGTTGCTGAATTGAGTGTTATGGTTGAATTTGGGAACACGTGAGTGTACGTATGGAAATGAGATTAACTGATAAGGTAACAAGTTTGCTCCACCAAAAGATGGTGATTAAAAGTCCGGGCTTGTTGGTTTAAATTTTAGTGATATTTGCTTGGATTATTGGTTTTTTGCGAGTACGGTTAGTTTGCTGAATTAGTAAAATGTTGCTGTTGATGTTTGTTTGTTCCAATATTATGGTATAAAATCTGTAAGTACGATGGATACGCGTTTAAGTAGCAATATTGTTATTAGTTTATTATAATCATTACTCTAGTCCCCTGAATTTTGGCGCCGTTACTTCTGGTTGTTGTTGCTATTGACCCGATTTTTGCTAAGTATGGCATAAAATTATCGTCACTTTATTACAGACATGTCATTGTTTAGTTGAATGTTAAGGCTGATGTTTATCTTATGCATTATTATGGTTACTACATACATTAAAAGATTTACTCTGGAATTAAATGATAGGTACCAAGTTTGCGTCCTCGAAGGAAGGTTTTCAAAAGTCCTAGCTCATTCAGCTATAGAAGGTTGCTTCCTTATCTGCAGGACATAGGTATACACACGCTTAAATCGGTTTTATTTTCATTCATCTGTTCTTTCTATGTTTTAGCGTGTCACCTTTTGTTAACTTGCCTAATTTTAATGTCAGATTCTTCAAATTTTGAGATAGTTGACGCCAAATTGCCTGAAAAAAGTCTGAAGTTGGGTAATAACGCTCCCAATATGGCTGCCCATGGAAAGCAGGAAATCAGTGCAGTATCTGTTGGTATCAGTTTGGCAGACGAGACACCTAAAAGTGCTAGTGAAGAACAATATTCAAAAAAGGTGATTTCTGAAGTAAGTAGGAATGTCGAGAGTTCTGATGTGGTGCAGGACGTTCTAAATGACACGTTGGAAGAGTGTGAGCAGATGACACCACCTGATGCAGACATTTATAGTAAACCTCAGTCTGATGAAGTTTGTGAGAAGATAGATGGGGGAAGTGTTGATGTGATTTGTGATGACGTCGTTTGTGGCGGTGAGATTGAGGATGCTGATATCATCAATGAAGGTGAGGTTGTTGTTGGGGATGATGACATCATTAATGAAGTTAAGGTTGGGGTTGATGACGTTACCGAAAAAGTTATTGATGAGGTTGCGGCGTGTGAGGAAAAGAAAGCAGACAGAGAGGTGAATAGCAATGTTTTGGTTGCCAAGGAAGTTGTTGATATGAATAAGACTCAATCTTCGGTAAGAGACTTGTTTCCTTTTTTTCTTACTTATTAGTTCCGCTATATGTGATTCTATTGATTATTTAGTTGATTGTTGGAATACTTGCGTCGATTTTAGCTATATCGATAGTGAGCTTAGTTACATATGCTGCTATTTAGTTGACTGTTAATATTGATGCTTATCTGATGTATTACAAAATGCGAATCTGCCACTTTTCACGTTTTGGTGTCATTTCTGCTAATGAGTTCACCGTTGCAATATCGAGTATTTGTTTAATTCCATATACTGCTACTCAGGTTTAATGTCATTATGTTGAATGATTTTGTTGATGTTTATCTGATTTGTTATTATGGAAAATTCTGAAAACTATATTGTGTATCTGCTAGTTTTTGTGTTTACTTTTAGCGTTTGAGTCGATTGTTGCAATATCGAGTGTGAGCTCGATTACATATACTTTTTAGCTAGTTGGATGTCTGTTTAAGGTTATCTGACATTATGGTCTAACTTGAAAAGTTTAAACTATTATAGATACTTGTATTGATTGACATAAATTATACTTAGTTTGAAACAATCGTAGTGACCCGTTGGCGGATCTGGGATTTTAAAATTCAGCGTCCACTATACCTAGAGGTGGTAGAATGAGCTGGTCAAGTAATGGGTCAAAATGGATTTGGGTGCTGTTTATTTTTGGATGATTTAATTGATTTGTATCAATAATTGTATGAGTACGAGCCAATTTTTTGCAAGATACTAGTTTATATAGTTTCTGCTATTAAGTCAGTCCCTTGAAACTGCAGTGTTTACTTTTGCTTGATGCTATTGAGTCGATATTAGCAACTTTTTCTTGCAAAGACATTGTTTAGTTGAATACGATGAGTGCTTTTTGGGAATGACATTAAAAGCTTTACTCTGGAATGAAATGATAGGTAACAAGTTTGCATGCTCGAAGGAAGGTTTTCAAAAGTCCTAGTTCATTCAGCTATAGAAGGTTGCTCTCTTATTTGCAGGACACAGGTAAACACACACTTAAATCGGTTCTATATTCATTCACCTGTTCATTCTATGTTTTAGCGCTTCACCTTTCATTAACTCGCCTAATTTTAATGTCACAGATTCTTCAAATTTTGAGATAGTTGACGCCAAATTGCCTGAAAAAAGTCTGAAGTTGGGTAATAACGCTCTCAATATGGTTGCCCATGGAGAGCAGGAGATCAGTGCAGTATCTGTTGGTATCAATTTGGCAGACGAGACGCCTAAAAGTGCTAGTGAAGAACAGTATTTAAACAAGGTGAATTGTGAAGTGAGTAGGAATGTTGAGAGTTCTGATCTGGTGCAGAAAAGCCTTGACGACGTTCTAAATGACACGTTAGAAGAGTGTGAGCAGATGACACCACCTGATGCAGACATTTATAGTAAACCTAAGACTGATAAAATGTTGGATGTGGTTGTAAAGCCAAAACCTAAGCAGGTAACGCTCAGCTTCTTTTGTTTTTGCATCCTACTTTGGCAGTTTCAAGTAGCGTTATTTTTTAAGTTATTTGGCTTGTTTATTCTTCTTTGTCAGGTACTTACGCCATGTTCTAGAATGAAAATGCTTCACACTCCAACCTCATTTACTCATCGAAGATTGCTTCCATTTCTGATGAGCGTTGCTGAAGATGGTTTCGGTAACATATATTTACTTTGTTTTCGTACTTAAGAACTCCATGATTTTTTTTTTAGCTAAATGCTTGTTCGTGCTTTATGACAGGTACTTTAAAAGGCAATCAATCTTCAAAAGTCATGAAGCGTGAACCTGAGATTATTAGTAACCCCGAACAGCATGATGCCGCAAATGAGAAATCAGATTCTCCTACATCCACATTAATTCCAGTTGACACATCAGTTGATAGAATGAAAATTGCCAGTTTAGTGTCAAGTGACAATCTCTTGGATACTCATGGATCAGATATGGAATGTAGCGGATCAGCTACACCGTTGGAGGTGAATTTACAATCTGAAGCTGTTGCATTTGACAATTCGATAGAGCTAAAACTATCACCGCCCAAAGATAATTCGAAACCCGTTGAAGAAGCAACTGTTAAAGCTGTAGAATCTGTGCCCAACACATGTACCTTGCAAATTACTGCTGCTGATAATGACTTCACGGGCTTAGTGAGTAGTTCCAGTGAAGATAATCAGGAATTAGTTAATGAAAGTGCAGATCAAAAGTTGCAGCAGATTACACCCCTAATGACTCCTGGAATTCTGAAGAGAACTCCACGAGGGTGCAGAGGGATCTGCAACTGTCTGAACTGCACGTCGTTTCGTCTACATGCTGAAAGATCCTTTGAATTTTCAAGAAATCAGATGCATGATGCTGAAGAGGTAGCATTGGAGCTTATTAATGACTTGACGTCTCTTCGGAAAATTCTGGAAACAACTGCTAGTGAATCTGGTTCTCTTGATACTGAGAAGGAAAAACAGGTATTTGTCTTCTGTAGAATTATATTGCTCTGGAACATCTGAAATCGGCTTTAATGGGATAAAAAAGTATAAACATTGGATTAGCCTTAGTTTTGGAATCTAGATACGGTGCATCCTGAGTGATAAATTTGTTTCCCTTCTGTTCATGTGAATATATATCTAAACCTCGTGCCGGTTTTAAAGGGATTTATGTTCTGTTGTATTTCAGATAAAAGAAGCGTGTGAAAAAGCTTTGTACAAGGAAGAAGTAGCAAAAGCACGGCTTTCACAAATGAACGAGGATCTAAGCTTTCACTGCAGGAGCATGGTATGTATTCTCCTTATTTTTTCATAGTAAAATAACTAATGTATTTATTTTAAGCACTTGGATACAGTTTGGGCGTTTCAACTTTCGACCCCTTTTTTGTAGTGAATCATTAATTTAACACTGCTGACATTTAAGGATAAATCACTAAAATTAGCGGTTTGTTGGCCAAATGATAGAGATCAATGCAATACGACATTTGTTTTATGAGTTTATAATATAGTATGGTTAAGCAGTTAGGCACATGGAAATGAACTAAATCATTGGTTTTTATGACTAACAGAAGCCGATGAGGCCAAATGTAACGTTCGCCAACAAGATTGAAGAAAAACTTATTTCAAAGGATGCTTGTGGAAAGAAGAGTGTTTAAGTATTACGCTCTTAGACTATTTTATTTTGATGGCCAAATGTACTTGTTCTTGTATGTGTAAATCTTTTTAGTTGCGTTTGTACCCATGAAAGTATGAAAGTCCCGTTTTAAATTTATGGGATATACAAAGAATGATAGCGTTTTTAAGCTGGTGTTGAACTTATATGCAAACTTATTTCTTGTAGTTACGGTTGTTATCTTTTTGGTTTTGCTTTAGCCTAAACAACTGCATCAGACTTATTATTGTATGTCTGCGTGTTTGTGTTAGTCAACTGTGTGCATGTGGAACTGCAGATTTGCAGATAGCTGTTGAAAGTTTAGTAATTTTTACCCGTACTCAAAAGGAGAACTCACCAAAAACGACAGGTTTCGCAAAAAATCTAAGTTTTAATTTGCATTTTGGCTGTACGTAACGCTTGCTTAGATCGAAGACATGTTTCTGTAGCTTAGTTTGGAAGCATTTTCATGGTTGTTAGCATGGTCTTTGAATGGAGCGTTTGTTGATGGTGGCAACTTGTTGATGCATTATTTGCTCGAGTAGGTCTTGACAACTCTCCTGGGTTGTTCGTCGTCATCCCAAGCCTTGAATAGTGCTACAAACAAAATAGATACGGTTAGAAAGGAACCCGGGGATCCACCCTCCGACGGTCAAGTTAGTTCTGGTATAAGGGTGGTGTAAAGTGATTGTAGAGAATAACATGAGTGGAAGGATTCTCTCCCTGTATTTATAATACTAGGGATTCGGGTTAGTAAGGTGTGAGCCGCTCTTCTACCGTGCCTGACCCACGGGCCACTCCGGACTATACATCTACAGTGTTATAACATTGATGTGGTCGGGAGGACTACATCAATACCACATGACCATACTCAAATCTCTTGCGAGTTAAGGCGTATGAGCTTTTATATGAATGAAAGTTAAAGTAATTGTATTTTGTGGTTAATTGAGACAATTAAGGTTAATTTGAAGGGCTGTTATGACTAATCTTAAGCCAAAACTTTAATACAATTAATACCGACTTCTTTTTAATAGCTATAAATACCGATATAAAATCCACAAAAATCAATCGATCTCTCATATTTTCTCTCTTGATCATTGGTGTTTGTTCGTCAATTCGAAGGTATGATTCGTTCATAATTTAGTATTATTCTGTTAGTGTTGCCAACATGTAAGATTATGAAGCTTATAAACTTATTCGTTCGCTATAAGCTAATCATTGAACATAATAGTTAGCTCACAAGTCACAAATATGCTTAGAGTGGGTGTTTGAATTAGCTTATTCTGCGGGCTTATGCACTTGTTGTTTGCTTATTATGAACATATCAACTTGAGATTATGGCTTGCATAAGTTCATATGCTCAAGGTGGATAAGTTCATAATAAATAAGCTTCTCAAATTTTCAATAAGGTAAGACGAATTTAAAAAAGTCTGGAAAAGCCGATAAGCTCATTCTTTAAGCTTATGAGCTTGAGATTATGGACTTAAGTAAGCCATAACTTTAAGTTGATAAGCTAATAATCTCAATAGAGCTTATTAGCTTTTCCGAATTCCAATAAGCTGAAAGATCCATAATATAAGCTAATGCAAAACACCCATATTGACCCATTTGACCCGATTCATTCTCTAAAAGTTTCATTGTTTCAGTTTGTAGCAGGAGAGATCTTTTACTACGTTCTGCAAAACCTTTAAAAGATGTGGGACAGCATACCTTTAGAAATCCAAGAGAATATTTTGAAAAGGCTTCCTGTTGAATCGTTGCTTCACTTCAGATTCGTATCCAAAGCATGTAAGTCTCTCATCGAAAGCTCTGCGTTTATTGCTGATTACCATCACACTGACCTGCAACAACATATACTTGTAAGATATGGCTTGGAGCACACTTATGTTTCTATTGCGGATGATGATACTTTCCCCCATCAGAAAGTTTCCCTAAAAGTTCCCGTGTCCGTTAAACTACTCGACAAACCAGTATTGGTTGGTTGCTCACAAGGCCTATTCTGCTTTTATGATAAATTTGGAACGCCAATTGACCTCAAAAAGAGAACAGCTGTCATTTGGAATCCTACCATTGGGAAGTCGGTTGCAATTGACGTGCCTAATGTGATAAATAGAATGAGGTATTCACATACTGTTAGCTTTGGGGTTTGTCCTCACACTCTTGACCCTATGCTTGTTAACATTTCAATTGAATCTGATCTTCGGGAAAATAACACTTTTACTGACACTACTTGGCGAGTTGAGACCTTCAGATTAAGCTCGGGTGCTTGGAAAAGTCTATCTATCAATCTCCCTCGAAGGAAAGTTGTGTTAGAAAATCATGCTCAAGTAATAGATAAGTTTATTTATTGGCTTGCTGTGGATAGAATTAGTGATTCTAATCTGATTATGTCATTTGATATGGTAAGTGAAGTGTTTACA
Organism: Glebionis coronaria; assembly: GCA_025667525.1. Classification (NCBI taxonomy): domain Eukaryota; kingdom Viridiplantae; phylum Streptophyta; class Magnoliopsida; order Asterales; family Asteraceae; genus Glebionis; species Glebionis coronaria. The sequence goes on along the minus strand of CM046877.1, from coordinate 18,434,393 downwards.
GAAATACAGCTTCCTGATAATTTAGCACTAATCCAGATTGAAACTAACGATGAGTTGTATCTAAGTAAGTTTAATGGGTCTCTTGTTGTGGTTAAGTATATGTATGGACGAGAACATGCTGTATGGATGATGGAAAATGGTGATCCGAAATCATTTATTAAATTATACTCTATCAACTGTAACATACTAGCTGAGGGAATAATAATAGGAGATGTATCTGGATTTAGAAAGAGTGGCGATATTTTTATTGAAGAGGTTATTTATAAAGATGAAGAAGAAGAAGAAGAAGAAGAAGAAGAAGAGCCAGATTGTAAACTTTCGGTTTATGATCCCAAGTCGGGGCACATTGATTATACCGGGATATCTGCAAAAGGATATGGATTTTTTGTGATCGCCTACACCAAAACACTACTTTTGCTTGATCACTAAGATTGCATATCAAGTTCGTCTTTAAATTGAGAAAATGACAATGTCAACATTTGAAACTTTGTAGCTAACAAAGTGTTAGTTGCAGTAATAAAAAGCTAGATGTATTACATTTAGTTCTATGCCGAACATTTATTCGGGTGCAGGAAAAATTAATATGTTTGCATCTTTATTCAAAATTCAGGAAAGACTACTTTCGTTACTAGTAGTTGTTTTCATACTACTGTATCAGTTGAAGTAATTGAAAAGTAGGAAAAATATTGACATGTCTAAGTAATTCATGTTTTTTTGGTTTTGGTTTATTTCTGTAATTTAAGTAGTACGCAATCGAGAATGTTTGGTTAATATTGTCGTCCCTGATTATGTTGGAGCGAATAATGCAAAGGAAGCCAGTGATTCTGTCAAATGACCATGTATGGGTATCGATTTATTTGCATATCCATTACACGATTCATCCTTTTCTTTTGTCGCAACTGTTAGAGGTTAAGCAAAAGATGAGGTATCTATTGCTATTATTTGAATTTAGCAATCAAAATTTCGAGCTAAGGTGTTTACAAGCCATACCTGGAAGTTCCGCATTTTGACCCATAAACGGCCATTCCTGACCTGTGCGATCCGTGACCATTTTGCCACTTCTACTATTCTTACATCCTTAGGTTCTTCACTTCTTTGTAAAGAACACTGATTAACAACAATCTGTTTTCTTGACCTGTTCATAATGATTTAGAAGGTTTCATGTGAATATACTACGGGCGACTTTCAACCTAATTGACCCGTTCAACGCATTTTCTAATTTTTAAATACTGAGATGGTTGAGCATATATTGCTTGGACAGGTACAAAAATCAAGTAATAAGATCACTATGAAAAGTGTTAATTGGAGACAAAGGTTTGCTAGTATTTGGGTGTGATAAAGAATCGCCAGCCTCGTGTTGTGAGCCGTATGTATTGGGTTGGTATGGGTTGTAAGCAGGTGCGGACGCAGGAAATTTCAATTTTTGACGATAGCAAGGCGAAAAAACTAGAATCCGAATAAAAATTGAGTATTATAACTTAAAAGTTAGCGATTTTTAGGTTTTACGGTGTTTTTTAAAAATAATTTTTAAAGCAAATACAGCCCAAATATAGCTTTTTTAAAAATAATTTTTAAAGACTAACATGGTTGAGCAGATATTGCGTAGACTGGTACAAAAATCAAGTAATAACACAACATCAACAACAACAACAACGATACCCAAACCCGCCACTGCATGATACTGGGGAGGTGAAATGTAGACAGAACGTACCCCTTCCCTCGGGCGAACCTTCGGGTAAGGAACCTGCTTCCAGGAAGACCTCCGGTTTTTGTTTTTTTTTTATTTTCTTTTTGATTTTTTTTTTTGCAAAAATTAAGTAATAAGATCACTATTAAACATGAATATTGGAAACACAGGTGGGTTAGTATTTGGGTGTGATGAAGAACCGCCAGCATCATGTTGTGAGCCGTATGGGTTGTAAGTATTTTGTTGTGGAGTTATGAATGGTGGGTTTTGCTAAAGGTTGAGCTGGTTCCGATAAAATGTAGTAGTTTGTGGTAAGCTCATCGTTCGTACCAGTTTATACCCTGTGTCACGTGTGTCTTGGGGGATACCCAGTAGGGTGACGCGTGAGGAATGCCCCTCACGGGCTCTCGCTCGTTATCACTGGGAGGAGTCGTAGACTTATGCAGGGTGCAAGTGAATTAATCAATATTTATTTTGATGGTCAAATGTACGCGTTCTTGTGTTAGTGTGTAAATCTTTTAAGTTGCGTTTGTACCCATGAAAGTATGAAAGTTCCGTTTTGAATATATGGGATTGACAAAGGATGATAGCGTTTTTAAGCTGGTGTCAAACTTATATGCAAACATCTTTCTTGTAGTTACGGTTATTTGTTAAAAAGAGTGGTTAAGTAAACCAACTCTCAAGGACTGTTACTGACAAAAGGTAAAGTGCAGGTAATATTTTTTAAATACTTTTACACTATTATTGCATGTTTAAAGTGCAGGGACTCAAGAGTCAAGTTTATTGAAGTTCAAGGACCACTGGGAGCACAAGCGTATTTTTAGGAGTTTAGTTAGGGTTTGATGTATATAGCTTAGCTATTTGTCATTTGTTGACTTTATCTTTTCATTTATCTCTCTCACAAAAAACTGGCGATTGTTTCCATCTTGTTCATAGTTTGATCAATCTGTTTTGATCTGTAGTTTGATTTCTTTTCTTTTGTAAGTACGATCACAAACCCAAGTGTTACATTTGAAGTAACAGCTTGAGGCAGTTTAATAAAAGAATAAGGGGAGGTTGGTTGTATTAATCTTGATCTTTGTTAACTTTTCTACATGGTATCAGAGCCTGGTTGGCTGTTGATACGAAGATCTTGATTTTTTCTAAACTAGGGTTTTCATTAAACTTTGGGGTTTTTCAAAATTAAAGGTGATTCTGGTTGTTTTATTGGTTGAATTTGATGTTTCTTGATGTTAATTGGTCAGATTCTTGATCAATTGGTTTTTCTCAAAAATTAGGGTTTAACTATTTTTGGGGGTTTTTGGGTATATTGATTTCCTGGGTGATTAATCAACTTAATTGTTGATTAATTGTGTTTTCTAGTTGTTTTTGGTTAAAAACCCTAAAATCAGAAGTTGGGGTTATTTAATCTTGGTAAGATTGGTTTTGATTATTGTTATTTGTTGTTTCTTTTGCTAATCCTGCAGGTTGGTTGTTTGGTGTTGTTTCCGCTGCGTTCTTGGTTAAAGATCATCTTGATCTTTGTGGTTGTTTGGTTGTTGTTGCGCGTGATAGTATTTTCTCACGCTCTCTCTTTTTATTGTTCTTGTTTTAGTGGGATTAGGTGTCGAAGGGTTTTGTTGCTATTGCTGGTTGTTGTGGTGATATAAGGTGGTTGTTGGTTTTTTGAGTTCTTGTTTGTTATTTTGCTTGTTTGTTTGTTATGGCTCCTGAGAAACATGATAAGGGTGAACAAGGGGGAGGGTTACATGACAATGAGATTGACATGTTTGATCCTCTCTATCTTCATAGTAGTGATACTAGTGGTGTTCCTCTAATTGGGTTTAAGCTAGAGGGAACTGAAAATTATAAAATATGGAAAGTTGCTATTGCTAGGGCTATTCATACTAAAAACAAGCTTGGTTTTATTGATGGGAAAATACCTAAGCCTGAAGAGGCTGGTTTTTTGCAAGATCAATGGGAAAGATGTAACTCTGTTGTCTTAAACTGGATTCTTGGTTGTGTTTCACAAGAGGTTTATTTGGGTCAAGTTTTCTCTGAAAATGCTAAAACAGTTTGGGATGAATTAGAGGAAACATATAGTAAGCAAGATGGGTCTGTTATTTTTAACATGCATTATAAGATACACTCACTTACTCAGTCTGGTTCTACTCTATCTGAATCTTACCACAAGTTTAATGGTTTGTGGAGACAATATGACTCATTAGTTAATTTACCTGAATGTGTTTGTGAAAATGCTTATTTGCTTAAACAGCATAATCAACTGCTTAAGCTTATGCAGTTTCTCATGGGGTTAGATGATGAGTATGCTCCTATAAGGAGTATCATACTCACCACAGAACCACTTCCTGATGTTAAGGGAGCTTTTGCTACTCTGTCAAGAGATGAATCCCATAGGGGTTCACCAGCTCAGAGTTCAGTAAAGGCTGGGACTGCTGCATTTGCTTCAAGACCTAATAATAGGTCTAATAACAACTGGAACACTAGTAATAATAATAATAATCAGGCAAGAAAACTTGCTAGACCTAACTTGGTGTGTACTCATTGTAATATGAATGGTCATACTGTGGATAGGTGTTTTGAACTTGTGGGATATCCTCCCAATTTTAAAAAGAATAATAGTTCTAACAAGAATGTTAGTAGTAATCATGTGGCTTCAGGTCCTAAAGATCAGTCTACCAGCAATTCATCTAACTCTTTTACTGATGAACAATTCAAAAAGTTGATGGATTTGATTGGTGATAGGTCTGGAAAAAGTTCCATACCTGCAAATGTTGCAGGTATAAATTGTGCTTTTAGTTTCTGTACTTCAAATTTTTTTAATCACAATACTGTTATTAAAACTTATAAGTTGTATGTTGGTTGGATCATTGATTCAGGAGCCAGTCAACATATGACTTATACTGTGGTTAATATGTTTAATGTGATAAGTGTGTCTCATCTTAATATGACTGTTGGTCATCCTAATGGAACTAAAGCTGTTGTTACACACATAGGAAGTTTAAAGTTAACTGATAAAATTGTTATTCATGATGTTTTAGTTGTGCCAGATTATGAAGTTAGTCTTCTATCTGTGCGCAAACTAAGTAAAGATAGTAAGTTCAGAGTTATTTTTGATGAAAATTCTTGTGATATTCAGGACTCTGTTCTAAAGACTCTAGTGGGGACTGGTAGTCAAATAAATGGATTGTATTTTCTTAATACAGGTAAGAAATATTATAACAATAACATTTCACAATGTTGTTTGTCAAAATGTATTTGGCATAATAGACTAGGACATCCTTCAAATCAGGTGTTACATGTGTTAAAAGATAAACTTAAACTTGATAAAGTTGATGATGATATTTGTGATGTGTGTCATAAAGCTAAACAAACTAGGGAGCCTTTTCCTCTTAGTGATCATCAAACCAAAAGTGTTGGTGAATTGATTCACTTAGATGTATGGGGTCCTTATAAAGTTCAAAGCAAGGAAGGGTTTAGATATTTTCTTACTGTGGTTGATGACTACAGTAGAGCTGTTTGGTTGTTTTTATTAAGAGGCAAAGATGAAGTTTTTTCTAACATAACAGTTTTCATAAATATGATTAAAAATCAGTTTGGAAAAAATGTTAAAGTGTTTAGAAGTGACAATGGTACAGAATTTGTTAATAATAATATGGATAAATTTTGTAAGGATAATGGGATTCTTCATCAAACCTCTTGCCCATACACCCCTCAGCAAAATGGTATTGCTGAGAGGAAACATAGGCATTTGTTAAATGTAGCTAGAGCCCTCATGTTTCAGGGGGGTTACCTTTGAACATGTGGACTGATTGTGTTTTGACTGCTGTCTATTTGATTAACAGGATTCCAAGTTCTGTCTTGTCTGGGAAGTCACCTTATGAGTTAGTGTATGATAGTGAACCAAATCTCTCTTTGTTAAAAACATTTGGTTGTCTGTGTTTTGCAAATGTTTTAAATGACAATGACAAGTTTTCATCTAGGTCTGAAAAGTCTGTCTTTATTGGATATTCTAATGAGAAAAAAGGTTATAAGCTTTATAGCCTTGAGAGTAGAAAGGTTTTCTATTCTACAGATGTTAAGTTCTATGAAACAGTGTTTCCATTTAAGAATGAATCTGAAAGCAAAGAGTATGTTATGAGTTTTGAAAATAAGGACAGTACTAATTTTTTCAACTTAGATGATAATGAGTCTATGTCATGTGATCCCAATGATGATACGAGAGATAATGCTCAGAATAGTAGTGAAGGCATAGACAATAAATTACTAGGAGGTACTGAAAAATCTAGTGAAACTAGAAAGAATTTTGATGATCTTAATGATAGTAAGCTAGCAGAAGCCACCAGTAATGTAGATGATAATGCAACACTTGTTGATAATGGTAGTGATTCTGAGGGTGATGATAGTCAACATCAAGAATTTGGTAATCTTTTTCAAAGTCCTGTCAATTCCCCAGAAAGATATGATTTGGATAATCCTAGGAGGTCATCTAGAAAAGTTGTTATGCCTAAAAAGTTGAATGATTATAAGCTTAATACTAGTGTGAAATATGGCATAGAAAAATATGTTAATTACTCTTGTCTTAGTAAAGAGAATCATAATTTTTCTACTAGCCTAAATAAAATTGTTGAACCAAAAACTTTTTCTGAAGCCTCTAAAGATATAAGATGGCTTATGGCTATGAATTTAGAAATGGAGGCTTTAAACAGAAATGGTACTTGGATTCTTGTTGAATGTTAGATGCATTTTAACATTAGCAGTTTATAATAATTGGCCTTTATATCAATTAGATATAAACAATGCTTTTCTATATGGAGATTTAGTAGAGGATGTTTATATGACCTTGCCTGATGGATACTTTGATAAGAATGATCAAAGGGTTTGTAAGTTGGTTAAGTCCTTGTATGGTTTAAAACAGGCACCTAGGAAGTGGAATGAAAAACTTACATCAGTATTAATAGAAAATGATTTTATACAAAGCAAAAATGATTTTTCTATGTTTATCAAAAACAAAGATGGAGCTTTTATTGTACTTCTGGTGTATGTTGATGATATTATTGTCACAGGCAATAATGTGAAGGAGATTGATAAATTTAAGGAGTTTTTGAGTTCAAAATTCTTAATTAAAGATCTGGGTAAACTCAAATACTTCTTAGGAATAGAAGTTCTTGAGTCTAATACTTCTCTTTATCTTACTCAAATAAAATATTGCTTAGAACTTTTTACAGAGTTTGGTATGTTGGCTTGTAAGCCATGTGGAACACCTATTGATGTTAAAGAAGGTGTGAACAGCAAAGCTAAAGTTTTAGAAGTTGATAAACCTTTGATAGGTATTAATAACTATCAAAAACTGGTTGGTAAATTGATATATCTAACTCATACTAGACCTGATATTAGCTATGCTGTTCATGTCCTAAGTCAGTATATGCATGCACCTATGCAGTCACATCTAAAGCTTGCATTTAGAGTCTTAAGGTACTTAAAGAGTTCACCTAGAAAAGGACTCACTTTTGTTAAAAGTAGTAGTCTTAATCTTGGTGTCTATGTTGATTCTGATTGGGCAAAATGCAAGCTTACTAGAAGATCAGTTACTGGATATTGTGTATTTCTGGGTGATAGTTTGGTATCATGGAAAAGCAAGAAACAGTCCATGTTATCTAAATCATCTGCTGAAGCTGAGTTTAGAGCAATGAATAGTGTTACCTGTGAAGTAATATGGATTATGAAAGTTCTTGCTGAACTTAATGTTAGTCCAGTATTACCTGTTCCTATAAGATGTGATAATAGCTCTGCAATTCAGATAGCAGCTAATCCTGTGTTTCATGAAAGGACTAAGCATTTCGAGATTGAGCTCTTTTTCTTAAGAGAAAAAGTTGCAGCAGGTGTTGTAAGCACTGTTAAAGTCAAGTCTGCTGACAATATAGCAGATGTCTTTACAAAAGGCTTAAGTGTTGCTGAGCATCATAAGTTTTGTGATGGACTTGGATTGTATGATCTTTATGGAGTTGGTTTAAGGGGGAGTGTTAAAAAGAGTGGTTAAGTAAACCAACTCTCAAGGACTGTTATTGACAAAAGGTAAAGTGCAGGTAATATTTTTTAAATACTTTTACACTATTATTGCATGTTTAAAGTGCAGGGACTCAAGAGTCAAGTTTATTGAAGTTCAAGGACCACTGGGAGCACAAGCGTATTTTTAGGAGTTTAGTTAGGGTTTGATGTATATAGCTTAGCTATTTGTCATTTGTTGACTTTATCTTTTCATTTATCTCTCTCACAAAAAACTGGCGATTGTTTCCATCTTGTTCATAGTTTGATCAATCTGTTTTGATCTGTAGTTTGATTTCTTTTCTTTTGTAAGTACGATCACAAACCCAAGTGTTACATTTGAAGTAACATCTTGAGGCAGTTTAATAAAAGAATAAGGGGAGGTTGGTTGTATTAATCTTGATCTTTGTTAACTTTTCTACATTATTATCTTTTTTGTTTTACTTTAGCCTAAACAACCGCTCATACAACGTGAACCGCATCAAAGCTCTATAAGGTATGTGTTTTATTAGGGGTGTATGATGACTTGTTATTGTATGTCTGCGTGTTTGTGTTTGTCAATTGTCTGAATGTGGAACTGCAGACTCGCATATAACTGTTCAAAGTTTAGTAGTTTACCCGTACTCAAAAGGAAAACTCCAAAAGCAGAAACCATGAATTGAAAAAACCTAAATCCCCAAAAATGACAGATTTCCCAAAAATCTAAGTTTCAATTTGCATTTTGGCTGTACGCAAGGCTCACTTAGATCACAGACATGTTTCCGTAGCTTAGTTTGGAAGCATTATTCCACGGTTGTTAGCATGGTCTTCGAATGGGGCATTAAAGCATCGATGTGGTCGGAGAAGTACATCAATACCGCATGACCATACCCAAAGCTCTTGCGAGTCAAAGGCTTATGAGCTTGTATATGAATGAAAGTTAAAGTAATTGTATTTTGTGGTTAATTAAGACGATTAAGGTTAATTTGAAGGGCAGTTATGACAAACCAATCGATCTCCCATTATTTCTCTCTTGATCATTCGAAGGTGTTTGTTCGTCAATTTGAAGGTATGATTCGTTCATAATTTAGTATTATTCTTTTAGTGTTGCAAACATAAGCTAATCCAATCTAACATAAGCGTAAAAACTTATTCGTTAAATGCTACTCGTATAAGCACATAATTGTTTAGCTCACAAGTCACAGATATGCTTAGAGTGGGTGTTTGAATTAGCTTATTCTGCGGTCTTATGCACTTGGTGTTTGCCTATTATGAACTTATCAACTTGAGATTATGGCTTGTTCGTAAGCTCAAGGTGGATAAGTTCATAATAATGATTCCAATAGAGCTTATTAGCTTTGCAAAATTCCAATAAGCTGATAGATCCGTAATATAAGCTAATGCAAAACACCCAATTGTTAGGGCCATCTTTGCATAATATTTGATTATGTTCATTTGACCCGATTCATTCTCTAAAAGTTTCATTGTCTCACTTTGTAGCAGGAGATCTTTTCCTACTTTCTGCAAAACCTTTAAAAGATGTGGGACAACATACGTTTCGAAATCCAAGAGAATATTTTGAAAAGGCTTCCTGTTGAATCATTGCTTCACTTCAGATTCGTATCCAAAGCATGCAAGTCTCTCATTGAAAGCTCTGCGTTTATTGTTGATTACCAACGCACTGAGCGGCAACAACATATACTTGTAAGATATGACCACAATTATAGTTCCGTTGCGGAGGATGATACTTTCCCGTATCAGGAAGTTTCCGTAAAAGTTCCCGCGACCGTTAAACTACTCGACAAACCACTAATGGTTGGTTGCTCAGAAGGCCTATTCTGCTTTTATGATTATGATGGAAAGATACGTAATTCCGGAAAGAGCACAGCTGTCATTTGGAATCCTACCATTGGGAAGGCGGTTGCAGTTGATGTGCCTGAAGCGATAGATGAAAATAGGTACAGACCTAATGTTAGCTTTGGGGTTTATCCTCACACTCTGGATCCTATGCTAGTTAGCATTTCAATTGAATATAGACCTGGGAAAAATAACACTTTTACTGACACTACTTGGCGAGTTGAGATCTTCAGATTAGGATCGGGGGCTTGGAAAAGTCTATCTATCAACCTCCCTCGAAGGACAGTTATGTTAGTAAATATCGATGCTCAAGTAATAGATAAGTTTATTTATTGGTTTGCTGTGGATACAGTCAGTCTTTCTAATCTGATTATGTCCTTTGATATGGTAAGTGAAGTGTTTACAGAAATACACCTTCTTGATAATTTAGAACTAATCCAGTTTACAACTAACGATGAGTTGTCTCTACGTGAGTTTAATGGGTCTCTTGTTGTGGTTGATCATATCAGGTATGAAGGAGAACATGCTGTATGGATGATGGAAAATGGTGATCCGAAATCATTTATTAAATTATACACTATCAACTATGACATACTAGCTGAGGGAATAATAGGAAATGTATTTGGATTTAGAAAGAGTGGCGATGTTTTTATTGAAGAGGTTATTTTCAAAGTTGAAGAAGAAGAAGAAAAAAGCAACCAGATTATAAACTTTCGGTTTATGATCCCAAGTCAGAGCACGTTGATTATACTGGGATATCTGCAAAAGGATCTGCATTTTTTGTGAGCGTCTACACAGAAACCCTACTTTTGCTTGATCACTAAGATTATCTGCTTCGCTTTAAACCGAGGAAAAGACCATGTGCACATCGGACACTCTGGAGCAATCAAGTGTTGCAGTGTGGTGATTGATGTATTAATACATGTAGTTCTATGCTTAACTCAGAGGTGTTATCAATGTTTCTAATATTATTAAGTTATGCAAAATTTATATGTTTGCATCTTTATATAAAATTCAAGAAAGACATGTTTTGTTACTATTTGCTATCTGTTTATTTCCTTAATTTCCGAAATTTACGTAGTGTGAAATCAAGAATGTATATTAATCACACTTCATCTTAGTAAGTTCTGAAGAATGAGATCTGATTTGGTGAAACTAGCATTCATTTAGGAAGAAAGCGATTCTGTTAGATGACCATGTGACGTTATGGAGTTATATGTATCTCCATTACACGATTCATCCTTTTCTTTTGGTTGCAACTGTTTGCTGTTATGGGTAAATACAGAAACTCACATGAAAGGAAAATGGCGCAAGTTCCTGACGTGTATTCTTGATGCATACAAACTCCCACTCTTACTATCATAAAATTCAAAGTTTCGACCTAAGGTGTTTACACGCCAAAGCCGGATTATACCTGGAAGTTCCGCATTTTGACCCATAAACAGCCATTCATGACCTGTTCGACGTGACCATTTTGCCACTTCTACTATTCTTACATTCTTAGGTAAATGTAATCCATATAATCTCAGCAGCAGTATTGGCCATGGCTCGATATTCCGATTCACAACTTGATCTGGAAATAGTGGGCTGCTTCTTAGCACTCCAAGATACAAGGTTGCTACCTAGATAAATGGAGTATATGTGGAGCGACGTGTATCAAGACAACGAGCCCAATCGGCATCGGAGTAACCAAGTATAAAATAATCTTTTGGGCGACAAAAAATGAGACCAAATGAGATGGTACCTTTAACATAACGAAGAATGCGCTTGACCGACCGGTAATGATCAATTGTAGGAGCCTGCAAAAACTGGGAGACGTGATTGATGACATAGGACAAGTCTGGTCGGGTTATGGTTAAGTATTGTAGTGCCCCTACTAATGATCGGTAATTGTCAAGTCAGATAAAGGTATTCCAGCCCTTGTAAATGAAACATGCGGGGATAGAGGAGTGGGAACCGGTTTGGCATCAAAGAGGCTAGCACGTTTGAGAATATCAGTTGCATATTTGATTGAGTAAGAAAAAGTCCGTCATCCGTGTAAGCAACTTCAAGCCCCAAGAAGTAGTTTAGATCACCAAGATATTTAATGGCGAACTCACGATTAAGGCCCGAGATGAGAGGTGATGGCAGCTTCGTCATTTACTGTTAGGATGAGATCATCAACATATACGAGTAAGTACATAATACATGAGTCGCCGGAATATGTAAAAAGAGAAGTATCAGCACGACTACATGTGAACCCGTAGGAAAGAAGGAACGTACTCAATCGATGAAACCAAGCCCGTGGTGCTTGCTTTAAACCATATAGGGCTTTTGATAATTTGCACACATGTGTAGGATACTTGGAGTCAACAAAACCAGGAGGTAGTTCCATAAAAACCGTCTCGTGTAAGTTGCCATTTAGAAAGGCGTTTTTAACATCAAGTTGATGCAACTTCCAATTATGTAATACGGATGGTGATAGAACAATACGAACGGTAGTTTCTTTTACTACCGGGCTAAATGTATGACTATAGTCAAGTCCCGGGATTTGAGTATGTCCTTGAGCCACTAAGCGGGCTTTTGTAGCGTTCAACCGTGCCATCCGCGTTGTATTTAACACGATATACCCATTTTGAACCAACAATGTTGGTTTCCCGTGGTCTTGGTACTAATGTCCATGTTTTATTATGTTGAAGAGCTTGTAATTTCTCAAGCATATCAGTCATCCATTTAGGATCTTTGGAGGCACTTTTAAAACCACGAGGTTCAGTGATAGTCAACAATGCAATATGGAGAGGGTGAGTAGTAAGTTCCGCAAGATCAGCCATATGTTTGGGTTTGAAAATTCTAGATTTAGATCTTGTTGTCATGGGATGTGTTGTGGTTGAAGGGGATGATTGCTGCAAGTTTGTAGTTGTTAGTGACACAAGATCAGGTTGCTAGATCGTATTTGCTGGAGATGATACTTGGTCTTGTGATGGTGCATGGGGTAGAGATGTGTTATGGACGGGGGATGTTTCATGGGCTGAAGTTGCATCATGGGCTGATGAGGTGTGTTCAGCGGTTGATGGATCGGAAACCGTTCTAGGTGTCGAATGTAAGTTAGGAGAAGGTGTGCATAACGTGCATAGCGAAGGCCCATTCATTGACGAAGTTGTATCTTTTGAACATTGTGGTGGATTGGAAGATGAATCCAAATTTGGTGGTGTATCTTGTAGAAATGTGGAAGATGCTCCTGGTTAGGAAGCTTCTCTTGGTTAGGAAGTTGCTCCTGGTTAGGGAGTTGCTCCTGGTTAGGAAGTTGCTCCTGGTTAGGACGTTGCTCCTGGTGATGCACAAAGTCTTTGTAACCTCTTTGACCAATCAATGAGGGTTGAATATTGACTTGATGGGGGTGAAGATAATCAATAGCCTAACTACATACCAATGAATGGTTACCAGATATCTCTTGAAGTCGTGTAATCACTTTCCAAAGAAGATTATTCGACCCTATGCCTGGGTTAACACGAATACCTCCTTGGGATAAAACCAAGAGTTAGTTCTTATTTTAGGCACAAATCAAGAACTCTGTGCGTGTAAGTGTTTCTTGTTATAGTATATATCATCATGCAAATATGATCACTATTTATAGTGATCCCATTCCTTAAGGAATGTAACTCATGGTCAAAGGAATAATGAGAATTAACCGGCCAATTAATCTCATTATTTCCCACATGATTTCATAGTGGTTACATGACCAGAATATCATGGTCATAAAGTCAATATTAAATCCCGTTTGAACCGGTAAAACAGTTATAAAGACAATCCACCCGCTGATGACTTAGCCGCTGACAAAGAAAAGCCTAGCCGCTGACAAGACAAGTCAACCGCTGATAAGGCTAAACTAGCCTCTGAAAGGAATCATCAACAACCACTATATTGAGTCTTCCAGGGTAGTCAGGGACTTAATGGGTGTACACTCCGTACCTCCAAACCCATTTACAAGTATGACCATATCTCACAATTATACTAAATTTCCAACAATCCTCCCCAATTTAGTACAATTCCTTTTGCATGAAAATCAAATTTAACAAAACCAGTGCATAAATGAAAATGTCCTGAGGATTGAATTTCCATATTAGTATGTCACTTCAAATATTCGAGAATCAGGGTGTTCTAAGAATTGAACCCTTCAACTACTTTGAATACCTGAAGATAAAATACACACAAGTTTTCAAACACTTAAAACGCTCCTGACACCATACAAGCCATGTGTCCATATCCAATTCATAAATGTTGTAAGAGCCAAAGTCCATGCTCCTTGAGGCGGCGAAACCTCAACACTTACATAAGTGGTTCCTCTTTAGTTCGTGCTCCTGCTTAAGCACTTTTTCAAAGAAATTAACCATTAAGAAGTTTATAACTTCATCCTCCTTTTAGCGGGTACAAGCACATCCTTGGGATGATATGTAAAACATGTGCTTCAGTCATCTGAATGTTTAGCTTTCCACATTGAACTCAACTCCCAAGTTTCCTTAGGAGGGAGTTGGGTGTCCTAGCATTTAGTGACTAGTTTGGACTTTAAACCCATCCCTTTAGCAGACTTTATAACCAAGTATCTAGCCAATCCCTTCGTCAAGTGATCAACTAAGTTTTGTTGAGACCTCACAAACTCTATTGATATCACCCCATTCATGATTAGCTCACGAATCATGCTATGTCTAACACCTAAGTGTCTAGACTTACCATTGTACATTTGGCTATAAGCCTTAGCCAATGTAGCTACACTATCACCACGGATAGATATGGGTGCCATAGGTTTGACCCACAATAGAATCTCAAGAAGCAAGTTTCTCAACCATTCAGCCTCTTTACCAGCAGCTGCTAGAGCTACAAATTCAGATTCCATTGTTGAACCAGTAATGCAAGTTTGCTTCTTGGATGCCCAAGAAATTGCACCACCACCAAGAAGGAATACCCAGCCACTTGTGGATGAATTATCCTCAGTATTGCTGATCCAACTTGCATCAGTGTAACCTTCCAACACTGAAGGATATCCAGTATATGACAAACAATAATCTATTGTTCCTTTCAAATACTCTAGTACCCTCTAAATAGCTTGCTAATGCTGAGTACTAGGATTACTAGTATACCTACTCAGTTTACCCACTGCAAAAGTGATATCAGGCCTAGTACTAGTCATGGCATACATCAAGCAACCAATCACCCTAGAATACTCAAGCTGGGAGACAACTTGACCATTATTAGGCATTAGTTTATCACTTGTATCCATAGGTGTACTCACTTGAGTACAATCAAAGTGACTGAATTTCTTCAGGACCTTCTCAGTATAATGAGACTGAGAAATTACAATACCATCACTTTCATGTTTAATTCTTATGCCAAGGATAACATCAGCCTTCCCCATGTCTTTCATAGAGAACCTTGATGACAAAAACTCTTTGGTTAAATCAACCTGAACTTGGTCAGTACCAAAGTTTAACATGTCATCAACATATAGGCAAATGATGACTCCTTTACCAGATTCATCAAATTTGCTATATACACATTTGTCAGCTTGGTTAAGTAAATAACCATTAGACAAAACCACTTCATCAAACTTTTGATGCCATTGATTAGGTGCCTGTTTGAGTCTATATAAGGACTTAATCAGTTTACACACCTTACCTTCATGACCAGGCATGATGAAACCTTGAGGTTGGTTCATATAAACCTCCTCATCTAAATCACCATTCAAGAATGCTGTCTTCACATCCATCTGATGAATAATCAGATTTTGAATGCTTGCCACGACAATCAACATTCTTATGGTACTTATGCGTGCTACAGGAGCATAAGTATCAAAGTAGTCTATTCCTGGCTTTTGTCTAAATCCTTAAATGACTAACCTTGCTTTGAACTTTTCAATAGTTCCATCTACCTTCATCTTTCTTTTGAAGATCCATTTGCATCCAAGTGGATTGCAACCTGGAGGTAGATCAACCAACACATAAGTGTTGTTGCCCATGATGGAATCTATCTCATCATTGATTGCTTCTTTCCAGAAAGCAACATCCTGGGACTTCATTGCTTCATCAAATTTTTTGGGATCATCCTCAATATTAAAGCAATAGTAGTACTGGTCAGAGACCTCATCCCTTGTTCCTTCAACTAGGTATAGTTGAAATTCAGGCCCAAAATTCTTTGGAGTCCTTTGCCTTGTGCTTCTTCTAAGCTCAGACTCAGGTTGCTGAACCACAACCTCATCAGTGACCCTTTCAGGTTCCACTGAAGCACCAATGTCCTTATCTCTAGTAGGAGTCCTAAGGCTTGGTCTAGGGACTGATGAGAACCTAATCTCATGAAAGTTAGCATCCCTTGATTCAATGATTGAATTTATTGAAACTGAATCATTAGGTTCAATAACATAGAACCTATAAGCCTTGGAATGCTCAACATATCTAACAAAGATGCATTCAATTCCTCTTTCACCCAAGGTTTTCACCTTTGGATCAGGGAGTCTTACAACAGCCCTACAACCCCAAACTTTGAGGTAATTCAAGTTTGGTTTCCTTTTAGTCAAGAGTTCATAAGGAGTAATCCTGTTCCTTTTATTAGGAACCCTATTTAATAAAAGCAAGCTGTTAACATAGCTTCTCCCCAAAACCCTTGACTCAGTCCTAAGTAGGACAACATGGAGTAACCATCTCTTTTAGTACTCTATTTTTCCTTTCAGATATACCATTTTGTTATGGAGTATAAGGGGCAGTTGTCTCATGGATGATTCCAACAGACTGAAAGTACAAAGTATCCATGTACTCACCTCCCCTATCAGTC
Organism: Glebionis coronaria; assembly: GCA_025667525.1. Classification (NCBI taxonomy): domain Eukaryota; kingdom Viridiplantae; phylum Streptophyta; class Magnoliopsida; order Asterales; family Asteraceae; genus Glebionis; species Glebionis coronaria. Next base: position 18,418,027 of record CM046877.1, on the reverse strand, counting down.
CTAAATCTTTTGATTTGGACTCTTTGTTGTAATTTAACTTCAGTTTAAATACTTTAAATTTATCTAATGCTTCATCCTTAGTATGTAACAAATAAACATAGCAAAACCTAGAAGCATCATCAATAAATGTTACCAAGTATTTCTTATTCCCTAATAAGGGAGTAGCATGCAAATCACATAGGTCACTATGGATTAGCTCCCAAACTGCAGTTTCACGTTTTACATCCTGAAATAGTTTCTTAGTAATTTTGTTCAGCATACAAGTTTGACACTTATCAGTGTCCATGTCAAAAGCTGGAATTAACCCATCCTTAGACATATCTTGCATCCTTTTATAGTGGACATGACCTAGTCTAGCATGCCATAGTGATGAATCATTCAGTTTAGTGGTAGTCATTAGGACAGAATCAACATTTATACTAGAATCAATATTAAGCCTGAATATTTAATTAATCAAATAGCCAAAACCAATAAACATACCATGTTTAGATAAAACAAATTCATTAGATTTAATCACTTGTTTATAACCATAATTATTCAAAACACTACTAGAAACTAACTTCTTCCTAATACTAGGAACATGCAAAACATTAAACAAAGAAACAATCTTTCCAGAACTAAACTTAAGATCTACACAACCACGTCCATGCACTAGGGCTGTTGACTCATTTCCCATGTGAAGTATAGATCCATCATTCATTGACTCATAAGTCTTGAATGGTAGAAAGAAGAAAGTGCATCTTCTTTTGCCATCTCCTAAAATCAACCCCTTCAAACTTGTCCAGTTTGGAGAAGTTAGCCACCATATGCTTCATTGTCGCCGCCATTGATTATCATAAAATAATCTTCTTTGATTGTTGGGGTTTACTCCGTTCCAACAGGGTGAAGATAATCAATAGCCTAACTACGTACCAATGAATGGTTACCGGATATCTCTTGAAGTCGTGTAATCACTTTCCAAAGAAGATTATTCGACCCTATGCCTGGGTTAACACGAATACCTCCTTGGGATAAAACCAAGAGTTAGTTCTTGTTTTAGGCACAAATCAAGAACTCTGTGCGTGTAAGTGTTTCTTGTTTCTGTATATATCATCATGCAAATATGATCACTATTTATAGTGATCCCATTCCTTAAGGAATGTAACTCATGGTCAAAGGAATAATGAGAATTAATCGGCCAATTAATCTCATTATTTCCCACATGATTTCATAGTGGTTACATGACCAGAATCATCATGGTCATAAAGTCAATATTAAATCCCGTTTGAACCGGTCAAACAGTTATAAAGACAATCCACCCGCTGATGATTTAGCCGCTGACAAAGCAAATCCTAGCCGCTGACAAGACAAAGTCAACCGCTGATAAGGCTAAACTAGCCTCTGACAGGAATCATCAGTAACCACTATATTGAGTCTTCCAGGGTAGTCAGGGACTTAATGGGTGTACACTCCGTACCTCCAAACCCATTTACAAGTATGACCATATCCCACAATTATACTAAATTTTCAACAGTAAGCTCTAAATTACGAATATTGATATCACCTAATGATCCAATAAAAGGAAAAACCTTTTCATTAAACCGAGCATGTCGAGTGACAAAAATTCGTGAGGTAGTGGGATCAAGACACCGATATCCTTTATATTGCGGACTATATCCGATGAAAACACATGAAATGCTCCTTGGTGCAAGATTGTGAGGAGAATAGTCACGCAAGTAAGGAAATACTTAACATCCATAAGCTCTAAAGTTGTCATAATTTGGAACTTGTTTGAAGAGAAATTGAAATGAAGACTTTTAATCCAACAACCGGGTTGGATCGATTTATAATAAAAGTTGCTGATGAGAATGCATCAACCCAATAAGATGTTGGAATATGTGCATTAAAGAGCATGGCTAAACCTGTTTCCACAACATGACGATGTTTTCTTTCTGCCCGACCATTTTGTTGTAGGGTATGCGGGCAAGAAAACCGATGTAATGTGCCATTGTCTTTAAATATTTTTCGAACAATATGGTTTACAAACTCGGTGCCACCATCACTTTGGAATACCTTTATTTTGCGTGAACATAAGGTTTTAAAAAGGTTGATGAAGATAGGTAAGACTGTATATGTTAGCCTCAAAATATTGAGTCAAACAAGAATGTTCGGTCATAGGTTTCTATTGTAATATTTATTAGAACGTTGTAATAGTTAGTTAAATAGTCGTGGTTCACGGGCTTAGATTTAAGCTACTTAAAGCCCAAAAGACAAGCCTGGTCCATACAATATAGCCCATTATGGTTACATGTAAGCCCGGCTATATAAAGCCCTTCCTATCATGTTAGGAAGGGTGAATGGTCATTAGTACTCTAATTTTCTCTAATATAATATTCACTAAGTTAATTATCTCCTTCTCTCTACTTTCTCTCACTACTTTCTCTCACTACTTTCTCTCACTACTTTCTCTCTCTAAAATTCATATCTTTTCCATCTCATTTCTTAATCTATCATCATATTATTTGGGACAACATTTGGTATCAATCGCTATGGGGTAGATTCGTATTTAGTTTGTGGTTTTTTCATCTTTTGATTCGTGTGATTTTCTCCTTTGAATCATTTCGTCTTAAAAAGTTTTTGTGTTTATCATTTTCTTGATTCAAAATAATTTTAATCATCCGGATTATAGGAATCTTGGTTTGATTTTTGAAAAAGTTTGAACAAAATCAAGTTTTTGGAAAGTTTCGGTTTGGGTTTTGATATCCGGAATAAGGGGGTTTCATTATTCCGGATAAGCAGAAGGCTGGCATTCCAGATAAAGGCAATTTCATATATTCCGTGGTAAGTTTGTATTATTCCGGATAACACGCAAGAGAACAAAATTCCAGATAAGCATACGAAGTTTGGATTCCGGATAAACCTCAAAAGGTTGAGATTCTGGATAAGGTGTTCCAGTGAATTCCGGATAAGCAACATTAGTTCATTCCGGATAACACGTTTGTCTTCCAGATTCTGGATAAGCTTCACCTCAGTATTTCGGATAACCTCTCGGACTCTATTCCGGACAAGCAATTTGGCAAATATTGCGGATAAGGATTTTATAGTCTTCATTACGGATAAGGGTGAGTTGATATATTCCGGATAAGCAACAAAAGGAAGGATTCCGGATAAGACGTTAAACTGATTCCGGATAAAGGTTCTTTCACGGATTCTGGATAAGGGAAACTTCTCATATTCCGGATAAAGGTCACGAAACGTATTCCGAATAAGACGAACATCGAACATTCCGGATAAGAGGATTTAAAGATTCCGGATAAGAACTTTTTGGTAATATTCCGGGTAAGAGGATTTAAAGATTCCGGATAAGAACTTTTTTTAATATTCCAGATAAGACGAAGATCAGCTTATTCCGGATAAGACGATTTAAAGATTCTGGATAAGGTTTTTTTGGTAATTTTCCGGATAAAGGTATTTTTCCGGATTTGCAAATTTTATAGATTCCGAATTTGTCATTCCGAATTTTGTAATGCTTATTATTCCGGATACAAGTTTTCACAAGTTCTTGAAATTTCAACCACATTCTTCTCACAACTTCATCTACTTAAGATCCTACTCACTTCACATCATTTTTGAGATGGATTCTAATCAAGAATATCGAGTCACAAACAACAATATCATGGTGGCGGGTAACAAAGATAGACCACGAATGCTCGTGTCTGGTCGGTATGCTCATTGGCAATCACGTTTCATACGATACCTTGATACAAGACCTAATGGTGATGCCTTGAGGAAATGTATTACTCATGGACCATATGTTTTCAAGAAGATCTCAATTCCTCCAAGACCAGCCACTGATACTACTGATGCAGTTCCCGCAAGTGAACGTGATGAAACAAGATCCGATCTCATACCTGAAAATTGTGCTTGGCATGATGCGGAGAAGGAAGCCATCTACATGGTTTTAAGTGGGATTGGAGATGATATTTATTCCACGGTTGATGCATGCCCTACAACACATGAAATGTGGACTGCTATTGAACGCTTGCAACAAGGAGAATTACTCAACAAACAAGATGTCAAAACAAACTTGTTTTGGAATTTTGGCAAGTTTACTTCATGGGATGGAGAATCAATTGACTCTTACTACTCCAGGTTTTATAAGATGATGAATGACATGACAAGAAATAATCTGCAAGTCTCCACCATGCAAGTCAATGTCCAATTTCTTCAACAACTTCGACCCGAGTGGACACGATTCGTCACTTTAGTGAAACAACAAGAAAAGTTAGACGAGGTCTCATATCATCGACTCTTTGATATCTTGAAGCAATTTCAGAATGAAGCAAATGAGATTCGAGCTGAATGTGTTGCCAAGACGGCTAATCCACTTGCTTTAGTGACTACAACTCAACATGTTCAAGGTCATCACTCTCGTGCTCCTAAGTCATATTCTACTACATCATCTTCACCACGATCTTCCACATCATCTAAGTCTTCATCATCCACAAGATCTCGAGGTAAAGTGGCAAGAGCACCATCACCACCATCTGAGTAATCATCTGAAGAAGATAGTGATGAAGACCAAGCTCAAAAGAACCGAGAGATGAAACAACAAATTGCTTTCATAATGAAGACTTACAAGAAAATATACAAACCCACCAACAACAATCTTCGCACATCATCTAACACCAAGTACCGGTATGTTGAGAGTCCTCCAAGGTATGACACACGTCGACGTGGTGAAAGTCCTTCTAGGTATTATCGACATAATCCAACGCATGTTGAGGGTTTTGCAAGGTATGATCAACAAACTGCCAAGTATGATACTCAGAGGATTGCTGCTGCTAACCGGGAATAGGGAAACTGTTGGAAGTCAAGTGGTTCAGCAGAGTGGGATTCAATGTTTTAATTGCCAAGGTTATGGGCATATGGCAAAGGAATGCAGGAAGCCAAAAAGGGTTAGAGACTTTGGTTATCATAAGGAAAATATGCTGCTATGCAAGAAGATGGAAGCAGGGGTTAAATTGTCAGCTAAGGAAGGAGCAATGCTTGATGACACTGATGATGAAGATTCTGATCAAGAGCTCGATGCACATTACTTGTACATGGCAAAGGTTGAAAAAGTTCTCAAAGTCACTGAAGATGACAATGGCCCTATCTTTGACACTGAGCCAATCGATAAGGTACACCAATACTGATGAATATAATGTGTTTGGTGATATTCATGAGCATAGATCTACCCAATTCCATTAATGACACGTGTATGATGGAAACGGTTGATAGCAATACCACACCCGATTCATCAGACATGTGCAATAATGAGTCTGAGGATGATCAACATGCAAATGAGTATGATGAAGAGGAACGTATTGCGCTTGCTAATTTAATTGCTACTCTACAAAAAGATGTCACTGAAATTAAAAATAGTCAAAAGCAATTAAAGATGGCGAACGCTACGCTTACTCAAAATTTTGAAGAATGCAAAGCTGCTCTTATTAAATCGAATGAGATGACTGAAAACTATAGAGATGAGCTCCTTCAGAAAACCAAAGAGCTTGAGGGGTACAAGGGTAGTGCGTTAAAAAGTCAAAAGGACGATTTTGAAAACAAATATAACACAACTCTTGAGTTATTAGCCAAAGAGAAACGTCAATAATGTTTTCTTAATGGATGAACGTCAAAAAAGTACCTTACCAATACCAAAGTTAATGAACTTGAACAAAAGCTCTCTATGACCACCACCGATTCTGCTAAAATTCTTGAGCATAAGAAACAAGAGGTAGATGCGTTAAAACAAGACTTCAAAAGTAGATATGATAAAGAAACCGAAAAAGTAACGAAACTAGAAGAACAAGTCGAATTTTCGAAGAAAGTTGTTTATAAAACGCATGATTCTATTCAATCCGTAAGAATGCTATCACCTCCGTCAATCTTTAAGGGTCAAGCTAGCTTTGCAAGTCCTGAGTACCTTGCCAAAGCTCAAGCTGCGAACCCGTGTCTTTATCTTGATGAGACTGAAAGGACCGATCTTGATTGCATACCTATTAGTGCCGATAGTGAAGAGACTACCCATTGGGATGATGATAGTCGACCACTTGTCAATAAAGAGTTTGTGAAATCTTATATTTATGCTTATGAGAATAGTCTTTATGGTCTTTTCAACAAACAAACTCAGAAATCTCGTGAGGAAGTGTTTTTAGAATGCAAACAAAAGAGAATTCAATGGAAGAAAGCATTTGCCCCTAAGAAATCTAATGTTTACAAATACATAAACTACCTCCCTCTAGATGAATCTAAAAGTAAGAGTAGGAAAACATTAGGTATTCTTAAACACCACATAGATAATATTAAATCCATTGTTAAAAGAGATTGGGCAAAACGTGAAAATAATGAGTGGACACGCCCGATTCCTCAAGATATTACCTTGCTTGTGAAAGAACTATTAATCCCAAATACGACATTAATTAAAGAAACTGTTCTTTAATTTGAGGAGTTCATTCGGACTGAAATGTATGATGATTTAAAATATGTTGAATCTCTTGAGAAACACATTGATGATCTTCAAATGGAGAAGTCTGATTTTTCAGATGAATATGATTTACTCTTGCAAGAATGCGTTTCAAAAGATGTTATGTGTGCTTATTTTACATTTTGTGCTGATATTGATGAATATTCTGATGTTGCATGCAAATATCTTGATAAGATCATAGAATGTGAGCGTCTTGAAATTGAGCTTTCGAAACGTAAAGAAAATATTGATAAAAAGGCTTTTGAGTTACTTCAACACAAAACTGATTTCCTTCAAAAACATTGTCATTCTCTTGAACTTGCTTTGCAAAAAGACGTTGGTAGTTTTCCACATGATAATAACTTGCAAGAAAAACTTTCCCAAACGTTTCGAGAAATGAATGAACAGAATTTGGAAATTAAAGGGTTGAAAGATCAGTTACAAGACAGGGACACATCGATAACAGAGTTGTAGAAACTCGTTGCTAAAATGGGTGGGAAAATTGTGGAACCTAGCATTAAGAAACATGTTGTTAGACAACCCAATGCCTCTAAAGAGACTAGATCCTCTATCTTGGGAAAACCATCTGCTTTATCAAATTCCTCGTTTGCAAAACCTGTGTTTGCCCCCAAGATGGCTGGAAAGGAAAGGTTACCACATAATCAACCCATAAGGAATGTCATAACACCAAGCGTTAAGCACAATAATGTGATTAAACCAGGGATGTATAGAATGACCACTAAGCCCACAAACAAAGTTACTCAATCACCTCAGACTTCTAGAAACACTAATATTCGTGTGTCTTCTACTACAAGAATAGTCTCCACTACTAGTGTTAGCCGACCTCAGCTTAAGAGCACTTAAGTGAATGATAAGGTCTGGAAACACAAGAACCAAGAGAAGATGAAGGAAGTAGAAGAACGCCCTAGGAATTTGAATATTTTTAAGAATAAAAAGTTTGTAATCGCTTGTAATGACGATTTGAATGATGTGACTGATTTGAATGCTATGAATGTGAAATTTGTTTGCGTCAAATGTGGAAAGTATGCTAATGCTAATCATTCTATGTGTGCTATGAATAAAGTTAAAGGCGTAGATACTAGAACTAAGAAGCACGTTGCGATGCCTATTAGAGCTGTGAAATTTGTTTGTGTCAAATGTGGAAAGTATGCTAATGCTAATCATTCTATGTGTGCTATGAATAAAGTTAAAGGCGTAGATACTAGAACTAAGAAGCACGTTGCTACACCCACTAAGAAAAGTAATGCATCAGACTCCACCACTAAGAATCCTAGAAGCAAAATTAAGGAATTATTTGAGTCTGCTAGCAAGTCTTGGAAATGGTGGTTTGCTAATCAATGTCCTCCAGGATATAAATGGATGCCTAAAGTTAGGACAGAAAATGTGATTTCGAGTGTTAGTATGCCTTTAAATGTTGATAAGGACACTAATGATTCTACTATCACTACTACTGTGGTATCCAAGTTAGCAATTGCTCCATCGTGTTCTAACTCTTCTGCAGGTGATAAAAATAATTCTATTCATACTGGACTCCAGATGCATGAAGCACATGACGGGGAATCTCAAGCTTCTAATTAACTTCGTGGAGAAGTTCCTGGGTACGGTCCGATTCGGAAAGATCAATTTGTATCGATCCTAGGATATGGAGATTTGGTTCAGGGGAATATCACGATCAAAAGGGTATACTACGTCGAAGGGCTCAATCACAACCTTTTCTCGGTTGGTCAATTATGTGATGCGGATTTGGAAGTTGCTTTCAGGAAAAAGACGTGTTCTGTTCGTGATTATGATGGGAATGACTTACTTACCGGTACACGGGGTACTGATCGTTACACAATTTCACTACAAGACAGAAATTCATCAACTCCAATTTTCTTCATGGCTAAAGCTTCAACGACTCAGGCATGGTTATGGCATCAACGTCTTTCTCATCTCAACTTTGATACCATCAACTTGCTTTCCAAGAAAGATATTGTGAGAGGCCTTCCAAGTTTGAAATTCATCAAAGATCATCTTTGTTCTTCTTGTCAACTTTGTAAAGCTAAAAGAAGTAGCTTCAAAACAAAGACCACACCAAGCTCTAAAGGACGGTTAGATCTTATTCACATGGATCTGTGTGGTCCCATGTGTGTTCAGAGTATCAATGGAAAGAAATATATTTTGGTTATTGTCGATGATTACTCAAGGTACACATGGACTCACTTCTTGAGATCCAAGGATGAAACACCCGAAGTCCTCATCAGCTTCCTTAAACTGATACAACGTGGTCTTCAAGCTCAAGTTAATGTGGTTCTTACTGACAGAGGTACAAAATTTTTGAATTCAAATCTGAGAAAGTATTTTGAAGCCGAAGGGATTGAACATGAAACATCTATTGCTCGAACACCCGAACAAAATGGCGTTGTTAAAAGATGAACTCGTACTTTGGTTGAAGCTGCTCGAACATTACTATCCGCTTCAAAACTTCCACTATACTTTTGGGCTGAAGCCGTGTCAACCGCATGCTACACACAAAACCGCTCCTTAATTATTCCTAGACACGAAAAGACACCATATCACATAATTCATGATTGAAAACCTTCACTCAAACACCTTCATGTTTTTGGATGTACTTGTTACATTATTCGCGATGGTGAAAATTTGGATAAGATGAAAGAGAAAGGTGATGCATGTATTCTTGTGGGATATGCAACAAAGTCTAAGGGATATAGAGTGTACAACAAGAGAACAAAATTGATTGTCGAAACCATTCACATTCGATTTGATGAATTACAAGAAATGACACTTGAACAAAACAGTTTAAGTCCCAATCCACAACAACAAACGACTTTTGTTCACAACCGCACGGAACTCGGAACTCAAGACCACAACAATGATCCGTCAAGTTCAACGCTGGTTCTAGAAAATGTTCCTAGAGCTGATATGACAGTCGACACAACAACTGAAGAGTTGGAAATGTTATATGGACCAATGTATGATGAATATTTCACGAGGGGGAGAAACAAGTTGTATCGAAGTCTTCCGCTGTCACTCATGATAAGAATGATGATACCGATCATCGTCAACAAAAGGATACAACTTCATCTACTTCAACACCGGTTGCTGCAGATTTACCTCCTCAGAATATCACTTCAACAATCGATCCTACAACATCCACAACTACTGTCATTGCTCCAGAGAACACAAATCAAGCAGACAATGCATTATCTGACGAAGACGAATTTATCAACCCATTCGGTACACCGGTACACAAAACTGGAGAGTCTTCTACTCGCCATGTTGATCCGTCAAATATGCATACGTTCTATCAACGACATCCTTCAACACATCATTGGACCCGAGATCATCCTTTGGTTCATGTAATTGGAAACCCTTCACAGCCCGTTCGCACAAGACGACAGCTTAACAACGATGGCGATGTTTGTATGTTCGCACTCGCCGTGAGTTCAGCTGAACCGAAAAACATCAAAGAAGCCATGGCTGATCACGCTTGGATTGAATCGATGACGGATGAACTTCAACAATTTGAACGACTTAAAGTCTGGGAACTTGTTGACAGACCATACGATGTAATACCATTAAGTCTTCGATGGATCTGGAAAAACAAGATGGATGAAGAGAACACGATCATCAAGAATAAATCTAGGCTAGTGGCTAAAGGGTATGGACAGAAAGAGGGTATTGATTTTGAAGAATCATTTGCACCAGTAGCTCGAATGGAAGCGGTCAGGATTTTTCTTGCTTATGCTCCACATAAGGGATTCATTGTCTATCAAATGGACGTCAAGACGGCGTTTCTTAACGGTCCTTTGAAGGAAGAAGTCTATGTCACACAGCCGGAAGGATTCGTCAATCCTCATTATTCTGACAAGGTGTATCGTCTCCACAAAGCACTTTATGGACTCAAGCAAGCTCTAAGGGCGTGGTACGACGAGCTCTCGAAATTTCTGGTCTCCAAAGGTTTCTCAAAAGGTTCCATTGATTTAACTTTGTTCACTTAAAAATATGGGGATGACATTTTGCTTGTGCAAATTTATGTTGATGACATTATTTTCGGGTCTACAAACCCAAAACTTTCAAAATGGTTTGAAAAAGTAATGCACTGCAGATTTGAAATGTCTATGATGGGCGAACTAAAATTCTTTCTAGGAATTCAAGTTCACCAATCCCCAAGTGGTATCTTCATTAACCTAGCTAAGTATTGTCAAGAGATAATCACAAATCATGGTATGACATCATGCGTCCCCGTTGGGACACCATTATCAACCACATCCCTAGATGCTGATTTAGAGGGATTACCCATAGATCAAACGAGATATCGTTCCATGATCGGGTCCCTCATGTACTTGACAACAAGCAGACCTGATATCCATAATGCTACATGTTATTGTGCACGATATCAAGCACGACCCACTGAAAAACACCTCAAGGAGGTTAAATGGATCTTTCGGTACCTTAAGAATACCATTCACATTGGACTCTGGTATCCGAGGGAATCCAGTTTCTTTCTAACAGCCTATTCAGATTCTGATCATGCAGGGTGTCTTGATACACGTAAAAGTACTTCTGGTGGTGCACAATTTCTAGGTCAAGATAAGCTTGTGGGATGGTCTTCCAAGAAGCAGGATTGCACGTCACTGTCATCAGCCGAAGCGGAGTATGTGTCTCTATCTGCGTGTTGTGCTCAAGTTATTTGGATGAGAACACAACTCACGGATTATGGCTTCCACTTTGATAAAGTACCTATGTAGTGTGACTCAAAGTCGGCCATAGCGATCTCCTGCAATCCGGTACAACATTCCCACACGAAGCACATTGATGTCAGATATCACTTCATTAAGGAACAAGTTGAAAAGGGTATTGTTGAATTATACTTTGTTGGAACTGATTACCAATTAGCTGACTTGTTTACAAAAGCTCTTTCGAAAGAGAGGTTTTCGTATCTTGTTAGGCAAATTGGTATGAGATGTTTGACTCCTGCAGAACTGGAGATTCTGGCAAAGAAGCCTGCTTGATTCATCTATCTACATCTACCTGTAAATATTAATGAAAAAGAAAAATACGAAATTAAAAAATCTTTGATAATCCAAAAATATTCTTCTCGACATGTCTTTCAGTATCGATAATATGGACGTGCCTAGAAATGTCGCTCAGAAACGACACGGGTATTTACATAAAGCTCGAATGAAAGTTGTAATTTTTTTTTTCAAAAAATGTCATTTCTATCTTTTTCAAAGGAAATTGTCTCTTTTGGACAATATTTCCAACAATAGGTAGAGCAATCTATCACAGGTTGAGATTGTCACAAAACATTCAACGTTTTGAGCTCAACACAATGGCTTGTAATCACTTTCAGATTGCAACCTGGAACTATATTCATGGGGGAGTGTACGATTTCGTGCTCTTACCCTTAGCAAAAGAAGTTAAATCTTCTTACACTTGAGTGGATTCGTCAAGACATTCAAAGTCTATGAACTCAAGTTTATGCTTTAGAAAAACCTTTTCGACAAAAAGAATTGATTTTTCAAAAAGCGTTGAACACAATTTTTTCAAGAATTTCTCAATGATATTCAAAATCTTTCAAAAATTGTGTGTTCAACAACTCCTATCCTCAAAAGTTTAATGTGGATCAAATCCTCGTAATCACAATTCCATTGGATCAATTTTTGAGGGGGAGCGTTCCAAAATTCATGCTAAGTTTGACACATCTTTCTCCCGAAGTATTTCAAGACTATTTTTCAAAATATATTTTAATCAAATTTGGTATCTCTAATATCAAAAGATTTTATATATTAGAGATAGGGGGAGAAAATGTGATTAAAATGTGATCTAAAGACTCCAACACTCATGGTTACGATCAAATACCCACAACATCTTTAATTCACGACGTTATTGGTGTCAAAATAGTGGTTAGGTTTAAGTCCTATGATCCAACCAGAACCGGAGGGATCTTCCCAGGGACAATCCAATAGATTATTAGAAGTCCTTAGGAAAGATGGAGTAGAACGTGAACGAAGCTGAATGCCGACTAAGTACTGATGATAGTACTGGAACAATCACAACAAGGTGTTGTTAATGATGTCTTGGTAAGCATTGAAGGGGTTGAAGAATGAAAAAGAAATGTAAGGATAAAGGGTGTAAAGAAAGAAGCCCTCGATACAACTTAGGCAGAAATCGGGTCAACTCATCATGAAGACAAACTCATCATGGACCCAGTGATGTGAAGCACAACCCTTTCCTAGCTACTCAGGCTTCTCTCAAAAGAAGTTTGTTTTATTGTCACGGAGATCAACATGACTTCTATTGACTTTCTCACTCCGAGATAGTTGATATTGAATAGGTGGCATCTGCTCCAGCCTCCGAACACTAAAAGTGCACAAATCGAGTCTAGAGCCAAGAGATCAATCAAATCTCGTTAGGACACACGGATGAAGATCAAAAGAGTCCTACCCTATATCCTTGTGATATTGCTAGAACACTCAGAGTGATACTACTTAGTATTCACAATAATGAGTGGAAATCCTTCCAGTGTTAACATCAAACAACACTGCGGTAGGTCATATGCAAGATTCTTTATGAATTGAACATATGTAAAACTGAAAAGCAACAGTGGTTTGATTCTGAATTGATTCAAACTCGTTTTAGGTTTCTACGCAATATCTTTATGGTCTTGCCAGAACATTCAGAGTGATATTCATTAATATTCACAGTAACAATGGAAATCCTTCTAGCGTCAACATCAAACAACGCTACGGTAGGTGACTTGTGAGATTCTTATGAATCAAACGTGTGTCAACTGGAAAGCAACATTGGTAAGATTCTTAATGAATCAAACTTGTTCCAAGAATTTAAATTGATGACTTTAATCAAGCGGATATTTATCCAATTGATTCACTCTTTATGTTCGCAGTCTTGCTTTGAGACGGTCGAGTAAAGAGAACGACTAGTACAGCCGCGAAACCCTGTCAAGGAGATTCTTACTTGAATCTACCTAATCACAGGTACGGTATTTAATATCGTATAACGGTCTTCATCGACCGGAGGTAAAACGCTACCGATTTAGGACGAATGTCAAAGCCATTCGGTCCGTGTCTATGTTTTGTCTCAAGAAGGTGGCATCACGGTGTACTCAGCAAAGTCAAAGATTCAAAACCACATATTCATGCCCAAAGACTTATTCAACAATTAATAGTGTGAGCATGCGGATAAGGACACAAGATCGCAAGATGTCAAAGACAAGTCAAGAATGATTTGAAGATCTCAAGATAAAAGACTAAGTCGAAAGACAATGACAAAGGCTCAAAGATCACATCATGAAGGAACAAAACTACTGTTACACGTTCAAGACTCACTTATGACAAAATTCATAAATCTCCATTGGAATCCAAATATCGAAGAGGAATGACCTCACATTGGGGGAGATTGTTAGCCTCAAAATATTGAGTCAAACAAGCATGTTCGGTCATAGGTTTCTATTGTAATATTTATGAGAACGTTGTAATAGTTAGTTAAATAGTCGTAGTTCACGGGCTTGGATTTAAGCTACTTAAAGCCCAAAAGACAAGCCCGGTCCATACAATATAGCCCATTATGGTTACATGTAAGCCCGGCTATATAAAGCCCTTCCTAGCATGTTAGGAAGGGTGAATGGTCATTAGTACTCTAATTTTCTCTAATCTAATATTCACTAAGTTAATTATCTCCTTCTCTATACTTTTTCTCACTACTTTCTCTCTCTAAAATTCATATCTTTTATATCTCATTTCTTAATCTATCATCATATTATTTGGGACAACAGTATAGAAACCAGTTTTTGTCTTGAGTGGATAAAACCACGTAAACCTGGAATAAACATCAAGAAACACAACATGATAGCGATAACCATCCTTTGAACAAATCAGAGAAGGACCCCACATATCACAGTGAATTAAATCAAGAGGATGATCTGAACGAGAAATATTATTATTAAAAGGTAAACGCTGACTTTTAGCAAGTTGGCACGGCGTGCAAATAACAGGCTTAGGCAACAAGGAAGTAATAGATAATACGCCTAACTTATTCAAAGTTGAAATGACATCAAACGACACATGACCCAGACGGGTATGCCATAATTCATAAGACGCCTTCTTGGATATAGTAGTGGTAGCAACAAAAGCACGATGTTCATCTTTAAGCACATAAAGCCCATTCTCACATTTACCGCTAGCAAGAACCTTTTTGTTGTTTCGTTACTGAATATACAAAAATGGTTGAGAGAACAAAACATCAACAGGATGGTTAGTGGTTAACATGCTTACGGAAAGTAATTTCTTTGTAAGGCTGAGGATGACAATAACATTCCTTAAAGGAATGTTATTGGAGATAACAAAAGATCCCTTATGGGTGATGGGAAGTGTCTTACCATTTCCAAATAAATCATTGTCATTACCTTTGTAAGGAGCCGCATGGTTAAGAGAATCACATGAGGAAGTCATGTGATCCGTAGCACCCGAGTCAACATGCCAATCAAGAGAGTGGGTAGTAACATGGCACTGAGCATGAAAGACCTTTGCTAAAGATTCATCCGTGGATAAAGCTTGAGTAGTATAACGAGCTAGATCTGGGCATGAAGATGCATAATGAACATTGGTTCAGCACCATTGACAGTAAGATGGACGACAGTTTGAGCCACGTCCTCGACCACGTGAACTGGTACCGCGAGAAGAGAATACACGACCTCGACCTTGATAACTAGTAGTATTGTGTTGCGCATTAAAGGCAGCGGGTGGTGTAGTAGTGCCATGAAGGGATGAGAAAAATAACTCATGACTTTCTGCTTGTGAAACCAGGTGACGAAACAAAGGCGCAGGTTTAGTAGCTCGTATGGGAGTAAAGAAAGTCTCATACGAGGGACCCAAAGCACAAAGAAACTAGTTGTAGAAACTAGAAGGGGGGGTTGAATAGTTTCTAGTTAGTTTTCAAAACATTTCGGCTTAATCCACTGTGCGCGGTTCCTTATGTGTACCCGCGGTTCTTTATCAATAAAGAACCGCTGGTCCATTTAGGGAACCGCCGACAGTGAACTTAACCTTTTGTTGCATGTTAAACTTTGACAATCCTTTGTATCAAATTCTTGATCAAGCTTGACTAGATATGAGATGTGTTTGATTGAAAGATAAATACTATAAGTAAGTAAACACACAAGCACATCAAATCAAGAGTACATCAAGCAATAGTCTAAACACTAAGCACACACGTACTAAGCATAAGCTTTTCTGCAACTAGGATGTTTAGACTAAGTGATGTACACTTGACCATATTCTAAACACGAAGCACACACGTACTAAGCCTTAGCTTTTCCGCAACTTAGATATTTAGATTATGATATGCACACAACACACAACACACAACATATAAATACATCTATAATAGTAAAGACATAAATGTAAAGGAAAGTACCAACACGATGATTTATAGTGGTTCGGTCACGAAGCTCCTCTTCGCCCTACTCCACTCCTCGAGTACACCTTACTCGAGAGTTACTTCACTAGTCAACAAACTCCTTAAGGTGGAGAAACCATACACAACATCGCTTATCCAATTTCCGACTCTAAGCTAAAAGTCGAGTCCTAATCTTAGGTAGGACCAATCTACACAACGTCGCCCACTTCACCATTTAACGACACAAGGCTAGATGTCGAGTTCTAATCGAAAGCTAGAACCAATCTTCACGACTCTTCACTTTGAAGCTAAGTGAGAACTTCACACAACACAACTACTAATCACTTTAAAGCTAAGTGAGAACTAACAAGACACAACTACATCACTTTAGAATTTAGTGAGAACTACCTAGACACAACCACATCACTTTAGAGTTTAGTGAGAACTACCAAGACACAACCTAATCTACCCACTAGTTATGTTTTATGGCCCAACATAACAAACCTTATGTTTTATGGCCTAAACACATAAACCATATTGATCTAAGCATACATCACTTAGATCTATAACTCTAACACTATATCCAAGTACTAACAAGACTTGGATCTACACAACTAACACCTAATCCAAGGATACCCATCACTTGGATATTCTACCCTTACAAACACATCCAAGTGTACCCAACACTTGGATCTTCTACATATACATAGTAGGAAGACTAAAAACATAACTTAGATCTATAGAAGGAAAGATCTTCATCATGTAGTGAACCCAACACATCATGGTAATGATAGTGTTCTTCTCTTTGCACTTGAGAGGATGAGGAGATTGAAGATTGAATCACATCTTAAACAAGATTAATCAAAACTAACTAATCAAGGATCTAAGATGGTTTTTGAAAGAAACTGTGCAAAAAGGGTTAAAAGAAAATGTGGAAATGATCCACTATTTATAGGGCAACATTGCAACGGTCAAAAACACCCGCGGTTCCTTATCTCTACCCGCGGTACCTTATCAATAAGGAACCGCGGGTTCCTTTAAGGAACCTCCGCGTCTGAGTCCATGCAAATTTGTCCTTTAGTGGGGATATGCCATCTAGGGTAGTTTATACCCTCAAAGGATATTCCTTTAGCATATGGAATATGCCAAATTCAAATTTCCATTTTCTTTTTAATAAAACATTTTCTTAAAAATAAAGTTAATTAAAATCTTTTGTCACATTTGATTAAAATGTGAGTTTTTAGAAAATATTAATCCTTGATCACTTAGTTAGGTTAATGACATGTTTGTACATACCTTGAGTGATTCATGCCGAATGCGGTCTTGGAGGTGTCGAGAGAAGTATACAAATGTATTCTTGAGTGATTACGAGTACCTTAACATTTTACATAATGTATTGCGAATTATACGTTTGTCATCAACAAAACACAAAGAGATTATATCGACAAAGCATCGTAATGTTTGCACTAACAATCTCCCCCTTTTTGATGATGACAAACAAGTAAACCGCAACACATATTAAAATGCATAAGTTACTCGTTTACACTTACTTCTCCCCCTTTTGTCGAATCAAAAAGGTAGTCAACGTCTTGAAGAAGAGAAGAATCAACGTCGAGAGAGCACACATCCAAAGTGGTTGACATCGATAGCACGTCCTTTGAAGAGGAGAAGAATTAACGTCACACGAGCTTGCATCCAAAAGGTTGATCATCACTAGTAGTCGTCAGTTGAGAGGCGAGAATCCAAACTATAAACCCATCATCCAAGAATATTGAGCTTGCGTCATCCTAGTGAAGTCTTCAATCACCATAGGTTAACTAACTCCATGCATAATAAAATGCTTATCTTCAAGATTCCAAAATTCATTACTAGCAAGATATTCGATGAATGATCTCAAATGTAATGACTTGAACTCTTTCAAATGCTCCCCCTTGATATGAGCTCCCCCTTGCTTGAGACACCAACAAAGCAAGAATAGTGACGAGCTACAAAAATGGGTTAGAAGTGTCCTACAAAACAAGGTTAGTAGACAAGAGCATATATAAAAAGAGGATGATAAACAAGTCGTTTGCACAAACAATGACAAGCATTGAAGAAAGAAGTGTGCACGCGATGCTATCAACAAAAAAAAATAAATAAAGGAGAGGATCGTGACATGATCAATTCACAATTGTTGGAATAGAGATAGAAAAGAAACATCCATACCAATTGTAATGATAATATGTCAAAGGGTAAAAAGCTTAGAATTTTTGGAATCACCCAATAAAATTCAAGATTTAACCATCAACTCTCAAAGAAAAAACAAGGAGAGGATTTTGAGGAAATCAATTCAAAATTGTTGGAATAGAGGTAGAAAAGAAACATCCAAGAATTTGAAGATATCATCTCAAGGGGTTAAAAACATAGAATTGATGGAATCACCCATACTAATTGTAAATTTTAACCGCAATCAACTCTCAAA
Organism: Glebionis coronaria; assembly: GCA_025667525.1. Classification (NCBI taxonomy): domain Eukaryota; kingdom Viridiplantae; phylum Streptophyta; class Magnoliopsida; order Asterales; family Asteraceae; genus Glebionis; species Glebionis coronaria. The sequence goes on along the minus strand of CM046877.1, from coordinate 18,399,638 downwards.
AATAGGAACAAAAATATCTCAACCTAGAGACATTTTTGACCAAAAAAAATAAAGGAAAACCAAAAGCGGATAAATCGACGCTTTAATAAAAAAACGGGATATAGGACATTATAGGCAAAAATGCGTATGAATGTCGACACCAAATGGTGTTTAGCATACGATAAACTACATGCTCAAAGTTTCGTAGCTCTTCTCAATCATTATGGATGTTCAAAGAACAATTACATGATGAGGAAAGGGTAAGGCTCGACTCAAATTAGTTTAGAAAGACTAGAAGAAAGAGACTCGACTTAGAAGAGCATGATTAAAATGAATTGAGAGATACTCAACAAAGAAGTTAAGGATAACTTCAAGAAACTCAACAGAGAAAAAGACCAAAACGAACAAAGGGACTCAATGGCCGCGGTTCGTTAAATAGGTATGTGGTTCATTATCAATAATGAGACCCAAGGTTATTTGAGGAACCGTGAACATTGGGTGTCCAAAACCGATTATTGACTCAAAGGAAAATCACTTGGTCAAACAATTTAACATAAGATGCTAAATGGATTGAAAGTCAATGCTTCGGATATGACTTTTAACAATTGCAATTGCAAGTTATAATTACTTGAATATTTCAAAAGAAATATTTAAGTTGTCAATCTTACTAGGAGAGGAATTAGATATAAATATAACTTTCCTTGACAACCGAGTGAGAAAATAAAGAAGAAAAGAAAGATCACGAGAATAACGAGATCCAAGACTCAAAGAAAAATCATGTTGAAAAACATGAAGGGAAAAACAAGAGAATAAAGATCATACAAAGATGTATGAAACTCAAGCCTAAAACTTAAGCATAATTTTAATCCTAGTTACACTAGAAAACTAAGATTTGCTTAAATTGGATGTCTTAGCAATAAGCAATCCACATGCTTAAATGAAAGACAAGGGTGGTGGCGGAATTTGGTGGGGTGAAAGGTGAAGTCACCAAGGGTTCAACAAAGTCATTCACAATGGGAATGCTTTGGATGGGTGATGTGGGTGAGTTTGAAGGGGTAAAAGGTGAAGTCACCAAGGTATCAATAAAGTCATTCACAATGGGAATGCTTTGGATGGGTTGAGGTTGGATAGTCACATCCAAGAGAGTACTTGGAGTGAAGGGTGAGGTTAGCTCATTCATTCTAGATTGGAATGAAGAGAAGGTAGAACCATGTGAATGATTGGTACCATGGGTTGAGGTAGTCTTGCATGAAGCAAGAGGCGGTGAAGGTGATGAAGAGATGAGAATTGGAACAATCTCATTCTTGGGTGTGTGAAAGGGTGAAGAGTTAAGTTTGGGCAACTTAATCTTAATTTTGAGGTGCCTCTTTGAAGAGGAGGTTTTGGATGAATTGGAGGTTCTTGTAGAACATGGTAGTAATGGGTGGTTTAAGGGGTAAGGATGAATGGTTTGAGGTGTAAAGAACATGGCTAACAAGGTGGGTTTAAAAGGGTGAGGGGATGATCCAAACTAGTAAAGGGTTAAAAAGGGAAAGCCCAAGATATTTTGGGAGTGATCAAAGGTTTGAAACAAAGATTCCAAAGGGTGTTGGAACAATTGGGAAGTTTCAGAAAACCCGAATTTGAGAGCTTCTGCCCGCGGTTCTTTATCTCCACCGGCGGTTCCATATTGATATGGAGCCGCGGTCTATTTAATGAACCGCCTACAGAGGCTAGGTTTAGGTGGTGAAGGAGGATTTTCCAATTCAGCAAATCCTAATTTTCTAGTCTAACTTATCATAAAGTCATGCTTAAGAGCAATAGAAACTAGAACGCACACAAAGGAAAGACACATAGGTTCAATTAGCACGTAAGAGGAAAGCTAAGAAAAACCTAATGGCTACAAAAGAAAAAGACTCCTAATGACATATAAAGTTCATCAAAGTAAACTATCATTAGTCATATATAGGAAGAGCCATTGAGCCAATTTAGAGAATGAGTATGAGACTATCACTAGAGGTGTTCAATTAAGGCTAAACACGACTATTTTTACGAGTTATACACCAACTCAACTTCCCACATGGAAGTAATTCAACCGCTAGGTCAAATTAAGATCCTAGTGCATAAATTCTCTAGTAGTCATTCTCAAGTTAGACAAAATGTAATTCCAACATTTGCCTAATAAAGTTTAGCAAGGATGAAACTTGCATGGCGACACAATGCGTGACCTAATGAGGGTTAAGAATGCACCATTGCATATCTTGACAAAAGAGTCTAGTTAAGGTTAATTACCTTAATAGATCTTGAGGCCAATAACATTGAATTGTACAAACCAAGTTTACACAATTTGTTAGAACACTCTTGATTGGTCTTTCAGAAATGACACATTTATAAATTGCATAGCAATGTAAATTACTTGAGTATTTCGGATGAAACATCCAAGTTATCAAACCGACTCTATTGTGCATTATAAGTAATTATTAAACAAAATATGTCTAACAATTTGAACAAGTAGATTCAATATAACACCATCAAAACAAGTGTGAGTTATGATCCGATGTATATTATTAATAAACCACATTCATGTCTACACTAAAAAAACATGTCAATTAGATTCGATAATGATACCAATCATAGTTTGAATAATGCATTGATATTTAATCAAAATCTTTCTTGATTCCCACAAGCACTCTTTTAAGAGAAAATAACTAAGATTTTCAAAGGGTGTTTCATGTTTTATAGTGAGACATTTATCTACTTGAACTAATAACACAATGATCGAGTAAGACGACCCAAATCAATAGATTTGATAAGCTCCCAAAGCTTTCAAATCTAAGAGTGTTAATAAACATAACGAGGTGTACATGATGTTTAAATAACATATATAAACCTAGAGATGTTTATCCTATATGCAATGCACAAATAATGTTGCAACCAAAATGCAAGAAATCTAGCATACATCCTAATTAGGAAGAACTAGATACTAACAAATACCAAGCAAGGCACAAGAGACTAGACATATAAGCAATACTACTACAAATAGCAAGGAACACTTAATAATGTCTACATATAATAATAACACACAAAGAAACACACACAAACAATTAGCTTAACACATAAAAGCATTCGTCCATGTTTTGAGTGTTAGATATACCAACGTATACATAGCTTGATCTTATTTGAAAATAGTTTTCGACACATTTCAAAATTTAATTAAGTTCAACACTTTATAAATATATCAATTTACAAAGATATATCAACAAGAGATGTCCAACTTAATATAAAAGAGTAAAACACAAGTTTTACGACAAACCGAGACTCAACACTTTGGACAAAGTATAGAACTTATAAAACATTTAAATTTTAAAGTTTGAATAAAGGTTTAGAAGCATTTTTAATTGAAAGAAAACTCAATTATGTTCGAAACGCCGGGTGGCACGACTTCTACGGACTTACGGTTGGTTTTATATGATTTTTCAAATTTTGCAAAAATCTGAGTCAGACTGGCCGCGGTTCCTTATTGATAAGGAACCTCGGGGAAGAGATAAAGAACCGCGTCCAGAGGGCAAAAATGGGATTTTTGGCCAAAATCATTTGGTAACTTTTTGGAAGGACTTAGGACTCTAAAAAATCATGTTAGACACATAGGACCCGTATTTTAGAGTTAATTATGACATAAAAGATTTTTATACTTCCAAACATGAAAAGATTTAATTCAAGCTATTATACAAAATTTATTTAACACCAAAACTTGTACGAATGAAACAACAAAACACATTTCATAAGTAATCACTCTTCATGAACAATTTGATACAAAGATCATCTCTATTTTTAAAAACCGTTTTCATTTTGAAAACCATTTGTTTTGAAAAACTAGAGCAAGGATCGATCCAAGCTTTAAAGTACAATATACTTCAAAGATCTTGTGTGACCATCGCTCTGATACCAATTGTAGAAACTAGAAGGGGGGGTTGAATAGTTTCTAGTTAGTTTTCAAAACATCTCGGCTTAATCCACTGTGCGCGGTTCCTTATGTGTACCCGCGGTTCTTTATCAATAAAGAACCGTCGGTCCATTTAGGGAACCGCCGACAGTGAACTTAACCTTTTGTTGCATGTTAAACTTTGACAATCCTTTGTATCAAATTCTTGATCAAGCTTGACTAGATATGAGATGTGTTTGATTGAAAGATAAATACTATAAGTAAGTAAACACACAAACACATCAAATCAAGAGTACATCAAGCAATAGTCTAAACACTAAGCACACACGTACTAAGCATAAGCTTTTCCGCAACTAGGATGTTTAGACTAAGTGATGTACACTTGACCATAATCTAAACACGAAGCACACACGTACTAAGCCTTAGCTTTTCCGCAACTTAGATGTTTAGATTATGAGATGCACACAACACACAACATACATCTATAATAGTAAAGACATAAATGTAAAGGAAAGTACCGACACGATGATTTATAGTGGTTCGGTCACGAAGCTCCTCTTCGCCCTACTCCACTCCTCGAGTACACCTTACTCGAGAGTTACTTCACTAGTCAACAAACTCCTTAAGGTGGAGAAACCATACACAACGTCGCTTATCCAATTTCCGACTCTAAGCTAAAAGTCGAGTCCTAATCTTAGGTAGGACCAATCTACACAACGTCGCCCACTTCACCATTTAACAACACAAGGCTAGATGTCGAGTTCTAATCGAAAGCTAGAACCAATCTTCACGACTCTTCACTTTGAAGCTAAGTGAGAACTTCACACAACACAACTACTAATCACTTTAAAGCTAAGTGAGAACTCACAAGACACAACCACGTCACTTTAGAGTTTAGTGAGAACTACCTAGACACAACCACATCACTTTATAGTTTAGTGAGAACTACCAAGACACAACCTAATCTACCCACTAGTTATGTTTTATGGCCCAACATAACAAACCTTGTGTTTTATGGCCTAAACACATAAACCATATAGATCTAAGCACACATCACTTAGATCTATAACTCTAACACTATATCCAAGTACTAACAAGACTTGGATCTACACAACTAACACCTAATCCAAGGATACCCATCACTTGGATATTCTACCCTTACAAACACATCCAAGTGTACCCAACACTTGGATCTTCTACATATACATAGTAGGAAGACTAAAAACATAACCTAGATCCATAGAAGGAAAGATCTTCATCATGTAGTGAACCCAACACATCATGGTAATGATAGTGTTCTTCTCTTTGCACTTGAGAGGATGAGGAGATTGAAGATTGAATCACATCTTAAACAAGATTAATCAAAACTAACTAATCAAGGATCTAAGATGGTTTTTGAAAGAAACTGTGCAAAAAGGGTTAAAAGAAAATGTGGAAATGATCCACTATTTATAGGGCAACATTGCAACGGTCAAAAACACCGGCGGTTCCTTATCTCTACCCACGGTACCTTATCAATAAGGAACCGCGGGTTCCTTTAAGGAACCTCCGCGTCGGAGTCCGTGCAAATTTGTCCTTTAGTGGGGATATGCCATCTGGGGTAGTTTATACCCTCAAAGGATATTCCTTTAGCATATGGAATATGCCAAATTCAAATTTCCATTTTCTTTTTAATAAAACATTTTCTTAAAAATAAAGTTAATTAAAATCTTTTGTCATATTTGATTAAAATGTGAGTTTTAAGAAAATATTAATCCTTGATCACTTAGTTAGGTTAATGACATGTTTGTACATACCTTGAGTGATTCATGCCGAATGCGGTCTTGGAGGTGTCGAGAGAAGTATACAAATGTATTCTTGAGTGATTACGAGTACCTTAACATTTTACATAATGTATTGCGAATTATACGTTTGTCATCAACAAAACACAAAGAGATTATATCGACAAAGCATCGTAATGTTTGCACTAACACTAGTGTATCTTATCAAGATCAGCAACCGGATGTCCAATAGCCGAGAGTTGATCACAAATAGCTTTAAATTTTCTGAAAAATTCAGAAACAGATGATGTACCTTTGGTAAGTTGGCATAGAGAATCACGTAACGAATGAACACGTTCAACGGAAGCATTGCTATAGGCGGCTGCAAGTGCAAGCCAAATCTGCTGTGCTGTGGTGAGACCAAGAACCTCAGCAGCAGATTCTTCAGTAAGCGACGCGTGTAAGAGAATGAACGCACGTTGATCAACCTCCTTCCAAGTGATTTGGTCAGGGTTTTGCTCTTGTTTTCCATCGACAAGAAATGTAGCAGATGGTGATGGTGAAGTTCCATCGACATGACCCAACAATTTTTGATAGGTAAAGATAGGGAGAATGTGATTACGCCATAACATGTAATTGGTAGATGATAGTTTAATGGTCATCATATTAAGTAGTGTGTTCATGGAAAAAGATGAATCATTAGAGGTGGAGGCGACCATGATTAGGGTTCCATGAAAAGAGAAACTTAGGGAGAGAGAAAAAAAATAGGTGAGGAGGGAGGGTTAATAGGCTGATACCATGAGAAGAATATGGTCAAAAACCTCATCAAAGTATTAGGTGAGGATATCTTATTTATACGTATAATACATCTTACATTGTACAAAAATCACTCCTATGATTGAGGAGATGACTAGGTAATCATACATACAATCACTTATCATAAATACAATTATTATCTGTTAATAAGGTCTTATGTGAAAGAAAATGATTGAAATTGGGTTTATTAAATATAAGTGTTCGAGTTTCTATCATTTTTTATTCCTTATTTAAATTGTATGACTAAAATTATTATTTTTATCTTATTTCTTACTCTTACTTGATCTATTCTAGAGTGCTTGCTGTTCGAAAGCCAGACCTAGCCAGTCAAGACCGGACCCGATCAAAACGGACTTTGGTCGAAACACTGGATCAAAATGGTCCGGTTCCGTCCACTCCGGCCTAACAAGGCATTGTTGTCGGATTTTTTTAGGATCGAACCCGAGCAAAAAACGAAAATAATGAAAATGATGGATAGACAATTGGACTAAAATAAGTCCAGTGTGTTCCGTTGGTCTGGTTCGACTGTTCGAGTCGGTTTCTGTATATACGCTCTCTACAGTCCATAAACCAATCGACTTAGAAGCCCAATGGGCTAATTTCTTTACATATTTATGCCATCGTCTTATTTATAGACTTTTTAGCCGCCATATTAATAGCATAAATAACACAAATCAATAAGGAAATCATCAAAAACCCCAACGTTCAAACCTAAAGCATGAATCGACAGAAAGAACTCAAGTTGTCAAGCGACTACATACCTATCGAAATCCATGGCGAAATCATGAAAAGGCTTCCTCTCAAATCATTGCTTCGATTCAGATGCGTATCAAAACCATGGGATTCTCTCATCCGTAGCTCTAAGTTTATTCGTGACTACCACGCCTTCCACCCTGAACAGCCTTACCATCGTTTACTAATAAGACTCTCTTTGAAAGGTCGGAATAACGGCAAGGAGAAGTATTTTTGGATCTTGCATGATGCTACGTTCCCCAAGCAGATGCTTCCCAAGATTATCCAGGAGAAGTATTTCACAATCCTGTATGATGATACGTTCCCCAAGCAGATGCTTCCCGATATTATTCTCGAGTCTGTTAGACGAATTACAGATACAATGACAGTATGCAGCTCTCATGGCTTATTGGTTTTGGGATTTGTCCTCATACTAGTGACCTTAATTAAGCTGGTCAAAATTATACGGAGTATCGCATTTTGGATCGGATATTCCTATGCAAGTTGAGATTTTTACATTGAAATCAGGTTCTTTGAGAAGTCTAAGGGGGTGTTTGGATGTGCGGTTAGGAGGAGATTATCTCCAAATCTCAGTTTCAAAATGGAGACAAGTTAAAAATAAGTGTTTGGGTAATAAATGGAGATAAGTGATTATTTGCGTTTAGAATCTCTAAAATGGAGTTTTGAAAAAGTTAGTGGGGAGCTACTTATTTCATTTTCAAAATAGAGTTTTTGGAAAAGTAAGCTTTCAAAATGGAGTTTATAATCAAATAATCAAATTTGCCAAACACTCAAAAAAGTGATTATTTGATTATTGCGATTTCAAACTGGAATATCAAATCCAAACACTATTTTTTAAAATGGAGTTTTCAAATTGATGATTTTTCAAAATTGAGTTTTCAAAATGAATAATTTGTTTTCAATAAGCACATCCAAACACCCACTAAATAGCAACCTCCTGTCGCGTAAATCAATTGTTTTTACACATAAGCAGGTAGTTATAGACCAATTTATTTATTGGCTTGCTAGTGAATTTTTTTACGTGGATGGTGAAGAACACTATAAATGTCTAATTATGTCATTCGATATGATAAGTGAAGAGTTTGAAGAATGATAGGTGTGAAAACACCCATCCTTTTACCACTTATTTCTTACTAAAGCAAGACCAAAACGCGTGTTTAATATCATTTGTTTGGAATTATGCGTGGTTTGTGTGTTTGTTGTGTTTTCAGAGCCAACCGGATAAATATTGAAGAAAACATGGGATTGCACGGGTTTTATCAAAGAAAAAGACTCAAGCCGAAGTCTATAGTCCAAGAGATGCAAAAGATTTGAAGTCATTGGGCCTATTTGAAGATTTATCGAAGAAAAGGACCAAAGATGGAAGATTTACATATGTCGAAGGAACTCAAGTCTATTAAACGAAGAAATTAAAAGACGAGTTGAATTTAATCGTCGACAAATCCCGAATCAGAATCGAAAACGTCAACTTTTCTGAAAACACGAGAAGACAAGAAGAAAGGGAGAAAACCCACTCACCAACCAACCACTAGGCCTATAAATAGGAATCACCCTCACACTTTTTGAGGAGGTTTTTCATTTTTCCAGTCTTTCTTTTCTTTCGTAGGAAGCCAACACCATTAAGGTGTTGGTGATTTTTCATTCTTGTTGAATCTTTGATTTTGTAAGTGTTTAATCTTTCCTTTTGTTTACTCTACATTAATCTATCAATATAATCCTTCCATTAATCTTGTTCATCTTCATCTTTTTGATTTAAAGCTTAAAGTTCTTATTTGGTTGATTTTGATCTTCAAAAGTTATTGGGTTTTGTGTTTTTATTGTTGGGATTTAATGTTTATGGTTAGTAGATGATTAGTGTTTAGTTTGGTTTAAATCGTTTGGTTAAATTTGGCTTGTTTTGATTAAAATCGTATTACTCTGTTCTTTCTGTTTACTGTTCTTCGTCCCCAGTATTCCGGATCAACCGGATATTCCGGATCAGTTACTTATTCCGAATCAAGCATTGTTTGCATTTATTCCGAATCAATATTGTTCATCCGGAGTATTTTATATTCCGGATCAAAACCTTTCATCCGGAATAACCTATTATTTCGGATCAACTCATTATTCCGCATCAACCTTTTATTCCGCATGAGCTTATATTCCGCATGAGCTTATATTCCGCATCAACTCTTTTATTCCGTATCAACTCATTATTCCGCATGAGCTTATATTCCGCATGAGCTTAAATTCCGCATCAACAGTTTATTCTGCATGAGCCTAATATTCCGCATGAGTAAGATATTCCGAATGAAGGATTTTTGTCTGATATATTCCGAATAAAGGGTACATTCCGAATCAAGCATTTTTCAGGGTATTTACAATTACTGTTTTATTTAAATTCAAGTTTTATTTTTATTAATTAATTGCTTCTAGTTTACTTTTATTTACTTCACGCATTTACCTTTTTAGTAGAATAGAAAACCAAACCCCCTATTTGTCACCAAGAACAACTATTCCACTTTAAGCCGTGATCATTCGAGAAGATTCCGAGAGAATAATCTGAACCCCATTGCAAAAACATAGTATCAAATGGCGCCGCTGTCGGCTCTTCTCGTTAAGATTAACAGTTTTTTGTGAGAACTTAGATTTTGGGATCCGTTCACCGTGAACGTTACTTTTTCATATAAAATTTTCAAAAATCCTAAAATTAAAAAACAAAAAAAAAAACCAAAAATATTTCTGCTTTGTTTTTGCTTTGTTAGTTCTTTTGCAGGTGTATGCGCACCCGATCAACGTCTTATCAAGAGCCCGAGCCTCTCGAAGACTTAGACATGGCCGGTGTACACAACAACTACAATAATCCACCTCAAAACAATAACAACAACAATGAACCTCTACCGGAAAATCGCCCGATGATTGAACTTTTGCATGCACATGTGGAGGGCAACAATGATCCAATTGTCATACCCGCGATTGCAGCCAACAACTTTGAGCTCAAATCCGGCTTTATTCAGATGGTCTCTACTCAACCATTCTTGGGGCGTACCGTTGATGATCCTCATGACCACATCAAAAGGTTCCTGCAACTCACGAATACGGTCAAATTCAATGGTGTTCCACAAGAGGTAATCCGTTTACAACTTTTTCTTTTCTCCTTAGAGGGACAAGCCCGTCATTGGCTTGCAAAGGAACCGCCACAAAGTATTCTTACGTGGACGGATTTGGAGACCAAATTCATAAACTACTTTTTCCCGCCCTCTCGTACTACCGCTTTGCGGAATGAAATTATTAATTTTGAACAAAAGTACGATGAGTCTTTTAGTGAATCTTGGGACCGTTTTAAAGACCTTTTAAGAAAGTGCCCACAACATGGTTTTACCAAAGTGCACCAAATTAATACTTTTTACAATGGTTTAAGCATGAATGACCAAGATTCACTAAACAGTGCCTCGGGGGGTAATATTTTGGTTAAGAGCTCTAATGCCGCTTGGGATATTATCGATAATAAGTCTAGAGTGCAAACCAAGAGTGTTCGGACCAATGCCGCTAGTGCTAGTACTAGTGACAACGACAAGCGACTTGACAAAATTACTACGCTTCTTGAATCGCTTGCTACCCAAACCGCTAGCAACACCAACAGCATTAACGCTAAAAACGCTCAAGTCAATGCTGTCAGCCAACCATGTGAAATATGCGGGGGTCCTCACTCTTACACCACTTGTACCACCACCCAAGACTACCCTTCTGAGAATGTTAACGCAGCATACGGTACCTATCCTCCGGCCGCTTATCAAGCTCGTCCTCAAGGAGACCGCAACTTGCTCAGCTATCGCTCAAACAACTTTCTTTCCCGACCCGGTTTTCCTCCTAACAACCCAAACCAACAACAAAACCTCAATCGTCCTCCTCAACAACAACCTCGTGCACCATACCAACCACCTCAAAGACAACCATATCCACCTCAAAGAAACAACCAAGTTTACCAACAACCTGCTTATCAACCACCCGCCTACCATGCTCCTCCTCCCAACCAACCCACCGCATTACACCAAGATGTTGAAACCTACAAGAGGACCAATGATGCGATCGTGGAAAATCTCCAGCGGGAAGTGCTCAACTTGAAAGCAGACATGGTGAAACAAGGGAACGATCTTCGAGCTGATATGCGAAACACTTTGGCCAGTCAAACGAATGACTTAAGGAACATGATGGTTGGTTTCTTCCAAGGTAATCAATCCTCTTCTTCGGGTACTCTTCCGAGTAACACCGTTGTGAATCCAAGAGGGGAGATGAAAGCAATCACCACTCGCAGTGGCAAAGGTACCAAGGAACCCGAGCTTCCTATACCTCCACCGGTGATTGTGACTAAGGAAAACGAGTCACCTACTCATATTCCTCATCCTTCTACTTCCCAAATTTCTCCACCTCTTACTTCTACCCCTCCTCCACCCAAGGATGTGAGTGATCCTACCATTCCAAAGCCTTCCTCTTCTTCCGATATACCTTATCCCTCAAGGTTGAGGAAAGAGAAGTTCAAAAGCAAGGATGATATTCAAGTTTCGAACTTTCTCAAAATGTTTAAACAATTGAATTTCAACATCTCCTTCGCTGAGGCTCTCGCTCATATGCCTAAATATGCGAAAATGTTCAAAGATCTTCTTAGCGACAAGGAGAAGCTTCTTGATATTGCTAATACCCAACTTAACGAGAATTGCTCTGCAGTGCTCTTAAGGAAATTGCCAACCAAACTTGGTGACCCGGGTCGCTTCTTAATCCCTTGCAACTTCCCGGGAGTAGAGAGTTGCATGGCCCTAGCCGATCTAGGTGCCAGTATTAACTTAATGCCTTTAAGTGTTTGGAAGCAATTATCTCTCCCTGAGCTAGTCCCCACCAAAATGACTTTGGAATTAGCTAACCGTACGGTTGCTTATCCAGTGGGGATAGCCGAAGACGTTTTTGTAGGAGTCGACAAATTCACTTTTCTCGCCGATTTCGTCGTAGTCGACTACGATATGGACCCTCGTGTGCCATTAATCTTTGGACGTCCATTCCTGAGGACCGGTCGCACTCTCATCGATGTAGAAGCGGGTGAGCTTATCATGAGAGTAGGTGACGATAAAATCGTTTTCAACATGGGAAAGCTTTCTAAACAGCCTTATTCATAGGAGAGTGTTAATTGTATCGACGTTCTTGATGAGGCTTGTGAAGAACACTTCAAAGATGCTTGTAAAAGTATTCCTACCTCTCCTCCCAATGTTGAGACCGTTTCCTCTATTGATTCATCATTTACTCTATTTGGAGAAAGTGATTTCCTTTGGAAAGATTTTGAAGCAACCATGGGAGATGTGAACTTAAAAAATGACGATTCTCCCACCGATTGGGATGAAGACATTCGTCTCATTGAGAAACTTCTCAAAGAGGACCACATTTCTCCACCATCTCCCAAGGATATTGCTATCGATGAACCGAATTTGAATCCGCCTCCCATCGAAAATCCTCCGGATTTAGAGCTTAAGGAGTTGCCGTCCCATCTCGAGTACGTATTCCTTGAAGATAAGAAGAAGTCGCCCGTCATCATTGCTAAGGACTTGAAAGAAGAAGAGAAATCTCGCCTCATCGCCGTGCTTAAAGATCATAAGAAGGTAATTGCTTGGAAAATTTCCGATATCCGCGGAATTGATCCAAACTTTTGTACTCACAACATTCTCATGGAAGATGACTTTAAACCCGCAATCCAGAGCCAAAGAAGGGTTAATCCTCGAATTCATGACGTCATCAAACAAGAGGTTATCAAACTTCTAGATGCCGGCTTGATTTACCCTATTTCGGATTCGCCATGGGTAAGTCCCGTCCATTGTGTGCCCAAGAAGGGCGGAATAACCGTTGTTCCCAATGAACACAACGAGTTGATTCCCACTCGTCTCGTTACTGGGTGGAGAGTTTGTATCGACTATCACAAACTCAATGATGCCACGAGAAAAGATCATTTTCCTCTTCCTTTCATGGATCAAATGCTCGAGCGTCTAGTGGGTAATGACTACTACTGCTTCTTAGACGGTTTCTCCGGGTATTTTCAAATTCCCATCGATCCCAAAGACCAAGTAAAGACCACATTCACTTGTCCCTACGGAACATTTGCTTACAAACGCATGCCTTTCGGTTTATGCAATGCTCCTGGGACGTTCCAAAGGTGTATGATGGCTATCTTTCATGACATGGTTGAAGAAACTATGGAAGTATTCATGGATGATTTCTCGGTTTATGGCAATTCTTTCTCTGCTTGCCTTGCCAATTTAGAACGTATGCTTAAGCGGTGTGAAGACACTCGCCTCGTTCTCAATTGGGAAAAATGCCATTTCATGGTAAAAGAGGGCATCGTGCTAGGACACAAAATCTACAAAGCCGGTCTTGAAGTGGACCATGCTAAAGTCGATGTTATTGCTAAACTGCCTCCACCTTCAACCGTGAAGGGTGTGAGAAGTTTCCTTGGTCATGCGGGCTTCTACCGTCGATTCATCAAAGATTTTTCTAAAATCGCTCGCCCGATGACCCACCTCTTGGAAAAAGATACTCCTTTTATCTTTTCCAAAGAGTGTATTGAAGCCTTCAACCTTCTTAAGGATAAGCTAACTAAGGCACCGGTCTTGGTTACCCCTAACTGGGAGCTGCCTTTCGAATTGATGTGCGATGCTAACGACTTTGCTATTGGAGCGGTTTTGGGCCAAAGAGTGAACAAACACTTCCAACCGATCCATTATGCTAGCAAGACAATGACGGGGGCTCAATTGCATTACACGACAATCGAAAAAGAGCTTTTAGCTGTTGTCTATGCTTTTGAAAAATTTCGCCCCTATCTTGTCCTTTCTACCACCATCGCGTGTACCGATCATTCCGCGTTGAAGTACTTGTTAACTAAACAAGATTCCAAATCAAGATTTCTTCGCTGGGTTTTGCTACTTCAAGAATTTAAAATCGAAATTCGTGATAAGAAGGGAGCGGAAAACCTAGCCGCGAATCATCTCAGTAGACTTGAGGATCCTTATCAAGGGGATCATCCGAACAAAGAAATCAATGATTCTTTTCCCCTGGAGACCTTAATGTCTATCAACTCGAATTCTGATGAAACCCCGTGGTTTGCGGACATTGCAAACTACTTGGCGGGTGGAATTCTCGTTGATGGGTTAACATCCCAACAAAAGAAAAAGTTATTCAAAGATATTAAGACTTACTTTTGGGATGACCCGTATCTATTCAAACAATGTGCTGATTTGATTATTCGCCGATGTGTTAATGGACCGGCAGCTCTAGATATTCTCGAAGCTTGCCACAAAGGACCCACCGGTGGTCACTATGGTCCCAACTACACCGCCAAAAAAGTGTTTGACTCGGGATTTTATTGGCCCACCATTTACCGTGATGCTCACGAGATGGTTAAACATTGTGATGCTTGCCAAAAATAAGGCAAGATCACACATAAAGATGAGATGCCTCAAAATTTCATACAAGAATGTGAAATCTTTGATGTTTGGGGTATCGACTTTACGGGGCCATTCCCTTCCTCTAAAGGAAACAAATACATCCTTGTAGCCGTTGACTACGTTTCTAAATGGGTTGAAGCCAAAGCTTTACCCACTAATGACGCAAAGGTGGTTTGTAACTTTTTGAAATCGCTATTCGCTAGATTCGGTGTGCCTCGTGCCATTATTAGTGATCGCGGGACTCATTTTTGCAATGATCAATTCGCAAGAGTCATGGCTAAGTATGGTGTAAATCATCGTCTTTCCACCGCCTACCACCCACAAACTAATGGCCAGGCTGAAATCTCTAACCGAGGATTAAAGCGAATTCTTGAACGAACCGTGGGAGAGCATCGTGCCTCATGGGCCGATAAACTTGATGATGCTCTGTGGGCTTTTCGTACCGCATACAAGACTCCGATTGGTTGTACACCATATCGTCTCGTGTACGGGAAAGCATGCCACCTCCCCATTGAGTTGGAGCACAAGGCTTACTGGGCCTTGAAGTGGGCTAATTTCGATATCAACAAAGCCGGTGACCTAAGCAAAATCCAACTCAATGAGCTGAATGAACTCCGGAATGAAGCTTATGAAAATTCTTTGATCTATAAGGAAAAGACTAAGCTCATTCACGACTCTAAGATTAAAAACCGAGAGTTCCAAGTTGGAGACAAAGTGTTACTCTTTAAATCTCGGTTGAAAATCTTTTCGGGCAAGCTGAAATCTCGTTGGTCCGACCCATTCACCATTGCCCAAATTTTTCCATATGGTACTCTCGAGCTCGCTCAACCTAATGGACCTAATTTTAAGGTGAATGGCCAACGAGTGAAGTTGTACTATGGTGAGGACATCTCTCATGAGATGATTCCATCCCTCACCACGTTTCCCATGAACTAATTTTGGGTCGAGTCAGGCTCGTGACTCGGTTATCAAAAACAAACGCTCCTCCGGAGGCAACCCGAGTATCTATCCTTTTTAGTTTAACCTCCTAAGTGTAGGGGAACCTCTATAGGTTGTTTGTGTTTGTATGGTGATGTGGTTACAGGGATAAATGCACTTTTGGAACCTTTGCAGAACCGTGCTCCCGTGTTATCTGAAATCCGGTTCTATCTCTCAACTATCGTGATTCAATTTTCTTCATACTCACATTTGAAATTGATCACTTTAGTCGTCTCTTCCTTAGCTTGATTTAACAACGTGCACAATGTCATAAGTGTAGGGGAGACTTTTGCCACATGCTTAAACATTGAGGACAATGTTTATCTTAAGTGTAGGGGGGACTTCTATCGAAGTTTTAAGTGGACTTTTCCATTAAAATGCCTTCATTTAACCGGAAAATCATCTTTTTCAGCATTTTTTCAAATTTTTAATTAACTTTGGCCATTTAGTCGTAATTTTTAAATTTTTATCATTGCTTTCATATGTATATATCCCGCAATAAAGTCAAAAATATTAATAAAGTGGTGTAGCTAGTTTTGAAGTCTTTGACATATTAGACCCGTTGCGATTATTTTGACTCAACCCGAATAGACTTATCTAAGTTTATTCTAGCTAGTATCCTTAACCATGTAGATCTTAATTGGTTTATTAGGCTAAGCATCCACGAGTCTCATTACTTGAGATTTTAAATTGTGGAGAACAAGAAATGATAGAGTCAATTATAAGTCGGTATTCTTGCACAAGCACACTTGGTGTGATTATCTGCCTATTCTCCCATCACTTGCTAATAATTTATCTGCAATAAGTAAGGTCGTACGATTTGAAAAGTTACTTAGCTTCTAGCCCAAGATCGTTTAAAAGTTGCTCGGTAATGATAAGAGTTCATAGCTAATAAGTGTGTAAACACTTATCCTTTTGTCACTAAAATCAAGGAAAAACAAGACCGAATCATGTGTTTTATATCATAAAAGTCGGAATTACGCGTGGTTTTGTGTTTTGTGTGTTAAATAGGTACAAATGATCAAAAGAAGAGAAAACACGGGATTTCACGGTCAAATGTCGAAGAAAAGTCAAGAAAGAGTCGAAGACAAAGTCAAAAGACCGAAGTGTGCCGAAGATCATGAAAACCGACAAAGTCGACTTAATTTTGAAGAAATGATCAAGAAAGTCGAATTCGAGCTCTTTTTAATGGAATTAATCATTTTGAAGATATTCGAGCCAATTGGGTCCCACATTGGGTTAATGGGCTCAAAAGCCCATTTGAAAGTTTGTGTTACTTGATATAAACCCAAAAATAGCCCAAGTCTCTCTTTATGGAACGGATTGGAAGCAATTGGGCCTCAAGGCCATTACTTAATAAACATGGGACGTTTTTTTTTGTTGCTAGATAAACTGGTCAAAGTTACCAGTCAAACCTCACATTCGTTTTCACCCCAAACTTCACCCCACGTGTCCATTCACCCACCCAACTTAATAAATAAAAACAAAACAACTTTTTTATCCCACACCCACTTTTATTTCGTTATAAACGAAACACACACACACACTCTTTTGTTTTTACTGCTCATCCTCTCCTCCAAAACCGCAGCCATTCCCCTCAAACCCTAATTTTTTATCTGCCAAAATTAACCACAAAATAGATGGGGCTTTTTACATCAAAGGTTAATTCACATTAAAACAAATAAATCCCCCAATGAAATCAGAAGCAGCACTCATCAGGGTCCTCATTCTCTCTCCGACGTGGCTTCCTTTGCTTGTTTTGATTGGCTATGACACCTCACCACAAACCCCTCAACCAATTACATCATTCCACATCATACTCAAACAAACATAAATAGCACATCAAGAGCCATGCTGGCAATCCGTGGATACAAGGGCGTTTTTCAACCGTTGATCAAGAGAAGAAAAGAGAGAGAAAGAAGAATGAAGAAATCAAGGGCTGAGATTCTACTCCGTGGGCACCAAGGTTTGAGGGTTTTCCCTATAAAACCCCCATTTCTCACATGTAATGGTGTAACTTTTTCTTTATTTTAATTTTCAGTAAAATTAGATTAGGGTTTAGATTTAATCTTGTATTTCTCTTAATTTTCAGCAATTGTAATTTGGATTTTAATTAATGAAAAGTTTTATAGTTTATTAATTTTCGTCTTATTACTGTTAAGTTTCATCTTTAATTTGCTTTAAGTTTTTTAATTCTACTGTTCACGTTTTATTATTATCATTCGGTTAAAAAAATAATAATAAAAAAAAATTAAAAAAATAAAAGAAAAGTGGATAATTAATTCTTCCCTACTGGAAGAATTTTAAGTTTACTGTTCGGAGGTATTGTTTGGTTCGAGGGTTTTGATCCGAGAGAAGGACGATGGTGTTGATGACTTAAGGTGTTTGTTTCGGTTCAAAAGGTGGCTCAGCGCCAACCTTCTACTCAAAGGAATCATCACAAGGTGTCAATCTTCTTTTTATTGTTTTTTTTAACTTTATGCTTATGTTTTACTTATGTTTATTTGATTTTGAGTTTGAGTTGATGATTGTTTAAATCTGCTTATTAAGGTTCAGTTTGTTTGTGTTGATTTAAATTTGTTAGGATATTAGTCGTTTGGATCTGCTTACTGTATAAATGATTTATGTTGATTTTTTGATTTAATTGAATTTGCTAGTAATATTAGAATCTATTATAAATCTGCTTTTTATTTGATTTTTAGCTTTATCTGTGTTTGGGGTTTGAATCAGTTAATATCTGCTTATCTGACTTGCTTATTTTATTTATTTCAGCTTATTATTTACCTGCTTAAGTGTCTAATCTGATTTTGCTTATTGCTTATTTAGTTTAAGTTTTTTAATCATTCTATTTGCTTATCTTGATTACGGTTATAGCTTATTTGTTTTTTTGGTAACTGCCTTAGCTTATTTTAGTTGATTATTGCTGATATTATTGCTGTGTAAAAAAAGATCTTTTTGATCTGTGTCAAAAAAATTCCGACAAAAATAAAATAAATATAAATAGCATAAATATTGGTCAGGGTGGAAATCGAACCCTTGACCCCTCGCATAACAGTCGAACGCATCAACCATTCATCTAGACCCTTTGTTTGTGTTTAATTACATACAGTTTAATTAATATAGGGATTTTTCTTTTGGCAGATTTAAGTTAAATAGATTAAATCAAGTTTTAGTTTAATTAAACTTATATAAAAGTTTTATTTCATTTTCTTTATTTCAGTTTTGAAAAAAATATAAAAAGTTAAAAAATATATTTAGATTTTATTTACTTTAGGAATTTTAAATTATTTTTCGTTTAATTCATAAATAGTTTTTTTTAAGTTTTTAAATTCTTATTTACATTTTAGATTTAAAATAGTTTTCAATTAAAGTTTACTTTTATAAAAATACAAAAAGACAAAAATATATTTAGATTTTATAGTTTTTAAAAGTATTTAGTTTAAAATTAATTAAGTTTTCAATTTAGATTCTATTTTAGTTTTGTTTAAAGTTTAAAATAGATTTTATTTAAATTAGTTTAAAGTAGATTATTAAAATTAGTTTTTATCATTAAAAAGTTTTAGTTTAAAATACCAAAAATAGATTTTACCAAAAACAAAGTTAAGTCGAAAAGTGAAATTGAATATCAATTTGAGTGAGTCGAGGAAAAACGAACTTAATTGATACATACAAAATCCTAGTACCAAATTGGCGCTGCTGCCGGGGATATTAAGAGTTCATAGCCAAGGCATAACTTATGAAGCGGGGCGCGAAGATTGGCGAGTCCGAAAAGGCCCTAACAAGGCATGAGGATTTAATCTTATTGCTACAGATCCAAGGTGATGTGAAAAGCATTATTCCCAAAATCAATATGAAGGATCAAGAATCACGACGAAAAGCAATCAACTCCCATAAAGATCATGGAGAAGTCTATCCGAAAAGACCCTAACAAGGTATGAGGATAAATAGATCCAAGTCCGAAAAGGAGGCGGATCGTTGTATCTCAAAATCCCAAGTAATGATTGAAGAAATAATGATGAAGTCGTGGTCAACAAAGTGGAGTATCCCTCAAAAATACTCCAAGTGAAGAACTCTATTAACGAAGAGAAGACCATTATCTCAAGAACGTCTCTCAGGATACGAAGTATGAAGTACATGCCAAATATCGGCCCGAGAAAGGTCTCAAATCGTGAAGCGAGTTATGCCAAGATATGAACTTTTTGATATCCCGAGAAGCAGTTTTAAAAGATTTTGTCCTTTAGCTAACTATTAATCAAATCGTCCTACTTTGCTTTCAGCCTAAATAAACTATCGCAATAAGTCCAAAAATGCATCTTCATGATCATTCTAAGACAAAAATAAAATATAAGAGATACACATAGGAATAAGGGAGTTTAAGCATATAACTAAGCCATGTGTGTAAGTGTTTGATTTGCTAACTTATGATAACAATGATCTCGTTTTTAAGCTTAGTTTGGGGAACGTGAAACATGAGGGTGATAAATCTTCGCAGCACAAAAAGTCCTAATGTAAGTCCTTGATCTCTTTGCAAGTTATTTCCATGTAGCTATATTCAAGTGAAAATGGTTTTCTATCCTTTTGTTTCCTTTAAAGTTTTAATTTCTCTTAGTACTCTAATTTTTGTTTTAGTAGTATGTTAATATGGCCAAGGTTGATTGATTATGAGAAAAGTGTAAAATTGCTTTATCACTAAGCATTGCATGAGGGCATGGCAATGGTTAAGTGTAGGGATTTGATAGGTGTGAAAACACCCATCCTTTTACCACTTATTTCTTACTAAAGCAAGACCAAAACGCGTGTTTAATATCATTTGTTTGGAATTATGCGTGGTTTGTGTGTTTGTTGTGTTTTCAGAGCCAACCGGATAAATATTAAAGAAAACATGGGATTGCACGGGTTTTATCAAAGAAAAAGACTCAAGACGAAGTCTATAGTCCAAGAGATGCAAAAGATTTGAAGTCATTGGGCCTATTTGAAGATTTATCGAAGAAAAGGACCAAAGATGGAAGATTTACATGTTGATCCCAAAGTCAGATCTTAAACCTTAATAGCTTGTTTAAGGGTTGTGATAGAGAGAAAGAATTCAATCTAACACTAGAGAAACTTTGCAAAGCAAAGTAACTAAACAAGATGCGGAATGTAATGTTTAGCACAAGAACAAATGAGATTCAAACGTTGAACTTTAATATATCAAAGATATACGAATACCCAAAGTGGTATTAGGGTTTACAAAACCTTAAAGTAATAATAATGAAAAACGAAATGAGAAAGACACCCTTTGCATGCTAACCTAGTGAGTCCTTTTATAGATACAAGGACCCACATACAAGATCACTACTAACAAACTATGGAAAGTATTAAGGAATAATAACTGAAACGCGTAAAAATCTATTCCATGTTTATCTTGACGGCAGGGCCTTTGACTCCAGCAGGGGAACTGATCCCCCTGCCTTTGTTATTTAGCAGGGGGAACTTACTCTAGCAGGGGTATGAATAATCAACTAGCAGGGGAAACAAGTAAGCATAGATTTATTCCCAATAATCCTCCCCTAAACTTGTGCTTTCCCCTAAAAGACAAGTTTCTGAATAAATGCTAGTTGATGAGGATGCTTACAAACTCTCTGGCCAAATCTGACTATGAACCATTCTTACCAGATCATAAGCAACAGGCTTTTTGGCATCAACAATTAACTTAGCCTGTGCTAACTTCTTCAAGGTTTCCTGAGAGAAGGGATAATACCTATGATTGAGTAGATAAACACTCACACCTTCCATTACTACCTCATAAACCCCAGAATTTGTAAATAGCTTCCAATACACCAAATCTCCTTTATTCACTGCATCAAATAGAGGATCAAATAATTCATGTTCATACATTCTATGCATGCACTCCCAGATTACCCAATCCTTCTCCACACCATCCATGGTAGGAGGTTTTGCAGCAAACGTTTTCTTCAATATTTTCCACAGATCTTCTAAGTCTTCACTATCCAAAATTTGAAACATGACATCTAGGCTTAGAAATGTCTGTGCTGTATTGTCAGCCCTTGTAAGCTTCCACCAAGTTCTCCCTTTGTGTTCATAAACAGCATACTCTATAATAGCAAACTTCTTTCTAAGTTCACTAGGTGAGATTTCATCATTTTCCTGCAAAATCAGCTGTTTATCAATTTCATCATTTGATGGTCCTTGAGACTCTTTAGTGATTATGCCCACTTGCTCCATTCTCTTGAGTCTCTTTGCTGCTCTTTGTGCATTAAGTACCGACTTCTCAAGTACTTCTGGAAAACTTTCACCTGCTTGGTGTGATTCCCCTGCTTGGGATGATGCACCTGCTTGTGTAGTCTCTCCAGCTTTTCTTTTCTTTGTTGCTCTAGCTTTCTGTAGCACTTCACTTTGTCTCCTAAGATACTCAGCTTCCTCAGGAGTGTTGATGGTCATCCAATCCTCCACATCATACAACTTTAGAACTGGTCTGACTGTTCTCTTTATGGCTTCAAAGCTCATATCTCTGAAGTCACCATCCTTCCACTTTCTATGCCTTTTAAGCAGAACTTTGTAGTGATCAAGTTGCCCTTTCTCTGACGTTCTATATTTCTCATTCTGAATTTGCATTGCCCTTCTTTCCAGATATTCAGTTTGATATTTGTAAACAAGGCAAGTCAACTCATACCTGTCTTCCAAAGGAGCATTTTTCAACTCCTTCTCCCATTGATCAAGAAATTCTCCAACATGAGGTACCCTGTCATCTAGTTCCCTATGCATAATCTCAACCTGTTTTAGCATATCTTTGGGCCTCATCTTCTCCATCCTTTGATCCTGCATATCCATTTCCTCTTGTTGTAGCCTGAGAGCTACTTGTGCATCATGTGCTTCTTGGACCTTCTGCTGTTCAGGAGTCAGATGCTTGTATTTTCTCTTGGGCTGTTGCACCATGATTCCTTTTCCTTTGTCTTTTAGATCCACTGCTGGTGCTGGTTTTGCTTTAGATGCAGGTTCTTTGATTGTTATCCCCTTCTGAGCTGGTTGCTTTCTGTTCTTCCTAACAAATGTTTGAGTAATGTTCTTAGCAGGGGATAAACTTACAGCAGTGGGATCAGCAATGGCAGGGGAAACTTTTGAAGCAGGGGCTTCTTCTTGATTGCCCATGGTGAGTAATGTTTGAGCAATATCTTTGGTTGCACTCCCCTTGTCACTTCCCTTATCAGCACTTTCTCTCTCCATTCCTTTCTTAGCCCTTGTTATCTTTCCATGCTCCCCACCAGGATATGAATAATACTCAGTAGATCCTTCTGTGTGTGGAATTTCCTCCCCTTTGGAAGCATCCTTATCTGTGGAAAGAATCAGTCTGGGCTTTCTCCTCCCCTCAAGAGTAGCAAGTCTGGTTTCCAGGTGAGAGATAACCAGACCTTGCTTTTTGACATCTTGTACTAGTTGTGCATTCTGCCTTTTCAGACTCATGCACATTTTCGTCAATTCCAGATTTGTCAAAGGTTTCATACTGCTCTCAATCCTAGAAGGGAATTTCTCCCCTTGTTGGATATCATGGAGTGGGGGAGAGGACTTATTGATGGTGTCACTATCCTGCTCACCCCTTGAGGATGAGACAGTAGTGGCAGCCAAACCCCCAGGTTGCTCCAAACTTTTGGAGACTCTCCTTTCTGCTGCTTGTGAAGATTCACCAGGCAAGGGAGACCTGGCAAACCTGGATTTTGAACGCCTTTCTTGTTGTGGATCAGCAGGTGGTAGGTTCTTGGCAGGGGATTGAGCAGGTTGATTTATGGCTGTTTGATTTTTGGCTTCTTCCCGTCTGATTTGGTCTAGCATAATTGAAGTGAATGGAATGTTTCTGCCAGAGAACAAGGGTGATGGTGCAAGTAATGTGGTGAAAAGTTTGGTTGTGTGTTTGGTTGCTGAAAAATAGTTTCTGTGTGTAATGGGACCATGATCACTCATATTCAGCAAAACTTCTATAAACCTTGGATACATACAAAACTTTGAGGTGCTTGAAACATTTTTAACCATGCCTTTAAAAATCATTTGAGAAAAACAATACTTCCTTCCTGTTGCAAAGCAGATCAGGGCAGAAGCTATCTCACTACCAACCTCATTAAAAGCAGTGGTTTTGGGTGACAAACATTGCATAATAGTATGAATCAAAAATTTCCAATGAGGGGCAAACTGGCCTTTAGCAAACTTTAATTTTTGATTTTCAGAAAGTTTATACCCCAATTTATCAAGACCTTCAAAAATTTCAGCCTCAGAAAAGTTGGTTATTCCATCCTCATCATCAAGGAGGAGATTCTCTCTGATGGAGGCAAGTGTGATTACCTTGGAATGACCATCAACTGTGCTTTGAATTATGACCTCTCATTTCACTGTTTTGGTCATGGCTTTAGACCAGAACTGTTGAATGTGTGAGGTATAAATGCGAGGATTGATGAGAAGGGCCACTCTGAAGTACGAAGACTTTAGAAAGGCCACAGCCTCAGCAAACTCGGCTGGTTCATCATGAAGCAAAGCAATTTGGTTATGATTAGGAGCAATTTTAAGGGTCATGATGAACTTGGAAAATAGTTTAGAGGTTTATAGAGATGGGAGGTAAGTGGGATTAGGTCGAGAGAGATTTGTGGACCTGCTGGTAAAAGGAATTAAGTTTATATAGACAAATTGAAGGGCTGTGATTGGACCAAAATTTTCAAATTGCAAAAATATCAAGGATAAATCTTGATAAAAAATTAATATATTTGAAATAGAAGGAAAAGATTACCAATCAACGAAGAAAGCGCCTTAAATATCTTTTAAAAAGAATAAAATATTCCCTAACCAAAATTTAAGCAAGCAGGCCCAACGGCTATGAACAGGGTAACGGTATTGTCGGTCAATGGTCAAACAGGGGAATGTTGTGAAGGCAGGGGAATAAAAGATAAAAGCAGGGGAAACTTTCCTAGGGGTATTAAACTAGTCATGGAAGGACTAATGCTAACTAGCTCTGCTCTAATGCACACACTTGTATACACAAGATAGATACATAGAATCTCAAGAGTCCTCTATTCAGCAATGGTCCCAATACAAAAAGTTAATACATAAGTCCCCCTACACCAGGTAATCCCAAGAAATCATGCATACCCCAGTCACCATCCCAACCTTGTCCCTTACCTATGGTCAGTTAGTCTTGGCAATGTGTGCCACACATCTGTATTTTGAACAGCAAGCTGCTTGAATAAAGAAATGTAAACACACACTACAGTGCCTCAAGGTTTCAGAGTTCAGACAAGCTGTGCAGCAAGTCATCATTACCCTGAACCCCCACTCACCAATGGATATGATCTAGAATCATATATGAGTATCCTAAGAATACCCTGAATCCTAAAGGTTTGACCTAACCTCCCCTGAAACATAGGGTATATACCTGATTCACCAACAAGAATAGTATGCACCATATGAACCTCTGCATTGTTAGTCTAAAACCACATAAAACCACTTTTGTAAACAGAACACACCCTGCTTAAGAGAAAAATCCTCTTGGCAGGGGAATGAACCCCAGGCAGGGGAATCAGTGTTAAAAAGCAGTGGAATGAAAGAAATGGTAAAATTGACTAACAATTATACAACAACAGCAGTGAAGAAACCCTGATTACACATGACAAAATAGACATCGGATTTTAAGGAGTAACCATTCCAATACCTGCCACCAGATACTGAAACCTCCCTACCTCAAAAGCTTTTGTTAAAAGATCAGAAACATTAAGTTCTGTATCAATTTTCTCAGGGACAATCAGTCCTTTTTCAAAACAATCTCTGATAAAGTGATGTCTAATTTCAATGTGCTTGGTTTTGCTATGAAAAACAGGGTTCTTTATGATGCAAATAGTGCTGTTGTTGTCAATAAATATCTTGGTTTTAAGAAAGTTGTACCCATAATCAAGCAATTGATTTTGCACCCAAAGAACTTGACCACAGCATGCAGCAGCTGCTACATACTCAGCTTCAGTTGTGGATGTTGCCATGATAGTCTGCTTCTTACATAGCCAAGATATAAGCCTGCTCCCCAAAAATTGGCATCCCCCTGTTGTAGACTTCCTATCATTGTTGTCACCAGCATAATCACTATCTGAATAAGCTATCAGCTCAAATGGTGACTCCTTTGGATACCAGAGTCCTAAGGTGGGATGACATTTTAGATACCTAAAAATCCTTTTCACAGCAAATAAGTGACACTCTATTGGTGACACCTTGTATCTTGCACATAAGCAGACTGCAAACATGATGTCAGGTCTTGAAGCAGTGAGATACATAAGAGACCCAACCATAGACCTGTAATTCCTGACATCTATAGGCTTTCCAGGACCATCCTTGCCCCATGGATGATCCTTGTCCATGGGAGTGGACACCTTCTTCCCATCAGACATGCCAAACTTCTTTACAATCTCAGCTACATATTTGTCTTGTGAGATAAATATCCCATCTTTCCGCTGCTGAATTTGTAACCCCAAAAAGAAGTTTAGTTCTCCCATAGCACTCATTTGAAATTTATCCTGCATCAATTTGGAAAACTCTTTGCTAAGCATGGAGTTGGTTGATCCAAAAATGATGTCATCCACATAGACTTGTACTAGCAGAAGGTCACCCTTTTGTTTCTTGGTAAACAGGGTCTGATCAATCTTCCCCCTGCTGAATCCATTGTCTAGGAGATATTTGGAAAGAGTACCATACCAGGCTCTGGGAGCTTGGTGAAGGCCATACATGGCCTTTTTCACCTTGTATACTTTGTCAGGATGTTCTGGATCTTCAAACCCTGGTGGTTGCATGACATAGACTTCTTCATCAATGGTGCCATATAAGAAGGCACTTTTCACATCCATCTGGAAAACAGTGAAGTCCATGAATGAGGCATAAGCAAGAAATAATCTGATAGCTTCAATCCTTGCTACTGGAGCAAACACCTCTTCATAATCAATCCCTTCTTCCTGAGTATACCCTTGTGCTACTAACCTTGCTTTGTTCCTGACAACTATTCCCCTTTCATCCTTTTTGTTCCTTAGTACCCACTTGGTCCCAATAGGCCTTGCCCATTTGGGACAATCAACCAGAATCCAAACCTCTTGTATGTCGAATTGTAAGAGCTCCTCTTGCATAGCTTCAACCCAGCTTGGGTCATTTAAAGCCTGAAAAATCTTCTTTGGCTCTTCTTGTGACAAAAATGCAGTAAACAGACAACATTGCATGTTGTCATGATTGAACTTCATGGTGATGTTAGCAATGAAGCTGTGCTCCTTTGCTGTATACCTTGTATGTCTGGGAGCTTCAGGATCACCAATGATCTGAGAGATAGGATGATCCTTATTGATTCTATAGGTAGGCTGCATGATGACTTCTGTTTCATCTTCTTCCAAATCAGAATTGATGGGGCTATTTTGATTAGGAAAGAAGTCCTCAAAGGAACTTCCAAATGAGACAGCATGACCTAAAGATGGGTGCTTGTGAGCAGAATGAAGCTCTGAATAACTAGGGCCTCCACTCCTGATGATTCTGCTTCCACTGCTGGATATGATAGGACCATCATTTATGGGTGTAGATGATGAGATGAGTGGGGATTCTCTTTCTGCATCAGTAGTCTCATTAGCATCATGATCCTTTGTAAAAGAGGAATCAATTCCTCTAGCCGGGGAATCCAGGATTCCACTGCTTTCAGCCATTCCACTGCCTTCAGTTATAGCAGGGGATGAGATTGGCTGTTCTTTTCCTGAAGCAGAATTATCTTCTTGTTTATCAGCTTCACTAGGAAACAATGAGGGTACATTCATGTACCTCAGAGGTGACTTCTCAGCATCAATTGTTTCTTGAGTACCTGAAATGTTAGTGTTCTGCAAGACAACAGGTACATAATTCATGGACTTGGAAAGTACATCTATATCAAAGAACCAGTCAGGACCTGTTTGAACATCTTCAGGTTTGTCTTCAAGAAAGTTCACATGAAGATTTTCTGTGATTTTGCTTGTCTTCTTGTTGAAGACCCTATATCCCTTGCTGTTTAAGGAATAACCCACAAAGTATCCATCATCACCCTTTTCACTAAACTTACCAAGATTGTCAATGGTGTTCAAGATAATAACATGACACCCAAAAGGTCTGAAAAAGTCAATTAAGGGAGGTCTTCCATTAAACAGCTGATAAGGGGTTTTGTTGTGTGCCTTGACAACCAAGGCCCTGTTTTGTACATAGCAAGCAGTGGATACAGCTTCAGCCCAAAAGATAACTGGAATTTTGGAATCAGACAGCATAGTTCTTGCAGCTTCAATGAGTGTCCTATTCCTTCTTTCTGCCACTCCATTCTGTTGAGGTGTTCTAGCAATGCTAAATTGCCTCTTGATGCCTTTGTTTATGCAGAAAGAATCCAGTTTCTGATTTCTGAACTCACCACGATTGTCTGATCTTATGGTAACTACCTTCATGCTTTTTGACAGTTCAATTTGATTGATGAACCCAATGAGTATTTCAGCAGTGTCACTCTTTTCAAATAGAAAGAATGTCCATGTAAATCTTGAAAAATCATCAGTAATCACTAAGCAGTACCATTTCTTCATTATACTTGCCACAGATGTAGGACCAAAAAGATCCATATGCAGTAGTTCCAATGGCTTGGTGGTGGACATACTTGTTTTTGACTTGCAGGATGCTCTGTGTTGCTTCCCTTTCAGACATGCTGCACAAGTATGTTCAGTGGCAAAAGACTTGGAAGGAAGACCATGAACCAGATTATGCTTTACTAGTTTGTTCATGTTCTTGAAATTAAGATGACCAAGTCTTCTATGCCATTTCTTACATTCATCTGCTGAAGCTTTGGCAATGAAACATGTTTCATTGTCTTGGAGAGAGATATCCTTGAGATCAATTGTGTACATGTTCTTCTGTCTTGGTGTTCTGAGAACAATTGGAGTGTCTTTTGGCAAGACAAACTCCTTTCCTAATACCAAGCATTCAGTGTCAGTAAACAAGACAAAATTCTTGTTATCAGTCATCTGTGACACACTGAAGAGATTATACTTGAGTTCTTTCACCAAATACACATTGTCAAAAGTCATCCCATTTGTGACAATAGTTCCTTTTCCTGTTATAGTTCCATGCCCATCTCCAAAAGAAACACCATCATTGTCATGCAGGGGTACAAAGTTAGACAAGTAAGCTTTGTGTCCAGTCATACTTCTTGAGCATCCACTATCCCAATATGCTCTATCATCCCTTGTCTTCTTTGTCACCTGCAAAAGAAAAAACAAATTAGTTTTTCTTGGGGACCCAAGCCATTACAGACTTGGATCTACCTCGTGTATCAATGTAGGATAGCTTATCGAAAACTAGAGATACACCATTAGATTGAGTACCCCTTTTGGGTGCCCAAACCCAACGAGCTGAGGCTTTCACAGCTTTTCCCCATCTTCCCATGTTCCTAGAAGGTACAACTTTTCTAGCAGGGGATACCCCAGTTTTAGCAGGGGAATCCTTATGCTTAGCAGAGGGAACCCACCTTTTGTTTTGGCCTCTGTTCATGTGTTGGTAAGGTCTAGGGCCAGATTTATATGCAGTATAAGGTGTTGGGGTGGTCACAGAAGTGTTGGGCTTTGGGTGAACATCATTTTCCTTTCTAAGGGCTGGAGCAACATATTTCTCAGCTACTCTATTTCTCAAGGCAGGGGCAACATACTTGGCAGGGGAAAAGGGTTTTGCCCCTGCATTTAGAAGAATGGCTCTAGGTTGCATATCCTTTAAGGGATTTGCAGCCACCATCTCCATTGGTGCCTTACACTCTTGATAAGTGTGTTCAAAACTGCCACATGTGAAGCAGGGCTTGGTATTGATCACAAAGTCTTTTCCTAATTGATGAGACTTTTGGTCATTCCAATTTCTTTGATTACCTCTGACATTCCTGTACATACCAGCATATTTAATGGTAGGTATTGGAGACTGTGGCCTAGCCTTAGATTTGGAAGAGATGCTCTTAGAGTTTGGATTGCTGCTAGAAATTCCTTCTTTTGAAAATCTAACAGGGTTGTCAATTTGCTTTAAGCCAACCTGTTCCTGTTTAACATCCCTAATGACACTAGTTTTAACTAGAGACTCTTCTGTATCAAGGTTATTAGGTATATAAGCACTCAAGTCAAACTCAATGTCATCCTGTTTTTCAAAACAAGGGAGACCAGTCCATGACAAGTCTTTTCTAGGATATACAGCATGGATGTTAGCAGGGGGTGGAGGTATAGTAGCATTCATATTCTTAATTCCAAACCCTGTTTTGTCCTTAGGAGATTGACCAATTTCAAATGCCTTGGTTAAATCTTTTGAAGCTTTTCCAAATTTTTCAACAGTTTCCTCATCTATCTTTTGGTTAGCTTTGAAAATTTCAAGTTCAGCAGTTAAAACATTTATAGATTGGTTATTCTCCTTGGCATCTCTTTCTAGAATCACAATGTGATCCCTATACTCACTTTCTCTTTGCCTATACTCTCTTATGGTGGACTCTAGTTGTTCTAAAGCACGTTTGTAATTATCAAGATCATTATCACAATTGGTATAGTCAGCTTTTACCTTTCTGATTTGATCATTTAAAGATTCAGTATTTTTCCTACAAGCTTTAGTACAGTATGAGTCATCATATACCTCATTGTCAGAGCTGGAACTTGACATGGCCATAAGTGCAAAGTCTTTTTCCTTTTCCTCAGCCATCAAAGCTTGATTTCTTTCCACACTTTCTGTCATAGCACTCCAGTCCCATCCATTAGCTCCATCTATCCCCTGCATAGCTACCATGGCTTTAGCACCAGAATCCTCATCTCTTGTTTCCTTTCTATGGCTATTTCCAGACTTAGGTCCTCTGCATTCCCTGGCAAAATGACCCTTCTTGCCACAATTGTAGCATTCAACTTTTGCTTTATCAAACCCAGCCACATCAGATGGATTAATTATGATCTTCTTCCCATACTTCTTGTGGAACCTGTTGGCTCTCATGCTTAGCAAAGCCATATTCCACTTGATATCCAATTCTTCTAGTGCTTGCTTACTGATTTGACTCAGATCTTCATGTAACACTGTAGATCCTTGTGGCCCTTGAGATGCTATGAAGGCACATGCAGTATCAAGGCTGAATGTAGCTGGTCTTTCTTCATCATAGGAAGGTCCAGACCTGGTAGCAGGGGAATAAGTAGCAGGGGCTACTTCTATTCCACTGTTCTTGGAGATTCCACTGCTTTGTGATATGAATGCCATGTTAGCAGGGGAATCAACGACTCCACTTGAGTTGGTGGGAATTGTCCCTTTTGACTTCATTTCATTGACAATAGGTTCAAAAACTTTTAAGTTATTGTATATATCATCAATATTCTTGTTGTCCAAGTCATCCTTATTCTGCCAGATTGCCTTATAGACAAACCATTCTTTCTGGAGGCTGTTAAGAAACCTGGTATTCACCTGCTCTCTTGTCACCTCAATATCAAAGAATTCCAAGTGGGCCACCATGTCTTGAAGCCTATTGTAAATAGCTCTAATAGATTCATCACCAATTGCTTTGAAAGAAGCAAAATCATCCAGCATTTGGTTCTTCTTCTTCTTCTTTGTAGCTTCATTTCCTCCGAAGGTTGTGCCTATGGCTTCCCATAGTTCCTTAGCTGTTTTGTATTTCCTGAATCTGAGTTGATGTCTATCAGGTAGGGCCAACAGCAATGAGCTGTGAGCCCTGACATCATGCCTTCTAGCCAGTATTTCCTTATCACATAGAGCAGCAGATTTCTTCTTGTCCTTACCTTTGGAACTTTCACCTTCATCCTTGCCTTCTTCAACTGCCACCATTTTGTTGAATTGATCACCAAACTCTATGATCTCCCAGAGAACATAGTGTTCCATTTTCAGGTATTGTTGGATTCTGAATTCCCATAATTCAAAGTTTTCAGGATCCAACATGGGTAACTTGAGGTTATTGTGGTTGTTGCTGTTTGTGGATGAATCTGAAGACATGTTTGCTATGAGGATTTTGTTCTTGATTTAGACAAAGTTTCTCAACAAGCTCTGATACCACTTGTTGATCCCAAAGTCAGATCTTAAACCTTAATAGCTTGTTTAAGGGTTGTGATAGAGAGAAAGAATTCAATCTAACACTAGAGAAACTTTGCAAAGCAAAGTAACTAAACAAGATGCGGAATGTAATGTTTAGCACAAGAACAAATGAGATTCAAACGTTGAACTTTAATATATCAAAGATATACGAATACCCAAAGTGGTATTAGGGTTTACAAAACCTTAAAGTAATAATAATGAAAAACGAAATGAGAAAGACACCCTTTGCATGCTAACCTAGTGAGTCCTTTTATAGATACAAGGACCCACGTACAAGATCACTACTAACAAACTATGGAAAGTATTAAGGAATAATAACTGAAACGCGTAAAAATCTATTCCATGTTTATCTTGACGGCAGGGCCTTTGACTCCAGCAGGGGAACTGATCCCCCTGCCTTTGTTATTTAGCAGGGGGAACTTACTCTAGCAGGGGTATGAATAATCAACTAGCAGGGGAAACAAGTAAGCATAGATTTATTCCCAACATTACATATGTCGAAGGAACTCAAGTGTATTAAACGAAGAAATTAAAAGACGTGTTGAATTTAATCGTCGACAAATCCTGAATCAGAATCGAAAACGTCAACTTTTCTGAAAAGACGAGAAGACAAGAAGAAAGGGAGAAAGCCCACTCACCAACCAACCACTAGGCCTATAAATAGGA
The DNA here is from genome assembly GCA_025667525.1 of Glebionis coronaria. Lineage (NCBI taxonomy): Eukaryota > Viridiplantae > Streptophyta > Magnoliopsida > Asterales > Asteraceae > Glebionis > Glebionis coronaria. Next base: position 18,367,200 of record CM046877.1, on the reverse strand, counting down.
CTCACCCTCACACTTTTTGAGGAGGTTTTTCATTTTTCCAGTCTTTCTTTTATTTCGTAGGAAGCCAACACCATTAAGGTGTTGGTGATTTTTCATTCTTGTTGAATCTTTGATTTTGTAAGTGTTTAATCTTTCCTTTTGTTTACTCTACATTAATCTATCAATATAATCCTTCCATTAATCTTGTTCATCTTCATCTTTTTGATTTAAAGCTTAAAGTTCTTATTTAGTTGATTTTGATCTTCAAAAGTTATTGGGTTTTGTATTTTTATTGTTGGGATTTAATGTTTATGGTTAGTAGATGATTAGTTTTTAGTTTGGTTTAAATCGTTTGGTTAAATTTGGCTTGTTTTGATTAAAATCGTATTACTCTGTTCTTTTTGTTTACTGTTCTTCGTCCCCAGTATTCCGGATCAACCGGATATTCCGGATCAGTTACTTATTCCGAATCAAGCATTGTTTGCATTTATTCCGAATCAATATTGTTCATCCGGAATATTTTATATTCCGGATCAAAACCTTTCATCCGGAATAACCTATTATTCCGGATCAACTCATTATTCCGCATCAACCTTTTATTCCGTATGAGCTTATATTCCGCATGAGCTTATATTCCGCATCAACTCTTTTATTCCGTATCAACTCATTATTCCGCATGAGCTTATATTCCGCATGAGCTTATATTCCGCATCAACAGTTTATTCCGCATGAGCCTAATATTTCGCATGAGTAAGATATTCCGCATGAAGGATTTTTGTCTGATATATTCCGAATAAAGGGTACATTCCGAATCAAGCATTTTTCAGGGTATTTACAGTTACTGTTTTACTTTAATTCATGTTTTATTTTTATTAATTAATTGCTTCTAGTTTACTTTTATTTACTTCACGCATTTACCTTTTTAGTAGAATAGAAAACCAAACCCCCTATTTGTCACCAAGAACAACTATTCCACTTTAAGCTGTGATCAATTCGAGAAGATTCCGAGAGAATAATCTGAACCCATTGCAAAAACATAGTATCAAAGAACTACACCTTCCTGAGAGGGCAAGAATACAAGGAGTATCGTTGTCCATATCTAAGTTTAAGGAGTCTCTGGTTGTGTTTGGAACTCATGGGTCCAATTTACCTGTATGGATTATGCAGAATGGTGATCCAAAATCTTTTAAACTACTCTTCAAAATTGACAGGCGAGATATATTCATAAGCGATGTGCTTGGATTCACAGAGAGTGGTCAATCTATAATTGTAACGAAGGAATTCCAACAGAAAAGAAGTTCTGTAGTAGTGGAAGTGTATAAACTTTTTGTTTATGAACCCAACACAAAACGAATAAAGCCTACTGGGATTACTGGAGCATTAGATAATTCATTCTCTGAGTGTTCCTACGCAAAATCACTGCTCTTGTTTGATCAATAAGATAATAGCAAGGTTGCAAACGGTGGAGCATACGAGAGTCGACGTCTGGTGTAGGCAAAAAAGGAATGGAGATAGAAGAAAATTTACATTAGACTGATCCTTTTACTATCATCAATGTTTCAAATTCTGCTGATGAAATACTACTAGGGGCTACATTTGTTCATGGCTTAGCTGGTTCTGTAATTTGTTCACTATCATTGCGTTTAGTTCTTCTCATAAATCATCTTAGTCATTGTATGTTTCGCGTATCTGTAAATCAGTACCTTTTTTAGATTGGCTATTGATTGAGTAATTCAGTTTCCTCATGACCTTAAACCTTGCTAATCATTATAGATGGAGTGAAAGACAATTAATTCTAGTTTATAAAACCATATAAAAAAGTTGTTTTAATTCACGAAAAGAAAACGAAGACATAAATTGGCGGCATAAACTAAACATGTTTTTATGGTCTTTCATAATCGCACTATACAATCGAGTTGAGATCAACATAAACTCATCATACTATGATAGACGCCACTAACAAATCATATTCATTCATTTTAAAAAATAAAAATTCTAACCTTTTAAAAAAATAATATTTCACAAACGGTATATCGTCAAACGACAAAAAATACAACATTGCAACGAGAATTAAATCATCTTTCTAACGAGAGGCGCATGTGTAAATTTTTGAATATTTTTTTTTGTTTGAGAAAATCATATATGATTCGTATCATGACTATCATATATGATTTCTCTGACAAAAAAAAAGTTATTAAGAAGTTTATACATGTGCCTTCGTTAGAAAGATAATTTAATTCTCGTCGCGATGGTATGTGTCGTTGCTTAACGATCACCGGTTTATAAGATATTTTATAAAAAACTACTAAAAGTGGTAGATAAAAAAATGCAGGGTTGAGATTGCTTAATTGGCTTTATGTAAAATGAAGGTCTATATTAAACTTTTACCCTATACAACCTAGTAACTATATAAAATTAATTTTATTTTAGTAAACTATATCCAAAAAGTTGTTTTACAAAATTGATTGGTAAATTAGCTAGTAGGATACAATCTGGCCTCGTCACTACAACACAATCCATTATTCCAACTAAAACTTCTTGATACCCTACTCTACCATAAAAGTCTGTCCAATGTGGCAAGAATTCTCGTAGACTTTATAGTCAGAGGTTGATTAAAGTTTCTCCGGAGACATGTCGCCGATACCCCAGTCAAAGTTTGACCGATTAAATCAACGTAAAACTTAGTGGCAAAATTTCCTGCCTGTTTTCTTCAGGTGACATTTCGACCGGGATACTCTGATCACTAACCGTGAGTGTTTAAGCGTCGTGATTAGTGTTAACTTATATATGACGGTATCTTAGACGACATGGCGCCCAGGAAAGTGTTCAATAAACGAAAAAAGACTAACCCAGTTAGATGGTTGCAAATCAACGTATATGTAAATAATCCTCGAAGACATGTCCGTCCGGGATAATCCTCCATCGTGGCACTTAAACGTTTGACTTAACTTGTGTGGGTATGACGTTGCACTTTTAGAGAGAGAACCGGATGATTTCATGAGTAGTAGGAGAAGGGCAAGATGTTTTACATAATGGGGGCGGTGGAGGAATGTGGAATCCAGATGGAAGAAGAATGAGATGGGTTAGGGTGAATAATATTGAACAAAGAAATGCTAAAATTATTTGAGACGAGTTAAAGAACTTATAGTAAGCAAGATGCTTTAGTTATTTTTAATATACATTATAAGATCCACTTATTAGCTGTTTTGTTCAAATTGTCTAAATATTATCATAGTTCAATGCTCTTTGGAGGTAATATGACTCTTTAGTCAATTTTCCTAATTGTACTTATGAGAACCCAGATAAGATGAAGGCATGGGATTGGATAAGATTTATGCTCCTATCAGGAGTATTATTCCCCTATACTAGATGTTACGGAGGATTTGCCACTCTGTCTAGATACGAGTCACAAAGAGTTATTAAGTCTCATAATGTCTATAACTAGTAATGGTGATACTAATTCTATGATCAAAAATATAATATTAAGATAATATATGGTCTAATAATAATAAAACTGATTAGATGAAAAGGCTTAATAGCTCTAAATTGGTTTCTACTTATTGCAATATAAATGGACATACTAAGGACAAGTGTTTTGAATTGGTTGGATACCGCCCTCAATTTCAGAAAAAAAATGGTTCTAACCAAATGGTTTTAGTAATGTTGTTATCTCTTGTTCTATAATAGATACATAGATGATGTATGTTTTCAAATATGTAAATTTAACAAATTTAACAGAACGCACTAGGTTTTTAGTCCTTTTAAGATCAAATTGATAATACACATTATAAATTCGTTCTATAAGAGAACACTTATAGGACCCTTTGTTTTCTACCGTCTTATAAATATATTTTAGTAGGACATTTCACTTGTATGTATTATTAGATTCAGTATTATACGACCTTTATTTGTTAGGTTCTATTAGAATTACACCTAATAGGACACTTTAAATGTATATCCTATTACATTTAGCTTTATAGGACTTTTATCTATTAAAGTCTTATTTGAAATAAACTAATAAGTCATCCAATACACAAGTTCTATTAAATAAAGCTTTATAGGACACCTGATACACATGTGTGTCCTATTACCCGTTACATTGACACGCTTCTAAACAAATAGTAAAATCATATGGTGGGAGTGGTAAGGTGGGTTAGGGTGACTTCACACATGAAAAAAACCCATGTGTGGATTGTCATCCCCTCACCATAAACCCACGCAGGATTTGCTATACAGAAACATGCGAAGGGTGAGTATCTCACCCTTTGTTAGTTGTGGTTTTGGATGGGCCCCATGTCGATGTTTGATTTTAAAAAATAATATTTTGCAACTACCGTTTTTATCTATAAATACCCACCATTTAACCAATATTTAAAACACATCAAAATCAAATTTATATAAATCTTCATTTCTCAAACTTCTCAATTTCAACAGACGAGTATACGTTTGTGCTACCCGATTTAATGATAAAAAGTGGAGAAACTATTATGAATACCCGTAGATGCATTTCGGAAAAAGGCGATGGCGTCTTTTCGTAATAGACGACAAGAGAAACGGGTGACGAGAAACATTGTATACCGAGATCGTTATGGTGCCTATGAACGTTTAGTTTCCATGTTTTTGGGAGTTCTTCTCTTCATCCCTCATAATCAAGACCGGACCCGATCAAAACGGACTTTGGTCAAAACACTGGATCGAAATGGTCTGGTTCCGTCCACTCCGGCCTAACAAGGCATTGTTGTCGGATTTTTTTAGGATCGAACCCGAGCAAAAAACGAAAATAATGAAAATGATGGATAGACAATTGGACTAAAATAAGTCCAGTGTGTTCCGTTGGTCTGGTTCCACTGTTCGAGTCGGTTTCTGTAGATACGCTCTCTACAGTCCATAAACCAATCGATTTAGAAGCCCAATGGGCTAATTTCTTTACATATTTATGCCACCGTCTTATTTATAGACTTTTTAGCCGCCATATTAATAGCATAAATACGACAAGTCAATAAGCAAATCTATCAAAAACCTTTACGTTCAAACCTAAAGCATGAATCGACAGAAAGAACTCAAGTTGGCAGGCGACTACATACCTATCGAGATCCAAGGCGAAATCTTGAAAAGGCTTCCTCTCAAATCATTGGTTCGATTCAGATGCGTATCAAAACCATGGGATTCTCTCATCCGTAGCTCTAAGTTTATTCGTGACTACCACGCCTTCCACCCTCAACAGCCTCACCATCGTTTACTAATAAGACTCCCTTGGCTAGGTGGGGATAACCACCAGGAGAAGTATTTTTCGATCCTGCATGATGATACATTCACCAAGAAGATACTTCGAAAGGTTATTATTCGAAAGAAGTATTTTTCGGTCCTGTATGATGATACGTTCCCCAAGCAGATGCTTCCCAATATCATCCCCATGTCCGTTAGACGAATTGAAGAAATAATGGCTGTATGCAGCTTTCATGGTTTATTCTGCTTTTATAGCAGTTTTTCACATACAAATCAATCTCAAACCAAGAGAGCAGTTATTTGGAATCCAACAATTGAAAAGTCGGTTGATATTGACTTGCCTAATGTGTTAGATACTCAGGGTATCTATACAACAGTCATTGGTTTTGGGATTTGTCCTCATACTAGTGACCTTAAGCTGGTCAGGATTATATCGCATGGGGAATCGAATAATATTGCTAAGCAAGTTGAGATTTTTACATTGAAATCAGGTTCTTGGAGAAGTCTAAATAGCAACCTCCTGTCGCGTAAATCAATTGTTTTTACACATAAGCAGGTAGTTCTAGACCAATTTATTTATTGGCTTGCTCATGAAATTTTTTACGTGGATGGTGAAGAACGCTATAAATGTCTAATTATGTCATTCGATATGATAAGTGAAGAGCTTGAAGAACTACACCTTCCTGAGAGTGCAAGAATACAAGGAATATCGTTGTCCATATCTAAGTTTAAGGAGTCTCTGGTTGTGTTTGGAACTTATGGGTACGATTTACCTGTATGGATTATGCAGAATGGTGATCCAAAATCTTTTAAACTACTCTTCAAAATTGACAGGGGAGATATATTCATAAGCGATGTGCTTGGATTCACAGAGAGTGGTCAACCTATAATTGTAACGAAGGAATTCCAACAGAAAAGAAGTTCTGTAGTAGTGGAAGTGTATAAACTTTTTGTTTATGAACCCAACACAAAACGAATAAAGCCTACTGGGATTACTGGAGCATTAGATAATTCATTCTCTGAGTGTTCCTACGCAGAAACACTGCTCTTGCTTGATCAATAAGATTTTAGCAAGGTTACGTTGCAAACGGTGGAGCATACGAGAGTCGGCGTATATGGAGAAGAAAATTTACGTTAGACTTTGATGCTTATACTATCATCAATGTTTCGAATTTTGCTGATGACAACGATTCTCACTTTTTTCTGTAAAAATTATGCATATTCATCTTGTTGAAAATGAAGTATATAATGGGTGCAATTTTGTTATCCTTTTTTTACAATTTAAGAAGATTCTATATTCTATATTTTCTATATACAACTTCAGAGCATAATTATGATGCTACATTAGTTAATGTCTTAGCTATTTCTGTGATTTTTTCACTGTCATTGCGTTTAGTTTTTTCATTGGCCATCGATTGAGTGAAAGAAAATTAATTCTAGTTTACAAAACCATATAAAAAAGTTGTTTTAATTTACGAAAGGAAAACGTAGACATAAATTGGCGGCCTGAAATTAAACATGTTTTATGGCCTTTCATAATCTCATTATACAACCTAATTATTTAAAATTAATTTTATTTATTAAACTATATCCAAAAAAAGTTGTTTTACAAAATAGATTGGTAAATAAACTACTAGTAGGCTAAAAATATTGTTCGACGTGGCAATAATTCTCATAGTCTTTTTATTCAAAGGTTGACGAAAATTACCCGTGCGTCCTGGTGAAAGTTTGACCAAAAAAATCAACGTAAAACTTAGCGGCAAAACCCGTCTGATTTTCTCGAGCGACATGTCGCCCGAGATACTCTGGTCACTAACCGTGAGTGTTTAGGCGTTGTGATTAGTGTTAATTTATATATGATAGTATCTCGGGCGACATGTCGCCCCGGAAAGTGTCCACTAAATGACAAAAGACTAACCCAGATAGATAGTTGGCAAGTCAACGTATAAGGAAATAATCCCCGACAACCTGTCGTCTGGGAAAATCCTCCACCGTGGCACTCAAACGTTTGGCCAAAATTGCATGGGCATGACGTAGAGAGAGCTAGACGATTTCATGGGTAGTGGGATAGGGACAAGATTCTTCATCAATTACGCATAATGGGGACGATGAAGGGATGTGGAATCTAGATGGCTGAAGAATGAGATGGGGAGGGGTAACTAGTGTTGCACCAAAAAATGTTAAAATTATTTGGATGAGTTAGGAAACTTATTGTAAGCAAGATGATTAAGTTATTTTCAATATGCATTATCAGATTCAGTCATTAACCACGTCTGGTTCAACTTTATCTGACTATTATCACAAGTTCAATACTCTTTGGAGGTAATATGACTCTCGGGTCAATTTTCTTAATTGTACTTGTGAGAACTTAGATAAGCTAAAAGTACATAATTAGCTTATTAAGCTGATGCTGTTTCTTATGGGATTTGATGAGATTTATACTCCTATCAAGGTTATTGTTCCCATATACCAGATGTTAATGAGGATTTTGCCACTGTGTCTAGATATGAGTCACACGAAGTTGCTTTATCTCATAATGTCTATAAATAGTAATGTTAATACTTCCTCTATGACCAAAGCTAATAATAATAAGACTAATATATGGCCTAATAATAATAACACTAATCAGATGAGAAGACTTAATAGGCCTAACTTGGTTTGACTCATTGCAATATATATGGTCATACTACTACTACGAGTAACTGTTGAATTGATTTGATACCCCCACCCCCACCTAATTTCAAAAAGAAAAATGGTTCTAATAAAAATGGTCTTAGTAATGTTGTTGTTTGTAGTTGTAAGGACTAGTCTTGTGTTTCATCTAACTTATTTATAGATGAGCATTACAAAAGGTTGATGACACTTGTTAGTGAAAAATCTGAAACTAGCAAATGTTGTACGTATAAATTGTGCAATACGTTTTTGCCCTTCTAGAGTGTTAAATCATAATACAATCTTATATGTAGAAAAACATGAATCAAGAGGCCTCAAACACTTATACTTTTATTTACAAGATCAAAACACAAAACAGAATGATAAAAACTAAAGACTACCAGTGCTACTCACGTGTAGCCATATTATCTACATGATAATAGTTTTACAATCAAAGAGACAACAATGGAAAGATTTAAACAAGTTTCTAAGACCAAGTGTTTGAGAGAGAGAGAGAGAGTATATAGCTGTGTGTTGAAAAACACACAGATGAAAAAATAAAGAGGCCATGCAACAATGAGATACACGCTCCCCTCTTAACCAAACCCTAAAGGCTAAAGAGCCGTTGCACCATGGGCTTCATTATGGACTTCAATGGGCTTGAGTCCAAGTCCGACAGCAACTAAGAAAACTTCACAACATTGGTCCTTGTAGTCCAAGAGTCCCTTCACACCAAGTCCTTTTATACTAACTGAAAGTTTAAACAACACACAGTAAGTCCTTATGGCTAAACATGGGTAGCAGGTTAGGTCCTTCAAATTAACATCCCCCCTTAATCTGACAATCCGTACAAATTGATCATGCCCAATTTTCCAACAAGTTTCTCATGCTAGTCTATATCCAACCCTTGTGTAAAGATATCTGCAATTTAATTTGCAGAATCTACTTTAACAGTTTTAACCACCCCATTCAAATTTTTTTCCCTCACAAAGTGAAGGTCAATTTCAAGATCCATGAAAAACAGGGTTGGCTGCTATTTTAATAGCAGAATTACTATCACAAAACAGATCCACAGGCAAAAGATTATAACATTTTAAATCTTTTAAAATGTTGAGGATCCATATGACTTCACTTGTCACAAAAGCAAGAGCTCTATACTCTGCTTCTGCTGAAGATTTAGAGAGAGTATGTTGTTTTTTGCTCTTCCAAGAAATCAAGTTTCCATTCAAGAAAACACAATACCCAGTAACAGACCTCCTTGTCACAATACATTTTGCCTAGTCAGCATCAGAAAAGGCTTTAAGAGACATAATAGAGTTTCTAGCAACGTTAATACCAAGACCTGGAAATCCATTTTGATATCTTAAAATTCTAAAGGCAATTTTCTGATGAGACAACAAAGGAGAATGCATAAATTGACTCAAATAGTGTACAGCATAAGAAATGTCAGGTCTAGTATTGGTCAGATAAATTAACTTTCCCATAAGTTTTTGGTATTCAACAATATTATCTAGGAAAGGGTCATTTTCAGAAGGTTGGTTGGAAATAGACATCTTAGACACCAATGGTGTCTTAGATGGTTTGCACGCAAGCGTTTCATACTCAGACAAAAGGTCCAACACATACTTTCTTTGGTTCAAACAGATTCCAGAATCAGTTTTGATAACTTCAATTCCCAAAAAATATTGCAGGTTTCCCAAATCTTTAATTTTGAATTTACCTTTCAAAAACATTTTGAAGTTATCAATTTCAGTTTTGTTATTGCCAGTAACAACGATGTCATCTACATAGACAAGAACAACAATAAACAATTTATCATCAGACTTAGTGTAGAGAGAGTAGTCAGATTTGCTTTGAACAAATCCATTTTCCACAAGAACAAAAGTAAGTTTAGAATTCCACTGTCTTGGAGATTAATTGAGTCCACAAATGGACTTCTTCAATCTATAAACTAGATTTTTATTTCCAGTATAGAAAACTTGTGGAGGTTTCATGAAGACAGTTTCATCTAACTCACCATACAAAAAAGCATTGTTGATATCAAGTTGATAAATAGGCCAAGACTGGTTAACAACCAAATTAATCAAACATCTAACAGTAGCCATTTTCACAACAGGGGAAAAAGTCTCTTCATAATCAATTCCTTCTTTTTGGGCACAACCCATAGCAAAAAGTCTAGCTTTGTACCTTTATATTTCACCACTGGCTTTAAACTTAAGTTTCCAAACCCATTTAGAATTTAAAGCAGTTCTACCAGCAGGTAACTCAACTAAGTCCCAAGTATCATTTTCAAGAAAAGCAACAAATTCTAAATTCATAGCATCAACCTAATGAGTGTTTTGAGAGGCTTCAAAGAAATTTCTAGGTTCACTATTCTTATTCAATTGGGTCACAAAACACAAAGCATCACCTTTAATCCTAGAATATCCCACAAATTTTTCTATCCCATATTTGACTTTTGAATTGACCACAAAATCATTATAATTTTTTGGAAAAAAAGAAGGTCTAGAAGACCTTCTTAACCCTTGATTTCCCTGAGCATTAAAATTAGGATTGTTACCCATGTTTTCTCCCATGTTTTGATCATGAGAAGGAAGACTAGGGGTTAAAATCTAAAGTACCCTTAGAAATATGATTGTCATCAAGTATGGCAGCCTCATTTCCATTTGAGCTGGCATCTGTGGTGTCATTGCTTGAGGCAATGTGTCCACTGTTACCAAAGCTCATGAGTGGGTTGCTAGCACTTGGTGACCCATAGTCACCATTTGTGCATTTGTTACTCTCTCATCATTATAGGGTAGCTCAGGGTTATCTAAATCAAAAAAGGTCAAAGCTTTATTATTTTGGAAAACACCAAATTCTTCATTATTATTCTTTTTATTCAAGGTACCATCTTTAAAAGGAAAAATAGATTCAAAAAATTTGACATCTCTAGAAACAAAGAATTGATGTCTGTCAAGACTATAAAGCTTGTTACCTTTTTGAGAATTAGAAAAACCCATCATAACACATTTTTCAGACCTACTGGTCAATTTATCATGACTATTTAAAATAGTAGCAAAACAAAGACATCCAAAAGTTCTGATATGAAAGAGATTTGAGGATGAATTATAAATCATCTCATAAGGAGATCTACCATTTAGCACAGAAGAAGGTAATCTGTTAATAAGATAAGTAGCAGTAACAATACATTTAGTCCAAAATCTCAAAGCTATTCCCCCCTGAAACATAAGGCATCTAGTTACATTTAACAGATGCCTATGTTTCCTTTTAACAACCCCATTTTGTTGTGGAGTGTAAGGGCAAGATGTCTAGTGTATAATCCCTTGATTAAGAAAGAAATTTTGAAAACTATGATTGACAAACTCTGTTCCATTGTCACTTCTAAAGATTTTGACATTTCTTTTAAATTGATTTTTTAACAGATTGAAAAAATTTTCAATATAAGTCCCAACTTCATCTTTGCTTTTAATCAAATACACCCACACAGCCCTTGTATAGTCATCCACAACAGTCAAGAAATACCTATGACCAGTGTGACTGGTCACCCTATAAGGACCCCACAAATCTAAATGAACAAGATCACCAAGAGCTTTAGTTTTATGATCACTTAAAGGAAATGGTTCTCTAGTTTGTTTAGCTCTTTGACATATTTCACACAAACCAGTTTGACCAAAGTTAGTTATGTTCAAAACATTTTTGAGAACACCTAGAGCAGGGTCAACAAGGTGACCTAATCTAATATGCCAGTCATGTTTAGAAAGAGAGCAAGTAGGCACACTGAAATTATTCACCATCTTAGTACCTTATATATCTAAATAGTAAAGACCACCACATTGTCTACTAGTCCCTAAAATAATTTGGTAATTCAAATCCTGATTCACAAAAAAAATTTATTCTCATCAAAAACAACCAACACTTTGTTATCCTTAGCAAGTTTATGAACAGAGATAAGGGTCACACAATAATCAGGAATAACAAGAACATCAAACAAAACCAATCCATTTGAAAGTTTTAGGTTACCAATTTTGGAAATAATAGCTTCAGTCCCATTGGGATGAGCCACTTTAATATTTAAGTGTGAAATATCAAACACATTGTCCAATTCAATTTTATTATTGGTCATATGTTGATTAGCCCCAGAATCAACAACCTTCCCATTATAACCCAGCTTTGTTTTGATGTTAGTGTTGGAACAAAAAAATCTTTCAAAGTTATTATGAAACACTTTGATATTGTTAAAGTAAATACCTGCCATATTGGCATGAACCCCCTTTTGAGAATCAGTAGCAGAATTCTTGTTATCCTTAATAAGAGAGAGAAAAGTGGTCAATTGTTCATCATTGAACCCTGATGAAGAAGGTGTACTAGCAGAATTGTTGGACACATTTTTCCCTTTATAATTTTGCCCTCTTTTCTTTTTCCAAAGTCACTAGGATAGCCAATGATTTTAAAACATCTATCAATGGTGTGCCCATTATACCCACAATTCTCACACACAATTTCAGCATTAGAATTAGCATTAGGTCTATACCCATTGTTGTTAGGAACATTAGGTCTAAAACTAGTGGTGCTAGAGCTAGGTCTAAAGTTACCATTGTTGCCAAAGTTAGGTCTGAAATTACAAGTTTGAGAATTTTGAAAAATTTGATGTCTTTGAACATTGTTTCTAGCAGGCCCATTAGAAGGAAAGCAGATGTCTGAGTCCTCTGACAGGAACCGGTAAGAGTGCCATATGCAACTCTGTGAGACTCCTCACTAGAGATAATGGCATAAGCACCCTTAACATCTGGTAAAGTTTCCCTAGAGAGAATAGAACTCCTAATACTCATATAAGAATCATCAAGCTTCATCAAAAATTGCATAAGTTTCAACAATTGATTATGTTTCTTAAACTCACCAGCAGTAGAGCACAAACAATTAGGTAATTCAACCATAGCATCATACTGTTTCCAATAAGCATTCAGTTATGATAATAATCAGACAAGTTAGACCCATTCTGCTTAAGTGTGTTGATTTTATGATGAAGATTAAAAATCATAGACCCATCAACTTTATGATAAGTTTCTTTAAGCTCATTCCAAACATGTTTAGCCTTTTTGAAAAAAATTGACCAAGGAACAATTCCTCAGAAGTAGAGTTCAAAGTCCATCCAAGAACAACAACATTCACCCTATCCCACTGTTTTCCTAAAATCTCATCAGTTATGGACGTTCTACAAGACCCATCAATAAAACCAATTTTGTTTTTTCCTTCCAAAGCAAGTGACATTGCATTAGCCCAAATTTGATAATTTTCAGTCCCCTTAAGTTTAACAGTGACAACAGTCAAAACAACAGTATCATTAGGGTGTAAATGCAAAGGGTCACTCAAATCAAGCTTGCTAATAAGTGTAACTGGATCAGTTACACTTAGATTATCATCATCACCGATGTGCTGACTCATCATGATCAGACACGATGAAGGGTCAAAAGGTCAAAAAAAGAGAACTCACTAAACTGCAACAAAGTTCCCAGGCTTTCAAACCACTCAAGGGTGGCAGGTCAAGGGCAAGCAGAGAGTGAGGATCCAAATAACAGGCTGAAAAGTAAAAAACTACCAACCCAACACAAAAAGAAACAGATAGCAACAATAAACATAAATAAGCAGATAACAAGTAATAAATAAAGAAGGAGAGAGTAGAGGGGGTGTTACAGTGCTCTCAACCAAAACTCAATCAAACTGTTACACCTAGATTTACTTAGTCTAGGAGTAACAGAACCTCCAAATCACAAACCCTAATTTTCCTTCTAGGGAAAATAGGGAAAATGACCAAAGAACAACAATCCAGCCATAGAGATACAAAACCCTTTCAAAAAGAAATGAAACCCTAATTTTTTCTCAAGAAAAATTAGGGAAAATCACTTCAATAAAAAGATAAATGTACCAATCGTCCAAAAAAGTAACCAAATAATATGAAACACCAGATCTTAGAAACCCTAATTCTTTAAAACAAAAATTGAGGCATCAAAACTTTGAATCAAAAAGTAATATTAACAGATCCTGCCGCAGATCTAATCCAAAAAGGTATGCATCGTAAAAAACCCCCAAAAATTTTTGAAACCCTAAAAAATATTTTCATCGTTTTTCAACAACCAGGCTCTGATACCATGTAGAAAACATGAATCAAGAGGCCTCAAACACTTATACTTTTATTAACAAGATCAAAAGACAAAACAGAATGATAAAAACTAAAGACTACCAGTGCTACTCACGTGTAGCCCTTTATCTACATGATAATAGTTTTACAATCAAAGAAACAACAATGGAAAGATTTAAACAAGTTTATGAGACCAAGTGTTTGAGAGAGAGAGAGTATATAGCTGTGTGTTGAAAAACACACAGATGAAAAAATAAAGAGGCCATGCAACAATGAGATACACGCTCCCCTCTTAACCAAACCCTAAAGGCTAAAGAGCCGTTGCACCATGGGCTTCATTGTGGACTTCAATGGGCTTGAGTCCAAGTCCAGCAACAACTAAGAAAACTTCACAACATTGGTCCTTGTGGTCCAAGAGTCCCTTCACACCAAGTCCTTTTATACTAACTGAAAGTTTAAATGAAAGTCCCTAATCAGTGCTAGAAACACTAAACTTAACTAATCAACACAAGTTATTACTTTTCAAACGTAATCTTATTATTGTATAATAAAGAATTACAAGTGTTATGGATAACACCGTTTTATGACAATGTGTTGTGCACACTTTGAACAACTATAAACCCTAACTTATGAATACAGTCACAGCTGTTTGATTCAATAAGTTCTAAGCATTAATGGTGTGAATATTCTCAAAGTGTTAAACATCAATGCTGTGATACACATCCTATTTATAGTGATACAAGGTTGACCTAAGTACTAGTTGATGGTGACTACACAAGACATTCACTTTTCAGACATCTGTCACAAGATGCTCTTCTATTCTTGGTAGTCTGCCATAATGCTTTAAGGAAACAGATCTTGAAACAATTTCCTTTTTCTTCATTGTCTCGTACACACAAATAGCATGTCCAAAGTGTGCTGAGTGTTAATAGGGTATTGCCACCCCTGTTAACCCTCAACCCCTCAGAGTCCCTGATACATCTTGACTGTTATCCATCACAGCCAATGAGTATGTCTTCAAGTAATCTTTGACTTCCTTGACAATGTCTCTGACATGGACTCCTCTAAGGTTGCTCACAGAGACTTAGATCTCTGTGAGTCTTGCGATACTTACCTGTCTCCTAGGCACAGGCAAGTGACTATCTAACAGCTTAATTTGTGTTTAAATCTATGATCAGGGAATCTAACAAACATAGATTCCTAACAATCTCCCCCTATTTAAACATAAATATAGCTAGATCTATCTAAGTTAAGGTAAGTGAGATAACAACTTCTTCTTACTCATAACAGATCTAAACAAACATACCTCATGATTTATTCATACTTAAATAAAATTACAAGTACATTACAAAAGTGAAATAAAATGTGAAGGTAAAATTGAGCTGTGAATTTCTTTAATAGTCATCATTTTTGATCTTTTCTTCAGCTTCAGCTATGTCTGTTCTAGTATCCAATTCTGCCTGCAAAGCTTTTACAAAACTTTGGAATACTCTGAGTTAATCTTGAGTCCCTTTTTGAAACAAAGCAGCTGAATAGTTGATGCTAAGCCAAGCTTCTCTTTGGAATGCATACTGGCAGGCTCTATTCATGAATGTCATCCCTCTTTTAGGCTCTGTGTAGGTCTGACCATCAACAGGGCCAACGATTCCATTTGGTAGAATCAAATCCCTGTACATTCCTTCCACTTGAACATCATCTGTGACAAAGGTTTCCTTAACAAGTTGAGAAACCCTTCTTCTTTTCTTGCCATACTTTAGGGGTTCTTGTTCAAACAGCTGTAGTGGGGATCTATTTTGAGTTTGACTGTTGTTTCTTTGATCCAGGTGAACTTAGCCTTAAGAGTTTTAAGTAGAAGGAAATTTGCCTGACCAGTTCTTTTGGCAGCCAAGGCTTCAAGTTCAAACATTCAGATAACCCAAGTTTCTTTAACCCGAAGTCCTCAAATACATTCATATTACCTTGTTGGTTGTCTCTCCACAAAATCATTTGTGGTGTGTTGGTGGACTTGTGAATTATGTATTTGAACTTGGTTATCTTGCCTGGTGCATACCTGTTGTTAACGCAGGCATCATAATCAGCTTTAACTTTTCTTAGTGCCTCTGCGCGTTTAGCTTCCATTTCCCTCAACCTTTGTCTCTGCTTCTCCCTTTCAGGTGGAGTCATCTTCCTTAATGTTACCTCATTTAGCTCCTTGGCTTTCTTGATTTCATTTAGTCTTTTGAATTCCTCAGCCTGTTTCTCTATTTCTTCAGGTGTTAAGGGATTCTCATTGGAAGGTGTAAAGGTTGAAAATTGGGAAAAGTCTGTGGTGGATCCTCCTGTCTCTAGCATCGCAACTATCTTCTTTAGTTTTGTGTCTGTGTCAACCAAAACCATCTCCTTTCCTTTCTTCAAGACAGAGGATTCCATACTCATATTTTTCAAATCCTCAGCTCTTTTGATAAACGTTAACTGAGCTTGAGTTTGTATTGCTTTGGGTAGGGAGCCAACAGTGAACTTTAGCTTCTTGACAACTGGTTCACCATCATCCCCAGACTTGCTGGTGTTAACTAAAGTCAGGGACTTTGATGAATCAACTCCATCATTATTCTGTTGTTCCCCCTGAGTTTCATCCTCATCATCAGGTACGATTACTGGTGTGATGACTTGGAGGTGGATAGGTGAAGCAATGGTGTTGTCAGCAGATGTTGAGCCCTGTTTGGCAGATTCGCCCTGTTTGGCAGATTCAAGGTTAAGTACCTTTTTCTTCTCCCCCTCACGTTCAGCCTGTCTCTTTAGAAGTTTGGATGAACGTGTTTGAAAGTGCCTTGCAATATGTTCAATAGAGGCAGCCATAGCACGTTGCCTTGTCCTTGAAGCTCTGGCAATCTTCAGCAGAAGGTTGCAATTACCATTTGTGTTGCCCTGAACACGATTAATGATCAAGTTTGTATGATGATATTGCCTGCTTCGAACAACTTCAAACTCTCCGTGCATTGTTAACTCATGTTCATGAAAGAGAGCAGGGACCTCTGTGTCAATGGCATCCTTGATTCTTGTGGACAAATGACTAAGTCCTTGGGATACACCTTTTATTGCACCATCCTTGATGGGTTCAGTGACTGCATCCGCGACTGCCTTCTTGATGATCCCTGAAAATGTGACAGTGAAATTATGCATCTCAGACTTGATAACATCCAGCTTTCTTGATAGGCGTTCAATGTCTGATTGATGATGAACAAGCTGAAGATTATGGATGTTCAGGCTTTGTTGAGCTTAATCATCCCCCCTTGGCAGAAGATCAAAGTTGGTTTAGGCAGGATGATCAAACATAAGGAATTCAGCAGTTGGATCATAAGCAAGTCTTTGGAAGACTGTTGTGGTGGAGGTAGCAGAGGTGGGCGTGACAACAGCTTCCTTGGGAGGAGGAGTATTATTATCAGCTGAAGTGGACACAACTATTTCCTTAGGAGGAGAAACAGATTGTTGATTATCTTCTTCTTCTTTGTCCTCCTTCTCAAACACCCCCCCAGGGATTTCATCCTCAGGCATTGATTCAGGTTCAGAGAAATCATCAACTAATGACAACACTTCTTCTTCTATATCAAGCAGGGGCTCCTCGTCATTTGGTTGATCTTGAATGATTGTATTAGCCTCTTTATCTTGTTTCTCCAGGGATTCTGTGTCTGGCTATACAATTTCAGCCTGCAAGTTGTTTTTATTAGTAACAGGGAAATAAGTAAGGGGAATGGTCGCCATTTCGCTGTCTTAGAGAGGCTGAGGGTGATTACTCAGCCACTCCAAAGGATAAATCCTTGGGATTCTTTTAAGGGTGAAAATTATATGGTTAATGATCGCCATTCACTGCCGCTAGGAAAGCTGAGTGTGATTATTCAGCCCCCCCCCCCCCCCCCCAAAAAAAAAGGTTAAAACCTTTGGGACTCTTTTGATTGTGAAACATATGTTGTTAAGGATCGCCATTTGCTGCCCCTAGGAAGGCTGAGGGTGATTATTCAGCCCCCCCAAAAGGTTAAGAAACCTTTGGGACTCTTTTAATGATGAAACATATGTGGGTGAAGGTCGCCTGTTACACTGTCCCTAGAAAGCTGAGGGTGATGATTCAGCTCCCCCTGAAAAGGATAAATCCTTTGGGATTCTTTTAAGGTAAAAAAGATATGGGTTAAGATCGTCTTATTACGCTGTCCCTAGAAGAGCTAAGGATGATTATTCAGCTCCCCTAAAAGTAAAACTTTTGGGATTCTTTTTCTGAGGGAACCAAGAGGCTGTGTGAGGTACAGCTGATCAAGGTCGAGACATATATGTATTTAGGTTGTTGTTTGCCTGAATACTGTCTAGAGGGTGCAGGGTCATCGGGGTGCTTTATAAACACAAATGAATCATTCCCTGGTGCATAGACAGGGTGTACATAAGTCTTAAAGAGTTCTAAGTACATAGACAGACTTCTATGGGTCGAGGATTACCCTAACTTCACCACTCTCACCTACAGACATTTGAGAGTGGCTGCTTGTGGACCTCTAAAAATTTACACTGATTACCTGTGCGATATCAGCAGAATTCGGCTGGTTCCCTGGTGTCTCGACTAACATCGAGACGCTAGACCCCTGTTGTTGGTCAACTGAAGTTTCTGCTTCCACATGAGTATCTGGAACAAATGAGGTATCGAGTTTCATAGTCTTCTTTCCCCTGGACTTTGCAACAATTTTGATGTGGGAAGAAGATGGGTTTTTCTTCTTCTTAGGCTGTTGGCCAGCTGAAGCCTTGGACGTCGTGGTGTGCTGCCCAGAGGTCAAAGACTTAGACTTGCCAGATACACCAGAGGTAATCACCTTCTCTGATGAAGGGAGCAAGGACTCCTCAGCAGATGGTTGTTTGTTTTCAATGTTAAGCATGTGGGAGGTGACAGGGACATCTTCAGCTCCAATTTCCTTATAGATGGCACCTGTGATGCGATAGGGCTTCAGAGAAGTGAGTGCAGAGTTATGATAGCTCTCACCCAACAGGCTTTCAAAGATCATCAATAGAAAGTGAACGTAGTATATGTTCTTTTCCCTGACTTGGTTCCTTCCTTTCAGCTGTTCAACTAGATTGGAGAAGAGAATACTTCCTACATCAACATCAGCTCCCCAGATCAGCCCATATGCAATAGATTGGTGGTTGAAGGACATCTGATCTTGGGATCCATGCATTCCTCCCAGGGATTTAACTATGTGGGTGAAGAGGACACACCACACAAGGGTAAAATACTTGATCTTCAGAGGAGACTTGGAGAGGACCTCAGCGGGTGTAAGAGCAGGGTTCACATCATGAAATGGTTTAAGTGTGGCCAGGGCGTCCTTAACAGCCTTTTTGTCAACCACCTTTAGGCATTCATCACCATGTTTTAACCCAGCCACACTAGAGAAATCTTTGAGTGAGAAGGCAAATGGGTGTTCGTTGCAAGAGAGGCTAAAGGTAATGGTGTCATCAACGACTTCAGCAGAGTACCAGAATTCCCTAAGGTATTCTTGGTAGAATGTAGTTGGGGATTTTGTGAATGCTTCACTTGCATCAAAATTTTGCATGAAGTTAAGCAGATCTGAGTAGGATTCGTTTGGAGCCTTGAGCCATCCAATGGAGTTGTTCGATGCAAGAATGCTTCCGTTGAGTTCAAAGTTGACGTTCGCTGCCTTGGGAACTGGGAATGCCATGGATTCAATGTCGAAGAAGAGCGAAAATGGAGGATGAGTTTAGAGAGAGAAATCTTAGAGAGAGAGAGATTTGTGAAATGAGAATAGTGGTAGGTGAGGAGAGACGTGAGACAATATATATATTCAAATATAAAAACAGTTATTCAACCGTATTTAATGCAAAGTGGGAAAATGACTGCTCATGTGGGTCCCTTGACCTTTCAAAACTTATTTGTCTCCTCGTTATTCAAAAATAAATGATTAAATATTGAGAATGTTTTTTGCATTTAATTAGAAAGTAACTACCTAGTTTCATGTGAAAAACATTTAATATAGAATCAGTCATTTTATGAACACATTTATTATAAAGCCACAGGCTTTGAGATATTAAGCATCCCTAGCTCAACAACTAGCCTGTTGAACGAAGGTTCAGCCAAAGGCTTTGTGAAAATATCAGCTAGTTGCAGCTCTGTGGGAACAAAGTGCAGCTCAATATCTCCCTTCATTATGTGATCTGTTAAACTACTTAAAAATTCAGAAATAGTTGATTGCTCACAAGGCCTATTCTGCTTATATGGTTATATTGGAAAGACATGTGATTCCGGAAAGAAAAGAGCTGTCATTTGGAATCCTACAATTAGGAAGTCAGTCGCTATTGATGTGCCTGATATGTTGAATAAAAAGAAGTATAGGACTACGCTTGGTTTTGGGGTTTGTCCTCACACTCTTGACCCTATGCTTCTTAACCTTTCAACTGAACGTTGTAGGAGGAAAATACAGTTTACAACTAACACCGATTGGCGGGTTGAGGTTTTTAGGTTATGTTCGGGAACTTGGAAAAGTCTATCTATTAATCTTCCTCAAAGGTCAACTGCAGTAAGAGACAAGCAGGTAGCAATAGGTAGGTTTATTTATTGGCTTACTTCCGATAAGTCTAGTGGTTCTGATATGATTTTGTCATTTGATATGATAAGTGAAGAATTTAAAGAAATATGCCTTCCTGATAATTTAGCACTTAAGCTTCACCCTGGCCTTGACGTTGAGAAGCCAGTGAATTTGCGTATATATAAGTTAAAGGAGTCCCTTGCTGTGCTTCAGTCTGAGTTGGATGCGGAATTAAGACATATTCATGTATGGATGATGGATAATAGTGATCCGAAATCATTTAAGAAGATTTACACCATCAAGAGTAACATACGACCCAAGGCAATAATAGATGTATTGGGATATAGAAAGAGTGGTGGAGTTTTAATCGAAGTTACGTGTTGGGATTTCTCCAAACCAATATTTGATTTTCAAGAAAATGATGACTCTGAACTTTCAGTTTATGATCCCAACTCAGATCGCATTGATTATGTTGGGATTTCTGCAGATCAATATTCATTTTCTGTGAGTTCTTATACGGAAACACTACTTTTGCTTGATCACTAAGATTGCACGTCTACTTCGACTTAAATTGGGGAAAAGACCATGTAAACACTTGAAACTTTGTAGCAATTGAAGTTAATGAAAAGCTATGCTTAACTCAGAGGTGATATCATTTAGTTCTATGCCGAACATTTATTCGGGTGCAGGAAAAATTAATATGTTTGCATCTTTATTCAAAAATTCAAGAAAGACTAGTTTGGTTACTAGTAGTTGTTTTTTACTACTGTATTAGTTGAAGTAATTGAAAAGTAGGAAAATATTGACAGTAATTCATGTTTTTTTGGTTTTGGTTTATTTCTGTAATTTAAGTAGTACGCTATCGAGAATGTTTGGTTAATATTGTCGTCCCTGATAATGTTGGAGCGACTAATGCAAAGGAAGCCAGTGATTCTGTCAAATGACCATGTATGGGTATCGATTTATTTGAATCTCCATTACACGATTCATCCTTTTCTTGGTCGCAACTGTTAGAGGTTAAGCAATTTTGAGCCATTTACTTATGTTTGGGTCAATACAGAAACTTACTTAGAATGAAAAATGGCGAAAGTTTCCTGATGCGTTTCCGTGATGCATAAAATCTCCAACTCTTGTATTAATAAATTCAAAATTTCGACCTAAGGTGTTTACAAGCCATACCTTGAAGTTCCCTATCTTTACCCATAACCGACCATTCCTCACCTGTTCGACGTGCCACTACTACTATTCTTACACTCTTAGGTTCATTTCAAAGAACACGTACCGATTAACATCTGCTTTCTTTTTACACCATAACTTTTTTTTTGAATGGCGAAATTATACAAAACTAGCGAGAAGCTAGAAAATAAAAAATTTACAAGG
Source organism: Glebionis coronaria (assembly GCA_025667525.1). Classification (NCBI taxonomy): domain Eukaryota; kingdom Viridiplantae; phylum Streptophyta; class Magnoliopsida; order Asterales; family Asteraceae; genus Glebionis; species Glebionis coronaria. The sequence goes on along the minus strand of CM046877.1, from coordinate 18,345,273 downwards.
TACTCTTACAAGCATTTCTTGGATCAAGGATCCAAACATTCCAATTTGGATGAAAATCCTTTTTTCCTATGACTAATCCAAGAGTAAGACAGTTTTTATTTCGTCCTCAAGAATATCTTTCCGTGGAGGGTGAATGTCAAAACAAAGTCTATTCCGATAACGCCGAATAATCCAAGTTGTTGATTGAATGATTGCATCAAAACAAGACTCCAACTTATCGGGAAGAGTAGCCGAGTCACTCCAAATTAAACTTGGCAAGTCTTTTGGGTAATCATTAAGTTGCCACCAATTTTGAATCATAACCCACAATTTTCGAGCAATCGTGCAATCAATGAAAAGATGTTGAGCCATCTCTAAAGCATCATCACAAACTGGACATCTAGTCGAGTTTAAGTCAATACATTCTCGTAGGCAATCTTTCATTAAGTAACCTCCAATTATGAATGTTGATCTTGATAGGAATTGAGTTATTCTATCTAATTTTGTTTCCGAATAAAATCAAGATGGCTTTGTCGATATTATTATCTTCTAACGCACGAAACAGAGAAAAAGTTTGATTTTTCAAGTTTGAATTCCCATGTGCGTGGACCAGAGGTGATGCAAAGGTGTTGAAGGTGATCTAATAAATCTTCTACTTGGGAGCTTTCCAAGCCGGAGCGAAGTGACCTCCTCCAAGCTCACGAGAATCGATCCAGGCCACTACCGATAGAGCACCGATCACTTATTTTGCAACTTTTAAAGGCCTCTAGTTGGTACAATCAGGTAAATGTCTCCTTCAAAGTGGACGTCCCCTTCCAAACATCTTACCAGAAGCAATAAGAACTTCCATCTCTTATTTTTCTCCTAAACACAAAGTGTAAATCTAAGTTGAATTTAAGAAGGTGACTTCTCAAGTCAATAACTGATTTCCATAGGCCACTGATATGTGAATGAGAAGTAAAGTCTAACCCACCCTTCGAACCATATATGGATGTAATAACATAATTCCAAAGAGCGTTAGGTGTTTAAAATCGTCACCACCATTTAGTCAACATTACTAGGTTTGAAGCTTTAAGACTACCGATTGCAAGTCCAGCCGAAGTCGATGGAGAACACACTTTTTTCCAAGCTATCCAAGCCAATTTGTTAGATTCCAAAGAGCCTCCCCAAAAGAAATTGTCTCTAAGTTTGTCCAAGTAACTTAGCACTGAATTTGAAGCTTTAAAAAGTGAAAAAAAGTAATTACCTAGAGCACCGAGAACCGATTTGATTAGAGTGAGCCTACCACCAATAGATAGAGTCTAGCCTTCCAAGTCGAGAGTCGGTTAAGAAATTTATCCATTATAAGCTTTCAATTGCACACTTTCTTCATGTTTGCACCAATGGGAAGTCCTAGATAGATACATGGGAGTGATAATGCTTGACAATATAATGAGGACCCCAACCTGTTCGTTTCCTCGCGGGTGGCACCGACTCCAAAAAGTTTACTTTTAGAAAAGTAAACTTTTAACTCGGAAGCCAAATGGAAACATCTTAATATTCGAAAAAGATTCTTCGCATTTTCAAGTGACCATTTGCCTATAATGAGAGCATCATCTACAAATTGTATTTTTAACGTCAGTTTTGGTTGTAGGTGGGAGATGTTAACATTGTCCCGACCAACATTGACACCTTCAAAAGTTCCTTTAGACTTAGCTTCTTGGAGGGACACATGAAGTTCCTCAATCGCTATGATAAAAATAAAAAGGAGATAACAGGTCACCTTGTCTAAGACCTTTGTTAATTTGGAATTCTTTCGTGGGGAAACTATTCACAATCACTGAACCATAAGTTGAATTTGAGCACCCTTTGATCTAGTTTCTCCATTTGAGACTAAAACCCATTTGATCCATGGTGTGATCAAGGATTCTCCAATCAAGAGAATCAAAATCCTTTTCATATTCGACTTTAAAAAGAAAGAGACGTTTATTCTTTTTAGACGCCCAATTGATGATCTCATTAACCATGAGAGTATGGCCATCTATTATTTGTCTTCCTTTTATAAAGGCAAATTGCACTTCACTAACGACTGCATTAACCACTTGGAGAAGTCGATTTTTAATTACTTTGGCAGTAACCTTGTATTGACAACTAATATGGCTAATGGGTCTGAAGTCACTAACATGAAGAGGGTCTTGAACTTTAGGGACAAGAGAAATGAAAGACGAGTTGCAGCCTCTAGGAATAAAACCATCTGTTTCAAAAGTTTTCAACATATCAATTTTTTTACCAACACTACAACAGTCGACCCATTCTTCATCGAAATTAGGATGATTTCCCTAGCGACATGTTGGCGGGAAAATATTGGCGGGAAAACACTGGCGGGAAAATGTTAACCATTTTCCTCACTTTTTTACCATAAAAGGACAACCACACACACTCCTTATCATAACAACCACCAGCAGATCACACACACACACACACTTATCATCACAAACTCATTGTTATTATGAAGATGTTGAATCATGAAGTGTTAGGGATTACAGATTTGATGATTACAAAACCTATACGCAGAGATTGAAGATAGAAGAAACAATAAGGACCTAATATGTAATATTAGGTTAGCTTAGTTAGTAAGCTAGGGTTTGACTTGTAAACCCTAGTCCCTCTATTATATAAAGAGGGTTAGACACACATGTTGAGCATCCATTCATATACAATATAAACCAAAGTGTGTGTGTGTTCCTCCTGGTGTCAGCCTATAAGGCACCAGGAGTAGTTAGTAGCTTTATTAATAGTAATCATTTATTAGTGAAAGCCTTGTTCATGACTATGATTGTGTTCTTTATTGTTCCGCTGTGCTAGTTACAGCTGTGATCATGATATCCCAGATGAGTCTAGATCCTAAGACTCAACATGAAGCTTTTCCGTGTAAGTGTGGAGTAGTTTCTGATGTATCTATTTTTGTGTTTATGAGTATATTATCGTTTTAATATCCATGTTTAATTAAGCGCGTGTTTAAGTGTCCGTGTCGAATTAAACTATGTTTAGGCGTGTTTGTTTGTAGGTCTCAATGAATGTTAACAATTTTTAATGAATATTAACCATGAATGTTAACAATTATCAATGAATGTTAACAATGATCAGTGAATGTTAACTTTTGGCGGGAAAATGTTGGCGGAAAACATTGGCGGGAAAATGTTGGCGGAAAAACATTGGCGGGAAAACATTGGCGGAAAAATTAAACCATTTCCCTCACTTTTGTTTTATCATAAAAAGACATATATTATATATTATATTAAAGTTTATACGTAATTAGTGTTAAGAAATAAAGTATCCCCAACAACATGTCGTTGGGGATACTTTATAATATTTAACACTACATTGATTACCACTAATCACTTGGATTAGTGTACTAAATTGGTATCCCATTGACATGTCGCTGGGGAAACTTTGACGGGATAATCTCCCGCTTAATTTAAATAACGCACTCACATTAAATTAACTAAAACCCGTTAATTAATTTAACCACCGTTAATTAAATAAAACATGAAGTTTTTATTATACGTTTAATTATAAATAATAAAACGTAAATAAACGTGTGTTCTCCGTATTGAGTGTGTGCCCCCGATAGGCTCACGCATTTACCGATGGCTAAACGATCGCATATCTCAACAGCTCCCACTTGTGAGAGTTTAGACATACAGCGTCCATAATGAAGCATCTAGCAACACTTCATTATAACCAGAAAATGTTGAGTTAAATAGTTTCAAGAATAAGATCTTAAAAGCTAGTAATGGTGTACGATTATTAGAGCTTGCTGATAATCATCCCTTCGTTTCAATGTACCGGTTAAACCATGGATATGAATCCTAACACATTCCATATAGTTTAACTTTAATTCCTCGTTTACAAATTAATTTAGATAGTCCAAATTGTAACAAGCATCATCTTGATTACATTTTGGGTACGACCATACAATTACCTAATTAATTCAGGAGGGGATCCAGGGTACTTCACTACACTATATCAGAGTGGAGGAACGAATTCTATATTGACTGCAAGTGTCTGTGGATGCTGCTTCACAACACTTCCAATTAGAGTCGTTATAGCTAGTTCTGGCGAACTAGCGTTGGACATAAAATCAAGAAGCGATATCCACACATGCACAACTTGTTTGCATCTCAAGTCTAAGGATGACCTAATTCTCACCATTTATGTATTCGAATTTACTCATGACAACGGATCCAAAAGTAACCATTCGAAAGTTCGGGGTGTCCAATATTCATATCAATGAATAACATATAAGTTTGGTTGGAAGTCGTCCACCATATATACCAGTATATTACCAACACTCATATTTGCCTTAATGTATACAATATTCCCATATTGTTTAACCGACAATGGACATGTTTAGAATAATTAAATATTCAAGGATTTAAACATACAAATAGGGCAACAACAATTATATGAAGATAACAAACATCAAATATCTTTATTCATCAGAAAATAATTAAATTGTCTTACAATCCCAAATTATCCAAATACTACGATAACACAGATTACATGAGACTATTAGCTGGAAGCAAACCAATTCCATGAGTTAACATGGAATGCTTTTTGAGGTCTAACGCCTTTGTGAAGGGGTCAGCTAAATTGTCGTCTATGTGAACTTTCTCCAGACTAACATCACCCAGTTCAATCACTTCTCTGAGGTAGTGAACTTTGGAACGATAATGTTTCGCACCTTTAGTGATTCCTGGTTCATTAGCTATAGTAATGGCTCCGGTATTGTCATAATACGTTGTCATAGGTTCATTATTTGTGGGAACAACACCAAGCCCAGAAATAAACTTCCTAATCCAAACTGCCTCTTTAGAAGCCTCCGAAGCGGCTATATACTCAGCCTCTGTAGATGAGTTTGCATGGATGGTCTGCTTTGCGCTTTTCCAGCTTACAGCACCTCCATTCAGCATGAAAACATATCCCGTCTGAGACTTCGTGTCATCAGCATCCGTAAGATATCCAGCATCAGTGTAGCAAGCAACCCTGAGCTCTCTTTTCATACCTCCTCCATAAATAAGAAACATGTCTTTGGTATGCCTAAGATACCTCAGAATGTTCTTAACAACAGTCCAGTGAAAATCACCAGGATTTTACTGAAATCGGCTAGTCATGTTCTGAGAGAACGCAACATCAGGTCTCGTACATCTAACATCATACATGATTGATCCTATTGCCGAAGCATAAGGAACTCTCTGCATGCGTCTCACCTCATCAGGTGTTGATGCTCCTTGAGTCTTAGATAATTTTGCTTTAGTTTACATGGGAACAAAGCCACGTTTGGAATTGTCCATGTTAGACTTCTTCAAAATCTTATCTATGTAAGCACTTTGACATAAACCAATTAACCTTCTAGGTCTATCACGTATGATCTTGATTCCAAGAATATACGCAGCATCTCCCAAATCATTCATGAAAAACACCTTCCAAGGTAAGCTTTTACACTTTGCAACATTGGAATGTCTTTTCCCATCAACAATATGTCACCGACATACAGGACAAGAAACACTACGCTACTCCCACTAGCTTTGATATATACACATGGCTCATCAGGATTTTGATTAAAACCAAATTTCTTGATTTCATCATCAAACCTCTTGTTCCATTGCCTTGATGCTTGCTTAAGTCCATAAATGGATCTTTAAAGCTTGCATACATGGTTTGGATACTTTGGATCAACAAAACCCTCAGGTTGCTTCATATAGGCTTCTTCGTAAAGCAGTCCATTGAGGAAGGCGGTTTTAACATCCATTTGACAAATCTCATAGTCATAGAACGCGGCTATGGCTAAAAGAATCCTTATAGCTTTGATATCCGCAACAGGAGAGAAGGTCTCTTCATAATCAACCCCGAAGGTTTGAGTGAAGCCCCTCGCTACATATCGAGCTTTAAATGTGTGTACATTGCCATTTATGTCGGTCTTCTTCTTGTACAACCACTTGCCACTAACATTTCTAGCGTTAGGGGGAAGGTCAACTAAGATCCAAACATCATTATCTTTCATGGATTGCATCTCCACATTCATAGCATCCAGCCATTTGTCAGATTCAGGATCTGCCAATGCAGCTTTGTAGTTAGTGGGTTCATTATGATCCCCTAACTCATGTTCCTCAGCGTCAATGTATAAACACATACGGTCAGGAGCACGCCTAGTCCTTGTAGACTTTCGAATGGGAGCTATATCACTTATAGGTTCATCAATTTCTTGATCATCCTCTTCATGATTGCTAGTGTTTTCAGAAGGATGTATATCTTCATCTTGAATTACTTCAAGATCCTCTATACTCCCACTTGCTTCTTGATTCATAAGATTGCTCTCTAGGAATTCAGCATTACGAGCAACAAAAACTTTGTTCTCGGGTGGGTAGTAGAAGGAGTAACCCATCGTTTCCTTTGGGTAACCTACAAATATACACTTAACAGATCGGGGCTCTAGTTTGTCAGGTTTGATAAGCGTGTCACGCTTAACAAGAGCCTCACATCCCCAGACCTTTAAGTAAGACAACTTAGGGGCTTGCCCATACCATACTTCGTATGGAGTCTTTTCAACCTTCTTAGTTGGAACCATATTGAGTATGCGAGCAGCAGACTCAAGAGCATAATCCCAAAAGGATTTTGGAAGAGTTGTTTGGGCCATCATGGAATGAACCATATCAAGTAGGGTTCTATTTCTCCTCTCAGAAACACCATTGTGTTGTGGTGTATATGGAGGAGTTCTTTGGGAAACTATTCCATGTTCCTTAAGATGCTCCAGAAATTCATAACTCATAAATTCACCTCCACGATCCGAACGTAGTGCCTTTATGGTTTTACCGAGTTGATTTTCTACTTCTTTTTGAAACACCTTAAATGTTTCAAACACTTCATGTTTATGCTTTAGCAAGTAAACATAACCATAACGACTAAAGTCGTCAGTGAAAGTGATGAAGTAACTTGCACCTTGTCTTGACACGGTTCTAAATGGACCACATACATCGGTGTGGATTAGTCCAAGTAGATCTTTAGCCCTCTCCACTTGGTGTGAATAAGGTTTACGTGCCATCTTTCCAGATAAACATGAAACACACTTGTCAAAGGAGTCATCATCATTTGACTTAAGCAATCCATCAGATTGTAATTACTTAATGCGCCTGGCTTCAGATTCTTACTTATCCTTAGACCCTGAGTAGTATTACAGATGTGAGTACCACAACCAGTGTCATAAACCCAAGATTTATTAGGAAAAATATAAAGTTCTATAGTGAAGATACCTGAAGTGCTAGCTCCTTGAGAGGACTTCTTTTTCTTCCACAACTCAGCAACATACTCTGGACAGTTTCTCTTCCAATTACCAATGTCACCGCATTGGTGACAAATGGCATCCTTAGCAGGATTCTCTCTTCTTGGTGGAGGGGGAATCTTGGCTCGAGGAGTAAAGTTAGCTACTTTCTTCCCTTTACAACGATTCTTACCCTTCACAGCATTCGACGGTTTAGCCTTGTTAGGCTTTTGAACCCTTCCTGCCCTAATAGCATTAATGATATTAGGAGTAGCAGGTGCAACCTTCTTTGGCAACGTTTTCTCATGTAGCTTAAGCATGGCATGCAATTCTGGTATTATCTTCCCCAGGCCATGCATATTGTAGTCTTGCACGAACCTATCATAGTCCTTATTCAGTGAGGCTAAATTTAGGCTAACTGAAAGTTTCAAGGACATGGGGTGACCCAAACGTTCCAAATTCTCTATGTAGCCCTTCATCTTCAAGACATAGGAGCTCACAGATTGTCCATCCTCATGTTTACACGCGTGAAAGGCACGTGCAACATCAAGGAGTTCTTGATCAGCTTGTTCAGTGAACATGGTTTTCAATTCTTCCATCATTGACCATGCACCATGACCCTCCAAAAGTTTCTGAAGTTCAGGGGACATAGTCATGAGCATAAGGCCAGCGATTTCTCTTGACCTTTTGACCCAAGTTGGATGTAAATCCGGGTCTTGCTCTGGTCCTTCATGACCATGAGGCAGAATTTCTGGTTGATCAGGAATTGGTTGCTCAAGGTATTTAACCAAGTCATCAGTTTCGAGCGTTATCTGAAGAGCACGATACCAATCAACAAAGTTATTCTCAGTCAATTTCATCTTTTCAAGGAATGACTTAACAACCGTGCTGTTTAAGCAAGAGTTTTGATTATTCATCTACAAAATTAAAGTTCAACGATTAGTATTTTCGATAATTACATTCTCAAAGAATTAACTACCCAATTAATCATGTTGAGACTAAGATCCTTGCTTGCACTCCCACTTAATATTAGAGGTCCGACCGTCTAGTATCAAGTAGGGAAAGAGGTAAGCGACGGGCGTTAATTGCATTACAAGTGCAACTCTTAGATTTATGAGACGATTCATGAAGTTTATTTGTTGTAGAGTGTTTGGATGGGATGTTCTCTCATCTCTTTCGAGCACCTTTGAACATCTCAAACAAACTTGTTCTACACGTAATAAAGTCATGAGTATGTTTCATCTCATCTTTATGCCTCGGGTTCCGAATCTGACCGGGAACTCGACTTTAAGTCGTACCAATTTGAAGCAGCAATTATTGGCAAAGGTCTGACCAGTGACAAAGATCGCCTCGGGTATGTAGTTCGCCCTAGGTCTGACCAGATGACGAAAAACAACTACAAGTGCTTCTAAATTGGATGGCATAGACTTAAAAATTTCAAATAGGTATCACATAAGTTTTAGAAAAACACATGTCAAAGTGTGTAAAAGAATGCATGCAATTCATTCTCTTAGCACAAGTTAAGAAAACAATTTACTAACTTTTTGGTTCAGGCGTGTTTTACCGCGGGAGAAGATTAAAGAGAGATCAAACCTATATCCTACTCTTCATGTACCCGAAGGTGCAAGTGCTTGGGATAATTTTTCCATAAGTGCCGAAACACCTATAGAACACGGGAGAAGATTAAAGATCCCTCAAACCCTAGATAGCTCGACTAGAGCACGAAGTGCAATAGCAAGTCCATCATTAGTAAAGACACAAAACGGTGTTGTAATTTTAAGTATTGTAAAATAATTAATTTTGCAAATCACGTCGTTGAGAAGATAGTTTATAAGCCATCATTACGGTATGTAAGCCCAACTCGAGTGACAATATGATTTCGCAAAACAATTAGAATACAATAAAAACAAGTTTCATAGTTCTTATGTCAATATTAAGATTTGTTCAAAAAATCAAGATTTTAACAAATAACACATAGCCGATTCGCAAGGAAAATATGGTGTATTAATATGACATAGTTTTAAAGCTAGTTTTGATATAAGTACAATCCGTTTTTATGATTCCTAGAATCTTGAATTATTACGTTTTGCAATTCATAATGGAAAACAAATAAGCACATAAAAACAGACAGAAGGGGGTAGAAGCAGAAGACAGACTCTATATGAAAGCGGTAAATCATATAAGATCCAAGTCTCGAATGAGTCTTCCCCAAATTGAGGACCAAAGACCCTCATCAAGTTTTCGAGCAAGGTACTTGATGACGAGCAAAGTATCACAAAAGTGAGATGCAAAGGTCTTTGACGGATAATAAAAAAAGTAATTATTAACCGGTTCAATTTTCAACTACCCAATTTTAATAGATCCAGATCAACATTAAAACTTTATGACAAGTATGCATGTAATTGTCATAAAAACATAAATAAAAGAGATTTTAAAGCGAAGCAAGCGTGTTTTATTCTATGTGTAACCCATGAATGCCATACGCTCTGACTCCTGATGCTACTGTTGGGATTTAGAACTAGTTAAACCATTAACTACGAGTACGCAGCGGAATGGATCTAGTATAATATTCATGATTAACACATAATAAAAACAATAATAAAACCAACCTTTAATTAATTGAACAAATCAATTAATGATCTTGATCTTGAAGCTATAACGGTAAAGTAACCGTCCTCTAACGATTGCTCACACGACACGTCAAATGAACACACCACAATGCTAGTGGTAACTTCACTTCGATTATCTTGCAACTAGAAACCCTAATATCCAAAACCCTAATTGGGATTACGTAAGGATAAGATTTCGTAGACGTTACAAGATTCTTGGAAAAATCACCAATAAACCCTAATTAGGGTTTACAATAAATCAGACCACAAGGGAATACTAAAACCTAGATTATGAGATCTAGGGTTTAGTTATAAAGCATAAATCTTTATAAGAAAACCACCAAGAAGGGTCGATCTTATAAAGGTGAAACCTTTAGATGTGATTTTAGGTTAAAGGAAAAATTTGTTCGGTTTGTGTGTGGGGGTGTTGCGATCGGACGAAACACAAGAGAGGGGAGAGACAAAAATTTGTGAGGGGTATGGGATTGTATACACATCCTAGCACCTCCTCAAAATTATTAAGGCCCAACCCAACACCTAAATTAAGTAACTAATTACTTGATTAACAAAAAAAAGATCCTTCTAGACCCCTTAGGGTATTCGGCCGCCTATAGGGCACCGGATAGTTCTAGAAGTCGATTTCCTTCCTTAATTTAAATAACGCACTCACATTAAATTAACTAAAACCCGTTAATTAATTTAACCACCGTTAATTGAATAAAACGTGAAGTTTTTATTTTACGTTTAATTATAAATAATAAAACGTAAATAAACGTGTGTTCTCCTGTTGAGTGTGTGCCCCCGATAGCCTCACGCATTACCGATGGCTAAACGATCGCATATCTCAACAATTTTTGCTTTAAGTATCTAATCAACCCGTTTCATTGTTTCACTTTGTAGCAGGAGATCTTACTATTAGGTTTAAGGTCACACGTACAAAACTACATAAGATGTATAAATCACGGTTTTGATTTTTTTTTACTTTTACAGTTTTCTTGTCGCAGGAGTGTTTAGATTTCAAGTATTCCACTCGATCGATCAACTTTTTCGAATTTATCAGGTTTTTACATCTTTCTTTGTTGTGTTTAGCAAATTTTTGATATTGTTTAGCATACAGTATGTATGTAATAATGCTAGTCGTCTTATGCTAATTATTTGTTTATTAATTATAGTTTAACTAGTGTCCTGATTTTAGGGTTTGGTAGGATAGTTGTATCGTTAGTCATAGAGGTGTTGAAGAATGATTGTAAAAGCTAAACCCTTCTTATACCTTATCGGTTTTAATAAGAGCGTTAAAGCAAAATCTATACGCGCTAAAAACTCTTTGCCAAACAAAGCTTATATTATAAAATTTTGAATGATAAATGCCAAGTCGCAAAACACTCAGTTTGTCACCAAATATACCAGTTTAGTTTTATTAATGTAACTAGTAATCCTGGTTTTATAGGGTTTGAACCTATTAGTGTGTTTTATTTTTAATTTTTAAACAGTGTTATTGTTTTGATAATTTCCAGTTGTGAGGAAGTCAAGATGATGCACAGACCGCCTCGGCATGACCTTGTGGAACCAATGCATTATTTGTATGTTCGTGTAGTAAAAGCTAGGGGGTTACCTTGTAAGGACGCTATGGGTAGCTGTGACCCGTACGCTGAGGTGAGGCTAGGGGATTTTAAAGCGACGTTGAGGCATTTTGTGAATAATTCGTTTCCTGAGTGGAACCAAGTGTGTTCTTTCTCTAGAGATAAGATTAAGGCGACTATGTTGGAAGTTAGTGTTAAAGATAAGGATTTGATTTAGGATGATTTTATGGGTCGGGTTTCGTTTGATATTACCGACGTGACAAAACGAGTAACAACAAATAGTCCTTTGGCGCCCAAGTGGTATCGGTTGGAAGATAGGAATGGCATTAAGTCAGGATGTGAGTTGATGTTGGCGCTTTGGTGGGGTACTCAAGCGGATGAAGCGTTTCCTGAAGCATTGCATTCTGATGCTGCTACTGTTGGTGGGCCGAATGCTTTGTCGAATGTTCGTTCGAAAGTGTATGCTTCGCCAAAACTTTGGTATTAAGAGTTAATGTGATTAAGGCGCATGATTTGATACCGACTGATAGGGCTAGGTCCCCTGAGGTTCTTGTGAAGGCAGTTCTTGGACATCAGGCGTTGCGGACTAAGATATCTTTGAATAAGTCGATAAATCCTATGTGGAATGAGGATTTGGTGTTTGTTGTTGATGAACCGTTTGATGAACATTTTACATTGAGTGTGGAAGATAGGGTTGCGCCTAATAAGGACGAGGTACTAGGAATGTGTGTGATTCCATTGTAGTATGTAGATCACAGCTTAGATTATACAGCTGTAAAACCAAGGTGGTGTGATGTGGAAAATCATGTTATGATTGAAGGGGATAAGAAGGTAGTAAATCTTGCTAGCAAGATTCATATGAGGGTTTGCTTGGAAGGTGGTTATCATGTTCTTCGTGAGTCTGTTGACTACATTAGCCATCGTAGGCCAACGGCTAAGCAGTTATGGTAGAGTAGTACTGTGGTTCTTGAGGTCGGAATCTTAAGTGCTCATGGGTCATCCCCAATGAAGACAAGAGACATACGAGAAACAACAGATGCATATTGTGTAGCTAAGTACGGACCAAAGTGGGTTAGAACTAGAACGATAGTCGACAGTTTCATGCCTAAATGGAACGAGCAGTACTATACTTGGGAAGTTTTTGACCCGTGCACAGTCATAACTATTGGTGTGTTTGATAACTGTCTTTAGCAAAGGGAAAGGGATTCAAGGATCGGGAAGGTCAGAGTTCGTCTTTCAACACTTGAAACTGATCGTGTTTACACCCTTTTACGCCCTCTCTTAGTTTTGCATCCATCTGGTGTGAAAAAGATGGGCGAGATTCATCTAGCAGTAAGGTTTACATGTTCGTCTTTAGTTAACATGACGGAGACGTACTCACGACCTTTGATGCCCAAAATGCACTATGTTCATCCGTTAACTGTCTCCCAACTAGATAGCTTGAGGCACCACGCTACTCAGATTGTGTCCATGAGGCTTAGTCGGGCCGAACCACCTTTGAGAAAAGAGGTTGTGGAGTTTATGCTTGATGTGGGATCTCACGTGTGGAGTATGCGAAGAGGTAAAGCTAATTTTTTTAGAATCACGAGCGCTTTGGGTGGTTTGATCGCACTTGGTAAAAGGTTTGAACAGATGTGTAACTGGGAGTATCCCCTAATAATCGGGTCCATGTTTTTTGTTTTCGTGCTACTGGTCTGCTTTCCCAATGCAGTTCTGCCCAATATTTTCTTATTTCTCTTTTTAAATGGACTATTGTGCTGGAGACGGAGACCAAAGACTCCACCCTGTTAGACCAAAGATATAGATGGGCCGTACCCGTTAGGTTATATGTTAGTTACTTAGTCCCCAAGTTAAGGTATTAGTATATATACATATACAATCTTTGTATAATAATCAATTACAATAATACAATATCTTGAGGTTTTATATGGTATCAGAGCATGGTTACCTCGAGCCCACTCACCTTATATGATAATACGCTTTTTCTAATCTAGTGAAATATCGACAAGTAGTGGGTGCTTTACACTATGTTACCTTGTCTCAGCCTGACATAGCTTTTGCTGTTAACAAGGTATGTCAATATATGCATGCTCCAACCGAGAATCATTGGTCTGCAGTAAAATGGATTTTACGTTATTTTCATGGTACGGTTGAACATGGCATGCTCATACGTCGTTCTTCTGGTTCTACTCTTCAAGCTTTTACCGATGCACTATGGAAAGGTAGTCCTGATACTTCTCTTGAAGCTTTCTTAGATGCTGACTGGGCTGGAGATTTAGATGATCGTCGGTCCACGGGGGATTTGCTATATATCTTGGTTCAAACCTTATATCTTGGACCGCTCGTAAACAACGTACGGTTTCACGTTCCTCTACAGAAGCAGAATACAAAGATCTTGCTGACACTGTTGCTGAGCTCACATGGCTTCAAGCTCTTCTTCATGAGCTTGGTATCCAGTTATCTTCAACGCCTATACTATGGTGTGACAATCTTGGTGCAACATACTTGTCAGCTAACCCTATCTTTCATACACGTACAAAACACGTGGAAATAGACTATCACTTTGTTCGAGAAAAGGTTGCTCAAGGAGGTCTTCGAGTTCAACATATATCTACACATGATCAAATTGTAGATATATTTACAAAGCCATTACCAACTCCTCTATTTCTCTTTCTAAGATCCAAGCTACAGTTTGTTGCCCGTCCTTAGCTTGCGGGGCGTGTTAGACCAAAGATATAGATGGGCCGTACCCGTTAGGTTATATGTTAGTTATTTAGTCCCAAGTTAATGTATTAGTATATATACATATACAATCTTTGTATAATAATCAATTACAATAATACAATACCTTGAGGTTTTATACACCCCATATCGATACTCGTATCTCCTATGCAGATAGCGCACTCCCCGATGAACTGGATGAAGAATTCGACACATATCCAACTTCTCGTCCTGAAGATATCGTAAGGATGAGATATGATCGTTTGAGGAGTATTTCTGGTAGGGTTCAGACTGTTCTTGGCGATTTAGCAACACAGTGTGAGAGACTTGAATCTTTACTCAGCTGGAGAGACCCCCGAGCTACAGGGTTGTTTCTTGTTTTCTGTTTGATTGCGGCTCTTCTTCTATATATCACACCTCTTCAGTTGGTGGTAACTTTGACTGGCCTTTATGTCTTAGTTATAAGACACCCGAGGTTCCGCCGCAAACTGCCTTTTCTTCCACTCAATTTCTATAGTAGACTTCCAACAAGGACTGACTGCATGCTTTGAGAAAACCAAAGCAACTTTTGGCGTCATTCATCAAGTCGATCATCAAAATGTTTCTTCTGTTAGGAGATAATTCAGTTTCTGCTAGCTATATTGGTTTCCTGATATCGTCTTAAATCTTAATTATGTGGTTTTTATTTTCTAGATTTGTGGATACCTACAAATATAACAGACTGGCAATTTAGGAGTTATTTTTTTTCCCAAAATACAAAATGTTTGTGAAATATGAAAAGTCGGAGCCTTTTTTATTCCGATGTGTTTAATGGATATTTCTGTGACTGATTTGTAAAATGTTTAGTTACAGTGATATTATGATTCATTTGTTTGATTTCCTACATGAATGTTGTTGTAGAAGCTAATGATAGTTTTACGCAACTTAACCGTTTGATCTGTTTTGAATATTTAATTTGAAAGATGGAATCGTTATAATATGGTTTCTTTGAAGAAAGTTCGTAGCAGAACATCAAAAGCCCTATGATATCCGGTGCTGTGTATTCTGTTAATAGCTTTTACTCAATTTCTATAAGGATTATGTTTAGTTACAGTACTACCGGAATAAAGAGGTTCAGACCGGGTTCGGTCACATTCAGGTGTGTTATTGAGCACATTTTGAAAGCCCCCTTTCATGACACACCAGGTGTATGGTGAATAAGCTAACTGATTATTGTTTGTGTTTTCTGTATTACCATGGTCTCACTGAGACGTTGAAGACACCTTCTCCGTTTACCCATTTATATATGCAATTGGCATAGTGAGCCGTATAATAAAGACTAAAGAGCTACTTCTAAGAATTTTGTAATGTTCATTTACAAATATAGTTACGAGTAGTGTTAATTCATTGGTTAACATATAACACCCACTGCGTATTTCTTAAGTAGAGTACAC
The DNA here is from genome assembly GCA_025667525.1 of Glebionis coronaria. NCBI lineage: Eukaryota > Viridiplantae > Streptophyta > Magnoliopsida > Asterales > Asteraceae > Glebionis > Glebionis coronaria. Next base: position 18,329,651 of record CM046877.1, on the reverse strand, counting down.
TTTATGGCTTCTTGATTTTTGTTGCAAGCTGTTTCAAAGGGAATGAGGGATAACAAAATAGGAGAATCTACCGTGTTTATGAACATAGTTGGTGCCGAAAGAGGGATATATCCAGGTGCATGTGCAACTACAACTACATACGGTTCAACTTTGGGTGGCACCCGTTACCCATTGATCACAGTTATCGATGCTTGATTCATGATTGTTATTTCCTGATCAGGTTGTTGTGTTCTTACAATGGACCTTCCCACCATCTTTATAGATAGCAAGTCCATTGGTGTTTGTAATGCGGGTCTATCTTTTATCTAATTCTCAATCAGTCTTTCTTTTGAAATTTGATTCTTTTAGGTCCGAGCGATAGTTTTTTTTTATGTCCAGTGATGGTTTTTCTTTATAAGAACCGTACTTCTTATCTTTATCCGAGTGATGGTTCTCAGATGAGCTTTAATCGTGTAAGTGATCTTCCTTTCAATTAGTTCAATGTGTTAATTTTGTGCCTCGCAAATTTACATTGATTATTTATTTTTATAGGTTATCTGGATATGGATGCTCGAATCATGTCTGCTGAAGTTGATTCGATAAAGACGGATGTGAAACAAGAAAGGAATATCTCATCTCAAATGAAAATGACAATTAAGTGTGCGCGATTGGAAGGAGAACTTGTGAAAAAAAACGGAGGAAGTCAAGGTTCAGATGGCTGTTAATGCACATGGTGATTAAAAGTTAGAGGCGAGCTTTCCTACAGCCAGCTAATAGAACTTTTGGTGGGCGATAAGATCCATTTACGCGCGTGTACGTGGTCCAGTTCAGATTCTGACTCGACAGCCATCTAAGGGACGGTCACATGACGGTGGGCTTCAGTTTGGGGGAGATGGAACAAGATTACATTATTCCTTATGGTGAAGCTTATTTTTTTAAAGAGCCTCAGCTCTTTGACCACAGTAACGCGTATAGAGTTCACGGTTGTGAGCGTTGTGGCTTGATTGCTATTCCTAATCTCGATAAAAAAGAATCCTTCGAGAGCAAAACTTTTAAAAGATGTGGGACAGCATACCTTTCGAAATCCAAGAGAATATTTTGAAAAGGCTTCCTGTTGAATCTTTGCTTCACTTCAGATCCGTCTCCAAAGCATGTAAGTCAAACAAGTATTTAAACGGCTGCTCCAAGAGCTCATGTGCGTAGCAGCGGCGGCTAGAATGCTCACAAAGATGTCAAACAAGCAAAAGACAGAAAGAAGAAAGGCGTTTTGATACCTCTAATCTGAGTTTCTTTGAAAGGGCACATATGAAATAGCTTGTGATCGTAGTTACAAGACTGTATTTTTGGACATTGTATCTGTACTGGGAACTCGAATGCATATTGCTCCCGTATTGTGTGTGTGAGCGTGTGTTGCCAACTCGCCATCATACAGTATGAAATTTGAGCTTCTAAACTTCTAGAACCGTGGAATCAAGCCGTTAGGTTATGTTTTTTTAAGCTCCAATTTGCATTTTGGGTATGACCACCATACTCAAAGCTCTTGCGAGTTAAGCCTTATGAGCTTGTATGTGAAAGTTGAAGTTATTGTATTTTGTGGTTAATTAAGACGATTAAGGTTAATTTGAAGGGCTGTTATGAAAAATCTTAACCCAAAACTTTAATACTTACTATAAATACCGATATAAAATCCACAAAACCAATCGAACTTTTCTCTCTTGATCATTGGTGTTTGTTCGTCAATTCGAAGGTATGATTCGTTCATAATTTAGTATTATTCTTTTATGCTTAGAGTGGGTGTTTGAATTAGCTTATTCTGCGGGCTTATGCACTTGCTGTTTGCCTATTATGAACATATCAACTTGAGATTATGGCTTGTTCGTAAGCTCAAGGTGGATAAGTTCATAATAACATAAGCTTATCAAATTTTCTGTAAGCTTATAAACTCATAAACTCATTAAATAAGCAAAGATAAATTTGGGAAAGTCTGGAAAAGCCGATAAGCTCATTCTTTAAGCTTCTGAGCTTGATATTATGGACTTAAACAGTTGATAAGCTAATAATCCCAATAGAGCTTATTAGCTTTGTCAAATTCCAATAAGCTGATAGGTCCATAATATAAGCAAATGCAAAACACCCCATTGTTAAGGCTATCTATGCATAATATTTGATTATATTCGACATCCCAATTTACCCATATTGACCCATTTGACCCGATTCATTCTTTAAATGATTCATTGTTTCACTTTGTAGCAGGAGATCTTTTCCTACGTTTTGCAAAACCTTTAAAAAATGTGGGACAGCATACCTTTTGAAATCCAAGAGAATATTTTGAAAAGGCTTCCTGTGGAATCGTTGCTTCACTTCAGATTTGTATCCAAAGCATGCAAGTCTCTCATCGAAAGCTCTGCGTTTATTGCTGATTACCAACACACTGACCTGCAACAACATATACTTGTAAGATATGGCTTGGAGCACACTTATGTTTCTATTGCGGATGATGATACTTTCCCCCATCAGAAAGTTTCCCTAAAAGTTCCCGTGTCCGTTAAACTACTCGACAAACCAGTATTGGTTGGTTGCTCACAAGGCCTATTCTGCTTTTATGATAAATTTGGAACGCCAATTGACCTCAAAAAGAGAACAGCTGTCATTTGGAATCCTACCATTGGGAAGTCGGTTGCAATTGACGTGCCTAATGTGATAAATAGAATGAGGTATTCACATACTGTTACCTTTGGGGTTTGTCCTCACACTCTTGACCCTATGCTTGTTAACATTTCAATTGAATCTGATCTTCGGGAAAATAACACTTTTACTGACACTACTTGGCGAGTTGAGATCTTCAGATTAGGATCGGGGGCTTGGAAAAGTCTATCTATCAATCTCCCTCGAAGGACAGTTAAGTTAGAAAGGTCTTACCTAGAAAATACTCAGGTAGTGATAGACAGGTTCATTTATTGGCTTGCGTTGGATACAATTAGTCATTCTAATCTGATTATATCATTTGATATGATAAGTGAAGTGTTTACAGAAATACAGCTTCCTGATAATTTAGCACTAACCCCTCCTAAACTTTACGATAATTTGTATCTACGTAAGTTTAATGGGTCTCTTGTTGTGGTTGATGATATCATTAACGTGGATGTACCAAAATATGGTGTATGGATGATGCAAAATGGTGATCCAATATCATTTAATAAATCATACACTATCAACTTTGAAATACCAGCTGAGGGAATAATTTTTGATGTATTTGGATTTAGAAAGAGTGGTGAAGTTTTTATTTCAGTGGTAGAAGGAGAAGACAATAAACTTGCCGTTTATGATCCCAGGTCAGAACACATTGATTATACTGGGATATCTGCAAAAGAACGTTCGTTTTTTGTGAGTGCCTACACAGAAACTCTACTTTTGATTAATCACTAAGATTATCTTCTTCGTTTTAAACCGAGGAAAAGACCATGTGCACATCGGACACTTTGGAGCAATCAAATGTTGCAGTGTGGTGATTGATGTATTAATACATGTAGTTCTATGCTTAACTCAGAGGTGTTACCAATGTTTCTAATATTATTAAGTTATGCAAAATTTATATGTTTGCATCTTTATATAAAATTCAAGAAAGACATGTTTTGTTACTATTTGATTTTGGTTTATTTCCTTAATTTCCGAAATTTACGTAGTATGAAATCGTGAATGTATATTAATCACACTTCATCTTAGTAAGTTCTGAAGAATGAGATCTGAGTTGGTGAAACTAGCATTCATTTAGGAAGAAAGCGATTCTGTTAGATGACCATGTGACGTTATCGAGTTATATGTATCTCCATTACACGATTCATCCATTTATTTTGGTTGCAACTGTTTGCTGTTATGGGTAAATACAGAAACTCACATGAAAGGAAAATGGCGAAAGTTACCCGACGTGTATTCTTGATGCATACAAAGTCCCACTCTTACTATCAATAAATTCAAATTTTCGACCTAAGGTTACACGCCAACCCTGGCTTATACCTGGAAGTTCCGCATTTTGACACATAAACGGCCATTCATGACCTGTTCGACGTGACCATTTTGCCACTTCTACTATTCTTACATTCTTAGGTTCTTTTTAAGTAACACTGATTAACAACAATCTGCTTTCTTTTTACAACATATTGATTAATTGATATAGAAGGTCTCATGTGAAAGAAAATGATTGAAATTGGGTTTATTAAATTTAAGTGTTCGAGTTTCTATCATTTTTTATTCCTTATTTAAATTGTAGAGTAAATTACACCGTTCGTCCCTGTGGTTTGCGTTGACCGACAAGGATCGTCCCTTGACCAAAAAACTTGCATCAGATATCCCTAAGTGGGAAACGTTATATACCATTCGTCCCTCCCCTTTTTTAATCCCATTAACCAGCGTTATCCATCTAACCTAGAGGGGTAATGTTGTCTTTTCATTCCCACTACATTTCCCGCCCAAAAAAATAAACCTCTCCCGCCTCTTCTTTTATCTTCTTAGGTTCTTTTTAAGTAACACTGATTAACTTGGCAAGTGCTGGAATAATACCCTATGACAAATTAACAGAGTGTTTTGTTAGCAAACATATAAAATGCAATAGATAAGAAACAAGATTTGTCCAGGGAAAAGAATACATTTTGCCTATCACTTATGAAAGTGAAATTAGAGTTGCTGTGCAAGTCTAGATCATCTCTCAAATTTGTTAGAAACCAGATCCAAGAATCTGTGTTTTCAGTCTCTACAATCCCATATGCTAATGGATATATTCCATTATTTGGGTCAACACTTACAGCAGTTAAGAGTTGTCCAGGGAATGGACCTTTTCATGAATGCCCCATCAAGACCAAGTACATCTCTTTGGCCAGCCTTAAATCCATCCTTCAAAGCTCCTAAACACACATATATTCTTCTAAAAACTCTTGTTGTAACTGTATGATCTGCTTCAGATTGGACTTGTATTTTGATAGTTGTGTTTGGATTGGCTTGCTGCAACTCTAAGACATAATCCCTCAGCATCTTATATTGTGTAGCATAATCACCTCTCAACTTTCTTTCAGCCTCTGCCTTTGCTCTAAATGCCTTTGCCTCTGAAACACTCAACTCATGATTCGTTTGTAATTGCTCTTGCACAGCTCTAATTGGTATGGTAGGATTTGTTTCAAGTTGTTGAACTAGCTCATTGGAATACCATTTAGATGTGGCATACAAGTTCTTTCTAGACTGCAAACATTTATGGATGGATCTATAAGTTTTCACCTCCCAAGTTTCCTTATCTTTGACTTTGGATACCAACAACACCCAAGGACACTTATTGTCTTCATCTACTTTTGCCTTTTTTGGTTTTCCCCCATTTAATATTCTCTCTTTTGTCATATTCCTTGTCTGGCCAGGGTTTTCTTTTGTCTGATTCTTTTTTAGTGTTGGCCCACTAACATCAGGCCCATTGGGTTCATTTGGTGGCAAAGTAGGAATAACACCTTTACATACTGTCCTTAATCTTACCTTGTCATTTTTCACCATTCTCAATTCTCTCCTAGTTTCAATAGAATGCTCCTTTACCAGGTTCTTAACTGTTTCCCTGTTTGGGAATTCTTGACCCACATAGAAGTAAGTCTTGTACACTTGGGGAGTAGCATGTGCTTGTTTTCTAATTTGTTTCATCTTTCTCCTTCTTAACCTATCGAGCTCATTCTCATCATCTGAAGCACTCTCAAAGTATTCATTATTAATAACTTCTATGTCCTCTTCTATTTCTTCTTCATCAGCCTCCTCGATCCTATCCTCACAACCAACGAACTCAACAGTTTCATCTATATTTAATTGGAAGTCTGCCATGTCAACCTCTACATCATCAACATGGTTTTCTTCATCAACTATGTAATCACTATCCTCACTGTCATCACTACTGGAATCACCTCCACTCCCACCATCTTCACCCCCAAACCAACCAGCTTCATCACCTCCACATTCAACATCATCACCCCCAAACCAACCACCTTGATCACCTCCACAATCAGTTTCTTCAATAACTGCATCAACCTCATCTACCAAATTGTTTTCAGCTGGCTGGTTGTCATTTGTAGGTAAAACATCATCTAAACCAGCAAAAGGATCAAAGTTTGCCTCATGGGAGTCTACATAAGGGTCATATGAAGAGTAAAACTCATCCACAAAGGCACTACTAGGTAAATCCTTAGCAGGGACCCTACTTTGACCTTCATCTAACCTAACAACATATGGCTCTACTACCTTGTTAACACTACTACCCTGTCCTTCATTTTTATCAGCAACACTACACTCCCCTGCATTGTTTCCAACACCACTACATTCACCTGCATTCTTATCATAGACTAACTTCCTTAATATTGGTGTTATTCCTGCTCTAGATATTGTAGGTTCAGAATCTTCTAACTCTTCTATAACAATCCTTTTGTGTTTTGGGGGTGATGTAAAATAGAGGTCAGGGTTGGTTTTTTCATGCTCTACATATATATCAATCAGTTTATGACCTTGTTCAACATACTTAGCCATGTTAATAACATCCTTATCACTTGCTAAAGGTTCTAGGCCATAATCCAAATCACTATCCGGTTTCAAGTAGTGGTAAAACATTACCTTATGGCCATCATTGCCTAATTCCTCAATAATTGAGTCTATCTCATGAATTGAAAACACATCACTGTCTAACTCATCAACTATGTTGCAATCGCCACCAGTGTACAATCTACCAGGTGATGAGCTAAAAACACCTCCATAATGCAACTTGATTGAAAACATAGTAGAAACACCAGCTGAACAAAAAAAGGGGAACAAAGTTAGGGTTTTTACAATTGGTCTTCTAAACATTACACGGCCAAAATCAAAAGGTTCACAACCAAAAATCAATAACAATCATCTAAACTTTACATGCAAAAGAAGTAATCAATAAAATAAATAGGCCTTACCATAAACCACATTCGGATCAAAATCAACCCCATGTCGGTCTCGTATTCTATACAATGGTCCAACCATTAGATCTCTTTATTCAATCAGATTGATGAGGGTTTTATTTGGGATTGATTAAGATTGATTAAGATTGAATATGAATAGTCAGGGAGAGATGAAAAAATACGGGGGTGTGTGTTTTGATTAGACTATGAGTAAATGGAAGTTTAAATGCTGTGTGTGTGCGCAGTGGAAATGAAAAGACAACATTACCCCTAATCATCTATAGGTTAATGGGATTAAAAAAGGGGAGGGACGAATGGTATATAACGTTTCCCACTTAGGGATATCTGATGCAAGTTTTTTGGTCAAGGGACGATCCTTGTCGGTCAACGCAAACCACAGGGACGAACGGTGTAATTTACTCTAAATTGTATGACTAAAATTATTATTTTTATCTTATTTCTTACTCTTACAGTCTTACTTGATCTATTCTAGAGTGCTCGCTGTTCGAAAGCCAGACCTAGCCAGTCAAGACCGGACCCGAAAACACTGGATCGAAATGGTCCGGTTCCGTCCACTCCGGCCTAACAAGGCATTGTTGTCGGATTTTTTTAGGATCGAACCCGAGCAAAAAACAAAAATAATGAAAATGATGGATAGACAATTGGAATAAAATAAGTCCAGTGTGTTCCGTTGGTCTGGTTCGACTGTTCGAGTCGGTTTCTGTATATACGCTCTCTACAGTCCATAAACCAATCGACTTAGAAGCCCAATGGGCTAATTTCTTTACATATTTATGCCACCGTCTTATTTATAGACTTTTTAGCCGCCATATTAATAGCATAAATACGACAAGTCAATAAGCAAATCTATCAAAAACCTTTACGTTCAAACCTAAAGCATGAATCGACAGAAAGAACTCAAGTTGGCAGGCGACTACATACCTATCGAGATCCATGGCGAAATCATGAAAAGTCTTCCTCTCAAATCATTGCTTCGATTCAGATGCGTATCAAAACCATGGGATTCTCTCATCCGTAGCTCTAAGTTTATTCGTGACTACCACGCCTTCCCCCCTGAACAGCCTCACCATCGTTTACTAATAAGACTCTCTTTGAAAGGTCGGAATAACGGCAAGGAGAAGTATTTTTCGATCTTGCATGATGATACGTTCCCCAAGCAGATGCTTCCCAAGATTATCCAGGAGAAGTATTTCACAATCCTGTATGATGATACGTTCCCCAAGCAGATGCTTCCCGATATTATTCCCGAGTTTGTTAGACGAATTACAGATACAATGACAGTATGCAGCTCTCATGGCTTATTCTGCTTTTATGAAAGTTTTTCATATACAAATTCATCTCTAACAAAGAGAGCAGTTATTTGGAATCCAAGAATTAGAAAGTCGGTTGATATTGACTTGCCGAATGTGTTACATACTCAGAGTGACTATACAACACTTATTGGTTTTGGGATTTGTCCTCATAGTAGTGACCTTAAGCTGGTCAAAATTATATCGCATTTTGGATCGGATATTCCTATGCAAGTTGAGATTTTTACATTGAAATCAGGTTCTTGGAGAAGTCTAAGGGGGTGTTTGGATGTGCGGTTAGGAAGAGATTATCTCCAAATCTCAGTTTCAAAATAGAGATAAGTTAAAAATAAGTGTTTGGGTAATAAATGGAGATAAGTGATTATTTGCGTTTAGAAGCTCTAAAATAGAGTTTTTGAAAAAGTTAGTGGGGAGCTACTTATTTCATTTTCAAAATAGAGTTTTTGGAAAAGTAAGCTTTCAAAATGGAGTTTATAATCAAATAATCAAATTTGCCAAACACTCAAAAAAGTGATTATTTGATTATTGCGATTTCAAACTGGAATATCAAATCCAAACACTATTTTTTAAAATGGAGTTTTCAAATTGATGATTTTTCAAAATGGAGTTTTCAAAATGAATAATTTGTTTTCAGTAAGCACATCCAAACACCCACTAAATAGCAACCTCCTGTCGCGTAAATCAATTGTTTTTACACATAAGCAGGTAGTTATAGACCAATTTATTTATTGGCTTGCTCATGAAATTTTTTACGTGGATGGTGAAGAACACTATAAATGTCTAATTATGTCATTCGATATGATAAGTGAAGAGTTTGAAGAATGATAGGTGTGAAAACACCCATCCTTTTACCATTTATTTCTTACTAAAGCAAGACCAAAACGCGTGTTTAATATCATTTGTTTGGAATTATGCGTGGTTTGTGTGTTTGTTGTGTTTTCAGAGCCAACCGGATAAATATTGAAGAAAACATGGGATTGCACGGGTTTTATCAAAGAAAAAGACTCAAGACGAAGTCTATAGTCCAAGAGATGCAAAAGATTTGAAGTCATTGGGCCTATTTGAAGATTTATCGAAGAAAATGACCAAAGATGGAAGATTTACATATGTCGAAGGAACTCAAGTCTATTAAACGAAGAAATTAAAAGACGAGTTGAATTTAATCGTCGACAAATCCCGAATCAGAATCGAAAACGTCAACTTTTCTGAAAAGACGAGAAGACAAGAAGAAAGGGAGAAAACTCACTCACCAACCAACCACTAGGCCTATAAATAGGAATCACCCTCACACTTTTTGAGGAGGTTTTTCATTTTTCTAGTCTTTCTTTTCTTTCGTAGGAAGCCAACACCATTAAGGTGTTGGTGATTTTTCATTCTTGTTGAATCTTTGATTTTGTAAGTGTTTAATCTTTCCTTTTGTTTACTCTACATTAATCTATCAATATAATCCTTCCATTAATCTTGTTCATCTTCATCTTTTTGATTTAAAGCTTAAAGTTCTTATTTGGTTGATTTTGATCTTCAAAAGTTATTGGGTTTTGTGTTTTTATGGTTGGGATTTAATGCTTATGGTTAGTAGATGATTAGTGTTTAGTTTGGTTTAAATCGTTTGGTTAAATTTGGCTTGTTTTGATTAAAATCGTATTACTCTGTTCTTTCTGTTTACTGTTCTTCGTCCCCAGTATTCCGGATCAACCGGATATTCCGGATCAGTTACTTATTCCGAATCAAGCATTGTTTGCATTTATTCCGAATCAATATTGTTCATCCGGAATATTTTATATTCCGGATCAAAACCTTTCATCCGGAATACCCTATTATTCCGGATCACCCGCATCAACCTTTTATTCTGCATGAGCTTATATTCCGCATGAGCTTATATTCCGCATGAGCTTATATTCCGCATCAACTCTTTTATTCCGTATCAACTCATTATTCCACATGAGCTTATATTCCGCATGAGCTTATATTCCGCATCAACAGTTTATTCCGCATGAGCCTAATATTCCGCATGAGTAAGATATTCCGAATGAAGGATTTTTGTATGATATATTCCGAATAAAGGGTACATTCCGAATCAAGCATTTTTCAGGGTATTTACAGTTACTGTTTTATTTAAATTCAAGTTTTATTTTTATTAATTAATTGCTTCTAGTTTACTTTTATTTACTTCACGCATTTACCTTTTTAGTAGAATAGAAAACCAAACCCCCTATTTGTCACCAAGAACAACTATTCCACTTTAAGCCGTGATCATTCGAGAAGATTCCGAGAGAATAATCTGAACCCCATTGCAAAAACATAGTATCAAATGGCACCGCTGCCGGCTCTTCTCGTTAAGATTAACAGTTTTCTGTGAGAACTTGGATTTTGGGATCCGTTCACCGTGAACGTTACTTTTTCATATAAAATTTTCAAAAATCCTAAAAATTAAAAAACAAAAAAAAAACCAAAAATATTTATGCTTTGTTTTTGCTTTGTTAGTTCTTTTGCAGGTGTATGCGCACCCGATCAACGTCTTATCAAGAGCCCGAGCCTCTCGAAGACTTAGACATGGCCGGTGTACACAACAACAACAATAACCCACCTCAAAACAATAACAACAACAATGAACCTCTACCGGACAATCGCCCGATGATTGAACTTTTGCAAGCACATGTGGAGGGCAACAATGATCCAATTGTCATACCCGCGATTGCAGCCAACAACTTTGAGCTCAAATCCGGTTTTATTCAGAAGGTCTCTGCTCAACCATTCTTGGGGCGTACCATTGATGATCCTCATGACCACATCAAAAGTTTCCTGCAACTCACGAATACGGTCAAATTCAATGGTGTTCTACAAGAGGTAATCCGTTTACAACTTTTTTTTTCTCCTTAGAGGGACAAGCCCGGCATTGGCTTGCAAAGGAACCGCCACAAAGTATTCTTACGTGGACAGATTTGGAGACCAAATTCATAAACTACTTTTTCCCGCCCTCTCGTACTACCGCTTTGCGGAATGAAATTATTAATTTTGAACAGAAGTACGATGAGTCTTTTAGTGAATCTTGGGACCGTTTTAAAGACCTTTTAAGAAAGTGCCCACAACATGGTTTTACCAAAGTGCACCAAATTAATACTTTTTACAATGGTTTAAGCATGAATGACCAAGATTCACTAAACAGTGCCTCGGGGGGTAATATTTTGGTTAAGAGCTCTAATGCCGCTTGGGATATTATCGAGAATAAGTCTAGAGTGCAAACCAAGAGTGTTCGGACCAATGCCGCTAGTGCTAGTACTAGTGACAACGACAAGCGACTTGACAAAATTACTACGCTTCTTGGATCGCTTGCTACCCAAACCGCTAGTAACACCAACAACATCAACGCTAAAAACGCTCAAGTCAATGCTGTCAGCCAACCAAGTGAAATGTGCGGGGGTCCTCACTCTTACACCACTTGTACCACCACCCAAGACTACCCTTCTGAGAATGTTAACGCAACATACGGTACCTATCCTCCGGCCGCTTATCAAGCTCGTCCTCAAGGAGACCGCAACTTGCTCAGCTATCGCTCAAACAACTTTCTTTCCCCACCCGGTTTTCCTCCTAACAACCCAAACCAACAACAAAACCTCAATCGTCCTCCTCAACAACAACCTCGTGCACCATACCAACCACCTCAAAGACAACCATATCCACCTCAAAGAAACAACCAAGTTTACCAACAACCTGCTTATCAACCACCCGCCTACCATGCTCCTCCTCCCAACCAACCCACCGCATTACACCAAGATGTTGAAACCTACATGAGGACCAATGATGCGATCGTGGAAAATCTCCAGCGGGAAGTGCTCAACTTGAAAGCAGACATGGTGAAACAAGGGAACGATCTTCGAGCTGATATGCGAAACACTTTGGCAAGTCAAACGAATGACTTAAGGAACATGATGGCTGGTTTCTTCCAAGGTAATCAATCCTCTTCTTCGGGTACTCTTCCGAGTAACACCGTTGTGAATCCAAGAGGGGAGATGAAAGCAATCACCACTCGCAGTGGCAAAGGTACCAAGGAACCCGAGCTTCTTATACCTCCACCGGTGATTGTGACTAAGGAAAACGAGTCACCTACTCATATTCCTCATCCTTCTACTTCCCCAATTTCTCCACCTCTTACTTCTACCCCTCCTCCACCCAAGGATGTGAGTGATCCTACCATTCCAAAGCCTTCCTCTTCTTCCGATATACCTTATCCCTCAAGGTTAAGGAAAGAGAAGCTCAAAAGCAAGGATGATATTCAAGTTTCGAACTTTCTCAAAATGTTTAAACAATTGAATTTCAACATCTCCTTCGCTGAGGCTCTCGCTCATATGCCTAAATATGCGAAAATGTTCAAAGATCTTCTTAGCGACAAGGAGAAGCTTCTTGATATTGCTAATACCCAACTTAACGAGAATTGCTCTACAGTGCTCTTAAGGAAATTGCCAACCAAACTTGGTGACCCGGGTCGCTTCTTAATCCCTTGCAACTACCCGGGAGTAGAGAATTGCATGGCCCTAGCCGATCTGGGTGCCAGTATTAACTTAATGCCTTTGAGTGTTTGGAAGCACTTATCTCTCCCTGAGCTAGTCCCTACCAAACTGACTTTGGAATTAGCTAACCGTACGGTTGCTTATCCAGTGGGGATAGCCGAAGACGTTTTTGTAGGAGTCGACAAATTCACTTTTCCCGCCGATTTCGTCGTAGTCGACTACGATATGGACCCTCGTGTGCCATTAATCTTTGGACGTCCATTCCTGAGGACCGGTCGCACTCTCATCGATGTAGAAGCGGGTGAGCTTATCATGAGAGTGGGTGACGATAAAATCGTTTTCAACATGGGAAAGCTTTCTAAACATCCTTATTCATACGAGAGTGTTAATTGTATCGACGTTCTTGATGAGGCTTGTGAAGAACACTTCAAAGATGCTTGTAAAAGTATTCCTACCTCTCCTCCCAATGTTGAGACCGTTTCCTCTATTGATTCATCACTTACTCTATTTGGAGAAAGTGATTTCCTTTGGAAAGATTTTGAAGCAACCATGGGAGATGTGAACTTAGAAAATGACGATTCTCCCACCGATTAGGATGAAGACATTCGTCTCATTGAGAAACTTCTCAAAGAGGACCACATTTCTCCACCATCTCCCAAGGATATTGCTATCGATGAACCGAATTTGAATCCGCCTCCCATCGAAAATCCTCCGGATTTAGAGCTTGAGGAGTTGCCGTCCCATCTCTAGTACGTATTCCTTGAAGATAAGAAGAAGTCGTCCGTCATCATTGCTAAGGATTTGAAAGAAGAAGAGAAATCTCGCCTCATCGCCGTGCTTAAAGATCATAAGAAGGCAATTGCTTGGAAAATTTCCGATATCCGCGGAATTGATCCAAACTTTTGTACTCACAAGATTCTCATGGAAGATGACTTTAACCCCGCAATCCAGAGCCAAAGAAGGGTTAATCCTCGAATTCATGACGTCATCAAACAAGAGGTTATCAAACTTCTAGATGCCGGCTTGATTTACCCTATTTCGGATTCGCCATGGGTAAGTCCCGTCCATTGTGTGCCCAAGAAGGGCGGAATAACCGTTGTTCCCAATGAACACAACGAGTTGATTCCCACTCGTCTCGTTACTGGGTGGAGAGTTTGTATCGACTATCACAAACTCAATGATGCCACGAGAAAAGATCATTTTCCTCTTCCTTTCATGGATCAAATGCTCGAGCGTCTAGTGGGTAATGACTACTACTGCTTCTTAGACGGTTTCTCCGGGTATTTTCAAATTCCCATCGATCCCAAAGACCAAGAAAAGACCACATTCACTTGTCCCTACGGAACATTTGCTTACAAACGCATGCCTTTCGGTTTATGCAATGCTCCTGGGACGTTCCAAAGGTGTATGATGGTTATCTTCCATGACATGGTTGAAGAAACTATGGAAGTATTCATGGATGATTTCTCGGTTTATGGCGATTCTTTCTCTGCTTGCCTTGCCAATTTAGAACGTATGCTTAAGCGGTGTGAAGACACTCGCCTCGTTCTCAATTGGGAAAAATGCCATTTCATGGTAAAAGAGGGCATCGTGCTAGGACGCAAAATCTACAAAGCCGGTCTTGAAGTGGACCATGCTAAAGTCGATGTTATTGCTAAACTGCCTCCACCTTCAACCGTGAAGGGTGTGAGAAGTTTCCTTGGTCATGCGGGCTTCTACCGTCGATTCATCAAAGATTTTTCTAAAATCGCTCGCCCGATGACCCACCTCTTGGAAAAAGATACTCCTTTTATCTTTTCCAAAGAGTGTATTGAAGCCTTCAACCTTCTTAAGGATAAGCTAACTAAGGCACCGGTCTTGGTTACCCCTAACTGGGAGCTGCCTTTCGAATTGATGTGCGATGCTAGCGACTTTGCTATTGGAGCGGTTTTGGGCCAAAGAGTGAACAAACACTTCCAACCGATCCATTACGCTAGCAAGACAGTGACGAGGGCTCAATTGCATTACACGACAACCGAAAAAGAGCTTTTAGCTGTTGTCTATGCTTTTGAAAAATTTCGCCCCTATCTTGTCCTTTCTACCACCATCGTGTATAGCGATCATTCCGCGTTGAAGTACTTGTTAACTAAACAAGATTCCAAACCAAGACTTCTTCGCTGGGTTTTGCTACTTCAAGAATTTAAAATCGAAATTCGTGATAAGAAGGGAGCGGAAAACCTAGCCGCGGATCATCTCAGTAGACTTGAGGATCCTTATCAAGGGGATCATCCGAACAAAGAAATCAATGATTCTTTTCCCCTGGAGACCTTAATGTCTATCAACTCGAATTCTGATGAAACCCCGTGGTTTGCGGACATTGCAAACTACTTGGCGGGTGGAATTCTCGTTGATGGGTTAACATCCCAACAAAAGAAAAAGTTCTTCAAAGATATTAAGACTTACTTTTGGGATGACCCGTATCTATTCAAACAATGTGCTGATTTGATTATTCGCCGATGTGTTGATGGACCGACAGCTCTAGATATTCTCGAAGCTTGCCACAAAAGACCCACTGGTGGTCACTTTGGTCCCAACTACACCGCCAAAAAAGTGTTTGACTCGGGATTTTATTGGCCCACCATTTACCGTGATGCTCACGAGATGGTTAAACATTGTGATGCTTGCCAAAAACAAGGCAAGATCACACATAAAGATGAGATGCCTCAAAATTTCATACAAGAATGTGAAATCTTTAATGTTTGGGGTATCGACTTTATGGGGCCATTCCCTTCCTCTAAAGGAAACAAATACATCCTTGTAGCCGTTGACTACGTTTCTAAATGGGTTGAAGCCAAAGCTTTACCCACTAATGACGCAAGGGTGGTTTGTAACTTTTTGAAATCGCTATTCGCTAGATTCGGTGTGCCTCGTGCCATTATTAGTGATCGCGGGACTCATTTTTGCAATGATCAATTCGTAAGAGTCATGGCTAGGTATGGTGTAAATCATCGTCTTTCCACCGCCTACCACCCACAATCTAATGGCCAGGCTGAAATCTCTAACCGAGGATTAAAGCGAATTCTTGAACGAACCGTGGGAGAGCATCGTGCCTCATGGGCCGATAAACTTGATGATGCTCTGTGGGCTTTTCGTACCTCATACAAGACTCCGATTGGTTGTACACCATATCGTCTCGTGTACGGGAAAGCATGCCACCTCCCTATTGAGTTGGAGCACAAGGCTTACTGGGCCTTGAAGTGGGCTAATTTCGATATCAACAAAGCCGGTGACCTACGCAAAATCCAACTCAATGAGCTGAATGAACTCCGGAATGAAGCTTATGAAAATTCTTTGATCTATAAGGAAAAGACTAAGCTCATTCACGACTCTCGGATTAAAAACCGAGAGTTCCAAGTTGGAGACAAAGTGTTACTCTTTAACTCTCGGTTGAAAATCTTTTCGGGCAAGCTGAAATCTCGTTGGTCCGGCCCATTCAGCATTGCCCAAATTTTTCCATATGGTACTCTCGAGCTCGCTCAACCTAATGGACCTAATTTTAAGGTGAATGGCCAACGAGTGAAGTTGTACTATGGTGAGGACATCTCTCATGAGATGATTCCATCCCTCAACACGTTTCCCATGAACTAATTTTGGGTCGAGTCAGGCTCGTGACTCGGTTACAAAAAACAAGCGCTCCTCGGGAGGCAACCCGAGTATCTATCCTTTTTAGTTTAACCTCCTAAGTGTAGGGGAACCTCTATAGGTTGTTTGTGTTTGTATGGTGATGTGGTTACAGGGATAAATGCACTTTTGGAACCTTTGCAGAACCGTGCTCCCGTGTTATCCGAAATCCGGTTCTATCTCTCAACTATCGTGATTCAATTTTCTTCATACTCACATTTGAAATTGATCACTTTAGTCGTCTCTTCCTTAGCTTGATTTAACCAACGTGCACAATGTCATAAGTGTAGGGGAGACTTTTGCCACATGCTTAAACATTGAGGACAATGTTTATCTTAAGTGTAGGGGGGACTTCTATCGAAGTTTTAAGTGGACTTTTCCATTAAAATGCCTTCATTTAACCGGAAAATCATCTTTTTCAGCATTTTTCAAATTTTTAATTAACTTTGGCCATTTAGTCGTAATTTTTAAATTTTTATCATTGCTTTCATATGTATATATCCCGCAATAAAGTCAAAAATATTAATAAAGTGGTGTAGCTAGTTTTGAAGTCTTTGACATATTAGGCCCGTTGCGATTATTTTGACTCAACCCGAATAGACTTATCCAAGTTTATTCTAGCTAGTATCCTTAACCATATAGACCTTAATTGGTTTATTAGGCTAAGCATCCACGAGTCTCATTACTTGAGATTTTAAATTGTGGAGAACGAGAAATGATAGAGTCAATTATAAGTCGGTATTCTTGCACAAGCACACTTGGTGTGATTATCTGCCTATTCTCCCATCACTTGCTAATAATTTATCTGCAATAAGTAAGGTCGTACGATTTGAAAAGTTACTTAGCTTCTAGCCCAAGATCGTTTAAAAGTTGCTCGGTAATGATAAGAGTTCATAGCTAATAAGGTGCAAGTGCTTGGGATAATTTTTCCATAAGTGCCGAAACACCTATAGAACACGGGAGAAGATTAAAGATCCCTCAAACCCTAGATAGCTCGACTAGAGCACGAAGTGCAATAGCAAGTCCATCATTAGTAAAGACACAAAACGGTGTTGTAATTTTAAGTATTGTAAAATAATTAATTTTGCAAATCACGTCGTTGAGAAGATAGTTTATAAGCCATCATTACGGTATGTAAGCCCAACTCGAGTGACAATATGATTTCGCAAAACAATTAGAATACAATAAAAACAAGTTTCATAGTTCTTATGTCAATATTAAGATTTGTTCAAAAAATCAAGATTTTAACAAATAACACATAGCCGATTCGCAAGGAAAATATGGTGTATTAATATGACATAGTTTTAAAGCTAGTTTTGATATAAGTACAATCCGTTTTTATGATTCCTAGAATCTTGAATTATTACGTTTTGCAATTCATAATGGAAAACAAATAAGCACATAAAAACAGACAGAAGGGGGTAGAAGCAGAAGACAGACTCTATATGAAAGCGGTAAATCATATAAGATCCAAGTCTCGAATGAGTCTTCCCCAAATTGAGGACCAAAGACCCTCATCAAGTTTTCGAGCAAGGTACTTGATGACGAGCAAAGTATCACAAAAGTGAGATGCAAAGGTCTTTGACGGATAATAAAAAAAGTAATTATTAACCGGTTCAATTTTCAACTACCCAATTTTAATAGATCCAGATCAACATTAAAACTTTATGACAAGTATGCATGTAATTGTCATAAAAACATAAATAAAAGAGATTTTAAAGCGAAGCAAGCGTGTTTTATTCTATGTGTAACCCATGAATGCCATACGATTTGACTCCTGATGCCACTGTTGGGATTTAGAACTAGTTAAACCATTAACTACGAGTACGCAGTGGAATGGATCTAGTATAATATTCATGATTAACACATAATAAAAACAATAATAAAACCAACCTTTAATTAATTGAACAAATCAATTAATGATCTTGATCTTGAAGCTATAACGGTAAAGTAACCGTCCTCTAACGATTGCTCACACGACACGTCAAATGAACACACCACAATGCTAGTGGTAACTTCACTTCGATTATCTTGCAACTAGAAACCCTAATATCCAAAACCCTAATTGGGATTACGTAAGGATAAGATTTCGTAGACGTTACAAGATTCTTGGAAAAATCACCAATAAACCCTAATTAGGGTTTACAATAAATCGGACCACAAGGGAATACTAAAACCTAGATTATGAGATCTAGGGTTTAGTTATAAAGCATAAATCTTTATAAGAAAACCACCAAGAAGGGTCGATCTTATAAAGGTGAAACCTTTAGATGTGATTTTAGGTTAAAGGAAAAATTTGTTCGGTTTGTGTGTGGGGGTGTTGCGATCGGACGAAACACAAGAGAGGGGAGAGACAAAAATTTGTGAGGGGTATGGGATTGTATACACATCCTAGCACCTCCTCAAAATTATTAAGGCCCAACCCAACACCTAAATTAAGTAACTAATTACTTGATTAACAAAAAAAGATCCTTCTAGACCCCTTAGGGTATTCGGCCGCCTATAGGGCACCGGATAGTTCTAGAAGTCGATTTCCTTCCTTAATTTAAATAACGCACTCACATTAAATTAACTAAAACCCGTTAGTTAATTTAACCACCGTTAATTAAATAAAACGTGAAGTTTTTATTTTACGTTTAATTATAAATAATAAAACGTAAATAAACGTGTGTTCTCCTGTTGAGTGTGTGCCCCCGATAGCCTCACGCATTACCGATGGCTAAACGATCGCATATCTCAACAATTTTTGCTTTAAGTATCTAATCAACCCGTTTCATTGTTTCACTTTGTAGCAAGAGATCTTACTATTAGGTTTAAGGTCACACGTACAAAACTACATAAGATGTATAAATCACGGTTTTGATTTTTTTTTTACTTTTACAGTTTTCTTGTCGCAGGAGTGTTTAGATTTCAAGTATTCAACTCGATCGATCAACTTCTTCGAATTTATCAGGTTTTTACATCTTTCTTTGTTGTGTTTAGCAAATTTTTGATATTGTTTAGCATACAGTATGTATGTAATAATGCTAGTCGTCTTATGCTAATTATTTGTTTATTAATTATAGTTTAACTAGTGTCCTGATTTTAGGGTTTGGTAGGATAGTTGTATCGTTAGTTAACGCGTTTGGTAGCATAGTTATATCGTTAGTCATAGAGGTGTTGATGAATGATTGTAAAAGCTAAACCCTTCTTATACCTTATCGGTTTTAATAAGAGCGTTAAAGCAAAATCTATACGCGCTAAAAACTCTTTGCCAAACAAAGCTTATATTATAAAATTTTGAATGATAAATGCCAAGTCGCAAAACACTCAGTTTGTCACCAAATATACCAGTTTAGTTTTATTACTGTAACTAGTAATCCTGGTTTTATAGGGTTTGAACCTATTAGTGTGTTTTATTTTTAATTTTTAAACAGTGTTATTGTTTTGATAATTTCCAGTTGTGAGGAAGTCAAGATGATGCACAGACCGCCTCGGCATGACCTTGTGGAACCAATGCATTATTTGTATGTTCGTGTAGTAAAAGCTAGGGGGTTACCTTGTAAGGACGCTATGGGTAGCTGTGACCCGTACGCTGAGGTGAGGCTAGGGGATTTTAAAGCGACGTTGAGGCATTTTGTGAATAATTCGTTTCCTGAGTGGAACCAAGTGTGTGCTTTCTCTAGAGATAAGATTAAGGCGACTATGTTGGAAGTTAGTGTTAAAGATAAGGATTTGATTTAGGATGATTTTATGGGTCGGGTTTTGTTTGATATTACCGACGTGACAAAACGAGTAACAACAAATAGTCCTTTGGCGCCCAAGTGGTATCGGTTGGAAGATAGGAATGGCATTAAGTCAGGATGTGAGTTGATGTTGGCGCTTTGGTGGGGTACTCAAGCGGATGAAGCGTTTCCTGAAGCATTGCATTCTGATGCTGCTACTGTTGGTGGGCCGAATGCTTTGTCGAATGTTCGTTCGAAAGTGTATGCTTCGCCAAAACTTTGGTATTAAGAGTTAATGTGATTAAGGCGCATGATTTGATACCGACTGATAGGGCTAGGTCCCCTGAGGTTCTTGTGAAGGCAGTTCTTGGACATCAGGCGTTGCGGACTAAGATATCTTTGAATAAGTCGATAAATCCTATGTGGAATGAGGATTTGGTGTTTGTTGTTGATGAACCGTTTGATGAACATTTTACATTGAGTGTGGAAGATAGGGTTGCGCCTAATAAGGACGAGGTACTAGGAATGTGTGTGATTCCATTGTAGTATGTAGATCACAGCTTAGATTATACAGCTGTAAAACCAAGGTGGTGTGATGTGGAAAATCATGTTATGATTGAAGGGGATAAGAAGGTAGTAAATCTTGCTAGCAAGATTCATATGAGGGTTTGCTTGGAAGGTGGTTATCATGTTCTTCGTGAGTCTGTTGACTACATTAGCCATCGTAGGCCAACGGCTAAGCAGTTATGGTAGAGTAGTACTGTGGTTCTTGAGGTCGGAATCTTAAGTGCTCATGGGTCATCCCCAATGAAGACAAGAGACATACGAGAAACAACAGATGCATATTGTGTAGCTGAGTACGGACCAAAGTGGGTTAGAACTAGAACGATAGTCGACAGTTTCATGCCTAAATGGAACGAGCAGTATACTTGGGAAGTTTTTGACCCGTGCACAGTCATAACTATTGGTGTGTTTGATAACTGTCTTTAGCAAAGGGAAAGGGATTCAAGGATCGGGAAGGTCAGAGTTCGTCTTTCAACACTTGAAACTGATCGTGTTTACACCCTTTTACGCCCTCTCTTAGTTTTGCATCCATCTGGTGTGAAAAAGATGGGCGAGATTCATCTAGCAGTAAGGTTTACATGTTCGTCTTTAGTTAACATGACGGAGACGTACTCACAACCTTTGATGCCCAAAATGCACTATGTTCATCCGTTAACTGTCTCCCAACTAGATAGCTTGAGGCACCACGCTACTCAGATTGTGTCCATGAGGCTTAGTCGGGCCGAACCACCTTTGAGAAAAGAGGTTGTGGAGTTTATGCTTGATGTGGGATCTCACGTGTGGAGTATGCGAAGAGGTAAAGCTAATTTTTTTAGAATCACGAGCGCTTTGGGTGGTTTGATCGCACTTGGTAAAAGGTTTGAACAGATGTGTAACTGGGAGTATCCCCTAATAACCGGGTCCATGTTTTTTGTTTTCGTGCTACTGGTCTGCTTTCCCAATGCAGTTCTGCCCAATATTTTCTTATTTCTCTTTTTAAATGGACTATTGTGCTGGAGACGGAGACCAAAGACTCCACCCTGTTAGACCAAAGATATAGATGGGTCGTACCCGTTAGGTTATATGTTAGTTACTTAGTCCCCAAGTTAAGGTATTAGTATATATACATATACAATCTTTGTATAATAATCAATTACAATAATACAATATCTTGAGGTTTTATATGGTATCAGAGCATGGTTACCTCGAGCCCACTCACCTTATATGATAATACGCTTTTTCTAATCTAGTGAAATATCGACAAGTAGTGGGTGCTTTACACTATGTTACCTTGTCTCAGCCTGACATAGCTTTTGCTGTTAACAAGGTATGTCAATATATGCATGCTCCAACCGAGAATCATTGGTCTGCAGTAAAATGGATTTTACGTTATTTTCATGGTACGGTTGAACATGGCATGCTCATACGTCGTTCTTCTGGTTCTACTCTTCAAGCTTTTACCGATGCACTATGGAAAGGTAGTCCTGATACTTCTCTTGAAGCTTTCTCAGATGCTGACTGGGGTGGAGATTTAGATGATCGTCGGTCCACGGGGGATTTGCTATATATCTTGGTTCAAACCTTATATCTTGGACCGCTCGTAAACAACGTACGGTTTCACGTTCCTCTACAGAAGCAGAATACAAAGATCTTGCTGACACTGTTGCTGAGCTCACATGGCTTCAAGCTCTTCTTCATGAGCTTGGTATCCAGTTATCTTCAACGCCTATACTATGGTGTGACAATCTTGGTGCAACATACTTGTCAGCTAACCCTATCTTTCATGCACGTACAAAACACGTGGAAATAGACTATCACTTTGTTCGAGAAAAGGTTGCTCAAGGAGGTCTTCGAGTTCAACATATATCTACACATGATCAAATTGTAGATATATTTACAAAGCCATTACCAACTCCTCTATTTCTCTTTCTAAGATCCAAGCTACAGTTTGTTGCCCGTCCTTAGCTTGCGGGGCGTGTTAGACCAAAGATATAGATGGGCCGTACCCGTTAGGTTATATGTTAGTTATTTAGTCCCAAGTTAATGTATTAGTATATATACATATACAATCTTTGTATAATAATCAATTACAATAATACAATACCTTGAGGTTTTATACACCCCATATCGATACTCGTATCTCCTATGCAGATAGCGCACTCCCCGATGAACTGGATGAAGAATTCGACACATATCCAACTTCTCGTCCTGAAGATATCGTAAGGATGAGATATGATCGTTTGAGGAGTATTTCTGGTAGGGTTCAGACTGTTCTTGGCGATTTAGCAACACAGTGTGAGAGACTTGAATCTTTACTCAGCTGGAGAGACCCCCGAGCTACAGGGTTGTTTCTTGTTTTCTGTTTGATTGCGGCTCTTCTTCTATATATCACACCTCTTCAGTTGGTGGTAACTTTGACTGGCCTGTATGTCTTAGTTATAAGACACCCGAGGTTCCGCCGCAAACTGCCTTTTCTTCCACTCAATTTCTATAGTAGACTTCCAACAAGGACTGACTGCATGCTTTGAGAAAACCAAAGCAACTTTTGGCGTCATTCATCAAGTCGATCATCAAAATGTTTCTTCTGTTAGGAGATAATTCAGTTTCTGCTAGCTATATTGGTTTCCTGATATCGTCTTAAATCTTAATTATGTGGTTTTTATTTTCTGGATTTGTGGATACCTACAAATATAACAGACTGGCAATTTAGGAGTTATTTTTTTTCCCAAAATACAAAATGTTTGTGAAATATGAAAAGTCGGAGCCTTTTTTATTCCGATGTGTTTAATGGATATTTCTGTGACTGATTTGTAAAATGTTTAGTTACAGTGATATTATGATTCATTTGTTTGATTTCCTACATGAATGTTGTTGTAGAAGCTAATGATAGTTTTACGCAACTTAACCGTTTGATCTGTTTTGAATATTTAATTTGAAAGATGGAATCGTTATAATATGGTTTCTTTGAAGAAAGTTCGTAGCAGAACATCAAAAGCCCTATGATATCCGGTGCTGTGTATTCTGTTAATAGCTTTTACTCAATTTCTATAAGGATTATGTTTAGTTACAGTACTACCGGAATAAAGAGGTTCAGACCGGGTTCGGTCACATTCAGGTGTGTTATTGAGCACATTTTGAAAGCCCCCTTTCATGACACACCAGGTGTATGGTGAATAAGCTAACTGATTATTGTTTGTGTTTTCTGTATTACCATGGTCTCACTGAGACGTTGAAGACACCTTCTCCGTTTACCCATTTATATATGCAATTGGCATAGTGAGCCGTATAATAAAGACTAAAGAGCTACTTCTAAGAATTTTGTAATGTTCATTTACAAATATAGTTACGAGTAGTGTTAATTCATTGGTTAACATATAACACCCACTGCGTATTTCTTAAGTAGAGTACACTTTATGGCTTCTTGATTTTTGTTGCAAGCTGTTTCAAAGGGAATGAGGGATAACAAAATAGGAGAATCTACCGTGTTTATGAACATAGTTGGTGCCGAAAGAGGGATATATCCAGGTGCATGTGCAACTACAGCTACATACGGTTCAACTTTGGGTGGCACCCGTTACCCATTGATCACAGTTATCGATGCTTGATTCATGATTGTTATTTCCTGATCAGGTTGTTGTGTTCTTACAATGGACCTTCCCACCATCTTTATAGATAGCAAGTCCATTGGTGTTTGTAATGCGGGTCTATCTTTTATCTAATTCTCAATCAGTCTTTCTTTTGAAATTTGATTCTTTTAGGTCCGAGCGATAGTTTTTTTTTATGTCCAGTGATGGTTTTTCTTTATAAGAACCGTACTTCTTATCTTTATCCGAGTGATGGTTCTCAGATGAGCTTTAATCGTGTAAGTGATCTTCCTTTCAATTAGTTCAATGTGTTAATTTTGTGCCTCGCAAATTTACATTGATTATTTATTTTTATAGGTTATCTGGATATGGATGCTCGAATCATGTCTGCTGAAGTTGATTCGATAAAGACGGATGTGAAACAAGAAAGGAATATCTCATCTCAAATGAAAATGACAATTAAGTGTGCGCGATTGGAAAGAGAACTTGTGAAAAAAAACGGAGGAAGTCAAGGTTCAGATGGCTGTTAATGCACATGGTGATTAAAAGTTAGAGGCGAGCTTTCCTACAGCCAGCTAATAGAACTTTTGGTGGGCGATAAGATCCATTTACGCGCGTGTACGTGGTCCAGTTCAGATTCTGACTCGACAGCCATCTAAGGGACGGTCACATGACGGTGGGCTTCAGTTTGGGGGAGATGGAACAAGATTACATTATTCCTTATGGTGAAGCTTATTTTTTTAAAGAGCCTCAGCTCTTTGACCACAGTAACGCGTATAGAGTTCACGGTTGTGAGCGTTGTGGCTTGATTGCTATTCCTAATCTCGATAAAAAAGAATCCTTCGAGAGCAAAACTTTTAAAAGATGTGGGACAGCATACCTTTCGAAATCCAAGAGAATATTTTGAAAAGGCTTCCTGTTGAATCTTTGCTTCACTTCAGATCCGTCTCCAAAGCATGTAAGTCAAACAAGTATTTAAACGGCTGCTCCAAGAGCTCATGTGCGTAGCAGCCGCGGCTAGAATGCTCACAAAGATGTCAAACAAGCAAAAGACAGAAAGAAGAAAGGCGTTTTGATACCTCTAATCTGAGTTTCTTTGAAAGGGCACATATGAAATAGCTTGTGATCGTAGTTACAAGACTGTATTTTTGGACATTGTATCTGTACTGGGAACTCGAATGCATATTGCTCCCGTATTGTGTGTGTGAGCGTGTGTTGCCAACTCGCCATCATACAGTATGAAATTTGAGCTTCTAAACTTCTAGAACCGTGGAATCAAGCCGTTAGGTTATGTTTTTTTAAGCTCCAATTTGCATTTTGGGTATGACCACCATACTCAAAGCTCTTGCGAGTTAAGCCTTATGAGCTTGTATGTGAAAGTTGAAGTTATTGTATTTTGTGGTTAATTAAGACGATTAAGGTTAATTTGAAGGGCTGTTATGAAAAATCTTAACCCAAAACTTTAATACTTACTATAAATACCGATATAAAATCCACAAAACCAATCGAACTTTTCTCTCTTGATCATTGGTGTTTGTTCGTCAATTCGAAGGTATGATTCGTTCATAATTTAGTATTATTCTTTTATGCTTAGAGTGGGTGTTTGAATTAGCTTATTCTGCGGGCTTATGCACTTGCTGTTTGCCTATTATGAACATATCAACTTGAGATTATGGCTTGTTCGTAAGCTCAAGGTGGATAAGTTCATAATAACATAAGCTTATCAAATTTTCTGTAAGCTTATAAACTCATAAACTCATTAAATAAGCAAAGATAAATTTGGGAAAGTCTGGAAAAGCCGATAAGCTCATTCTTTAAGCTTCTGAGCTTGATATTATGGACTTAAACAGTTGATAAGCTAATAATCCCAATAGAGCTTATTAGCTTTGTCAAATTCCAATAAGCTGATAGGTCCATAATATAAGCAAATGCAAAACACCCCATTGTTAAGGCTATCTATGCATAATATTTGATTATATTCGACATCCCAATTTACCCATATTGACCCATTTGACCCGATTCATTCTTTAAATGATTCATTGTTTCACTTTGTAGCAGGAGATCTTTTCCTACGTTTTGCAAAACCTTTAAAAAATGTGGGACAGCATACCTTTTGAAATCCAAGAGAATATTTTGAAAAGGCTTCCTGTGGAATCGTTGCTTCACTTCAGATTTGTATCCAAAGCATGCAAGTCTCTCATCGAAAGCTCTGCGTTTATTGCTGATTACCAACACACTGACCTGCAACAACATATACTTGTAAGATATGGCTTGGAGCACACTTATGTTTCTATTGCGGATGATGATACTTTCCCCCATCAGAAAGTTTCCCTAAAAGTTCCCGTGTCCGTTAAACTACTCGACAAACCAGTATTGGTTGGTTGCTCACAAGGCCTATTCTGCTTTTATGATAAATTTGGAACGCCAATTGACCTCAAAAAGAGAACAGCTGTCATTTGGAATCCTACCATTGGGAAGTCGGTTGCAATTGACGTGCCTAATGTGATAAATAGAATGAGGTATTCACATACTGTTACCTTTGGGGTTTGTCCTCACACTCTTGACCCTATGCTTGTTAACATTTCAATTGAATCTGATCTTCGGGAAAATAACACTTTTACTGACACTACTTGGCGAGTTGAGATCTTCAGATTAGGATCGGGGGCTTGGAAAAGTCTATCTATCAATCTCCCTCGAAGGACAGTTAAGTTAGAAAGGTCTTACCTAGAAAATACTCAGGTAGTGATAGACAGGTTCATTTATTGGCTTGCGTTGGATACAATTAGTCATTCTAATCTGATTATATCATTTGATATGATAAGTGAAGTGTTTACAGAAATACAGCTTCCTGATAATTTAGCACTAACCCCTCCTAAACTTTACGATAATTTGTATCTACGTAAGTTTAATGGGTCTCTTGTTGTGGTTGATGATATCATTAACGTGGATGTACCAAAATATGGTGTATGGATGATGGAAAATGGTGATCCAAAATCATTTAATAAATCATACACTATCAACTTTGAAATACCAGCTGAGGGAATAATTTTTGATGTATTTGGATTTAGAAAGAGTGGTGAAGTTTTTATTTCAGTGGTAGAAGGAGAAGACAATAAACTTGCCGTTTATGATCCCAGGTCAGAACACATTGATTATACTGGGATATCTGCAAAAGAACGTTCGTTTTTTGTGAGTGCCTACACAGAAACTCTACTTTTGATTAATCACTAAGATTATCTGCTTCATTTTAAACCGAGGAAAAGACCATGTGCACATCGGACACTTTGGAGCAATCAAATGTTGCAGTGTGGTGATTGATGTATTAATACATGTAGTTCTATGCTTAACTCAGAGGTGTTACCAATGTTTCTAATATTATTAAGTTATGCAAAATTTATATGTTTGCATCTTTATATAAAATTCAAGAAAGACATGTTTTGTTACTATTTGATTTTGGTTTATTTCCTTAATTTCCGAAATTTACGTAGTATGAAATCGTGAATGTATATTAATCACACTTCATCTTAGTAAGTTCTGAAGAATGAGATCTGAGTTGGTGAAACTAGCATTCATTTAGGAAGAAAGCGATTCTGTTAGATGACCATGTGACGTTATCGAGTTATATGTATCTCCATTACACGATTCATCCATTTATTTTGGTTGCAACTGTTTGCTGTTATGGGTAAATACAGAAACTCACATGAAAGGAAAATGGCGAAAGTTACCCGACGTGTATTCTTGATGCATACAAAGTCCCACTCTTACTATCAATAAATTCAAATTTTCGACCTAAGGTTACACGCCAACCCTGGCTTATACCTGGAAGTTCCGCATTTTGACACATAAACGGCCATTCATGACCTGTTCGACGTGACCATTTTGCCACTTCTACTATTCTTACATTCTTAGGTTCTTTTTAAGTAACACTGATTAACAACAATCTGCTTTCTTTTTACAACATATTGATTAATTGATATAGAAGGTCTCATGTGAAAGAAAATGATTGAAATTGGGTTTATTAAATTTAAGTGTTCGAGTTTCTATCATTTTTTATTCCTTATTTAAATTGTAGAGTAAATTACACCGTTCGTCCCTGTGGTTTGCGTTGACCGACAAGGATCGTCCCTTGACCAAAAAACTTGCATCAGATATCCCTAAGTGGGAAACGTTATATACCATTCGTCCCTCCCCTTTTTTAATCCCATTAACCAGCGTTATCCATCTAACCTAGAGGGGTAATGTTGTCTTTTCATTCCCACTACATTTCCCGCCCAAAAAAATAAACCTCTCCCGCCTCTTCTTTTATCTTCTTAGGTTCTTTTTAAGTAACACTGATTAACTTGGCAAGTGCTGGAATAATACCCTATGACAAATTAACAGAGTGTTTTGTTAGCAAACATATAAAATGCAATAGATAAGAAACAAGATTTGTCCAGGGAAAAGAATACATTTTGCCTATCACTTATGAAAGTGAAATTAGAGTTGCTGTGCAAGTCTAGATCATCTCTCAAATTTGTTAGAAACCAGATCCAAGAATCTGTGTTTTCAGTCTCTACAATCCCATATGCTAATGGATATATTCCATTATTTGGGTCAACACTTACAGCAGTTAAGAGTTGTCCAGGGAATGGACCTTTTCATGAATGCCCCATCAAGACCAAGTACATCTCTTTGGCCAGCCTTAAATCCATCCTTCAAAGCTCCTAAACACACATATATTCTTCTAAAAACTCTTGTTGTAACTGTATGATCTGCTTCAGATTGGACTTGTATTTTGATAGTTGTGTTTGGATTGGCTTGCTGCAACTCTAAGACATAATCCCTCAGCATCTTATATTGTGTAGCATAATCACCTCTCAACTTTCTTTCAGCCTCTGCCTTTGCTCTAAATGCCTTTGCCTCTGAAACACTCAACTCATGATTCGTTTGTAATTGCTCTTGCACAGCTCTAATTGGTATGGTAGGATTTGTTTCAAGTTGTTGAACTAGCTCATTGGAATACCATTTAGATGTGGCATACAAGTTCTTTCTAGACTGCAAACATTTATGGATGGATCTATAAGTTTTCACCTCCCAAGTTTCCTTATCTTTGACTTTGGATACCAACAACACCCAAGGACACTTATTGTCTTCATCTACTTTTGCCTTTTTTGGTTTTCCCCCATTTAATATTCTCTCTTTTGTCATATTCCTTGTCTGGCCATGGTTTTCTTTTGTCTGATTCTTTTTTAGTGTTGGCCCACTAACATCAGGCCCATTGGGTTCATTTGGTGGCAAAGTAGGAATAACACCTTTACATACTGTCCTTAATCTTACCTTGTCATTTTTCACCATTCTCAATTCTCTCCTAGTTTCAATAGAATGCTCCTTTACCAGGTTCTTAACTGTTTCCCTGTTTGGGAATTCTTGACCCACATAGAAGTAAGTCTTGTACACTTGGGGAGTAGCATGTGCTTGTTTTCTAATTTGTTTCATCTTTCTCCTTCTTAACCTATCGAGCTCATTCTCATCATCTGAAGCACTCTCAAAGTATTCATTATTAATAACTTCTATGTCCTCTTCTATTTCTTCTTCATCAGCCTCCTCGATCCTATCCTCACAACCAACGAACTCAACAGTTTCATCTATATTTAATTGGAAGTCTGCCATGTCAACCTCTACATCATCAACATGGTTTTCTTCATCAACTATGTAATCACTATCCTCACTGTCATCACTACTGGAATCACCTCCACTCCCACCATCTTCACCCCCAAACCAACCAGCTTCATCACCTCCACATTCAACATCATCACCCCCAAACCAACCACCTTGATCACCTCCACAATCAGTTTCTTCAATAACTGCATCAACCTCATCTACCAAATTGTTTTCAGCTGGCTGGTTGTCATTTGTAGGTAAAACATCATCTAAACCAGCAAAAGGATCAAAGTTTGCCTCATGGGAGTCTACATAAGGGTCATATGAAGAGTAAAACTCATCCACAAAGGCACTACTAGGTAAATTCTTAGCAGGGACCCTACTTTGACCTTCATCTAACCTAACAACATATGGCTCTACTACCTTGTTAACACTACTACCCTGTCCTTCATTTTTATCAGCAACACTACACTCCCCTGCATTGTTACCAACACCACTACATTCACCTGCATTCTTATCATAGACTAACTTCCTTAATATTGGTGTTATTCCTGCTCTAGATATTGTAGGTTCAGAATCTTCTAACTCTTCTATAACAATCCTTTTGTGTTTTGGGGGTGATGTAAAATAGAGGTCAGGGTTGGTTTTTTCATGCTCTACATATATATCAATCAGTTTATGACCTTGTTCAACATACTTAGCCATGTTAATAACATCCTTATCACTTGCTAAAGGTTCTAGGCCATAATCCAAATCACTATCCGGTTTCAAGTAGTGGTAAAACATTACCTTATGGCCATCATTGCCTAATTCCTCAACAATTGAGTCTATCTCATGAATTGAAAACACATCACTGTCTAACTCATCAACTATGTTGCAATCGCCACCAGTGTACAATCTACCAGGTGATGAGCTAAAAACACCTCCATAATGCAACTTGATTGAAAACATAGTAGAAACACCAGCTGAACAAAAAAAGGGGAACAAAGTTAGGGTTTTTACAATTGGTCTTCTAAACATTACACGGCCAAAATCAAAAGGTTCACAACCAAAAATCAATAACAATCATCTAAACTTTACATGCAAAAGAAGTAATCAATAAAATAAATAGGGCTTACCATAAACCACATTCGGATCAAAATCAACCCCATGCCGGTCTCGTATTCTATACAATGGTCCAACCATTAGATCTCTTTATTCAATCAGATTGATGAGGGTTTTATTTGGGATTGATTAAGATTGATTAAGATTGCATATGAATAGTCAGGGAGAGATGAAAAAATACGGGGGTGTGTGTTTTGATTAGACTATGAGTAAATGGAAGTTTAAATGCTGTGTGTGTGCGCAGTGGGAATGAAAAGACAACATTACCCCTAATCATCTATAGGTTAATGGGATTAAAAAAGGGGAGGGACGAATGGTATATAACGTTTCCCACTTAGGGATATCTGATGCAAGTTTTTTGGTCAAGGGACGATCCTTGTCGGTCAACGCAAACCACAGGGACGAACGGTGTAATTTACTCTAAATTGTATGACTAAAATTATTATTTTTATCTTATTTCTTACTCTTACAGTCTTACTTGATCTATTCTAGAGTGCTCGCTATTCGAAAGCCAGACCTAGCCAGTCAAAACCGGACCCGAAAACACTGGATCGAAATGGTCCGGTTCCGTCCACTCCGGCCTAACAAGGCATTGTTGTCGGATTTTTTTAGGATCGAACCCGAGCAAAAAACGAAAATAATGAAAATGATGGATAGACAATTGGACTAAAATAAGTCCAGTGTGTTCCGTTGGTCTGGTTCGACTGTTCGAATCGGTTTCTGTATATACGCTCTCTACAGTCCATAAACCAATCGACTTAGAAGCCCAATGGGCTAATTTCTTTACATATTTATGCCACCGTCTTATTTATAGACTTTTTAGCCGCCATATTAATAGCATAAATACGACAAGTCAATAAGCAAATCTATCAAAAACCTTTACGTTCAAACCTAAAGCATGAATCGACAGAAAGAACTCAAGTTGGCAGGCGACTACATACCTATCGAGATCCATGGCGAAATCATGAAAAGGCTTCCTCTCAAATCATTGCTTCGATTCAGATGCGTATCAAAACCATGGGATTCTCTCATCCGTAGCTCTAAGTTTATTCGTGACTACCACGCCTTCCCCCCTGAACAGCCTCACCATCGTTTACTAATAAGACTCTCTTTGAAAGGTCGGAATAACGGCAAGGAGAAGTATTTTTCGATCTTGCATGATGATACGTTCCCCAAGCAAATGCTTCCCAAGATTATCCAGGAGAAGTATTTCACAATCCTGTATGATGATACGTTCCCCAAGCAGATGCTTCCCGATATTATTCCCGAGTCTGTTAGACGAATTACAGATACAATGACAGTATGCAGCTCTCATGGCTTATTCTGCTTTTATGAAAGTTTTTCATATACAAATTCATCTCTAACAAAGAGAGCAGTTATTTGGAATCCAAGAATTAGAAAGTCGGTTGATATTGACTTGCCAAATGTGTTACATACTCAGAGTGACTATACAACACTTATTGGTTTTGGGATTTGTCCTCATAGTAGTGACCTTAAGCTGGTCAAAATTATATCGCATTTTGGATCGGATATTCCTATGCAAGTTGAGATTTTTACACTGAAATCAGGTTCTTGGAGAAGTCTAAGGGGGTGTTTGGATGTGCGGTTAGGAAGAGATTATCTCCAAATCTCAGTTTCAAAATAGAGATAAGTTAAAAATAAGTGTTTGGGTAATAAATGGAGATAAGTGATTATTTGCGTTTAGAAGCTCTAAAATAGAGTTTTTGAAAAAGTTAGTGGGGAGCTACTTATTTCATTTTCAAAATAGAGTTTTTGGAAAAGTAAGCTTTCAAAATGGAGTTTATAATCAAATAATCAAATTTGCCAAACACTCAAAAAGTGATTATTTGATTATTGCGATTTCAAACTGGAATATCAAATCCAAACACTATTTTTTAAAATGGAGTTTTCAAATTGATGATTTTTCAAAATGGAGTTTTCAAAATGAATAATTTGTTTTCAGTAAGCACATCCAAACACCCACTAAATAGCAACCTCCTGTCGCGTAAATCAATTGTTTTTACACATAAGCAGGTAGTTATAGACCAATTTATTTATTGGCTTGCTCATGAAATTTTTTACGTGGATGGTGAAGAACACTATAAATGTCTAATTATGTCATTCGATATGATAAGTGAAGAGTTTGAAGAATGATAGGTGTGAAAACACCCATCCTTTTACCACTTATTTCTTACTAAAGCAAGACCAAAACGCGTGTTTAATATCATTTGTTTGGAATTATGCGTGGTTTGTGTGTTTGTTGTGTTTTCAGAGCCAACCGGATAAATATTGAAGAAAACATGGGATTGCACGGGTTTTATCAAAGAAAAAGACTCAAGACGAAGTCTATAGTCCAAGAGATGCAAAAGATTTGAAGTCATTGGGCCTATTTGAAGATTTATCGAAGAAAATGACCAAAGATGGAAGATTTACATATGTCGAAGGAACTCAAGTCTATTAAACGAAGAAATTAAAAGACGAGTTGAATTTAATCGTCGACAAATCCCGAATCAGAATCAAAAACGTCAACTTTTCTGAAAAGACGAGAAGACAAGAAGAAAGGGAGAAAACCCACTCACCAACCAACCACTAGGCCTATAAATAGGAATCACCCTCACACTTTTTGAGGAGGTTTTTCATTTTTCTAGTCTTTCTTTTCTTTCGTAGGAAGCCAACACCATTAAGGTGTTGGTGATTTTTCATTCTTGTTGAATCTTTGATTTTGTAAGTGTTTAATCTTTCCTTTTGTTTACTCTACATTAATCTATCAATATAATCCTTCCATTAATCTTGTTCATCTTCATCTTTTTGATTTAAAGCTTAAAGTTCTTATTTGGTTGATTTTGATCTTCAAAAGTTATTGGGTTTTGTGTTTTTATGGTTGGGATTTAATGCTTATGGTTAGTAGATGATTAGTGTTTAGTTTGGTTTAAATCGTTTGGTTAAATTTGGCTTGTTTTGATTAAAATCGTATTACTCTGTTCTTTCTGCTTACTGTTCTTCGTCCCCAGTATTCTGGATCAACCGGATATTCCGGATCAGTTACTTATTCCGAATCAAGCATTGTTTGCATTTATTCCGAATCAATATTGTTCATCCGGAATATTTTATATTCCGGATCAAAACCTTTCATCCGGAATACCCTATTATTCCGGATCACCCGCATCAACCTTTTATTCCGCATGAGCTTATATTCCGCATGAGCTTATATTCCGCATGAGCTTATATTCCGCATCAACTCTTTTATTCCGTATCAACTCATTATTCCACATGAGCTTATATTCCGCATGAGCTTATATTCCGCATCAACAGTTTATTCCGCATGAGCCTAATATTCCGCATGAGTAAGATATTCCGAATGAAGGATTTTTGTATGATATATTCCGAATAAAGGGTACATTCCGAATCAAGCATTTTTCAGGGTATTTACAGTTACTGTTTTATTTAAATTCAAGTTTTATTTTTATTAATTAATTGCTTCTAGTTTACTTTTATTTACTTCACGCATTTACCTTTTTAGTAGAATAGAGAACCAAACCCCCTATTTGTCACCAAGAACAACTATTCCACTTTAAGCCGTGATCATTCGAGAAGATTCCGAGAGAATAATCTGAACCCCATTGCAAAAACATAGTATCAAATGGTACCGCTGCCGGCTCTTCTCGTTAAGATTAACAGTTTTCTGTGAGAACTTGGATTTTGGGATCCGTTCACCGTGAACGTTACTTTTTCATATAAAATTTTCAAAAATCCTAAAAATTAAAAAACAAAAAAAAACCAAAAATATTTATGCTTTGTTTTTGCTTTGTTAGTTCTTTTGCAGGTGTATGCGCACCCGATCAACGTCTTATCAAGAGCCCGAGCCTCTCGAAGACTTAGACATGGCCGGTGTACACAACAACAACAATAACCCACCTCAAAACAATAACAACAACAATGAACCTCTACCGGACAATCGCCCGATGATTGAACTTTTGCAAGCACATGTGGAGGGCAACAATGATCCAATTGTCATACCCGCGATTGCAGCCAACAACTTTGAGCTCAAATCCGGTTTTATTCAGAAGGTCTCTGCTCAACCATTCTTGGGGCGTACCATTGATGATCCTCATGACCACATCAAAAGTTTCCTGCAACTCACGAATACGGTCAAATTCAATGGTGTTCTACAAGAGGTAATCCGTTTACAACTTTTTTTTTCTCCTTAGAGGGACAAGCCCGGCATTGGCTTGCAAAGGAACCGCCACAAATTATTCTTACGTGGACGGATTTGGAGACCAAATTCATAAACTACTTTTTCCCGCCCTCTCGTACTACCGCTTTGCGGAATGAAATTATTAATTTTGAACAAAAGTACGATGAGTCTTTTAGTGAATCTTGGGACCGTTTTAAAGACCTTTTAAGAAAGTGCCCACAACATGGTTTTACCAAAGTGCACCAAATTAATACTTTTTACAATGGTTTAAGCATGAATGACCAAGATTCACTAAACAGTGCCTCGGGGGGTAATATTTTGGTTAAGAGCTCTAATGCCGCTTGGGATATTATCGAGAATAAGTCTAGAGTGCAAACCAAGAGTGTTCGGACCAATGCCGCTAGTGCTAGTACTAGTGACAACGACAAGCGACTTGACAAAATTACTACGCTTCTTGGATCGCTTGCTACCCAAACCGCTAGCAACATCAACGCTAAAAACGCTTAAGTCAATGCTGTCAGCCAACCAAGTGAAATGTGCGGGGGTCCTCACTCTTACACCACTTGTACCACCACCCAAGACTACCCTTCTGAGAATGTTAACGCAACATACGGTACCTATCCTCCGGCCGCTTATCAAGCTCGTCCTCAAGGAGACCGCAACTTGCTCAGCTATCGCTCAAACAACTTTCTTTCCCCACCCGGTTTTCCTCCTAACAACCCAAACCAACAACAAAACCTCAATCGTCCTCCTCAACAACAACCTCGTGCACCATACCAACCACCTCAAAGACAACCATATCCACCTCAAAGAAACAACCAAGTTTACCAACAACCTGCTTATCAACCACCCGCCTACCATGCTCCTCCTCCCAACCAACCCACCGCATTACACCAAGATGTTGAAACCTACATGAGGACCAATGATGCGATCGTGGAAAATCTCCAGCGGGAAGTGCTCAACTTGAAAGCAGACATGGTGAAACAAGGGAACGATCTTCGAGCTGATATGCGAAACACTTTGGCAAGTCAAACGAATGACTTAAGGAACATGATGGCTGGTTTCTTCCAAGGTAATCAATCCTCTTCTTCGGGTACTCTTCCGAGTAACACCGTTGTGAATCCAAGAGGGGAGATGAAAGCAATCACCACTCGCAGTGGCAAAGGTACCAAGGAACCCGAGCTTCTTATACCTCCACCGGTGATTGTGACTAAGGAAAACGAGTCACCTACTCATATTCCTCATCCTTCTACTTCCCCAATTTCTCCACCTCTTACTTCTACCCCTCCTCCACCCAAGGATGTGAGTGATCCTACCATTCCAAAGCCTTCCTCTTCTTCCGATATACCTTATCCCTCAAGGTTAAGGAAAGAGAAGCTCAAAAGCAAGGATGATATTCAAGTTTCGAACTTTCTCAAAATGTTTAAACAATTGAATTTCAACATCTCCTTCGCTGAGGCTCTCGCTCATATGCCTAAATATGCGAAAATGTTCAAAGATCTTCTTAGCGACAAGGAGAAGCTTCTTGATATTGCTAATACCCAACTTAACGAGAATTGCTCTACAGTGCTCTTAAGGAAATTGCCAACCAAACTTGGTGACCCGGGTCGCTTCTTAATCCCTTGCAACTTCCCGGGAGTAGAGAATTGCATGGCCCTAGCCGATCTGGGTGCCAGTATTAACTTAATGCCTTTGAGTGTTTGGAAGCAATTATCTCTCCCTGAGCTAGTCCCTACCAAAATGACTTTGGAATTAGCTAACCGTACGGTTGCTTATCCAGTGGGGATAGCCGAAGACGTTTTTGTAGGAGTCGACAAATTCACTTTTCCTGCCGATTTCGTCGTAGTCGACTACGATATGGACCCTCGTGTGCCATTAATCTTTGGACGTCCATTCCTGAGGACCGGTCGCACTCTCATCGATGTAGAAGCGGGTGAGCTTATCATGAGAGTGGGTGACGATAAAATCGTTTTCAACATGGGAAAGCTTTCTAAACAGCCTTATTCATACGAGAGTGTTAATTGTATCGACGTTCTTGATGAGGCTTGTGAAGAACACTTCAAAGATGCTTGTAAAAGTATTCCTACCTCTCCTCCCAATGTTGAGACCGTTTCCTCTATTGATTCATCACTTACTCTATTTGGAGAAAGTGATTTCCTTTGGAAAGATTTTGAAGCAACCATGGGAGATGTGAACTTAGAAAATGACGATTCTCCCACCGATTGGGATGAAGACATTCGTCTTATTGAGAAACTTCTCAAAGAGGACCACATTTCTCCACCATCTCCCAAGGATATTGCTATCGATGAACCGAATTTGAATCCGCCTCCCATCGAAAATCCTCCGGATTTAGAGCTTGAGGAGTTGCCGTCCCATCTCTAGTACGTATTCCTTGAAGATAAGAAGAAGTCGTCCGTCATCATTGCTAAGGATTTGAAAGAAGAAGAGAAATCTCGCCTCATCGCCGTGCTTAAAGATCATAAGAAGGCAATTGCTTGGAAAATTTCCGATATCCGCGGAATTGATCCAAACTTTTGTACTCACAAGATTCTGATGGAAGATGACTTTAACCCCGCAATCCAGAGCCAAAGAAGGGTTAATCCTCGAATTCATGACGTCATCAAACAAGAGGTTATCAAACTTCTAGATGCCGGCTTGATTTACCCTATTTCGGATTCGCCATGGGTAAGTCCCGTCCATTGTGTGCCCAAGAAGGGCGGAATAACCGTTGTTCCCAATGAACACAACGAGTTGATTCCCACTCGTCTCGTTACTGGGTGGAGAGTTTGTATCGACTATCACAAACTCAATGATGCCACGAGAAAAGATCATTTTCCTCTTCCTTTCATGGATCAAATGCTCGAGCGTCTAGTGGGTAATGACTACTACTGCTTCTTAGACGGTTTCTCCGGGTATTTTCAAATTCCCATCGATCCCAAAGACCAAGAAAAGACCACATTCACTTGTCCCTACGGAACATTTGCTTACAAACGCATGCCTTTCGGTTTATGCAATGCTCCTGGGACGTTCCAAAGGTGTATGATGGTTATCTTTCATGACATGGTTGAAGAAACTATGGAAGTATTCATGGATGATTTCTCGGTTTATGGCGATTCTTTCTCTGCTTGCCTTGCCAATTTAGAACGTATGCTTAAGCGGTGTGAAGACACTCGCCTCGTTCTCAATTGGGAAAAATGCCATTTCATGGTAAAAGAGGGCATCGTGCTAGGACACAAAATCTACAAAGCCGGTCTTGAAGTGGACCATGCTAAAGTCGATGTTATTGCTAAACTGCCTCCACCTTCAACCGTGAAGGGTGTGAGAAGTTTCCTTGGTCATGCGGGCTTCTACCGTCGATTCATCAAAGATTTTTCTAAAATCGCTCGCCCGATGACCCACCTCTTGGAAAAAGATACTCCTTTTATCTTTTCCAAAGAGTGTATTGAAGCCTTCAACCTTCTTAAGGATAAGCTAACTAAGGCACCGGTCTTGGTTACCCCTAACTGGGAGCTGCCTTTCGAATTGATGTGCGATGCTAGCGACTTTGCTATTGGAGCGGTTTTGGGCCAAAGAGTGAACAAACACTTCCAACTGATCCATTACGCTAGCAAGACAGTGACGGGGGCTCAATTGCATTACACGACAACCGAAAAAGAGCTTTTAGCTGTTGTCTATGCTTTTGAAAAATTTCGCCCCTATCTTGTCCTTTCTACCACCATCGTGTATAGCGATCATTCCGCGTTGAAGTACTTGTTAACTAAACAAGATTCCAAACCAAGACTTCTTCGCTGGGTTTTGCTACTTCAAGAATTTAAAATCGAAATTCGTGATAAGAAGGGAGCGGAAAACCTAGCCGCGGATCATCTCAGTAGACTTGAGGATCCTTATCAAGGGGATCATCCGAACAAAGAAATCAATGATTCTTTTCCCCTGGAGACCTTAATGTCTATCAACTCGAATTCTGATGAAACCCCGTGGTTTGCGGACATTCCAAACTACTTGGCGGGTGGAATTCTCGTTGATGGGTTAACATCCCAACAAAAGAAAAAGTTCTTCAAAGATATTAAGACTTACTTTTGGGATGACCCGTATCTATTCAAACAATGTGCTGATTTGATTATTACCCGATGTGTTGATGGACCGACAACTCTAGATATTCTCGAAGCTTGCCACAAAAGACCCACCGGTGGTCACTTTGGTCCCAACTACACCGCCAAAAAAGTGTTTGACTCGGGATTTTATTGGCCCACCATTTACCGTGATGCTCACGAGATGGTTAAACATTGTGATGCTTGCCAAAAACAAGGCAAGATCACACATAAAGATGAGATGCCTCAAAATTTCATACAAGAATGTGAAATCTTTAATGTTTGGGGTATCGACTTTATGGGGCCATTCCCTTCCTCTAAAGGGAACAAATACATCCTTGTAGCCGTTGACTATGTTTCTAAATGGGTTGAAGCCAAAGCTTTACCCACTAATGACGCAAGGGTGGTTTTTTGAAATCGCTATTCGCTAGATTCGGTGTGCCTCGTGCCATTATTAGTGATCGCGGGACTCATTTTTACAATGATCAATTCGCAAGAGTCATGGCTAGGTATGGTGTAAATCATCGTCTTTCCACCGCCTACCACCCACAATCTAATGGCCAGGCTGAAATCTCTAACCGAGGATTAAAGCGAATTCTTGAACGAACCGTGGGAGAGCATCGTGCCTCATGGGCCGATAAACTTGATGATGCTCTGTGGGCTTTTCGTACCTCATACAAGACTCCGATTGGTTGTACACCATATCGTCTCGTGTACGGGAAAGCATGCCACCTCCCTATTGAGTTGGAGCACAAGGCTTACTGGGCCTTGAAGTGGGCTAATTTCGATATCAACAAAGCCGGTGACCTACGCAAAATCCAACTCAATGAGCTGAATGAACTCCGGAATGAAGCTTATGAAAATTCTTTGATATATAAGGAAAAGACTAAGCTCATTCACGACTCTAGGATTAAAAACCGAGAGTTCCAAGTTGGAGACAAAGTGTTACTCTTTAACTCTCGGTTGAAAATCTTTTCGGGCAAGCTGAAATCTCGTTGGTCCGGCCCATTCACCATTGCCCAAATTTTTCCATATGGTACTCTCGAGCTCGCTCAACCTAATGGACCTAATTTTAAGGTGAATGGCCAACGAGTGAAGTTGTACTATGGTGAGGACATCTCTCATGAGATGATTCCATCCCTCAACACGTTTCCCATGAACTAATTTTGGGTCAAGTCAGGCTCGTGACTCGGTTACAAAAAACAAGCGCTCCTCGGGAGGCAACCCGAGTATCTATCCTTTTTAGTTTAACCTCCTAAGTGTAGGGGAACCTCTATAGGTTGTTTGTGTTTGTATGGTGATGTGGTTACAGAGATAAATGCACTTTTGGAACCTTTGCAGAACCGTGCTCCCGTGTTATCCGAAATCCAGTTCTATCTCTCAACTATCGTGATTCAATTTTCTTCATACTCACATTTGAAATTGATCACTTTAGTCGTCTCTTCCTTAGCTTGATTTAACCAACGTGCACAATGTCATAAGTGTAGGGGAGACTTTTGCCACATGCTTAAACATTGAGGACAATGTTTATCTTAAGTGTAGGGGGGACTTCTATCGAAGTTTTAAGTGGACTTTTCCATTAAAATGCCTTCATTTAACCGGAAAATCATCTTTTTCAGCATTTTTCAAATTTTTAATTAACTTTGGCCATTTAGTCGTAATTTTTAAATTTTTATCATTGCTTTCATATGTATATATCCCGCAATAAAGTCAAAAATATTAATAAAGTGGTGTAGCTAGTTTTGAAGTCTTTGACATATTAGGCCCGTTGCGATTATTTTGACTCAACCCGAATAGACTTATCCAAGTTTATTCTAGCTAGTATCCTTAACCATGTAGACCTTAATTGGTTTATTAGGCTAAGCATCCACGAGTCTCATTACTTGAGATTTTAAATTGTGGAGAACGAGAAATGATAGAGTCAATTATAAGTCGGTATTCTTGCACAAGCACACTTGGTGTGATTATCTGCCTATTCTCCCATCACTTGCTAATAATTTATCTGCAATAAGTAAGGTCGTACGATTTGAAAAGTTACTTAGCTTCTAGCCCAAGATCGTTTAAAAGTTGCTCGGTAATGATAAGAGTTCATAGCTAATAAGTGTGTAAACACTTATCCTTTTGTCACTAAAATCAAGGAAAAACAAGACCGAATCATGTGTTTTATATCATAAAAGTCGGAATTACGCGTGGTTTTGTGTTTTGTGTGTTAAATAGGTACAAATGATCAAAAGAAGAGAAAACACGGGATTTCACGGTCAAATGTCGAAGAAAAGTCAAGAAAGAGTCGAAGACAAAGTCAAAAGACCGAAGTGTGCCGAAGATCATGAAAACCGACAAAGTCGACTTAATTTTGAAGAAATGATCAAGAAAGTCGAATTCGAGCTCGTTTTAATGGAATTAATCATTTTGAAGATATTCGAGCCATTTGGGTCCCACATTGGGTTAATGGGCTCAAAAGCCCATTTGAAAGTTTGTGTTACTTGATATAAACCCCAAAATAGCCCAAGTCTCTCTTTATGGAACGGATTGGAAGCAATTGGGCCTCAAGCCCATTACTTAATAAACATGGGACGCTTTTTTTTTGTTGCTAGATAAACTGGTCAAAGTTACCAGTCAAACCTCACATTCGTTTTCACCCCAAACTTCACCCCACGTGTCCATTCACCCACCCAACTTAATAAATAAAAACAAAACAACTTTTTTATCCCACACCCACTTTTATTTCGTTACAAACGAAACACACACACACTCTTTTGTTTTTACTGCTCATCCTCTCCTCCCAAAACGCAGCGATTCCCCTCAAACCCTAATTTTTTATCTTCCAAAATTAACCACAAAATAGATGGGGCTTTTTACATCAAAGGTTAATTCACATTAAAACAAATAAATCCCCCAATGAAATCGGAAG
Source organism: Glebionis coronaria (assembly GCA_025667525.1). Lineage (NCBI taxonomy): Eukaryota > Viridiplantae > Streptophyta > Magnoliopsida > Asterales > Asteraceae > Glebionis > Glebionis coronaria. The sequence goes on along the minus strand of CM046877.1, from coordinate 18,287,466 downwards.
CAGCACTCATCAGGGTCCTCATTCTCTCTCCGACGTAGCTTCCTTTGCTTGTTTTGATTGGCTATGACACCTCACCACAAACCCCTCAACCAATTGCATCATTCCACATCATACTCAAACAAACACAAATAGCACATCAAGAGCCTTGCTGGCAATCCGTGGATACAAGGGCGTTTTTCAACCGTTGATCAAGAGAAGAAAAGAGAGAGAAAGAAGAATGAAGAAATCAAGGGCTGAGATTCTACTCCGTGGGCACCAAGGTTTGAGGGTTTTCCCTATAAAAACCCCCATTTCTCACATGTAATGGTGTAAATTTTTCTTTATTCTAATTTTCAGTAAAATTAGATTAGGGTTTAGATTTAATCTTGTATTTCTCTTAATTTTCAGCAATTGTAATTTGGATTTTAATTAATGAAAAGTTTTATAGTTTATTAATTTTCGTCTCATCTTTAATATTACTGTTAAGTTTCATCTTTAATTTGCTTTAAGTTTTTTAATTCTACTGTTCACGTTTTATTATTATCATTCGGTTAAAAAAAATAATAATAAAAAAATAATAAAAAAAATAAAAGAAAACTGGATAGTTAATTCTTCCCTACTGGAAGAACTTTAAGTTTACTGTTCGGAGGTATTGTTTGGTTCGAGGGTTTTGGTCCGAGAGAAGGACGATGGTGTTGATGACTTAAGGTGTTTGTTTCGGTTCAAAAGGTGGCTCAGCGCCAACCTTCTACTCAAAGGAATCATCACAAGGTGTCAATCTTCTTTTTATTGTTTTTTTAAGTTTATGCTTATGTTTTACTTATGTTTATTTGATTTTGAGTTTGAGTTGATGATTGTTTAAATCTGCTTATTAAGGTTCAGTTTGTTTGTGTTGATTTAAATTTGTTAGGATATTAGTCGTTTGGATCTGCTTACTGTTTAAATGATTTATGTTGATTTTTTGATTTAATTGAATTTGCTAGTAATATTAGAATCTATTATAAATCTGCTTTTTATTTGATTTTCAGCTTTATCTGTGTTTGGGGTTTGAATCAGTTAATATCTGCTTATCTGACTTGCTTATTTTATTTATTTCAGCTTATTATTTACCTGCTTAAGTGTCTAATCTGATTTTGCTTATTGCTTATTTAGTTTAAGTTTTTTAATCATTCTATTTGCTTATCTTGATTACGGTTATAACTTATTTGTTTTTTTTGGTAACTGCCTTAGCTTATTTTAGTTGATTATTGCTGATATTATTGCTGTGTAAACACAGATCTTTTTGATCTGTGTCAAAAAAATTCCTACAAAAATAAAATAAATATAAATAGCATAAATATTGGTCAGGGTGGAAATCGAACCCTTGACCCCTCGCATAATAGTCGAACGCCTCAACCATTCATCTAGACCCTTTGTTTGTGTTTAATTACATACAGTTTAATTAATATAGGGATTTTTCTTTTGGCAGATTTAAGTTAAATAGATTAAATCAAGTTTTAGTTTAATTAAACTTATATAAAAGTTTTGTTTCATTTTCTTTATTTCAGTTTTGAAAAAAATATAAAAAGTTAAAAAATATATTTAGATTTTATTTACTTTAGGAATTTTAAATTATTTTTCGTTTAATTCATAAATAGTTTTTTTAAGTATTTAAATTCTTATTTACATTTTAGATTTAAAATAGTTTTCAATTAAAGTTTACTTTTATAAAAATACAAAAAGACAAAAATATATTTAGATTTTATAGTTTTTAAAAGTATTTAGTTTAAAATTAGTTAAGTTTTCAATTTAGATTCTATTTTAGTTTTGTTTAAAGTTTAAAATAGATTTTATTTAAATTAGTTTAAAGTAGATTATTAAAATTAGTTTTTATCATTAAAAAGTTTTAGTTTAAAATACCAAAAATAGATTTTACCAAAAACAAAGTTAAGTCGAAAAGTGAAATTGAATATCAATTTGAGTGAGTCGAGGAAAAACGAACTTAATTGATACATACAAAATCCTAGTACCAAATTGGCACCGCTGCCGGGGATATTAAGAGTTCATAGCCAAGGCATAACTTATGAAGCGGGGCGCGAAGATTGGCGAGTCCGAAAAGGCCCTAACAAGGCCTGAGGATTCAATCTTATTGCTACAGATCCAAGGTGATGTGAAAAGCATTATTCCCAAAATCAATATGAAGGATTAAGAATCACGACGAAAAGCAATCTCCCATAAAGATCATGGAGAAGTCTATCCGAAAAGACCCTAACAAGGTATGAGGATAAATAGATCCAAGTCCGAAAAGGAGGCGGATCATTGTATCTCAAAATCCCAAGTAACAATTGAAGAAATAATGATGAAGTCGTGGTCAACAAAGTGGAGTATCTCTAAAAAATACTCCAAGTGAAGAACTCTATTAACGAAGAGAAGACCATTATCTCAAGAACGTCTCTCAAGATACGAAGTATGAAGTACATGCCAAATATCGGCCCGAGAAAGGTCTCAAATCATGAAGCGAGTTATGCCAAGATATGAACTTTTTGATATCCCGAGAACCCGTTTTAAAAGATTTTGTCCTTTAGCTAACTATTAATCAAATCGTCCTACTTTGCTTTCAGCCTAAATAAACTATCGCAATAAGTCCAAAAATGCATCTTCATGATCATTCTAAGACAAAAATAAAATATAAGAGATACACCTAGGAATAAGGGAGTTTAAGCATATAATTAAGCCATGTGTGTAAGTGTTTGATTTGCTAACTTATGATAACAATGATCTCGTTTTTAAGCTTAGTTTGGGGAACGTGAAACTTGAGGGTGATAAATCTTCGCAGCACCAAAAGCCCTAATGTACGTCCTTGATCTCTTTGCAAGTTATTTCCATGTAGCTATTTTCAAGTGAAAATGGTTTTCTATCCTTTTGTTTCCTTTAAAGTTTTAATTTCTCTTAGTACTCTAATTTTTGTTTTAGTAGTATGTTAATAAGGCCAAGGTTGATTGATTATGAGAAAAGTGTAAAATTGCTTTATCACTAAGCATTGCATGAGGGCATGGCAATGGTTAAGTGTAGGGATTTGATAGGTGTGAGAACACCCATCCTTTTACCACTTATTTCTTACTAATGCAAGACCAAAACGCGTGTTTAATATCATTTGTTTGGAATTATGCGTGGTTTTGTGTTTGTTGTGTTTTCAGAGCCAACCGGATAAATATTAAAGAAAACATGGGATTGCACGGGTTTTATCAAAGAAAAAGACTCAAGACGAAGTCTATAGTCCAAGAGATGCAAAAGATTTGAAGTCATTGGGCCTATTTGAAGATTTATCGAAGAAAAGGATCAAAGATGGAAGATTTACATATGTCGAAGGAACTCAAGTGTATTAAACGAAGAAATTAAAAGACGTGTTGAATTTAATCGTCGACAAATCCCGAATCAGAATCGAAAACGTCAACTTTTCTGAAAAGACGAGAAGACAAGAAGAAAGGGAGAAAGCCCACTCACCAACCAACCACTAGGCCTATAAATAGGACTCACCCTCACACTTTTTGAGGAGGTTTTTCATTTTTCCAGTCTTTCTTTTATTTCGTAGGAAGCCAACACCATTAAGGTGTTGGTGATTTTTCATTCTTGTTGAATCTTTGATTTTGTAAGTGTTTAATCTTTCCTTTTGTTTACTCTACATTAATCTATCAATATAATCCTTCCATTAATCTTGTTCATCTTCATCTTTTTGATTTAAAGCTTAAAGTTATTATTTGGTTGATTTTTATCTTTAAAAGTTATTGGGTTTTGTATTTTTATTGTTGGGATTTAATGTTTATGGTTAGTAGATGATTAGTGTTTAGTTTGGTTTAAATCGTTTGGTTAAATTTGGCTTGTTTTGATTAAAATTGTATTACTCTGTTCTTTCTGTTTACTGTTCTTCGTCCCCAGTATTCCGGATCAACCGGATATTCCGGATCAACCGGATATTCCGGATCAACCGGATATTCCGGATCAGTTACTTATTCCGAATCAAGCATTGTTTGCATTTATTCCGAATCAATATTGTTCATCCGGAATATAAAATATTCCGGATCAAAACCTTTCATCCGGAATAACCTATTATTCCGGATCAACTCATTATTCCGCATCAACCTTTTATTCCGCATGAGCTTATATTCCGCATGAGCTTATATTCCGCATCAACTCTTTTATTCCGTATCAACTCATTATTCCGCATGAGCTTATATTCCGCATGAGCTTATATTCCGCATCAACAGTTTATTCCGCATGAGCCTAATATTTCGCATGAGTAAGATATTCCGCATGAAGGATTTTTGTCTGATATATTCCGAATAAATGGTACATTCCGAATCAAGCATTTTTCAGGGTATTTACAGTTGCTGTTTTACTTTAATTCAAGTTTTATTTTTATTAATTAATTGCTTCTAGTTTACTTTTATTTACTTCACCCATTTACCTTTTTAGTAGAATAGAAAACCAAACCCCCTATTTGTCACCAAGAACAACTATTCCACTTTAAGCTGTGATCAATTCGAGAAGATTCCGAGAGAATAATCTGAACCCCATTGCAAAAACATAGTATCAAAGAACTACACCTTCCTGAGAGTGCAAGAATACAAGGAGTATCGTTGTCCATATCTAAGTTTAAGGAGTCTCTGGTTGTGTTTGGAACTCATGGGTCCAATTTACCTGTATGGATTATGCAGAATGGTGATCCAAAATCTTTTAAACTACTCTTCAAAATTGACAGGTGAGATATATTCATAAGCGATGTGCTTGGATTCACAGAGAGTGGTCAATCTATAATTGTAACGAAGGAATTCCAACAGAAAAGAAGTTCTGTAGTAGTGGAAGTGTATAAACTTTTTGTTTATGAACCCAACACAAAACGAATAAAGCCTACTAGGATTACTGGAGCATTAGATAATTCATTCTCTGAGTGTTCCTACGCAGAATCACTGCTCTTGCTTGATCAATAAGATAATAGCAAGGTTGCAAACGGTGGAGCATACGAGAGTCGACGTCTGGTGTAGGCAAAAAAGGAATGAAGATAGAAGAAAATTTACGTTAGACTGATCCTTTTACTATCATCAATGTTTCAAACTCTGCTGATGAAATACTACTAGGTGCTACATTTGTTCATGGCTTAGCTGGTTCTGTAATTTGTTCACTATCATTGCGTTTAGTTCTTCTCATAAATCATCTTAGTCATTGTATGTTTCGCGTATCTGTAAATCAGTACCTTTTTTAGATTGGCTATTGATTGAGTAATTCAGTTTCCTCCTGTCCTTAAACCTTGCTAATCATTATAGATGGAGTGAAAGACAATTAATTCTAGTTTATAAAACCATATAAAAAAGTTGTTTTAATTCACGAAAAGAAAACGAAGACATAAATTGGCGGCATAAACTAAACATGTTTTTATGGTCTTTCATAATCGCACTATACAATCGAGTTGAGATCAACATAAACTCATCATACTATGATAGACGCCACTAACAAATCATATTCATTCATTTTAAAAAATAAAAATTCCAACCTTTTAAAAAAATAATATTTCACAAACGGTATATCGTCAAACGACAAAAAATACAACATTGCAATGAGAATTAAATCATCTTTCTAACGAGAGGCGCATGTGTAAATTTTTGATTTTTTTTTTGTTTGAGAAAATCATATATGATTCGTATCATGACTATCATATATGATTTCAGAAAATCATATATATTTCGTATCATGATACGAAACATATATGATTTCTCTGACAAAAAAAAAAGTTATTAAGAAGTTTATACATGTGCCTTCGATAGAAAGATAATTTAATTCTCGTCGTGATGGTATGTGTCGTTGCTTAACGATCACCGGTTTATAAGATATTTTATAAAAAAACTACTGAAAGTGGCAGATAAAAAAAATGCAGGGTTGAGATTGCTTAATTGGCTTTATGTAAAATGAAGGTCTATATTAAACTTTTACCCTATACAACCTAGTAACTATTTAAAATTAATTTTATTTTAGTAAATTATATCCAAAAAGTTGTTTTACAAAATTGATTGGTAAATTAGCTAGTAGGCTACAATCTGGCCTCGTCACTACAACACAATCCATTATTCCAACTAAAACTTCTTGATACCCTACTCTACCATAAAAGTCTGTCCAATGTGGCAAGAATTCTCGTAGACTTTATAGTCAGAGGTTGATTAAAGTTTCTCGGGAGACATGTTGCAGATACCCCAGTCAAAGTTTGACCGATTAAATCAACGTAAAACTTAGCGGCAAAATTTCCTGCCTGTTTTCTTCAGGTGACATTTCGACCGGGATACTCTGATCACTAACCGTGAGTGTTTAAGCGTTGTGATTAGTGTTAACTTATATATGACGGTATCTCAGACGACATGGCGCCCAGGAAAGTGTTCAATAAACGAAAAAAGACTAACCCAGTTAGATGGTTGACAAATCAACGTATATGTAAATAATCCTCGAAGACATGTCCGTCCGGGATAACCCTCCATCGTGGCACTTAAACGTTTGACTTAACTTGTGTGGGTATGACGTTGCACTTTTAGAGAGAGAACCGGATGATTTCATGAGTAGTAGGAGAAGGGCAAGATGTTTTACATAATGGGGGCGGTGGAGGAATGTGGAATCCAGATGGAAGAAGAATGAGATGGGTTAGGGTGAATAATATTGAACAAAGAAATGCTAAAATTATTTGAGATGAGTTAAAGAACTTATAGTAAGCAAGATGCTTTAGTTATTTTTAATATACATTATAAGATCCACTTATTAGCTGTTTTGTTCAACTTTGTCTAAATATTATCATAGTTCAATGCTCTTTGGAGGTAATATGACTCTTTAGTAAATTTTCCTAATTGTACTTATGAGAACCCAGATAAGATGAAGGCATGGGATTGGATAAGATTTATGCTCCTATCAGGAGTATTATTCCCCTATACTAGATGTTACGGAGGATTTGCCACTCTGTCTAGATACGAGTCACAAAGAGTTATTAAGTCTCATAATGTCTATAAATGGTAATGGTGATACTAATTCTATGATCAAAGATATAATATTAAGATAATATATGGTCTAATAATAATAAAACTGATTAGATGAAAAGGCTTAATAGCTCTAAATTGGTTTCTACTTATTGCAATATAAATGGACATACTAAGGACAAGTGTTTTGAATTGGTTGGATACCGCCCTCAATTTCAGAAAGAAAAATGGTTCTAACCAAATGGTTCTAACCAAATGGTTTTAGTAATGTTGTTTTCAAATATGTAAATTTAACAAATTTAACAGAACGCACTAGGTTTTTAGTCCTTTTAAGATCAAATTGATAATACACATTATAAATTGGTTCTATAAGAGAACATTTATAGGACCCTTTGTTTTCTACCGTCTTATAAATATATTTTAGTAGGACATTTCACTTGTATGTATGATTAGATTCAGTATTATACGACCTTTATTTGTTAGGTTCTATTAGAATTACACCTAATAGGACACTTTAAATGTATATCCTATTACATTTAGCTTTATAGGACTTTTATCTATTAAAGTCTTATTTGAAATAAACTATTAAGTCATCCAATACACAAGTTCTATTAAATAAAGCTTCATAGGACACCTGATACACATGTGTGTCCTATTACCCGTTACATTGACACGCTTCTAAACAAATAGTAAAATCATATGATGGGAGTGGTAAGGTGGGTTAGGGTGACTTCACACATGAAAAAAAACCATGTGTGGATTGTCATCCCCTCACCATAAACCCACGCAGGATTTGCTATACAGAAACATGCGAAGGGTGAGTATCTCACCCTTTGTTAGTTGTGGTTTTGGATGGGCCCCATGTCGACGTTTGATTTAAAAAAATAATATTTTGCAACTATCGTTTTTATCTATAAATACCCACCATTTAACCAATATTTAAAACACATCAAAATCAAATTTATATACATCTTCATTTCTCAAACTTCTCAATTTCAACAGACGAGTATACGTTTGTGCTACCCGATTTAATGATAAAAAGTGGAGAAACTATTATGAATACCCGTAGATGCATTTCGGAAAAAGGCGATGGCGTCTTTTCGTAATAGACGACAAGAGAAACGGGTGACGCAGAAACATTGTATACCGAGATCGTTATGGTGCCTATGAACGTTTAGTTTCCATGTTTTTGGGAGTTCTTCTCTTCATCCCTCATAATCAAGACCGGACCCGATCAAAACGGACTTTGGTCAAAACACTGGATCGAAATGGTCTGGTTCCGTCCACTCCGGCCTAACAAGGCATTGTTGTCGGATTTTTTTAGGATCGAACCCGAGCAAAAAACGAAAATAATGAAAATGATGGATAGACAATTGGACTAAAATAAGTCCAGTGTGTTCCGTTGGTCTGGTTCCACTGTTCGAGTCGGTTTCTGTAGATACGCTCTCTACAGTCCATAAACCAATCGATTTAGAAGCCCAATGGGCTAATTTCTTTACATATTTATGCCACCGTCTTATTTATAGACTTTTTAGCCGCCATATTAATAGCATAAATACGACAAGTCAATAAGCAAATCTATCAAAAACCTTTACGTTCAAACCTAAAGCATGAATCGACAGAAAGAACTCAAGTTGGCAGGCGACTACATACCTATCGAGATCCAAGGCGAAATCTTGAAAAGGCTTCCTCTCAAATCATTGGTTCGATTCAGATGCGTATCAAAACCATGGGATTCTCTCATCCGTAGCTCTAAGTTTATTCGTGACTACCACGCCTTCCACCCTGAACAGCCTCACCATCGTTTACTAATAAGACTCTCTTTGAAAGGTCGGAATAACGGCAAGGAGAAGTATTTTTCGATCTTGCATGATGATACGTTCCCCAAGCAGATGCTTCCCAAGATTATCCAGGAGAAGTATTTCACAATCCTGTATGATGATACGTTCCCCAAGCAGATGCTTCCCGATATTATTCCCGAGTCTGTTAGACGAATTACAGATACAATGACAGTATGCAGCTCTCATGGCTTATTCTGCTTTTATGAAAGTTTTTCATATACAAATTCATCTCTAACAAAGAGAGCAGTTATTTGGAATCCAAGAATTAGAAAGTCGGCCGAATGTGTTACATACTCAGAGTGACTATACAACACTTATTGGTTTTGGGATTTGTCCACATAGTAGTGACCTTAAGCTGGTCAAAATTATATCGCATTTTGGATCGGATATTCTTCCTATGCAAGTTGAGATTTTTACATTGAAATCAGGTTCTTGGAGAAGTCTAAATAGCAACCTTCTGTCGCGTAAACCTTATGGGTTTTATAAACATAATCAGGTAGTTATAGACAGATTTATTTATTGGCTTGTTCATGAAACAGTTTACGTGGAGGGTGAACAAGAGTATAAAAATCTAATTTTATCATTTGATATGATAAGTGAAGAATTCGTAGAACTACAGCTTCCCGAGGGTGCAAAATTACATGGATATTTTAATATGTCCATATCTAAGTTTAAGGAGTCTCTGGTTGTGTTTGCAACTTATGGGTACGATTTACCTGTATGGATTATGCACAATGGTGATCCAAAATCTTTTAAACTACTCTTCAAAATTGACAGGCGAGATATATTCATAAGCGACGTGCTTGGATTCACAGAGAGTGGTCAACCTATAATTGTAAAGAAAACTATAAACAAGAAAAACAAGGAAGTGTTTAAAGTTTTTGTTTATGACCCCAACTCAAAACGAATAAAGTCTACTGGGATTTCTGGAGCCTCACACAATTATTCAATCTCCGAGTGTTCCTACGCAGAAACACTGCTCTTGCTTGATCAATAAGATTATAGCAAGGTTGCAAACGGTGGAGCATACGGGAGTCGACGTCTGGTGTAGGCAAAAAAGGAATGGAGATAGAAGAAAATTTACGTTAGACTGATCCTTTTACTATCATCAATGTTTCAAATTCTGCTGATGAAATACTACTAGGTGCTACATTTGTTCATGGCTTAGCTGGTTCTGTAATTTGTTCACTATCATTAAGTTTAGTTCTTCTCATAAATCATCTTAGTCATTGTATGTTTTGCGTATCTGTAAATCAGTACCTTTTTTAGATTGGCTATTGATTGAGTAATTCAGTTTCCTCATGACGTTAAACCTTGCTAATCATTATAGATGGAGTGAAAGACAATTAATTCTAGTTTATAAAACCATATAAAACAGTTGTTTTAATTCACGAAAAGAAAACGAAGACATAAATTGGCGGCAGAAACTAAACATGTTTTTTTGGTCTTTCATAATCGCACTATACAATCGAGTACATAAACTCATCATACTATGATAGACGCCACTAACAAATCATATTCATTCATTTTAAAAAATAAAAATTTCAACCTTATAAAAAAATAATATTTCACAAACGCTATATCGTCAAACGACAAAAATACATCATTGCAACGAGAATTAAATCATCTTTCTAACGAGAGGCGCATGTGAAGATTTTTTGAATAATTTTTTTTTGTTTGAGAAAATCATATATGATTCGTATCATGACGGATCATATATGATTTCAGAAAATCATATATATTTCGTATCATGATACGAAACATATATGATTTCTCTGACAAAAAAAAGTTATTAAGAAGTTTATACATGTGCCCTTCGATAGAAAGGTAATTTAATTATCGTCGCGATGGTATGTTTCGTTGCTTAACGATCACCGGTTTTTAAGATATTTTATAAAAAACTAATGAAAGTGGTAGATAAAAAAAATTGTAGGGTTGAGATTGCTTAATTGGCTTTATGTAAAATGAAGGTCTATATTAAACTTTTACCCTATACAACCTAGTAACTATTTAAAAATAATTTTATTTAAGTAAATTATATCCAAAACATTGTTTTACAAAATTGATTGGTAAATTAGCTAGTAGACTAAAATCTGGCCTCGTCACTACAACACAATCCATTATTCCAACTAAAACTCTACCATAAAAGTCTGTCCGACGTGGCAAGAATTCTCGTAGACTGTATAGTCAGAGGTTGATTACAGTTTCTCCGAGACATGTCGCCGATACCCTAGTCAAAGTTTGACCGAATATATCAACGTAAAACTTAGCGGCAAAATTTCCTGCATGTTTTCTTTCTTCATGTGACATTTCGACCGGGATACTCTGATCACTAACGGTGAGTGTTAAAGCATCATGATTAGTGTTAACTTATATATGATGGTATATCGGACGACATGGCGCCCGGGAAAGTGTTCAATAAAAGAAAAAAGACTAACCCAGTTAGATGGTTGACAAATCAACGTATATGTAAATAATCCTCGAAGACATGCCCGTCCTGGATAACCCTCCATCGTGGCACTTAAACGTTTGACTTAAATTGCGTGGGTATGACGTTGCACTTTTAGATATAGAACCAGATCATTTCATGAGTAGTAGGAGAAGGGCAAGATGTTTTACATAATGGGCGCGGTGGAGGAATGTGGAATCCAGATGGAAGAAGAATGAGATGGGTTAGGGTGAATAATATTGAACAAAGAAATGCTAAAATTATTTGAGATGAGTTAAAGAACTTATAGTAAGCAAGATGCTTTAGTTATTTTTAATATACATTATAAGATCCACTTATTTGCTGTTTGGTTCAACTTTGTCTAAATATTATCATAGTTCAATGCTCTTTGGAGTTAATATGACTCTTTAGTCAATTTTCCTAATTGTACTTATGAGAACCCAGATAAGATGAAGGCATGGGATTGAATGAGATTTATTCTCCTATCAGGAGTATTATTCCCCTATACTATATGTTAGGGAGGACTTGCCACTCTATCTAGATACGAGTCACAAAGAGTTATTAAGTCTCATAATGTCTATAAATGGTAATGGTGATACTAATTCTATGATCAAAGCTATAATATTAAGATAATATATGGTCTAATAATAATAAAACTGATCAGATGAAAAGGCTTAATAGCTCTAAATTAGTTTCTACTCATTGCAATATAAATGGACATACTAAGGACTAAGTGTTTTGAATTGATTGGATACCCCCTCAATTTCAGAAAGAAAAATGGTTCTAACCAAATGGTTTTAGTAATGTTGTTATCTTTGGTTCTTAAGACCAGCGTTTTATTTTATCGAACTTATTCAAAGATGAGTAGTACAAAACGTTGATGGCACTTATTAGTGAAATACCTAGAATTGGTAGTGTTCCTACAAAGTCGCAGGTACAAATTATGCAATATGTTTTTGCATTTTAGATTGTTAAATCATAATACCAATCTTAAGACATACAGTAGGTGGGTTGTTGATTCCAGTCATCATATGACTTACACTATTGTTAATATGCTCATGGTTACAGTTGTGTCTAAATTGAACATGACTGTTGGTTATCCTTATGGAACTAAATATATTGTTACTCATATTGGAAGTCTCAAGTTGACTGTTATCTTATAAGATCACTATTACTGATGTTCTATTGGTGCGAGATTATCAAGTAAGCTTGTTGTTTGTCCATAGACTTAATACGAATAATAAATTCAGTCATTTTTACTAGGATATTTGTGTTATACAAGATTTTGTTCTCCGAACCCACGTAGGGACTGTTAAAGAGAACAAGAGTCTGTAATTCCTTAATACAAGTAAAAAAACTGGCTAATAATAACATTAAGACTCGTAGTTTGTTTAAGTGCAGTTGGGAAGTGAGAAAGTCATAGTAATATTTATACTGCTGAAAATATGTAAGTCTGAGGGGTCATATGTTTATACACTTTAATAATTCTTAATTAAAATATTATATTTAATTTACCTTGTAAAAATTAACGGTAGTTTGTTTAGAAGTTAAAAGGTTTAACAGTTTAACTAACATGAATACTTTAACCTTTAAGGTAATCACTGTAATTACCTAATTAAATTTATAGTAAGTAAAAAAGTCAACCAAATGATAAATAAACCCTTATAAAACCAAATTTGGTGTGGAGGACGAAAAAGGAAATAATATAATATCTAAAGTATCTTGCATGACTTTTTAAAGAAGTTATCTCGTTACCAATGTAATTAGGATCCTTATTCTAGGTTTTCTAAGCATTCCTAAACCCTAAAAAACACCTAAAGTAATTTTCCACCCCCTACGGGAGTCGATTTATATATACCCCAAAAGTTAAGGTTTTAAATATTCAAGAATTGTTGGTAAGATCTAGCAATCAAGAATTATTTTTAAATAGCGTGGATGAACGTAGAAGAAACTTATCTTAGTTCCTAAAGGGTTTTGGAGTTGGTGAATTCGTGTGCTCGAGGATACATGAATTAGGGTTCGTGGTTTATTGCGTGATTATCACTTTAATTGAATTCGAGAAGGTATGTTCATGCTTTTATGTTTATGTTAATTAACTAAGTGCACAATATCTATTCTTTCACAGTATTATCTTATGATCTGATGTTTTAATAAATGTATTAGCTCATTAATTCTAATAGAGACATAACGAGCCAGTTTGTATGCTTTTTTTAATTATATAAAAAAGCTAAACACGTAATTTAACCTAGTTTTGCATAATTTTGTGATTTACAAATATTCCAACTCTCTACTAGTACAATTGGAACAAATGACATTTTGGGTCAATCTCATTGGATACATGACCCGAGCCTAACCTACATTTTGGCCATCCTGTAACTAATATTGCATAAACTACTTCATTCCGTTCACACATATCAATTAACTAAATCCGAAACCACTTATTTATTGTCAAAATACCAAACCATCTTGCGTAAACACGGTTATCGACGTTAGTAATGCAATTACAAAAGTGGCCTCATACACTTTCACGGCTCTAAAACTGCATAACACATATTAGCAGTATTTGATATCATCCTAAAACTTGGTTTTCTTATTAAATAAAATACTAACACATATGTATGTATTCTGTTCGAGTATATGAATGTTGCCCAAAGCCCTAAATACCATTATATGTGGGAACCTGCAAACTAAAAACATATTTGCTTTGAATTAAATGCTTAAATATTCTTCACATAATTGACATGTTTTATTAGCTATAAAAAACTATCAAATGTTTCTTGCATGGATTTGGATTCTGGTAAGAATTCTTAATTATCCAAATTATTCCCTTATAACGAATAACCTATTTATATGCAAGTTTTTACTAGAGTATCCTATCAATGTAGTTTTTTAACTATCCTAATGGTTAACCTAGATACAAATGGTTATCCGTTATAGTATTCATCAACTTTATTAAATACTGAAATGCCTGTGATGCTTTAAATGAAGACAACCTGTTTGCCAGAACTGTGTCTCCTGAGACAGCTTCGTTGATGGTTCGACAAGTATCAGATAGTGAAATTAAGCATGCGTTATTTGACATCGGGGATGATAAAGCGCCCGGACCTGACGGGTACACTTCAGCGTTTTTTAAGCAAGGATAGGAGATTGTTGGTACGGATGTTTGCACTGCGATTCGTCAATTCTTTATCAACGGTAAATTACTAAAAGAAATTGATCACACGTTTCTTGCTCTTATTCCGAAGGTCGCGACTCCTAAAAAAGTCACTGATTTTCGGCCAATTGCGTGTTGTAATGTTCTTTATAAATGCATTAGTAAAATCCTTACTAATCGCATATTGGAAGGGATTAAGGAAGTTGTGAGTGAGAATCAATCGGCGTTTATTCCAGGGAGACGTATCTCAGACAATGTTCTTATTACTCAAGAGTTAATGCGTAGCTATCATCGGGATAGAGGCCCTCCTCGGTGTGCTTTTAAAGTGGACATCCAAAAAGCTTACGATACGGTTAATTGGAAATTTTTGGAGCTTGTTCTTGAGCGCTTTGGATTTCCAGTCCAAATGATCAGATGGATTATGATATGTGTAACATCGGCCTCTTTCTCTCTGAGCATCAATGGGGATATTCATGGCTACTTTAAGGGCAGAAGGGGGCTAAGACAAGGAGACCCCATCTCTCCTTAACTATTTACTTTGGTAATGGAGGTTCTCACTCTTATTTTACATAGAAATGCTCGTAATTCGGAGGGCTTTCGATTCCACAAAAACTGTGAGGAGATCGGTATTATTAACGTGTGCTTTGCAGACGACCTTTTTATTTTTGCCAGAGGGGATGTTGTCTCCGCTAAAGTTATATTGGATTCTCTTGATGAGTTTAAAGGTGTCTCGGGGCTAGTTCCAAGTATTCCTAAAAGCACGGCCTTCTTTTGCAATGTGTTGAATCACGTGAAATTGGAGATCCTTAGTCTGATGCCGTTTGTTGAAGGAACTTTACCAACGAAATATCTTGGAGTGCCTCTCATTTCATCTAGACTTCTTAATAGGGATTGCAAGATCCTTGTTGATAAAGTTAAGAATCGTGTGGGGGAGTGGAAGAACAAGTCTCTCTCGTTTACGGGGTCGCCTTCAATTGTGTAAGTCAGTTTTGTCATCTATGCATGTTTACTGGGCCTCTGTACTGGTAATTCCTAAGGGCATTATTGATGATATCCATCAAGCAATTCGGGGATTTCTTTGGTGCAATGGAGACTATAGACGTGGTAAAGCTAAAGTAGCGTGGGAGGACATTTGTCTCCCTATGAATGAGGGTGGTTTAGGGTTACGGAGTCTTGAGTTATTCAATATTGCCCTAATGACTACCCATATATGGAACATCGTATCGAATAAGGAGTCGCTTTGGGTTAGATGGATTCATATGTATAAATTGAAGGGGAGATCGTTCTGGGATGTGCCAATTAAGCCGGATGCTAGTTGGGGCTGGTTAAAAATTCTCCAAATGCGTGAATCTATTAGACCTTTCTTTTAGAAGCAAGTGGGGAATGGACAAGCTACGTCGTTCTGGCATGATCATTGGTGTACTATTAGTCCGTTACATCAGTATCTTTCTCCTAGGGATATCAATAGAGATGGATTCTCGCTTAATGATTCGGTGGCGGACATGGTTAATCATGATAATTGGAGGATTCCTCAAAACTGGCTTCTTAAAGCTCCTATTTTGACTCAGCTTCCTTCCCTTAATTTACGTGATGATAAAGAGGATGACATTCGCTGGAGAGATACTAACGGAATGACGGCTGATTTTTCTGTTAGTAGGGTGTGGAAGTACTTCGGGTTAGACGTCCTACTGTTGGTTGGTTTCGTGTGGTATGGTTTTCTCATGCTATTCCTCGTCAGACCTTTCATGTTTGGTTAATTATGCGGCGACGCCTTAAAACGCAAGATAGGCTTCATCAATGGGATGTTGGTCCAAATGTAGACCTAACACAGCTTGTATGCCCACTGTGTGAGGCCCAACCGGATTCACACGAACATCTTTTCTTTGCGTATGGTTTTGCTTCGCAGGTATGGTGTATGGTTTGAGGTTTGGCTGGGATGGAATCTGACTCTCCGTGCTTGGATGACATTGTGGAATGGCTTCAACCAAGAGCTAATAAACGTAACGTGGTTAGTATTGTTGGTCGGCTTCTTTTTGCCGCTGCGACATATTATATATGGAGTGAAAGAAACAAAAGGCTTTTTAAAAATATTAAGAAGAAACCGGAAGACATAAGAGACATAATTATGGTAACGGTCCGATTGAAGCTTGTTACGTTTCAGTTTAAAAATACGTGAACCTTAAGTCGTTGCTAGCAAAGTGGAATATGCCATCGGGGTTTAGGGTTTATGGTAGTAACTTGCCTTAGGTCCTCTTAGGTCATATTTCGGGTTTTTTGTTATGGTTGTTGTATTTCAATTGTGGCATGTCGCAATTTTTGGTTATTTAAGCTTAGCTTGAGGTTAATGTGACACTCTGTCATATTTCATTGTACTGAATTGTTTATCTTTGATTAATACATTTACCGGGGTAACCCTTTACCCCCAAAAAAAAAAAAACCCAACCCAATGTTTAAATTGTACTTAAAGTTAAGTTCTAACGATTTTTAAGGCTTCTGCAATTTAACAGTCCTTTACGCAACTTTCAACCTTGTCATTCAACCCGTTTCAGCTTTACTTTTTTTCTCTTCAACATAAACCTATTTGACCCGCCGAATACAATCCATAAATCTAAATCCACACTTTCTCCGTCAACTTAACAGTATGTCAAAATTGCTACAAGCCACATATTTTTTCTAAGACTCAATGTTAACTGATTTTTTAAGAACTTCAATTTAGCTACTTATATAAAACTGCACATAAAATAATGAATAAAAGCATGATTTCTAGGTTTCTTTCCTTTTGATTCATAATTACAAGGTATAATGTTGTAAAATAAGCAGATGCAAAGCTACAAGGGATGTCACGAAATGCAAGTGCCCCCAACTGGAAAATTTTGAAGTTAATAGTTTTTGAAATTTTGAAAAAATTACTCGATCCCCCCACCCCCCCCCCCCCCCCCCCCACTCCCCTCCAATTTTTTTATTTCTCATCTAACTGAAAACAAAATTTAATGTATGAGGCTATATAACTTAATTTTTGTGTTGCAATGAAATTTTTGGAACCAAAGAGGATGATGAAATAAAGTGAATAGGGAAGATCAATATGAAAGAAAAGCACTATGTAACACTCTCTCAGTCCCATATTAAATTAATGTTACTTTGATTTTTTTTAGTTTTCAAATTTAACTTTAAATATATTTTTGTGTTATTAATAAGTTATATAAAATATATAAATGAATTGAGTTTTAAATAACTTCTTCATTCGAATAATTTTTATCAAGTATTATATAACATAATAAGCTATTAAATGTCAAAATTGAAACTGAAAGACAAAAAAAATAAAAAAAGAACAGTTAATATTAGAAGAAAGTATACGTTAGAGGACAATAGCACTATGTAATATGTAATTATTCTATTACAATAATTATTTAGTTTTAACTTTTAAGATTCTCATTTTTGGAAATTTATTGTATATTTTATAACATAACAAGTTTTGTTTGTTTGTATTCGGTTTAATAGCAAATTGATTTTTCCTTTTTTTGTTATTTTTGTGGCTATGCACCGTGCATGCAACGTACAAAAATATGTAAAGTTTAAAGGTACATAATTTTATGATTCGTTACAAAGATTGTGGTGGTAAATACAACAAGAACAAAAACAATACTAATCTAAAATCACCAACTAAATTGCCCAAGCTTCCAATCAAAGTCTAAACCTTTTATACCCTAGATTCAAGTAACCGAAGACTCATGCAAACCCTTATTATACTTCAAGTAAACCTACAGAAAATGACGAATTCGATGATGTTTGTGGTGAAAACCAACCAAAGAATAAAAGCTTGGAACATTAAACTTTCAAACTAGCTTAGATAATATGAACTAATACAAAATACAAATTTTGGTGTGTTTGTGGGTTTCGGCATAGACAAGAGAACCAAGAGGTATGTGTGTGTGATTATTTATTTATTTAATTTTCTAGATGAAAGAGGTGAAGGTCAATGTTTAAGTGCTAGTGCTAGTGCTAGTGCTAAGTGTATGTGTAAGTAAGGCCAATGTAGAAAGGTGGTGCATACTTGAGCTTAATATGCAAAACGCGCGAATTTACGTGAAAACGGAAAATAAAAGTACAATATATAAGAGTAGTATGTAAAAGGATCGAGATGCATAGAAAGTGTAGACAAAACTTGGTCTAAAGTCGATTCATATTTAATGTACGTGTTACGACGTACGCGGGATTAACTTAGTAAAAGTACGTGAAATTTACGTGAAATTAAAGTAGTTAGTAAAAGTACGAGATTAACTAATAACATGAAAAATACCGATTGTTACAAAAGATCGGTGTATATTAGGAGGATTTAGGTATTGCATTATATATTTAATTATACTCATACATGTCACCGTCTTATATATAGACTTTTTAACCGCTAAAGAAATACTAATAGCATAAATACCACAAAATCAATAAAGCATCACCAAAAACCTTTACGTTTAAACCTTAAGCATGAATCGACAGAAAGAATTCAAGTTGTCATGCGACTACATACCTATCGAAATCCAAGGCGAAATCATGAAAAGGCTTCCTCTCAAACCATTGCTTCGATTCAGATCCGTTTCAAAACCATTGGATTCTCTCATCCGTAGCTCTAAGTTTCTTCGTGACTACAAAGCCTTCCACCCTGAACAGCCTCACCATCGTTTACTAATAAGATACTCTAGTCATGGTCGGAATATTAACCACACGGAGACGTATGTTTCGATCGCGGATGATGATATGTTCCCCAAGAAGAAGCTACCCATGATTATTCCCATGTCCGTTGGACGAATTTCCAAGCCAATAATAGTATACGGCTCTCACGGCTTGTTCTGCTTTTACAACATTTTTTCCTTCCCAAGTCTACCCCAAACAATGAGAGCCGTTATATGGAATCCAACAATTAGCAAGTCTGTTGATATTGACTTGCCTGTATTAGATACTTCGACTTCTTACAAAACAGTTATTGGTTTTGGGGTTTGTCCTCGTACTAGTGATCCTAAGCTTGTCAAGATTATGTTCCCGACTGGAACGGACTCTATTTCTACGCATATTGAGGTTTTCACAATGAAATCAGGTTTATGGAGAAGTCCACGTAGCAACCTTCTGCCTCGCAAATCAATTGAGTTCGAACATAAGCAGGTAGTTATTGACGAGTTTATCTATTGGCTTGCGCATGATGGTAAGCCACATTCCAATAAGAATCATCTAATTATATCATTTGATATGATAAGTGAAGAATTTGTAGAACTACCCCTTCCCGTGAGTGTAACAAAAAGCTTCAGTCGTTTGTGCATATCTAAGTTAAAGGAGTCTCTTATTGTGGTTGAAACTACTAGGTCCAGTTTATTGGTATGGATTATGCATAATGGTGATCCTAAATCTTTTACACAAACATACACCATCAACATGCCTACATCGATAACTACAATAAGAGATGTACTTGGATTCAGAGAAAATGGTGAACCTATATTTGTAAGCGATACCAGATTCAACGAGGATGAACTTTTTGTTTATGAACCCAACTTACAACAGATCAATTCTACTCGGATATTTGGAGAATTAAAATCATTCTATGTGTGTTCCTACGCAGAAACACTGCTCTTGCTTGATCATTAAGAAAATAGCAATGTTGCAAACGGTGGAGAATATGAGAGTCGACATCTGGAGTAGGCAAAAAAGGTATGGAGATAGAACACATTTTACATTTTACTATCATCAACGTTTCTAACCTTAACTTTGCCTATGGGCAATGATTCTCACTTTTTTTCTGTAAACATTATGCATATTCATTTTGTCGAAAATGAAGTAAATTATATTCGATATGTGCCTGTAGTTTGATTGGTATGGGTGCAATTTTGTTATCCTTTTTTTTTCAATTTAAGAAGATTATATATTTTCAAGATTTTTTTATTTTCTATAGGCAATTTCAGATTACAGTATAATCTATCTATATGTAAATGACCTTTATGTAAAATTGCTAATATGATGATATATGATTTTGTTTTGTTAAAACATGAATAACAGACAAAGACAAGTAGATCTTATCACCCAACCATCCACCCCTTGGTGATTTATTATTATCAAGATTCAAGAACAAAACGAAACAAAAAATGATTAATCCCCAAAACGGGTGCTAATCAACAATACAAAAGAGATAGGTGAAAACGTCCCAACTAGGTTGATCCGTTTTCCTCACTACAGATTCACTCAACACTCAAACTAAATCAAACTATTGAAGAACAGATGAAGATCCTCCCATAGTTGTAGCCTTAGACGGCTGGATGAATAGAGAGCTCACACACAAGTGTGTGTGAATGAAATGCATGAATAATCCACAAACCCTAGCTCAGCTAGGTTAAGTAAACACGCGTTCCACCAGTCACCATATGGGCTCAACGGTTAGCCCATCCTTAAAGCCCAAGAAGAGAAGTAACCAAATGCAACTTAAGTCCCTGCAAAAATAGACAAATACAAAAGAGGCACAACACAAGATAAAGAAAGGGAAGTTTGATAACTTAACATCCTCCCTCAAACTTACCAACCAAGCAAGCTTACTTTTTGAGCATGTCCACCATCCCCAATTGTTTGCACAACTTGGAATGTTGGTAGGAGCCATGACCTTTGGTAAACAGATCAGCAGTTTGATCAGCAGAAGCAATCTTAACAGTTTTGATGAACCCACACTGCACCTTTTCTCTCACAAGGTGAACATCAACCTCAAAGTGCTTGGCCCTTTCATGAAAGACAGGATTGGCAGCAATTTGAATAGCTGAAGAGCTATTACTATACAAGTTTATAGGAAACAGTCTAGGTATGCTCAAATTATTAAGCAAGTTTGAAATCCAAATAACCTCACAAGTAGCACTTGCCATGCATCTGTACTCTGCCTCAGCAGAGGATCTGGAAACAGTAGGTTGTTTTTTACTCTTCCATGAGACAAGAGTATTACCAAGGAACACACAATAGCCAGAGACAGATTTCCTGGTTCTCAAACACTTAGCCCAATCAGAGTCAGTAAAGCAAGACAGCTTGAGTTGTTTGTCTTTGTAAATTTGAATGCCAATCCCATGCGCATTTTTAAGGTATCTAATGATCCTCAAGGCAATCTTAAGGTGTGATTGTAAGGGAGCATGCATATGCTGACTCAAACATTGGACAACATAGGAGATATCAGGTCTCGTGTGGGTCAAATAAATAAGTTTGCCAATAAGTTTTTCATAATTAAACACATTAATAAGAAACTTATCAGAGTCACTCTCTTCCACAGCAAGAACACAGTTCTCAGGAAGGGGAGTGGTGACAGGTTTGGCAGCTAATAAACCAAACTCATGAATAAGATCAAGGCAATATTTCCTTTGAGTCATGCACACACCAGATTTGTTGTAAAGAACCTCAATGCCAAGGAAATATTTCATAGAACCAAGATCTTTGATCATAAACTTATTTTTGAGAAAGCTTTTAAATTTCTCAATTTCAGACAGATCATTACCAGTGACCACAAGGTCATCAACATACACAAGAATGATAATAAAGATATTACCAGTATGCTTAATATAGAGAGAATAGTCAAACTTACTCTGGACAAAGCCATGCTCAGCCAAAGCAGTGGTAAGCTTAGCATTCCACTGCCTTGGGGCTTACTTTAAACCATAAAGAGACTTGTTTAACATACAAACCTTAGATGGATTGGGATTATCAAATCTTGGTGGAAGGGTCATATAGACATCCTCCTCCAAATCCCCATATAGAAAGGTATTTTTGACATCCATTTGAAACAAAGGCCAATCATTGGACATAGCAATACAAATAATACATCTAACAGTAACCATTTTGACCACAGGGCTAAAGGTCTCATCAAAATCAATCCCCTCCTTCTGACCATACCCTTTCACAACCACCCTAGCTTTATATTTATCAATTAACCCAGAGGACCCATATTTAATTTTATACAGCCATTTGCAACCAAGAGCTTTTCTTCCCAAGGGCAGATCAGTAACGGTCCAAGTGTTGTTTCTAATAAGGGCCTCTATTTCATTGTTCATGACCTCAATCCAGTTGGGGTCATTCTTAGCTTCATTAAAAGAGCAAGGTTCAACAGATTTATTGAGGGTGGTGGCAAAGCAAAGGTTCACAGAGTTAAGTCTGGAGTAGTTAACATGTTTTTCAATACCATATCTAAGTTTGCTATCAACAACATAGTCATTAAGTTTAGCAGGAACCTTAGTACTTCTACCAGACTTTCTTATAGGGACAGGCACCTCATTAGTCATAGGATTATCAACATTGAGAACTGGTTCAGACAAAATAGGCAAAGAATTTTGAATATTGCCCTCAGGTAGATTGTTATCATCTATTTGGGTTAAAGAATCCTCTTCAAGTGATTGATGAGTGTTAGACTCATCACTTGGAGGGTTTCTACCATCCTCAGTAGATGTTGCTCTCTCTTCATCATTGGGTCTTATAGGAGTAGGATTATCAAAGAAGGAAAGGAGTTTAGCATCACTTGTTTCAACATCAGCCAAAACACCATCTTTATTGTTTTTCATTTTAAAGGAAACACAGTTTCATAAAATCTCACATCCCTAGAGTATAAGACACCCCTAGTATCCAAACTTAAAAGTTTGTAAGCTTTTTTACCAGCAGAATACCCAATCAAGACACATTTCTCAGACCTAGGGGTGAGTTTATCACTGTTGTTTAAATTAGTAGAAAGACAAAGACACCCAAAACACCTAATGTGAGAGAGATTTGGTTTTTTGTTATAAACCAGTTCATATGGTGATTTTTTAGGACATAGGAGGGGAGCCTGTTGATTAAGTACATAGCAGTTAGAATGCAATCAGACCAAAAACTAAGAGGAATCCCCCGTGAAACATAAGGCTCCTTACAACATTGAGCAAGTGCCTATGTTTCCTTTCAACAATCCCATTTTGTTGAGGGGTGTAAGTGCAAGAGGTTTGATGGACCATTCCAAGCTCAGAAAACAAAGAGAGCATTTTCTTGTTGACAAATTCAGTACCATTGTCAGATCTGACAACTTTGATATTTATGTTAAATTGATTTTTAATCAGTTTAATGTAGTTAACAAAGGTGTCAAAAACTTCATCTTTAGATTTTAAAAGAAAGGTCCAAACAGCCCTGGAATAGTCATCGACAATGGTCAAAAAATACTTGTATCTCTCTCTGCTAGAGATCCTGTAGGGACCCCACAAGTCAAGGTAAACAAGCTCACCCAGATTAGAGGACTTGTGATCACTTAAAGGGAAAGGTTCTCTTGTCTGTTTGGCCCTATGGCAAACATCACAAAAAGGGACACAAGTGTTTTTAGAGAGGTTAAGGTCAGACTTGATAGCAGAGAGGACTTGATCAGCAGGATGACCAAGTCTGCTATGCCACAAATCTTTGGACACATTAAAGGACATAATCATGTTAACATTACCTACACTCTTGTTGTTTCTATCAAGGTCAAACAAGTAGAGGCCCCCAGACTCACTACCAGTC
Source organism: Glebionis coronaria (assembly GCA_025667525.1). Taxonomy (NCBI): domain Eukaryota; kingdom Viridiplantae; phylum Streptophyta; class Magnoliopsida; order Asterales; family Asteraceae; genus Glebionis; species Glebionis coronaria. The sequence continues at coordinate 18,263,544 of CM046877.1, read as the reverse complement.
CCCAGAGTAATTCCCTTGGTCAAATCCTGAATATAGCATTTATCCTCATCAAAACCCACAAACAACTTACTATCTTTAATTAACTTGTTAACAGATAATAAACTGACACAGTAGCCAGGAACAACAAGAACATCATAAAGAATGACATTGTTAGACAATCTCAAATTACCCACATGACTTATGGTGGCAATGGTCCTATTGGGATGCCGTACAGTGAGACTGATTGGCAACATCAACAACATTGAACATACCAATAGTGAAAACAGTCAAGCGTTGGTTACACCCAGAGTCTATAATCCACCCAAGGGTGATTGTGGTAACCAAACCTTTTAAGTGACCACAATAGTATCTAGAAAAATTAACATTGAACAAGACATTGAAGTTATAAAAAGACCAACTACCTGCCATGTTGGCATGAATGTTCCCCGAGGAAGGATCATTAATCTAGAGCAGGAGTTTCCTCATTTGATTAGAAGTGAAGGAAGATGGCATATCACAAGTAACAGATTTGTCAACAGTCTTAGCATCATTCAGCTTAATATCACAATTAGCATTGAAATTAGGTTTAGACACATAATTTTTAGGATTAGAGGGCCTTTTGTATCCAGGGGATACCCAATGATCTCATAGCACCTATCCATTGTGTGACCAATCATCCCACAATTAGTGAAATTGAGATTAGGATTGGGGCCCCTATTAGAGGAAGACTGATTGCCACCTTTGGAGGAATTCTTGTTAGGGTTAGAAGAATTTCCTTTCCTTTGCCGACCAAAGGATTTGGCAGCAAAGGAGGTGACATTGAGCTTGGGATCATTCACACTTGAAGGTTCAGGGATACCTCTATGTGACTCCTCCCTAGAAACCATCACATAAGCATCCTTCACATCAGGGAGAGGGTCCCTGGTGAGAAGGTCAGTTCTAACAGGTTGATAACACTCATCAATCCCCATTAAAAACAACATGAGCTTCATAAGCTGCTGATGTAAGATGGATTCAGTGCTTGCAGGACAAGAACACTTAATGGCACACACACATTTAGGAAATTTAGTTAAAGCATCAAACTCCCTCTACAAAGAGTTAAGCCTGTGATAGTATTCAGCAACAGATGTGCCTCCTTGTTTCACAGAATTAATTTTTTGTAGGAGATTATACACAACAGAACCATCAACCTTATCATAAGTTTCAAATAATTCATTCCAAACATCAGAAGCATTTTCAGAATAAACCAATCCCATATAAACATCTTGAGACACAGAGTTCATAAGCCAAGTTAAAACCATAGCAATACATCTATCCCATTGAGCAGATAAAGCATGACTGTGAGCATAAGTTTCTTTCAAGCAAGTGCCATTGATAAAACCAATTTTATTCCTAGATTGAAGAGCAAGTTTCATGGCATTTTTCCACATACGGTAATTAGCAGTACCAAGAAGTTTAAAAGGAATTAAAGCAGTAACACTACTATCACTATTCTGAATATGCAAAGGATCACCAGCATCAAGACTGCTAATCAAAATAGGTCCAGTAACACCACCACCTGTGTTAGCAGGAGGTGAAGTACTAGCACCAGCACTCATGATGAACAAGCAACAAGCACAAGCAACAAAAAATATATAACCAAGTAAGCAACCAATAAGAGACAAAAAACCAGATAATCACAAGTAAGATATAGAAAGCAAAACAAGTATGAGAACCAAAAAACACCCAGAACATGGTTACCAGAAATGCCAGTTGTGGACTGGGATTGACCAGAGAAGGTATCCACACCAGTCAAGGCTGGAGGGTCAAGGTGTTAATCAATCCGTTTGCACCCACATAACAAGCAACAGTAACCCACAAGTAGCCAAGAGAAGGGAGAAAAGGGAAGGACAAGAAAGACTTACAGTGCTATACAACAAGCAACAAATGGACCCAATCTCTAGATTTACTTAGTCTAGAGGATGGGTAAGTCACCAACAAAGAACCCCCCAAAAAAACAAATTAGGGTTTCAAAACCCTAATTTTGTTAACCTTGAGAAAAGCAAATCAGGCAGCGACACCACCAGATTGATCAACGGCAGCACTAATAGCAGCTTCCAGGACCCCAAAGAACACGGATCCCCAAAACATAAAATTAGGGTTTCACAAAACCCTAACTCTATTTTGCAAGGAAAGTGACGACACCACCAGGAAGATCAACGGCAACACACGGGGAAGCCTCCAGAGACCAATAAATCAAGAATCCCTAAAAAAATAAATTAGGGTTTCAAGAAACCCTAATTAATTTTTTCGAGAAAAATAACAAATACCCACAAGAGAGCAAGATTGGTGATACGATCTAAGCGATTTGCTCTGATACCATGTTAAAACATGAATAACAGACAAAGACAAGTAGATCTTATCATCCAATCATCCACCCCTTGGTGATTTATTATTATCAAGATTCAAGAACAAAACAAAACAAGAAAGGATTAGTCCCCAAAACGGATGCTAATCAACAATACAAAAGAGATAGGTGAAAACGTCCCAACTAGGTTGATCCGTTTTCCTCACTACATATTCACTCAACACTTAAACTAAATCAAACTATTGAAGAACAGATGAAGATCCTCCCATAGTTGTAGCCTCAGACGGCTGGATGAAGAGAGAGCTCACACACAAGTGTGTGTGAATGAAATGAATGAATAATCCACAAACCCTAGCTCAGCTAGGTTAAGTAAACACGCGTACCACCAGTCACCATATGGGCTCAACGGTTGGCCCATCCTTAAAGCACAAGAAGAGAAGTAACCAAATGCAGCTTAAGTCCCTATAAAAATAGACAAATACAAAAGAGGCACAACACAAGATAAGAAAGGGAAGTTTGATAACTTAACATGTTTTCTTTGAAAGATTATGAAACACTTTGTGTGCTTTGGTACTGCCTTATAGACTGTAAGTAAAATACGTTATACCCAGCGGAAAACCGAATTACTATTGAATTATGTCGTGTCTAAATGTACCTCATGTACCACCCACTTTGTTTATTTCGAACTATGGTAATTGCTCAATTATGGAAAAATATAAGGTGTTGCTACATTAGTTTATGGATTAGTTGTTCTGTAATTTGTTTAGTATCATTACGTTTAGTTATTTTCTTTAATCATCATAGTCATTATATGTTTCAGCTATGTTTAAATCAGTTTCTCTTTGGATTTCTCATCAAATGTGTATGTATATCTTTCACAAATAATACGATAAACATTTTTAAAAAAGCAATCCCAAACACACCTCTAGGTTTGTATATAAGCTTATGACACACTTGCAAGCCTTCCCAAATCCCCTTTCATGCAGTCCACCCAAAAATCAACTATCAGAACCAATAAAAATATACTATTTAAGATCTTAGATTAAAGAACACATACAAACTTATGGAAAAAAATGATTTAGTGCTTATTTTTAGGCCAAACACGGCCTTAAACACAAACGAAAAAATGTCTATCGTTGAAGAGTTAGGGATTTTAGCTTTTTAAAAACCTAAAATACCAGATTAAGAAAAACCATACCATTGACATTTCCAGTGACCAAGATTATGATGGTGGCTGGCCAGATATTCTTCAGAGATCTCAAATCGGCGTTGCACTTTTAGAGAGAGAAGCCGGATGATTTCATGAGTGGGAGAGGGACAAGATTTTTCAAAGAATCACACATAATGGGGAGCGGTAGAGGGATGTGGAATCCAGATGGCCGAAGAGGGAGATGGGGTGGGTTGAGTGGTTGATTAATACTGCACCAAAAAATGGTTCAGGATTTGGCTCCTACCAATCTGCAACCACCATCATAAGCAAATGTAAGATGGGTTAGCCGACGATGACTCTGAATACACAGTAGATCAGAAATCCATGTTATTTGAATGCCTAATGGTTTCCACACATTGAAAGCATGAACAGGTATAGCGATATAAAGTTAAGCTTCATTTTTCAACATACAGTCGAAAGTAATGTATTTCCCGGGTCTGTAATCGACCCGGCCGAATTACCTTGTCAACCCGGTTTTAAGCAAAAACACAAACAGCTAATATAACCCGATCGAGCGTAACCGATACCAAGTAACATCATAATTAACAATCAAAGTAACAATAATCTCGAACTAAATCATTTTAAACCATAAAATCCACTATCTACATCATATATACCCTAAGTATCTTAAAAATCTAATTGTACAACTTACATAAGCATCACACGAACAAAAATATAAATAAAGTTAAGTCAAACTAAACAAATTTAGTGTTTGTGAGATTTTCATAAAAGATTAAATCTTCAAGAAAAGACAAATTGAGGTTTACTTCAACCAAAGCTCGTCCGAATTTGCCTCCTAAACGAGTTAATTCAATTATATTTGTAATGGTTAGAAATGGGGGAGAAAGTTAGAGTTTTGTTAGTGAAAATGTTTGGGTGTGAATTAGTGGTGTTCATTTAATCAATCTCTAAAGATAAAAAGGAATATAACCTAATCACATTATGATATATACTTTGAAAAAAAACACTGAAAACTATGTTTTCAAAACATATTTATATTTGATATACTTCAAAACTTATAAGGACTTATATATATCCAAAGAACTAAGTTAATATATAAAAACCACCAAGCATCGCAAAAACCCTTACTCTTCAAAACCCTATGCAATAGTTCGAAAACTTAAGATGCTAGATTACAACATACCTTTTGAGATTCAAACCCTAATCATTGAAAAGCTTCCGGTCAAATCACTAATCCGCTTTAAATATGTTTCGAAACCATGGAAGTCTCTCATTGATAGTTCTAAGTTCATTGCTGATTACATAAGTCACCCTCGTCAGCATCATTTACTTGTAAGATACAGGCGATGATAATGATAAGGTAAAGTATGTTTCGATTGTTGATCATGATACTTTCCCTTCACAGACTATTCCCATGTCTGTTAGTCTTCTATTCCAGCCACATATACTTGGTGGTTCTCAAAAAATAATTGGTAGCTATCAAGGCTTGTTGTGCTTTTACAGCCATACTGATGGAGAGCCAATGGCTATTATTTGGAATCCTTCGATTAGAAAGTCAGTGGATATTGTTGTGCCTTTTGTGTTAGGGTTACGCTTGTCTTATGAATCTGTGGTTGGTTTTGGTGTTTGTCCTTGCACCTTTGACCCTAAGCTTGTCAAGATTACTTATATTACTCATCAGTATCATCATACCATCATTACTTACATTCCTAGGCAAGTTTAGATTTTTACATTAAGCTCAGGAGCATGGAAATGTCTTTCTATCAATGTGTCTCGTAATTCAGTTTGTTTCAAATAGAATCATGTAAATATAGATGGCTTTATTTACTGGCATGCTTATGAATGGGTTAATTTAAATGGTAAAGTTCGGACTTACCATATGATTATGTCATTTGATTTGACAAGTGAAGAATTCGCAGAAATATCACTCCCTAATAGTTTGTCAGACGCCGTTAACATTTGTATTTCTATATTTAAACGAATAGAGTTTCTTGTTGTGCTTGAATATGATGTTGAGGCCAAAAGACAAGTTCACATAGTTTGGATGATGGAAGGTGGTGTTAAAAAATTCTTTACAAAGCTATTCACCATTAATACTCCCGAAGCATCAATAAGCAAGGTTTTTGGATTTAGGAGGAGTGGTGAACCTATAATTGAAGTGGAATATGGCTCAGATTGTGACCAGCGTAAACTTTATCTCTATAAACCCAACTCGGGACACATGAGTTATATTGGGATTTCTGTTAGGATTTTGAATACTAGTTAACCATTAACTACGAGTGCGCAGCGGAATGGATCTAGTATAACATTTATGATTAACACTTAATAAAACAATAATTACTAACCTTTTAGTTTAATTGATTAAATCAATTAAATGGGTCTTGATCTTGAAACTTAACGGTAAAATAACCGTCTCAACCGGTTGCTCACACACACGTCAAATGAGCACGCTACGATGCTAGTAGTTGCTTCACGATAACTAACAACAAGTGTTATTGATATTGCTTCAAACCAGTTCGGATACTAAATAGTGTATGTCCGAATGGCTATACAAGAATAAAAATGTCAACCCAGTAAACCTTTGCTTCGGAATATAATATATGTCCTTTGCCGTGATGAGTAGTAAAGAAAAACCAAGATTTGCAATTGATAAAAATTATGTGTCAACACACATCTAACAATTGTTTATATAATGTTGTTTTGTCGTGTGGCAAAAGGCAGTAACAAAACAAAGAAAATATTCTCTTGTTTTACATATATACTATCCATAACATATCTTGCCGACAATTATAATCATAGGATATAATTTTGGCATGCGATTTAAAATGAGTATATCATTTAATCTTATAAAAATATCTCATGTGTTGATTATATTTTGAGATGAATATATTGCATGCCTTAAGACCGAAATATTTATCTCTCAAAATGTCTTCTCATTTTATTTAACGTCAACTATTTAGTTTACAACGTTGAACTATTAAACTAAAACCGTTAAATATATTCGTGAAACATATAATAAATTAATAAATATAAACGAGTTATATATGTTAAATATATAATAACCATACTCTCCGTGTTTAAGTGTGTGCCCCCGATAGGCTCACGCATTTACCGATGACTAAACGATCACATATTTTAACAGCTCCCACTTGTGAGAGTTTGGACATACAACGTCCATAATGAAACATCTAGCAACACTTCATTATAACCAGTAAATGTTGAGTTGAAAGTTTCAAGAAAAATATCTCAAAATTATACGATAGTATATGATTATAAAACTTGCTAATCTTCCTTTTGTTTCGAGTACCTATTAAACCATGGATATGGATCCTAACTCATTTCATATAGCTTAATTTTAATTTCTTGTGATCGAATTAAATTAGATAGTCCAAATGTGAGCAAGAATCATCTTGATTACACTTTGGGTACGGCCATACAATTATCCAATTAATTTTGAAGAGGATCCAGTGGTACTTCACTGCACTATATCAAGTGGAGGAACAAACTTTATATTGACTGCAAGTGTCTGTGGATGCTGCTTCACAACACTTATAACTATAGCCTTTCTAACTAACTCTTGCAAGCTAGCGTTTAACATATAATCAAGAAGCGATATTCACACATGCACAACTTGTTTGCATCTCAAGTCTAAGGACGACTTAATCAGCATTTATTCGAACTTACTCATGACAAGGATCCAAAAGTAACATTCAAAAGTTCGGGGTGTCCAATACGCATCCCTTATGAATAACATATGAGTTTGGTGGGAACCGTCCATTATATTCAAAGAACATAACAAACACTCATATTTGTCTTGTAGAATATTGATAATCAATGAATCTATGAAGGGGTTTGTTGATTTCTAGAGAGAGAAAGTTAGAGAGAGAAAGTGAGAGAAACTATGTGAATTTTATTAAGTGGAAAACAAGAAATGACAACACCCAACCCCTTTCCTTAGTGGAAAGGGGTATTTATAGTTCCAAGTCATAGATGGACTTGGGCCGGTCCATGACAAGCCCATGGACCGGTTCTTACTTAAGTTAATAAGCAAATAATAACTAATTACTAACTACGAGCTATTACAACATAAATCATATTGTGGAGTGACCGATTCTTCTAATATACGTTAAAACGTATTTCTAACAATCTCCCCCTAAGGGAGGTCACTCCACGTTACAAAGTTCTAAACCTAGCATACTATACTAAGTCTTCGTTCATTAGCTCGTAGTCCTTTCTTCTTTTCTTTCGTTTGTTGTGAATATGTTGGTTTGATCTTTTTGGCTTTGACTTGAGAGCATTGTTCTTTGGCCTTTCACGTGCGATCTTTGCCTTTCTTGTGAACTTTGCCTCCTCGTGACTTCATGTTCCACACACTTACGTCTTTTTGTTGGATTCTTGAAAGCTTCAGAGTTTGATACAGCGGAAGACTTCATCTTGTACTTTCTTGAATTTTTGTTGCAAAAGACATAAGCATGTGGGAACGACTTTTACAGGTACACCGCAACACCACCGTCTTCACTGGTACACAGCAACGCCACCGTCTTCAACAGGTACTCAGCAACGCCACCGTCTTTAGCAGGTACACAGCAACGACACGAATAAAATGGCTTTGAACATTTTATTCTAATTCGGTAGCATTTTACCTCCGGTCGGTGAAGACCGTTGGACGATATTAGATATCGTACACGTGACGGATAGTTTCAATTAAGTAACTTCCTGACAGGATTTCGCGGGTAAACCCGTTCTCTTTATTCGACCGTCCAAAGCTGACTGCGAACATAAAGAGTGAATCACTTGGATAAATTATCCTTGTGATTAAAAGCCGTCAATTCATGAAACCTGGAACAAGTGAATTTCAATTAAGATTTTCACCATCGTTGCTTTCCAGTTGTCACGAGCTCGATTCATAAAGAATCTTGCACGTTACCTACCAAGTGCTGTTTGATGTTGACACTAGAAGGATTTCCACTCGTCACTGTGGTCAATAAAGAGTCACTCTGAGTGTTCTGGCAAGATCATATGATAATGCGAAGAGGCCTGGAACGAGTTTAAGTTCAATTAAGAATTAAACCACTGTTACCTTCCAGTTTTTCACAAGATTGGTTCTAAAAGAACCGCACGTGTAACCTACCATGAGCTTGTTTGATGTTGGCTCAAGCAGGATTTCCATCTTCATTGTAATACTTACGTATTACTCGGATGTTCTTGCAATATTACAAGAATATTGCGTAGGACTCATGAAAATCTCTTACTTTTCACAGTGTGTGAGAAAGCAAGGAATAAATGGAAAGTGTCCTAATGAGACTTTTGATGATCTCTTGGCTCTAGACTCGATTGTGCGTTTTGATTTAGTGAGCGATGGCTGGAGAGGAGCGCCACCTTTTCAATACCAGTTTATTTGGAATGAATAAACCAATAGATAACATGTTGATCTCCGTGTGATTAAAACAAATACCTTTTGAGAGATATTTGAGTTAGCTGGGGAAGGGTTGTGCATTGCATCACTGGGTCCATGATGTCTTTCTTCAATACCGAGAATCATTAACAAAAATGACCTCAATAGCATATGTATTGACCCGGTTTCTGCCTAAAGTTGTAAGGAGGGCTTCTTTCTTTACACCCTTTATCTTTACATTTCTTTTTCATTCTTCAACCCCTTCAATGCTTACCAATACGTCATCACTAGCACCTTGTTGTGATTGTTCCAGTGCTAGCTTAAGTACTTGGTCGGCATTCAGCTACGTTCACATTCTTTCTCCATCTTTCCTAGGACTTCTAATTCTATCTAGGGAATTGTCCTTGGGAAGATTCCATCGGCTCTGATGAATCATTGGACTAAACCTATTCCTACCACCCTTTTGTCACCACATCCGTCGTGAATTAAGCGTGTTTTGGGAAGGAATTGGCACCATGAAAAATCATTGAAAATCACCTAAAGTACTTGTGATATTGAAATCAAAAGTTTTGTACCTTAGGTGTTTTGTTCATCAAAAACGCTCCCCCTTAACACGTGCTTTACACATATTAAGTTGGATAATCTTTAAGTCTTTTTCATCTTTTAGCCAAGTATCACTTACGTCTCCTTAATCCCATTTTCTCCCCTTATCCAAAATGTTAACCATTAATATTTGGGATATTGAATGGATTAACCGGTCTTTGGGTAAAAATGAAATCGATGTTTTGGCCATAGAACAAGTTATTGCTCCCCCTTAAGTTAATAAGGGATAGTTGTAGTGCTTTGGTATGACATATTTTGAAAGATTTAGAATCTCGTGAGAAATTCTTGAAAAATTATCATACCTTAACACTACAGCAAGCCATACAAGCACATTATTCACAAATATACATATTCACAATTGAAAACCAATATAAAGTGACCTGAAATGTACAACCCATTAGATGGATCGTTGCAGTAGCTTGTGGTGCACTAAATACGGTCTTCCACCCACGAATCTTTCTAAGCTCCTCATCAATCTACGTTCACGGAGCTTTTGATCGATCTTTTTGATCACATACTTTGCCATCTGCCGGTAACCCGGATGCCAATCCTCCGTCATCTCTGGCAAAGTCCCACCCGAGTTCAGATGCTCCAACTTATCTCTGACTTGTATAAGAGTGCCATCGCTATACTTGTGGAGCTCCCCCACCCTCATAAACTTCATCAAACCTCGACTGTTCAAGTAGAAAATGCCGTAATTCGGGACAGAAATTCCGGTATATGGACATCTTTCTACATGTTGAGGTAGCACTTGATTCACAGGACGGGTTAAATTGAGCCTCCTCTGATAGCTTTCGACTCCCAACTGAAGATCCTCAACTCGTGACTTGATGACAACGCTTCGTGTGAACATACGAAGTGCTGTATTCAAAGCTATCAGGTCTTCACGAGGAATGTGAGTAAGTTGATCTCGGGTCATCAGAAGCAGCATATCTTCGATATCCTCAAGGCGAATGATGGAAAAGTCTCCTTGCTGGATTTTGTATTCCCTGTCATCCTCCCTTTTCAAACGAATCTCCGTCACATGATAGTAGCCGTTCTTGGCTTCAGTTTTCATTCCTAGGATGCTGGAGATGCGGATGTCGGATCTAACATTGCTTCCAGAATTGACCAAGCAGCAACCCCTGTACGCCCTTCGTACTCGTTCGTCCCAATGAGATGCACCTATGACAGCATACATATCATAATTACGATTCATTTTTGGGACCCAGAGTCGATTTACCTTTTCCTCGATGAAGGGTATTGTCCCCCAGTTGGCAGCTTTCAGCAAAGTCAGGGATGTTGCGTACTTTGATGACCCCTTCATAAGATACTCAAGATCATTGGTGACGAAGAAGTCAAGAGTAATCTGATTATCTTGAGCAAGATCCATTGGAGGTGGAGCTCTTTCTGATTCATGAAGTCCTGGCCGTTGAACGGTTTTCAAAGCCTTCAGGATCTCATCGGCATAGTACTCGAGCTCCATTCTGGGTAATCGGGTTTTGGCACGCAGTCTCTTATCTTTCAGTGCTTTCTTCACCAAGGATGGAGTAACCGAAGTCTTATACTCATGAGCAAGAAATGCACATAAGTCAATCGGACTTCGGATACGGAGATACAACACATCTTTGTCAGCATCTGTGATCGGATCATATTGTGCTGCTGCCGTGATCCAAGCTTGTGGTGGTGCAGACTCGTCTATCTCCAACGTGTCTTCCCAGGCACGAATGCTTGGTTCAGGAACCGTAGATTGTTGTACTTGTTGTAGAGGAGTGGAAGTGCGAACATCTACTGGTTCAGTTTCAGGCATTTCGGCAGTGTCGTGAACTGGGGAGTGTTGTGCAGCTTCGGGTTCCGTCACTGATTCTGCGATCACAGGAGCAACAACAACAGAACTAATGGGGTTAGTGGTAATAGGTAAAGATACAGCGATAGAGATACCGGGAGCCGAAGACGCTGTAGTGGCATTCACATCGTGGCGCCACTTAGTTCGTCTTGATTCCGAGGATGTCGATTTGTCCTTCTGTGCTGCATCTTTTGTGGACTTGGTTCCAGTCTTAGCTGCAGTTTTCTTGGAGCTGGTAACCTTGTCTCCCTCTTTCGGCTGTTCACCCCCATCATCATCCTGATTGTCATCCCCGTTACTATCCCTAACACTCTCCTGATTCTCATCACCACCATCGTCGCCATCATCATCATCATCATCCTCGTCATCATCCTCATCATCCTCATCATCATCACCACCCTCGTCATCGTCTTTATCCTTTTCTCCTTCTTCTTCTTCTTCTTCCTCTTCTTCACCCGTACCCTCTTCTTCACTTTCTTCCCTTTCTTCCTCAGGTAAGATGTGATATGGTACCACACTTCCAAACGTCTTGAATAATCTATCATCCTCCATGATAGCATCATTCAGGGATTTATATAGAGCCCGTTGAATCCTCGACTTATCATACGACCCAAGTTCCACCATACGAGCCTTAAGGATCTTCTTCAATTCAAAATCCGTCAGGTCATAAGCAATCTTGTAGGCGGCTTCTGAAGGGTTGGATGATTTGACCATCAAGTTGTCAGCAGCAAGTGTCTTCAACTCATCGCGAAGTTTAGGCATTAGGGATTCAACGGATTCTTGCACTCTTTCTTTCACAGATGCTTCAAGTGCTTCTTTTTGTTCCTTATATTTATCCCTCATCGCTTGAAGTCTGGTAATACGTGCAGCATGCTTATCAGCCTCAGCCTGCTTAACCCGAGCAAGTTCTTCTGCATGTGCTTTTCTAGTCAACTCCATATCTGAAGCGAACCTAGCAATCATCTCCTCTTGGGCTTTCCTAGATTCTTCTTCCCTCTGAGCTCGTCTTTGCAACTCTTGGCGAAGTTCATCCATTTCGCGTTTGTTAGTATCAAACAGTTCGGCCATCACTAATGCAGCCATTGCAGATGTTGCAGAGCTGCTTTGGGTTGACTGGAGGGGCTCGGTTGTTACTGCTGTACTAAGGATGGGGATTATGGGTGGTGGAAGAAATAGTGTTGAAGCCGGTCGGGTTGGTAAAGGTTGTATGGGTGGAGGTTGAGTTGTTAAGGGTTGAGTTGACACCACGATCGTAGGAGCAACAGGTTCCTTTTCCACACTTGCTGAAATAGGGATTGATGGCTCCTTCGAAGTGGAATAGTGTTCAGGTGACCCAAACTCATCAACATCATGCGGTTCCTCGTACTCATCCTCGATATCTACCCTCGCACCTGAACCACTACCGCCTGTATCTTTCCTACTCCTTTTAATAGCAATCTTCATCATTTGTTGCTCGGATTTATCAAGAGTAGGATCAACAATATCTTCTTCATCACGTAGACGCATCAAATCCTTACCCTTTCCCTTCTTACCCTCTGACTTCTTCTTCTTTGGTTCGGGTTCAGGTAACGCAGCTGGTTGTTTGCGTTTACCTTTACTCTTAACCGTTGTGGATGAGTCTTCTCCAGTTTGAAGGTTTGCTTTCAGCCTATGGATTTCTAATTGTAGTAGCTTGTAATCTGCAGAACCTTTGATTTTATCAGATAGAAGGTAACCAGGAACAGGACCCGGAATCACACCAATAGACGGTCCTTCATGCCTCAGATCTACAGTATCATCAGCTTCTTCAGTGTGATAGCGACCTCCTGCACGCCTATCAATAGTAGCATCAAGCTTCATAAAATAATTTATGATAAGCTTAATAAACCGAGGATAAGGAAAGAAGTTTGTCTTCAGCTTCTTGTTGTAGAAGAGTTGAAAGGTGAATTCTTCCCATATCAACAAAGCATAATCTGAATTCGTAGCTTTGTACATGCCATAGAAGAGGTTCATTATCGGACTGCGCAAAGCATCATGGCCACTCGTTTTTGGTGTAAGGCATTTACTGAGAATACCCATCAAAGCTCTCCAGGGTTGTCCTACCTTAGCAGTAGTAAATTCAGACGCAACTCGTAATTCCGGACATCCAAGTGCGTCAAATAACTCCGCGAGTTCATCTTTAGTAGGATCCCTTGAGAAAGACATGCCCTTGGGTGTATCCCGTATACCAAGAATCTTACGGAAGTCTGAAACGGTGAGTGTCTGCTGCTTGTTGTCGATGGTGAAGGTGATCTTGTTCGAAGTGATTTCCTTGGTTGCCCAAAATTCAAACATATACTCATAAGGCACCGAGGCTGTACTCCTAAGGGCGTTCTTGAAATGAGAGTTATCGAGAATGGCTATGGCGACCTTAAAACCATGGTGAGTGGATTTAGAGACTTGCTTCAACCTATAGTTGTTGGGTATAAACTTAAGGGTTCAAGCTTTAGCAATATCGGCTTCTCTAGATTCTTGGATAGCTTGTACTGTTGGATTAGTCATTTTATCTGCTTAAGATAAGACATGAAAGGTTGATGCACAAAAACAGATAGATATATATCATTCTTACTTCTAAGCATAACACATTTCATAAGATAAAACAACAAGTACATAGATAGCATGCAAATAAGAATAATCAAACTCTTCATCCGGAACTTTTCCTCATTCGGAACATCTTCATCCGGAACATTTCCTCATTCGGAACTTCTCCTCATTCGGAACTTCTTCATCCGGAAGTTCTTCATTCGGAACTTCCTTCATCCGGAAGTTCTTCATTCGGAACTTCCTTCATCCGGAAGTTCTTCATTCGGAACTTCCTTCATCCGGAAGTTCTTCATTCGGAACTTCCTTCATCCGGAAGTTCTTCATCCGGAACTTCCGTCATTCGGAACTTCTTCATCCGGAAGTTCTTCATTCGGAACTTCCTTCATCCGGAAGTTCTTCATTCGGAACTTCCTTCATTCGGAACTTCCTTCATCCGGAACTTCCTTCATTCGGAACATTCCTTCATTCGGAACTTCCTTCATCCGGAAGTTCTTCATTCGGAACTTCCTTCATTCGGAAGTTCTTCATTCGGAACTTCCTTCATTCGGAAGTTCTTCATTCGGAACTTCCTTCATCCGGAAGTCCTTCATTCGGAACTTCCTCATTCGGAAGTTTTTCAGAAGAAATCCTTCATTCGGAAGTTTTAAGCCATGTTCATCCGGAACTTGTACAAACTAAACTCAGATGTTTGATCTAGCGCGTTTGTGAGTTTCTAATGCAAACTAAGGCAATTTAATCATCATTTAACCTATTCCGAGCAAAACCCACCATAAATCCCTACTCAATTAACCCTAATTTAATCATAAACCCTAATTGGATTAGATTGATTAATTGATCAGACTTATATGATGAATGGAATGAATTAGAAGTGTAAATGTTGATGTTTATACCTTAATTAGACGAATGAACAAGAAGAATAAGTAAGCGAATGATTTTTTAGATCGTGTGTGTGAGGTTCAACAATGGCGGCAAAGTGTGTGTGATACAGTGAACATGAATAATGGGGGCGGGGAGTGAGTTGTTTGACTTAGGTCAATTTCTAACAACTTTCACAACATGTCACTTTAAGTCCTCCAATTTTACTCCTTTTTCTTTTTATTCTTAACTGTTCATATCACTTAACCCTTTGTTTAACTTGCACACAAATTAGCAAACGCATCTATTAGCATATCTCCAAAATCTAAAAGCAATTCCTATCACTTAGAACGAACACTAGTCGTTTTCTAAAGCAAAAAACCACTCAATTACCATGAAGCCCTTAATTTTCACAATCACTTTTGAAAATCAATTTAAATGACGAAGATGATTTTACTATTTTCTCCCCCTTAAACAATGACCCGTTTTCTATTTAAAGAGCTGTAGTCATTGTTTAAAGAGTCAAATAGTGATGAAAGCATTTCCAATTTATCTCTTGAAAAAAAATTTTGATTCGTGGTTTTAATAAGATTTCTCTTATTTTAACAAATTAATGCACTGAGACGTACACAAATTCGTGTCAGACCAAGTTATAAAGTAAACTTGATCCCTTTGCATGATTTGGCTTGTAAATCACGCCCGAGAAAATTAATTCCCGTTCTGAGCCAACGTTTTCCAAGGAAATACGTGACTTTAATATGAAAACCGGGTTGCAGTCTGAAATAACTACAAGCCATAATGGGCATGTTTTAAAAATGTACAACTTTTATACGGACTCTATTTATGGCACCGTGTCAATATTGATCGACATTTCTAAGGCCGTAAATATTACCGTACTAAAAGACATGCCCGATTTAAAACGAAAAATATTTTTGGTTTTTCTTGGTTTTATATTTTTTATGGTTTTTCTAGGTTTTCTATTTTTGTATTTTCTTTTTGTGGTTTATATATTTACGATAATATACATGATCACAACCAAAGGATACTCTGAATAGTTTACCACGACTATTCAGCTGATTCTTCTGCCAACTCTTTGAGAGTCGCTGGAGTAAATGATTTCATGCCAAGCTTGTCGATCAAAAACTCGATTCGTCCTCGATCTAAGGCTTTGATGAACATATCCGCCAGCTGGTACTCAGTAGTGACAAAATACAGCTCGATCACTCCGTTCTCCACCTGCTCCTTAATGAAATGGTAGCGAATGTCTATGTGCTTGGCCCGGGAGTGTTGAACATAGTTGCAGCAAAGGGCAATGGCGCTCTTGTTGTCACAATACATCGGGATTTTGTTAAATCCAAGACCGTAGTCAGTTAATTGTGATCTCATCCAAAGGACTTGAGCACAACATCCGGACATGGCGATGTATTCTGCCTCCGTGCTTGATATTGCAGCGCTTTTCTGCCTTTTTGAAGACCAACTGATCAATCTATCTCCAAGGAGTTGCACAGATCCAGAAGTGCTACGCCTTGTATCTTGACATCCAGCATGATCGGCATCTGCGTATGATATTAAAGCAATTGAGGAATCTTTCGGATACCATAGACCACGATGAAGTGTTCCTTTTAGATACCGAAAGATCCTTTTAACTACATGTAGGTGCTTTTCGGTAGGCCGAGCCTGATACCGGGCACACATGCATACAGCAAATTACAAATCAGGCCTGCTAGCAGTCAGATATAGAAGGGTGCCGATCATTCCACGGTAAAGTTTTGGATCGACAATAATCCCATCCCTATCTTCATCTAACTTGGATTTCTCCACCATTGGAGTGTCTACGGGGTCACAATTCTCAAAGTTATATTTCTTAAGAGATTCTAGAGCATATTTAGATTGATTAATAAAGATGCCTCTGGGATTCTGAGAAATCTGTAATCCTAAGAAAAATGAAATTTTTCCCATCATCGACATCTGAAAGCGTGTGGACATTATCTTCTCAAATTGTTTAGACAATTCTATGTTAGTGGCAGCAAAAATTATATCATCAACATAAATTTGTACCAGAAGCATGTCGTTGCCGTCCTTGAGAGTGAATAGAGTGGGGTCCACTTTGCCTTTGGAGAAGCCTTCCGACATGAGATATGTTGACAGGAGATCATACCACGCGCGTGGAGCTTGTTTCAACCCATAGAGAGCCTTCTTAAGCTTGTACACATGGTTAGGAGACTCCGTACTCACGAACCCATCCGGTTGACTAACATAAACCTCTTCCCTTAGTTCACCGTTCAAAAATGCCGTCTTCACATCCATTTGATAGACGATCATGTTCATATGAGCAGCAAACGCAAGGAATAGTCTAATCGCCTCTAATCTAGCCACAGGAGCAAAAGATTCCTCAAAGTCTATACCCAAGGCTTGTTTATATCCTCTAGCGACCAATCTAGCCTTATTCTTCAATACCGCACCCATCTCATCAAGTTTAACCTTATAAACCCATAACAAAGTAAGGATGTTAACCTTGTCAGGGCGAGGAACCAATTCCCATACTTCAAGTCGTTTGAATTCATTGAGTTCCTCCTGCATAGCTTCGATCCAAGATGATTGGGTCATAGCCTGCTGCCAATTTTTGGGTTCAACTTCAGAGAGAAATGCATCAAAGTAACAATATAGTGCACTCTCTTGTAATTGATGGCGTGTAGAGACTGGTCGATCTAGATCTCCAATAACATTCCTAATCGGGTGATCTTTTGTCCATTTAGTGCTATGGTTTTCAATCCTAGGTGGTCTGGAGTGAACAATAGAAGGAGCTTCTTCTGAGGTAGACGCGGCTGAAGGGTTTTCAGGGATCGCTACACCAAAGAAAGGAAGCTCTTGCAAGTGAGCATATTCCAAGTCGTGATCAGTAGAATCCACTTCCACATCATTAGGCACAAGTAGGGGTGATGATTCAGGTGTAGTTTGAGAATCACTTGGTGAAGGTGCATCCGGTTCATTGTGAATTGTAGATGCATTAGATAAAGGTTCATTAACTTGAGCAACCACTTCAGGTATTGGAGCAATTACTACAGGTACTGGAACTTCATCAGTCGGGGGATCGAAGAATTCATCAAACAACGGTTGAAACAGTTTATCCCACTCGGGCCTTGATGGTGGTAAAAATGATGTAGAAGTAGGATTGTTGGGAACTAATCCGGAACTTATAGCACCGGGTCCCATCTCATGAAGCGCGGGTTCAGAGCTGTGTTGCTCAGAAGCCATCGCTGTCAGCTCGTCGAAATCAGCGTCCATAGTTTCTACAATCTTGCCAAGACGACGGTTATAGATTCGGTATGCTCTTTTGGACGGTGAGTAACCAATGAAAATACCTATGTCGGCTTTTGGTTGAAGCTTACCCAAGTTCTCACTATTGATGTTTGGATAACACAGAGCACCAAACACATGGAAAAATGAAACATCGGGTTTGCGGTCATGTAGAAGCTCATAAGGTGTTTTTCCATGGCGTTTCCGAATGATAGAACGGTTTTGGGTGAAACATGCAGTAGAAATAGCCTCTGCCCACAAGAACAATGGAGCGTTCGCATAAATAAGCATGGTCCTAGCAGCTTCCATAAGTGTGCGATTTCGTCTTTCAACGACACCGTTTTGTTGTGGAGTGCGTGCAGCGGATGTTTCATGTGATATACCGACTCCTTCATAATAATCACGAAGAGTCTGGTTGACGAACTCTGTACCATTGTCTGTACGAATACGGCGGACAGTGGTATTCAAACGTACCTGAATGAACTTCAGAAAAGTGATGATAGCCTTCGGAGCTTCATCCTTTGTACGTAGAAATCTAACCCGTGTAAACCTTGAGAAATCATCCACAATGACAAGAATGAATTTCTTACCGCTCACACTTTCAGTTCTCATCGGTCCACAAAGATCCATATGCAAAAGATGAAGTTTTTCTTGATTAGTGTCTTCAGCTTTGGGTTTGTAAGATTTCTTGGTGCTTTTCCCCTTTGAACACGCGGAACATAAATGATCCTTGTGAAATTTAAGCTTGGGAAGACCACGAACTAACTCGTTTTTAGCCAGATGATTAATAGCATCAAAATTAAGATGAGATAATCTGCGATGCCATAACCATGACTTGGTCTTAGAAGCTTTAGAGAGAAGACATACTGGAGAAGCGGCCATCATGTCTTGTAAGGACAAAGTGTAAAGATTTGCACCACGAGATCCCTTTAACAAATCTTTTCCTTCCAAGTTGCGGATGAAACAAGTGTGTTGTCGAAAAGCAACCTCAAGGTTGGAATCACAAAACTGTCCTACTGAGAATAAGTTATGACCAAGACCTTCAACATAGTATACCCTAGAAATCGTCACGTTTCCAATCTGATATTCACCATACCCCATAATCTTTGCTATATGATCATTCCCAAATTTAACCGTACCAAGAAACTTGCTGACGAAATTTCGGAGCATCGAGCGATTTCCGGTCATATGTTTTGAACAACCGGAGTCCAAATACCACAGGATGATTTGGACCACCTGAAAATATCACCACACAAAGACAATGTAGAGGTATCGGAATCTGAGTGTTCCTTGTTATTAGCAGGTACAGATTTAATAATCTTAGATTTGCTAACTCTAGGTTTCTTAGATTTCCTAGCCTTTTTCTTCTTAATTAGTGGTGTAGATTCTAATTGTCTCAAATCCTGAGGTATTTCTACACTGATAGGCACTATAGTGGGGGCTGACCTAATTAAAGGGCGCTGTTTCCATACTTGAGTGCGAGTGTTCCTAACTAAAGGACGCTCAGACCTAACCTCAATGGATGCATTCCTAGTTAAAGGGCACATTTTACCATCGAGAGTAAAGGTCCTACCAGTGGGACGCCATTGCCAGCCAACTTGGGCACGAGTTCTACCCGTTGGCTTCCATTCAAGACCATTCTTAATAGCATTCATTTCATTAACGTGATCAATCAGACACAAATCATGACGCTGGGAAAACATACATTCATTACAATTCCAACAATTTAAATCAGAATTCACGAATGGTTTAGGCTGCTGCACAGGCGCAGAGCTTTTAGTCTTAACATGATTCGTTTTATTTAAAACTGAACTAGCATTCCTATTGTGGACTTCTACTTTCTTCTTTGTGGCACTACTAGTGGAGGGCTTGATCTTAGCTTTCTTGAGTGGCGATCCTTTAGCCTTAGTAGTCTCTTTTAATCCTGTAGAAGGCAAATTGGGAATATTAGCAGCAGATTTTAAAGGTGTCTTACTTGATTGTGCCAATGACGGTTTCGCTCCTGGAGTCTTATTAAATGGAGTGACAGCAATGGGCCTATTATTAAGTAGTGCAGAACCTGGTGTACCTATGTATTGCAAATAAGCCAAGCAATATTGAACTCGCTTAACATATTCATGAGCCGAATAATAGTCGCTACTTGAGGGATCTAAGGCATAAAGATCGTCTAAAATATCCCTAAGAAGATCGACATGCTTAATGGCATTCCTCATATAATCATCATAGGTAAGCTGGTTTCTCTTATGAAGCGGATTCTTATAAAGCACTACTGATTTGGTTGTTGGAGCACTAGTGGACGGTGCAGAGTCGGTAGCTAAGTTATCAACAACTTCTTGTCGGGTGAGAAGAAGTGTCTCCTTTAACTCAGCCAAAACCATATTTTTGTCTATGAGCAGGATGTTCAAGTCAGAGATTTCTTCGCACTTTTGGTTCAGTTGTTCAACATAATATTGTTGATGTGTCGCATTAAAAGCGAATCGATCTTCTAGTGAACCATAAAGAGCGGATAGTCCCTGCCTTGTCCGATCCATCTCCCCTAGAACAGTTGATAGTCTAATTTCTAAGACCTGGTTTTTAGACTCTGCGGCCTCTAGTTCCATTCTTAATGTTTCCTTTGATGATATCTCTCTCTTCAATCTCATGATTTCTTCCTCTAATGTCTTAACAATTGCAATCATCTTGTCACTATTCTCAACACCGTTTTCACAAACATTTGATATCAAAAGATTTTCATTTTGAGCTTGTTGTTTTAATTCTAAAGATATACAATGTTGTTCTAGTTGATTAAAGCGTTGAGAAAGTAAATTATAAGAATCTTGTAGCTTTAAAAACTCAGCGTTAGATTCGTGACAAGAATGATTATCTACCTCATTTACAGTTTCAGCAACATTTACAGAAATATCACAAACATCATCACAAATATGCACAGCATCACAATTCATCATAGCGGATGTAAGCTCATTCGAATATTTAACATTTACAATAGTAAGCACATCACACGAGATTACTTCGGACAAGAATCGGTCATATTCGGTTGAAATCTTTTCCTTTTCAATTAGTTGCAGTTCGTAAGCGGTGTCCATTTCATAAAACACTTTTTGAACTTCACCAATTTCAAACTGAAGATTTTCCTTAAGAGATGCAAAACTTCTTTTTAGACTTTCGACAAACGGATTGATCTCAGTTTTAAACACCTCGTTCATGTGTTCGAAAGCCCATTCTCCGGCGTTTAAGCCATTTGAAGTCGTACATTCCAAGATGACCTTGTCAAAGTTAGTAAAGTATCGGTTAATCTCTTGCAAGTTTAACCATACAGTGCTAACAGGTGGAAGATTCTTTGGAATTTCCTTAGGACCTTCCATGTTGACAAGTGTAGGAAATGTACTAGGGCTTTCTTCCTCTATCATGTAGGTTGGTGCTGTAATGAGATCTTTGTCCATATGGAAGCGAACTCTAAAATCAGTTTTAGCAAGCTCCTTATTCATTTTAAAATAATCACAATCGGGATATTTTGCTGAATTGTATGACCGATCCTCATCAACTAGAACCTTACTTGTTCGATCATTGGGAAAAACAATCGGGTCTAAAGCCAATCCTAATTGAGTTGCATTATAAAGTCTAGGACTATGTCTTAAAGCTTGTTTTGCATATCGTGGATTAGGGGGAAGGCCTTTTAGACGTGATAAGTTAAACTCTTTAAACGAAGCATCAAATAAGTGAACTAGTTGTGAAGCAGCGTATTGTCTTAACAGCAAGTAGTCTAGACTTCTAATCTTATTAGTAGCATTAATCTCCATTTCAGTCTTCTTAGATTCGAGTAATTCAAAATCAGTTTGAAGTTTTTGAAAATTAGTGACCACTAACTCCTTTTCTCTAAGTTCACTAGACAAATTTGCTCTTAAGTTTTCGATTTCTTGCAAGTGACCCATTTGTTTGTTTCTAAAGTGATCATATTCGAGATTTGTGAGAACACTAGACGAAGGCACTAATTCCAAAGTTTGTACTTTCTCATTGCTTAAGGCAAGCTCATCAGACAAATTCTTATTCTTAGCTAAGGTTTCTAAGAGTGCAGCATTCATTTGACTAAGTAATGTAGCAGGAACCATGACCAAATCTTGTTGAGCAGGAGTAGGCGTATGCGAACTGGGTCCCGGTTGTGATTCACTCAAAGTCTGGGAACTCACATTGATATTGCTATCATTGTTTGTCTCCTCATTTGAAAGACTCACCACCGAAGATTCATTTGAATCAGCACTCTCTTGCCCAACTTGATGTGGTTGAATACTAGCATCAGTGGCATTATCGGTGTTATTAATAAGTACCTCAGATTTCTTATCTGGCCCTAAGCTGGAGAAAGTTGCCATGAAAGCAGCCTTTGCAGTTTGAAAGTCATCACAGTCGGAATCATACGCATCAAGATCATCGGCTTGGTAAGCTGCATTCTGCGTAGTGACAACGTCTTGTTCAGCAATCCCTGGGTCAGCAAGAAATGCAAGCTCCTCTTCATCAAGTTCCCTTCCTTGCGCCTGAGCATTTACCAGATAGATCTTTTCTGCAAACCACTGTCCATCCCTTCTCCTCTTGGGTTTCTTACAATCCCTGGACATATGACCCTCTTCCTTGCAATTGTAGCATGTGATCATTCTCAACTTGCCTGTATTAGCCCGTGGAGGGTTGTTGACCATTGGAGCAGGAGCAGGATTGACGGTGCGAACATTGGTTGAAGTGGAAGTTCTCCCCTGATGTGGTTGAATTGGCTGAACCATTACCCTGCCATTCTCAATTGTAGCTTGTTGGCGAGAATTGGATGAATTCCTCAACTGATTGTTGGTAGGAGCTGATCCTCTGAATCCTCGTTTGCTTAAAGTTCTTGTGAGATAAGCAGACATAGTAGTTAGCACTTCAACTGGGTCAGCTCCTTGTTGGAATACAGGAACGGGGACTTCTTCATCATCACAATACAGTGCTTGATCTGGATGAGCTGCATAATCAGTATAAGGAAGACTCATTTGATCAGGGTAGCTTGTTGGATATGCTGCATTCTCTTGATAGGAAGAATATGATGGCTGAGCATAAGGTGCAACATTTGCTGGATGAAGTTGTGAAGCATACTGTGGTGAGGGTGCATTGAACCGATATTGTTGCTGATGTGAGGTGGGTGGTTGTGGTAGAATCGAGTATTGGGGAAAGGCTGGTGTCAAGTAAGGTGATTGATGATAAGCTTGATGTCCCAAGATATAGGGTGTGTTGTTGTGAGACAAGCTTGGTTGATTCGCCATCAAAGCTAAGGAATCTGGGTGCATACCACGAGGAGAACGGTGCATAATCACATGCTTCTCATGTTGCTGAAGGAAGGCATAGATTTGATCTAAATTTCACTTATGCAAATCCCGGGTTAACTTCACATCGGTAATATACTCACCCCATTCAGCTTGAGGTAGAGTATTCAAGAATTTGGTGTTAACCTGGAATGGTGCAATCACAAGATTGTATACATTCAGATCATTCATGAGTGTGGTGAATCTGAAGTAATAATCGTGGAGCGTTTCCCCTGGGTTGTAGGTGAATCTATCAAACAAATCATACAGCTGACACTCCCTTTCTTGTTTGGTGAGAGACGTGCCTTGTAGCAACACCTTTAACCGTTCCCATAGATCCTTTGGCACCGTATACTGACTCACCATCCTATAGATGTCATGGGGAAGAGCTTGGAGAATTGTTTGAAGAGCTTTTTCATCTGCATCTGCAACAAGTTGTTGATCTGGAGTAAGTTCTTCAAATTCTCGTGGTCTAGTCACGTTATCAACCGTAATGGTACCATAGTCGAGTGGACCATTCAAAATCGATTTGACCATAAGTCTTCCGTATGTCGGTTTCCCCTTTAGATATTGCATCATTCGACCTTGCCATGCCTCAAACACCTCTTTAATGAGCATCGGTGGACGGCTATCAGTTCCCGTTATGATTGATATATCCGTAAGAGATGTCATCTGAGGCATTACTGAATTTGGATTCATTTTGTTTTTCTTCAAAGAAACAGAGATTATCGGTTGATCGAGCAGTGAAGTAAAGCTTGTGAATTATGTTGTGTTTTTGTTGTAAAAAACCAAGATTAAATCCTCTAAAAAATCGTCGAAAAAACAAGCAAAATAACCCTTGATTCGGAACTTTTTGTTGATTCGGAAGTTTGATTCGGAAGATTACCTTGATTCGGAACTTTTTGTTGATTCGGAAGATTACCTTGATTCGGAACTTTTTGGCTTGATCCGGAACTTCTTGACTCGGAAGTTCTTGGTTCGGAACTCTTGAGCTTGATCCGGAACTTCTTGGTTCGGAAGTTCTTGGTTCGGAACTTTCTTGATCCGGAACTTCTTGACTCGGAAGTTCTTGGTTCGGAAGTTTCTTGATCCGGAACTTCTTGGTTCGGAAGTTTCTTGATTCGGAACTTCTTGACTCGGAACTCCTTGATCCGGAACTCCTTGATCCGGAAGTTTTGCTGAATGAACAGAAACTACCTCCGATGAACAGTCGAACAGTAAAACTTAAGATTAAGCCCAGATTTTGACCAAATAACCCAAAAAGTTTTGTGCTTTTGGCTAAAATAAGTAACAACTAATACTTATCCACTAATCCCAATCACAAAAACACCAAAAACACCAAGAATCAAGATGATTTTTCTTAAAAAACACTAATACAATCAAAAACTAAAAAACCACACAAATCACCACCTTAAAACACCCCATAGCTCTTGATACCAAATGTAGAATATTGATAATCAATGAATCTATGAAGGGGTTTGTTGATTTCTAGAGAGAGAAAGTTAGAGAGAGAAAGTGAGAGAAACTATGTGAATTTTATTAAGTGGAAAACAAGAAATGACAACACCCAACCCCTTTCCTTAGTGGAAAGGGGTATTTATAGTTCCAAGTCATAGATGGACTTGGGCCGGTCCATGACAAGCCCATGGACCGGTTCTTACTTAAGTTAATAAGCAAATAATAACTAATTACTAACTACGAGCTATTACAACATAAATCATATTGTGGAGTGACCGATTCTTCTAATATACGTTAAAACGTATTTCTAACATGTCTTAATGTAGACAATATTCCTATATTGCTAACCGACAATGGACATGTTTAGAATAATCAAATATTCACGGATTTAAACATACAAATATAGGACAACAATAATTATATGAATGATAAAAAACATCAAATATCTTTATTCATCAGAAAGTAATAATTGTCTTACAATCCCAATTATCCAAATACTAAACTAACACAGATTACATGAGACTATTAGCTGGAAGCAAACCAATATTATGCGAAAGCATCGAATGCTTTTTAAGGTCTAAAGCCTTAGTAAAGGGGTCAGCTAAGTTGTCGTCTGTGTGAACTTTTTCCAGTGTAATATCACCCAGTTCAATCACTTCTCGGAGGTAGTGAACTTTAGCACGATAATGTTTCACACCTTTAGTGATTCCTGGTTCATTAGCTATAGTAATGGCTCCGGTATTGTCACAATACATCTTCATAGGTTCATTATTTATGGGAACAACACCAAGCCCAGAAATAAACTTCCTAATCCAAACTGCTTCTTTAGCAGCCTCCGAAGCGGCTATATACTCAGCCTATGTAGATGAGATAGCATGGATGGTCTGCTTCGAGCTTTTCCAGCTTACAGCACCTCCATTCATTTTGAAAACATATACAGTCTGAGACTTCGTGTCATCAGCGTCTGTCAGATATCCAGCGTTAGTGTAGCAACCAACCCTGAGCTCTTGTTTCATATATAAACCATAAACATGTCTTTGGTATGCCTAAGATACCTCAGAATGTTTTTAACAGCACTCCAATGATCCTCACCAGGATTTTGCTGAAAACGGCTCGTCATGTTCTGAGAGAACGCAACATCTAGTATAGTGCATCTAACAGCATACATGATTGATCCTACTGCCGAAGCATAAGGAACTCTCTGCATGCGTTTCACCTCAGCAGGGGTAGATGCTCCTTGAGTTTTAGATAATTTTGTATCAGTTTGCATGGGAATAAAGCCACGTTTGGAATTATCCATGTTATACTTCTTCAAAATTTTATCTATGTAAGAACTTTGACATAAACCAATTAACCGTCTTGATCTATCTCGATAGATCTTGATTCCAAGAATATATGCAACATCTCCTAGATCTTTCATAGCAACACACTTTCCAAGGTAAGCTTTTACACTTTGCAACGTTGGAATGTCTTTTCCCATGATTAATATGTCATCGACATACAAGATTAGGAACACTACATTACTCCCACTAGCTTTGATATATACACATGGCTCATCGGGATTCTGAGTGAAACTAAAGTTCTTGATTTCATCATCAAATCTCTTATTCTATTGCCTTGATGCTTGCTTAAGTCCATAAATGGATCTTTGAAGCTTGCATACTCGGTCTGGATATTTAGGATTGATAAAACCTTCAGGTTGCTTTATATAGACCTCATCGTAAAGATGTTCATTGAGGAAAGCGGTTTTAACATCCATTTGCCAAATATCATAGTCATAGAACGCGGCTATGGCTAAGAGAATCCTTATAGCTTTGATATCTGCAACAGGAGAGAAGGTTTCTTCATAATCAACCCCGAAGGTTTGAGTGAAGCCCCTCGCTACATATCGAGCTTTAGAGGTGTGTACATTGCCATCCAAGTCGGTCTTCTTCTTGTATAACCACTTGTCGCTAACGGTTCTAGCATTAGGAGGAAGGTCAACTAAGATCCAGACATCATTGTCTTTCATGGATTGCATCTCCACATTCATAGTATCAAGCCATTTTTCAGATTCAGGATCTGCTAATGCAACTTTATAGTTAGTAGGTTCACCATGATCCCCTAACTCATGTTCCTCAACGTCAATCTATAAACACATACGGTCAGGAGCACGCCTAGTCCTTGTAGAATTTCGAATGGGAGCTATATTACTTATAGGTTCATCAATTTCTTGATCATCCTCTTCATGATCGCTAGTGTTTTTAGAAGGATGTATATCTTCATCTTGAATTACTTCAAGATCTTCTAAAATCCCACTTGCTTCTTGATTCATATGATTACACTCTAGGAATTCAGTATTACGAGCAACAATAACCTTGTTCTCGGGTGGGTAATAGAAGGAGTACCCATTGTTTCCTTTGGGTATCCTACAAAGATACACTTAATCGATCTGGGTTCAAGTTTGTCAGGTTTATTAAGCGTATCACGCTTAACAAGAGCCTCACATCTCGAAAATTTTAAGTAAGACAACTTAGGGGCTTGCCCATGCCATACTTCGTATGGAGTCTTTTTAACCTTCTTAGTTGGAACCATATTGAGAATGGGTGCAGCAGACTCAAGAGCATAATCCCAAAAGGACTTTGGAAGAGTTTTTTGTGCCATCATGGAGCGAACTATATCCAGTAGGGTTCTATTTCTCCTCTTAGACACACCATTGTGTTGTGGTGTATATGGAGGAGTTCTATGGGCAATAATCCCATGCTCCTTAAGATGATCCAAAAACTCATAACTAATAAACTTACCTCCACGATCAGAAGGTAGTGCCTTTATGGTTTTACCGAGTTGATTTTCTACTTCCTTTTGAAACACCTTAAATGTTTCAAACACTTCATGTTTATGCTTTAGCAAGTAAACATAACTATAATGACTATAGTCGTCAGTGAAAGTGACGAAGTAGCTTGCACCTTGTCTTGACACGGTTCTGAATGGGCCACATACATCGGTGTGTATAAGTCCAAGCAGATCTTTAGCCCTCTCCATTTGATGTGAATAAGGTTTACGTGCCATCTTACCAGATAAACATGAAACACACTTGTCAAAGGAATCATCATCGTTTGACTTAAGCAATCCATCAATTTGTAATTGCTTAATGTGTTTTTTGCTTATGTGGCCAAGGCGACAATGCCATAAGAGTGTAGAGTCCAAGTTAGACTTGGCCCTTTTGTTACTTACAACATAAATAGAACTATCATTTGCATTAGAATCACACATATCAATTTCATATATACCATCACGAGGAATAGCACGAAAATAAAACATATTATCTTTAGAAACTGAAATCACTGCATTATTCTCAAAACGGTTAACAAAACCATCGTCATACAAACGGAAAACTGAAACAATCTCTCTAGAAATAGAAGGTGCGTAATGACAATTATTCAAAATGACTACTAGCCCAATACGGAGAAATAATTGAAAAACACCAATGGCTTCGACAGCTGCACGATGGCCATTGCCCACGTACAGGTTCAAAGCTACTGGCTTCAGCTTCCTACTTATCCTTAGTCCCTGAGTAGTATTACAGATGTGAGTACCACAACCAGTGTCATAAACCCAGGATTTATTAGGAAAAGTAAAGAGTTCTATAGTGAAGATACCTGAAGTGCTAGCTCCTTGAGATAGCTTCTTCTTCTTCCACAACTCAACGAGATACTCTGGACAGTTTCTCTTCCAATGACCAATGTCACCGCATTGGTGACAAGTGGCGTCCTTTGCAGGATTCTCTCTCTTTGGTGGAGGGGGAATCTTGGTTCGGGGAGAAAAGTTTGATACTTTCTTCCCTTTGACATGATTCTTACCCTTCGCAGCATTAAAAGGTTTAGCCTTATTAGGCTTTTGGATCCTTTCTGTCCTAATAGCATTGATGGTATTAGCAGTAGCAGGTGCAACCTGCTTTGGCAACGTCTTCTCATGTAGCTTGAGCATGGCATGCAGCTCAGGTATTGTCTTCCCCAGGCCATGCATATTGTAATGTTGCACGAACCTATCATAATCCTTGTTCAGTGAGGCTAAGATTAGACTAACTGCAAGATTCAGTGACAAGGATGACCGAGACGTTCCAAATTCGCTATGTAGCCCTTCATCTTTAAGACATAGAGCTCACAAATTGTCCATCCTCATGTTTACACGCGTGAAAGGCACGTGCAACATCAAGGAGTTCTTGATCCGCTTGTTTAGTGAACATGGTTTTCAACTCCTCCATCATTGACCATGCACCATGACCCTCCAAAAGCCTTTGGAGTTCAGGGGACATAGTCATGAGCATAAGGCCAACAATTTCTCTAGACCTTTTAACCCAAGTATGGTGGTACTCCGGGTCTTGTTGAGGACGTTCAACACTAGGAGGAAGAAACGGGAGATCAGGAATAGGTTGCTCAAGGTATTTAACCAAGTCATCAGTTTCGAGCGCTATCCGAAGAGCACGATACCAATCAACAAAGTTAGTTTCAGTCAGCTTCATTTTCTCAAGGAAAGACTTAACAACCGTGCATTCATCTACAAAATAAAAGTTCAACGATTAGTATTTTCGATAATTACATTCTCAAAAGAATTAACTACCCAATTAATCATTATGAGACTAAGATCCTTGCTTGCACTCTCACTTAATATTAGAGGTCCGACCGTCTAATATCAAGTAGGGCAAGAGGTAAGCGTCGAGCGTTAATTGCATTACAAGTGCAACTCTTAGATTTATGAGACGATTCATGAATTTTATTGTTTTTGAGTGTTTGGATGGGAGTTCTCACATCTCTTTCGAGTACCAATGAACATCTCAAACAAACTTGTTCTACATGTAATAAGTTATGAGTATGTTTCATCTCATCTTATGCCTCGGGTTCCGAATCTGACCGGGAACTCGACTTGAGTCGTACCAATTTAAAGCATGCAATAGTTGGCAAAGGTCTGACCAGTGACAAAAATCGCCTTGGGTGCATGATTCGCCCTAGGTCTGACTAGATGGCGAAAAACCACAACAACTGCTATTAAATTGGATGGCATAGACTTAAAAATTCAAATAGTTATCACATAAGTTTTAGAAAACAGATGTCAAAACGTGTAAAATATGCATGCAATCATCCTTTAGCACAAGTTAAGAAAAACATTTTGTTAACTTTTTGGTTTTAGGCGTGTTTACCACGGGAAAGCATTAAAGAAAGATCAAACCCTATATCCTACTCTTCATGCGCCCGAAGGCGCAAGTGCTTGGGATAATTATCACATAGATGCCGAAACATTATGTGACACGGGGAAACATTAAAGATCATTCAAACCCTAGATAGCTTGACTAGAACACGTAGTGCAATAGCAAGTCTATCATTAGTAAGGCACAAAATGGTGTTGTAATTTTAAGTATTATAAACCAATTAATTTTGCAAATCACGTCGTTGAGAAGATGGTTTATAAGTCATCATTACAGTATGTAAGCCCATCTCCAGTGACAATATGATTTCGCAAAATAATTAGATTATAATAAAAACAAGTTTCATAGATCTTATGTCAATATTAAGATTTGTTCAAAAAACAAGTTTTAACAAATAACACATAGCCAATTCGCAAGGAAAAATAAGTGTATTAATATGACATACTTTTAAAGCTAGTTTCGATATAAGTAGAGATCCGTTTTTATGATTTCTAGAATCTTGTATTATTACGTTTTGCAATTCATAATGGAAAACAAATAAGCACATAAAAACAGACTAGAAAGGGGTAGAAGAAGAAGACAAACTCTATATGAAAGCAGTAAATCATATAAGATCCAAGATCTCAAGTGAGTCTTCCCCAATTTGAGGATCAAAGACCCTCACCAAGTTGCTAGGTACTTGGTGACGAGCATGCATCACAAACGTGATTGCTAAAGTCTTGACGGATAAAAATAAAATTTTATTTATTAACCAATTTAATAAACCTACCCAATTTTATTAGATCTAGATCAAGATTCAAATTTTATGGCAAGAATACATGTTATTGCCATAGAAAATAAATAAAGCGAGTATTTAAGCGAATCTAGCGTGTTTATCTATGTGTAACCCATAAATGCCATACGATTACTCGTGATGCCACTGTTGGGATTATGAATACTAGTTAACCATTAACTACGAGTACGCAGCGGAATGGATCTAGTATAACATTTATGATTAACACATAATAAAACAATAATTACTAACCTTTTAGTTTAATTGATTAAATCAATTAAATGGGTTTTGATCTTGAAACTTAACGGTAAAATAACCGTCTCCACCGGTTGCTCACACACACGTCAAATGAGCACGCTACGATGCTAGTAGTTGCTTCACGATAACTAACAACAAGTGTTATTGATCTTGCTTCAAACCAATTCGGATACTAAATACTGTACGTCCGAATGGCTATACAAGAATAAAAATGTCAACCCAGCAAACCTTTGCTTCGGAATATAATATATGTCCTCTTCCGTGATGAGTAGCAAAGAAAAACCAAGATTTGCAACTGATAAAAATTACTCCCTCCGTCCCAAAATTATAGTCCTCCTTTCCTTTTTAGGTTGTCCCAAATTAATTGTCCACTTATAAAACTTCTAAAAATAGGTAGGAATTTTAGATCGAGATTACTAGATCATCCTTAATTGAAATCATAATTACAAACTTTTAAAAGGTTTTAAATTAATTGGTTAAGGGTAAAACTGTCTTTCTGTAAAAAGTAAGAGAGAGAAAGCTGAAAAAGTGGTACTTTTCTTAAACTGTGTGTTTTTTGTCGGGGGACAATAATTTTGGGACGGAGGGAGTATGTGTCAACACACATCTAACAATTGTTTATATAATGTTGTTTTGTCGTGTGGCAAAAGGCAGTAACAAAACAAAGAAAATATTCTCTTGTTTTACATATATACTATCCATAGCATATCTTGCCGACAATTATAATCACAGGATATAATTTTGGCATGCTGTTTAAAATAAATATATAATAACCGTACTCTTCGTGTTTAAGTGTGTCCCTCTGATAGGCTCACGCATTTACCGATGGCTAAACGATCGCATATCTTAACAATTTTTGAAGAACCATATTCATTATTTGCTAGTTCCTACATAAAAACGCTACTTTTGCTTGATCAGTGTGATTGCATTTTCTATTCGACATAAATAGAGAATGAAGATAATGAAAAGATTGCAAGAGAGGAAAAGTGATGGAAACCCAATCGCAGCAATGGTGCAAAGTAGTTGTACTTACTGAAAAGTTAGATGCATTATATATGGTTATGTGAGTCATGATGTCCATGTTTCAAAGATATATTAGAGTGCGTATTAGCTTAAATAAATGAAAACAATATATATGATGTATGTTTACATTAGTAGCTATTTCATGCTGCTACGTAAAGGTGGCAATTTTTGACCCATGGTTAATTTTTGGGTCAACATGGTTAAATTGTAAAAAGAAAGGGGTCTAGTTGGGTTTCTCTTAATATTTTAGATGGGTCTAGATGGGTCAAACAAGCCCCTTCTAAAATTATAAATGGGTCTACTTGGGTCACCTCAAATGTCACATGGGTTTAGATGGGTTTTCCTTAATATTACAAATAGGTTTAGATGGGTCACCCAATAGGTTTAATAATATCAAAAGAGTTTTTTTTTTTTTTTCCATTTTTTCACAAGCTTTTCAAATATTCACACACTTGTTAGTTTTTTACGTCTTCACCATAAATTTTACGTTTTAGTCAGAAATTTTACGTTTTCTTAAGAAATTCTACGTTTTTCGTCAGTAAATTTACGTTTTCGTCAGGAATTTTACGTTTTCATCAGAAATTTACGTTTTCGTTAGTAAATTTATGTTTTTTTCAGAAATTTTACGTTTTCGTCAGAAATTTTACTTTTTCGTCAGAAATTTTACGTTTTCGTCAGAAATTCTACGTTTTCGTCAGTAATTTTACGTTTTCGTCAGAAATTTTACGTTTTCTTCAGACTTTTTACGTTTTAGTCAGTAAATTTACGTTTTCGTCAGAAATTTTACGTTTTCGTCAGAAATTTTACGTTCTCGTCAGTAAATTTACGTTTTCGTCAGTAAATTTACGTTTTCGTCGGTAAATTTACGTTTTCGTTAGAATTTTTAGGTTTTCTTCAGAAACTTTACGTTTTCATCAGAAAATTTACGTTTTCGTCAGTAAATATACGTTTTTGTCAGAAAATTTACATTTTCCTCATAAATTTTAGGTTTCGTCAGAAATTTTACGTTTTCGTCAGTAAGTTTATGTTTTCGTCAGTAAATTTACGTTTTCGTCAGAATTTTAGGTTTTCTTCAGAAATTTTATGTTTTCATCAGAAAATTTACGTTTTCGTCAGTAAATTTACGTTTTTGTCAGAAAATTTACATTTTCCTCATAAATTTTAAGATTTCGTCACAAATTTTATGTTTCGACATAAATTTTAAGTTTTCGTCAGAAATTTTATGTTTTCGGCAAAAATTTTACATTCTCTTTAGAAATTTTACGTTCTCGTCAGTAAATTTACGTTTTCGTCAGTATATTTATGTTTTCGTCAGAAATTTTACGTTTTCATCAGAAATTTTACGTTTTCGTCAGTAAATTTAGCTCTTAGTCAGTAAATTTACGTTTTCTTCAGTAAATTTACGTTTTCGTCAGAAATTGTACGTTTTCATCAGAATTTTTATGTTTTCATGTAATTTACTGATAAAAACGTAAAACCTCTGAAGAAAACGTAAAATTTTTGATGAAAACGTAAAAAATCTTATGTAAATGTAAAAATACGGATGAAAACTTAAAATTTTTGGCGAAAACGTAAAATTTCTGATGAAAATATAAATCTACTACGAAAACGTAAAATTTCTGACGAAAACGTAAAATGTCTGACGAAAACGTAAAAATACGGATGAAAACGTAAAATTTCTGACGTAAACGTAAAATGTCTGACGAAAACGTAAAAATACGGATGAAAACGTAAAATTTCTGACGTAAACGTAAAATTACTGATTAAAACGTAAAATTTCTGACGAAAGCGTAAAATATACTGATGAAAACGTAGAACTTTTGACGAAAACGTAAAATTTCTGACGAAAACGTAAAATATCCGAGGAAAATGTATATTTACTGACGAAAACGTAAATTTTCTGACGAAAACGTAAATTTTCTGACGAAAACGTAAAATTTCTGACGAAAACGTAAAATTCTGACGCAAACGTAAATTTTATCGACGAAAACGTAAAATTTCTGACGAAAACGTAAAATTTCTGACGAAAACGTAAAAATACGGATGAAAACGTAAAATTACTAGCGAAAACGTCAAATTACTGACAAAAATGACAACCTACTGACGAAAACGTAAATTTACTGACGAAAACGTAAATGTACTGAGGAAACGTAAATTTATTGCCGAAAAGTAAAAATACTGACGAAAACGTAAATTTACTGACGAAAACGTAAAAATACTGATGAAAACGTAAATTAAAAAAAAGCAATGTTAAAAAAATCGTTTAAAGAATGTTTAACTAAAAATTGTTAAAAAATAATTTACAATTAAAAAAAATATAATTAGAGAATTTATAAAGAAATGTCATGATCATAAAAAAAAGTGATTAAAAAACTCAACCTTCTCCTAAACACCTATCTAAACCTAAAAAAAAACCCAAAAACCCAACTTTTTTTTCTAAAGATCTATTTATAACCAAACCACCCAAACCCAACTAAACCCAAACCCATCTAGACCTATCTTCCTAAAACCCCATCTAAACCTAAACCCATATAAACTCAAACCCATCTTAGACCCATGACCCAACCCAACCCAACCCAACTATTTTGCCACCTCTATTGCTACGTGATCATTAAAGCTTATAACAAAACCAAGAATACTTTGTAGCTCTCATGGCTTGTTCTATTTATACATACGTATTGTAAATAAAAGTAATTCTGGAACAAATATTTCTGTTGGATCTTTGGAATCCTACGATTAGAATCGGTTGCTATTGATGTCCCTAATATGAATAGAATGGCCTTATCATCTATTGTTGGTTTTGGGGTTTGCCACTAGAGATCCTAAACTTGTAAAGATTACAAAAAGATGGCCGTAGAATGACAATATTGCTGAAAGTCATTGGCAAGTTCAGGATGTTCACTTTGTTAGAGCAAGGGGAAAGGTAGCTGGTGGCTCGTGCAGGGACAGAGCTAGAGGGTTCTCGCGGGTGCCCGTGACCCCTATGGATTTTTTATGTGTAGTGTTAATTTGTGAAGAAAACATGGATTTTTTGTAAATGCACCCAGTCAATCGGAATGTGTTTTTACCCCTCACTTTATTTCATTTTTTACATATGTTATATTAAGGTTCAAAACAATTGTGCACCCGGTCATATTCTGTCCTAGCTTCGTCCGTTCGCGCCATCGTTTTTCTGGCGACCACTTTTAATGGCGCACTCCAAGTTTTGTGCCAAAGGTTCTAGCGCCTAGCAACATAGTTCCCAGCCAAAGAATTATGGCGTTATAGAATTACTTTTTTATTTTTTATATAATAATATAGGATATATGTGTTCTCATGAAATCACTTTTTCGTCTTTTGCGATCACTTTTCTTTAGCTTACCACCTCCCAAAAAAATGTAGTGTCATAGTGTGTCTGGTGCCATACCTTACATGACACCATGACACCACTTCTTCTCCACCACACGACTTTTTGGAGGCTACCGCTCCTAATGCTCTAAGGGGTTATATATTTGTTAGCTTAGATGATGAATATGGTGATATGCTTATGTCCTTTTTTATATGACTTGTGAAGAATTTACAGAAGTACACTCAACCCTGAAGCTGCGTGGTCTTTATCTAAGTTAAGGGAGTCTCTTTTTGTGCTTGAATACAATGATGACGAGGAACCACTTTGTTATGAATGGATGATGTCCTAAAATCATTTACAAGCCTATTGTGACATCCGGTTTCGGCAATGTCGGTTGGAGTTACGTAGTTACACCAGCCTCACCACCATTAGTTACCAACTGATTGTTTCATCTAAGATCATGTGTTAGCAAATAATGATAAAAGCGATAATTTGTAACCAAAAAAAGTATTTTTAAAAGAATTTGCTCACATTAGATAAACTTATATCATCCTTCCTATTAGAACACAACTGTGGTATTGGGTACCTGCAAGGTTTATGTTCATGTCATGTAAGTTTCTACGTGGAAACACTACGTTTGCTTGCTTTATCATTGAGATTATAATATTTAGTTTTAATAAACCAAGGACGAAATTTAGAAGGGACTGACGGGTTGTGACCCCTCCAAATGTTTTAGCCCTATATAATTTTATACTCTTTATATATGATTTTAGTCATTTTTAATACAAAAATTCAGTATATCGGCCTGCCTTAAAATAAGTACTTTTTAGATTGGCCCCTCACAGTTCAAGTTCCGTCCATCCGTGTTGACAACATAAATTAAAGACTATAGAGCTAATCAAAGTTTAGTGCATTACGTGTACGTAGATTGGAGAGGTCCACAAGACTCGGAATAATGATCTAGAAACAAAACATAATACTTAAAACCAGAAAGAATCGGAATTGGAGAGGTCCACAAGTCCGAGTGAACAATGTCAAACAAGAAGTAACGGAAGTAGACGAACTAGCAAACGGAAGCTTTACATGTTTACCAAACTGACAAGCATGACAAAGAACGGGAACTGTCTCTTTATTACAAGAAATAGAGTCACTAGAAACTAGACGACGTAACACTTCATACTGAATGGTAAGAAAAGCATGAGGGATAGTGGAGGTCTTCATAACAGGATAGAGATCACCCATGCTATCACATCGGAGGAGTACACGTCGAGTTATGAAGTCCTTCAAGGGAAAAACCAAACGAGTCAAACTCAATAGTACAAGAATTATCATGCACAAACTGACGAACATAAATTAAGTTTTTGACAATAGCGGGAGTGATTAAGACATTATTTAAACGAAGTGGACGGAAAAGAGTAGAAAAAACGCTATGACCAGAGTTAGTAACGAGAATAAAACGCCCGTCGCCAACAACAACAGACGGGTAAATGCACATATTAAGAATATCACTAAGACAATGTACATAACCATTAAGATGAGAACTCGCACCTGTATCCATGTTCTAATTCCCAGAGGCCGGATCCTGAAGAGTAGTGGTATTGAAGGCATTAAGCAAAAGTGTATCTTGACCCGAAACTGTTGAACCGGACATGAAAAGGCACACTAGGAGACTGCCCTAAGGGAACCAAAGTAGGCGAAGGACCCCATGCTGCTGCTGGACCCCTGTCGAGTATTGAATTGGAACCTGTGAAAGGCCAGGTACAAGGTGAACTCCCTGTGGTAGACCAGAATGGGTCTGAACTCCCTGTAATAGACCAAACTGTTGTTGAACCCCTTATTGTGAATAATGGACCTCTTGTTGTGGTACAAACTGTTGTTGAACCCCCTGTTGGGATGATCCTGCTGGATACTAAATCCCTTGTGAAAATAACCCAGCCATGCCCATATTCGACCCTCCAAAAGAACTAGGATAGAACTGAGAACTTACATAGTTTGGTTGCACATGTATTGGAGGCGAAACATGTTGGGTCAAAAAGTTGATGTGGCAGAAACTCAAAAATGAAGAAAACGTGAAGTATTTGTCTAGGCGTTGACAAGAGCATTCCAGGCGTTGACAAGAGTTATTTAGGCGTTGATGGAATCAAGCATTGTCAAGAGCAATCCAAGCATTGTCACATGCAATTCAAGCATTGACAAAACGTAGACAAAAGAAGCTAATGGAAGCTTCTATTTAGATAAACATGCAAAAGATATTCTGCATAAGTTTATTTAAATAGAAGATTTACTTGTTTATTCATTCTTATCTCTTGTAAACCCTAATCCTTACACTATAAAAGGAACCAAGGGTCATAGGTTTTAATCATATCATTCATTCACAATGTAAACCTAAAGTGTGTGTCGCACTAGACGTGGGATTCAATGTATACATGTCTAGTGGATGTTTGTTATTAATATAATGAACATCCCTATTGTTTTAATTCGTGTTCTTTGTGTCTAAACACCTTGTTATGATCATTGTTCTTTTCCGCTATGTTATCATATGAACGATGATCAACCTAGATATAATGGTTCATAACCATTGAGTCGAACGATTATAGGGATCATCAATTGGTATCAGAGCCTAAGGCTCTTGATATCTAGGTCCGACGAGGTGTTCGTGTATGGTGAAGAAGAAAAATTCGTATTGAGTTTTTCTGGACGTTTTTGTGTGCGCAGCAGTATTCAGAAGGTCATAACTTTTGATTGAACCGTTGGATCGTCACGAAATTTTAGATGTGTGTTCTACATACATAGATCTAAACATCCACCGGAGGGATTGTCGAGTTTTATCCCCAGGCAAAAGTTATTAAGCGTCGAAGTTGACAGCAGAGGTGATTTTCAGTTTTCTGCTTTCACATGAAATCATGAACTAGGGTTCCTCAAACCCTAGATCTACTTAAGAGCAGGAAGAACTGCAGTTTGTGGCTGTTATGATGGAAGAATCGAGCTAGGATTATTAACAAACCCTAATTAGGGTTTCGGTGCATATATTACTAAACCCTAGATCGTTTCTCATCAGAAAAGATGGTTCAGCAAAAGCGATCACAGCAACTTATGCATTCACACGATTGATTTATTCACATGATGCAAAGTTCAAAAAATTATCGTGAGTCCCTCATTCTGATTGGTGGAAATCGTTCTGTTCACACGAGGAGAAGGTTTTGATTGGCTAATTAAGTTTGAGTTCACACGACTATTCCATGGTGCTAATCATCTACATGTTATTCACTGTATTCTCATGAGCCTCTCGTTCCTATTGGTTGAAAAGGTTTGTGTTCACACGGTGTGAAAGCAATGATTGGACGTAGGTTTGTTCAATTGTATATGTGTTCACATGAGTAAATTTTCAAACGCTGATAGGACTTAATGTAGCCGTTGACAAGATTTTTGGTCGACGCTGATGAGGTTTCGCATAACGCTGACAGATTATGACGCTGATGTTAGCAAATTAAACGCTGACACGTTTAAACCTTAGACGCTGACAAAGTTTAATATAGACGCTGACAGGTTTAAACGTAACGCTGACAGGAAGGGTTTCGACGCTGACAGAATAAGTCAACACTGATGGAGTTGACAGTGTTGTCCGAGGTATGTTCTTCAAACGCTGATACGCCTTGTCCGATATCGGGTAATGAATGTGGATATTGGACAGTAAGGGTTCTCGGATAACAAACTGATTGCTGCTGTTAGAGAAAATGGGTACGTTTTAAGCACACAAAAAGAAGGATTATACACACAAAGGTACATGGAATCTCCGTTTTAATATAGAATATCATGATGATATTAATGGCTCGGATCTTTTGAAAGGGATTAATGATTTTTAAGTAAGTTAACAACCATTCATGAAGAGTTTTATTGGATTATGTAATCGGAATAGCCTTGTGAAAGAGTTATTCGTTGACAGCTTTTACGTATGAAGATATTGACTTGTCATGAAAAGGTATTGGCTTAAGGGGAAGAATTCTTATGGTAAGTTTTGATGATTGAAGAAGATTTTCGCGAGTTTGTGTTCTATCATATCTTAAAGTCATGGACTTCCAGCCACTGACTTTAAAGGTAACTTGTTCGTGCTTACATAGTTGGTGATGAAGACTTGTCATAAACACTTGAAGGAGTTACATTATCGTGCTCAGTGTCTCACAAAGGATGAGAATATTGACAAGGGATCGAGGTCTACTTATATTTTTTCTTCTGGTATAAGTTCTTCATCACATGGATAAACAAGACATGGAACATAGGATTGGGTTATTTTACTTCTACATCAAAGACTACTTTATTTATTTTTCTTCAGGATCATTACAAAGAGCTACTTCTGGAGAATCTTCAACATTGCAACATTGTTTACTTCCTTGTTGATGTGACAAAAAGGGGAAGAAAATACGTGCTACACTTGAGGGGAAGCAATTTGAAGATCATGTATAACTTACAAGAGATACACATAGAGTTTTGCCACTATCAACTAGGGGAAGATTGTTGGGTCAAAAAGTTGATGTGGCAGAAACTCAAAAATGAAGAAAACGTGAAGTATTTGTCTAGGCGTTGACAAGAGCATTCCAGGCGTTGACAAGAGTTATTTAGGCGTTGATGGAATCAAGCATTGTCAAGAGCAATCCAAGCATTGTCACATGCAATTCAAGCATTGACAAAACATAGACAAAAGAAGCTAATGGAAGCTTCTATTTAGATAAACATGCAAAAGATATTCTGCATAAGTTTATTTAAATAGAAGATTTACTTGTTTATTCATTCTTATCTCTTGTAAACCCTAATCCTTACACTATAAAAGGAACCAAGGGTCATAGGTTTTAATCATATCATTCATTCACAATGTAAACCTAAAGTGTGTGTCGCACTAGACGTGGGATTCAATGTATACATGTCTAGTGGATGTTTGTTATTAATATAATGAACATCCCTATTGTTTTAATTCGTGTTCTTGTGCCTAAACACCTTGTTATGATCATTGTTCTTTTCCGCTATGTTATCATATGAACGATGATCAACCTAGATATAATGGTTCATAACCATTGAGTCAAACGATCTATAGGTTCCACAAAACACTTTAAAACCCAGGAGGAATAGAAACGTGTAAGCGACGGTAGTGGGGGTATTAGTAATTAAGCCAAACTTAGCCATAAGGGAGTGTAACATATCTAAGTCCGAGCGTGTCATACTCGACACAGGTGCCGCCGAACCCGAGGTACGAGGGAGCAAAGTAGACTTTCCGTGAACACCATTGTGGAGGTACCTGATATTTGCATTTTGTATAGGTTCTAAAGTCTCTCGATATCCTCTCGAATTGATCTTGGTTCTAAGTGGAATGATTGTTCTTGGTTACTAAAAAAAAGGGTTTAGTTTTCTAATCTACTAAAAAGTTTAAATGTATTAAAATGAAAACTCAAATCAAAAACAATTAATTTAATGATAATTAATAAAAACTTGAATTAAAATATTGGAATTAAAATTAAAATTAAACTTAAATAAAGAAATAATGAGAAATATTAAGACATACACAAAAAGAAACAGTAAGTAAGAAAATTGATTCGGAACTTTAACCTTGATTCGGAACGTTCATGCGGAAGTTTATCCGGAACTTCACCCGGAACTTGGTTCGGAACTTCGTTCGGAAGTTTGGCTCGGAAGTTGATCCGGAAGTTCGTCCGGAACTTTTGATCAGGAAGTTTATTCGGAACTTTCTACTGATTCGGAACTTTTAAGGGAAAAACTCATTCGAAAATTTTCAAAACACATTCATTCGGAACTTTAAAACTCATCCGGAACTTTTGTTCATTCGGAAGATTGGGTTCATCCGGAACTTCAGTTCATTCGGAAGATTAGGTTCATCCGGAACTTTCAGTTCGTTCGGAAGTTTTGCTTATTCGGAAGTTTTAGCTAAAGTGCTTCATGCAGAACTTTTTGTGTTCATTCGGAAGATTTGATTCGTCTGGAACTTTTAGTTCATTCGGAACCTGGGAATCGTTCAAGATCAGAAACTAAACCGAAGAACAAGGAAAATTATTTTAATCCAAAAATCAAACTAAATACTCAAAAAGGTTTTACCAAATTAACCACAAATCATCTAATAACCATAAGTAACAAATCCCAACAATAAAAACACAAATTCAACAACTTTTTAAAGATCAAATCAATTAAATAAGAACTTAAGAACTTGAATAAAAAGAGGATAGATGAACAAGATGAAATGGAAAGATTAAACAAGAACTTGTATTGATGATTAATGTTGAACAAGATAAAACAAAGATTAAAATTACAAGATTTGAAAAACAAAGATCAAAATCACCAAACACCCTAGTGGTGTTGGTGATGCTACGAAACAGAAAGGAGAAAAAAGTGGAGGAAAGAAAAACTAAAAACTGATGCAAAGTGTGTGAGGGGAACCCTTTATAGGTGTTCCCATTGGTTGGTGAGTGGGCTTTCTCCCGTTCTTCTTGTCTTCTCGTCTTTTCAGAAAAGTTGATGTTTTCGATTCTGATTCGGGATTTGTCGTCGATTAAATTCAACTCGTCTTTTAATTTCTTCGTTTAATAGACTTGAGTTTCTTCGACTTATGTAAATCTTCCATCTTTGGTCTTTTTCTTCGATAAATCTTCGAATAAGCCCAGTGACTTCAAATCTTTTGCATCTCTTGGACAATATACTTTATCTTGAGTCTTTTTCTTCGGTAAAACCCGTGCAATCCCATGTTTTCTTTAAAATTCATCCGGTTAGCTCTGAAAACACAATAAACACAAAACCACGCATAATTCCAAACAAATGATATAAAATACGTGTTTTGGTCTTGTTTTAGCCAGAATTAAGTGGTAAAAGGATGGGTGTTTACACACCTATCAAATCCCCTACACTTAACCATTGCCATGCCCTCATGCAATGCTTAGTGATAAAGCAAAATTTACACTTTTCTCACAATTAATCAACCTTGGCCTTATTAAATTACTACCAAACAAAAATTAAAGTACTAAGAGCAGATAAAACTTTTAAAAGAAACAAAAGGATAGAAAACCATTTTCACTTGAAAATAGCTATATGGAAATAACTTGCAAAGAGATCAATGACTTACATTAGGGCTTTGGTGCTGCGAAGATTTATCACCCTCAAGTTTCACGTTCCCCAAACTAAGCTTGAAAACGAGATCATTGTTATTATAAGTTAGTAAATCAAACACTTACACACATGGCTTAATTAAATGCTTAAACCCCCTTATTCCTAGGTGTATCTCTTATATTTTATTTTTGTCTTAGAATGATCATGAAGATGCATTTTTGGACTTATTTCGATAGTTTATTAAGGCTGAAAGCAAAGTAGGACGATTTGATCAATAGTTAGCTAAAGGACAAAATCTCTTAAAACTGCTTCTCGGGATATCAAAAAGTTCATATCTTGGCATAACTCGGTTCACGATTTGAGACCTTTCTCGGGCCGATATTTGGCATGTACTTCATACTTCATATCTTGAGAGACGTGCTTAAGATAATGGTCTTCTCATCGTAATAGAGTTTCTTCACTTGGAGACTTTTGAGGGGTACTCCAACTTTGTTGACCACGACTTCATGATTATTCTTCAATCTCTAATTGGGATTTCGAGATACAACGATCCGCCTCCTTTTCAGACTTGGATCTATTTATCCTCATACCTTGTTAGGGTCTTTTCGGATAGACTTCTCCATGATCTTTACGGGAGTTGATTGGTTTTCGTCGTGAGTCTTGATCCTTCATATTGACTTTGGGAATAATGCTTTTCACATCACCTTGGATCTTTAGCAATAAAATGGAATCCTCATGCCTTGTTAGGGCCTTTTCGGACTCGCCAATCTTCGCGCCCCGCTTCATAAGCTATGCCTTGGCTATGAACTCTTATCATTACCGAGCAACTTTTAAACGATCTTGGGCTAGAAGCTAAGTAACTTTTCAAATCGTACGACCTTACTTATTGCAGATAAATTATTAGCAAGTGATGGGAGAATAGGCAAATAATTACACCAAGTGAGCTTGTGCAAGAATACCAACTTATAATTGACTCTATCATTTATCGTCCTCCACAATTTAAAATCTCAAGTAATGAGACTCGTGGATACTTAGCCTAATAAACCCATTAAGGTCTACATGGTTAAGGATACTAGCTAGAATAAACTTGAATAAGTCTATTCGGGTTGAGTCAAAATAAACGCAACGGGCCTAATATGTCAAAGACTTCTAAACTAGCTACACCACTTTATTAATATTTTTGACTTTATTGCGGGATATATACATATGAAAGCAACGATAAAAATTTAAACATTACGACTAAATGGCCAAAGTTAATAAAAAATTTGAAAAATGTTGAAAAACATGATTTTCTGGTTAAATGAAGGCATTTTCATGGAAAAGTCCACTTAAAACTTCGATAGAAGTCCCCCCTACACTTAAGATAAACATTGTCCTCAATGTTTAAGCATGTGGGAAAAGTCTCCCCTACACTTATGACATTGTGCACGTTGGTTAAATCAAGTTAAGGAAGAGACGACTAACGTGATCAATTTCAAATGTGAGTATGAAGAAAATTGAATCACGATAGTTGAGAGATAGAACCGGATTTCGGATAACACGGGAGCATGGTTCTTCAAAGTTTCCAAGAGTGCACTAATCCCTGTAATCACATCACCACACACAAACAAACACCTATACAGGTCCCCCTACACTTAGGAGGTTAAAACATAAAAGGATAGATACTCGGGTTGCCTCCCGAGGAGCGCTTGTTTTTTATAACTGAGTCACGAGCTTGACCGAGTCTCAAGT
Organism: Glebionis coronaria; assembly: GCA_025667525.1. Classification (NCBI taxonomy): domain Eukaryota; kingdom Viridiplantae; phylum Streptophyta; class Magnoliopsida; order Asterales; family Asteraceae; genus Glebionis; species Glebionis coronaria. The sequence goes on along the minus strand of CM046877.1, from coordinate 18,219,339 downwards.
AACCGAGTCACCACAGTACACTCCAAAATTCTTTTCAATCCACGGTTGGATATTTCGGCTTGACCGTTGGTTTGAGGATGATAAGCGGTGGAAAGACGGTGATTGACACCATACTTCGCCATGACTCTTGCAAATTGATCGTTGCAAAAATGAGTCCCGCGGTCATTGATAATAGCACGAGGAACACCGAATCGAGCAAACAGTTGTTTCAAGAATTTACAAACCACCCTCGCGTCGTTAGTGGGTAAAGCCGTGGCTTCAACCCATTTGGAAACATAGTCAACAACGACAAGGATGTATTTGTTGCCTTTAGAAGAAGGGAATGGCCCCATAAAGTCGATGCCCCATACATCAAAGATTTCACATTCTTGTATGAAATTTTGAGGCATCTCATCTTTATGTGTGATCTTGCCTTGCTTTTGGCAAGAATCACAATGTTTAACCATCTCGTGAGCATCACGGTAAATGGTGGGCCAATAGAATCCCGAATCAAACACTTTTTTGGCTGTGTAGTTGGGACCAAAGTGACCACCGGTGGGTCCTTTGTGGCAAGCCTGGAGAATGTCCAAAGCGGCCGGTCCGTCAACACATCGGCGAATAATCAAGTCAGCGCATTGTTTGAATAGAAAAGGGTCATCCCAAAAGTAAGTCTTAACATCGTTCAAGAACTTCTTTTTTTTGTTGGGATGTTAACCCTTGGATGAGAACACCACCCGCTAAGTAGTTTGCAATATCCGCAAACCACGGGGTGCCATCGAGATTGAGATCTATAGACATTAAGGTCTCAAGGGGGAAAGAGTCATTGATCTCTTTGTTCGGATGATCCCCTTGATATGGATCCTCAAGTCTGCTCAGATGATCCGCGGCCAGGTTTTCGGCTCCTTTCTTGTCACGAATTTCAATGTTGAATTCTTGAAGGAGTAAAACCCAGCGAAGAAGTCTTGGCTTAGAATCATGCTTTGTCATCAAGTACTTCAACGCGGAATGGTCCGTGTATACGATAGTGGTGGAAAGGACAAGATAGGGGCGGAACTTTTCAAAAGCATAGACAACAGCTAAAAGCTCTTTTTCGGTTGTCGTATAATGCAATTGTGCCCCTGTCATTGTCTTGCTAGCATAGTGGATTGGTTGGAAGTGTTTATTCACTCTTTGGCCCAAAACCGCACCAATAGCAAAGTCGCTAGCATCGCACATCAACTCGAAAGGCAGCTCCCAATTAGGGGTAACCAAGACGGGTGCCTTAGTTAGCTTATCCTTAAGCGAGTTGAAGGCTTCAAGGCACTCTTTGGAAAAGATAAAAGGAGTATCTTTTTCCAAGAGGTGGGTCATCGGGCGAGCGATTTTAGAGAAATCTTGAATGAAACGATGATAGAAGCCCGCATGACCCAGAAATCTTCTCACACCCTTCACGGTTGAAGGTGGAGGTAATTTGGCTATGACGTCTACTTTAGCACGGTCGACTTCAAGACCGGCTTTAGAGATTTTGTGTCCTAGCACAATGCCTTCTTTTACCATAAAATGGCATTTTTCCGAATTTAGAACAAGGCGAGTGTCTTCGCACCGCTGAAGCATACGTTCCAAATTGGCAAGGCAAGAAGAGAAGGAATCCCCAAAGACCGAGAAATCATCCATGAAGACTTCCATGGTTTGTTCAACCATGTCATGAAAGATAGCTAGCATGCACCTTTGGAAAGTCCCGGGGGCATTGCATAAGCCAAAAGGCATTCTTTTGTAAGCAAATGTGCCATAGGGACAAGTGAATGTTGTCTTCTCTTGATCTTGGGGATCGATGGGTATCTGGAAGTAACCCGAGAAACCATCAAGAAAGCAGTAATATTCATTACCCGCTAAACGTTCAAGCATTTGGTCCATAAAAGGTAGAGGGAAATGATCCTTTCTCGTGGCATCATTGAGTTTGCGGTAGTCTATACAAACTCTCCACCCAGTGACGAGACAGGTAGGAATCAGTTCGTTGTTAGCATTGGGCACAACGGTGATGCCGCCTTTCTTAGGCACACAATGGATTGGACTAACCCATGGTGAATCCAAAATAGGGTAAATCATACCCGCATCAAGAAGTTTGATAACCTCTGTTTTGATGATTTCATGGATTTTTGGATTCACCCTTGGTTGGCTTTGAATTGTGGGCTTAAAGTCGTCCTCCATGAGAATTTTGTGTGTGGAGAAGTGAGGATCAATTCCACGAATGTCGGAGATTTTCCAAGCGATAGCTATTTTATGCTTCTTCAACACGGCGACAAGTCGGGCTTTTTCTTCTTCTTTTAGGTCCTTTGCGATGATGACGGGCGACTTCTCGTTGTCTTCAAGGAAAACGTACTCAAGATGAGGAGGTAGGTCCTTAAGCTCAAGAGTGGGAGGATCCTCAATAGATGGTGAAACAAACGATGGATCATCATTAGTCACCTCTTTAGGAGAAGTAGGAGCAATAGCAGGAACCGTCGGAGATAGAGGAGAAAGATTGTCTTCTTTGAGAATGTTTTTAATGAGGCGGAGATCTTCATCCCAATTGGTAGTAGAAGCGTCATTGTCTAAATTCACATCTCCCATGGTGGCTTCCAAATCTTTCCAAAGGAAATCACTTTCTCCAAATAGAGATAGTGATGAGTCGATAGAGGAAACGGTCTCAACATTGGGAAGAGAAGTAGGAATACTTTTACAAGCATCTTTGAAGTGTTCTTCACAAGCCTCATCAAGAACGTCAATACAATTAACACTCTCGTATGAATAAGGCTGTTTAGAAAGCTTTCCCATGTTGAAGACGATCTTATCGTCACCCACTCTCATGATAAGCTCATCGGCTTCAACATCGATTAGAGTGCGACCGGTCCTCAGGAATGGACGACCAACGATCAATGGCACACGAGGGTCCATGTCGTAGTCAACAACGACGAAATCAGCAGGAAAAGTGAATTTGTCGACTCCTACAAAGACGTCTTCGGCTATTCCCATTGGATAAGCAACCGTACGGTTAGCTAATTCCAAAGTCATTTTGGTGGGGACTAGCTCAGGGAGAGATAATTGCTTCCAAACGCTTAGAGGCATTAGATTAATACTGGCACCTAGATCGGCTAGGGCCATGCAATTCTCTACTCCCGGGAAGTTGCAAGGGATTAGGAAACGACCCGGATCACCAAGCTTGGTTGGCAATTTCCTTAAGAGCACTGCAGAGCAATTCTCATTAAGTTGGGTGTTAGAAATATCAAGAAGGTTCTCCTTGTCGTTTAGAAGATCTTTGAACTTCTTAGCGTATTTGGGCATGTGAGCGAGAGCCTCGGCAAAGGAGATGTTAAAATTCAATTGTTTAAACATTTTGAGAAAGTTTGAAACTTGAATATCATCCTTGCTCTTTTGCTTCTCTTTCCTCAACCTTGAAGGATAAGGTATATTGGATGAAGAAGAAGGCTTTAGGGGAATAGGATCACTCACAACCACGGGTGGTGGGGAAATGGGGGTAGAAGGTGAAGGAGGCGGAGAAATTGGGGAAGTAGAAGGATGAGTAATAGGAGCAGGTGACTCGTTCTCCTTAGTCACAACCACGGGTGGAGGTATAGGAAGCTCGGGTGCCTTGGTACCTTTGCCACTGCGAGTGGTGATTTCTTTCATCTCCCCTCTTGGATTCGCAACGGTGTTACTCGGAAGAGTACCCGAAGAAGAGGGTTGATTACCTTGGAAGAAACTAGCCATCATGTTCTTCAAGTCATTCGTTTGACTATCCAAAGTATTTCTCATGTCGGCTCTCAAATCGTTCCCTTGTTTGACCAAGTCTGCTTTCAGGTTGAGCACTTCCTGCTGAAGATTTACCACGATCACATCGTTAGTCCTCATATAAGTTTCCACTTCTTGGTGAAGAGCGGGGGGTTGGATGGGAGGGGCATTGTATGCGGGTGGTTGATAAGCAGGTTGCTGGTATACTTGGTTGTTTCGTTGAGGTGGTTGTTGCTGCTTGTGAGGAGGGATGTATGGTGTACGAAGTTGTTGTTGTTGAGAAGGGCGGTTGAGGTTTTGTTGTTGGTTTGGGTTGGTAGGAGGAAAACCGGGTGGGGAAAGATAGTTGTTAGAGCGGTAGCTAAGCAAATTACGGTCACCTTGAGGTCTAGCTTGATAAGCGGGTTGAGGATAGGTGCCATAAGCTGCATTCACATTCTCAGCAGGGTAGTCTTGGGTGGCAGTACAAGTGGTGTAAGAGTGAGGACCCCCGCATATCTCGCATGGTTGGCCAACAGCATTGACTTGAGCGTTTTTAGCGTTGTTGCTGTTGTTGTTGCTGACGGTGTGGGTAACAAGCGATTCAAGAAGCGTAGTGATTTTGTCAAGTCGCTTATCGCTGTCACTAGTGCTAGCACTAGCGACATTGGTCCGAACACTCTTGGTTTGCACACGAGACTTATTCTCAATGATATCCCAAGCAGCATTGGAAGTCTTAGCCAAAAGATTACCCCCCCCCCCCCAAGGCACTGTTTAGTGAATCTTGGGCACTCATGCTTGAACCATTGTAAAAAGTATTAATTTGATGTACTTTGGTAAAACCATGTTGTGGGCATTTTCTTAAAAGATCTTTAAAACGATCCCAAGATTCACTGAACGACTCATCGTACTTTTGTTCAAAATTTATGATTTCATTCCGCAAAGCGGTAGTACGAGAGGGTGGGAAAAAGTAATTGATAAACTTGGTTTCCAAATCCGTCCACGAGAGAATACTCTGTGGCGGTTCCTTAGCAAGCCAATGCCGGGCTTGTCCCTCTAAAGAAAAGGGAAAAAGTTGTAACCGGATTACCTCTTGTGGAACACCATTGAATTTGACCGTGTTAGTGAGTTGCAAGAATCTCTTGATGTGGTCGTGTGGATCATCAATGGTACGCCCCAAGAATGGTCGAGCAGAGAACATCTGGATAAAGCCTGATTTGAGCTCAAAGTTGTTGGTGGCAATTGGAGGTATGACAATTGGATCAGTGTTGCCGTCTACATGAGCTTGCAGCAGTTCAATCATCGGGCGATTATCCGGAAGAGGCTCGTTGTTGTTGTTATTATTCATGTTGTTGAAAGGTGGGTTGTTGTTGTTATTATTGTTTGGAGGTGGTACACCGGCCATGTCTAAGTGATCGAGAGGCTCGGGCTCTTGATAAGACGTGGATCGAGTGCGCATACACCTACAAAAGAACGAACAAAGAAAAGCAAAGCAAAAATATTTTTGGTTTTTACGTTCTTTAATTTTTTTTATTTTTGAAAATTTTATATTTTTTTTGGATTTTTGAAAATTTTTGCGAAAAAGTAACGTTCCCGGTGAACGGATACCAAAATCCAAGATCTCACAAAAAACTTTTGATCTTAACGAGAAGAGCCGGCAGCGGCGCCATTTGATATTTGCATTTTGTATAGGTTCTAAATTCTCTCAATATCCTCTCGAATTGATCTCGGTTCTAAGTAGAATGATTGTTCTTGGTTACTAAAAAAAGGGTTTAGTTTTCTAATCTACAAAAAAGTTTAAATATATTAAAATGAAAACTTAAATAAAAAACAATTAATTTAATGATAATTAATAACAACTTGAATTAAAATATTGGAATTAAAATTAAAATTAAACTTAAATAAAGAAATAATGAGAAATATTAAGACAGACACAAAAAGAAACAGTAAGTAAGAAAATTGATTCGGAACTTTAACCTTGATTCGGAACTTTCATGCGGAAGTTTATCCGGAACTTCACCCGGAACTTGGTTCGGAACTTCGTTCGGAAGTTTGGCTCGGAAGTTGATCCGGAAGTTCGTCCGGAACTTTTGATCCGGAAGTTTATTCGGAACTTTCTACTGATTCAGAACTTTTAAGGGAAAAACTCATTCGGAACTTTTCAAAACACATTCATTCGGAACTTTAAAACTCATCCGGAACTTTTGTTCATTCGGAAGATTGGGTTCATCCGGAACTTCAGTTCATTCGGAAGATTAGGTTCATCCGGAACTTTCAGTTCGTTCGGAAGTTTTGCTTATTCGGAAGTTTTAGCTAAAGTGCTTCATGCGGAACTTTTTGTGTTCATTCGGAAGATTTGATTCGTCCGGAACTTTCAGTTCATTCGGAACCTGGGAATCGTTCAAGATCAGAAACTAAACCGAAGAACAAGGAAAATGATTTTAATCCAAAAATCAAACTAAATACTCAAAAAGGTTTTACCAAATTAACCACAAATCATCTAATAACCATAAGTAACAAATCCCAACAATAAAAACACAAATTCAACAACTTTTTAAAGATCAAATCAATTAAATAAGAACTTAAGAACTTGAATAAAAAGAGGATAGATGAACAAGATGAAATGGAAAGATTAAACAAGAACTTGTATTGATGATTAATGTTGAACAAGATAAAACAAAGATTAAAATTACAAGATTTGAAAAACAAAGATCAAAATCACCAAACACCCTAGTGGTGTTGGTGATGCTACGAAACAGAAAGGAGAAAAAAGTGGAGGAAAGAAAAACTAAAAACTGATGCAAAGTGTGTGAGGGGAACCCTTTATATAGGTGTTCCCTTTGGTTGGTGAGTGGGCTTTCTCCCGTTCTTCTTGTCTTCTCGTCTTTTCAGAAAAGTTGACGTTTTCGATTCTGATTCGGGATTTGTCGTCGATTAAATTCAACTCGTCTTTTAATTTCTTTGTTTAATAGACTTGAGTTTCTTTGACTTATGTAAATCTTCCATCTTTGGTCCTTTTCTTCGATAAATCTTCGAATAGGCCCAGTGACTTCAAATCTTTTGCATCTCTTGGACAATATACTTTATCTTGAGTCTTTTTCTTCGGTAAAACCCGTGCAATCCTATGTTTTCTTTAATATTCATCCGGTTAGCTCTGAAAACACAATAAACACAAAAACCACGCATAATTCCAAACAAATGATATAAAATACGTGTTTTGGTCTTGTTTTAGCCAGAATTAAGTGGTAAAAGGATGGATGTTTACACACCTATCAGTACCGATAAGCCTCTCCAAACCGACAAGGACCCTTCACAAAACTCCAACATGGGCGGTTTATTTTCTACAAAGAAGGACCACGACTAACAATAGAATTTGATTTAGCCAGTAAAACCATAGGAGAAGCGGATGTAGCATCAACAAGAGGGGTTTGAACCCTCGACTTCAGGCACATCTCATGAGTAGTGAACAAAGATCTAACAATTTTGAGATCGGGAAAAGGTTCTCAACTAACTATAATAGTAGAGATAGTTTCATAGGTTGAAGGTAATCCCTCAAGCGCGAATGTAACAATATCATCGTTGCTAAGAGAAGAACCAAGACCTATAAGAACCAAAACAATAGACTCTATCATTTAAAAATACCCGTCAATAGATAAATCCACAAGCTTCAAGTTGCGTAGTTCAGCTTTCAAAGCCATAGCACGCGGGCGCTTGTTTTCTTGAAAAATAGCTTCAAGATGTGTCCATGCATCCTTAATAGTAGTAGGGTTATGATCGACCTAGCATTTCCTTAGTGATAGAGAGAGCATGGAGAACAACCAAGACCAAATGATAAAATCAATATTGGTCCATTCCGCATCCTCAGGTGGTGTTTCCTGAGTAGGCGTAGTAGATGACGAGACCACCAGATCTATAAGATGATCCAAAATTCCATAACCATGACATAAGTGAGAAAAGTAGTACACCCATGAAGAATAATTCATCGCATCTACATCGAGTATTTTAGGAACAAAAGTGGTTAAATGATTCATAGCCATGAGTTTATCGGATAGGTTAAGGGCTGGTGTGACGGGTGGGTTGGCGTTTGTCATGGTTTAGGGTTTATTGCTTTATGGTTTGTAAGATTGAGGGTTTGTAAACTGGAGAGACAACATGGGAGAGAGCAAATCAATCATTGACCGAATCTTTAATTGTTAATAACAGTAGCTAAACTTAGCCAAGAATCGTCAACTAAACTTAGTCGAAAACACCACCGAGAAATATTCGGCATACGAGTAGGTGGCTAAACATAGCCTACGACTAAACTTAGTCTACGACTAAACTTAGTCGAAAAACTATAAATAAACAGAAACTGAGAACTAAAAAAACGAAATGCAAATCGGCGGAAACGTGTTGGTTTAGGATTGAGGAAGCGTATTGGCTGATACCATGTAGGAGAATATAATGTTTATTATTGTATTTGATCGATCCATAATGAATGACTAGGCGATTACCCACGCAAAGCAGCGGGATTGCTTAGCGCGACAGATAATTGACGAAACGTTATATCGCAACAAGAACAAATTTTAATTGCAAACTGTCATTCAAATTTTAATTGCAAAGTTTCGTTTGGTTTGGTTGACCCAACGCGAACCCGAACCTGAATTCGATTAGGATTGTCGGGTCGGGTTTAATCGGGTTTAATTGGAAAGAACACTTATCGGGTTAGTTTTAACCGAACCCTATAACTCGATACGTATTGTTGTGGTGTCGGGTTGGGGTTATATTATTTATCTTATTGTGTTATCGGGTCAACCCGACATAAGCCGATATCTTAAAAATACTTGCTTCACATATAATGTCTAATAGTGTATTTTCGTAAAAGTATGCTAAGAAGTAAGGAAAAAGAAGATATGGAGAAAAAGGAACATAAGTTGCGGAATTGTCTGGCGGCATATAATTAACGATACAATATTTTGAGGGAAGACTAAAATGCAATGAAAAGTCTCATGTCATACGATAATTCAACTATAGATAAATTCTCAAATAAGCATGTATCTCTTTACCAATATAAAAAACATCTGGTAAAACTTAAAGTGAAACATTACATCAATTCATTTCTAAATTATAAGATTCAAATCTAACAATGAACGTTACTTGTCGCGTAAAAATTTCTGGTACACGACATTTGAAGTGTAGACTATTTTTTCACCAAACTCTATCACTCGTTTCAATAAAACGTTGGTAGTTGAATGAGATATCCTTTTGATAATTAACTCTTATATGTGATATCTTTATCCAGTATAAATTAGTCTCTTGTGAATCTTTGATGGTGAAAAATGTGTCACGAGATTTGTAGACCCACGCTTTGCTGCCCGATGTTTGTATCGAATAGTCTTATATGAAAGATAGGCGTAAATTTTCAATGTGGTGTACATAAAAACAAAGGAAAAATCAAATTTTGATCAGGTGTAGAGCCTTGAAATTGTTAATATAGATAAACAATTGGCAAGTCATGTTATATTAATAGAAGAAGTATTGAAGACCTGCGCTTCGCTACGACGGGTCTTCTTTACTGTGTTTTGTTTTGCATTCTTAAATACACAAACATGTACCACGAACATACGGAAGCTATCTCGTAAGATTGCATCTAAATATATTTAGCGTTTTGATATCTTGACACGGAAGCAGGTCGGCATAACCTTGAAACATAAATAGATAGTATGTTACGGTACATCATATCTTGACCATTTCAAATATATAGAATTGAGCATTCCGTTCTGTAAATGTTAAGCGGTTGTGTGAGTTTATAACCAATACAAAATGAGCACATGTCCATGAAGTATTAAGTCACCCTCATCTCTTTAAGTTATCGGCCTCGAACTTAACTTGAATTATGCAAGCTCCAACCTAATCTACAAATACAAAGGGTGTTATATCAAGCGGGAAAACAGAAACACATACAAAATAAAAGATTGATGATAAAAAACACTTCTAAAAAAACTGTACTCAAACAAATGATACTCACCCACAGAGGGACGAAACACGTTGATGTCTTTTACAGCAAGATCATTTTAATTTAACATGCATCCATACATTCAGAATTCATTCAAACATCAAAAAATGTGATAATTGTATGAACACAGTGAAATAGTATCCAACGAACATTAACCTTATAAATCAGCCCACAAAATACATTTAGAAAAATTCATACCCAGACACCCCTTGTTGCAGGTAGCAGATCACGAACAACAGTGGATGTTCGTCCACGTAAGCATTATTTGCATCAAAATGTTGTGGTGTTTGAAAAATTGAATATTGTTCTTGAAGGGAGAAGTTATCTACTCCCTCTGTCTCTAAATAAATTTCCACTTTGACTTTTTACGGTCTTTTTTGTTCAACTTTGACCTTAAATATTTACATTTGTGTTATATAATACTTGAAGAAATTATATCAACGAAAAATTCATTTAAAACCCAATCTATCCATATGTTTTGCATCAAGTATTATATAACACAAACGTAAATATTTAAGGTCAAAGTTGAACAAAAAAGACCGAAAAAATCAAAGTGGACATTTATTTAGGGACGAAGGGAGTAGTGAAAATTCATCTTTCTATTATAGAAAGAAGATGCGTGTAGAAAAATGTGTATTCAAGGTTCTGATTCAGAATTTTTCGCACATAGCCACCGGCCAAATCTATGAGCAAGCCCTGTGGATTAGTCAACCCCTTACTAAAGAATAAATTTAAATAGACTGTGACTAAATGTCTATCCGAAGTCCGAACCCCATTATCTTTAATAGCGCATACAGATTCCACAACTTTTTATTCTCATTTTCAGAGTTTCCCAAACTGCGCATATGCAAACGCTTCCGCAACAGTGTATAACTATGCTATTTTTAATAACTACTAAACTCTGATTTAAGATGAGAAAATTTCTCATTATCATTTCACTATTCTTACATCTGTAGAGTGAAAACCACATAACTAATAGATCATTAGACACACACTACATTCTTATATATTTTTTCCAGGCTTGGCCGTGTTGATTTATCCTAGAGCCTGTGGCTACAATCAACATGAATAACTATTAACAAAACAGAATATAAGGGTGTGCAGGGTTTGACATTTGAAAATTTTGGTGCTGTGAAGTCAAATTAATAAGGCATGATTAAGAATAAGCACATCTCGGCCTTTGTGTCAGTTTCTTCGAGTCTTTTCGTTATATCCTATCCAATATATTCTAAGTCGAAAAACGCCCATGGAGAACTTGAAGATAAATGGGTCAAGGCCTGCTAATATTATGGTCATAGTATAGATATGAAAAATAAACACATATTTTTCTTAATCTGGGTCGTAACTACAATTTCTGTTTTCAACAAATTTATTTTAACTTTGCGTCTATGTACATTCCTGTCCTCCTATCTGAATACTGGAATGGAAAGAATGTTTATGATCGCAATATATGTTCTTAAGTTCACGTATATCCATTATAAGACTTTGGGCTGGTAGTAATTAGGCACTACAATCACATATGTTACATCACATTCAAATATATATCAAGGAAAAACCACATTCAAATATTTTTTTACTATTTTCCAATAACTTTCAAACTACGATTGACATTCAGAGAAAATAGAGATTATAGTATCTTTGGAAGGCACCTGATTCAGAACCGGGCGTGACTCACAAACTACAATAGTTGAGTGAGCGGCGTGTGCAATCCGTGTGGGACTCACTTGTAAGTGAGACTGTGGATGGACATCCCTTTACACGGGTTATAGTAGCTGTGGAGTGCATAAGCAACATAACCCAATATAATCAGAAAGTCCGAAATCACCTAGATTAGGGTCGACTACAAAATCATTATGAGCAGCGTCGATACCTGGCTGCAAGAAGGAACGACCAACTGCTCGACTTTTTTTAACTTTTAAATTACTACATTCAATACTATTTCTCTTTGACCTGATAGGAAAAAACCAGCTCATCTGCAATAGAAAGAATAGAAAAAAATTTATATTGCACAGCTGTAAAAGTCAAGGCTTTGTGTATCTTATGATGATTTTATATAGGTGGTATCCGTCCAAACCCGTTTACTTCATACTAATATACATGTGACAACAATACCGAAACGTATTAGGTATTTTAAACCTTTAGAAACTGACATAAACAAATAAATGTGCATCATTATCTAATTTAATATAATAACCAGTTATAAATCATGATTATATTTATCCAAATTAAGCTCGTAGACCTGAAATGTAGGATTATTGTTTCGTACTTACCTTTTAAGCAAGGTTTCTTTAATACATTATGACGACACTTGTTCTACAAAAAAAAAAGAATTCTACGTGTTAGATTAACATATTAACATAAGACTGATATTACTATTAATTGTGTTTATGTAATTATCAGATGATTAAGCTGCTGATGTATTAATTAGTGGTTATACTAATTCCATACACCTGGAAATTCTAATGCTAAGGAGGTATACATAAGGCTAAAAGCGGGCTAAATAATTTACTAATCTAAAATCCACCTAAATAAGCAATCAATTATCTAGTATTTGATACATTAACTAAATTACTCACACGTCTAATTAAACAAAATAATACACATGGAATTAAAATTATAATTCAAATATAACCCACAAATATAAAAACAAACTGAAAGAGCCATATATATATATGGTAGAAAATAGATTCATAAACAATTTGCACACCACTTTAAAAGCAAACTTATGAAATCTTACATAATGGCGTGTTGTGTTTCAGTTTACTAGAGTCCCGGTATCGATACTCGCTTAGTAGTTGCATACCTTGTTTGTCCTTTATCTTTAAGTTGATAAATAACGAGTCGTCCAGGACTGAAACGATACCACGCTAGATTAGCAGAACCTTCATTCTCATCTATCGCACCAGGTCAGCAGAACCTTCATTCTCATTTGTCATACCCAAAGGCTTTCTCCTCTCAGCACCTTTAGTAAGTGTTCATAAAAGCATGTGTCACACAAGGGTACAAATGCACCTCGTATGGATTCCCCGAAGCCTTCTGTTTTTGTCCAAGACCTTTAGCAGCCTACAAAATAATCACATATATCACATAAATTCAAAGAGGGCACAATTTTCGTTTTCTAACTAAATGTGATCCAACTTTTGCAAGCATCATACACGTAAAAAATAATTAAACATTCAACATTTTCATTAGTGCACATTGAGTGTGTCTATGAGGAATTTCCATGTCTAATTTAGACCTTGCAAATACCCATGGAGTGATGTGCTTCGGGTCCAAGGCTTTGAGATACCCATGTGATTAAGACAGAATATGCAGAACCAATGTCTTTAGGCTACATTTAGCAGTCCTTCAAAAACTACACGTTAACCAAACACGCCAGGTTTCTCTATCCATTTTGGATACTTCGCTTAGGCATATATGTGGTAAGGTGGTCAAGCGATGTCATTTTTACGTGTAATCCTTCAAATAACAGGAGTGGACAAACACTCAAACACATGTCTGCCTGGTTATATAATTATAACAAGTTTTTTAGTTATCTACTTCTAAGAACTATAAGGACCATATAGTTATATAGGATCCCTAGTTATATATACATCCAAACATTACGGGTTATTTAACAAGCTTAAGCTTAATTATATAATACATTATGTGTCGTTAAAAAGATTCCTAAAACATCATCTAAGCTTTTCATAATAAGCTGGCCCAAAAAAGCCTACTGAAACATAATACAAGCAGGAAAAAGTGGGCTTATTAAGATAAGCCGAACTAAATAAGCTTACACAAATGCAGATTATTACCAAACACCAGTCATATATGAAAATAATAGTAGTACACCTTTAATATCTTGGTTGAACAAAATCTTGTCAATAACATGTTTTCTAGTAGGATCTTCCCCTCTTGTCACCTAACAACCATATGGTCCTCCACTCTTGACCCAAAAAATCATCGTTAAAAAACAATACAACGCATTCCAGTAAATAAGACAAAAAAAGATGATAAAACAAACATTTTATAATAAGAGATAGAGATTAAACCTTGCCGTAAGTTATTTCAATAATCAGCGACCCACCAGAACCACAATAAAATTGACCAAAACCATGCTATAAACCATGTTATACTAATAATTAAATCAACAAAATACATATAATGTATGTACCTAATCAATCAACATGGATTGATGTTTTTCTAATGATTCAATTTGTAGGCATCGTGGTGGCGGCGGTAACCATACATTTTTTCCAAACAAACAAACAATACTTTCAACCGGAACTACCTAAAACCACTTAAACCATCGAAGATGGTGGCGGATTCGGCAGATCAAGGAGGACGTAATATGATTGTGGCGGCTGTGTATTATTTTAGGGTTTAGAGAAACAAATAAGATGGTTGTGTGTGTTTTTTATGTGTGATTATATCGATGTTTGAAAAAAGTCAGAAGTGTTAAACATGGAAATGTTAGAATCCATTATTGCCATAAATATAAATGTTGAAAACAAAAGGATGTCAACTTTGTAGAAAAGAAAATGTTAGAATTCAATATTGCCTAAATAAATGTTAAAAAAAAATACATACACTCTTTATAAGTAGTAGGGATAGGGATTACGTCGAGTATATATACAAATATAACCCAAGATGGGCCAGGCCTATAAACCACTTACAAACCGACGTTAACAGAACTGCACATAACCTATATAAAGAGAAGCCCAAGTGGCCCAAGCGTTTTTCGGGGAAGATAATAAATCTATAAATAAAAATTCGTTAGATAAACTTCCATTCACCCGTCAACGAATAATCAAAAACCCTAATAATGAGCATCTCCAAAATCAGATTTTCTGACCACATACCCATCGAAATCGAAGTGGAAATCATCAAATGGCTTCCTATCAAATCATTGATTAAGTTCAGGTGCGTTTCAAAAGCATGGAAATCACTTATTGATAGCTCTGAGTTTATAGTTGATCACAACGCCGCATGCCACACACGGCCACAGCATCGTTTACTAGTAAGCTATGTTGATTTTGAGCGTAAATATGTTTCGATTGTAGATGATGAAACTTTCAGAAAACAGAAGCTTTCAGTAAGTCTCGAATCTGTACGGAGAATACTTGGTAGCTCTCAAGGATTGTTTTGCTTTTTTTATATTCTATATAGAAAAGATTCTTATGCAACTCTAGATGAATCTAATAGTATAAATATGGCTCGCCTTTGGAATCCTACAATTAGAAAATCAGTTGATATTGTTGTTCCTCATGTGTTCGATGATGCACGCCTTAAAACTGTTGTTGGTTTTGGGGTTTGTCCAAACACTTGCGACCCTATGCTTGTCAAGATTACATTTATGCGTAGTCTTCTATCTGAGTCGGAAACTACGCCTACGCAAGTTGAAGTTTTTACATTGAGATCACAGGTTTGGAAAAGTCCATGTAACGAGCTACCTCGTAAATCAGTTTTCTTCACACATAATCAGGTTGTTATAGATAAGTTTATTTATTGGCAGGCATATGATAGGATATATGTTGTTGATAAACTTCAGTCGTTTAATCTGATTATGTCATTTAATATGATAAGCCGAGAGTTTACAGAGGTACGCCTCCCTCATAATTTAGCATTCAAGTGCCGCGACAATAATGATTTTCATATATCTAAGCGAAGTGACTCTCTCGTTGTGATTCAATGCGACAAAGAAGCCGATAAACGAGTTTATAGTGTTTGGATGATGAACGATGGTGATTCAAAATCATTTACAAATCTCTTCATCATTAACCCACCACATGAATCAATACAAAAGGTACTTGGATTTAGGAAGAGTGGCAAACCAATAGTTTCAAGAAAACATGTTTGTCTAGATGTGGATACACTGTTTGTCTATGAACCATACTCAAAACACATGGAATGTATTGAGATTTCTGGAGATTTTTGGTCATTCTTTGTGAGTCCCTACATGGAAACACTACTTTTGCTTGATCATTAGCATGCAGTTTTTAGCTCGATATAAGTTGAGGAAGTACAATGATAATGGCACCATTGCAAAGTGTGGATCTTAGAACAAACGACTTCTGGAGTAGACAAGCAAGATTTGGATCACTGTGCAATATAAATGCAGATCGATTACTATACCAAATGTTTTTTTTGTGGACTCGCACCGGTAAAAGATGGATTATCACATGTTAATTAAGAGCTAAATGCATAACATATAAATTGATCTTTATGTTACTACAGAGATCATTGTTTCTAGAACTAGTGAGAATATAATGTAATTACTATTTGCATATTACTTAATCAAACCATGTACCATTTATGCATGTTGATTTTGATCCATCACAGTAGGGTTTCATTTTCCATGCTTGTGCATAAAGCAAATAATGTAGTTGGCCTCAGTAACAATTTTCAGAAGTTGTAATATTTTAGAAGATTTAAAACAAATTTAGCTTTATTTTCCATAAACTGGTACAAATATAAAACATGGTTCCTTTCAGTCTAATCATGATATCAAGAATAGAAAGCACAAGAATGTAATGTGACCACAAGAGCTTTCACATCGAAGCTCTTGTTATATGTATGTAAGAAGATCTGAAGATCCATAACTTAACAAAATCAAGAGAAACCATATTTCTTGATTAACTTAGGCGCACTTGATACCACTTGGGACTTTCTTGCCACATGCATTAAGAAGCAAGCTAAGAGAGACGGGCACATTA
Source organism: Glebionis coronaria (assembly GCA_025667525.1). Lineage (NCBI taxonomy): Eukaryota > Viridiplantae > Streptophyta > Magnoliopsida > Asterales > Asteraceae > Glebionis > Glebionis coronaria. The sequence goes on along the minus strand of CM046877.1, from coordinate 18,202,941 downwards.
ATGTTGATCCCCAGCCGTGCAAAGGCAAACTGCGGCATCAGTATCAGCAAGGCCTTCGATAAGGGTGCAACATGGCTTAACAGGCGGAGAACCAAGTATGACTCCAACCGAGCCGCCGAGCAAATCTGCACACACCCCAAGTTTGAAGATGTGTTTAGGGCAAGTAGTAGGCTTTGGTGTTAGAGCATGAGGAGTGGTCACTCCAAGTGGGAGTGTTTTCGGGTGCCACGTCACCGAAACTCACTCACTCACTCACACAAAAAAAACGAGGGAGTGGTCACTTGGAGTGAAGTGATTTCAGGACCCACTTTTTTTTAATTTCTCACTTTTTTAAATAACTAAATTTATTTCATAAATAAAAATAACTATTACAATCCTAAAAAAAAAAAAAAATTCGAATAAAAAAAAATACGAATAACAAAAAAAAACGAATAACAAAAAAAAATACGAATAACAAAAAAAAAAAAAATCGAATAAATTTGAAAGTTGTGTGGAAAAAATGATATAGGAAATGATGTATATATAGAGTTTAAAAATGAAATTTAAAAAAAAATATATATATATATATAGCCGTTACATGTTTTTTGGGAAATTTTTTTTTTTTTTTTTAAATATAGCCGTTAGAGCTTTTTAAAAAAAAAAAAAAATAATTAAAACGGCTAGTAGCCGTTAGTTTTTAAAAATTTTTGAATTTTTTTTTTTTTTTTTTTTTTTTAAGTTTCACGCCAAGTGGGTTGGCTCACTTGGGGGGTTCGCGCCGTTGTGGTTTCCACGCAGCGGAGTGGCCGCGCCGCGAAAAACCGGCCGCGCCGAGCGACCACTCCTTATGCTCTTAGTGTTGGCGATGGTGTTGGTTTTGGTGTTGGTGTTGTTGGCGTTGGCTTCGGTGTTGGTGTGGGTTTTGGCTTGGGGGTCGTAGGAGTTTCACACGTACAATCCACCACTAACTGTGGCAAAAAAGAGCAGATTGAGAGCTAGAAAGAAAGCTAGTGAAGTATTGGTTTGTGAAAGTAAGTTCTTATTACAAGTTGATGAGTGGGATAGGGGTTTATATAGGAGCAAATGGGTGAGAGAGAAGGTTAAATTATGCATGCACGTCAACGTCGTAGTAAGCAATTGGGCATATTATTTAATAACTAGGTAATACTACATATCTTATCAATCTATACCGTAGAATAGATAGTTTAACATCTCTTTCAATTCACACTTCAACACTTTCACAATTCACCACTTTTAGTATGTAAATGTAAATATATACGGAGTATTTATTTTTGTTTGCTAAAAACGGCAAGGAAAACAAGCTTCGCAATCAAATGGTGGTGATTCAATTCTGGTTTCAAACAGTTGTAGGTGCAAATGATACATTAATGCTTATTTCCATAATTTAACTTTTTTCCATTCCATGTTATTTCATAAAACACTTAAACTCTTATAAATATGAAATTTTCTAATAATACCAATTCCAGCCGTAATAGAAGCGATAAAATCTTTGAATTTTTAGCCATATTAGTAAAGTCAAACTATTGAGGAACAACGCGTGAACACACAAACACCACTTAAAAAGAAATTTTAGTCCAAATTCGAGAAATTATTATTTTTTATATGCGATATTGTAACCAAAAGCATGAACAGCATATCTAAAATTTCCGCAAGAGTGTGATGGGCTAGATTAATAATAACCACAAAATTCCATATGTCGATGCATATTTACAAAGGTAACAAGTTGTACTGTGATTAAGTGTGATGGCCTAGATCAAAATGTTTTTCAAGTTGAGTGTATGTTGTCTTCATTCTAGCTACGTACACTTTTTTCATCTTATTCATACTAAACGTCCGTGACTGGCTTTGTTCTTGTTATTGTGCGTCTTGTGAGTTATCATCAAGTCGTCCTTCATCATGAATTTGATCCGATCCGATCCATTTCATTTGAATCTTTTCTCAGTCGTAAGTGATATATGGAAAAAGATGTGTTATCTGAATTTACATCCATATTGATGATACGTGTTGCATGTGTTACAAAATGAGTTGTAAAAGACGTAGTTCATAATACGTATAAATTTATGAGTATGTTCTTTCTTGTGTGAAGTGAGATTGATCGTTTGGGCCAAACGAGTCGTCAAAGCTTGATATAGAATCTATACAAAAATGTCGTCGCTAGCTAGCACCAATGAATCAAAATTACGGTATCCGGAACAAATCAACAAATATCACATTCACCACTAAAATGTAACCAATGTTTCTTGACAGAAAGATATGCATCATGTTACATAGGTGACCCAGATCCATAAGATCTACATATTATGTGGTTTGCGCTCGCACCTACTGATGAATACTGGAACAAGTGCTAGTTAACTAGAAAACCCCAGGACCGTACGTATCTGACCCTTCTCTGGCCACCCTGACATGTACACATGCAGCGAATAGAAAATCATTTGCTATTGTTGTTCCTCTTGTGTTAGCACTCAAGCGTCGCGACATTGGTTTTCATATATCTAAGCGAATTGAGTCTCTTGTTATGATTTACTGCAAAATAGATCGATTGGATGATGAACGATGGTAATCCAAAACCGTTTTCAAATCTTTTCACCATTAACCCACAACTTGAATCAATACGAAAGGTACTGTGATTTAGGAGGAGTGGCAAACCTACAATTTTATGAAAACATGTTATTTCTGGATGTGGATACACTGTTTGTATATGAACCATACTACTACTTTTGCTTGATCATTAGCATTAATGCTGTTTTTAGCTTGATATAAGCTGAGGACTTACAACGATAATGGCACCATTTCAAACTTTAGAGCTTAGTACAGGCGACTTTTGGAGTAGCCGACAAGCATGGATCGAGACTGAAGTGCAATTATAATGCAGATCGATGAATGTAATCTCAATTTTTTCCAAAAACCTGTTGGTTCAGCCTATTTTTTATCCATGTTATGAAATGACCCACTTCACCCGATCCATTGATTAAATATGAACCAAATGAACCCAATAGAAACTATCTGGGTCAACCCGCATTGTCGGCGATATACGATAGATCCATGGATTTTCATAAATCCAAGTATTGTTTCCACTTATAAAAGAAAACAATGCAAGATCGTATATACGATGTGAATACTCAAAACAAAATGGATTTTATTTTCCATAAACTGGTACACATACAAAACATGATTCCTTTCGATCTAATCATGATAACAATAATAGAAAACACAAAATGAAATGTAACCACGAGAGCTTTCACACCAAAGCTCTTGCTATATGTATAGAAACCAGATATCTTGATTAACTTAGGCGCACTTGAAACCACTTGGGACTTTCTTGCCACATGCATTAAGAAGCAAGCTAAGAGAGACGGGCACGTTAAGATTGATCCCCAGAACATTAGCTTTAATGGCCGTGCATAGGCATACTGCGGCATCAGTGTCAGCAAGGCCTTGGATAAGGGTGCAACATGGCTTAACAGGTGGTGAACCAAGTACGACTCCAACCAACCCACCGAGCAAATCTGCACAAACCCCTAGTTTCAAGATGTCTTTAGGGCAAGTAGCCGGCTTTGGTGTTGGTGCTGGTTTTGGTGTTGTCGGTGATGGCGATGGTGTAGGTTTTGGTGTTGGTGTTGGTGTTGTTGGTGTTGGCTTCGGTGTTGGTGTTGGTGTTGGTTTTGGTGTTGGTGTTGTTGGTGTTGGCTTCGGTGTTGGCGTTGGTTTTGGTGTAGGTGTTGTCGGTGTTGGTGTTGGTTTCGGTGTTGGTGTTGGCTTTGGTTTTGGTGTTGTTGGTGTGGGTTTCGGCTTGGGGACCGTAGGAGTTTCACATGTACATCCACCACTAACTGTGGCAAAAAACAGAAGATTAAGAGCTAGGAAAAAAGCTAGTGAAACATTGCTTTGTGAAGCCATTTTAAAGTGAGCAACTTGAAATTAGGTTTTTATGTCAAGTTTATGAGTGAATATGAAATAAGGGGTTTCAAGGGTTTATATAGGTGCAATGGATGATAGAAAAAGGTTGAATTATGCATGCACGTCCACACGTAGATGTCAATTGGCCATGTTATTTAGTAAAGGAAATATCTTATCAATCTCTATATATAGTAGAATAGATTTTTTAAAATCTCTTTCATTTCATCAACTTAATAATTTATAAATGTGAGAGACATAAGTGTTCTTGTTTAACAAAAAATATATAGACACAAACATTAGTGTAACTTTTGATTTTTAGACTAACATTTCCCTTTAATTTTTTCTCACACTAGATAACACACTCAAACATTAATAAATTCTAATTTTTCTATGAATATGAATAATAAATTTGAGATGGATTTAATTCAGAAATAATACTCTCATATAAGTAAAGTCAACTGTTTAGCAACAACGGTTCGTGAAAAATAGTACCACATAAAAATAAATTAAAATCTAAATAAATAACATTTCAAGAATTATATATATATATATATATATTGTAAGCAAAAGCACGAACAACATATTTAAATTTTTGCAATAGATTTGGCTTCATTCCTGATGGTGAAATACTGATTAGGAATAACCACAAGATCGATGTGGATACATCTTTACGAATGTGACAAGTTGACTGAGTTTGAGTGTGATGGGCTAGATCAAAACGTTTCTCAAGTCGAGTGTAGGTTATCTTCATTAGCTAGCTACGTAGCATTTTTCATCTTATTCATATTAAACGACCGATACAGCTTTTGTTCTTGTTTTGCATATTGTGAGCTATCATCAAGTCATCCTTCCTCATGAATTTGATCCGATCCATTTCATTTGATTCTTTTCTCAGTCATACATGATCGAAAAAGCAGTGTTATCTATATTTACATCCATATTGATGATACGTTGCATGCATGCGTTACAAAACGAGTTGAAAAAGATACTTTAACTTTTATCCATTCCATCATCTCTTTCACAATTTAAATAATTTTGCATGAAATTATTATAGAGACTATTAAGTGTTCTCTATAAAAATTTCTGAAACCAGATGGATACTTTTAAACTTCTATAAATCACAATTTTGCTAACCACAATCTTATGAGTCGTTGTTAAATTATTTGTGTCAAAATAACATTTAGTGATCACGTTATTTTTGTATTAACACATATTTAACAACTATAATTATAAAATGTGTTGTTTAAAATTAAATGACTGATGTTTATTTATTGTTGGGTTTTCAATTAAGATAAGCTAAACAAAAACTCATAATCTTGCTTAGAAAACCTCTTAAATTTAAAGATTAAAATTCCGTTTTTAATTTTTTTCCAGTATATAATGCTTAAACTTCTATTATAAAATTCTAAATAATATTAATTATAGCGGTATTAGAAGCTATAAAAGAAACTATGATTATAAATTTGAGATAGTTTTGATTATTCATGTAATTAACTGAAGTTGCAAACAATTGTATTCCCTTATTAGCTCCTGACACTACAAGAAAAAAGTTTTAACGACGAGCGAAAAATCGTCATTAATAGAGAAAAAATTGTCACTAAATCAATTTAATGACGATAATCGACATTGTCACTATATCTCTGTTACAAATAAAAAGTGACGAAACTGAAATTTGACACTAAACTAGTGACGAACTAAATACGTCACTTTAGGCTGTGTGACAATCCATTTACTTGATTTTGTCACTAAAGTGGCTAAAATCATCACTATTTAATAAAAATAGTTAAGAAAAAAGGCGTCACTTTTAAATTTACCTATCGAGAACTAATGAACCTTAACGTTCAATAGTGACGATGATGTCGTCACTAAAAAGGGTATCCTCAGTAAGAATACGTAGCGATAAAATGTTGCCGGTGATCCCTTGTATAGTATATTACTAAAACATATAGAATAAACTTCATAATAATATAGGTCTAAGATATTATTTCCATGATCTTAATGTTAATTTCTTGCATATAATCGATACAATCACGATACTATTGCAACTATATAAATGATCACTATATACATATAATGACACGAGATATACAAAAAACAGAACACCCACACAGATTTTTGCGACAACTGTCAATCTAAACCCCATTATATGTAATAGCGCATACAAATTCCACAACTTTATTATCCTCATTTTCAGAGTTTCCCAAACTGCGCATATGCAAACGCTTTCGCAACAGTGTATAACTATGCTATTTTCAATAACTACGAAACTCTGATTTAAGATGAGAAAATTTCTCATTATCATTTCACTATTCTTACATATGTAGAGTGAAAACCACATAACTAATAGATCATTAGACACACACTACATTCTTATATATTTTTTCCAGGCTTGGCCATGTTGATTTATCCTAGAGTCTGTGGCTACAATCAACATGAATAACTATTAACAAAACAGAATATAAGGGTGTGCAGGGTTTGACATTTGAAAAATTTGGTGTTGTGAAGTCAAATTAATAAGGCATGATTAAGAATAAGCACACCTCGGCCTTTGTGTCAGTTTCTTCGAGTCTTTTCGTTATATCCTATCCAATATATTCTAAGTCGAAAAACGCCCATGGAGAACTTGAAGATAAATGGGTCAAGGCCTGCTAATATTATGGTCATAGTATAGATATGAAAAATAAACACATGTTTTTCTCAATATGGGTCGCAACTACAATTTCTGTTTTCAACAAATTTATTTTAACTTTGCGCCTGTGTACATTTCTGTCCTCCTATCTAAATACTGGAATGGAAAGAATGTTTATGATCGCAATATATGTTCTTAAGTTCACGTATATCCATTATAAGACTTTGGACTGGTAGTAATTCGGCACTACAATCACATATGTTACATCATATTCAAATATATATCAAGGAAAAACCACATTCAAATATTTTTTTACTATTTTCCAATAACTTTCAAACTACGATTGACATTCAGAGAAAATAGAGATTATAGTATCTTTGGAAGGCACCTGATTCAGAACCAGGCGTGACTCACAAACTACAATAGTTGAGTGAGCGGCGTGTGCAATCCGTGTGGGACTCACTTGTAAGTGAGACTGTGGATGGACATCCCTTTACACGGGTTATAGTAGCTGTGGAGTGCATAAGCAACATAACACAATATAATCAGAAAGTCCGAAATCACCTAGATTAGGGTCGACTATAAAATCATTGTGAGCAGCGTCGATACCTGGCTGCAAGAAGGAACGACCAACTGCTCGACTTTTTTTAACTTTTAAATTACTACATTCAATACTATTTCTCTTTGACCTGATAGGAAAAAACCAGCTCATCTGCAATAGAAAGAATAGAAAAAAATTCATATTGCACAGCTATAAAAGTCAAGGCTTTGTGTATCTTATGATGATTTTATATAGGTGGTATCCGTCCAAACCCCTTTACTTCATACTAATATACATGTGACAACAATACCGAAACGTATTAGGTATTTTAAACCTTTAGAAACCGACATAAACAAATAAATGTGCATTTAATATAATAACCAGTTATAAATCATGATTATATTTATCAAAATTAAGCTCGTAGACCTGAAATGTAGGATTATTGTTTCATACTTACCTTTTAAGCAAGGTTTCTTTAATACATTCTAACGACACTTGTTCTACAAAAAAAAAGAATTCTACGTGTTAGATTAACATATTAACATAAGACTGATATTACTATTAATTGTGTTTATGTAATTATCAGATGATTAAGTTGTTGATGTATTAATTAGTGGTTATACTAATTCCATACACCTGGAAATTCTAATGCTAAGGAGGTATATATAAGGCTAAAAGCGGGCTAAATAATTTACTAATCTAAAATCCACCTAAATAAGCAATCAATTATCTAGTATTTGATACATTAACTAAATTACTCACACGTCTAACTAAACAAAATAATACACATGGAATTAAAATTATAATTCAAATATAACCCACAAGTATAAAAACAAACTGAAAGAGCCATATATATATATATATATATATATATATATATATATATATATATATATATATATATATATATATATATATATATATATATATATATATATGGTAGAAAATAGATTTACAAACAATTTGCACACCACTTTAAAAGCAAACTTATGAAATCTTACATAATGGCGTGTTGTGTTTCAGTTTACTAGAGTCCCGGTATCGATACTCGCTTAGTAGTTGCATACCTTGTTTGTCCTTTATCTTTAAGTTGATAAATGACAAGTCGTCCAGGACTGAAACGATACCACACTAGATTAGAAGAACCTTCATTCTCATCTATCGCACCAGGTCAGCAGAACCTTCATTCTCATTTGTCATACCCAAAGGCTTTCTCCTCTCAGCACCTTCAGTAAGTGTTCATAAATGCATGTGTCACACAAGGGTACAAATGCACCTCGTATGGATTCCCCGAAGCCTTCTGTTTTTGTCCAAGACCTTTAGCAGCCTACAAAATAATCACATATATCACATAAATTCAAAGACGGCACAATTTTTGTTTTCTAACTAAATGTGATCCAACTTTTGCAAGCATCATACACGTAAAAAATAACCAAACATTCAACATTTTCATTAGTGCACATTGAGTGTGTCCACGGGGAATTTCCATGTCTAATTTAGATCTTGCAAATACCCATGGAGTGATGTGCTTCGGGTCCAAGGCTTTAAGATACCCATGTGATTAAGACAAAATATGCAGAACCAATGTCTTTAGGCTACATTTAGCAGTCCTTCAAAAACCACACGTTAACCAAACACGCCATCTTTCTCTATCCATTTTGAATACTTCGCTTAGGCATACATGTGGTAAGGTGGTCAAGCGATGACATTTTTACGTGTAATCCTTCAAATAATAGAAGTGGACAAACACTCAAACACACGTCTGCCCGGTTATATAATTATAACAAGTTTTTTTAGTTATCTACTTCTAAGAACTATAAGGACCATATAGTTATATAGGATCCCTAGTTATATATACATCCAAACATTACGGGTTATTTATCAAGCTTAAGCTTAATTATATAAAACATTATGTGTCGTTAAAAAGATTCCTAAAACATCATCTAAGCTTTTCATGATAAGCTGGCCCAAAAAAGCCTACTAAAACATAATACAAGCAGGAAAAAGTGGGCTTATTAAGATAAGCCGAAATAAATAAGCTTACACAAATGCAGATTATTACCAAACACCAGTCATATATGAAAATAATAGTAGTACACCTTTAATATGTTGGTTGAACAAAATCTTGCCAATAACATGTTTTCTAGTAAGATCTTTCTCTCTTGTCACCTAACAACCATATGGTCCTCCACTCTTGACCCAAAAAAACATCGTTAAAAACAATACAACGCATTCCAGTAAACAAGACAAAAAAAAGATGATAAAACAAACATTTTATAATAAGAGATAGAGATTAAACCTTGCCGTAAGTTATTTCAATAATCAGCGACCCACCAGAACCGCAATAAAATTGACCAAAACCATGCTATACTAATAATTAAATTAACAATGAAATCAGATTACAAAATACATATAATGTATGTACCTAATCAATCAACATGGATTGATGTTTTTCTAATGATTCAATTTGTAGGCATCGTGGTGGCGGCGGTAACCATACATTTTTTCCAAACAAACAAACAATACCTTCAACCGGAACTACCTAAAACCACTTAAACCATCGAAGATGGTGGGATTCGGCAGATCAAGGAGGAGGTAATATGATTGTGGCGGCTGTGTATTATTTTAGGGTTTAGAGAAACAAATAAGATAGTTGTGTGTATTTTTATGTGTGATTATATCAAAGTTTGAAAAAAAGTCAGAAGTGTTAAACATGGAACTGTTAGAATCCATTATTGCCATAAATATAAATGTTGAAAACAAAAGGATGTCAACTTTGTAGAAAAGAAAATGTTAGAATTCAATATTGTCTAAAATAAATGTTTAAAAAAAAAGGGTTTTGCTAACGACCGCCCTTAGGGTTGTTTTTAAGGGTATTAATTTTATTACAAATGTTTGTAATAATTCAATTCAACCAATCAAAATTAAATATCAATTCTTCATTCACTAATTCCGAAATTCTCTCCACTTTTTTAGGATTATCATCCAATCAAAATTATTCATAAATTGTATTGTAATAAAAATTATTTGCTTAAGGACAACCATGTCATTAGCATTTCCCAAAAAAAAATACATACATCCTTTATAATTAGTAGGGATAAGGATAGGGATTATGTCCAGTATATATACAAATATAACCCAAGATGGGCCAGGCCTATAAACCACTTACAAACGACGTAACCCAAGCGTTTTTCGGGGAAGATATAATAAATCTATAAATAAAAATTCGTTAGATAAACTTCCATTCACCCGTCAACGAATAATCAAAAACCCTAATAATGAGCATCTCCAAAATCAAATTTTCTGACCACATACCCATCGAAATCGAAGCGGAAATCATCAAATGGCTTCCTATCAAGTCATTGATTAAATTTAGGTGCGTTTCAAAAGCATGGAAGTCACTTATTGATAGCTCCGAGTTTATAGTTGATCACAACGCTGCATGCCACACTCGGCCACAGCATCGTTTACTAGTAAGCTATGTGGATTTTGAGCGTGAATATGTTTCGATCGTAGATGATGAAACTTTCAGAAAACAGAAGCTTTCAATAAGTCTCGAATCTGTACGGAGAATACTTGGTAGCTCTCAAGGATTGTTTTGCTTTTTTTACATTCGATATAGAAAAGATTCTTATGCAACTCTAGATGATGAATCTAAAACAATAAATATGGCTCGTCTTTGGAATCCTACAATTAGAAAATCAGTTGATATTGTTGTTCCTAATGTGTTCGAAGATGCACGCCTTAAAACTGTTGTTGGTTTTGGGGTTTGTCCAAACACTTGCGACCCTATGCTTGTCAAGATTACATTTATGCGTAGTCTTCTATCTGAGTCGGAAACTACCCCTACGCAAGTTGAAGTTTTTACATTGAGATCACAGGTTTGGAAAAGTCCATGTAACGAGCTACCTCGTAAATCAGTTTTCTTCACACATAATCAGGTTGTTATAGATAAGTTTATTTATTGGCAGGCATATGATAGGATATATGTTGTTGATAAACTTCAGTCGTTTAATCTGATTATGTCATTTAATATGATAAGCCGAGAGTTTACAGAGGTACGCCTCCCTCATAATTTAGCATTCAAGTGCCGCGACAATATTGATTTTCATATATCTAAGCGAAGTGACTCTCTCGTTGTGATTCAATGCGACAAAGAGGCCGATAAACGAGTTTTTAGTGTTTGGATGATGAACGATTGTGATTCAAAATCGTTTACAAATCTCTTCACCATTAACCCACCACATGAATCAATACAAAAGGTACTTGGATTTAGGAAGATTGGCAAACCTATAGTTTCAAGAGAACATGTTTGTCTAGATGTGGATACACTGTTTGTCTATGAACCATACTCAAAACACATGGAATGTATTGAGATTTCTGGAGATTTTTGGTCATTCTTTGTGAGTCCCTACACGGAAACACTACTTTTGCTTGATCATTAGCATGCATTTTTTAGCTCGCTATAAGTTGAGGAAGTACAATGATAATGGCACCATTGCAAAGTGTGGATCTTAGAACAAACGACTTCTGGAGTAGACAAGCAAGATTTGGATCACTGTGCAATATTAATGCAGATCGATTACTATACCAAATGTTTTTTTTGTGGTCTCGCACGTAAAAGATGGATTATCACATGTTATTTAAGAGCTAAATGCATAACATATAAATTGATCTTTATGTTACTACAGAGATCATTGTTTCTAGAACTAGTGAGAATATAATGTAATTACTATTTGCATATTACTTAATCAAACCATGTAAGTACATTGCTCTAATATTTCGTTTAATGCTTTTTACAGTACCATTTATGCATGTTGTTTTTGATTCATCACAGTAGGGTTTCATTTGCCATGCTTGTGCATAAAGCAAATAATGTAGTTGGCCTCAGTAACAATTTTCAGAAGTTGTAAAATTTTAGAAGATTTAAAACAAATTTAGCTTTATTTTCTATAAACTGGTACAAATATCAAACATGGTTCCTTTCAGTCTAATCATGATATCAAGAATAGAAAGCACAAGAACGTAATGTGACCACAAGAGCTTTCACATCGAAGCTCTTTTAATACGTATGTAAGAAGATCAGAAGATCCATAACTTAACAAAATCAAGACACTACTAGAAAATAGAGTATCACTGACGGAATTTCCGACGGACATATATCCGTCACTAATTACCGACGGAGTTCCATCATACTAGTGACGGATTCTGTCATCATTTAATTTTTATGATTTTCAGATGGAATTCCGACAGAATAGTGAGGAATACTAATATTGACGGAAATCCGTCGGTACTTTACATATATTCCGTCTACTTTCCGACCAGGTACCGGCGTCCATGTTTACCCATCGCTAGTCCATCGGAAAAGATTAAATATTAATCGTATTTTGAACTTATGTTATTTCCATCGGTAGTCGCTCGGAAATTTGACACTTTTTCCGAGGAATTTCTGAGAGAAAAAGTTTTATATTTCAATGAGAGATATGCGCTCTTTATATTTTGTGTTAATTAACATTAAATGATCGGTTACCAACATGTTTGGGAAGACAATATCAGATCGTGGTGAAGACTATTAGGGAGGCGGCGTATAAGCTAAATTAGGTAAATAGCTGTCCAAAACACCAGTTATTGTAATTGGGTTAAATATTGCTGTTGGGCCTATAATCAAAGCCCAATCGAAAATTTTACATATATTCCAAAAACTATTACAGTGCAAGCCATTTGGTTCCACACTTCCATCGCCGGCGATTAAATCGCCGTCGACATCGCCGTAGCCCGCCATCGATATCACTGCCTCCCGCCATCGATATCACCGCCGCCCACCATCGATATCACCGCCGCCCGCCATGGACCGCCATTGATTACCGTCTCCCACTGCCATTGATTAATTACCATCAAGGTTGAAATCCATCATTTTGACCTAATTTTTTCGTAAGTGTTATCAATCGATCATTTTCCCTAATTTTGGCTCAAATTAGGGCAAAAATAATATATTCTGATTTAATTTTATTTGATATAGGGGTTGTAATTGCTTTGATTTAATCTAACAGTATTTGGCTCAAATTGATTTAAGTGACAAAGTGTAATTGCTTTGATTTGATATAAGCGACAAAATGTAATTGCTGTAATTGTTAAGCCGATTGTGTAAGCAATTCGTGTTAGGAGACTAGTTAATAACGATTTCAAGTTGTTTCTACTGATGATAGGGGCATATACACAGTCTTGTAAAAGCGAAACCAAACACCTTAGTGTTTAATAACTTTACTTTGTGTAAGTAAGTATAAGTTGATATACTAAGCATAAAAGTAAGTATACCACCTAATTGAATTTCGGATAATTAGATTAGCTCACTTTTATTGTCTTAAGGCTTTGTTAACCTGCTTTATTATATATGGTCGTTTATTGTCTCTGGATATTATGATATAGCATAGATTTTTTTCGCATTACTTGTTATGTACATAACAAGTAATATCGACTTTTGAGTAAACTATACACAAAAATATATGGTGTTTTGTGGTGTGCTCGTCTAGCTTTAATTATTTCGTAATCAGCCATGTAGATGAAAAAACTGAGACCACTACTTGATCACGAAACATGGGTTGAACTAGATGTTCCTAATGAAGGTCAGACTTTAGACGATAGTAGGGAGATATTCCTAATGAAGGTCAGACTTAAGACAATATAGGAAACTTTAATTAGTTAAAAAAAAAGTAGGTTGCTTGACAGTTGATACAGATTGACTCTGTAGTGGGGAGATACTTATTGTTGTGGTGATATTTTAAGCACTTGTAAACTCAACAAAGAGATGTGCCGGAACCAAAAATAGTCCTTTGAACCATGAAGCCGATAGAGTTTATTATGTGGTTAACATATAATAGCTAATGAGTGCCAAAGTCCAGTAAAACCATGAGGGATTAACTAGAATTTGATTCAACCCCCTTTTTTTAACTAAAATGTTGAAATCGCATAAAAGTAGATGAAGGATTATTTAGACCGAGTTAAGAATAGATAAAGAGCATTAAATTAGAATCTGTTATCGGTGATATCGGTATTTTTACCAAACCCGATATGTCAATTTTGATGACACAACCATATATGTCGTTGCATTGGAAATAATAAGCTATTGGAATATAAGGCGATACACAATATAAATAGTATTTGGAATGTGATCTTAAAATCCGTTTATTTCACTAAAACCCAAAATGATGATCTTAAAATCCAGTTTCACTATAACCTAAATTTCCAACCCCTTTAGGATTGTTTCTATCCTATCATCACAATAATTAATTGCTTGTTGATTGAGTTAATTAGTTACTAGAACTGATACCGTTTATACATTTTTGGCTAGCGGACTAAATGTGATAATCTGGTGTTGTCAGAGCACTTTTTCTAGCTTGAAATGTATGTACTTAAATGTTGCAGTTATCTCACTTTCTTCTAGAACATTGTAGTTTCTGCTAATATGCTCTTAAATGTATGGTTGATTTAGCTTTTCTAGTCCCATGCATAAGGGTAAGCAATAATATAAAAATGATATGTAGTGTACTGGACTATAAGGAAATTTTAAGAATGATGAAGCAAATAATCAGACTGTATACAAACTAAAAAGCGTAGTCCGGTTTCTAACTTCGAGTGAAGAAAAAAAATGAAGTGAACATGTCGTCTGTATAGATATATATTTGAACTTCTAAATCTGATTGTGTATATTTTATTATTATATCAATAAGCTAACTTTTTTTGTTCAGTTTCTCGAAAAATCTTGTTTACGATGTATCAAAAGTTTTGCTAGGTTAGTGGGTCTGCTGAGCAGAAAGTAGATCATTGATATATTTACTCACCAAATGCTTTTCTCATAACAAAATCAATATCAACATGTCGTGACCAGTTAGGAGTTCTCTTAAACGAATGTAATTTTATAAAAAAATTTTAATTTTTATGATGACATCTGATTTTTGTTTGGATTAATCTTAAGTTTTGGCAGGTTGGGTGTATCGCGGAGACAACCACATTATTTCTGTTTGAGGCAACTGCAGTGGTTATGAACAAATGCTTTTATATATTGGAGATCACTTCGGTATGCATTATCTAGTAGATTTTTTGTATCTGGTTTCTCTAGTCGTTTCCCCTGGGATTCTGTTATGTGGGGATATATTTTTGTTTATAAACCATGGATATAACCAGTTTCAAACTCCTTTTTTGTGTAGGAATATTCATCCTGGGCGTATCAAATGCCTAATCAGGGGTGTCATCCGGTGAACAACCAATGGTTGTAAATGAGCTAGACGATGTAAATTCACATGAGGCTGATGAGTCCGATAACAATAAACAAAAGAGGGGTGTTAGTGGTGCTATTGAGTCCTTGGTTGAATCCTATTGCCAGGTAACTATCGGTTTTGATATCGAAATAATCAATATTTTATATGGCAAGTTTATTTCAGTTCATGCAATTTAAGTAAAATTTAAGGTGCAATAAGTATTGACACCTTTTCAGTATTCCTTTTAAAAATGACTTTTTATATTTTTTTAATCAGCTTTGACACAAATTGGCTACAAAGCCATCTTGTAGTGACTAAGAGTTCCAATAAGTACGAACACATAGTTTTGTTTGGGTCAACAAAGTAGTTATCAAAAGGTGGTTCGACATCAAAATGTTGCCCATCATGGACTTGAACAAACTAGCCATATATACCTTATGTGTAAGAGTAGGGGAATTATGTCTTCGCTTTGCTTTGCTCTTTATTTCAATGAGAGGTGCTTATAGTTTTTATACGTGCACCGAACTGTAAATGTTAATATTCTTCTCTTGAGTTCTGTCCTGCAGTTGTTCGATCATTTAATGGACACTGATCGTACTGCACTTCTCTTGAGTATCATCCTTTTGGTGAGTTTTTTGCATCGGGTTCCATGGACACTAACCTAAAGATCTGGGACATCAGAAAGAAAGGGTGCATTCACACATATAAAGGACATAGTCGAGCAGTTAGTACTATCAGATTCAGTCCTGATGGTCGTTGGGTGGTATCAGGAGGACTTGATAATGTTGAAAAGGTATGATTTATTTTCAGTCATGTCAGCACATCAAGAATCATCATGTGGTTAAGTTTTAATGTTGCTTGTCAGACACATATGGGACTTAACAGCCGGAAAGCTTTTACACGAGTTCAAGTTTCACGAAGGACACATAAGCCAATTGTATCAGCTAAAGGCCGTTTACACAGAACGTGCGTAGACGGACTGTCGCATGTAGAGCTCCTTTAGCATGTGGTACTTGCTGTCAAGGTAGCTTCTTTTCCTTTACTCCTTAATGCACATGAACTTATTGTTGTATGCAGAGTAACTATTGACTTATTTTATAGAATATAAGCACACAATATTAGTAGTTATTGATTGCATATGTGAATTAGTATATTGTAGGAGAAAGATGTGTACAAGATCTTATCTAAGTAGTATACAAATTTGATTAGCTATAAAGGTTTGTGTAAAAATTATTGTTGTCCAGTTGTATTGATGTCTGCATACAAACAATGTCCTCAATTATCAATTGTGACCCTTTTTTCTTGCTTATTGAATAAAATAGTGCCTAGATTCTATTAGTTGACGGATACTTTAATACGATAGTTCGTCCTATTAAAGCAGGGCTTGTGATACTTCTTTATACTGATCTGGAAATGTAGTTGTATACTATGTTGATATTCATAATGCAACATAGGTTCTCGGAAAGTTTTGGAACTTTGCCTCTTAACTTCGGCGCACACATTTTCCTTGTTGTATACTCTGTAGTTGTTACGCAGCCTTAGTATAATCGCCTACGACCCCAACTTTAACTGTTAGTTTAAGTGCCTGTGTCGTCATGACTCCAAATTTAATGATTAAGAGCTCTGATTTAATCACCTATGTTTGTTGTTAGCAGGTCTGATTTAACCACCTAGCTATTTATCGATAGCTGCGTTGTGAATATGGGTCGGGAAGGTTGGGTGACGCGTCGTTAGTATGACTTTTATTCCTATTTTCTTATATTAAGGAATGGAGATGTGTTTTATGGTTTCTAATAATGTAGGTACAAACTTTAGAAGAGACAATATAAAGATTGCAAGAGGAAAACGCAGAAATAAGAGCACAGTCCCAAAGAGATGCAGATTGAGGTACAACACCGAGTGGATACTAGAGCACATGAGACAACGAGAACTAGAGGCGAGAGCTCGTGAACAAGCTCGAGAGAGAGAATGGCGATTACTAGTTTCATTTGAATGCTAAACGAATGTTTTATTTGACTTGTTCAATTCGACTAATTAAATTGTTATTTGAATGCTAAACGAATGACTAATCTTGAATTGTCGATTTCTAGTAATGTGTCATCTTCATTATATGTAGATTGAGGTTTGGTAATTGAACAATTTAGTCCTGAATTATCCATTTCTTTCTAGCTATTTCAAATACTGGATTACATAGATATAAGCAAGCTGTAAATTAATTATACTGGATTACATAAATATAAGCAAGCGGTAAATTAACTTTTATCTATGTGACATATTTGTGACTGATTACCGACATAAAGTTTCTGACAGATTTCTGAGGGACATTTTACCGACGAGTTTCCGACGGATATATTATATATTTTTTACAATTTTTTACCGACAAATTACCGAGAGAAATACTGACAGAATTCCGACGCCTGTTTTTTCGTCGGTATTACCGACAAAATTCCGACGGATAGGCATTAGCTAGGAGGCATTTACCGACATATCGTTTTCATCGCAAATCCGTCGGAAATGACCTATACTGACGGATTTCTGACGGAAATGACCGTCGCTGTTGCTCCATTTTCTAGTAGTGAGAGAAACCATATTTCTTGATTAACTTAGGCGCACTTGATACCACTTGGGACTTTCTTGCCACATGCATTAAGAAGCAAGTTAAGGGATACGGGCACGTTAAGGTTGATCCCCAAAACATTAGCTTTAATGGCCGTGCATAGGCAAACTGCGGCCTCAGTGTCAGCAAGGCCTTGGATAAGGGTGCAACACGGCTTAACAGGTGGAGAACCAACTACAACTCCAACTAACCCGCCAAGAAGATTTGCACACACCCCTAGTTTCAAGATGTCTTTAGGGCAAGTAGCCGGCTTTGGTGTTGGTGTTGGTGTTGGTTTTGGTGTTGTTTGTGTTGGCGATGGTGTTGGTTTTGGTGTTGGTGTTGATGGTGTTGGTTTTGGTGTAGGTGTTGTTGGTTTCGGTGTTGGTGTTGGCTTTGGTGTTGTTGGTGTCGGTGTTGGTGTGGGTTTTGGCTTGGGGTCGTAGGAGTTTCACATGTACAACCACCACTAACTGTGGCAAAAAAATAGAAGATTGAGAGCTAGAAAGAAAGCTAGTGAAGCATTGCTTTGTGAAGCCATCTCTTAGAGCAACTTTTGAAAGTATATTTTTGTAACAAGTTAATGAGTGAATATAGAACAAGGGGTTGCAAGGGTTTATGTAGGTACAATAGGGGTGACAGAGAAGGTTAAATTATGCATGCACGTTGGCATTATCAGGGACGAAGCCAGGACAAAATATGACCGGGTGCACAAATTTTTTTAACCGTAATATAACACATGTAAAAAATGAATTAAAACGAATGGTAGAAACACGTTCCGATTGACCGGGTGCATTTAAGATGAATTTAGGAAAAATCGATGTTTTCTTCTCAAATTAACACTACACAGAAAAATTCCATAGGGGTCACGGGCACCCGCGGGAACCCCCTAGCTCCGTCCCTGGGCATTATAGTAAGCAATTGGCCATGTTATTTAATAATTGAGTAATACATCTTATCAATAGTTTAACATCTCTTTCTATTCATAATTCACCATTTCACAATTCACCACTATGTATATATAAAACTAAAAATATACGGAGTATTTATTTTTGTTTACTAAACGGCTAGGACACAAACAAGTTTCGCAGCCATATGATGGTGGTTCAATTCTCGTTTCAAACAGTTGTAGGTTAAAAAACTAACTGAACTAACTTAGTTTGTTACCAAATATAACCTTGGGGAAATAATTTTAAAAATGTCTTAAATTCGAATCTCACTAATTACTTCCAAAGGCTCGAAATAAATAAAAACGAAAATAAAATTTATCTTCTAAAAGAAATGGTTCGAGACTTAAATACTATTTAATTGAATTTTACCATGAATTTGAATCACAAGCTAATTATTAATTCGTCGTTAAAAAAATAATACATTAGAGCTCAAAACATTACTTACTATAAATCTTTTACTTGGTAAAGCAAAACCTTTAGTGGGGAATTCGTCCGTCCAAAAAATAAATTCTTCCCTTCCCTTTTTTTGTAATATTTTTTAAAAAATAATCTTTTTTTAATTTTAAACATAATAAAACCAAATTATTTCTAAATTTGGCTAAAAATTTAAGATAATATGTGAAAAATTAGTGGAGAAATTTGATAGAGAAAAAAATAACATAAAAATATATATGTTAAATTTGTGAAAAACAAAATTTGAAAAAAGAAGTGGTAATTAATAAAATTTTAGTAGTTAAATTTTAAATAAATTAAGTAGAGTTAAGTGAAACTTATAACTTTTATATCTTTCCAATAATTCGAAAAAATAAACAAATATATCTTACACTTGATATCTTTTACGCTTTATATTTTAAACATACAAAATTCAAAAATTCTTTTTTAAACACTAATGTTAATACATAATAAATTTTTATATATATAATCATATGAAAATTTTTAATAAACTTTTTATGTATAATCATATGAAAATTTTTAATAAATTTAATTTATTTGTAAGTCAAGTGCGTGCAAAAGATTTATGAGTCTAATAATGAGAATTAACAATATACATACTTCATTCAATTTTTACGCATGTCATAAACTTTTTGTCGTTCATATTCTTTTACCTATTAATTTTTTAGATGCACAAAACATGCATACTAACATAAAATTAATACATTAATGCTTATTTCCATATTTAACTCTCTCTTTCATAAAACACAACCTCTTATAAATTTAAAAGTTTCTAATAATACCAATTCTAGCCGCAATAGAAGCGATAAAATCTTTGAATTTTTTGCCATATTAGTAAAGTCAACTATTGAGAAACAACGTGAACACACAAACACCATATAAAATGAAATTTAAGTCCAAATAAAATCGCATTTCAAGAAGTTTTTATTTTTTATATTCGATAATGTAACCAAAAGCATGAACAGCGTATTTTAAATTTCGCAAGAGAATTTGGCTTCATTCCTGATAGTGAAATACTGATTAGCAATAACCACAAAATCATGTCGATCCATCTGTATAAATGTAACAAGTTGTACTGTGTTTGAGTGTGATGGGCTAGATCAAAACGTTTCTTAAGTCAAGTGTATACGTTGTGTTCATTCTAGCTACGTACAGTTTTTCAACTTATTCATACTAAACTAAACGACAGCGACAGGCTTTGTTCGTGTTATGCGTCTTGTGAGTTATAATCAAGTCATCCTTCTCATGAACTTGATCCGATCCATTTCATGTGAGACTTTTCTCAGTCGTACGTGATTGAAAAAGCAGTGTTTTCTGAATTTACATCCATATTGATGATACGTGTACATGTGTTACAAAATGAGTTGTAAAAGACGTAGTTCCCATGATACGTACAAGTTTATGAGTATGCTCTTTCTATTGTGTGAAATGAGATTGATTGTTTAGGCTAAACGAGTCGTCAAGGCATGATATAGAATCTATACACAAATGTCGTCGCTGGTGCTATCACCAATGAATCAAAATTACAGTATCTGGAACACATCAACAGATATCACATTCACCACTTAACGTAAACTACAAAATGTAACCAATGTTTCTTGACAGAAAGATATGCATCATGTTACATTGGTGAACCAGATCCATAAGATCTACATATTATGTGGTTCACGCTCGCGCATAGTGATGAATACTGGAACAAGTGCTAGTTAACTAGAAAACCCCAGGACCGTACGTATCTGACCCTTCTCTGACCACCCTCACATGTACACATGCAACGATTAGAAAATCAATTGCTATTGTTGTTCCTCTTGTGTTAGCAAGCGTTGTGACATTGGTTTGCATATATTTAAG
Organism: Glebionis coronaria; assembly: GCA_025667525.1. Taxonomy (NCBI): domain Eukaryota; kingdom Viridiplantae; phylum Streptophyta; class Magnoliopsida; order Asterales; family Asteraceae; genus Glebionis; species Glebionis coronaria. Next base: position 18,181,769 of record CM046877.1, on the reverse strand, counting down.
CGAATTGAGTCTCTTGTTATGATTTGCTACAAAATAGATCGATTGGATGATGAACGATGGTAATCCAAAATTGTTTACATATATTTTTACAATTAATCCACAACATGAATCAATACGAAAGGTACTGTGATTTAGGAGGAGTGGTAAACCTACAATTTTATAAAAACATGTTTTTTCTAGATGTGGATACACTGTTTGTCTATGAACCATACTACTACTTTTGCTTGATCATTAGCATTAATGTTGTTTTTAGCTTGATATAAGCTGAGAACTTACACCGATAATGGCACCATTTAAAACTTTGGAGCTTAGTACAGACGACTTTTGGTGTAGACGACAAGCAGGGTTTGGATCAAGACTGATGAAGTGCAATTATAATGCAGACTGATGAATGTAATCTCAATTTTTGCCAAACACCTGTTGGTTCCAGCCTACTTTTTATCCATGTTATGAAATGACCCACTTCACCTGATGCATTGAGTAAATATGAACCAAATGAACCCAGTAGATACTATCTGGGTCAATGCGCATTCTCGGAGATATACGATAGATCCCTGGATTTTCATAAATCCAAGTATTGTTTCCACTTATAAAAAAAAATGCAAGATCATATATACGATGCGAATACTCAAAACAAAATGGCTTTTATTTTCCATAAACTGGTACACATAAAAAACATGATTCCTTTCGATCTAATTATGATAAGAATAATAGAAAACACAAAATAAAATGTAACCACGAGAGCTTTCACATCGAAGCTCTTGCTATATATATGTAAGAAAATGAGAAGATCCATAACTTAACAAAATGCATAGAAACCACATTTCTTGATTAACTTAGGTGCACTTGAAACCACTTGGGACTTTCTTGCCACATGCATTAAGAAGCAAGCTAAGAGAGACGGGCACGTTAAGGTTGATCCCCAAAACATTAGCTTTAATGGCCGTGCATAGGCAAACTGCGGCATCAGTGTCAGCAAGGCCTTGGATAAGGGTGCAACATGGCTTAACAGGTGGAGAACCAAGTACGACACCAACCAACCCGCCGAGCAAATCTGCACAAACCCCTAGTTTCAAGATGTCTTTAGGGCAAGTAGCCGGCTTTGGTGTTGGTGCTGGTTTTGGTGTTGTCGGTGATGGCGATGGTGTAGGTTTTGGTGTTGGTGTTGGTGTTGTTGGTGTTGGCTTCGGTGTTGGTGTTGGTTTTGGTGTTGGTGTTGTTGGTGTTGGCTTCGGTGTTGGCGTTGGTTTTGGTGTAGGTGTTGCCGGTGTTGGTTTCGGTGTTGGTGTTGGCTTTGGTGTTGGTGTTGTTGGTGTGGGTTTCGGCTTAGGGACCGTAGGAGTTTCGCATGTACATCCACCACTAACTGTGGCAAAAAAAAGAAGATTAAGAGCTAGGAAAAAAGATAGTGAAACATTGCTTTGTGAAGCCATTTTAAAGTGAGCAACTTGAAAGTAGGTTTTTATGTCAAGTTGATGAGTGAATATAAAATAAGGGGTTTCAAGGGTTTATATAGGTGCAAAGGGTGATAGGAAAAAGGTTGAATTATGCATGCACGTCCACACGTAGATGACAATTGGCCATGTTATTTTGTAAAGGAAATATCTTATCCATCTTTATAGTAGAATAGATTTTTTAAAATCTCTTTCATTTCATCAATTTAATGGTTTATAAAAGTGAGAAACACAAGTATTCTTGTTTAACAGACACAAACATTCGTATACTCACTTTTATCCTCTCAATTTTATTTAACTATCTCTTTCACAAATTAGATATTTTGTATGAAGTTGATTTTTAGACTAATATTTCCCTTTAATTTTTCCTCACACTAGATAACACACTTGTAACTTTTCTAAGAATATGATTAATAAATTTGAGATGGATTTGATTCGGAAATAATACTCTCATATAAGTAAAGTCAACTGTTTAGCAACAACTGTTCGTGAAAAATACAAATACCATATAAAAAGAATAAATAACATTTCAAGAATTATATATATATTGTAAGCAAAAGCACGAACAGCATATTTAAATTTTCCAAGAGATTTGGCTTCATTCCTGATGGTGAAATACTGATTAAGAATAACCACAAGATCGATGTCGATACATCTTTACAAATGTAACAAGTCGAGTGTATGTTGTCTTCATTCTAGCTACACACACATTTTTCATCTTATTCATACTAAACGTCCACGACACGTTTTGTTCTTGTTTTGCATCTTGTGAGCTATCATCAAGTCGTCCTTCCTCATGAATTTGATCCGATCAATTTCCTTTGATTCCTTTCTCACTTGTACGTGATCAAAAAAGCAGTGTTATCTAAATTTACATCCATCTTAATGATACGTTGCATGTGTTACAAAACGAGTTGAAAAAAATGTAGTACATGATACGTACAAATTTATGATCTAGTTTTAGCCTAAAAGTTTTATTCATTTTGGTTAAACGAGTTGTCAAATCTTTATATTACCTATACACAATTGTCGTCGCCAGCTATCACCAATGAATCAAAATAATAGTTTTTGACATTCCTCACTAAGATCTACACATTATGTGGTTCACACCGAGTGATGAATACTAGAACAAGTACATATTAACTGTGAGAAGGCGAAATAAACCCCAACACCAATACAGAATATGAATAACCAGCAAAACATTTAAGAAAATTCCCACCTACATTAGTGGAGTAACTGTTCTTGCTGTAAAAAACATGCACAGGAAGTTTAACCTGATTACCTACTTGGCTACTTCCGGGTTTAAGACATGAAAAATACTATACTGGGATATATGGTTTAGATCAAGACTCACGTGCAATTATACTGTTGATCGATTGGTACATGTTAATTAAATGTTAAATCCAGTGATGAACCTAGGACTAAAAATGATCAGGGCACAATTTTTTTTGAACCATATGATATGATAGTAAAGATCAATTTTTTAAGTATACAAATTAAATTAAATTAAATAAAATTAAAAACAAATTTTGATACATTGGGTGCACTTAAAATTTATATAGGAGAAATTGCTGTTTTTTTTAAAGTAACAATAAATTAAAAAAATCATGAGTGTCACGGGCATCCGCGGGACACCCCTGACTCCATTTTGGTTAAATCCTAGTTAAAAAAAGAACTAAACATTAAATGCTAAGAGCACAAGGTGTGGTCGGCTTGAGCCGTATGAATAACACCACATTTTTTACATGGTATGGTTAATTAGTCCAAATGATCCCACAACACCAAAATCTCCATAACACTAAAATTTGATGCTCTTTGGTTGACTTCGGCCATGAGAATTATGTGGGCCTAGTTTTTATAACTTTAATAACTTTTAATTTAAACATTATAATTAAAACCTTATATTTAAAACATTAAAATTAAAACATTGCATAAAAAAATACCAAAATAAAAAAAATACGAAATAACAAATACGAAAAATAAAAAACATAATTTCACTAAACTTAGTTTTATTTCCCGAAATATAACTCTCGGGTCTTCCTCTTCAACGCTTTAATGTTCTCCCGTCTTCCGGGGACATTCCGGTTGTGTCGAAAGTAAGAATTTTTAAATCCTCATTTCTTTTAGCAATATCGCATACCGCGAGTCTTGCCGCTAGCTCACAATCCATTGATTCTTTTTTGCCTCCCGGTCAATCAAGATTTGTTCTTGCATCATTTTGGCAACCCGGGATTTGGACGAAGAGGATGTGGCGGACGAGCTATTCGAAGATCGTTGACGTTTTGTTTTTTCGTGGAGCCCTGGAAGGACGCGGAATGGGGTCGTCCCCAAATATTTTCGGCTCTTCGTCGACATCCGTTACACGACCGCGGATTGAACGAGCTTGCATCGACTCGGGGTTTTGCCACTTTTATTTGTCGTGCAAAAAATCCAAGCCTCGCGATGTCTAAACTCGGTCTTGTAAGTGTCCTTAAACATTTTACAAACCCGAGAGTACAAAAGCTCGTCATTTTCACCACTTGCCAACGTGGTGGCATCGTAAAGCGCGTTAAACTTGCCGACAAGTCCATTCATCGGCGTCCATTTGCCCGTCAACATATTTTTGTTACGCTTCTTGAACTTCTTTTTCGCGACACGCTTATTATACTCCGCCATAATCTTGTACCAAAAAGTATTCTTCTATTGATCGCATCCGTTTCTTGCATCTTCGTAAATTAGGATAAAACATTCGGTCAAAATCCGTTCCTCTTCTTGCGTCCAATATGTGCGGTCGGTTTTTGGTTCACGTGCTTTTTTGCCACTTGATTTTTTTTGGCAATGGATTTTTTTCGTTGACTTCTTGGTTGGTCTAGCTCGTCGTCGTCATCGCCGTCGGCTTCTTCGTCATCTTCGTCACGGAGCTTGTTTAATGGTTCATTGTTCAGTTGAGATGAATGCGATGGGTAGGTTGACGTTACTTGGGACAGTGGGGGTTGACATATACCTTGTGTTTGCATCCACATTTGAAATTGCTCTGGAGAACAATTAACGAACGGGTTAAACATCCGAGGTGAGATTTGGATGTTGGAACCTGGAAGAGTAGGAGAAGGTGAGTTAACAGATGATGGTGTAACAAGGATAGACGAAGACCCGCCATTGGTGTTGAAATACTCGTACACCTAATTGTTAGGATCCATTTCAAGGGAAGAAAGAAATATAGTAGATGGATTTAAAGTGTGTTTGAGTCTTATAAAAAAATAGTTGATTTACGGAGGTTTTATGGGTGAAAAAAAGGTTAAATTTGAAAAATATGGGGTATAACTCGCTCCTCTAACGGCTATATCTTCAAAAGTAACGGTAAAAAAAATTTAAATTTCGAATTTAAAAAAAATAAAATAAATTGATTACGTGAAAACGCGTGTTGACCCCTCGGCGCAATACTCGAAAACGCGAACAGGGGTGTAGTTGGTGCATTTTCGTGTGGCGTTTGCCCCTCGGCACAGCAAAAAAAACTATCGTACCCTGTATTAACCCTGCATTACAAATGACTGACTTTATATATCCAAATACCTGAAATTTCGGGTAAAAGTTTTATATATCCGAATATCTAAAACGTAGATTAAGGGTTATGAAAGTTTTTAAAGCATCTTATGAACTCCGGTCTCAAGTGGATCCTTGTTTATATTCTATTTGAAAATTAGAACGATAAATTTGAAAGTTTATGTAAAAGTTTTTACGATGCTGAAATTTGGAAGTCACTACAAGAAAAACGACCAGCTCCTACAGCCAAATCCCTAGGAAATCCTTCACAAAAAGCTTTTAGTGAGGAATTTCCGAGGGAAAAAATCCCTAACGAAAACCATGCTCGGAAACCCTTAGTGACCAAGCTTTCCTAGGGAATTTATAACTTTCTGACGGATCTTTTCCCTAGCAAATCCTTCACAACTGATCCAACCCCAGTCTCTAGGATGGCCACAAATTTCCTAGCGAATTCGTAAATTTCTGAGGGATCATTAGTGACGGATTTAAGAAACCCTCTTACAGATTTCCTAGCAATTTCCTATGAAATTTCGGTTCGACTTCCTTGTTATTTCCTACAGAATACCTACTAAAGGCATAAGCGTTTCATAGGCACTTCCAACAACAAAATATAAAATCACGAAGCTACATTTCAGACACAAAATATTATAATACGCTTGCATCCAAGCTTAAAGAACAATATCCATAAAAGCTCGATAGAGACCGTTTCTAGTTATGTTAACAAAAGATACACAAGGTTCAAACATTCCAGAAACAAAATAAGTTTGATCGATGATACCAATAAATAACTAAATCAACTAACTAGGAGGTGAAGAGGGTGGCGGTTTTAGAGTTCTAAGCATTTCTGCGACGTCTTTTACTTGATCCTCTAACTCCCTAACCCGTTGCTCCCGCTCCTCAGCAGCATGTTGCAACTCTTTCGCAACTCGTTCTCGTTCTTGTGCCACCTTCTCTTGCTCGGCTAGTTGGTCTTTCAGGTTTTCAACCTACAACATTCGACAAGTTGTTTGAAAATAAACTATAAATAAGATAATAAAACTAAAATAAAAGAATTGTTCAAGATTTTATATGTTTGCAAATCTGTAAAGAAGTTCATATAGCTTGGTCAAGCTTTTATATGTTTGCAAATCTGAACTTAGACCAAACGGGATTGTGTCTTCATATTAAAACCAACTACAAGTATACATCTAAACAAAATGCTTATTAGTCGCTTAAAGCTCAGGTTGCGGGTTACAAAAATATTTTTATTGGGTTATCGAGTCAACCGATAAGACCCGATTATCAAAATGTATTTTTTTTAAGTAATAAATTTCGCCCAGCTTTGGTGACATGCATAAATCTGGAAAAACAGCCATATACATTAACAAATCAGAATAACTATTAATCCATTGCCATTAAAAAAATTAGTAGGTTGTTGGCACCATATAACATCCCTCGTTGTGACCATATAAACACAACAGAACAAATATATTACATACCTCTTCCGAAGATGCAACACTTGAGTTTCCGGCACTTGGTGTGCCATCTGAGGTTTGCCTTCAGTTGGTCTAGTCTTTGTCGTCGGGCTCTACAGCGACTCATAATACTTAGTCTAATTTAAATCAAATCTAGATTGGTCCATACTTAGAACTTTCATTGGCCCAACAATCTCTTCCTTTATTGATTCTTTTTCCACTTCGTTTGTATCTTCTTTACCAACTTTTAGTTGAGCTTTATATATGCGATTTCCACTAGCCGTGAAAATAACTATAAAGGAATTCTCAAGAATCAAGCTTCAAAGGTGTACGACAACAATGAAGTGAAGTCACATATTAAATTACAACCCCGTTGCAAATTTGTTACGGAAAACTTCCGTTACAAATTTTTGTAGCATTTGTCCTGTTGTGTAGTAGTGTGTTTGAATGTTTATTGATTTCGTAATCTAATTTTATGCTCAACTTCTTTGTTGGTTTAAGACCTCACAATGCCCGTTCACCCCTTTCTTGTAATGTAACTTGTTTTGACTTCTTACGATTCTAAGCTACCTCTTTAGACGAAATAGTTATCTAAGTATATATATGCATATGTATAATATACATTTTGTTCACTTTGATTATTCTTAACTTCTTCTTTAGACGATTCACTAGGAAATCCCTATGCGATAGTTATAATTCACTTAGAGATTTCCTAGTAATTATTATTTTCAGGAAATCCGTAGGAAAACGCAAGGAAATTCTGACAGATTAGCTAGGGTAAATATTCCGTCACAAATTGCTAGGAAATCACTAAGAAAGCCATCACTAATGGTCGTACATATAATTCCTAGGAAAATTGTAGAAATTCCGTAGGTAATTTCCTACGAACGGATTCCCTAGGAAAATTTTGTGGGTGTTGCCCCTTTTTCTTGTAGTGAGTTGCGAGGGGACTTTCGTCGTTCACAAAGGAAGTTGGTTAGTTTTCGACCTAGAAAAGGATTGGATTCCCAAAAGACATGCAAGAAGAAAGTTTGCGCTTGTTATCATGGAAGATATTATTAACGTTCATTTTTTTTAATAAGTAAGAAGTTTGTGTTTCTTATAAGCTTATATAGCTTAAGCTTCACAGAGTCTTAGGGCCCGTTTAGTTCATCGTAATGTAATTTAATCTAATGTAATTGTATTCCGAATTTTATTGTAATCCTGTTTAATCGTAATGTATTAATTCTAATTACAACATATGAGGGAATTCAGAATACATGACAAATCAGATGGAATGTTTTGAATTACGTCGTAATTCAAGATTGTTTATAATTTTAATTATTGGTATAAATGTTAATAATATAAAAAATAATTGAATAATAATAATAATAATAATAATAATAATAATAAAAAATAAAAAAATAAAATAAATATTTAATATAATATAATAAATAAAAATAAACAAAAATAAATAAAAATAAATCAAATAATAAAATAATTAAATATTTTAATAAATAATAATAAAAATAATTATTTTATTTAAAGCGGCTTTATAATAAAAAATAAAAAATAATTAAATTAATCATATTTATAATTATAATAATAGTTATTATTATTACTATCATTATTATTTATAAAAAATAATAATAATAATAATAATAATAATATTTTACTATTATTTTAATAATATTTAATATTTTTATTATATATAAGTTTTTTATTTATATTATTATTATAATAAAATAATATAATAAAATTAAAATTTATTTTTATTATTATATAATAAAATATTAAAAAGTTAATAATAATAATTTTATTATTATTATTACCTACTATTATTTATTAACATTTTTATAATATTATTTATTAGTTTTTAATTTATATATATTTTTTTAAAATTTTTTAAGTTTATTTTATATAATATTTATGTATTTATTTATTTTTACTTTTTTATTTTTTATTTTATAATTATTGTTAATAGTATTTATTTTAAATTTTTTTTAATAATAATATTTTTAATTATTATACTTTTGAAATATTAAAATAATATTACTTATTATTATTTTATTTTAATAACAATAATAATAATTTTTATTAAATAATTATTTTGTTTTATTTTATTTATTTATATTATTATTATTTTGTTTTTTAATTTTAATTTTTTAATTTTATTTTATTTTAACTATTATTTTTTATTAATTTTTTAAATTTTATAAAAGAAATTTGAATTACATTACGTTTTTGCTCAAAAAATTACATTACGTTGAGATTCAACGAAATATATCTCAAATTTAATTTATTACAATTCCACAACATTACAATTCCAACATATTCCTATTCTTTCAATTACAATTATATCAAATTACAATTCCTTTCAAATATTACAATTCCCTTAAAAATATTCTGCGAACCAAAGAACCCCTAAGGTTGTTAACTATGTTTTTTAATTTGTGTTTTGTTATTTATTTTGGAGATGTGACTAGTTACGGGGTGCTATCAAGGTTCTATGAATGAATTTATTTAATCTATATCACAAAAAAATTATTTACGTATATAATATTTAGCAACTAGTGTTGCTACGGAGAAAGAATTTCCAGCTTATTATAAGCTACGGATACTTTTCCATTGTGATTTTTAGCTTATCTTGGAGATTATCAAATTAGATTTATTCTGAAAGGCTTTTTAATCATGAATTTCGGTTTTTGATACTAACTGATGTAGAATAAAACAAGATAAATAAAGCGGATATGTTGATTTCAGTGAATACCAGAAACAATTCTTTCAACCAGCGTTGATTCTACTGAATATCGATTATTAGGGTAAAAACTTGGTAAACAGCGGCCAATGGTTTAATTTTTATTAAATTAATAACTGTCTTGCTAAGGCTACAATAGATTGTTTAAATAAAGACAGGAAATAAATAAAAACCCTAAAATACCAACGGGCTGAAACATAGCCAAAGACAAAGTCCAACAAAAACTGGAAAAAACAAAAAAATGTAAATAACTCAAATTAAAAAGGCTTTTTGGGCTTCGAAAAATCCGTAACCAGCTAAAATGTAGTTACAACTACATTCCTCTTGTTTTTACGGACGTTTTAACAGGCTGTGAGCCTTCTAAATCCTCCTGAAGATCAAGTGATGCCTATTTTACTAAACTTTTTTCCGTTATATAATTTCGGGCCTCCAAAAACATATCAACGTGTTTTTCAATACTAAAGTCTCCATCACAATAACTCATAAGGTTATGAGTAGAGAAATTCTTAAATTTTGAGACTATCCTCCCCTATTTAATTTTTTTCTCACACTAGATAATACTTAAGCTTCTATAAATTATAAATTTTCAAATACTATTAATTATAGCAGCGTTAGTACTGATAAACAAAACTTTGTAAATAAACTTTACATACTTTGGATTCATCTCTAATCTCTAATCTCAAATATATATATAAAGGGCGTGTTTTTTTTTTGAAAAATTAAAAAATTTTCAATATTTTATAAAATAGATGTTAACTTTTTTTTCACATAATATTAACGGGTCACGGGTTCGAACACCAGATCAATCAGGTCGAGTCACCGGATCACGAGATCGACAACCGGGTCTACCTGGTTGAGTTACTGAGTCACGGGTTCGACCACCGGGTCAATCCAATCGAGTAATTGGGTCATGAGAACGACCGGGTAAACACGATCGAGTCACCGACCGGGTCACGAGTTCAATCACCAGGTCAACCGGGTCATGAGTTCGACCACCAGATCAACCCGGTCGCTCACCGGGTCACAAGATCGACCAACGGGGCAACCTGTTCGAGTCGCCAGTTCATTGTTTCGACATACAGTTTAACCCTGTCAAGTCACCCGATTATCGTTTCGACCATCGAATTACTTAGCATATCATTAATTATTTGACGTTAAACAATTTTCGCAATTATACGTCAATACACGTCTAATATAATTAAAATTGCATACTATTCCCTTATGGGACATGATATTTACACGGAACAAATTGATCCGCACACGGCAATTCAATGAGAAAAGTCAATTATACCCTCACAATTCACAACCCTATATGAGACTTTCTGTCATAATATATACTATGTTAGGTTCTCCTCACTCTTTTTATCACTATTGTTTGCTTCTCTTTCAAGTGAATAAGAAGTCAGATGCTTCAGTTCTACCCGTCAATCTCGGAGTTTAAATCTAAGGGTTTCTATCCGGTGACCAATATCCATGCGCGACCATATCTACCATATCGACATTGTTGAAGGTCAGACAAACGATGTTCATTCAAAAAGTTTTTTGTGTTTCGATGGCTGTAATATGTGTTCTTGGTAACCATTAATGGAGTTTACGACTTTTGTAGTGTCATTTAAATAGTAAGAATCGGAAAAATATAAGTGAAAAATGATTCCATGTTGATCGAAAGATCGTTTTCATCAGATTGTTGTTGCTTCATCGATACATATCATGAGTCCAACCCTTTTTCATAATTTCTCACCTGTGTATGCGAGATAATAAAATTGGAGGATGATATTTACGTGAAAGAAGGAAGAGGAATAGAATAGCATTATAGATTCATTCTAGCTAAATATGGATACCATTTTATTTAATCTCTCTAAAAATTGTGTACAATCAACTAATCTAGTATAATAAATCAATGACCACATTGGTGGAACTGAGGCACCCGATGTAGATTCAAGTTACATCTTACACTATAAGTATGTGAGACGTGGATGTTTGAAAAAAAAGAAACAAATCGTTGTGAAAAATGAAGGCTGATGAGGGTATAAAAGTCATTGCAAATTTAATTTCTGTGGAAGAAGTAAATCCGTCCATGTAAATATCAGCTCCCTTCCCTTAGAGAGCAGGGGGTGGTGGCGCCGTGGGTGCCAAACCTACGGCGTTGGCCGCATTATGATTCCGAGAAACGAAAAAATCCCGAGTATTAATATAGCATTGATTTTTTTCCTATTGCTAAAGTCAACTATTGAGCAACAACGATACGTGAAGGTACTTCTTAAATTTTTACATTGAATGGCTTAGTTAAATTCTAAAATCAAGAAGATCCTGAAGGCGTTTGCTATGTTATTTGGTGGCTTATTTGAAGGTTTACTGGCATAGTCCCGATGTCTTTTCTAAGAATTTATAATCGACGTAAACATAATATAATATTACCATTATAGGAAAAACAAAAAACACAAACCCCACATAAAAGAAAACTTAAACCTAGATAGATACCATTTCAAGAAGTTTTCTATATGCGATATTGTTACCAAAAGTATGTACAGCATATTACTAATTTTCGCAATAGATTTGACTTCATTCCTGATAGTGAATTACTGATTAATAATAACCACAAAATTTTGTTATGTCGATGCATCTTTACAAATGTAACAAGTTGTACTGTGTTTGAGTGTGATGGGCAAGATCAAAACGTTTCTCAACTCAAGTGTATGTTGTCTTCATTCTAGTTACGTACACATTTTTCATCTTATTCATACTAACTGACTGGGACGGTTTTTGTTTCTGTTTTGCATCTTGTGAGCTATCATAAAGTCGTCCTTCTTCATGAATTTGATCCGATCCACTCGATTTTTTTTATTCTTATCTCACTGGTTAAACCAGTTGTCATAAGACGTACAGTATCATTTGTGAAATGAGATTGATCGTTTTGGCTAAACGAGTTGTCAAAGCTTGATATAGAATCTATACACAAATGTCGTCGCCAGCTAGCACCGATGAATCAAAATTACAGTATCTGGAACAAATCAACAAATATCACCATTCACCACTAGGTAAACCACTAAATGTAACCAATGCTTCTTGACAGAAAGATATGCATCATGTTACATAGGTGAACCAGATCCATAAGATCTACATATTACAGTATGTGGTTCACGCTAGCGCCTAGTGATGAATTCTGGAAAATCAATTGCTGTTGTTTTTCCTCTTGTGTTAGAAAATCTTCGCTTTAAAAAACTTGTCGGTTTTGTTTGTGTTGTCCAAACACTTGATGACCCTATGCTTGTCAAGATCACATCTACGCGTAGTCTGCTATCTAATTCTGAAACTACCCCTATGAAAGTAGAGGTTTTTACATTGAGATCTGAGGTTTTGAGAAGTCCATATAACGATCTACCTCGTAAATCAGTTTCCTAGCTTCAAAGATATATAAATTATGTATTATGTTTTTTTATTGGCAGGCTTATGATAGGATATATATATATGCGTGGATGATAATTTCCAGTTTATGTCAATTAAAATGACAACCGAAGAATTTACACAGTTATACCTCCCTCGTAGTAATTATTTAACACTCAAGCGCCGTGACATTGTTTTGCGTATAACTTAGCGAATTGAGTGTCTTGTTATGATTCACAGCAAAATAGATCGATTGGATGATGAACGATGGTAATCCAAAATCGTTTACAAATATTTTCACCACTAACGCACAACATGAATTAACACGAAAAGTACTTTGATTTAGGAGGATTGGCAAACCTACAATTTTATGAAAACATCTTTTTCTGGATGTGGATACACTGTTTGTCTACGAACCATACTCAAAACACATGGAATGTATTGAGATTTTGTGGGGTTTTTTTTTTTACTTTTGCTTGATTATTAGCATTAATGCTGTTTTTAGCTTGATATAAGTTGAGAACATACAACGATAATGGCACCATTTCAAACTGTGGAGCTTAGGACAGATGACTTTTGGAGTGGACGACAAGTACAGTTTGAATCGAGACTAAAGTGCAATTATAATTCAGATAGATTAATGTAATCTCAATTTTTACCAAAATCCTGTTGGTTCGAGGATTCCAGTCTACTCTTTCTCCATGTTAAGAAGTTACCCACTTCACCCGATCTGTTGAGTAAATATGAACCAAATGAACCCAGTAAAAACTATCGGGGTCAACCCGCATCGTCGGCGATATACGATAGATCCTGGATTTTCATAAATCCAAGTATTGTTTCCACTTATAAAAAAACAATGCAAGATCCTATATAGTGTGTGATTACTCAAAACAAAATGGCTTTTATTTTCCATAAACTGGTACACATACAAAAACATGATTTCTTTCGATCTAATCATGATAACAATAATAGAAAACACAAAATGAAATGTAACCACAAGAGCTTTCTCATCGAAGTTCTTGCTATATGTATGTAAGAAGATGAGAAGATCCATAACTTAACAAAATGCATAGAAACCACATTTCTTAATTAAGTTAGGCGCACTTGAAACCACTTGGGACTTTCTTTCCACATGCATTAAGAAGCAAGCTAAGAGAGACGGGCACGTTAAGGTTGATCCCCAAAACATTAGCTTTAATGGCCGTGCAAAGGCAAACTGCGGCATCAGTGTCAGCAAGGCCTTGGATAAGCGTGCAACATGGCTTAACAGGTGGAGAACCGAGTACGACTCCAACCAAGCCGCCGAGCAAATCTGCACACACCCCCAGTTTCAAGATGTCTTTAGGGCAAGTAGGCTTTGATGTTGGTGTTGTTGGTGTTGGCGATGGTGTTGGCTTTGGTGTTGGTGTTGGCTTCGGTGTTGGTGTTGGTTTTGGTGTCGGTGTTGTTGGTGTTGGCTTTGGTGTTGGTGTTGTTGGTGTTGGCTTCGGTGTTGGTGTTGGTTTAGGTGTCGGTGTTGTTGGTGTTGGCTTCGGTGTTGGTGTTGGTTTCGGTGTCGGTGTTGTTGGTGTTGGTGTTGGTTTCGGTGTTGGTGTTGGTTTCGGTGTTGGTGTTGGCTTTGGTGTCGGTGTTGGCTTTGGTGTTGGTGTGGGTTTTGGCTTGGGGATCGTAGGAGTTTCACACGTACATCCACCACTAACCGTGGCAAAAAAGAGAAGATTGAGAGCTAGAAAGAAAGCTAATGAAGCATTGCTTTGTGAAGCCATCTCTAAGGGAGCAACTTGAAAGTTGGTTCTTATGACAAGTTGATGAGTGAATATGGAATAAGGGTTTTCAAGGGTTTATATAGGCTCAAAGAGTGATAAAAAGTTGAATTATGCATGCACGTCCACACGTAGATGGAAATACAAAGAAAGTATCTTATCAATCTCTACAGTAGAATAGATTGGCTTCATTCCTGATAGTGAATTACTAATTAATAATAACCAAACAATTCGATATGTCGATGCATCTTTACAAATGTAACAACTTGACTAAGTTTGAGTGTGATGGGCTTCATGAAGTGTTGTCTTCGTTCTAGCTTCCTACACATTTTTCATCTTATTCACACTAAACGACGGCGACAGTTTTTGTGCTTGTTATCATAGAGTCGTCCATTCTCATGAATTTGATCAGATTCATTGGATTTGAAATGTTTTGGGAACAAGTATCACATTCCTCACTAAATGTAAACGGCTAAACGTAACCAATGTTTCGCGACGGAAATAATGTATCTCCGGTTACATAGGTGAACCAGATCCATACGTTTCGCATATCATGTGGTTCACCTAAGTATGAATACTCCAACAAGTACAAGTTAACTGGGGGAAGAACATAATTAAAACGGATGAGATGTCTTCAGGTTCCTTGGAAAAGTCGAACCTTTTCGACTCGGATGTGAGGAAAGCTAAGACCTTTCAGCTAGATCATTTGATGGTGATTTCGTTATAGAATTACTAGTCATGATATTTGACTCGGTTGTCGTAGTTGTGGCATTCATCGTAAAATTAGGCAGAAGTATATAAGCACCAATAATCATGTCTCAGATTACCATGCAAGTATGCAACTAAAAAACTATGAGTAAATACTTTAGTAAATTGTGAAAAACAATCTGATCCAACACTTTGTCTATTTATTCATGTCTCGAATTCACATAACTATGCGTTTCTACCACAAGATTTTTGTCAATTTTGCATTCCAAATGCTTCGATTTCTTACATACTATGTGTGTTTGGCACGTCAATGAATTCCTTGAATTTGTCCTCAACATTATACTTAAATTTGTCCCTAACTTTGTGCAAGTCTGCAACAGGAAACAGATTATAAAATCATTATCGATTACAAAGCCAGCCTAAGCTTATCTACAAGAACTAGAGGCTCAAGATGGGAAGGTCGAGAAACTGGTTTGGGGTGAAGCGGATCCTTGTTTATGTATCCGTTACTAAGTTTAAATATACAATAATAATCTAATTATTTTAAGAACTCACTTAGATGATTTAGCACGTCATATGCATTAGATACAGACATAGAGGGGGCGACCATCAACACTTTTCACTTTTAAGCTTTTAGACATAAGAAAACTTCTGTTTAAGCTGCTAAAAATGAATGACAGCCCAAACCGGCCGACTTGGAAACTCCACCAGTGTAAGTGGAGCAAGCTGATCAATCTCAGGTAACTAGATAAGATTGAGTTCAGTTGTCCCTAAGGAGATCAAAGAGGTTTAAAAAGATAACAAAGAAAGAAAAAAGTTGAAAAATGATCGAAAGTGTATTATTTATCAAAGAAAGATTGATTGTTCTTCTCAGACAATCAAGTAGATGTAGATGGGTTTATCTATCGGAGTGTTGCTGATAGCTTTTATCAAGATAATGGTAGATTAAGCATGAATAACAATATGATTACTTCGTTTGTTATGAAAAGTACCGAGTTTGCAGAAATTTATCTCCCCAGTAGTTTATCAAATTACGATGAAGTTGGTTTTAAAATATCTAAGCTAAGGGAGTCTGTTGTTGTGCTCGAATATGAAAAAAAGTTGACACCTGAGAAACGAGTTTATGGTGTATGGATGATGGTGAATGGTAATCCAAAATAGTTTACAAAGCTATTCAACATTGACTTACCGGATGCATCATCATTCATTGAGCATGTATTCGGATTTAGTAAGAGTGGCAAACCTATAATTTTGAAGAAGTATAATGATCATCCTTCCGAATATGATTCACTTTCGGTGTATGAATCCAACACAAAAGAGATCAATAATATTTCGTTTTCTAAGAAACCTTATGTACGCTTTGCAGTTTCGTACAAGGAAACGCTACTTTTATTCGATTATACGACTACTGAAGCAAACAAGCAATATGGAGATTGAAGTGCGAGTAAGGAATGTAAATATTTAAATGCTTGGTGTCAGACATTTCAAATTCATATATCTGATCGATTTGTTATTATTTGTTTGATCCTTCTGTTAGCACTGGGATAATTCTATGCTTTCTAACATCTGTTATGCTGTATTAGCAATAATCTCGTTACTCTATAGTTAAATTGCTACTTTTGATTATTCTTACGTAGTGCTACAGATAAGAAACAGGTGAATTATGTACCTCATGAGTGGCGTAAAGATCCGGACGATCAACTTAAGAATGAATTATAAACTATATTTCTTATAAGTATAATATCATCCAGGACTTGAGTATTTTCAGTCTGTACTTCTGCATTTACAGGATACATGTTTATTGTTTATGGTTATGTGGTTTGATAACAATATCTTTGTTAGTCACAAGGTTTGTATGCTGAGTTTCTGTCGTATGACCAGTCGGTTACGGGTTGTTGCTGAACTTAGGCATGGGGATCTTTTTAACTCAGCCAATATCGTATCTAGGTTTGTTCAGTATAGATGCTATTTACTTAAAATTGTTTTCAGACCCAATGCGATCTTAAACTATCACATTCTTACCTTACTTTTTGCTTCGATGCCCTTCTGGAAATTACTATCTACTTGCAATTGTCACACTTAAACATCATGCTGGTAAAATTAATATGGACTGCAAGAACTTTCTGATTGAATTGCTCTGTTCTCGCTGTTTAACTGTCTTCTTTTATTGCAACATAGAATTTGATCGAGATAATGAACTTTTCGCTACTGCTGGAGTTTGACGACGCATCAAGGTTTTTGACTTTTCTTCTTTAAGTCTTTAGAGGGATCTCTACCTCTTTTAAGTATTCAAATTCCTCAGATTTAACAAGAAGCTTTTTCATATATACAATAAAAATTATTGTTGTTCTAGAACAAATAAGTAAGTATATACTAAATATAAATTACTGAAATCTTTGTACTTTGTTATATAGACAGGTAAAACAAGTTTTCAACTATAAGCTACTTGCATCTTAGATATAAGGAGTACAAAGTTCTAGAACGAACACATACTTCAGTGATCGAAAGGGAAATCGTGTGTTGGAGTCATAATATTTCAGGGTCATCGTTGTCATACCACTCCTACCCACTACTCCAAAACCGTTGCCTTTATTACCAGTTGATAGCTGCTTTACATTGTATAAGGATTATAAATACTGGATTTGTGGAGGCCCAAGTGCTAGTTGTGGGCTGGAACCATGATGAGCGTTTTGCGAATGCTGTAAAAACTACCTCTTTGCAAAGGTACTTTTAATGCTGAAAATTAAGGATGAATTACTCTTCCATCACCAAGTATCTGTTGGAATTGATCATGAAGTCCTATTAGCATTTGAGGTAAAACAAAATTGATCATAAAAGTGTGTAGATATAATTCATTACATTTAAACTGCCACTTCAAGTTAAATTTATGTTAACTGAGTAAGATTCTTAGAGTTTAGCTCTTAACATATAAATCTACCACTTTGAATAAAATTTACATTGTTTGGCACATTCTAGATGTTCTCTTGCTTATCTCATTAATTTGTAATCTGTTACTTTGAGCCGTTTCGTGGTTAGAACAACATCTGGACAACTAAGGTTAGAGCCGATGTTGTGACCGCCTACTCTTTAAGGACCAATGCACAATGAACCGTGCAGCAGGCCTTGACAAGTAATGGTCTAACTTGCAATGGGTTGTAAAGAATGTCGATTTAGTTTTCACCCTATTTTGCAAAGTATTTCAAATAATATTGTTTGGTCATTTTTCTGCATCACAATTTATGGTTCTGCTATGGAGAAGTCATATCAACAAGTTGGCACTCTACATTTTGCCGTGTTTATTTTCACAAGATTTATGTTTCATGTTATAAGAAGTATGTTCGGATTCTTCTACAGTGTTTCACGTAGCATGCTACCTTGGCCTAAGCTAGCAATCTGGCCTTTTGTCCCCTCTGATGCTTCCTCTGAAGTTCTAGCTATAGAAAATGTATGTAGGCTTTACTTCTATACTTATATGGTGTTTCCTATGCATAATGATATAAAATGTTATTGGAACAGTTTTATTGATGAATCATCAAGTTACACCAAGGGTCAAGCCACTTCCTTTAGATGCATTGAGAACATCGAAGTAATGATCATCAGGCCATAGACTACTTAAGAAGTAATTTTGTTCTAAAAATGTTCTTTACACTAACCCCATTTTATTTAACCTGGTGTCATTGTTTTTGTAAACATCTATACTACTTTATAAAACATTTACATCCTTTCTGAATAAAAAAGTTTTAAAATTTTAAGCTTCAAACATTTCCTATTAAAGAAAGTTTTAAAATCTGAAATTTATATATTAGTTTCAATGCATGATTATAGTATAAATAAAAATTATTGCATACATAAATATCTTTCAATTTTGTAACATTCTACCAGCAAAAACAGCAACATTAATACACACATTTAAGATTTTAAAGAAGATTTAATGGCCATTTTTAAAACGTGTCTAACCCATCTAAAATGTAACAGTTAAGCATTTTGTAACAACTTAATCATAATAGCCTATTTATAAAGCCCATTTAATAACGTCTCCTCAAACCATATATAAGCTTAACCCGTAAGAAAATGTCATTCGCTCATTTCTTCTCTCTATGTTTTTCTTTTTTTCTCTCCAAAAAACACACACGAACCCTTCTTTGCTGCCACTGAAACTGCTGACACCATAACCAACCATTCTGTTGGTTATTAGGGTGGACTGGGTAGTTTTAGTAGGTGATTTTGTTGTTGGTTCGTTAAGTATGTTCTTTCCTTTTCGCTCGGATCCCGTTGAGCGTTAAGACATTTGGTAATGTTTTCGGTTGTTTTGTTTGGTTTATTAATAGGCGTGAAGGTATTACCGTGTAAGCGTTATCAGTTTGTTCGTCCCGAAATATAGTTATTGGGTACCCGCCGCCGTATTGCGCGGGTACCCTGCTAGTTATTTTGAAAAGATAGACGTAGAAACTAAATATGTGTGAACGATATTGTATGAAAGTTAACGTATCTGCATTTTGCCACCCATAAATGCTAAGGTTATAGATAAAAGTAAATGATTCTAGAAAAAGAAAATCAAGTCAAAATCGTGGGAAAAGCAGACCCATATTCATCACTCAAAAGTCACACGTAAGGTGTTCTAGGTATATCTTAAAATACTCTGGGTCGCTTCATGTGTACACTACAATCGAACTTTTAGGGATTAAGTCGTAAAATAGCAATTAACTTTTTAAAATGTATCAATTTAGTACGTGTAATCTTAAATAATTGTACAATAGTAACAAACTTTTATAAGTGTTTTCTTATGCACATTTTGATGACGTGTCATCTCTGAAAAGCTGACACGTGACACTATTTTAAACGTGACACGTCACCAAAATGTGCATACTAGAACACTTATGAAAATTCGCCGTTATTGTACAACTTTTTAAAAGTATACGTACCAAATCGGTACATTTTAAAAAATTCATTGCTATTTTACGACTTAATCCGGAACTTTTACGTAAAAGTTACTTGGCCATTCTCAACATTAAAAATTACTTGGCCAAGTTAAATTCTATTTGAACCAACAAGTCAACAACCATGTAACCAGTCAAACGTTGCAACTCTATACTTCTATAGGACATAGTATGGGCTCAATATTTAATGAAGTAACAACACGACTACAAGGCTCATGAAGGTTCAACTTATATAATTTATTATTATTGCAAGTGGATCGAGATGCATACTTGTGATTGTCACATTTTTGTGCACATCTAATCACCGTCACCCCATTGCTTTCCCCTGAGAAGATATAGTACCCAATTGCATCGAGAGATTCTCCAAAGGATGCCCCAAAGCAAAAACCTTATGGTGTGTTTAGTTGCACAAAAATATCTCACTTTTTAGAAAAGTTTTTAAAAAAAATGAAAAATAGGAAACATGGTTAGTTCCACATTTTTTCAATATTTTTCAAAAATTATAAAATTTTCATTTTCTAATTTTATATACAAAACTAGAAAACCCCATATTACCTTTTTTCGATTTCTTTTCCGAAATAAAAATAAACATGTTCATATAACTATTTCTAACCATATTTTACGTTTTTCGTCACTTTTTAACGTTTTTTTCAATTTTTTTACGTTTTGGACAGTTTTTCACGTTTTTGTCAGTTTTCTTTACGTTTCTTCATTTCTCCCGTTTTCGCCGTTTTTTATGTTTTTGTCTCTTTTTTGACGTTTTTGTCAGTTTTTTACGTTTTCATCAGTATTTTACGTTTTCATTAGTATATTTACGTTTTCGTCAGTATTTTCAAGTTTTCCTTCGATTTGTTCCGTATTCGTCAGTATTTTTACGTTTCATCAGTACTTTTACATTTTCGTCTGAACTTTTACGTTTTCGTCTGAATTTATATGTTTTCGTCAGTATTTTTACGTTTTCGTCAGAATTTATACGTTTTCGTCCGAATATTTACGTTTTCGTCTGATTTTTTACGTTTTCGTCCGATTTTTTTGTTTCGTCCTATTTTTTACGTTTTCGTCCGAAATTTTACGTTTTCGCCCAAAATTTTACGTTTTCGTCTGGTTTTTTACTTTCTCATCCGATTTTAGTGTTTTCTTCAGTTTTTTTACGTTTCGTCCAATTTTTTTCATTTTCGTCCAATTTTTACGTTTTCATCAACGTTTTTACGTTTTCATCAGTATTTTTATGTTTTATTCAGTAATTTTACGTTTCATCAGTATTTTTAAATTTTCTTCAGTATTTTAAGTTATGCATACAAACACTTCTACAATGCTTAAAAAATAGACTTTTTAACCCAAATATTTAGCTAAATAGAAAAATGTAAACGACAATTACAAGTCTTATCCGCCCATCGGGCAAGTTTCGCCACTAGTATATATATATATATATATATATATATATATATATATATATATATATATATATATATATATATATATATATATATATATATATATATATATATATATATATATATATATATATATATAGGGGCGAGATATATGCAGAACCTATTTTAAGTGTAGAACTCTATAGAACAATTTTGGACCAATAAGAAATTAGTATTATTAAATCTTTTTATTTAATTAAAAAGGACATAATAGTAAAACCATATTTTTAATTTGTTTTTGAATTTTTTTAATTAAAAAACGTTTTTAAATTTCTTAATTTTAAATTTTCAAATTTTTTTTATTTTTTTATTTTCTTTCAACATTGATGTTCTAAAAAAATAAAATACATATATGTTTCTTTTATATCGTAAATCTGTTGTTAGAAAATATGGTGCATATGTGTTTTTTTTAGTATTGTGTTTTTACATAAATGTTATACATATGACCTTATAAATTTTCAAAAACATAAATATCCTGATCTATAATAAGACAAATAACATAAATGTTATATACTTTTACATAAACTGTTCAAATTTGTAATAAAACAAAAAACATAAATATTATACATTATAACTTTAAAGTTTACAATAAACCATGATCAAAAACTATCAACCGACAACAAGAACATCTATGCACGGCTTCAAGAACATTTATGCATGGCTTGAAGAACAATTATGCATGCCATAAAAAAGCACCATTAATCATCTTCATCACATCTCGTCATTTATATGAACGAATAATTCTCCTGAAACAAATGTATAAAAGCAAAATAAAGCTAGTTAGTATTAAATTATGCCAATTTAAATACAAATGGACATTAACGGAGAAAACTTGAAATAAGAAACATTCGCAGCTTTTAAAACTGAATGGACATTAATGCTTTCTTGCTAAAAAAAAGACATTAATATTTTCTGTGATAGGATGATAAAACGTTGTAACTATAATTAACAATTATAAGTAAAAAATAACAAAAACAAAACAATACATACCACTTAAATCAAACTTACACCGTACGTTTACTAATGGCAGTAGCATCCATGTTCGCATATAATAAGAGACCATAAGTGCACTTTATACGAACCTTACAATTTTACTAAAAAAATACTATGGTAAGATCTAAGCCTACCTGAATTTATAAACAAAATATGAAAAGATGACGTTAAACGAACTTAGCTATCACATAGAGAATCAAACATAATTTTTACTATAACATTACTTATCCGTTGGAACATTAATGTTTTCGTATATAAAACAAAAAAGTCCAAGTCCAAAAGAGAAACTGTTGAGGGTTAACACCTATGTGAATCTTAAATAAAAATGAAACAAGAATCTTAATATATAGTAGAAGTGACCAACTAGTACTAACCAATGAGAATCAAACAATCACGTGATACTTTTTTCAAATCCATATCCATATAAAACGAATTGATTAATTAATTGAAAAAGACTAATTTATAATTACCTATAAAGCAATTGCAGCCGAATCTGGTCAATTTAATCATATTGGTTCGCTGATCTAAAACTCGATTTTCTTGAATGTTTGTTTATTCAAACCGATTTGTTATGGTTCTAATCAGGTAAATGATGGTTTTGTTTGAAAAGATGAGAATATTTACATACCACAAATTCCAGATCTTGAGATTTTTGTGATATGTTTTTTTGGGTTACGAGAAGAAAAAAGGTTTGATATATATGTTTTGGTCAAATGATAGATCTGTAAAACAAGATATGGGGAGTTGTATTTTTTTTTTTTTTTGTTTCCACCTTTTTAGGAATGGATATAGAAAACCAAAATTGCCCTTCCAGTTTTAAAATGATAACCTCATCTTTCAAATAATTACATAAATAGCCCATTTTGACATTTTTGATCTCAACCATTGATTAAAGTCATCTAAAGGTCCAAACTCATTTAAATAGTTCTATATATTTCTACACTTAAAATGAGTTCTGCATATAACTCTTACCTATATATATATATATATATATATATATATATATATATATATATATATATATATATATATATATATATATATATATATATATATATATATATATATATATATATATATATATATCTTTATATTATATATAAGAGGAGGGATTTGCCACGTCATCTATCAGGGTACTAATCCCAGTCAGCACCTGGGCTTAGAAAATCCCGAACCCAAAACTCATCCGATTAATATCATAAAACAAAATCCCGAACCCAAAACTTTAAATTAAATCCCTAGAAATTGGTATCATAAAACTCGATGATATCACCGATTAGTTTTCATTCGTTCACATCTAATTACCATCAACAAAAACCCTAATTCAAAAACCCTAATTCTTCATCAATCAATAATAAACCTAAATTTTTAAAAGAAAAAAACACATGATTCCTGAATATCGGATGTTAAGGACATTTGTTATAAAAAACACATGATTCAGGAATATTGGATGTCAGGGACTTCTAGAATATCCAGTGATTTCTTTGAGGTATTATAATGATTTTGTGATGTATTCATTAAAATTTATCTTTTTGTATTATAATTATCAGGGTGTTTGGGTACAGATTTTAATTAGCAAGTTCAATCCCTTATGATTGCTTCCGTATAACAGGAGCAGGCTGCTGATATTCGTGATTATTTGAGGTACTTAGCAATTGCTTAATAGTTTAGTGTTTTTGGACCTGCTTAATAGGGTTGGTTTATGTGTTTTTAGATGGGCAAGTAGGGACACTTGGGTGACGAAGATGCCACTGATCCAGACGACTTTAAATGACCTTCATAGTTCATATGAAGAAAAAACTCCAGCATCAGTAGATTTTGGATCAAGCAGTCCTGTTAAAGTTGTCTTCTGTTTGCCCTTTAATCTTTTTTTAAAAGTAAAGCTCTCTTATAGGGCGTAGTCATCGTTTTATTAATTTGCATTTATCTACTGTACCAGTGACTACTAAGACATGTTTCAGAAGGTCTATAAATTCTTTTAAGTAGCAAAAAGATTCCCTTCACACGTTACCTTTTGTTCAAAGTTTACTTTGCATTTTTCATACTTTGTTTATTTTTAACATATGTTCTAATCCAATGCCAATTAAATTCCATGTTCCAACTTTGCAGAATTTAAGCTGGAATCATCACTTAATGAACTAAAAATGATATGAGAAAGAAAGACTTCAAATGAGTTATAGACCGAAGAGATTGACTCAATAAGGAAAGAAGTACAAGGACCAAGGTACTCTCATTTTTCTCTATAGTTAATTCACATAATGTGATTTTTCTTCCGTGATATACCGATATATGATAAATTACTCAATTTAGCGTTGCAGCTGTTTTGAGTTGGCTCATTTATTATTGGTAAAGAATTAACGTAATATGTGATCTAATATCTCAAAATAAATAAACCGTCACAAGTTCGAATATATAAATTCTGATTTATTACTCAATGAATAATGATATTGTTGTGTAATCTGTAAATTTACAGGTAGCGAGCTAGAAGAAGCAGGACTCGAAGGATGATGACCTGCCTAAGAAGTTATTCCATCGCTAAGTGGATATTTGTTTGGCGTCTACAACAGATGAGAGATAATAGCTTCCTCCAGCTCCTCCTATGTTTATCTCCTTCAATGGTAAGCATTAATTTTATCCCTTTAGCTTGGCATGATATAACTTCAGTGGTTAAACTGGAATCGAATACGTACTCTATATAATACATACCGCTCAAAGAGTGATAATTAAGTACTAAAATAGAACTAAAACTTTTGCCACATCTTTCAATGGTCCAAATACTTTCAGTCCTGAAGCTGTAGTAAAATGTGAGACATGGGTACAAGATCAGACAGGTAATCCCGTTACATTTTGTTAAATTTCTTGCAAGCATCAGAAAGATACAACGAAGGAAACCCAATATATCCTTAATCAAGTCATTTATCTCATGCAACACATATGTTACCTAGGAATTTAGACAAGCTACCGTTTCCATTTCCTCATCTAAAAGTCCCTTAAGTTGGCCAATTTGTTTGTCAGAATGATTCTTGATAACATTTGCTTCAGCCTGTCCCTTAGAAATTAGTTGTTACTTGATCTTGCAACTGATGAGCCTGATGAGTGGTCTTATTGTTTATAGTATCTCGGTGAATTTACGTATTTCAGGTCTGGTGTTTTGGATTCGCAGAACTTTCAAGCGCGACATGTCTTCTACAAGTAGACATTCAATAGCTGAAGTGGTGAATGTCCTTTTTTCCTTGGAGAAATCAGTTCGGTAATTCCTTTTTTTTGTGAAGTTATCAATTTCAGTTATTTACTAAAGTGGATTGATTTGGGGCCTTATAAGCCATTAACAATTTTTCATACATATATATAAGAGGAGGGATTTGCCACGTCATCTATCAAGGCACTAATCCCAGTCAACAGTCGGGCTTAAGTTTTAGGCTTATAAATTCCGAACTTAACCACTTGCTTAAAATAAAACTCGGACATATAATCATGCCTATCACCACCCATGAAAACAACCCAACCCCGATCGTGTTTTTCTACCATCCTCGATTGTGTTTTTCGACCAGCACTTCTTTTCTCCAAACCCTGATAAAACCTAATAATCTCCCGACTTCTTTGTTTCAAATACATAAAGGTATATTGTGTGTAACAACAATTAATGGTTCTTTTATGTCTTTTGTGTATAGGTTGTTGCGATATCCAGATTATTGAAGATTTTCACTATACCAGGTTGTTTCTTGCGTTATTTATAAATGTTTTTAAGAATCGAATGCTCAATTTTGAGTCTCTTAGAAATCATGTTTTAATTTACATGAGGATGCAATATGGAGAGCACCAACGATACCAAATCTAGCATATAAGGGCCCATGGAAACCAAAGGTATGGATTAGTTTTACGAACTTTAAATATTGGTTTAGCCATTTAGGATCAAAATACATATTGTATTTAAATTTGACTTAATCCATTGTGTTGCTATACAAAATTAGAAATCTGAACTAAGGGGGAATGGAAGATCCCTCATTCCCTTTGATTGATAACCCATCTATTGCTTACTGCATTCACATTCATGTTACCGTTGGGCTTAACTGTATTGTAGTGGTTGCAAATAAACGACTAGGGTGTTATGGATAATGGGTCAAATTGGAATTTTTTTGCTACTGGCTAGGTTAGGTTGATTATTTTCTTGAACACTTGCTTTTGCTCATGCTACTATATTTATATAAAGAGCATAAGCTATATAATGGGTACTGTATAACCAAAGAAAGAAAGGGATACATAAAGTTAGGGTCTATTTGTTTCAAGTTATTTTGGTATAATAAAGGATGCTAATCTGCGTATTTCTTTTCACTTTCAGCTGGAATAGTGGAAATAGTTATTCTTCGTGGAGCACCCATTGCTATACAGATGAGAGTTAGGAAGCTGATGGAAAGGTGAAACATATTATGTCCTCCTGACGATGCAGATAGTGCTTGCTATTCTCCAATAAACCCAGTACTACAAGTTGATTCTGGGAGATTGGTAAACGCTTATCTTACAAATGAAATGTTAGAGTAGCCTTTAGTGCGAGGTATTTAATACAGAATCATCACATTGTATATTACTACATTATTTAGTGTATTGATAGAACCTTTAATATAAAATGGACTTCAGTATCTACGAAGAGATAATTATTTGTCCTAGAAGTGAGATGGTGAAGTGCCTACTGGTGCAACGGTAATTCTATAGACTGAAAAAGAGGCACCAGAGACTTGCAAGGTTGTAATACAAGAATGTTACGAAGGGGTGTTTGGAAGGGTGTATTGGATAATTAGGTTAGAATTTTTTGGGTGTAGTCAATCTATTTACGGGTCATATCATCAAATTTATTTGTAATCTTCTGTAAATAAGTAAACTCAAGACTCTTTCCTAGAAGCACATGTTTCTGAACTGCTTTGAGCATTTTTGTAGCAATATCGTTACTGAAGTTAGACGTGTCCATAACAAATGGTGTTGACGTGTCCGTAACAAATGGTGTTTTTCTCATATGTTTAAGCATGTTAATTATTCTTTCTGATAAAAGAAAATGATAAGTAATTATAGTTCATATAGTGGCCTAATAAAAGATGATAAATGGAAAGAAAACAATGAAATGTGAAGCTTTATGAAACAGGAGCAGCGAAGCTTTGATCAAGGTACGTAAGTTTTGAAGTTCAGGTACCTTCAAATTGTCATTACATGTTTTTTATCTTCTTTTTTGAATTGTTCCTTGGATTGAATGTGTTGAAAGGGAATGTCCTATTGGATTCAATGTGTTATAGGAGGACTGTTGATGTTGTAGCTATGAAGCAATAGTAACAATGATACAAGTAAGAATAAGTAGGCGAAAAAGAATAGGTTGGAACATTTGCTAGCTCAAAATTCCTCTACAACAATAGTTAAAAGCTACTACCAGCCAATGACAGGTAGAAACCCTATTACTTTATGTATCTGCACGGCCCTTATTTTCTGTTCTTATAAACGGAATCATGACTGGTGCTATACAAGATGCCACTTGACATATATATAAGTTCTGACTAAATTACTTGATTGGGAGCTCACATGAAGAATTTCTATGAATTCAGATATGGTAAGATAAAGGTTGCTGATTTGAAGTTGAAAGAGGCAAGGCTCAAAACCATTCTTAATGGAGTCTTTACTTTACTTTTTAGTTTTTACTTTACAATTTAGAAATTAATTTTTTTTACCAAATAAAAGAAATCAAAAGTCACACTTGTCAATCAAACATTACAAACAAATATCAAGAGAAAAAATAACAACGATATTTAGAAGTCATACCCGTCCATCGGACGGGTTTCGCCACTAGTATATATATATATATATATATATATATATATATATATATATATATATATATATATATATATATAACTAGTGTTGGTACGAAGCAAGAATTTGAGCTTGTTATAAGCATAAAAGTAACATGTATGAGACAAAAAAAATCCAATTAAGGCATCCGAAATTTAAGATAAACTTTTTATATATCATAATACCGAAATTTCGGATTAAGTACATTATTTGGTGACTGAAATGGATACTTGGGCTACGTGATATCATAACATAATGTTTTATATGTCCGAATACCCAAAATTTCGGATTAACCCTGTACGACAATTGACTGACTTTATATATCCAAATACCTGAAACTTTGGATAAAAGTAAAATTTCGGAACAAGTAACATGTATGAGACAAAAAAAAATCCAAATAAGGTATCCGAAATTTTGGATTAAATTTTATGTATCTAAATACCCAATTTTGGATTAAGTACAATATTTGCATTACACAAATGGATACGTGGGATACGTGATATCATAATATAATGTTTTAGATGTCCGAATACCTAAAATTTCGAATTTACATTGCATTACGAATAATTGACTTTATATATCCGAATACCTAAAATTTCGAATAAAATTATTATATTTCCAAATACTCAAGTACCTATATTAAGGTTTGTGAAAGTGTTTAAGAGTGAGTATGAACTCCGGTCGGAAATGGAGCCTTGGTTTATATTCTATTTAAAATATATAACATTGCTAAACATAGATGAGTCAGTTTAATTTTATTTCATCGAGCATGGTACTTGATTATGTCATCATTCTCAATATTCTCTCTAACGATAAAATTGAGTATTTCAATAACAATCGTTAATCGGACAAAAATGTGTACTTTTCAACCTATGTGGGAGAAAACACGTAAGTTTTGATAAATTTTACAATCTATATGAAGGTACAAAATACCCAACGTTCTCTTATCCGTAAAACCATCAAACAAAACCAAACAAACAACATGTTTCTTTCAAAACGCGTTACACCCCTTCATAAATAAACACACAAACATCACTTCATTCTATTAAAACAAAAAATTTAAACTCACCAATGGCCAAACCAATACTCTTCCTAACCCTTGCAACTCTGTTGTGCATCGTGTTTCTTGAAAGAGGTGAGCGTACTATGATGGAGGACCCGAGAAACGAGATCCTATTGCCAATTCTAGGAAGCTATTATGTCTATGAAAAGAATCTAAAACTTGGTTGCAATGGTTTAATGTTTGTGGATGTTTTTAGGGTTGAGTTAGAACTCGCGTTTGAAAAATTAATGTAGCCTTGGGATAAATACTATTTGACTATTGAAACCATGAATTCGGAAGTTTCATCTCATTTAAAAATTGTTGAAGTTTGGATGATTGGAGATGTGCCTTTGAGTAAATTAGAAAAGAAGTTGGTTTGTTTTGGACCCGTTGCTGGTTAAATACTCCTTGATAATTGAAACCACGAATTCGACTATGGTTTCTGTTGGTTTATACGCTGCAGAAGTTTGGGTGCCGTAAGGGTACTTCCTTAGTAACCAAAAGAAGTTGGTTAGTTTTGGACCCTTTCGTTAAAGTAGATTCACAAAAGGGCTCATAAGAAGAAAATTAACAGAGAAGCTATTATTAGTGTTCGTTTTGTTGAATAAGTAAGAAATTTGTGTCTCTGATAAGCTTATGTAGCTTCAGCTTCACAAAAGTCTTATCGTTGTTAACTATTACTAGTTTGTTTTTAACATGTGTTCTTTTTTTATTGTGGAAATTTGACTATTTAAGGTTTAAGGAATGAATTTATCTAAAAGAATCTTATTTACGTACGGTTTTAGCAGATGTTGTTGGTAATTTTGAGCTTGCCATAAGCTTAAAAGTTGTACTTTTCCATTATGATAAAATCTATAGTTGACTTATTGAATATTAATAACCCATTAATACAAACATATAAAAGTTGTACTATATAAACTTTATTGATCGGATACACATCTCATATATGTTAGACAACATTCATTCACAAATAATGATGGAGTCCCAAGTATTGAAAAACGGGCTGACTTGTTTCCGGAAGTCCAAGATCGGTGAATAAGCGGGCTTTCTTAAAACAATCATAACTTGAGAATCGTAAGTCCGTTTCCAGGCCGTGACCCGTCAAACGACCGGAAAAGTGTGAGGAACGACGTAGTAACCCCCTTTAGTCTGAATAAAGATTTTTCGAGGCCCAAAAAGCCATTTTACTATCATTTATTTGCATTTTTGTTTTATTTTCAGTTCTCGTTGGACTTTGTCTTTGGCCACAGTCCAGCCAGTTGGAGTTTTAGGGTTTTTCTTTGTTTATTGTCATTATTTAATGAATCTGTTGTAACCCTAACAAAATAGTTTTTAGTTTAATAAAAGTTAAACCACTGGCCGTTGTGTTGCCGTGTTTTACCTTAATTTTCAGGTATTTTTTAGAATCAACGATTATGAGTAGAACTCTTTTAGGAATTCTTTTGAATCAACAGATCCAATTGTTATCTTTGTTTTTTAGTCTACATCAAATAAGCAACTATTTACACATATAAGCAAGTAGTTAGACACTTCAAAAGATGGTGTTCTATTTAATTACAAATGATGTTTTTATAAAAGTAACGTCATTACGTCAAACAATATGCGTACGCGTACCCTAAAACTATTCAAATTAATATAGTGTCCAAAAACTTATTAAGTTGGTATACGGATTTGATCCGAGAGACAAAACCAAAGATAGTGTGCTATCTATTCATACATGGCGTTTAAAAAACATAATGTTTTATATGTCCGAATACCCAAAATTTTGTATTAACCCTGTACGACAAATGACTGACTTCATATATCCAAATACCTGAAACTTTGGACAAAAGTAAAATTTTGGAACAAGTAACATGTACGTGACAAAAAAAATCCAAATAAGGTATCCGAAATTTTGGATAAAATTTTATATATCTAAATACCCAAATTTTGGATTAAGTACAATATTTGCATGACACAAATGGATACTTGGGATACGTGGTATCATAATATAATGTTTTAGATGTCCGAATACCCGAAATTTCGAATTTACATTGCATTATGAATTACTTTATATATCCAAATACCTAAATTTTTGAATAAAATTATTATATTTCCGAATACCCAAGTACCTATATTAAGGTTTGTGAAAGTTTTTAAGGGTGAGTATGAACTCCGGTGGGAAATGGAGCCTTGGTTTATATTCTATTTAAAGAATATAACATTGCTAAACATAGATGAGTCAATTTAGTTTTATTGCATAGAGCATGGTACTTGATTATGTCATCATTCTCAATATTCCTTCTAATGATAAGATTAAGTATTTCCATAACTATCGTTAATAGGACAAAAATGTGTACTTTTCAACCTATGTGGGAGAAAACACTTCAGTTTGGATAAATTTTACAATCTATATGAAGGTACAAAATACCCAATGTTCTCTTATCCATAAAACCATCAAACAAAACCAAACAAACAACATGTTTCTTTCAAAACGCGTTACACCCCTTCATAAATAAACACACAAACATCACTTCATTCCATCAAAACAAAAAACTTAAACTCACTAATGGCCAAACCAATACTCTTCCTAACCCTTGTAACTCTGTTGTGCATCGCGTTTCTTGCAAGAGGCGAGCGTACTATGATGGCGAGGACTCGAGAAAGAAGATCCTATAGCCAATTCTAGGAAGCTATTATGTCTATGAAAAGAATCTAAAACTTGGTTGCAATGGTTTAATGTTTGTTGATGTTTTTAGGGTTGAGTTAGAACCCGCGTTTGAAAAATTAATGCAGCCTTGGGATAAATACTATTTGACTATTGAAACCATGAACTCGAAAGTTTCATCTCATTTAAAAAATTTTGAAGTTTGGATGATTGGAGGGGTGCCTTTGAGTAAATTAGAAGAGAAGTTGGTTAGTTTTGGACCCTTTGCTGGTTAAATACTCATTGATAATTGAAACCACGAATTCGAATATGGTTTCTATTGGTTTATACGCTGCAGAAGTTTGGGCGCCCCAAGGGTACCTTAGTAACCAAAAGAAGTTGGTTAGTTTTGGAACCTTTGGTTAAAGTAGATTCACAAAAGGGCCCAGAAGAAGAAAGTTAACAGAGAAGCTATTATTAGTGTTCGTTTTGTTGAATAAGTAAGAAATTTGTGTCTCTGATAAGCTTATGTAGCTTTAGCTTCACAAAAGTCTTATCGTTGTTAACTATTACTAGTATGTTTTTAACGTGTGTTCTTTTGTTTATTGTGGAAATGGGACTATTTAAGGTTTAATGAATGAATTTATTTAGAATAAATCTTATTTACGTACGGTTTTAGCAGATGCTGTTGGTAATTTTGAGCTTGTCATAAGCTTAAAAGTTGTACTTTTCCATTATTATGATAAAAATCTACAGTTGACTTATTGAATATTAATAACCCATTAATACGAACATATAAAAGTTGTACTATGTAAACTTTATTGATTGGATACACATCTAATATATGTTAGACAACATTCATTCATAAATAATGATGGAGTCCCTAGTATTGAAAAACGGGCTGACTTGTTTCCGTCCAAGATCATGTGAATAAGCGGGCTTTCTTAAAACAACCATAACTTGAGAATCGTAAGTCCGTTTCCAGCCCGTGACCTGTCAAAACGATCGGAAAAGTGTGAGGAACGACGTGGTAACCCCTTTAGGCGGGTGAAAGATTTTTCGAGGCCCAAAAATCCGTTTTACTATCATTTATTTGCATTTTCGTTTTAGTTTCAGTTTTCGTTGGACTGTGTCTTTGGCCACAGTCCAGCCAGTTGGATTTTTAGGGTTTTTCTTTGTTTATTGTCATTATTTAATAAATATGTTGTAACCCTAGCAAAACAGTTTTCAGTTTAATAAAAGTTAAACTACATGTCGTTGTGCTGCCGTGTTTTACCTTAATTTACAGGTATTTTCTAGAATCAACGATTATTAGTATAATTGTTTCAGGCATTCTTTTGAATCAACAGATCCAATTGTTATCTTTGTTTTTTTAGTATACATCAAATAAGAAACTATTTAATATAAGCAAGTAATTAGACACTTCAAAATATGATGTTCTATTTGATTACAAATGATGTTTTTATAAAAGTAACGTCATTACGTCAAACAATGTGCGTGCGCGTACCTTAAAACTCTTCGAATTAATATAGTGTCCAAAAGCTTATTAAGTTGGTATGCGGGTTTGATCCGGGAGACAAAACCAAAGATAGTGTGCTATCTATTCATACATGGCGTTTTTATCCATTCTCGTTAATGGTAGCAAAAAGCCCAAAACCGACATGCTTATTGGCTTATTGCATTTTTAAAACATACTAACAAGCACTCAAAAAATAACAAGCTAAGCATAATAAATGGTAATCCAAACACCCCATTATGCAACTTTGTGTGAATTGTAAGGAACATTGAGGATCAAAGCTTATAAAATCCATAGTTAGTGTAATTCCAACTTGACTATGATGATAAATTTAAAGCTTTTCGTAATAGCTTTGTTAGGCTGATACCAAATCCACATTGTGATGGAGGGCCCACCACGGCTACTAATGCAGGTCTTTATATGCCTTTGCCAGTTCCTTTGCAGCCCTGGGTTGATATTAGCATGGATTTTGTGTTGGGACTACCTCGTACTCAAAGGGGTAATGATTCAATATTTGTTGTTGTTGATCGTTTTTCTAAGATGGTTCATTTTATTCCTTGCAAGAAGACAACAGATGCAGTTAATGTAGCCCAACTTTTCTTTAGGGATGTGTACCGTTTACATGGTTTACCTTCCTCCATTGTTTCTGATCGGGACACCAGGTTTTTGAGTCATTTTTGGCGTAGTTTGTGGAAGATGGTGAATACTCAACTCAATTTTAGTAGTGCTTATCATCCTCAAACTGATGGGCAAACCGAAGTTGTTAACAGGTCCCTTGGTAACCTGTTAAGGTGTTTGGTGGGTGATCATGTGAAGGCATGGGATCAGAAGTTGTATCAAGCTGAGTTTGCTCATAATCATGCTGTTAATCGGAGCACTGGGTTTAGTCCTTTCCAGGTGGTTTATTCTGCTCAGCCACGTGGTCCTCTTGATCTTATGACTCCTCAGATTTCTAGGTCTGTTCCGAAGAAAGTGCAGGATTTTGTTGAGGGGTTGCATGATGTTCATAAATCTGTTCGTGACAACTTGGTGCGCGCTAATTCGAAGTACAATCAGGATGCAGATCAAAAGAGGAGACATGTTGACTTTGAAGTAGGAGACTTTGTGTGGGCTGTTTTGACTAAGGATCGTTTTCCAGTTGGTGAATATCATAAATTGTCTGCTAAGAAGATTGGTCCAGTGGAAATTATGGATAAGATGAACTCAAATGCTTATCGTTTGAAGTTACCAAGTCATATTCGTTGTTCTGATGTTTTTAATGTGAAGCACTTGTTGCCTTACCATGGTGATTCTTCCGATGATGATACAGCTGGGAATTCGAGGGCGAATTTTTCTTATCCAGGGGGGAATGATGGAGGCCCAAGTATTGAAGAACGGGCTGACTTGTTTCTGGAGGCCCGAGATCGCGTGACGAAGAGGGGTTTAGTAAAATGGGCATAACTTTTGCATCCTAAGTCCGTTTTCAGCCCGTGACCTGTCGAAACGTGCGTAAAAAGGAGACCTACGACGCTGTAACCACCTTTTAGCTGGTTGCGGATTTTTCAAGGCCCGAAAAGCCTTTTTACTATCAGTTTTTTGCATTTTTATGTTTTTTTCACTTTCAGTTGGACTTTGTCATTGGGCTACGGTCCAGCCCGTTGGATTTTTAGGGTTTTTCTTTGTTTGCAGTCATTATTTAATGAATCTGTTGTAACCCTAGCAAGACAGTTATCCGTTTAATAAAAGCTAAACCACTGGCCGTTGTGTTGCCGTGTTTTACCCTAATTTTCGGGCATTCTTCAGAATCAACGATTATTAGCAGAATTGTTTCTGGCATTCTTATTGAATCAACAGATCCAATTACTTATCTTTGTTACTTTATTTTTAGTCTACATCACATTGTCACGAATTCATTTTGTAAATAAAAAACCTATGTGTTTCTTAATTTTGATCATGGACGTGGTTTTTATTCCGTTCAGGTTACCTCTGTTTCAGATCTGTATTGCCTAACTTGAGTATGTTGTGACCGTTTCTGCTTTATCACTAGGACACCTTGTTAGGACTTATATTTCGTAGTGTGATGTGTTATTTTTGTTTGATTTTTAGAGTACTAACTCGTTTAAGTAATTTCTTTGTTCTTTTTTGTTCTTGTTCACAAAGAAAATTATTCAAATTTTGTACTGATCGATCGACCTATTTACGATCAATACATAGAAAGAAATATCAATATTTAATTACACGGATGTAGAAGGCAAGCAAAAACAATCTGCGCCGCAAGCCTTTTTTGAATTGCGAAACTAATTTTATGAAAAAAAACATCTATGAATATAAATGTTATAACATTTCTATTTAGAACGCATTCAATTCTCTTCAGAAGCTTCACCGCTTCAGGTGGAAAGAAACCGAACGTATTAAATGCAAAAGGAATACACACGTGTTGACCCGTTAGATGGAAGATCCACACTCAGACCGACGAATATTTTGGTTTTTGGATGGGCTGGAGGAAAACATGCATGTGTTGATCTGACTGGAGCTTCTCCTCTAGTGGGATTAGGTAGCGGGGTTTTACATCGAGTCACACTGCTTTAAAAGCCGCCTCATACAAAGTGACAAAACACGAAAAATCATGCATTAAAAATCAGCATGTATTTATTCCTTTAGCATCGACCTATATATTATTCAAAATTGTTCTTAGTCACATGGAACGAACTTTACCATACAGAATGTTTAATTTCTCTTACCTAATGGTTATAGGTCGGAATCACGACAACTGATAACAATGAAACGGAGTTACGGAGAGCATAAAAATTTAATTAAGAACAAAGATTTCGCTTTCTCAACATTGTAAAGTCCAAACATCAACTGTCTTATATTTTTAGGTCCGTAACTCAATAATTGTATTTAAGGGTAAGGAGAATAAGGTTTTTGACGACATAAAAGACAAATACCCTATATTTAAAAATGAGAATCATTTGAGGAAACTTTAACTACTGTACAAACCAATTGAGGAAACTCAATTATTATAGGGCGGGGGAAACACGTTTTCTATGACATAGCAATAAGATAATCCCTTTAATATCTAACTTTCACAAAAAAACTGTCGTAAAAGGAGTTTTTCCATGAAGATTGTTTTAACAAAACCTTAATTGAAGTTAAGTTCCCTTTAGAAAATACAATAGTAAATAGTTATGTCGTATCTTTTATATGTGCATGTATTTGCTGAAGAAAGATGAAATTATAAACTTCTCAATGGTTAATATCTTTGAAAAAGTGTTTAAGCAGGAGTATCAACTAATGAGGAACCACCTATGTAAATGTTGAGGTTTCGCCGCCTCGGGAGCAAGGAATAAGCTCTTACAACATTTATGAATTTGGATATGGACACATGGCTAGTAGTGTCAGGATTTGTTATGTATTTGAAAACTTGTGTGTATTTTAATTCAGGTATTCAATGTAGTTGAAAGGTTCAATTCTTAGAACACCATGATTCTTGAATGTTTCAAGTGTACTTTACTAATATGAAAATTCAGTCCTCAGGATATTTTCATGTATGCATATGTTTGTTAAAGTTAATTTTCATGAAAAAGAAATTGTACTATATTGGGGAGGATTGTTGAAAATATAGTTTAATTGAAGGTTCAGTTCATACTCGTGAATGAGTAAGGAGGTACGGAGTTTATATACATAAGTCCCTGAACGCCTTGTCTCTTATAGTGGCTAATATGTTGTTTAGCATTGTTGATGATCTTCAGTGAGTTAACTCTTCAGGGAGTTTAACTCTGGACTGAACACTGAAGGTATTCATCAGGGAGTAACTTCACTGAAGACTTGTCTTCAGTGTTTACTCATCATTGAGTCTTCTTCGGTACTAAAGGCTTCAACGAGAACACCCTTCAGGGGTTACCTGATTCTTCAATGGGACTGAAGGATAGACATAACTGGAGCTGAACATGAATACTTGTAACGATTTTTGACCTATTCAAGTGGCAGTTTAACTACATTTATGACCACGTTTAATTGATCATGTAACCACTATTTCTGGTATTATGAAACACATTAAGAGGAGATTAATGGGCCGTTAATTTCTCTTTATACCATTGACTAGGGAAGAGTACTCCACCTATATAATGGTGATCACAACTGCATGAGAATACACAGAAACATAAACACATAACACGGACGGGCTAGAAATTTGTGCCTAAATCACTAACAAGCATTTGGTCTTATCCCAAGTAGGTATTCGTGATACCCAGGCATTAGGGTCGAATAGTTTACTTTGGAAAATGATCACGCGATTCCAAGTGATATTCGGTAATCATTGGTTTGGTACGTAGCTAGGATCGATTATCTTTACCCTATTTCAATAAATATCCTCTAACAGATCAAGAACTTGTGCGAAGGGCATAATGGACTACATAATGTTGAAATTTGAATGCCGCAACAAAATTCTACGAGAACATGTCATACACGTCCGTGGAATGTTATTCCTCTAATATGCTAAACTTGTATCGCGTGTTCATTAGTATTTAGCCTTGTAAAAAATATTATTTTCTGTGCAGTTCGGTAGAAATTCATTCTTCATTAGCCATGAAACAGTTGGAGACTGTTGGTAAAGTTGGCAGTCATTCATCATAGTTTAGAGCGTCGTGATGTTGTTGATCCTAGTGGATGGGGATTTATACTATTGTTAGATTTGGCAGCTGGACTTTGTCTTGTCTAAGCATCCATGAACTAGTTCGGAATTAATAGTTTGATTCTTAAGGACAAGGGATGCGGAGAAACAACCATGCATGTTGGGTTACAATGCTTGAGGTAGGTCTTATCTATATTTCTTCATCTGATATCACATTTCCATGATGTGATATTTCATGAATAATATAAGATAAGCCACTTCTATGTGTGAGGTTCTTGATAACCTTCCACGCGATCTTATCTACTCGGAAAACCAAGTTTCACCATGGCAGGAACTTTGGGTAGAAAAGCAGCAAGACGGGTGAGAAAAACTGAATAAGTTCGTGTGCATGTGTTAACATATTTGGCTTGGGATATTGTTCTCGGTATTTATGTGTCGTAGTTAGTATGATCTTCTAATGATTGTCACTCTTCCTATGCAAATCTAAATTATACGAACTGTATAAACCGATGCAAGATCCCCTGATTTTAAATTGATTAGATATTTTAAATGTGGAGAAAGATTATAAACACCAAAAATTTGAGAGGCTTCACTTCCAAGCAATATTTGGGCTAAAATATTTCTTATGCCTTACCCACTGGTTCTCTGGTCAGAAACATTATCAAAGTACCCAGTGAAAGAGCCCCGTGCTTCATCGAAGGTTATTTACATAATGCTGAATTGATCATCAACTATCTTGACTTATATATGTGCAGAAAGATGGAAGGATTTCAGATGACAGTTCATATCTCGATGCCAAGTTATTGCTTCTTATCCACGTTTGTCAACTACATTTTGGCCCAAGTAGTTTTACATGTGCACCTTGCAATTATTTGCACATTGTCACATTTGGTTTTTCTAGGGTGATGCAGATATATTTTTCCCAACAGATTTTGGCTTTTGGAACGTATTGATCGTTACAACTCTGGGTAGTAGTTAAGATCACGTATTGAGAATTTTGACAGGTTATTTAAACAAGGAAAGAAAAGGCGCATTACCGATAGCATTCAACTCAACCAGATGCATTTAAGGTTATATACTGTTCAACATGAGTTTTTCCCTAATATCTGCAATAATTGACGCGAGATTTTTTACTATATGTCTATCTTGATACATTTGTGTGTTAGTGTGTATTCCCCCCAACCAGGGTATAGATAATCAAACCTAGCAACGTACCAAACAATGTGTTAGTGCAAATATTATGATATTTAAACTATACATCCTTGTTTGTTTTGTTGATAACAAACATGTAACTTGTAATACATAGCGTAAAATGTACAAGTTACTTGTAATCATATTTTGTGTATACTTACACATTTCTATCTTTGTAAAAACAATGATAGATACTTTTTACATCATTGGTCAAAGTCTTGCAAAACCTAAACAAGAAAATCTGATCATAAAGAAGTTTTAGGAGTTGACTTAACAAAAGATTTGAATATTAAATTGTTGATTTTCTGATAGACAGACAGACCCCAACGAACCCCTTGGTTAAGGGTCTGGCGGGGTTCGTGGGTACCTGTACTTTGGCTAAAAATGGAGTCCTTATGCTCACTCATTTCTCACACCTTTCTATTATATTCTTCTCTCTATATCTGATCCTCTATGAGATCTTTCTTTTCTCTAACATGTAGATCTTGGATCTAAAATTGTTCTTTTGTTTAGTTTTTCTCTTTCTAGTTATCGAGATCACTCAAGGTGTAAACAAGATCAAAAAGTTCAAGCACAAGAAATACATCAAGTCATTGTGTCACCTCTATCTAGAATAGTCTCTTTGTACTTGTCATCTCATCGTATTATGTCCAAGATCTATAACCTTGACATCTCGTGTTCTTCTCAACTGAGATCCATGACTTATCATCATTGATCTATACATCTTAGGAGCGAAAAAGCCAAAGGCTAAGTACGTGTTGACTTTGTGTATAGATCCATATTTATTTTTCATGAGATCTATGATCTTGATGTTTCATGACTCGTGTTGATAAGGATTACGAATATGGAAAGACATGTTCTTCAAGATGTAATCCATGATCTAGGCAAGATCATATCATAGATTCATCTCTCTCTATCACAAACAATCACAAACCAATGTGTGTTGTTGGTTCTTGTATGAACCGGGTACTTGGATTAGTACCTACAAATGTTGTAAGGTTAGAAGTTGTGTTGGTTCTACGTGTGTGTAAGAACCCGGGTGTCAGCCCTATCCATTATACAAGGATCCGGTGTGTAGCTTAGTACTGGATAAAGTGTAAGCGATGTAGAAGGGACTTGTTGTACCCATGTGAAAGAACATGACATCATAGCTTAGGTGTCGAAAAAGATTGTAAGCCAATGTGTGAAGGTTTCTCCACCGATGTAAAGGAGATTCTTTTACTAGTGAACTCTAACTCTCGAGTAGGTGACTCGGGGAGTGGATGTAGGGTAAGGAAGGTGTCCTTGTAGCCGAACTACTATAAATCATTGTGTCAATTTGTATTTACTTTACTTTATTGTTTTATCTTTATACTTGCATTGCTTGTGTGTGTCGTAATCACTCAATGTGCTACCTGACTCATATAATCTTTGACTATATACAAACGCCTATCACACTATGTCCCCATCAATGGACATTTGATACAAAAAGTTTAAAAAAAAATTAAAACAAATCTGAGAAAACTATTCAACCCCCTTCTAGTTTTCTACACTATTTATCAGAGCGGGTAGCTCTAATTTCTTAAAAACAAATGGTTTTTAAAATAGGGAATGATCTATGTATCAAATTACCTTTGAAGCGGGATAAAATGTGAGAAGTGTTTCTTTGTTTAATTTTTTTCAAATTTTATTGTTTAGTATACTTGATATATTAGCTTGAAGATTCCCATGAAACATAAAACAAGATGTTTTAAAAAGGATTGCCGAGTGTCGTCGTGTATCCATAGAGAAAACTTACAAAATACGATTTTTTTAGAAGTCTCATAAGTAGAAATGATGTTTGAGATGTGTATTATATGTTTGTTATGAAGTCTAGTAAGTCCTATTCATTTCCGCTATGTCAAAACACAAATTTTTGGAGAAAATTTGTAGTCTGTCTCATAGACCCACGGACCCCGGTAGACCCTGGGCAAAGGGTCCGGTGGGTTCCATGACCCTCTGTGACAACAGATTTTTAGCCAACTTACAAATGCCATAACTTTTTAACCGTTAGTCCGTAGAAGTCGTGCCACCTATCATTTTGAAGGTAATTGAGGCTACTTTCATATAAAATATTATTAAGTGCTGGTTAGATACATAAGATAGTGAAACAAGTAAAAAATAAACAAAGTGTCAAAAATTATGAACTAATGCTTACTTTAGCATTTCATCTTCTTTTTTTCTTGAGTCGGACACAACAAACTACTTTATATTTGAATAAGGTTGTATCCACCCCTAAAACAAATCATTTTGTTATACAAAGAAAACTAATCAAGCTCAGTATACATCTTCATACTTATATACAAACCTAAAGAAAAATATTTGTATGATAAATGTTACTTGCTTGGTTTATGAGTTTGAAAATATTTTGGTTGATCATTACAAGTTGTAATTGATTCTATTTGTGGTACATACATGTAAACCTTTCCATGTTACACATTTGCTTGCTTGTCAAATACATGATTATGCACAATACGATATTTGCTAGAGTTTGTGTTGGAAAATTGCCTTTCACATTGCTTGTAGACTTTTCTTACTCTGTTTGCATAAGCTATACTCTTACTTGAACGTAGTAAGTCACTTAGAAATATGAACTAAGTAAACTTGTCAAGTAAGCTACATTTGGTGATTCTCTAAACATACAGTGTTCTTGAAAAAGGGTGTTTGTTATAAAACAATGATGTTAAAAAGAATCCGTATGATTTTCATTGTGTTGAATGCTAATGTATATTTGTGCATATGAACATCTTGCTTGTGTCAAACCTCGTATGCTTATATGTTTTCATGAGTACTTCTTCTACTTTCATATCACTGTATACTCATTCTTAGATAACCATTTAATTACAACTATATGCTTATGCGTTTTCTATTTGTCTTTATTTCTAAATGCATATGTGCTTTTGTGTCAACACCTATGTGCACATGTTAAAATCAGTTTTCAATCTACTTCCACGGGACCGGTAACACTCAAATTGGTATGCCTATGAGAGGCATGACTAACCCAAACAGACCCATAAAAAATTGGGACTGAACACTTGAGTTTCATGATTTATAGGTATACTTGAATATTGGACTTGAGCTTAACAAATGGATCAAGGATAATGGTTGTTCAAGGCATATGACGGGTAATAGGAACCTCTTGAGTACATACATATCCATGGATAGAGGTAATGGTATTCTTGATGAAAACATCATAAGAACATGCTCGAGTGTGATATGCTTGGTACAAAGGTAGATTCTCTTACCTTATATTAGTTGACTTAAAGCCTAATCCGTGTGAAACATTAAACCTCTTAATTCTCAATCCTAAAAATACTATGTCACGGGTCAAAAATCCATCATTCACCACTTATCAAAAAATTTGGACTCAGACGTGTAAGGACCCGTCGGTATAACATCTAGTAGATTTGGATATGTAATATCAACGTATATGCATTTTCCCATTTGACAAATAAATAAAGAGGTGAAATTGCTAAGAAATTTTTACACACATGAACTGTTGACTCATTTCCCATTGAAGAATAGATCCATCATTCAGTGACTCATAAGTCTTGAACCAACATCTATCTTTACACACATGAACTGTTGCTCTAGAGTCAACCCACCAAGCTACA
This sequence comes from Glebionis coronaria, assembly GCA_025667525.1. Taxonomy (NCBI): domain Eukaryota; kingdom Viridiplantae; phylum Streptophyta; class Magnoliopsida; order Asterales; family Asteraceae; genus Glebionis; species Glebionis coronaria. Next base: position 18,138,939 of record CM046877.1, on the reverse strand, counting down.
TCATCATCCTGCACAAAATAAGCTTCAGATACATATGTAACATAATAAATATGGAGAGACTCATGAAACATATTTTGACCTTTCGGTGTGTTGCTAGACCCAATCACTGAACCATTTGTGCCTGGTCCACATGCTTTGCTACCAGTACAAACACCTTTGCAATCCCTTTTCAAGTTTCCAGGTTTTCCACACTTTTAACAAGCCACTAAGGACTTCTTGTTAGGATTTACGTTGGTGTTATCTTGATGTTTACGTTTCCCTTATTGTCATTCTACCTGGAGGAGTTGTTATGCTCAACCATATTGACAACAAACGAACTAGCAACATTGTTGCTTTTTGACTTGTCACTTTCATGCACCATGATGGATTCCTCAATGCGCAAATGACTGTCCAACTCAGCAAGAGTTAACTCCTCCTTCTTATGTTTCAAGGTGTGCTTGAAATCTTTCTAAGAATGAGGCAATTTTTCAATGACACAAGAGATCTGAATGGTCTCATCCATGTTCATTTTGTGTTGTGTAAATCTACCAAGTATCCTAAGAAGTTCATTGTATTGTTCCATGACTGGTCTTGAATCAGTCATTTTTTTATTTGTGAAATCACTCACAAGGAACTTCTTACTTTATGCATCCTCAGCCATATATTTGGGTTCCAAGAAATCTCAGAGTTCTTTACCATATTCAACACTTTGGTAAAATAAAAAATCATACATACCATTGGGAATTATGTCGCGACACGCATAGTCATCGATCATTCTCCCATTTGCTACTTTTCCCCATGTCCTCCAAGGTAGCATCATCACCACCATCAGGAATAGGAGTTTTCAGCTCGTACACCACGCTCATGGTAGAAAGAAGAAAGTGCATCTTCTTTTTCCATCTCCTGTTCAAACTTGTGATAGATAATCAAACCTAGCTATTGATTATCACAAACCTAGCCACCATATACTTCATTGCAGTCGCCATTGATTATCACAAAATAGTTTACTTTGATTGTTGGTGTGTATTCGTCCTAACCAGGGTATTGATAATCAAACCTAGCTACGTACCAAATAATGGTTACCGGATATTACTTGAAATAGTGTGATCACTTTCTAAACCAAACTATTCGACCCTAATGTCTGGGTATCACGAATACTTACTTGGGATAAGACCAAATGTATTTTATAGATCTAGGCACAAATTTATAACCCTGTTGTTGATGTGTGTTTCTTGTTTTCTGTATTCATTCCATGCAAATAATACGATCCCATTTATAGGTGATCAACTCAACATAGTCAATGGAAATAATGAGGATTTAACGGCCTATTATGTAGCAAATCGTAATATTCAGATCAATATTTAAAGTCTGAATTTTATTTATCATGTACATTTTTACGAATAATATTGAATCCTCAGCTAACAGACAAGATTATGGCTTAAAATATCAAAAATATGTCTTTTATTATTTAACGACAAGGTCTACATCCGCAATCGACCGTAAATATCCTCGTTATGACATAGAAATATTTTTCTTGTCATTATATTAATTATTCGTTTTACGGACATTCTTCGTAAAATTTATGATAAACCTTTAAGTGTCATTCGTTTATATGATGCGTTAACGTTTATTAAATCATAAGCCCTCACTTATTTATAAAAATATAAATGTTATCCGAATATCGATGTTTTATTTTATATTAAAAGTTATTTTTTCGTGTTTAACGCGTATCTTTCAAATCACGTAACTTTTAAAATATCGGGCTTTGATAATACCCGTTATTGAACATTTTGATACAATATTTAATAATAAATGTCATCCCATCTATCCATGATACATGGTTCATCACGATATCAAACTTTAATAATACCTTCATATATATATCTTGTGATTGAATGATAAAAAGCATGTTAAGTCTAAATATAAGTGTAGTCCTTCTTATATCATCATGTCTACACGCATATACATGCAACCTACGTGGTCTTACCATGTTGTTTCAACGTTTTCATGCTAAAAAGCTTACTAGCTTCTAATTTGTCACCTGGCCACTAATAACTTATAATACGTGTCACTAAAGAATTATTCTATTTACAGATCCTATATATTTGATTACAATAAGAAAACTACAATTGTAACTAAATTTCCTACGTCATATACCGATGAGCTCACTAATCTATAATATGAATAAAAAATATACAAACATTTTTATACCATGATTTCTACAAGTCTTTTTTCGATGGTCGATGGTGTCACGAATTGTTAATAGACATACTAAACAAGGTTACAAACTTTGATCACCGGATCTTAGTTTGGCGAGAACGAGTAAAAGACGAAAGGATGAATATCATCACCCTTAGAATATTTCATATCACCAACGAGTAATTATTATCTTGTGAAGTCGTGTATCGACTATCGGATGTTTGTTCCTCGATAAACGTGTAATAGCGATATCAGATGAGTACATAGCCTCGCTTTTACTACATTAATCGTTTTATATAACCCGAGAGGAGATACATGCTACTTTTTACAAATGGATGCAAGTGCTTGAACTGTATGCTTATCATGTCATTATCATTTACACTATGGAACATTATTGCCCACAACAAGTCCCTTTTAGTCATGAACCGTTAATTACTTGGACCGATTGTACTGGTCGAGTAAACACGAATGTTGTGAATAGATCTATTGGGATTGACATCCCTGTCTGGGTAAGTCGCGCTTACTTGACTGACTGAACTGGTCAAACAGACACATTGTATTTGAGAACTCTAGGTAATACGACAAATTACCTATTAAGGGAAAACTTATTTGAACTATGTTAACGTATCGGTCTCATGAGCTTAGTGAGATAATGGATGCTATCTGAATTTGGAAACTGAATGCTTGAAATCTTGTGGTCCACTGCTTTTATTTGCAAACCTATGAATTCACTCAACCGTTGTGTTGACATTTTAACATGTATTTCTCAGGTACACAGGTTTAAGAGTAGCTGGATCATGGAGTCGCACTGGATATTTTAAGGGAAATAAAATACTTATTACCATTCGATAAAATTTTTGAAAATGTTTATTATTACATTATTGTTGGGACCTCTTTGTAAACTCTGATGTATTATTAATCGAATGGATTAAACTTTTCAAACGCCTCTATTTGAGTCGTTTTCTGTAACTTCTTTGTTGTGCTATGAAGTAATACTCCCACTGACCCTTTCTTTGCTATTCGAAACATGGGAGTGTTACAGATTGGTATCAGAGCAGTTGTTATAGAGAACTAAGCTATTTTTATAAAACCAGCTAGACTATAACAGCTCTTTTGATAAAACGATTTTTGCGCTCACGCTGCCCGAAAGCTTATAAAATATGTATATTAATATATATATATATATATATATATATATATATATATATATATATATATATATATATATATATATATATATATATATATATATATATATATATATATATATATATATATATATATATATATATATATAGTGGAGTGCTAAATGCAGAACCACTTTTTAGGTACAGAACTTACAGAACTAGTTTTTTACTCATAGTAAAGCTTAATGTACATGATATTAATGCAAGGTGGCAATTTTGTAAATATAAACTACTCATTTTAAATAAAAATAAAAATAAAGGGTAAATAAGGTATTTTAGATCTCCATAGAAATAACATCTCATAAAAAAGATCATTTACATATTAAAATCATTATCACATCTTCCAGATCTGAAACTACCATCTTTTCTTCAATAACCCGAAAATTGTATGTTAAATACATATCAGCCGCCTCTCTAATTCGTCGCAAATCCAAGCAACCAACATCAAAATCATCCGATCTTGCCGCAAATCGATTTACTGGATAATAAAAAGGACGGATCTAGGCTCGATTAAATCTTCAATCCAACACTGACTTCAATTGTTGTAAGTTCTTTTTATTTAAAATTCTTTATTTGTTTTTATATATAAAAATGAATTTTTTTAATTTAGATTCGATTTGAAAAATATGGATTTCGATCTGAAAAAATGTGTTACCGTAATGATTCCTTAATTCATAAGGATGACCTCTCTTCTTTTGGTGTTTCGGCATCTTAATTTTTATGGATGTTTTTACTTTTTAAGATCATGCATGTATCTTTTTGTTGTAAGTTTTTTTCACCTAAAGATCTACAAGTATAATGGATGGTTGCTTTGTATGAATTTAACTAAATTGTTTTTTTTTTAATTTTCATTGGTTATTAACATATTGAGGATATAATTGTGAATCTTTGAGGCAAAGAACCTTATCTTAACAAGATGTGTTCAACACTCATAAATAAATTTATTGAAACAATTAATTTTGAAATATGGGTGATTGAACTTTGTTAACGACATGTATGTTTGTGATGATTTAATTATTAATTTATGAATTATAAATGTTTTTAAAAAGGTATTCATATGAAACATACATGTTTGTGTTTGTGGTGATTTAATTATTAATTTATGAAACATACATGTTTTTGGTGATTTAATTATTAATTTATGAAACATACGTAGTACATGTTTCTAAGAGCACAGGGTACGGGGCGTTTTCGTCCTGCGTTTTCCCATGGCGCCACACTAAAACGTGAGAGACCACACCCCGTGTGGCGTTTTCGTGTCTCGAGCCGAGGGCACAACGCGTGTTTTTACATGAAAACGCGAGACACGAAAACGCGAGACCGTACCCAGTCTCGCGTTTTCGTGCATAAATAATTTATTTATGCATAAAAATTTTAATTTATGTATTTCGTTTATGTATTGTTTTTTTATTTTAATGAAATGTTTTTTAATTTTAAATTTTTTATAAGTAATGGGTCCCACGTAAACCCCACGGCTCAAGCCAACCAAGGAGCCACAATTTTGGTGTTGTGGGGGGGGGGGGGGGGGGCTTGGTGTTGTGGGATCATTTACCCACCACACACCATACCTCTTGAAAAATCTCGTGTTTTTCCATGGCTCAACACGAAAACTCAACACTATACCTCGTGCTCTAAAAAGGCATTAATATGAAACATGCATGTTTGTTGTGATTTAATTATTAATTTATGAAACTACCATTACGAACGAAAAATGTTTAATAAATTTCAAGACAAAAATTGTTGCAACATGTATATATTATGAAAAAGGTGTATGCACATATATGTTTCCACATGTTTTTTTTAACTCTAGTTTGATTTTTTAAATATGTAAAGATATTTACAAGTAAGTTTTTTAAATTATTTCATATATTTATTGCATTTTCATATACTTAGATTCGTTTTGATTCGCGAGAGTAAAGACTTATAGTTCAGAACATATATGTTTTTTATGGCTTATTTTAAATAATAGTTCTTGTTGTGGTGTAGTATTTAATATTACTTATTAAAATCTTATAATAATCATGTATTGTTCTTTTTTTATGTGCAGCTGAAGCAAGATCAGGTACTCACAAAAAATTATGGCGGACGCATACGGTTTTGATCGCGGGGAAACATTTTCTAATGAACTAATGATAAAGTGGATCATTATAATGAATTTGATGGCGTGTATATATGTTATACATATATGTTTTCAATGTCGTACATGTATGTTTTCAGAGCGTGCATACTTGTTATTCCAAAAGTACATAAGTGTTTTTTAATTTCTTGCCTCGTCGTTACACCCTCCTCTTTTAGTACTTAACAACGTACATTTGTATTTTGAATATTGTTTAAGTTGATATGAAATTTTGTATATTATATTTATATATATTTTTTGTAATAAATTTAGAGATCACATGTATATTTTTATGTTTTAAATTTTTTAAAATAATGCATACTAGAAACATATATGCAAATTGTCATTTTAAACAAAAAAAACAAAAACAAATTGGAGCTAAAAAATTCTGCACAAAAACGTATATGTAAAAGTAATATTAAAAGATATCACGTATGTACTATTACGAAAAACTTGTAACCAGAAAGAATTAAAAAAAAATTATAAAATAAATATTATATTAATAAATTCGAAATTAAATGTTTTAAAAAGTTATAAAAAAATCAAAAAAGTAAAAACTTATAAAGAACCAAAATACCATCTTTGCCCTTGACTTATTTTTTTTTCCTAAATTAGTAGTAAATATTTACAAAATTTCCATCTTGCATAACATGATGTACATCATGCCTTATTAGCAGTAAAAAGATGGTTCTGTAAGTTCTGTACCAAAAAAGTGGTTCTGTATATAGCGCGCCCCTATATATATATATATATATATATATCTTTACATTATATATAAGAGGAGGGAAATGCCACATAAGCATGTCATTAATCCACCTCATCATTTTTTTTATTTTAATTTTTTTTAATTTAAAATTTTGTTTCACTATCCAAAATTCCGAATTTATTGAAATTTGTTTAAAAATGTCTCTCTCTTGCAAGATTCGAACTTGCGTCCCTTGACCGATCATGCCTTCAAAGGCGTGACCACTGGAGCAAGCTAATGATTGTGACACATGACTCAAAAACAAATTAAAAAACTGTCAAATCACTCACTTCGTCAAATACCCATTATTTGATAAGCATAATATATAGAATTACGATCTTTATTAGTCTAAAAGCATCCAAAGGTATTTCTCTTAGTATTACGATCTTTATTGGTTCTTTGCATCCTTTTGCAGGTTGTCAACCCTAATTGATCATAAAACCACCGGTAAGTTGGTTTATAACTCATATTAATTTTGCCTCTTCAAAAACCCTAATAATTTTCACTGTGGATCCTCTCATGCTTAAAGACTAGATCAATTATATAGATTAAATTTATACGGGATGTGGGTAATGCATGTTGTTAGTTTGAACAAGATGTGGGTATCTTTCATTATAACATCATTCTTAAATTCTTTACTGCTGATGATGATGTTATTATCAGACTAATGTTCTTGATGTTGATAATTAAGCAACCTATACCGAACGTTCAAATGATTGTTATACCATGGGCAAGTATACTTTGTGTGTATGTATGATCATATTTATTTGTGATAATAATTTTTTATATTCTTCTATAGATTTATGGGTTCAGGCTCTTCATCTCAGGCTAGGGACGCAGGTATATTATGAACATGAGAGTAACGATTGTTGAGGACTATTTCTGACTACCCTCTAATATTTAGTCACTATTTCTAATGCATTTTAACAATGCTGTGAGATCAGGTTATACGATTGATCACGTAAACTAATGTTGATGTTCTATTTTTTATTTTGCAGCTTAGCAAGGGATTCGAAGTACCTCAAATCCGTCAGTGGAATATTGGATCAGAAAGGATTATCCACTAACGGACTGTCATGCTGATGCATTTAGGGGCGTTTGGTTCATGTGGTATGCTTTTGTGTTTGCAAGCTTATGACTCGCAATATTAAGATTCACACGTCCCTTTTTCTCATATCAAAATATTATTGGCATGTCATTAGGATTGCCCAGCCTTTTATCTTTCATCTTTCGAGGATGTTTACAGATTCATAGTAAACTGTTGTGGTGTCGCTTTATAAACACGTCTAATATCAAAACTCATATGGTTGTAAGCATATGAACATATCACTGACAAAACAATCTTTTTATGTAGTGTGTTAATATTGGCTGAATTCCTGACACTAGAAGAACGACGTAAGAAATTCACGGGGCAGAAGATCAATAAATGGATGTAAGAAATTAACGTCCATTTTAGTTATAGTTATGCATTCAATATGATCCAAGGACATTCTGTATTTACTGTTTGTTTTTCTCTTTACAGAAACAAGGATGAGGGGAGTGGAGAATGGCCACATAATGTTTAGTGTGAATGCTGGAAATAACTTGGATATAGTCAATAATGATGGGTTGTTTGATTCCAATACGGGGCTTTACATGGAATAGATTTAAGCACCAAATGCACACCAGGAACATTTGCTATGGGGTGAGATTCTAATCAACCTGAACTTGAATGGGAAGTATTAGACTGCCAATTGCACCAACAAAGGTCTTAAGTTCAATTCTTTATATGTACTCACAGGCATTGGACGCATAAATAAAATAGACTTGGTTAATCAGATAATCAGATTAGTTTGCATGGAAACATTTGGGTAAACAGGGGCAATCGAGACTTTCTAGCTTTTTCTGAATTATAATGTGTGTTTTGTGTTTTAAATGGTGTTGTAGGTGCATTGGTGAAGTTCATTATTTAGGCTCAGTAAGTGGTAGAAGTCAGTGGTAGAAGTAGTTCATGTAATCTTATACATAAAAAACATGTTTTGACTCGCTGACTGAAATCTGGCACGTGCACAATATGAAAAAGGTTATGCGGTTCTATTGTGCAGTTTACTTACATGTTTGATAATGCTGACCTTATGTGTCTGTTGCTTCAATTTTTGGGTGTCGGACTTTAGTTTGCTTTGAAGGTCACTCACCTAATAATATGCAAATGGTATATCTGAAGTAGTCACTCAGAATCAGAATCTCATAATAGAGGATGCTTGTGAATGCTTATATACTTCGTTCAAGCTTCTGCTTATAAACAATCACTTATAATCTATCTAATTAATGTACTTCGGGAAATAGTATTTGGATCTTGCTTATGTTTTGTTATGGTTTTTATTTGTGTTTTTGTTTCAGTAACGTGATTCATGAAGCTGGACTGATGTTTTTACGTTGGCAATAACTTATTTAAGAGATGGACTATTGTATATTTTTGTTTTTTAACTTATTTATTTTACAATGTAGATTGCTTACAGATCCACACTATGCTGGTCCTTCACTTTTAAACGATCGCAAACGAAAACATGTAGACATTCAGACGATATCACCAGCTCACATAGTGTCTACTTCACATTGTCATCGAGAAGTATTCAGGCCACCCTCACCGGGTTAATAAGCTTCATTTGTGTTATATGTGTCTGCAATTTCCGCTTCTTATCATTTAAAAGGGCGTTTGGGTCAACCGGAAATTGGTTATGTATTCAACTAATACACGTAATAAAAACGGCATGTTTCACCATCCAACATGTATTGACCCATCAATGCTTTATTAGATGAAACAGTAGTCACATGAGGACTTTAACTAAGCAGTCAATAACAAAAAAAGTTGCTCATAGTTAATACACTAATAGAAAATATTGATTATGGAATTAGGAGAATCTGTGGTTTCCTTTCACTAGGCTTTATTTAAATATCTTTATATATATATCAATTCGTTCCTTTTTGGTATCATGTCCTTATTTGTATGTCAAAATGTGGGAACTTCATAGGTGCACTAGATTGAAAAATAGTAAGGTTAAAAGATGCACTCTGAATGTGGGTGAAGTGATGGGTCAAAATGGGTCCGTGTTGACAAATGTTCATCTTTGGCGAATCTTTTGCAGCATACCAGATATATATGGCTTTTGGACCTGAAATTAGTTTGACGCATTCTCGAACCTGACCATTTTCCACCTCTGATGCAAATATGCTCACTTCTACATGTTATTCATTCCAGAATTTCCATCACCAGAAATTAGTTTCACGCATTCCCGAACCTAAACGATATTTGGTAAATTGTTTCTCTTATTCTGCTTATTAAAACTTATAGATATGTTAAAATAGGCAGAGGATTAAGAGGGTCCATAATAATTCCTAGGACTGTTTTAATATAAATATAATAAAAAAGAAAATGACATTAGATTCTGCATGTGGTACACACTGTTGTAGATGAATGATCAAAATGGTCCATGTCCTTGCGAGGGTTATAGATACATAGTATTAGCAGGGTCTTATTCAAACCATTTATCAATTCTAAATATTGTGATAAGGGTGATTTACAACAACTCTCCTCTAATAGCGTAGGTCGTCCTCCTCTATGTGTCTACAACTTAGGATTCTGTTGGAGCCGTGCTTGCACAGCATGATGATGATAAGAAGAAGAGAGCTTTGGACTAATTTAGCTTAGTTGTTTAATGATAATAATGCGTTCTTTAATGGCTGCCTATCTAAAGGACCACACGTTCCTATTATAATGTTTACCCCATACACATTCAGAACGTAGACTTAAACAATTAATAGCGTATTGTACGTCTTATGTTGTCTGACTAATATTTCTATCTGGTTTCTTGATCTTTTTGTTGGTCCAGAATTTTGTTGTTGAAGCAGTAGCTGCAATAGGTCAGAATCATGATGCTCCACCAGCGGCCCAAGGTTATATACCCTGGTCATGCTCCTGCTTATCCACTTCAACAACCAGCTGCCGACAAAAAGTGGGCTTATGAAACGTATGCCCAAAACTAAATAAGCCATAAGCTGGATATACAAGTCGAAACGAAAACCCCTTAAGTAAGGTTATGATTGATACAATACCATGAATATCTCAAAATATGATTTGTGTATGCTAATATAAAAAAAACCTTGAATGGGATTCCCTTCTGGTTTTGTACACCTCATTTTTGATTTGTTGATTGTCGGGCAATCTTTTTTTTGCAGCTTAACTGGCAATCGAAACAGAATACAAGAAGTCAATCATCTGGCAAATTATAACATTGAGATTATACACAATAAATTTAGATGCATATATATTAACAATGCACTGTCCCAAATTCGATACATATGTCAATCACAAAAATGTATAAAATAATAATTAACTCGTGCACAATTAATAGTTCTTTATTTGTAAGGTTACTTTTCAACTCATCAAACAGATTGAGTTATCAAGAAATTATGACTCATCTGAACTTAGCAGATGACGATGATGTTAAGTATTTACATCTATGCGAATTTTGCTAAAGCTTGTGACTAAATATTTATGTATACGGCTAACTAAAGCTGAGTAAACTATCTGACCAACTATCTGACCGCGAGGAACCTGGAATCTGTGCCATTTCAGAAAGCGTGAAAGGTTGTCATACCAATGAAAGACAGTATGGTGTTTTATCTTTAATGCCAAGGTTATTCGAGAGTATAATTGTTGATATTCAACAATTATTTGGTGGAAATGGATGCAAGTTGGTGGTTTAACACCGGACAGAGGTGTCGGGTTAGTTTAACTTCGCCTATGTACATGTACATTTAACTTGGATTTCCATACAGATTGCAGGTAACCACCACTTTCATTAGTTTCAAAAAAATAATTGCGAAAATCATCACTTCAGGATTTAAGGGCCCTTTTAGGTTTTTGGACTTTTCGGCATTTAGTTATAAAATAAGAAAATCGCAGTTATTAAAAAAATTAATTCAGTCTTTCAACATACCTATATGACCTGTTAGTGACTTGCATTGATCCATATGCAAGCAGGTACTATTTGTTGCACCGAACAAAGCTTGACTTGAACCATATGAGAGAGGATTTTCCTCAGCTCCAAGTAAGATATATTGACATATTAGCTTTAACGTTGCATGATGCATGTGTGCCTTTTGTTTAATTTTAAGCTTATTTTTAAATATTAACATTGGCATATGGAATATGTTTGCATTAAAGGGAATTAGGAGGCATGTAAGGCGAGAAGCTATTAAAGTATATGTACCTACGCAAGAAAAAGCAAGCCAAGATAGTACGACAACCTGAGCCAGAATCAGCACCTGAATCTGAACCGGAAGCTGAGAAGCCTAAAGAATAAGAAAATCCCAATGAGAAACCAACAGAAGAAGCAAAACCTGATGAGAAACCATCTAAAGAAGAGAAGAAAAAGACGAGGATGAAGGAGGAGAATATGGAAAGAATGGAGGCTGAATTAAGGTTACGGACACTCAAAGAATGATGTATTATCATCACAGAACTTCAGCTATTCTCCATAATTCAAGGTTGAAATTCAGATTCAACCAAAATAAGGCAGAAGTGAGAACAGTGGAAACTGAAGTGAGTTCAAGGTTTAACAAGCATGGTGTATTTTTGGCATTATCACCATCTGATAACCGAATAATTATACTATGGAATGATGAAGGTGCGAGGGTTACGCGAGACTCTTATAAAGGATGTCGCTCTTAAGGCTTCTTCTACAAATATTTCAAAGGTCTAATCGGTCTTACTAGGTGTTGAACTAATTCCCTCGGTCTTAATCTTGATCTATAGATCGCAGGCCTTTGTTGTGATTGCAGATGATCACCTAATGCTATTGTTATTGCATTCAGAGAAGCACTCAGGAAATCAGGTCTACATTGGTGGTGGTGCTTTTAATTCCGTCACCATCGCTTTACAAGCACATCTTGGCCATAAATATGGTGGAATATATATGCTTATGCAGTAAGTTTCCTTTTTTCCAAGCATTACTTCTTGTGTTGTTGTTTTAAAGTTATAAACCTTATTGTGGATGTTCAAAATAGGTACATCTTCTTACCTTTTTCATTTACATTGACTAGCGGAATATTTATAATGTTTCTTTGATATTGATTGAATACCGATAACAGGCCTTTGTTGGGGTTTCAGATGATATTAATGCTATTGTTATTGCATTCGGAGGCACTCAAGAAACCAGGTCGGTCCCTGTTCTTGTCAGTCTAGCTATATCTCTTCCTTTCGATCTTTCATCTCTAATAGTATATTTTTCCAGGTTCTATAATTGCTGCTTTTATCTGTATCCAACTCCTATATTCCCCCTCATGATGACGCCTTCCGCTTCACTCCGGAGTCCTGGATCTGGTCGAGCGGTAAATGTCCCTACTACCCCTAGAAGAACTTGATAATATTAGAAGTCGAGATAAGTCATTAAAAGTAAACGACATGGAGATTTTAACTAATACGTAAAGAACTAGCTACTTCTGTGACAGCTAGCAATAGTATAGGTACCTCGTCCATGTGTAGTCGAATGGGAGTTTAGAAGAGCTGGATGTTAGTTTGTTTGATACAATTTCTATCAGTGTGATATTATGTCACAAACATATTTGTGCTCTATCAAAACCACGTTGTTTATTATGCATCAGTTTTTAACAACAGTGTGTTTTACATTTCATAATCTTTGAGCTGGGAATACGCAACTATACTATTGATTTCTGTTTGTAGAAAGAATTTATTCAATTCAACCTACCTGTTTTAGTTAAGGTTGTTATACATTGATTCGATACGATCCGTTCATCTTTTCACGTTTAATTTGTCAATTTAAATTAAATGATATCTCCCTCTTGAGAATCCTTACATAAGTTCAAGTTTGGTAGAGGTGAGCAAATCGAATTTTTTAAAATTGGATCGGTTTTTAATCCGGTTCGGTTTAAGTCAAATGGTCAACAAACATATTTGACTGAAACCGGATCGGTTTAAAACTGGTTTTAGTTAGATTTTACTCGGTTTTTAAACGGATCAAATCGATTTTACTCGGTTTTAGTCTGATCTCGGTCAATTTATTAAACCGATTACGAACTACCGGATCGGATTGAGAAAACCCGGTTTTTATTAGAACCGGTTTAAAAAAACAGTTTTTTCTAAAAGCAACTTCAGTTATTTTTCTCGAAAGATCATAAACCGATTTTTTTTCCACCTTTACACGTTGGCTTCCCCTTATATAATTAGCTTTGCATATTGTTTTCAATTTACAAAACACATATACCAAGAAACAATAATAAATAGAGGTGCCAACATGGGTTAATCAGTTACAAGTCAAATTAGTTATATCAAGTTATACATGCCTTCTGGAATTAAAACACAAACACAAAACTATCTCCACCAATATACTAAAGAGAAAATTATCAAAAGAGTCCAAAACATTTTTTCCAATTCCTACAAGAACCCTTAACTCTTCTTTTTCCGAAAAAGGATTTATTTTTTAGGGCAACAAGGCAACTGGGTGCAGAATGCGTCACGTGTCCTCTGTTGCCTTATTTTTTGGGGCAATCTGTCATAATTGCCCTACTTTTTTGGGGCAATCTGTCATAATTACCCTACTTCTTTTGTTGCCCTGAACAAAATGGGAAAAACATATTTTTTGGACTAAATGACATGTTGCTCTAAATTGAAGGACTCTTTTAATCATTTTCCCTATACAATGAATACCACATATTATGCTTAAAGAAATACAAACCAATATTTACTTAAATAAAAAATGTAAACGAAAATCATAAGTAATACCCGCCCATCAGGCGGGTTTTGCAACTAGTATATATATATATATATATATATATATATATATATATATATATATATATATATATATATATATATATATATATATATATATATATATATATATATATATATATATATATATTTCTAGTTAGCATGTTTATATGAAGGATTATTGATATAAACATTGAGATCTTACAAGACATTGCGAGTGAAGCAACGGTTTTTGTGACGTTTTCATGATTTTTCTGACACTATTTTATATGAATGTGAACTCACTGCCAAGTGCCGATTCCCCTGCTTATTTACCTTCTTATTCGAGTCTGAATACTCGTTTTGTGCTTGCGAATCATATACATTATCTCATAGACCACTGTTGTACAGTCTTCTGGTTGCTTGGAGTACGACCTTGACTTTCACACCACGTGTTGTGCAAAATTGGGGCACCGATTTATTTTGTAACAAGATATAGTTATGTTCCTTAATTTTCATATCACTCTGGATGATTTTAATAAGTCATGCCACGAATGAGATTATTTCGTCCTATGAAAAATTATATTTTCTCTTCATCTCGTGCTGTGCAAATGATGCTTAGGTAGGCTAATTTATAATTATCTTGTTGAAACGAATTCGTCACTTGTTTGAACAAGAAAATTATAAATTACCGAACCAGTAGTTTTTAAATATTAATTAGATAGACTTGACGAACCCATATAATTAATTGTTTGTAAATGAGTGGGCTTAAGCATTTGGCATTCACACTCAGTTTCTTTTTCCACTCATCGTTCGTTGAATGGTTCATCCATTGTGTATCGCTATCCCAATTCGTAGTGTTATTATCTTGTACGAATGACTATTTGAACTCCTTTTATTTATGATTTACCTTTACGACTCAATCCGAACGTGGCATCTACCATGAAGTTAATAAATCAATATTCTCGCCTCTTCGCAATCAATCCATTAACCAATTACGCCAACTAAAATCTGGGACAGATTTTCTTTAAGGGTTGGAGAATGTAGCAAATCGTAATATTCAGATCAGTATTTAAAATCTAAATTTTATTTATCATGTACATTTTTACGAATAATATTGAATCCTCAACTAACAGACAATATTATGGCTTAAAATACCAAAAATATGTCTTTTATTATTTAACGACAAGGTCTACATCTGCGATCGACCGTAAATATCCTCGTTATAACATAGAAATATTTTTCTTATCATTATTTTAATTGTTCGTTTTACGGACATTCTTTGTAAAATTTATGATAAACCTTTAAGTGTTATTCGTTTATATGTCGCGTTAACGCTTATTAAATCATAAGCCCTCATTTATTTATAAAAATATAAACGTTATCCGGATATCGATGTTTTTATTTTATATTAAACGTTAAGTTTTCGTGTTTAACGCGTATCTTTCAAATTGTGTAACTTTTAAAATATCGGGTTTCGATAACACCCGTTATTGAACATCTTGAGACATTATTTAATAATAAATATCATACCATATATCCATGATACACGGTTCATCATGATATCAAATTTTAATAATACCTTCATTTACATATCCTATGATTGAATGATAAAAAGCATGTTAAGTCTAAACATAAGTGTAGTCCTTCTTATATCATCATGTCTACACGTATATACATGCAACCTATGTGGTCTTACCATGTTGTTGCAACGTTTTCATGATAAAAATCTTACTAGCTTCTAATGTGTCACCTGGCCACTAATAACTTATAATGCGTGTCACTAAAGAATTATTCTATTTACATATCCTATATATTTTATTACAAAAACCTACAATTGTAAATAAATCTCCACTGGCCGTTGTGTTGCCGTGTTTTACTTTAATTTTCAGGTATTTTTTAGAATCAACGATTATGAGTAGAACTCTTTTAGGAATTCTTTTGAATCAACAGATCCAATTGTTATCTTTGTTTTTTAGTCTACATCAAATAAGCAACTATTTACACATATAAGCAAGTAGTTAGACACTTCAAAAGATGGTGTTCTATTTAATTACAAATGATGTTTTTATAAAAGTAACGTCATTACGTCAAACAATATGCGTACGCGTACCCTAAAACTATTCAAATTAATATAGTGTCCAAAAACTTATTAAGTTGGTATACGGATTTGATCCGAGAGACAAAACCAAAGATAGTGTGCTATCTATTCATACATGGCGTTTAAAAAACATAATGTTTTATATGTCCGAATACCCAAAATTTTGTATTAACCCTGTACGACAAATGACTGACTTCATATATCCAAATACCTGAAACTTTGGACAAAAGTAAAATTTTGGAACAAGTAACATGTACGTGACAAAAAAATCCAAATAAGGTATCCGAAATTTTGGATAAAATTTTATATATCTAAATACCCAAATTTTGGATTAAGTACAATATTTGCATGACACAAATGGATACTTGGGATACGTGGTATCATAATATAATGTTTTAGATGTCCGAATACCCGAAATTTCGAATTTACATTGCATTATGAATTACTTTATATATCCAAATACCTAAATTTTTGAATAAAATTATTATATTTCCGAATACCCAAGTACCTATATTAAGGTTTGTGAAAGTTTTTAAGGGTGAGTATGAACTCCGGTGGGAAATGGAGCCTTGGTTTATATTCTATTTAAAGAATATAACATTGCTAAACATAGATGAGTCAATTTAGTTTTATTGCATAGAGCATGGTACTTGATTATGTCATCATTCTCAATATTCCTTCTAATGATAAGATTAAGTATTTCCATAACTATCGTTAATAGGACAAAAATGTGTACTTTTCAACCTATGTGGGAGAAAACACTTCAGTTTGGATAAATTTTACAATCTATATGAAGGTACAAAATACCCAATGTTCTCTTATCCATAAAACCATCAAACAAAACCAAACAAACAACATGTTTCTTTCAAAACGCGTTACACCCCTTCATAAATAAACACACAAACATCACTTCATTCCATCAAAACAAAAAACTTAAACTCACTAATGGCCAAACCAATACTCTTCCTAACCCTTGTAACTCTGTTGTGCATCGCGTTTCTTGCAAGAGGCGAGCGTACTATGATGGCGAGGACTCGAGAAAGAAGATCCTATAGCCAATTCTAGGAAGCTATTATGTCTATGAAAAGAATCTAAAACTTGGTTGCAATGGTTTAATGTTTGTTGATGTTTTTAGGGTTGAGTTAGAACCCGCGTTTGAAAAATTAATGCAGCCTTGGGATAAATACTATTTGACTATTGAAACCATGAACTCGAAAGTTTCATCTCATTTAAAAAATTTTGAAGTTTGGATGATTGGAGGGGTGCCTTTGAGTAAATTAGAAGAGAAGTTGGTTAGTTTTGGACCCTTTGCTGGTTAAATACTCATTGATAATTGAAACCACGAATTCGAATATGGTTTCTATTGGTTTATACGCTGCAGAAGTTTGGGCGCCCCAAGGGTACCTTAGTAACCAAAAGAAGTTGGTTAGTTTTGGAACCTTTGGTTAAAGTAGATTCACAAAAGGGCCCAGAAGAAGAAAGTTAACAGAGAAGCTATTATTAGTGTTCGTTTTGTTGAATAAGTAAGAAATTTGTGTCTCTGATAAGCTTATGTAGCTTTAGCTTCACAAAAGTCTTATCGTTGTTAACTATTACTAGTATGTTTTTAACGTGTGTTCTTTTGTTTATTGTGGAAATGGGACTATTTAAGGTTTAATGAATGAATTTATTTAGAATAAATCTTATTTACGTACGGTTTTAGCAGATGCTGTTGGTAATTTTGAGCTTGTCATAAGCTTAAAAGTTGTACTTTTCCATTATTATGATAAAAATCTACAGTTGACTTATTGAATATTAATAACCCATTAATACGAACATATAAAAGTTGTACTATGTAAACTTTATTGATTGGATACACATCTAATATATGTTAGACAACATTCATTCATAAATAATGATGGAGTCCCTAGTATTGAAAAACGGGCTGACTTGTTTCCGTCCAAGATCATGTGAATAAGCGGGCTTTCTTAAAACAACCATAACTTGAGAATCGTAAGTCCGTTTCCAGCCCGTGACCTGTCAAAACGATCGGAAAAGTGTGAGGAACGACGTGGTAACCCCTTTAGGCGGGTGAAAGATTTTTCGAGGCCCAAAAATCCGTTTTACTATCATTTATTTGCATTTTCGTTTTAGTTTCAGTTTTCGTTGGACTGTGTCTTTGGCCACAGTCCAGCCAGTTGGATTTTTAGGGTTTTTCTTTGTTTATTGTCATTATTTAATAAATATGTTGTAACCCTAGCAAAACAGTTTTCAGTTTAATAAAAGTTAAACTACATGTCGTTGTGCTGCCGTGTTTTACCTTAATTTACAGGTATTTTCTAGAATCAACGATTATTAGTATAATTGTTTCAGGCATTCTTTTGAATCAACAGATCCAATTGTTATCTTTGTTTTTTTAGTATACATCAAATAAGAAACTATTTAATATAAGCAAGTAATTAGACACTTCAAAATATGATGTTCTATTTGATTACAAATGATGTTTTTATAAAAGTAACGTCATTACGTCAAACAATGTGCGTGCGCGTACCTTAAAACTCTTCGAATTAATATAGTGTCCAAAAGCTTATTAAGTTGGTATGCGGGTTTGATCCGGGAGACAAAACCAAAGATAGTGTGCTATCTATTCATACATGGCGTTTTTATCCATTCTCGTTAATGGTAGCAAAAAGCCCAAAACCGACATGCTTATTGGCTTATTGCATTTTTAAAACATACTAACAAGCACTCAAAAAATAACAAGCTAAGCATAATAAATGGTAATCCAAACACCCCATTATGCAACTTTGTGTGAATTGTAAGGAACATTGAGGATCAAAGCTTATAAAATCCATAGTTAGTGTAATTCCAACTTGACTATGATGATAAATTTAAAGCTTTTCGTAATAGCTTTGTTAGGCTGATACCAAATCCACATTGTGATGGAGGGCCCACCACGGCTACTAATGCAGGTCTTTATATGCCTTTGCCAGTTCCTTTGCAGCCCTGGGTTGATATTAGCATGGATTTTGTGTTGGGACTACCTCGTACTCAAAGGGGTAATGATTCAATATTTGTTGTTGTTGATCGTTTTTCTAAGATGGTTCATTTTATTCCTTGCAAGAAGACAACAGATGCAGTTAATGTAGCCCAACTTTTCTTTAGGGATGTGTACCGTTTACATGGTTTACCTTCCTCCATTGTTTCTGATCGGGACACCAGGTTTTTGAGTCATTTTTGGCGTAGTTTGTGGAAGATGGTGAATACTCAACTCAATTTTAGTAGTGCTTATCATCCTCAAACTGATGGGCAAACCGAAGTTGTTAACAGGTCCCTTGGTAACCTGTTAAGGTGTTTGGTGGGTGATCATGTGAAGGCATGGGATCAGAAGTTGTATCAAGCTGAGTTTGCTCATAATCATGCTGTTAATCGGAGCACTGGGTTTAGTCCTTTCCAGGTGGTTTATTCTGCTCAGCCACGTGGTCCTCTTGATCTTATGACTCCTCAGATTTCTAGGTCTGTTCCGAAGAAAGTGCAGGATTTTGTTGAGGGGTTGCATGATGTTCATAAATCTGTTCGTGACAACTTGGTGCGCGCTAATTCGAAGTACAATCAGGATGCAGATCAAAAGAGGAGACATGTTGACTTTGAAGTAGGAGACTTTGTGTGGGCTGTTTTGACTAAGGATCGTTTTCCAGTTGGTGAATATCATAAATTGTCTGCTAAGAAGATTGGTCCAGTGGAAATTATGGATAAGATGAACTCAAATGCTTATCGTTTGAAGTTACCAAGTCATATTCGTTGTTCTGATGTTTTTAATGTGAAGCACTTGTTGCCTTACCATGGTGATTCTTCCGATGATGATACAGCTGGGAATTCGAGGGCGAATTTTTCTTATCCAGGGGGGAATGATGGAGGCCCAAGTATTGAAGAACGGGCTGACTTGTTTCTGGAGGCCCGAGATCGCGTGACGAAGAGGGGTTTAGTAAAATGGGCATAACTTTTGCATCCTAAGTCCGTTTTCAGCCCGTGACCTGTCGAAACGTGCGTAAAAAGGAGACCTACGATGCTGTAACCACCTTTTAGCTGGTTGCGGATTTTTCAAGGCCCGAAAAGCCTTTTTACTATCATTTTTTTTCATTTTTATGTTTTTTTCACTTTCAGTTGGACTTTGTCATTGGGCTACGGTCCAGCCCGTTGGATTTTTAGGGTTTTTCTTTGTTTGCAGTCATTATTTAATGAATCTGTTGTAACCCTAGCAAGACAGTTATCCGTTTAATAAAAGCTAAACCACTGGCCGTTGTGTTGCCGTGTTTTACCCTAATTTTCGGGCATTCTTCAGAATCAACGATTATTAGCAGAATTGTTTCTGGCATTCTTATTGAATCAACAGATCCAATTACTTATCTTTGTTACTTTATTTTTAGTCTACATCACATTGTCACGAATTCATTTTGTAAATAAAAAACCTATGTGTTTCTTAATTTTGATCATGGACGTGGTTTTTACCGTTCAGGTTACCTCTGTTTCAGATCTGTATTGCCTAACTTGAGTATGTTGTGACCGTTTCTGCTTTATCACTAGGACACCTTGTTAGGACTTATATTTCGTAGTGTGATGTGTTATTTTTGTTTGATTTTTAGAGTACTAACTCGTTTAAGTAATTTCTTTGTTCTTTTTTGTTCTTGTTCACAAAGAAAATTATTCAAATTTTGTACTGATCGATCGACCTATTTACGATCAATACATAGAAAGAAATATCAATATTTAATTACACGGATGTAGAAGGCAAGCAAAAACAATCTGCGCCGCAAGCCTTTTTTGAATTGCGAAACTAATTTTATGAAAAAAAACATCTATGAATATAAATGTTATAACATTTCTATTTAGAACGCGTTCAATTCTCTTCAGAAGCTTCACCGCTTCAGGTGGAAAGAAACCGAACGTATTAAATGCAAAAGGAATACACACGTGTTGACCCGTTAGATGGAAGATCCACACTCAGACCGACGAATATTTTGGTTTTTGGATGGGCTGGAGGAAAACATGCATGTGTTGATCTGACTGGAGCTTCTCCTCTAGTGGGATTAGGTAGCGGGGTTTTACATCGAGTCACACTGCTTTAAAAGCCGCCTCATACAAAGTGACAAAACACGAAAAATCATGCATTAAAAATCAGCATGTATTTATTCCTTTAGCATCGACCTATATATTATTCAAAATTGTTCTTAGTCACATGGAACGAACTTTACCATACAGAATGTTTAATTTCTCTTACCTAATGGTTATAGGTCGGAATCACGACAACTGATAACAATGAAACGGAGTTACGGAGAGCATAAAAATTTAATTAAGAACAAAGATTTCGCTTTCTCAACATTGTAAAGTCCAAACATCAACTGTCTTATATTTTTAGGTCCGTAACTCAATAATTGTATTTAAGGGTAAGGAGAATAAGGTTTTTGACGACATAAAAGACAAATACCCTATATTTAAAAATGAGAATCATTTGAGGAAACTTTAACTACTGTACAAACCAATTGAGGAAACTCAATTATTATAGGGCGGGGGAAACACGTTTTCTATGACATAGCAATAAGATAATCCCTTTAATATCTAACTTTCACAAAAAAACTGTCGTAAAAGGAGTTTTTCCATGAAGATTGTTTTAACAAAACCTTAATTGAAGTTAAGTTCCCTTTAGAAAATACAATAGTAAATAGTTATGTCGTATCTTTTATATGTGCATGTATTTGCTGAAGAAAGATGAAATTATAAACTTCTCAATGGTTAATATCTTTGAAAAAGTGTTTAAGCAGGAGTATCAACTAATGAGGAACCACCTATGTAAATGTTGAGGTTTCGCCGCCTCGGGAGCAAGGAATAAGCTCTTACAACATTTATGAATTTGGATATGGACACATGGCTAGTAGTGTCAGGATTTGTTATGTATTTGAAAACTTGTGTGTATTTTAATTCAGGTATTCAATGTAGTTGAAAGGTTCAATTCTTAGAACACCATGATTCTTGAATGTTTCAAGTGTACTTTACTAATATGAAAATTCAGTCCTCAGGATATTTTCATGTATGCATATGTTTGTTAAAGTTAATTTTCATGAAAAAGAAATTGTACTATATTGGGGAGGATTGTTGAAAATATAGTTTAATTGAAGGTTCAGTTCATACTCGTGAATGAGTAAGGAGGTACGGAGTTTATATACATAAGTCCCTGAACGCCTTGTCTCTTATAGTGGCTAATATGTTGTTTAGCATTGTTGATGATCTTCAGTGAGTTAACTCTTCAGGGAGTTTAACTCTGGACTGAACACTGAAGGTATTCATCAGGGAGTAACTTCACTGAAGACTTGTCTTCAGTGTTTACTCATCATTGAGTCTTCTTCGGTACTAAAGGCTTCAACGAGAACACCCTTCAGGGGTTACCTGATTCTTCAATGGGACTGAAGGATAGACATAACTGGAGCTGAACATGAATACTTGTAACGATTTTTGACCTATTCAAGTGGCAGTTTAACTACATTTATGACCATGTTTAATTGATCATGTAACCACTATTTCTGGTATTATGAAACACATTAAGAGGAGATTAATGGGCCGTTAATTTCTCTTTATACCATTGACTAGGGAAGAGTACTCCACCTATATAATGGTGATCACAACTGCATGAGAATACACAGAAACATAAACACATAACACGGACGGGCTAGAAATTTGTGCCTAAATCACTAACAAGCATTTGGTCTTATCCCAAGTAGGTATTCGTGATACCCAGGCATTAGGGTCGAATAGTTTACTTTGGAAAATGATCACGCGATTCCAAGTGATATTCGGTAATCATTGGTTTGGTACGTAGCTAGGATCGATTATCTTTACCCTATTTCAATAAATATCCTCTTACAGATCAAGAACTTGTGCGAAGGGCATAATGGACTACATAATGTTGAAATTTGAATGCCGCAACAAAATTCTACGAGAACATGTCATACACGTCCGTGGAATGTTATTCCTCTAATATGCTAAACTTGTATCGCGTGTTCATTAGTATTTAGCCTTGTAAAAAATATTATTTTCTGTGCAGTTCGGTAGAAATTCATTCTTCATTAGCCATGAAACAGTTGGAGACTGTTGGTAAAGTTGGCAGTCATTCATCATAGTTTAGAGCGTCGTGATGTTGTTGATCCTAGTGGATGGGGATTTATACTATTGTTAGATTTGGCAGCTGGACTTTGTCTTGTCTAAGCATCCATGAACTAGTTCGGAATTAATAGTTTGATTCTTAAGGACAAGGGATGCGGAGAAACAACCATGCATGTTGGGTTACAATGCTTGAGGTAGGTCTTATCTATATTTCTTCATCTGATATCACATTTCCATGATGTGATATTTCATGAATAATATAAGATAAGCCACTTCTATGTGTGAGGTTCTTGATAACCTTCCACGCGATCTTATCTACTCGGAAAACCAAGTTTCACCATGGCAGGAACTTTGGGTAGAAAAGCAGCAAGACGGGTGAGAAAAACTGAATAAGTTCGTGTGCATGTGTTAACATATTTGGCTTGGGATATTGTTCTCGGTATTTATGTGTCGTAGTTAGTATGATCTTCTAATGATTGTCACTCTTCCTATGCAAATCTAAATTATACGAACTGTATAAACCGATGCAAGATCCCCTGATTTTAAATTGATTAGATATTTTAAATGTGGAGAAAGATTATAAACACCAAAAATTTGAGAGGCTTCACTTCCAAGCAATATTTGGGCTAAAATATTTCTTATGCCTTACCCACTGGTTCTCTGGTCAGAAACATTATCAAAGTACCCAGTGAAAGAGCCCCGTGCTTCATCGAAGGTTATTTACATAATGCTGAATTGATCATCAACTATCTTGACTTATATATGTGCAGAAAGATGGAAGGATTTCAGATGACAGTTCATATCTCGATGCCAAGTTATTGCTTCTTATCCACGTTTGTCAACTACATTTTGGCCCAAGTAGTTTTACATGTGCACCTTGCAATTATTTGCACATTGTCACATTTGGTTTTTCTAGGGTGATGCAGATATATTTTTCCCAACAGATTTTGGCTTTTGGAACGTATTGATCGTTACAACTCTGGGTAGTAGTTAAGATCACGTATTGAGAATTTTGACAGGTTATTTAAACAAGGAAAGAAAAGGCGCATTACCGATAGCATTCAACTCAACCAGATGCATTTAAGGTTATATACTGTTCAACATGAGTTTTTCCCTAATATCTGCAATAATTGACGCGAGATTTTTTACTATATGTCTATCTTGATACATTTGTGTGTTAGTGTGTATTCCCCCCAACCAGGGTATAGATAATCAAACCTAGCAACGTACCAAACAATGTGTTAGTGCAAATATTATGATATTTAAACTATACATCCTTGTTTGTTTTGTTGATAACAAACATGTAACTTGTAATACATAGCGTAAAATGTACAAGTTACTTGTAATCATATTTTGTGTATACTTACACATTTCTATCTTTGTAAAAACAATGATAGATACTTTTTACATCATTGGTCAAAGTCTTGCAAAACCTAAACAAGAAAATCTGATCATAAAGAAGTTTTAGGAGTTGACTTAACAAAAGATTTGAATATTAAATTGTTGATTTTCTGATAGACAGACAGACCCCAACGAACCCCTTGGTTAAGGGTCTGGCGGGGTTCGTGGGTACCTGTACTTTGGCTAAAAATGGAGTCCTTATGCTCACTCATTTCTCACACCTTTCTATTATATTCTTCTCTCTATATCTGATCCTCTATGAGATCTTTCTTTTCTCTAACATGTAGATCTTGGATCTAAAATTGTTCTTCTTTTGTTTAGTTTTTCTCTTTCTAGTTATCGAGATCACTCAAGGTGTAAACAAGATCAAAAAGTTCAAGCACAAGAAATACATCAAGTCATTGTGTCACCTCTATCTAGAATAGTCTCTTTGTACTTGTCATCTCATCGTATTATGTCCAAGATCTATAACCTTGACATCTCGTGTTCTTCTCAACTGAGATCCATGACTTATCATCATTGATCTATACATCTTAGGAGCGAAAAAGCCAAAGGCTAAGTACGTGTTGACTTTGTGTATAGATCCATATTTATTTTTCATGAGATCTATGATCTTGATGTTTCATGACTCGTGTTGATAAGGATTACGAATATGGAAAGACATGTTCTTCAAGATGTAATCCATGATCTAGGCAAGATCATATCATAGATTCATCTCTCTCTATCACAAACAATCACAAACCAATGTGTGTTGTTGGTTCTTGTATGAACCGGGTACTTGGATTAGTACCTACAAATGTTGTAAGGTTAGAAGTTGTGTTGGTTCTACGTGTGTGTAAGAACCCGGGTGTCAGCCCTATCCATTATACAAGGATCCGGTGTGTAGCTTAGTACCGGATAAAGTGTAAGCGATGTAGAAGGGACTTGTTGTACCCATGTGAAAGAACATGACATCATAGCTTAGGTGTCGAAAAAGATTGTAAGCCAATGTGTGAAGGTTTCTCCACCGATGTAAAGGAGATTCTTTTACTAGTGAACTCTAACTCTCGAGTAGGTGACTCGGGGAGTGGATGTAGGGTAAGGAAGGTGTCCTTGTAGCCGAACTACTATAAATCATTGTGTCAATTTGTATTTACTCTACTTTATTGTTTTATGCTTATACTTGCATTGCTTGTGTGTGTCGTAATCACTCAATGTGCTACCTGACTCATATAATCTTTGACTATATACAAACGCCTATCACACTATGTCCCCATCAATGGACATTTGATACAAAAAGTTTTAAAAAAAATTAAAACAAATCTGAGAAAACTATTCAACCCCCTTCTAGTTTTCTACACTATTTATCAGAGCGGGTAGCTCTAATTTCTTAAAAACAAATGGTTTTTAAAATAGGGAATGATCTATGTATCAAATTACCTTTGAAGCGGGATAAAATGTGAGAAGTGTTTCTTTGTTTAATTTTTTTCAAATTTTATTGTTTAGTATACTTGATATATTAGCTTGAAGATTCCCATGAAACATAAAACAAGATGTTTTAAAAAGGATTGCCGAGTGTCGTCGTGTATCCATAGAGAAAACTTACAAAATACGATTTTTTTAGAAGTCTCATAAGTAGAAATGATGTTTGAGATGTGTATTATATGTTTGTTATGAAGTCTAGTAAGTCCTATTCATTTCCGCTATGTCAAAACACAAATTTTTGGAGAAAATTTGCAGTCTGTCTCATAGACCCACGGACCCCGGTAGACCCTGGGCAAAGGGTCCGGTGGGTTCCATGACCCTCTGTGACAACAGATTTTTAGCCAACTTACAAATGCCATAACTTTTTAACCGTTAGTCCGTAGAAGTCGTGCCACCTATCATTTTGAAGGTAATTGAGGCTACTTTCATATAAAATATTATTAAGTGCTGGTTAGATACATAAGATAGTGAAACAAGTAAAAAATAAACAAAGTGTCAAAAATTATGAACTAATGCTTACTTTAGCATTTCATCTTCTTTTTTTCTTGAGTCGGACACAACAAACTACTTTATATTTGAATAAGGTTGTATCCACCCCTAAAACAAATCATTTTGTTATACAAAGAAAACTAATCAAGCTCAGTATACATCTTCATACTTATATACAAACCTAAAGAAAAATATTTGTATGATAAATGTTACTTGCTTGGTTTATGAGTTTGAAAATATTTTGGTTGATCATTACAAGTTGTAATTGATTCTATTTATGGTACATACATGTAAACCTTTCCATGTTACACATTTGCTTGCTTGTCAAATACATGATTATGCACAATACGATATTTGCTAGAGTTTGTGTTGGAAAATTGCCTTTCACATTGCTTGTAGACTTTTCTTACTCTGTTTGCATAAGCTATACTCTTACTTGAACGTAGTAAGTCACTTAGAAATATGAACTAAGTAAACTTGTCAAGTAAGCTACATTTGGTGATTCTCTAAACATACAGTGTTCTTGAAAAAGGGTGTCTGTTATAAAACAATGATGTTAAAAAGAATCCGTATGATTTTCATTGTGTTGAATGCTAATGTATATTTGTGCATATGAACATCTTGCTTGTGTCAAACCTCGTATGCTTATATGTTTTCATGAGTACTTCTTCTACTTTCATATCACTGTATACTCATTCTTAGATAACCATTTAATTACAACTATATGCTTATGCGTTTTCTATTTGTCTTTATTTCTAAATGCATATGTGCTTTTGTGTCAACACCTATGTGTACATGTTAAAATCAGTTTTCAATCTACTTCCATGGGACCGGTAACACTCAAATTGGTATGCCTATGAGAGGCATGACTAACCCAAACAGACCCATAAAAAATTGGGACTGAACACTTGAGTTTCATGATTTATAGGTATACTTGAATATTGGACTTGAGCTTAACAAATGGATCAAGGATAATGGTTGTTCAAGGCATATGACGGGTAATAGGAACCTCTTGAGTACATACATATCCATGGATGGAGGTAATGGTATTCTTGATGAAAACATCATAAGAACATGCTCGAGTGTGATATGCTTGGTACAAAGGTAGATTCTCTTACCTTATATTAGTTGACTTACAGCCTAATCCGTGTGAAACATTAAACCTCTTAATTCTCAATCCTAAAAATACTATGTCACGGGTCAAAAATCCATCATTCACCACTTATCAAAAAATTTGGACTCAGACGTGTAAGGACCCGTCGGTATAACATCTAGTAGATTTGGATATGTAATATCAACGTATATGCATTTTCCCATTTGACAAATAAATAAAGAGGTGAAATTGCTAAGAAATTTTTACACACATGAACTGTTGACTCATTTCCCATTGAAGAATAGATCCATCATTCAGTGACTCATAAGTCTTGAACCAACATCTATCTTTACACACATGAACTGTTGCTCTAGAGTCAACCCACCAAGCTACATCATCATCCTGCACAAAATAAGCTTCAGATACATATGTAACATAATAAATATGGAGAGACTCATGAAACATATTTTGACCTTTCGGTGTGTTGCTAGACACAATCACTGAACCATTTGTGCCTGGTCCACATGCTTTGCTGCCAGTACAAACACCTTTGCAATCCCTTTTCAAGTTTCCAGGTTTTCCACACTTTTAACAAGCCACTAAGGACTTCTTGTTAGGATTTGCGTTGGTGTTATCTTGATGTTTACGTTTCCCTTATTGTCATTCTACCTGGAGGAGTTGTTATGCTCAACCATATTGACAACAAACGAACTAGCAACATTGTTGCTTTTTGACTTGTCACTTTCATGCACCATGATGGATTCCTCAATGCGCAAATGACTGTCCAACTCAGCAAGAGTTAACTCCTCCTTCTTATGTTTCAAGGTGTGCTTGAAATCTTTCTAAGAATGAGGCAATTTTTCAATGACACAAGAGATCTGAATGGTCTCATCCATGTTCATTTTGTGTTGTGTAAATCTACCAAGTATCCTAAGAAGTTCATTGTATTGTTCCATGACTGGTCTTGAATCAGTCATTTTTTTATTTGTGAAATCACTCACAAGGAACTTCTTACTTTATGCATCCTCAGCCATATATTTGGGTTCCAAGAAATCTCAGAGTTCTTTACCATATTCAACACTTTGGTAAAATAAAAAATCATACATACCATTGAGAATTATGTCGCGACACGCATAGTCATCGATCATTCTCCCATTTGCTACTTTTCCCCATGTCCTCCAAGGTAGCATCATCACCACCATCAGGAATAGGAGTTTTCAGCTCGTACACCACGCTCATGGTAGAAAGAAGAAAGTGCATCTTCTTTTTCCATCTCCTGTTCAAACTTGTGATAGATAATCAAACCTAGCTATTGATTATCACAAACCTAGCCACCATATACTTCATTGCAGTCGCCATTGATTATCACAAAATAGTTTACTTTGATTGTTGGTGTGTATTCGTCCTAACCAGGGTATTGATAATCAAACCTAGCTACGTACCAAATAATGGTTACCGGATATTACTTGAAATAGTGTGATCACTTTCTAAACCAAACTATTCGACCCTAATGTCTGGGTATCATGAATACTTACTTGGGATAAGACCAAATGTATTTTATAGATCTAGGCACAAATTTATAACCCTGTTGTTGATGTGTGTTTCTTGTTTTCTGTATTCATTCCATGCAAATAATACGATCCCATTTATAGGTGATCAACTCAACATAGTCAATGGAAATAATAAGGATTTAACGGCCTATTATGTAGCAAATCGTAATATTCAGATCAATATTTAAAGTCTGAATTTTATTTATCATGTACATTTTTACGAATAATATTGAATCCTCAGCTAACAGACAAGATTATGGCTTAAAATATCAAAAATATGTCTTTTATTATTTAACGACAAGGTCTACATCCGCAATCGACCGTAAATATCCTCGTTATGACATAGAAATATTTTTCTTGTCATTATATTAATTATTCGTTTTACGGACATTCTTCGTAAAATTTATGATAAACCTTTAAGTGTCATTCGTTTATATGATGCGTTAACGTTTATTAAATCATAAGCCCTCACTTATTTATAAAAATATAAATGTTATCCGAATATCGATGTTTTATTTTATATTAAAAGTTATTTTTTCGTGTTTAACGCGTATCTTTCAAATCACGTAACTTTTAAAATATCGGGCTTTGATAATACCCGTTATTGAACATTTTGATACAATATTTAATAATAAATGTCATCCCATCTATCCATGATACATGGTTCATCACGATATCAAACTTTAATAATACCTTCATATATATATCTTGTGATTGAATGATAAAAAGCATGTTAAGTCTAAATATAAGTGTAGTCCTTCTTATATCATCATGTCTACACGCATATACATGCAACCTACGTGGTCTTACCATGTTGTTTCAACGTTTTCATGCTAAAAAGCTTACTAGCTTCTAATTTGTCACCTGGCCACTAATAACTTATAATACGTGTCACTAAAGAATTATTCTATTTACAGATCCTATATATTTGATTACAATAAGAAAACTACAATTGTAACTAAATTTCCTACGTCATATACCGATGAGCTCACTAATCTATAATATGAATAAAAAATATACAAACATTTTTATACCATGATTTCTACAAGTCTTTTTTCGATGGTCGATGGTGTCACGAATTGTTAATAGACATACTAAACAAGGTTACAAACTTTGATCACCGGATCTTAGTTTGGCGAGAACGAGTAAAAGACGAAAGGATGAATATCATCACCCTTAGAATATTTCATATCACCAACGAGTAATTATTATCTTGTGAAGTCGTGTATCGACTATCGGATGTTTGTTCCTCGATAAACGTGTAATAGCGATATCAGATGAGTACATAGCCTCGCTTTTACTACATTAATCGTTTTATATAACCCGAGAGGAGATACATGCTACTTTTTACAAATGGATGCAAGTGCTTGAACTGTATGCTTATCATGTCATTATCATTTACACTATGGAACATTATTGCCCACAACAAGTCCCTTTTAGTCATGAACCGTTAATTACTTGGACCGATTGTACTGGTCGAGTAAACACGAATGTTGTGAATAGATCTATTGGGATTGACATCCCTGTCTGGGTAAGTCGCGCTTACTTGACTGACTGAACTGGTCAAACAGACACCTTGTATTTGAGAACTCTAGGTAATACGACAAATTACCTATTAAGGGAAAACTTATTTGAACTATGTTAACGTATCGGTCTCATGAGCTTAGTGAGATAATGGATGCTATCTGAATTTGGAAACTGAATGCTTGAAATCTTGTGGTCCACTGCTTTTATTTGCAAACCTATGAATTCACTCAACCGTTGTGTTGACATTTTAGCATGTATTTCTCAGGTACACAGGTTTAAGAGTAGCTGGATCATGGAGTCGCACTGGATATTTTAAGGGAAATAAAATACTTATTACCATTCGATAAAATTTTTGAAAATGTTTATTATTACATTATTGTTGGGACCTCTTTGTAAACTCTGATGTATTATTAATCGAATGGATTAAACTTTTCAAACGCCTCTATTTGAGTCGTTTTCTGTAACTTCTGTGTTGTGCTATGAAGTAATACTCCCACTGACCCTTTCTTTGCTATTCGAAACATGGGAGTGTTACAGATTGGTATCAGAGCAGTTGTTATAGAGAACTAAGCTATTTTTATAAAACCAGCTAGACTATAACAGCTCTTTTGATAAAACGATTTTTGCGCTCACGCTGCCCGAAAGCTTATAAGATATATATATATATATATATATATATATATATATATATATATATATATATATATATATATATATATATATATATATATATATATATATATATATATATATATATATATATATATATATATATATATATATATATATATATATATATATATATATATATATATATCTTTACATTATATATAAGAGGAGGGAAATGCCACATAAGCATGTCATTAATCCACCTCATCATTCTTTTTATTTTAATTTTTTTTAATTTAAAATTTTGTTTCACTATCCAAAATTCCGAATTTATTGAAATTTGTTTAAAAATGTCTCTCTCTTGCAAGATTCGAACTTGCGTCCCTTGACCGATCATGCCTTCAAAGGCGTGACCACTGGAGCAAGCTAATGATTGTGACACATGACTCAAAAACAAATTAAAAAACTGTCAAATCACTCACTTCGTCAAATACCCATTATTTGATAAGCATAATATATAGAATTACGATCTTTATTAGTCTAAAAGCATCCAAAGGTATTTCTCTTAGTATTACGATCTTTATTGGTTCTTTGCATCCTTTTGCAGGTTGTCAACCCTAATTGATCATAAAACCACCGGTAAGTTGGTTTATAACTCATATTAATTTTGCCTCTTCAAAAACCCTAATAATTTTCACTGTGGATCCTCTCATGCTTAAAGACTAGATCAATTATATAGATTAAATTTATACGGGATGTGGGTAATGCATGTTGTTAGTTTGAACAAGATGTGGGTATCTTTCATTATAACATCATTCTTAAATTCTTTACTGCTGATGATGATGTTATTATCAGACTAATGTTCTTGATGTTGATAATTAAGCAACCTATACCGAACGTTCAAATGATTGTTATACCATGGGCAAGTATACTTTGTGTGTATGTATGATCATATTTATTTGTGATAATAATTTTTTATATTCTTCTATAGATTTATGGGTTCAGGCTCTTCATCTCAGGCTAGGGACGCAGGTATATTATGAACATGAGAGTAACGATTGTTGAGGACTATTTCTGACTACCCTCTAATATTTAGTCACTATTTCTAATGCATTTTAACAATGCTGTGAGATCAGGTTATACGATTGATCACGTAAACTAATGTTGATGTTCTATTTTTTATTTTGCAGCTTAGCAAGGGATTCGAAGTACCTCAAATCCGTCAGTGGAATATTGGATCAGAAAGGATTATCCACTAACGGACTGTCATGCTGATGCATTTAGGGGCGTTTGGTTCATGTGGTATGCTTTTGTGTTTGCAAGCTTATGACTCGCAATATTAAGATTCACACGTCCCTTTTTCTCATATCAAAATATTATTGGCATGTCATTAGGATTGCCCAGCCTTTTATCTTTCATCTTTCGAGGATGTTTACAGATTCATAGTAAACTGTTGTGGTGTCGCTTTATAAACACGTCTAATATCAAAACTCATATGGTTGTAAGCATATGAACATATCACTGACAAAACAATCTTTTTATGTAGTGTGTTAATATTGGCTGAATTCCTGACACTAGAAGAACGACGTAAGAAATTCACGGGGCAGAAGATCAATAAATGGATGTAAGAAATTAACGTCCATTTTAGTTATAGTTATGCATTCAATATGATCCAAGGACATTCTGTATTTACTGTTTGTTTTTCTCTTTACAGAAACAAGGATGAGGGGAGTGGAGAATGGCCACATAATGTTTAGTGTGAATGCTGGAAATAACTTGGATATAGTCAATAATGATGGGTTGTTTGATTCCAATACGGGGCTTTACATGGAATAGATTTAAGCACCAAATGCACACCAGGAACATTTGCTATGGGGTGAGATTCTAATCAACCTGAACTTGAATGGGAAGTATTAGACTGCCAATTGCACCAACAAAGGTCTTAAGTTCAATTCTTTATATGTACTCACAGGCATTGGACGCATAAATAAAATAGACTTGGTTAATCAGATAATCAGATTAGTTTGCATGGAAACATTTGGGTAAACAGGGGCAATCGAGACTTTCTAGCTTTTTCTGAATTATAATGTGTGTTTTGTGTTTTAAATGGTGTTGTAGGTGCATTGGTGAAGTTCATTATTTAGGCTCAGTAAGTGGTAGAAGTCAGTGGTAGAAGTAGTTCATGTAATCTTATACATAAAAAACATGTTTTGACTCGCTGACTGAAATCTGGCACGTGCACAATATGAAAAAGGTTATGCGGTTCTATTGTGCAGTTTACTTACATGTTTGATAATGCTGACCTTATGTGTCTGTTGCTTCAATTTTTGGGTGTCGGACTTTAGTTTGCTTTGAAGGTCACTCACCTAATAATATGCAAATGGTATATCTGAAGTAGTCACTCAGAATCAGAATCTCATAATAGAGGATGCTTGTGAATGCTTATATACTTCGTTCAAGCTTCTGCTTATAAACAATCACTTATAATCTATCTAATTAATGTACTTCGGGAAATAGTATTTGGATCTTGCTTATGTTTTGTTATGGTTTTTATTTGTGTTTTTGTTTCAGTAACGTGATTCATGAAGCTGGACTGATGTTTTTACGTTGGCAATAACTTATTTAAGAGATGGACTATTGTATATTTTTGTTTTTTAACTTATTTATTTTACAATGTAGATTGCTTACAGATCCACACTATGCTGGTCCTTCACTTTTAAACGATCGCAAACGAAAACATGTAGACATTCAGACGATATCACCAGCTCACATAGTGTCTACTTCACATTGTCATCGAGAAGTATTCAGGCCACCCTCACCGGGTTAATAAGCTTCATTTGTGTTATATGTGTCTGCAATTTCCGCTTCTTATCATTTAAAAGGGCGTTTGGGTCAACCGGAAATTGGTTATGTATTCAACTAATACACGTAATAAAAACGGCATGTTTCACCATCCAACATGTATTGACCCATCAATGCTTTATTAGATGAAACAGTAGTCACATGAGGACTTTAACTAAGCAGTCAATAACAAAAAAAGTTGCTCATAGTTAATACACTAATAGAAAATATTGATTATGGAATTAGGAGAATCTGTGGTTTCCTTTCACTAGGCTTTATTTAAATATCTTTATATATATATCAATTCGTTCCTTTTTGGTATCATGTCCTTATTTGTATGTCAAAATGTGGGAACTTCATAGGTGCACTAGATTGAAAAATAGTAAGGTTAAAAGATGCACTCTGAATGTGGGTGAAGTGATGGGTCAAAATGGGTCCGTGTTGACAAATGTTCATCTTTGGCGAATCTTTTGCAGCATACCAGATAT
Source organism: Glebionis coronaria (assembly GCA_025667525.1). Taxonomy (NCBI): domain Eukaryota; kingdom Viridiplantae; phylum Streptophyta; class Magnoliopsida; order Asterales; family Asteraceae; genus Glebionis; species Glebionis coronaria. Next base: position 18,104,266 of record CM046877.1, on the reverse strand, counting down.
ATATGGCTTTTGGACCTGAAATTAGTTTGACGCATTCTCGAACCTGACCATTTTCCACCTCTGATGCAAATATGCTCACTTCTACATGTTATTCATTCCAGAATTTCCATCACCAGAAATTAGTTTCACGCATTCCCGAACCTAAACGATATTTGGTAAATTGTTTCTCTTATTCTGCTTATTAAAACTTATAGATATGTTAAAATAGGCAGAGGATTAAGAGGGTCCATAATAATTCCTAGGACTGTTTTAATATAAATATAATAAAAAAGAAAATGACATTAGATTCTGCATGTGGTACACACTGTTGTAGATGAATGATCAAAATGGTCCATGTCCTTGCGAGGGTTATAGATACATAGTATTAGCAGGGTCTTATTCAAACCATTTATCAATTCTAAATATTGTGATAAGGGTGATTTACAACAACTCTCCTCTAATAGCGTAGGTCGTCCTCCTCTATGTGTCTACAACTTAGGATTCTGTTGGAGCCGTGCTTGCACAGCATGATGATGATAAGAAGAAGAGAGCTTTGGACTAATTTAGCTTAGTTGTTTAATGATAATAATGCGTTCTTTAATGGCTGCCTATCTAAAGGACCACACGTTCCTATTATAATGTTTACCCCATACACATTCAGAACGTAGACTTAAACAATTAATAGCGTATTGTACGTCTTATGTTGTCTGACTAATATTTCTATCTGGTTTCTTGATCTTTTTGTTGGTCCAGAATTTTGTTGTTGAAGCAGTAGCTGCAATAGGTCAGAATCATGATGCTCCACCAGCGGCCCAAGGTTATATACCCTGGTCATGCTCCTGCTTATCCACTTCAACAACCAGCTGCCGACAAAAAGTGGGCTTATGAAACGTATGCCCAAAACTAAATAAGCCATAAGCTGGATATACAAGTCGAAACGAAAACCCCTTAAGTAAGGTTATGATTGATACAATACCATGAATATCTCAAAATATGATTTGTGTATGCTAATATAAAAAAACCTTGAATGGGATTCCCTTCTGGTTTTGTACACCTCATTTTTGATTTGTTGATTGTCGGGCAATCTTTTTTTTGCAGCTTAACTGGCAATCGAAACAGAATACAAGAAGTCAATCATCTGGCAAATTATAACATTGAGATTATACACAATAAATTTAGATGCATATATATTAACAATGCACTGTCCCAAATTCGATACATATGTCAATCACAAAAATGTATAAAATAATAATTAACTCGTGCACAATTAATAGTTCTTTATTTGTAAGGTTACTTTTCAACTCATCAAACAGATTGAGTTATCAAGAAATTATGACTCATCTGAACTTAGCAGATGACGATGATGTTAAGTATTTACATCTATGCGAATTTTGCTAAAGCTTGTGACTAAATATTTATGTATACGGCTAACTAAAGCTGAGTAAACTATCTGACCAACTATCTGACCGCGAGGAACCTGGAATCTGTGCCATTTCAGAAAGCGTGAAAGGTTGTCATACCAATGAAAGACAGTATGGTGTTTTATCTTTAATGCCAAGGTTATTCGAGAGTATAATTGTTGATATTCAACAATTATTTGGTGGAAATGGATGCAAGTTGGTGGTTTAACACCGGACAGAGGTGTCGGGTTAGTTTAACTTCGCCTATGTACATGTACATTTAACTTGGATTTCCATACAGATTGCAGGTAACCACCACTTTCATTAGTTTCAAAAAAATAATTGCGAAAATCATCACTTCAGGATTTAAGGGCCCTTTTAGGTTTTTGGACTTTTCGGCATTTAGTTATAAAATAAGAAAATCGCAGTTATTAAAAAAATTAATTCAGTCTTTCAACATACCTATATGACCTGTTAGTGACTTGCATTGATCCATATGCAAGCAGGTACTATTTGTTGCACCGAACAAAGCTTGACTTGAACCATATGAGAGAGGATTTTCCTCAGCTCCAAGTAAGATATATTGACATATTAGCTTTAACGTTGCATGATGCATGTGTGCCTTTTGTTTAATTTTAAGCTTATTTTTAAATATTAACATTGGCATATGGAATATGTTTGCATTAAAGGGAATTAGGAGGCATGTAAGGCGAGAAGCTATTAAAGTATATGTACCTACGCAAGAAAAAGCAAGCCAAGATAGTACGACAACCTGAGCCAGAATCAGCACCTGAATCTGAACCGGAAGCTGAGAAGCCTAAAGAATAAGAAAATCCCAATGAGAAACCAACAGAAGAAGCAAAACCTGATGAGAAACCATCTAAAGAAGAGAAGAAAAAGACGAGGATGAAGGAGGAGAATATGGAAAGAATGGAGGCTGAATTAAGGTTACGGACACTCAAAGAATGATGTATTATCATCACAGAACTTCAGCTATTCTCCATAATTCAAGGTTGAAATTCAGATTCAACCAAAATAAGGCAGAAGTGAGAACAGTGGAAACTGAAGTGAGTTCAAGGTTTAACAAGCATGGTGTATTTTTGGCATTATCACCATCTGATAACCGAATAATTATACTATGGAATGATGAAGGTGCGAGGGTTACGCGAGACTCTTATAAAGGATGTCGCTCTTAAGGCTTCTTCTACAAATATTTCAAAGGTCTAATCGGTCTTACTAGGTGTTGAACTAATTCCCTCGGTCTTAATCTTGATCTATAGATCGCAGGCCTTTGTTGTGATTGCAGATGATCACCTAATGCTATTGTTATTGCATTCAGACAAGCACTCAGGAAATCAGGTCTACATTGGTGGTGGTGCTTTTAATTCCGTCACCATCGCTTTACAAGCACATCTTGGCCATAAATATGGTGGAATATATATGCTTATGCAGTAAGTTTCCTTTTTTCCAAGCATTACTTCTTGTGTTGTTGTTTTAAAGTTATAAACCTTATTGTGGATGTTCAAAATAGGTACATCTTCTTACCTTTTTCATTTACATTGACTAGCGGAATATTTATAATGTTTCTTTGATATTGATTGAATACCGATAACAGGCCTTTGTTGGGGTTTCAGATGATATTAATGCTATTGTTATTGCATTCGGAGGCACTCAAGAAACCAGGTCGGTCCCTGTTCTTGTCAGTCTAGCTATATCTCTTCCTTTCGATCTTTCATCTCTAATAGTATATTTTTCCAGGTTCTATAATTGCTGCTTTTATCTGTATCCAACTCCTATATTCCCCCTCATGATGACGCCTTCCGCTTCACTCCGGAGTCCTGGATCTGGTCGAGCGGTAAATGTCCCTACTACCCCTAGAAGAACTTGATAATATTAGAAGTCGAGATAAGTCATTAAAAGTAAACGACATGGAGATTTTAACTAATACGTAAAGAACTAGCTACTTCTGTGACAGCTAGCAATAGTATAGGTACCTCGTCCATGTGTAGTCGAATGGGAGTTTAGAAGAGCTGGATGTTAGTTTGTTTGATACAATTTCTATCAGTGTGATATTATGTCACAAACATATTTGTGCTCTATCAAAACCACGTTGTTTATTATGCATCAGTTTTTAACAACAGTGTGTTTTACATTTCATAATCTTTGAGCTGGGAATACGCAACTATACTATTGATTTCTGTTTGTAGAAAGAATTTATTCAATTCAACCTACCTGTTTTAGTTAAGGTTGTTATACATTGATTCGATACGATCCGTTCATCTTTTCACGTTTAATTTGTCAATTTAAATTAAATGATATCTCCCTCTTGAGAATCCTTACATAAGTTCAAGTTTGGTAGAGGTGAGCAAATCGAATTTTTTAAAATTGGATCGGTTTTTAATCCGGTTCGGTTTAAGTCAAATGGTCAACAAACATATTTGACTGAAACCGGATCGGTTTAAAACTGGTTTTAGTTAGATTTTACTCGGTTTTTAAACGGATCAAATCGATTTTACTCGGTTTTAGTCTGATCTCGGTCAATTTATTAAACCGATTACGAACTACCGGATCGGATTGAGAAAACCCGGTTTTTATTAGAACCGGTTTAAAAAAACAGTTTTTTCTAAAAGCAACTTCAGTTATTTTTCTCGAAAGATCATAAACCGATTTTTTTTCCACCTTTACACGTTGGCTTCCCCTTATATAATTAGCTTTGCATATTGTTTTCAATTTACAAAACACATATACCAAGAAACAATAATAAATAGAGGTGCCAACATGGGTTAATCAGTTACAAGTCAAATTAGTTATATCAAGTTATACATGCCTTCTGGAATTAAAACACAAACACAAAACTATCTCCACCAATATACTAAAGAGAAAATTATCAAAAGAGTCCAAAACATTTTTTCCAATTCCTACAAGAACCCTTAACTCTTCTTTTTCCGAAAAAGGATTTATTTTTTAGGGCAACAAGGCAACTGGGTGCAGAATGCGTCACGTGTCCTCTGTTGCCTTATTTTTTGGGGCAATCTGTCATAATTGCCCTACTTTTTTGGGGCAATCTGTCATAATTACCCTACTTCTTTTGTTGCCCTGAACAAAATGGGAAAAACATATTTTTTGGACTAAATGACATGTTGCTCTAAATTGAAGGACTCTTTTAATCATTTTCCCTATACAATGAATACCACATATTATGCTTAAAGAAATACAAACCAATATTTACTTAAATAAAAAATGTAAACGAAAATCATAAGTAATACCCGCCCATCAGGCGGGTTTTGCAACTAGTATATATATATATATATATATATATATATATATATATATATATATATATATATATATATATATATATATATATATATATATATATATATATATATATATATATATATATATATATATATATATATATATATATATATATATATATTTCTAGTTAGCATGTTTATATGAAGGATTATTGATATAAACATTGAGATCTTACAAGACATTGCGAGTGAAGCAACGGTTTTTGTGACGTTTTCATGATTTTTCTGACACTATTTTATATGAATGTGAACTCACTGCCAAGTGCCGATTCCCCTGCTTATTTACCTTCTTATTCGAGTCTGAATACTCGTTTTGTGCTTGCGAATCATATACATTATCTCATAGACCACTGTTGTACAGTCTTCTGGTTGCTTGGAGTACGACCTTGACTTTCACACCACGTGTTGTGCAAAATTGGGGCACCGATTTATTTTGTAACAAGATATAGTTATGTTCCTTAATTTTCATATCACTCTGGATGATTTTAATAAGTCATGCCACGAATGAGATTATTTCGTCCTATGAAAAATTATATTTTCTCTTCATCTCGTGCTGTGCAAATGATGCTTAGGTAGGCTAATTTATAATTATCTTGTTGAAACGAATTCGTCACTTGTTTGAACAAGAAAATTATAAATTACCGAACCAGTAGTTTTTAAATATTAATTAGATAGACTTGACGAACCCATATAATTAATTGTTTGTAAATGAGTGGGCTTAAGCATTTGGCATTCACACTCAGTTTCTTTTTCCACTCATCGTTCGTTGAATGGTTCATCCATTGTGTATCGCTATCCCAATTCGTAGTGTTATTATCTTGTACGAATGATTATTTGAACTCCTTTTATTTATGATTTACCTTTACGACTCAATCCGAACGTGGCATCTACCATGAAGTTAATAAATCAATATTCTCGCCTCTTCGCAATCAATCCATTAACCAATTACGCCAACTAAAATCTGGGACAGATTTTCTTTAAGGGTTGGAGAATGTAGCAAATCGTAATATTCAGATCAGTATTTAAAATCTAAATTTTATTTATCATGTACATTTTTACGAATAATATTGAATCCTCAACTAACAGACAATATTATGGCTTAAAATACCAAAAATATGTCTTTTATTATTTAACGACAAGGTCTACATATGCGATCGACCGTAAATATCCTCGTTATGACATAGAAATATTTTTCTTATCATTATTTTAATTGTTCGTTTTACGGACATTCTTTGTAAAATTTATGATAAACCTTTAAGTGTTATTCGTTTATATGTCGCGTTAACGCTTATTAAATCATAAGCCCTCATTTATTTATAAAAATATAAACGTTATCCGGATATCGATGTTTTTATTTTATATTAAACGTTAATTTTTCGTGTTTAACGCGTATCTTTCAAATTGTGTAACTTTTAAAATATCGGGTTTCGATAACACCCGTTATTGAACATTTTGAGACATTATTTAATAATAAATATCATACCATATATCCATGATACACGGTTCATCATGATATCAAATTTTAATAATACCTTCATTTACATATCCTATGATTGAATGATAAAAAGCATGTTAAGTCTAAACATAAGTGTAGTCCTTCTTATATCATCATGTCTACACGTATATACATGCAACCTACGTGGTCTTACCATGTTGTTGCAGCGTTTTCATGATAAAAATCTTACTAGCTTCTAATGTGTCACCTGGCCACTAATAACTTATAATGCGTGTCACTAAAGAATTATTCTATTTACATATCCTATATATTTTATTACAAAAACCTACAATTGTAAATAAATCTCCTACGTCATATGCCGATGAGCTCACTAATCTATAATATGGACCAAAACTATGCAAACATTTTTATACCATGATTTCTACAAGTCTTGTTTCGATTGTCGATGGTGTCACGAATTGTTAATAGACATACTAAATAAGGTTACAAACTTTGATCACCGGATCGTAGTTTGGCAAAACGAGTAAAAGACGAAAGGAGGAATATCATCACCCTTAGAATATTTCATACCACCAGCGATTAGTTATTATCTTGTGAAGTCGTGTATCGACTATCAGATGTTTGTTCCTCGATAAACGTGTAATAGCGATATCAGGTGAGTACATAGCCTCGCTTTTACTATATTAGTTGTTTTATATAACCCGTGAGGGGATACATGCTACTTTTTACGAATGGACACAAGTGCTTGAACTGTATGCTTATCATGTCATTATCATTTACACTACGAAACACTATTTCCCACAACAAGTCTCTTTTAGTCATGAACCATTAATTATTTGGACCGACTGTACTGGTCGAGTAAACATGAATGTTATGAATAGATCTCACTACAAGAATATTGGGAACATGTGACCGGGGGTTCCCCGGTGACAAGATGTCGCCAGGGATAACCTCTTTTCCCTGGCGACAACGCTGACGTGGCAAAAAAGCAGATATACATTTTAGTCAAATTTTGACTAGAGTGTCCCTAGCAACATGTCACCGGGGATTCATCGTCCAAAATCAGATTCCATAGGAAAGAGCGGGAAATTTTCCCTCCTACTTATCCTTGGCAACATGTCGCTAGGGAAACTTCGTCCATCGTAATTACCATTAATCTCTTTTTGATAATAACCTGACAATCTTATCCATGGCGACATGTCGCCAGGGAAACTTCGTCCAACGTAATTAGCCTCAAACTTAAGCAGAAAATCTGTGGCGGGCTTTTACACGCCAAATCCCAAAAGTTTCCCCGACGACATGTCGCCGGGGAAACTCCCTGTCATATATATTGTTAGTTTTTGCTTATTATGAAAAATTATTAATTATTTCATAAAATTATTATTTTAACTATCGATCCGATGTTATTTTATTTTTGCGACGTTTATATAATAAAAAATAAGACATGTATAAAACAAATATTTATTTATTCCAAATATTACATAAAACCTTTTGTAATATCACATGGGAGACTTAAAGACAGACATTCCTCAACATAATTTTTTTTTCACGGACACTTAAACATGCGCTTAATTAAACATGGATATTACAACGATATTAGACTCGTAAACACGGAAAAAAACACATCACAAACTAGTTCAAACTAAGGTTCCCCATGTCATCGTAAAGGTCGTGAAGTAGTGTAGCTGAATCCATTGTGTGCCTATCGGGGTTGCGGTAGAACTCTAATGTACTCTAAAGTACCTTTATTTTTCCATTCAAGAGCACAGAGTTTGCACACGTGAGAGCTTAAAGAAGAAATTGGAGTCCTTGAAGGTCTCAAAGAAGAGCTTGGAAGAGAAAAGCTCGTTGAAGGTCTTGAAGAAGAGCTTGGAGGAGAAAATCTCATTGAACCTCCAAGAGAATTGATTAGTAGTTGGATGCATTCGTCTTTCCATAAAAAAAATTTGCATCCATATGAAACTGGAGGTTGAACCCGTGAATGTAGACAAGCATAGTACAGTCTACCAAAGGATTCAGTGTGCCATGATTCTCGAAGAACTAAATCTCCATGTCCACACTTGCACGGAAAAGCTTCATGCTTCAACATCTTCATAATAACAATGTGTTTGTGATGATAAGTGTGTGTGATCTGCTGGTGGTTGTGATGATAAGGAGTGTATGTGGTTCTCCTTTTATGCTAAAAAAGTGAGGGAACTTGTAACATTTTCCCGCCAATGTTTTCCCTCCAATATTTTCCCGCCAATGTTTTCCCGCCAATGTTTTCCCTCCAATATTTAGAAACTCAATTGATCACCCATCCATAAAATCCATCAGCTGGACAAGTGTTGCATACTGAAACCTCATGCATGAGTGTATTTAGATATGGTACGTATAGCTATTTCAGATTTGGTATGTTAGATGTTCAATGGATGAGTTGGCATGTATTAATTGGTTACACGTTAGATGTTCAATGGATGAGTCGACATGTCTTGGTTACACGTTAAATGTTCAATGGATGAGTTTGTATGTCTTGGTTACACGTTAGATGTTCAATAGATGAGTCGGTATGTCTTGGTTACACGTTAGATGTTCAATGGATGAGTTGGTATGTCTTGGTTACACGTTAGATGTTCAATGGATGAGTCGGCATGTCTTGGTTACACGTTAAATGGTCAATGGATGAGTCAGCATGTCTTGGTTACATGTTAGATGTTCAATGTATGAGTCGACATGTCTTGGTTACACGTTAGATGTTCAATGGATGAGTCGGCATGTCTTGGTTACACGTTAGATGTTCAATGGATGAGTCGGTATGTCTTGGTTACACGTTAGATGTTCAATGGATGAGTCGGTATGGCTGTTGGGAATCTAAGTTTACTAAGATTCCCTGTCTCATAGATTTAAACGTAAATCAAGCTGTTTGATGTTAACTTGTCTGTGCCTAGGAGGCAAGCAAGTATCACAAGACTCACAGAGATTCAAGTCTCTGTGAGCAACCTCATAGGAGTCCATGTCAGAGAAATTGTCAAGGAAGTCGAAGATTACTTGAATACATACTCATTGGTTGTGATGGATAACAACCAAGATGTATCAGGGACTCTGGGGGGTTGAGGGTTAACAGGGGTGACAATACCCTATTAACACTCAGTACACTTTGGACTTACCTTAGTGATAGGTGTGAAAACACCCATCCTTTTACCACTTATTGCTTGCTAAAACGAGACCAAAACGCGTATTTAATGTCATTTGTTTGGAATTATGCGTGGTTTGTGTTTTTGTTGTGTTTCAGAGCCAAAATGATAAACATTGAAGAAAACACGGGATTTCACAGGTTTTATCGAAGAATAAGACGAAAGACGAAGTCTAGAGTCCAAGAGTGCAAAAGATTTGAAGTCAATGGGCCTATTTGAAGATTTATCGAAGAAAAGGACCAAAGATGGAAGATTTATATATGTCGAAGAACTCAAGTCTATTAAATGAAGAAATTAAAAGACGAGTTTAATTTATTCATCGACAAATCCCGAATCAAAGTCGAAAACTTCAACTTTATTAAAGAGGCGAGAAGACAAGAAGAAAGGAGAAAAGCCAACTCACCAACCCATCATCACAAGGCCTATAAATATCACCCAACCTCACACATTTGAGACTAGTCATTATTTTTATTTTGTAATTTCACTATTTAGGCCAAAACCATTAGGGTGTTTGGCATCTTCATTTTCCTTTCCTTCCTCAACAAGTTTCATGTAAGTTACTCTTTAATTTCATGTTTTTGTATCTTAAATATTTAATATAAGCTTTACTTTAATCTTGCTCTTATTTCCTTTTTGATTCTAAGCATTTAAGTTTTGTTCTTAGTTGATTTTGGTTTCCTAAAATCAAGTGGGTTTTGATTGATTAAGGTTTTTATTGTTAGTTTTTATTGATTTTGATTGATTAAGGTTTTTATTGTTAGTTTTTATTGATTTTGATTGATTGATTATTGTTAGATGATGTTTAATGGTTAGTTCTGCTTAATCTTTGGGTTTTATTTGGTTAGTTTTGGATAGATTCGTGCCTTTGTTTTCCCCCCTGTTCTTCGTCTTTCTATTTCTCAGTTTTCCCGAACCAACACAATATTCCGAACGAGCTACATTTTACCGAACAAAGCATTTTATTCCGAACCAGTTACTTTTTCCGAACCAAGTAGTTTTTACCGAACGAAGCATTATTTTTCCGAACGAACTAGTTATTCCGAACCAATAGGTTTTTCCGAACGAGTAGATTTTTCCGAACCAACTTGTTTTTCCGAACGAACCATTTTATTCCGAACGAACAAGTTATTCCGAACCAGTTTTTTTATTCCGAACGAGGTACCTTTTCCGAACGAACCAATTATTCCGAACGAACCCTTTTATTCCGAACCAAGTAGTTTTTCCGAACCAGCTTATTTTTCCGAACGAACCATTATTCCGAACGAGTCACTTTTTCCGAATGAGTAATTTTTATTTTTTCGAATGAGTACATTTATAAAAATTAAGTTTTCATTTATTGTTTAGGTTTAATTCTCGCTTCATTATTTTAAATTGTTTCGTTATTATTATTAATTTTTTTAGCTTATTTTTATTACTCTGCACATTTACCTTTTAATTAGATATAGATCAAAAGCTCCCCCTTTTAGTTACCAATAACGATAATTACACTTCTAACCGTGATCAATTCGAAGAGATATCGAGAAAGAACTTTTAACAAACAAAAGTCATATATTAAAATGGAGCCGCTGCTGACTCTTTTCATTAAGATTAACGGTTTTTTGTGAGAAAGATTGTATTTTGGGATCCGTTCTCTCTGGAGAGTTATTTTCAAGCATAAAAATTTACAAAAAAAAAATAAAATCCTAAAAAATATAAAATTTTCTAAAAATCCAAAAAAAAATTACAAAACCTATAAAAACCAAAAATATTTTGCTTTGCTTTCTACGTAGTTTATGCGTACTAGATCGTCGTCTAATCTTGAGCCCGAGACTCTTGAAAAACTAGACATGGCCGGGGTGAACAACAATAACAATCCACCTAACCAAGGTGTGCACAATAATCTCCCACCCCAACCCCAACCCGATCTACGGACGATGGAGGAGCTTTGCTAACCTACGATGAACGGACGTGGAGGACCGATTGCGCCGATGCAAATCACGGCTCCTGAATTTTCGTTGAAGCATCACATGATCCAACAAGTTCAAAACACTTGTCCATTTTGCGGATTGCCGGATGATGATGCGAACAAACACCTCGACAAATTCATTACCGTTACCCAAAGCATGAAACTTCCTGGTGTTACTATGGATTATCTTCGCCTTCATCTCTTTCCACACACTTTATCCCATCATGCCGAAAAATGGTTTGACCGTCTCCCTAAGAATTCAATTCATACATGGGACGACTTGACTCAACGCTTTTTGTCGCGCTACTTTCCACCATCCATGGTAACGAGCCTTCGTAACCAAATTAGTGGATTCACTCAAGAAAATGATGAATCACTTTTCGATGCTTGTGAACGCTACAATGTTTTGATCGACCGTTGTTCAAATCATAACATGCTCCCCGTCACTCTTATTGATACTTTCTACAACGGTCTCACTTTTCGTGATCGTGATACGATTAATGCCGCCGCCGGTGGTACTTTTATGAAAAGGAGACCGGAGGAGTGTAGAGATTTGATTGAAAACATGACTACTCACCACAAGAATTGGGATTCATTCGCATCCTCAAGATCAAATCTGAGAGCTAATTTTTCATCTTATTCTTCCACCCCTGACATGACCCCCGTGGAACGAGCCATTATGGAAATGAGCAAAAATATGCAAATTTTGGCTACTAACCACACTCAACAAGCTAAGGCTGTTGCTATCTCTTGTGAAACATGTGGTGGTACTCATTCTTACACTGATTGTCCTTCCACCCAAGCCAATCTTTGTGAAAACGTTAACGCGGCATACGGTAACTACTCTACGGGAGGCTATCAAGCCCGCCCTCAAGGAGACCGTAACTTGCTCAGTTATCGTGCTAACAATACTCTTTCCCCACCCGGTTTTTCTCCTCAAAACCAAACCCCAGAAAACTTCAATGGAAACACTCACACCCAATCTCGTTCTGCTAATCCATATCAACCCCCAAGAAACTCATATCCACCTCAAGCAAATAATCAAGCTTACCAAGTTCCACCTCTTAATCCACCTACGACATCGAACCAAGACCTCGAAGCTTACGTAAGGTCTAATAGAGAGATGGTAAACAATCTTAAAAGCCAAATTATTAACTTGAAGGGTGACATGGCGAAACAAGGGAACGATATTCGTGCCGAGCTTAAGAATGACATGAGAACCTCATTAAGCAATCAAACGAACGAGTTGAGGGATATGATGGCGAGTTTCTTTCAAAGTACTCAACCCTCTGCTTCGAGTTCTCTTCCTTCCAACACCGTTACCAACCCTAGGGCCAATGTGAGCGCCATCACTACAAGAAGTGGGAACACACTTGAGGGACCTTCCATCTCTTCGCCCATAAAGGAGAGACAAGGCCCGAAGGTCACAATGAGTAATCCTACTCACCCTTAAGGGACTACCCCCTCACCCACCTACTGTGATATACCTCCATTGAGAAATCCTTCTATGCCTCCACCCCCTCCTTTCACTCCTACACCAATTCCTTCCACCCCCACCCTTCTACTAAAGGTTGTGCAAGAAGCGAGTCCTTCTCCTTCCACACCTTCAGCGCCTAAGCCTACCATTCCTTACCCTTCTCGACTGAACAAGGCTAGAATTCTTACTAAGGATGACGTTTAAGTCTCCAACTTTTTGAACAAGATTGTCGGCATAAACATTACAATTAGCCTTGTTGAAGCTCTAGCCCAAATGCCCAAATTCGTCAAGATGTTTAAAGAGTTGCTTAACAAGAAGGAGAAATTGGTTGAGCTGGCAAACACATGTTTAAATGAAAATTGTTCCGCGATTCTCCTCAAAGAGCTTCCCGAAAAGCTCGGAGATCCCGGATGATTTGTGTTGCCTTGCTCATTCCCCCAATTCGATGATTGTATGGCATTAGCGGATCTTGGGGCTTGCATAAATTTAATGCCGTTGAGTGTTTGGCAACGATTATCCTTACCCAACCTAAAACCCACCCGAATGACCCTTGAACTTGCAAATCGAAATCTCGCATACCCCGTTGGTATTGCTGAAGATGTTTTTGTTAAAGTGGGTACTTTCACTTTTCCAGTTGATTTCGTTGTTGTTGATTATGAAATGGAACCCCGTATTCCGTTAATACTTGGGCGGCCATTCTTGAGAACCGGAAGAGCGTTAGTCGATGTAGCTGAGGGAGACCTCATTCTAAGGGTTGGAGACGATGCACAAGTTTTTAAATTGGGAAAAATTACCAATCAATCTAAAGGCAAAGCCTCAGTCAATATGATTGATGTTTTTACTTATGATAATGAAGAGAATTTTCTTAATCGCTTTGGAATTAACGAACCTAATTCAAATGATTGTGTGATCACTCCATCCCCTCCCTTCGAGCCCCAACTTTTTGAGACACCTATCTATGACACATATAGTGATGACACTTCCCTAAGTGATCACACTATTATTGGTTTTGACCCACCTAATGTATGATATTTTTGTGCAATTATCGTTCGTTTCCTCGACTCACTCGAATTGATTTCCAATTAAACGTAAGATTTATTGTTCTTGGTGAAAACGTATTTTTTTGGTATTTTAAAAACTAAAAACTATTTAATTAACTACTTAAACTATTTTTAAAATTAAATCTAATTTAATAAACTAAAAACCTTACTATTTAAGAATTAAAACTAATTTTAAACCAAATGAAAAACTATTAAAACAATTGTGAAAAATATTTAAAAATGAAACCAAAATTAAATTAATCTATTTAAAAAGTAAATACTTTAAAACTATGAAAAACTAATTAAAATAATTAAAGACAAATCAATTTTAAATTTAATAAACTAATTTTAAACTATTAAAAACTATTTTGAATTTAAACAAAATTTTAAAACTTTATAAAAGAAAAATTATATTAAAAGAAAACTTTTTAATTTAAAAAAATACTTACTATAACTTTTAATTAAATAAAACTGATGGCAGCTAAAAAAAACTATATTAATGACTCAAACTATACTTAAACACAAATAAGGTACTAGATCAACTTGTAAAGGCGTTGGACAGCTAAACTGGTGGTCAGGGGTTCGAGTCCCAGGAGGGGACGAATTTTTATGTGTATATTATTTTGACTTTTTGGAATATAGAACAAATAGACCAAGTGGGTCTGTTGTTTTTATGCAACAATATAGCAATACAGAAAAATCAAATAAGCTCTAACAAAGAACCAAATAAGAAGTCTTAAAGCAAATAAGCTGATAATCTTAAACAAGAATTAAGCAGATAAACAGAAAATAAGCAAATAGATTAAAACAGAAAAGAAACAAATCTAGTCTTAAACAAAACCCAAGCTATAAGCAGATTATAAGCAGATTTAAATAATATAAGCAGATAAATTAAGCTAATAAGCAGATATAAGTACCACTGAAAATAAACCGATCCTACCAAAACTTAAACAAACTAGAATCCGACTAACAAACTGAATAGCAAACTTAATCATCAACTAAATCAAATACCAAAATATCCAATACCAAAGTAAAACTTAAAACCAGTAAACTAACAATTAATCTAGCGCATGACCAAACAAATCAAAACTCCAAACAAGCAAAACAAACAGATTGAACATTCAGACAAAATAAACCAAAGCAGATTCAAAACTTCAAATCATATTAACCACAAGTAAAATAAACATAAGCAAATTCGTATAACTCAAGCAGATAAAACCAAAAATAGACATATTCTAATAACATTAACTACACCAGCAGATTTATTAAACGAAAATTAAAATTAACAAAAATAAAAAGAAATAATCACCTGGTGATGAAAACCTTTGGGAAGAAGGTGGGCGTTGAACCCCCTTTTTGACCTAAACCGAATCCAACACCATAAACATCAACAATACTTGAACCACGAACAGTAAATCAAACGAACCAAATTTATTTAACTTCCCAGTAGGGGAAATTAGTTTACCACTTTATTTTCACTTTAATTAATTAAAATCAGATTAAAGAGATTGCGATTAACTTTAAATAATGAAGATTAAGAAACGAATTAAAACTGAAAGTAAATTTTTCATTAATAATTAAAAATTAAATACAATACTTGAAAGAGAAATTACAATAAACCTATAATATAATTTTTCAGAAATTAAAAATGAAAATAAAAGTGCACCCCCATTGTTGGGCTTTTACTCAAAAGATGGATAATTTGTGCTCCTTATTGGTCTTTTGGGCCCAATAGTCCAATATGGGACCCACAAGCCCATTTATCCTCATAAAAAGTTAAATCCACTAAAATCGAGCTTGATTTCGGCTTCCTTGATCTTTTCTTTGAAACCGTGATGATTTTGCCAGTTTTCGTGATCTTTGGCACACTTTTGGTCTTTTGACTTTGTCTTGGTCTCTTTCTCGGACTTTTCTTTAACAATTGACCGTGAAATCCGTGTTTTCTTTCCTTTTGATATTTTGTACCTATTTAACACAAAAACACAAAACCACGCGTAATTCCGACTTTTACGATATTAAATACATGATTAGGTCTTGTTTCTCCTTGATTTTAGTGGCAAAAGGATAAGTGTTTACACACTTATTAAATCCCCTACACTTGACCATTGCAATGACCCCATGCAATGCATTATTTTAAAGCATAAAGTTATATTTTTCTCATAATTAATCCATCTTGGCCTTTATTAAGATATACTATTACTACTACGACGAAAAGATGAAGACTTAAAAGGAAACAAAAGTTATAACAATTTATTAACTTAGAAATATTTTTTGGAAGAAACTTGTAAAGAAATATAAGACTTAAATTAGGGATTTGGTGTCATGAATATTAATCACCCTCAAGTTTCACGTTCCCCATACCAAGCTTAAAAACGAGATCATTATAATTACAAGTTAGCACAACTAACACTTACTCATGCGGTTTAATAATTCACTTAGACTCCCTTATTCCTAGGTGTATCTCTTATATTTTATTATTGTCTCGAATGATCACGAGGATGCATTTTTAACTTATTTCGATAATTTATTAAGGCCGAAAATAAAGTAGGACGATTTAATCAATATTTAGCTAAAGGACAAAATCTTTTAAAACGGCTTCTCGAAATCTCATAAAGTTCATATCTTGGCATAACTCGTTTCACAATTTGAGACCTTTCTCGAACCGATATTTGGCATGTACTTCAAACTTCAAATCTAGAGAGACGATCTTGAAATTATGGTCTTCTCTTCATTTTGGTATCATCTTCATTAGGAGTGAGAGATGCTTCAACGTTGACCACGACTTCTTCATTTATCCTCTTCTTTATTTAGGATTTTTGATATACAACGATCCGCCTCCTTTTCGGACTTGGATCGATTTATCCTCATGCCTTGTGAGGGCCTTTTTGGATAGAATTCTCCATGATCTTTATGGGAGTAATTGCTTCTCGTCGCGTGTCTTGATCCTTCATATTGATTAGGATTAATGATCTTCACATCATCTTAGGATCTTTAGCAAAAAACGTGAATCCTCATTCCTTGTGAGGGCCTTTTTGGACTCGGGTATCCTCATGCCTTGTTAGGGCCTTTTTGGATACGCCAATCTTCGCGTCCCGCTTCAATAAGTTATGCCTTGGCTATGAACTCTAATTAATCCCGAGCAACTTTTAAACGATCTTGGGCTAGGAGCTAAGTAATTTTTTTAAATCGTACGACCTTACTTATTGCATTTGTTTACAAGTGATGGGAGAAAAAGTTCATAATTAACTCACATAAGTTAATGAAAGAATACCAAACTTGTAATTGACTCTATCATTTCTCGTTCTCCACAATTTAAAATCTCAAGGAATGAGACTCGTGGATGCTTAGCCTAATAAACCAATTAAGGTGTACATGGTTAAGGATACTAGCTAGAGTAAACTTGGATAAGTAAACCTGGGTTGAGTCAAAATATTCACGACGGGCCTAATATATAAAAGATGTCTAAACTCGTTTAAACCATTTTATTTATTTATTTATTTTGACTTTATTATGGAATATATACATATGATGGTGATGACAAAAGGAAAGAAAATAGAAAATACTACTAGGCCAAAATAGATCAAAATTTTGAAAAACGTTGAAAAATTAAATTTTCTGGTTAAATGAGGTCAAATTCATGGAAAAGCCCACTAAAATTCGATAGAAATCCCCCCTACACTTAAGATAAACATTGCCCTCAATGTTTAAGCATGCGGGTGAATAAACTCCCATACACTTAGGACATTGAGTACTTTGTTTAAATCTAGCTAAGGAAGAGACAACTAAAGTGATTACATTTATTCATCTTATTTATATACATGTATGAATCACAATAGTTTTGATAGAACCGGGTACACGGGAACACGGGATCACGGGTCGCGTCAAAAATACCAAAAGTGGATCATTAAAGCACATGTCCCTGCACAACATCACAACACACAAACCAACCTACTTGGCTCCCCCCTACACTTATTGGTGGAAATGGGTGAAGGCGAAAAAGGGTGGAAAGGGTGGAAAAGGTAAAAATCTAACCTAGTTATTCGATGCTTGAGTTATTTATCACGAGTCTCTAGCTCGACTCGATTTCCCGAATGTCATCATTCAAATGGGAAAACCAATATTTCAAGAGTTTTTATAAAACTGTATATTTTTACGTCTTTTACGGTATACGCGTAAATTTGACTAGTTTTACGGTTTTGAGGTTTTGGTGGCTTTAGAAGCTGAAATAAATTAAGGAAAATTAAGGTAATATTATTATTACAATTATTAATAATTTAAATAAAAACGAAATTTATGGGCTAGGGGTCCGTTGTATACAATAAAAACAAAAGGAAAGAAAAAAAAGAAAAGTGGGCTTGTGTACTTGGGTTAGGACTTGTTAGGAATAAGTATATAATGTTTTTATTAATAAAAACACATCATAATCCCCTGGAAATCAAAAGTAAGTCGGCATCAATGCAGTCTTTTAAGGTTTCTTCATAATTTTCATCTTCCATTAATTTTAAGGTATAACCTTTAATCCTCTTTTTAATTAAATTATTTTTAAAGCATTATTAATCAATACATGATGGATTTAGGGTTAGGTTTTTTATGAAATCTGTAAATTAAGGATATGAACATAATTAGAATAATTTGGGTTAATAAATATATATGGTGATGGTAATTAATTAGGTTAATTGTGTTAAATTCATTTTTAAAAAGTGCGCAGAATTTTTGGGTCATTATTTTGATCATATCTAGAGTTTTACAAACTTTTAAATTGCGATCTTGGTACCACTGGAAAGGTAATTGAGTTGGCTTTCAAATGCAAACTAGAATTAAATTGGAGGTCGGGAAGTAGGTCAAAAATAGGTTACATCAGTCGGGTGTCAAAACCGTTTTTGGATCAGCCTGTTTTCATTTTATGTTTTGAACTGTTTGGGGTACTTAGGAGTACAATTGGACCTTCAAACGAACTTGAGAGTTAGTTTATATGTTATATAAGATATCTGGAAGAGGGATAATCAATTGGGATAGTAGAAGACCCTCTGGTCATAACAAACTTTTCATATGTTCAAAATCGGTAAAATCTGAATAGGCGAAAGTATAAGTTGTATATCGGGGACTTAAAATTAGCTTCGGGATTGGGTCAAGGGCTGAGATTTTAGCTAACACATATAAGTATATGATATGTTCATTGAAAGGAATGTGGTTTAGGTTTGGTGGGCGTTTGGCTCATAATACGGAGTATGATAATCAGGACTGTTTTGGGTTAAATGGTAACGGGACGAGTTATGAACTAAACTAAGTTAAGGGCTTTATATAGGGGTGTAATGAGATTCATATGGAATATAAATGGGGTTAGTTTTTAGGAGAAGGTTAGATATCCATCATAAATTGATGAGCCATTTTGGTATGTGGTTCATTTCTTGATTGTATACGTTTGTGTGTTTAGATTTGTGCTAGAGCGCGGGTACTTGGAGAAGCTTGTTTAGGTGAGTTTCATAGTCCCATGTCTTTTTATGATTTAATTTCCAGATGGGATGGAAGAGACACTGTATGGTTTTGTTAAGAAAGTTGTGAATGTTTTTATGGTTTGTGATGGACTTGTGTGTACATTTATGTGATTAACTGCTATGTGATTATTGGTTGTGTTTATGATTTGGATTGGGGGACACGTACCGTCTCAGTTATTGTGGTTTGACTTGGTACCCAGGGGATGTTGACAAGGCGGGGCCTTGAGATTGGTTCATAGGTGTATGGGCGCCTATGGGACCATGGTTATTGGTAAGGCTTGGAGCCTTGGATTTGTGGTGATTGGTTAATCTTGAATGCTAGCTATTAATACATAATTGTAGCACATTGTCCATATGTTCTTTTGTAAATGGTTGTTATTCATAGCGTATAGCTGTTTTGGGGTTGGAGTCTAAACGTATGACTCTCACCAAATTTATGTTGACGTGTTTTAGTGTCTCTTTCAGGTGAGAATGTGGTTAAGCGTGAGAATAGGAGAGGCTAGCTGGAAGGCTTATGATTGCATTTGGAGGAACCCCCTTTCCTCTTAGTCTTTATTTATGTTTGAATAAGTGATAATTTGTAGACGCTTATATGTTTGTTATTTGTTAATTGTATGTCTTTGGTAAAAGGTAGACCTGTTACCTACTTACCTAGACGCCTGCATTGTTTGAGATATCTTCATGACATTGTTCACCATTTATGATATTTCCATTTCATTTAGTTATCTCTATAGACACGCTATTGTTGTGATGATATCCATACGTCGCGCCCCATATTCCGCCATGGTGGGGTGTGACAATAACAAACCTATAATAATCAAGGCAACTAGCATACATCGGGTCCCTTGTGTTCTATTTTTAAAAACAAGCATGTTATCCCCTCACGGGTTTTAAAATCATTTATAAGATAGTATAAAACCGAGGCTATTGACTCACCTTAGTAGAAGAGTAGTAGCAAGACGATCGTCGACGATGGATGATGCCCGTTAAACACGAAAACCGCAACCTACCAAATAAGGCGCGCTCGTTAATAATTGACTCAAGTATATTCCATACTTAATAACATAAAACTCAAAATTACAAAACCAAGACAACCCAAAAGATCAACAAGCAAGTGATACTATTATATCTTTCTACATGTACTAGTTTTCCAAACTAGCACCTCCGATATTGATCCATCTCAAGATACCAAATCAACACGGGTAAAGTACCCAACAGGGTATTCAATCTCAGAATATACACTCAAGCCTATCACTTATAACCTTCGGGAATTTCAGAAGCTAATAGGTTGGCCTTTCGCCTCAAACTATGACGCGAGGTTAAGTACCTCCCAAAAATACTCAACCGGTACTTACCAAAAGTACACGCTCATTTACCATACCTAAACAACTCCATTTTCAACGAAACTTGGTGAAAACCTCACTTATAATCTGTATAAGACTCAGTTAAAAATTCATCCAATGATTCACATTTTAAAACCACCTGCTCAACACATCTCTAGACTATAAAAACCGGACTGTTTTACACACTTGACTCGTAAAACCATTTTGACCATTCTAACCCATCCCGTTTACAAAACCAACACTCGGGTTTGAAAATAGACTCACAACCTGAGGTTTAGAGACTTACAACATCCCTTGACACTTTTTAAAACTAATTCTATAGTCCCCGAGATTCGATCCAAATATCGACAATAATTACATATTGTGCCGATACTCGTCTCCCGGTACACGAATAATCAAACTATCTTAACTTTTGATCTGTAATGAGTTAGAAGCTCATTCAAGCGCCAAAACAAGCGTCTTGAAGATTACTACAGCTATATCACATCATCTCTCAGCCTATATTAACTCAAACCCACGAATTTATTTCACAAATAATCTGCCTAAAATACCCTTTCCAAAATGACTTAATTTTCCATTTTCACCAACATTCATCATCATCTTTCTCATTCTAACACCTAATCTATCAATCTTAATATCAAATCAGCCCCTAACACCACTTGATCATCCTAGAATTCACTTTGTTAAAATAATACATGCATGCACTCAAAATTTTAAATATAATATTTAATAACACCATCATAGAACCATAAAAATGAATCAAAACGAATGTTCATCATGAAATTTTCTTAAAATTTGAAAGTGAATGCATGTGAAAGATTTTTAGATCAAAATGATCACAAAATTGAAACTAAGACGGGACTTACTTTATTTTCATAAGATTCAAGCTCAAAAATTATAAATCAAGGTGTTTGTGTGTGGAGGGGGTCACGGCTACACAAGAACAAAGAGAGAGAGAGATGAGAAAATTTGGCTAGTGGAAGTTTGTATGTGTTTTTCTTATAGAATTTTCCTTTTATATAATGGAAAATTAGGGTAGTTTTTGCCAATTGTTGATTCTTTTGGACTAAAATGTAAAACGCTAGTTAAAAAGTGGGAAATGACTATTAGTCAAATTTACAAATATTTACGGGTCTCGGGTTTCATAAAAATACTTCTCAAAAGTTAAAACCCACACCAAAATTAATAATAATATAGTCCTGGTACGACTTAATACGCAATTAAATTAAAAACGTCAAAAATATTAAACATCGAATCAATCGATAATATAACATAAAATTTCGGGAATCCATCGATATCGCGTTCACTAGTAGTCCTCGTTACTCGTCAAAACGTAAAAATAAGACGGTCAACGTCGGTTTTAACTTAAACCGTCAAACATAATAGTATTCAAACTGATTAAAATATTAAAAATCATTAAATATAATTAAATAATGACCTAAAATTTCCATATTGCCACATCATCCCCATCTAACAAGGATCTTCGTCCCGAAGATCAATTCGCCTTATGGTCCGGTTTCTTGTTGAAATTGAACGAATGCAAATATTTCTTCCACATTTGATCTTTTCTTTTCCAAGTAAACTCCGGTCCACACTTTGAGTTCCATCGGACCTTGACAATAGGGATCCGGCTTGGCTTCAATTGCTTCACCTCCCTATCCATGATCTCGACGGGTTCCTCGATGAACTGCAACTTGTCATCGATCTTAACTTCATCCATTAGGATACTAAGTTATTCGTCGGACAAACACTTCTTTGGGTTCAACACATGATAAGTATTGTGGACTTCCTTGCAGCTCCCGAGGTAATCCAAGTGTATATGCTTCCGGACCCACCCTTGATATAATCTCAAAAGGTCGAATATAACGGGGACGTAATTTCCCATACTTTCCAAAGCGTATAGCGCCTTTATATGGAAATACCTTTAGCATAACCTTGTCACCTACCTCGAATTACAAAGGTTTTCGTCTCACATCGACATACTTTTCTGTTTACTACGAGCAGCTAACAACGGTTTTTGATTTGTACAATCATCTCAGTAGTCTCACGAACCAATTCCGGCCTGGTGAGTTAGGCATCCCCAACTTCACTCCAACATACTGGTGATGAAATTTCCTTCCTTAAAGAGTCTCTAAAGGTGCGACTTAAATTCTAGTGTGATAACTATTATTGTAGGAGAATTCCTCCAATGGTAAGTGCTTATCCCAAGTACTACCAAAATCAACCACACAAGCGCGCAACGATCAAAGTTTGACTTGTCCTTTCACTTTGATCATTGGTTTGAGGATGATAAGCTGTGCTCATATCCAAATTTATCCCCAATGATTCTTGGAGTGATTCCCAAAATTTGATACGAAACGACTATCATGGTTCAAGATGATAGATATAGGAACACCGTGTTTACAAAATATTTCCGTCAAATAGATAAGAGTAAGTTTTTCCAACTTGAACTTTCCATTTATTGGAATAAAGTGGGCTGATTTGGTCAATCGATCCACAATCACCCAAATAGAATAAAACCGGATGGAGTCCTTGGAAGCTTAGTAATAAAGTTCATGGTAATACGTTCCCATTTATAAATAGGAACTTCAGGTTGTTGGGGTAGCCCGGATGGCTTTTAATATTCAACCTTGACCTTAGCACATGTCAAGCACTTGCTAACATAAGTTCCAATGTCCGCTTTCATGTTTGGCCACCAATACCTCTTCATCGAGTCATGGTACATTTTATCCGACACGGGATGAATGGAATACTTGGACTTGTGAGATTCCAACATAATTAGATTTCTCAATCTTCCAAGTAATGGTAACCATTCTCGTCCCCTTAGACATTTTGTACCATCGGATCTAGTTTCAAAAGATTCACCTTCACCGCGAAAGTTTTCAGATTTAATATTTTCAGAATTCATAGCTTCAGCTTGTGCTTTTGGAATCTGTTCTGGTAAATCATTATGTACCGTTACTACTAAATCACGCATTTGGAGAGGTTTGTCCCTTTCCTTTCTGCTTAACGCATCAGCTACCGCATCTGCTTTTCGAGCGTAATATCGAATTGTACATTCGTAATAACTCAAAAGCTCGATCCAATTACGTTGCCTCATGTTTAGCTCTTTTTGATCCATAATATACTGTAGACTCTTATGATCGGTGAATACCGTACACTTAGTTCCGTACAGATAATGTCTCTAAAGGCGAAGAGCAAAGACCACAACGCCCAGTTCCAAGTCGTGGGGAGTATAGTTTTCCTCATTCTTCCTAAGTTGCCTAGAAGCATACGCAGTAACTTTTTCTCGCTGCACCAAAATAGTTCGAAATGCTTTAACAGACGCATCACAATAGGCAACGAAATCCTCGCTGCCCTCAGGATATGACAAGATTAGCGCACTACACAATTTAAGCTTCAACATTTGAAATGCCTCTTCTTTATTCTTAGAATAAATCAGAATATCAATGATGAACACGATCACGAATTTTTCAAGAAACGGCTTGCACACACGGTTCACTAAATCCATGAACATAACCAGTGCATTGGTCAAAGCGAAAGGCATAACCAGAAACACACAATGACTACAACGAGTCATAAACGCCGTCATAGGAATATCTTCCCCGCGTATGCGAAGTTGATGGTAACCAGAACGAAAATCAATCTTAGAGAAAACATGGGAACCTAGAAGTTGATCAAATATATCATCAATTCTTGGAAGTGGGTAACGATTCTCAATCGTTAACTTATTCAGCTCTCGGTAATCGTGACTCATACGGAACGAACCATTTTTCATCTTGACGAATAGAACAGGAGCTCCCCGAGACAATGAGCTTGGTCGAATAAAGATTTTCTCGGACAATTCCCGCGACTGTTTCGATAATGCTTTCATTTCAGATGGTGCTAAACGACATGGTGTACGCACCACAGGTGCAACACCAGGAATAAGATCAATATGGAAATCAATTTGCCTCGGTGACGGAAGTCTGTGTAGTTCATCAGGAAAAAAATCAAGAAAATTACGCACGATAGGAACATTATCGATAACAAAGTTTTACCATTCAAGGGTATCTTAACCTTTTCCCACCACATAGAATAGATGTATTATACCGAGATAACCAGTCCATCCCAATCATGACATCCAAAACATCCTAGTTCCATAACCATTAGATCGGTTGAGAAGGAATGGTTAAAAAGAGATTTAGATTATACCCCCTTAGAATGTTATTGGTACTTGCTGTATTTCTTTCGACTAATGAATAGTACCTAATTCAGTTGGTTCAATATCAACGAGGTTACAAAAGTTTCCAAATTCAAAACTCTTATCGGTACCCGAATCAAATAAGGTATTAGAATATCAATTGTGGAGTAAGACGTACCAGTAGCGACTCTTGGATCTTGTTGTGCCACTACCTCCCAATTGATAGGCAGTCCCACGGTTGTTTTTACCTTTGGCATTCTTTTTCAATTGAGGGCACATTCGGTCCATTCGTGCCACCAACTCTGTCTCTAAAACTAACCGCACTATTAGAACCACTCGTTTCATCCAAACTACCAGCCCTACTAGAGCCTCCAGCTCCATCATTCATGTTGGCCATGAATTTAGTCAAGGATGCAGCAAGGTGTTCATTAATAACTTGGCGCACACATGCCTTAGTCATATATATATATATATATATATATATATATATATATATATATATATATATATATATATATATATATATATATATAGCGATATGATTATGATACAACGCAATTCAAATCATAATGAGTATTCATTCAATGATTGCATCACGACAATAAGGAATAAATAAAAGGAACAAGGAATTAAAAAGAAATAAATGTGATGACGTATAGTCCCCAGCCGGGTCATGGACCCGGCCCAAGGGTACTACCCGTATCCGGCCCATCACAGATGGGTGGGATAATGTCAGTCAGGCTTATGGGCTTGGATGAACAGTAACCGCACACATGTGTGCGGCCCACGGCCTGGTACGGCCGACACGGCCGACATAGGGTTAGACAGAATAATATTCTGTCTAGGAATATCTTTACCCCAGTAAGGAGAGGATATTCACTACCAGAATTAGAAGATAACAATCGTTCTAATTCTGGTGCTTATCTCTTCCTTGGGGCCGAAGGATCAGTGAAAGCCCACTATGGTTTCACTGCCTATAAAAGGAACCCCCAAGGGTTCCACAAAGGTATGACAACTTACTCTAAACTCACATAAACCTTAAACCGATTACTTACTCTCACGCCGGAGTCTAATCGTGGGAAACATTCCCACGGTAAGCCTAACGCGTGCTGTTTAGTGTGCAGGATCCCAAACAAACAATTCACTTGGTGCAGGAGCCGGAGCCCAGCCAACCCGAATTAAGTCTAATTCGGGTCTAGCAAGGATCAACCAACTTTTGCATCAACAAGTTGGCGCCATCCGTGGGACCATAACACTAAGCTAGAACAAAATCTCATCTCGAATCTCCAATGACGAAGGGGAATCCGCCTACTAACCCCAGGAATGTGAATCCGGGGACCCGGAAGTCCCAAGGGGAAGGGATTCTCATCCCCAACCAATCACCTAACCGCCTCGCAGGCGGGCTGGGTAACCGTAGCGGGTTTTAACCCGCGGGGGTGACGAGCACGATCTCGGTGACACCCCCGCCTACTTCAACCCTGGACAACCCTGATCCAGGGAGTGCGCCAGACCCTCCTAACAAGGAACCGCGCAGACCCTCGACGGAGGAAGAGGTGGAAGCCCTGCCACTCAGTGAGGAGGATCTTACTCGAGTTCTCACTCAGAACTTCGAAAGGATCGTCCCAGGGATCGCATCAAGATTGAGTCTGGGGAGGAACCTCCAAGCCAGACTCAACTTTGGTGACAGTGGACCAACCACCCCCTCCCAAAACCGGAGGAAAAGGAGAACCCGGCCTCAGGAGCAGGGAACCTTTGAGGAAAACCCTCAACCCCGGAATGTGTTTGAGCGCATAGGGGATCGCCTTATACAAGAATTAACACAGTATCAAGAAGGAGAAAGGTCGGATGGCTCACCCGAGCGGCCAGATCGGGAGCTGACCAGAACCACACGCCGCCCAAGTGTGTGGGATAGAATGAACACTGGGAGAAAGGCTCCTGGTTCGTCTCAAAAAAGTGGTCCCTATTCAAAAGGCGGGGCACCACCATCGTCCCCAGATCCGTCTGGGGAGGACTCAGATGACCATCCACCTAAGCGCCGCCGGCCAAGGCGCACGCCTCCACCACCAAACAATGAGGAGTATTATGGTGGCCCTTACTATCGGGATACGGAAGCAGAGGACCTCTCGCGTCCATGGTGTGAACCATGGGATGACCCTAGGCTCACACGGCCATGGGCTGATCCCAGGGAAGATCCGTTCACCCTCCGTATACGGAACTATTCTGAGGACACCAAACGTCGCATGCCGGCATGTATCAAGACTTATGATGGGTCCGGTGATCCTGTGGATCACCTCAAAATATTCGATACTCAGGCTAAAATTGAGCGATGGCCCATGCCTATATGGTGCCAAATGTTTAATTCGACCTTGATTGGAAAAGCTCGTGACTGGTTCGAGGCACTCCCCCCACGGAGCATTGATAGTTTCACGGAACTACGCACTGCGTTCGAGAACAATTATACTCAAAGGAAGAAGTATAATAGAGATCCGGTCTCACTGGCAACCGTTAAGCAATGGCCGGGGGGTCCACAGAAGCCTTCACTGAGCGCTTCAATGATGAGTGCACACGCACAAGAACCATGCCAGAGCTCCTGAAAATCTCTGACTACATGCACGCCATAACAGACAGAGAACTGATCAGGCGTCTCAACGACAAGCGCCCAGAGAGATATGATGACCTCATGGAAAGGGTCAGAAATTTTATAGAGGGAGAGATAGCTGTTGCCGCAGCCTACCCATCCCGAGGAAATGGGTACCGGTCAAATGACCAGTCCCGGAGACAGCCGGGCGGTCAAGGCAACCAGAATAATAACAAGGGCTCGGACTATAAGAGCCAAAGCAAAGGCGGACGGACGGACGACAAATTCACCCCCCTAAAGATGTCCTACCGTGAGATCTTGCTGACTGAAGGGGCGAACTTTCCAAGACCTCCCCCAATGACCACTCCCCCGGAACGTCGGCAGGGAAGTCGCTTCTGCGAGTTCCATAACGACAAAGGACACGGTACGGAGGAGTGTATCCAGCTCAAGAAGCATATTGAGTCGCTGATCAAATCAGGCAAACTCAAGCATCTAGTTAAAGATTGGAAAGATGGAAAAGACAACAACAAGAAGTATGATAAGAAGGATCCCCAAAAGGACAAGCCTTCTACCATATACATGATCCAATCCAGACAGCACCGCACGAGACAGAAAATTGGCCAAAAATTTTCACGCGGCAGGGAAATCTCATTCCCTCCCATCACAGCAAGCGATGTGGTTGATGCGCCTCTCACTATTCAGATAAGCATTGGAACACACAATGTTCGTCGCATGTATGTGGATGGAGGATCGTCAGCAGTGGTACTGTATGAACACTGCTTTGTGCAGTTATGCCCAGAAATAAGAAGCCAATTAGTACCGGCCACGTCGCCGCTCACTGGCTTTAGTGGAGACACTATCTGGCCGATAGGGCAATTGCGTTTGCTTGTCACCATTGGGAATGAGGAACATTCCACTACGACGTGGATGAACTTCATGGTGATACGTTCATACTCTCCCTATAATGGAATCATAGGCAGACCAGGCATTTTGGCTATCCGGGCAGTACCCTCTACGGCACACGGAATGATCAAATTCCCCGTTGAGGGGGGAATCGTTACTATTTACAACACAGTCGTACCAACATCCGAGTGTCACACCGTGACAACACCGGCTCCACCTGTCCCACCCAAGGATGGGGCACCACCACCCAATTGGAAGGTGGCCATTCACCCGGACTATCCGGAACAGGAGGTATCCATAGGAGGGGCGCTCTCGGATAGCGGTAAAAGGGCCATGTGCTCTCTTTTAAGTGCAAACCTGGACATATTCGCATGGGAGCCAAAACATATGACGGGTGTGCCACGTACGATAGCAGAGCACAAGCTCCAGATCCGCCAAGGGTACCAACCCATCAAGCAAAAGAAGCGCGGCCAGGCGCCCGAGCGCAGCCAAGTGATACTGGAGCAAGTGCGTAAGCTAGTGGACGCAGGCATCATGCGCGAGGTATACTACCACGAGTGGTTATCTAATCCGGTCATGGTCAAGAAACATGACGGAAGTTGGCGCATGTGTGTGGATTTCACGGATCTGAACAAGGCCTGCCCACAGGACTGTTACCCATTACCAGAAATCGACTGGAAGGTGGAGTCCTTGTGTGGATATCCTTTCAAATGCTTCTTGGATGCATATAAAGGGTATCACCAAATCCAGATGGCGGAGGAAGATGCAGAAAAAACGGCGTTCCACACGAGCCAGGGCGTATATTGCTATACGAAAATGCCATTTGGATTGAAGAACGCCGGCGCTACGTATCAGCGGTTGGTGGATAAAGCTTTCGAATCACAAATAGGACGCAACTTGGAAGTATATGTTGATGACTTGGTGATAAAAAGCCACACGGAGGAGGCACTTCTCCGGGATGTCCAGGAGACATTCGACACGCTGAGAAGGATTAACATGAAGTTAAATCCAAAGAAATGTACGTTTGGGGCAACAGAAGGAATGTTCCTAGGATATTTGATTGACCCAAACGGCATCAAACCTTGTCCAGAGAAGACGGACGCAGTGATACGACTACCGTCCCCCCAGACACGGAAGGAGGTGCAGTCCCTGAATGGGAAGTTAGCCGGGCTGAATAGATTCCTATCTAAATCCGCGGAGAAGTCATTACCCCTATTTAAGACACTCAAGAAGTGCATTAGAAAGGGAGACTTCCGCTGGACGAAGGAAGCTGAGGAAGCTTTTTGCCAACTCAAGCAGCATCTCGCATCTCTCCCCATGCTAGTAGCTCCCCGGCCAAAGGAGGAACTCGTTATGTATCTCTCAGCTACCCATGGCGCAATAAGCGCGGTACTGATGACGGATAGAGATACAATACAAACCCCGGTCTACTTTATAAGTAGAACACTACAAGGGGCGGAGTTGAATTATTCCTCCATGGAAAAATTGGTGCTAGCACTAGTATTTGCTACAAAGCGGTTGCGCCGGTACTTTCAGGCGCACCCAATTGTGGTGATCACGGATCAGCCAATTAAGCAGGTTATCTCTAGACCAGACGTGGCAGGGAGGCTGGAGAAATGGAGCATCCTATTGGGGGGGCATAATATATCTTACAGACCAAGGACGGCTGTTAAAGGCCAGATCTTGGCAGATTTCCTGATCGAGAAGCCGGATGAGGAAGAACCAATCATTAAGCAAGACGAGGTCCCAGCGGAACCTTGGGTGCTATTCACGGACGGATCCTCATGCACAGACGGGTCCGGGGCAGGTCTCATCCTCACAAATCCAGAAGGAATGGAATTCACATACGCCCTCCGTTTTGAGTTCACGGCCACCAATAACGAAGCGGAATATGAAGCATTAATTGCGGGTTTAAAAATCGCCGCTAGAATGGGAGTCCGCAACCTTGAGGCCTACGTGGACTCACGGCTTGTCGCGAACCATATTCTAGGTGGGTATGTGGCTAAGGAGGACAACATGGTCAGGTATTTGGAAAAAGTCAAGTCGTTAATCACGACTTTTAGTAAGTTTTCCATCAAGCAGGTGCCAAGAGGCGAGAACAAGAAAGCGGACGCTCTCAGCAAGATCGCATCCACGAGCTTCGCCCACTTGTCTAAACAGGTTTTGGTGGAAATACTCAAGGAGAAATCTATCACGGAAAGGGAAGTGGCCGCTATAGTTGAGGAGGAGGGACCTACGTGGATGACCCTAATCATCAACTATTTGACTAATGAAACCCTTCCAGACGAGGAAAAAGCAGCAAGGCGCGTTAAAAGGAAGTCACAACATTTCGAACTCCGAGAAGGCATCCTTTACAAACGCTCTTTCTTGCAGCCGTGGCTGCGGTGTGTTGGACCACGCCAGGCGGCTTATATCATCAGTGACATACACGAAGGGTTGTGCGGCATGCATGCAGGCCCACGATCCGTGGTAGCCCGAGCCTTACGAACAGGATACTATTGGCCCACTATGCACAGAGACGCGCGCGACATGATTCACAGGTGCAATGATTGCCAAGTGCATAGGCCAGTACCGCGGCACCCGCAGCAGGAGCTTACACCTATCACATCCCCATGGCCATTTTACAAGTGGGGAATTGACATTGCAGGACCATTTCCTGTAGCTGCGGGAGGGGTTAAATTCTTGATTGTTGCAATGGACTACTTCACACGATGGATAGAAGCCAAGCCAGTCAAGTCTATCACAAGTAAGCAGGTTAAGAAGTTTGTGTGGGAACACATCGTGTGCCGTTTCGGTCTACCAGGGGAAATTATCTCGGACAACGGCAAGCAGTTCACGGGCAACCCATTCAAAGACTGGTGTGCATCATTGAACATCAAACGGCGCTTCGCGTCCGTTAAGCATCCACAAACGAACGGCCTTGTCGAACGAGCAAATAGGAGCTTGGGGAATGGAATCAAGGCGCGGCTGGATGAACGACAGGGCAAATGGGTCGATGAGTTGTCACACGTGCTATGGGCACATAGAACCATGATAAAAACAGCCAACGGAGATACTCCATTTGCATTGGCTTACGGCACTGAAGCCGTTATACCAGCAGAAATAGGGATGCCTACCATCCGCACGGCGGAGGTTAATGTCGTCACAAACGATGAACAACTACGAATCAACCTGGATCTATTGGAAGAAAAAAGGGAAATAGCAGCCATCAATGAGGCTAAGTCCAAGGCTAAGATGAAGGCTTATTATGACGCCAAGGTCAAGGGTGTTTCTTTTCGACCGGGAGACTACGTCTATCGTGCTAACGAAGCGAGTCGAGTGGAGAATACAGGTAAACTGGGCCCTAAATGGGAAGGACCGTATGAAGTCACTGAAACCTTGGGACGAGGCGCGTACAAGTTACGTGATATGGATGGCCGCGACCTAGAGCGCACATGGAACATCTCCAATCTCAAAAGGTGCTATCTTTGAAAGCTACGGCTTCCGCATGGGTACTTCGCTATAGGCGGTCTTAATAAAGAACCATGCGGGTTATTTGTTTTGTTTGTTTTTCTTATGTTTGTTTAAGTTTCCCTTCTTGTTTTTTAGGACTTATCGTCATTATTCAAACAAAAGTGTAAACGTTCTAATAAAATGCCGTGGTGCCTAGCTAGCTCCACGGCCTGTTTCGTGCAAATCATTTTCTTTTCTTTGTTAGATTTTTTGTTAGCCGTATGAATTTTACTTGTATTATAATATGCCATGTTTCATTCGTATGCATTCTCTCAAATCACCATACATGTACTATACGCCCCCAGGTGGGGTAAGAGGATTAAGTGAACCTACTAATTCAACTTGCCGCGTAAGAGGGATGCAACCCCAGCCGCACGGATCATGTGTCCTTACTAGACACCTTACTCACAAGACGTTGGGGTAAGTTTCATATGCTATAGCCACATGGTGCTTCGCATAGCAAAGACGCACGTCGCATGTCTAGTAAATTATAAACTTGTATGCATTTTCTTTGTGTGTAAGACGTGATATATCATGCAGTATTGGTCTACAATATTTCAAACACAAGTAAAAATACACAGGTTTCCAAACATATCAAAATGGCCGTGGTTACTCACGGACGTATATACAAAACGCAAATATTGTTAGCCGTGTACATGCACGGACGAATAGAAACAATACATATCCATAGATTACAAAACAAAAGTGTTTGATCATGAAAAAGGAGCATCCTAAATAGAGGGGAGAAACCTACCCATTTCTGCTTGCTCTTCGATCAGACTCGGCAACCATTCATCACTTTCTCCCCGCTTCTGGGCTTGAGCCGCAGTTCTTTCCAACACCACACCTAAGGGTTCCTCGTCAAGCACGACCCTGGTTACGTCCTCGTATATAGGAAGGGTTAGAGGAAAGGAAGCATTGGAAGGCGTGCTAAGACTGAGCTTTTCCATGATTTCAGTGTTTGGGGCATCTTTGGTGGCCTCCAGCTCATCCAGGAATGGGTAATGTAGATCTTGCATCGCGGCCATGGAGGCAGTCATCTTGCTGGCAGCTTCGGGCTTAAAGAAGGTATGACGGGCGATGTCTCCCCCTTTCGTGATCAGCTCAGCGGCCTCAACCATTCCTTCGTGTCGTCCGTGGTCAATACCATCAGATACAAGGTTGGCGAACTGTTGTACAAAGGATGGGGCCTCTAGCACCTTCATAACGGCTAGGCGTGCTCCATGCCCAACCATCCACCTACGGCCGGCAATGGCTGTTAGCAGTTGGGGGCATAATACGTTGTCACGCTCAGCGGTCAGGGCATCAATCATCAATTCTTTTAGGGCAACTGCCTCTTTCAGTTCTTGGATGACGGCCCTCTCCTCAGCAAGGTCTGTCTGCACTTTTTCCATGTTTTGGACGGCCAGGTGCGCGTCCTCTAGTTTCTGGTTCAGCACATCTACTTGGCTGGAGTAAGAGTGGGCAGAAGCTTCCGCCGTGGTTACCTATAGGGAAAAACGTGTTAGCACATTCATTTTTTAAATATGGGTGGCGCGGCACGGATATGTACCTTGGTGTTTGCAGCATCTAGTTGAGACTCAAGATGGGTTACTTGCTGATCGTACTCACTCGCGCGGGCTGACTGTTTTTTGATGGTCGCCTCGGCATTCACTAGTTGGGATTGGAGGTCAGCAATCAGGGCTTCATTATCTTCAATCATTTTTTCTCTCCGTCCAACTTTCCTCTTGAGAGAGTCAACATGCCCAAGCGTAGCTTCAAACCTAACCCTCATTGAGGTTCCCATCGCCATTTGATGTACCAGCGTGCCATTGTACTCATCCGCCAAATCCGCATGACTGAGCGAGTTTACCTCTTGCACCAAGCTTGGTGGTATGCAGTTATTGAGGTACTCCCGGCACTCGTCAGCATTCCTCAATCGCGACGCCGTGGTAATAGTCCATACCGGGTTAAAAGGTTGGGGGGCGCCGGACGTGGGGAAGTCTTGGGAAGCTAGGGGTGAACCATCTTCAAAAACAGGGCCGGACCTTGTGGGAGCCGTGGGGTTTTCTTCGACAGCTTTTCCTTTCCCCTTATCCACTTGGGTGTCAGAAGGAGGCGCGGCACCAGCCTGGTTGTCCCTGCGACACAAGTATTACGAAATATCTTAAGTATTGCCAAAAAAAAAAGGAAGTGGAAATTCTTGCATATTGAGATGGTTTCTTACATATTGCTTCTTGCTACTTCGGAGGCGGTTGGGGCAATTTGGGTGACGGGATCGACATGAGCGGCCCGATTAGCCTCGGAACCCTGGGTAGCACTCCCAACAGATTGATACATGGGGTGGTCTTCTCGAAGCCTCTTGGCGGGAGCATTGTGTTCACCAATCTCGACCGAGGCAGTCCCTCTCGCACGGTTTCCCCTCTTCCGGGTGCGCCTGGTGATGGGCTGCGTTGTTAGTTCAGCAATTTCCTCCTCGGCTTCCTCCTCTTCTTCCAGGTTGACATATTGTTGCACTTCATCATCATCATCGCCCATCAGTCGGCGAATGCTGGAGTCGGTTCGTTCAATATTGTCTCCCTGTTGTTCTCTATGTGGTGAGGAGGGCCCGGCCCCTCCTTGGTTCATCTGGTTGTCACCACCGCCGTTGTCTCCATGCTCCTCGTCAGAATGGGGATCAGGCACGGCTTCCAAGGCAACCGTCACTGGTCGGGTGTGCTCGAGAAGGGGTTGTTCATTTTCACGAAGAGGACGGAGACCTTCCGGCACAAGCCTTGGATCGCCCTGGCGCAACAGTCCAAAAAAGTTCATTTCTGTCCAACACAAAACAACAAATGTTAGTTATTATGCAAATACATGTATACATTCTTCTTGGCGTACGGATGATTAGCCTACCTTCGCCCTGCCTTCTCCAAAAAACGGGATACCTATTGGAAGGACCAAAGTAATTGCGGCTAATTCCTAGCAAGCATAGGAATGATTCGGGTAGGTTTCTATGAAATCCAGTCCTATTTAGATCTAAGTCTTGGGCGTGACGAGGATTGTATGTACTGGTATGCGGCTTGGGGTCGTGCGGAATCCTAGTTCTAATGGCATAATCACCCGGCCATACTACTGCGTCAATAAAAAAGTAGTGATCATACCAATTTTTCAGTGAATCCATTGGTTTGTTGTGTGACTGGGGACTGTTGGAGGCTCGTTTCTTGAAAGATACCCAACCGTTCACTAAGTTGGGGGTGTAAAACAACCTAAATAACTCTACGGTTGGGGGGATTCTCCTAGCACGACAAAGAATTTCGAATTGGCTAA
This sequence comes from Glebionis coronaria, assembly GCA_025667525.1. Classification (NCBI taxonomy): domain Eukaryota; kingdom Viridiplantae; phylum Streptophyta; class Magnoliopsida; order Asterales; family Asteraceae; genus Glebionis; species Glebionis coronaria. The sequence continues at coordinate 18,069,197 of CM046877.1, read as the reverse complement.
TCTTACAGGCACCTATGCAGTGGAGCTGACTAATGTGTACATCATAATATCCTAGCAGATCTACGAGAAAGCGGGTGAAAGGGATGCGGTAATTAGCCGCATCAAACAGGCGAGTATAAAGGCCTATCTTACCCGCTGGAGCCTCAGTTATGAGGTCTCCGGCGCCAGGAAGTGAGGGGTGTAGGTTGGTAGGGTTGAAGTAATTTTTACAAAAATGATTTAATTGGTCTTGGGTCATGACATTTAGCACGGATCCAATGGTGGGGTTGTTTCTATGAGCCATTACTAAAAAAGAGTGTAAGGACGTGGTGTTCTAACCTGCGTGTGAAGGGATCCGTGCGTATTTGGTTCAAGCTAGGAAGAAAGCTTTAATGGCAGAAATGGAGGTTATGAACTGTGTGTTTCACACAGTCGTAGGGGTGGCTTATTTATAGGGTTGCCTCATGGGTCACAACCTGTTGGATGTGTGACACGTGTCTGCCACTATTCTTAATCGTGTGGCTAGGGGGCAAGTGGCAAGTGAAACGTCAGGTGGGACCCACGGGTCATATCTGATTCACACGTTTGCACTGCTCAAAGTTCTGACTGTCTGCACTTTTGTCAGTCAAACAAGTCAGATGAACAGTTGTTCATGTCGGGTTATGCGGCTCTTACGTAAGACTTGACATTTAATGATATATTTAATTTGTCTCGGCTGCTATGTATGGCTGAAGGAGTGATAAGATAACTTCTTAAGCCAGGTTGCCACGTGCGGCCAACATAAATTCTTGAACAAGTTGGTCCTTTGCTATGGTTTCCTTGGTATGTCCGGGGGCATCTTTGTAGTCTAGAGGTTCCACCTACGGTTGTAAAAACTAGACTGGGGGGACATGATGACGTATAGTCCCCAGCCGGGTCATGGACCCGGCCCAAGGGTACTACCCGTATCCGGCCCATCACAGATGGGTGGGATAATGTCAGTCAGGCTTATGGGCTTGGATGAACAGTAACCGCACACATGTGTGCGGCCCACGGCCTGGTACGGCCGACACGGCCGACATAGGGTTAGACAGAATAATATTCTGTCTAGGAATATCTTTACCCCAGTAAGGAGAGGATATTCACTACCAGAATTAGAAGATAACAATCATTCTAATTCTGGTGCTTATCTCTTCCTTGGGGCCGAAGGATCAGTGAAAGCCCACTAGGGTTTCACTGCCTATAAAAGGAACCCCCAAGGGTTCCACAAAGGTATGACAACTTACTCTAAACTCACATAAACCTTAAACCGATTACTTACTCTCACACCGGAGTCTAATCGTGAGAAACATTCCCACGGTAAGCCTAACGCGTGCTGTTTAGTGTGCAGGATCCCAACCAAACAATTCACTTGGTGCAGGAGCCGGAGCCCAGCCAACCCGAATTAAGTCTAATTCGGGTCTAGCAAGGATCAACCAACTTTTGCATCAACAAAATGATTAAAAGAAACAAGAAAGAAAATATAACCATAGAACGATAAGGAAATTGAAAACAAAAGATAGTCATTTCATTAATCACAACTAAGTACAAGTTGTAATATTATGCATTATAGATTATCATCGTCTAATGCTATACAACCTAAATATACTAGTTCTACCAAGTGATATCACAGTATAGCTAGTGATTAACAAATGACACTATAGATGAAAAGATAATCTACCAAGAGTTTATAGGTGATCTATGTAGCTAGGAAGACTCATCGGTCCCATTAGAAGAAGATTTCTTAAATGTTGTTCTGGGACGCTTGACACCCTCCTAAATTGGCGACTTTAGAACAGCCCCAAAATGAACCATCACACGATTATAGAATTAGAGGAACAAAACAAGAACAAGTCAAGCAACAAATTTATCCGTTCAAACTCCATATGCTTAAGCCCACGCATTTATAAGCCCTTATTTCCATGGGTCGACCAAACCTATGCAAATAAGTTTTCATAAACAAATAGTTCAATAATTTATAATTTCCTTGTTCAATTAAATGGTCAATTTATATCAACAAGATAATGATAAATTACCTTATTTGAGCATCTTTGCTTAACACAAAAGATCAAGATTGAGTACAGCAAATACCGATATAACGAAATTCTAGTGATACGATATGTCATTTTTGTAGGCATGTAAATACCGTACCAATCAATACAAATTCCTTACGAAAAACAAGTATAATTTCAGAAACTAGGTTTCCAAAAATGATAAAGAATCGAAGATCAATGAGATCGAAGATTAAATCTACTAAAGAAGATGAATGGATTATTAATTCAAGAACAAGAATCATGGAATCAAAATCTTTGAAACCAAATAATTATTATTGGGAATATTACCCACTTCGTTGGGATCATGGATATCCACAACTTAGTTAAACTCAAGAATAATAGGGTTTAGTTTAGAAATGGGCTCGTGACAATAAGCGTCATAATAATACCTCATATTAATATAAAATTAACATTTATAATTAAATAAATGAATACATGACTTGTAATTTACAAGTACAAATAATTTGAAATTAAAAGATATATATATATATATATATATATATATATATATATATATATATATATATATATATATATATATATATATATATATATATATATATATATATATATATATATATATATATATATATATATATATATATATATATATATATATATATATATATATCCCATATATATATACAAATATTCTCTTTCCGGTCCCATCGGTAATTTTGAGATTTCGCTTGTGACAGTTATAGTTAAAAGATTTCAAAACTTTTATTTTGGAAAATCTTTTTGTTCTCTATAACTTAAGCTCTGATACCAATCTGTAACACCCCCAAATTCGGGTCATATGCGGAAGCTCATATGGGGTGCCACTTCATGGTTCAATAACTCAACTAATAGAAAACGAATCGAAAAGAATCGATATAAAAGTAATCATTCGATTATCAAAAAGGTTTACAAATCATTCATAACCAGGTCCCAAACATTTAGATTACAAACATACATAATTTATATAAAACATATCGAATGACATTTTTCCAAAATGGTGAGCCTTTAACAACAAAATTATATAAGCAAGCATCCGAATCTCCCGCACCATTACCTTCATGGACCTGAGATAAAACATGCTGAAACTTGTCAACAAAATTGTTGAGTGAATCTATAGAGTTTATAATAAACATTTCCGAACACAAGTATATTTTAGAACCATCAAGAAATAACGATGTAGATCAAACAACATTATATGGATTATTATAGGCCTCATGACATTGAAACGTTTCCATAATATTTGCCCACCATACACCTCGCTAAATGTAGGTCTACGTAAATCTTGGCCTATTCTACATGATTGATTAGATGGATTGATTAATAATATAAAAGATAGATGAAGGAGATGAGGGTGTAGAGAGAGAAAGGAGAGAAGGGAGAAGTAGAGAGAGAAAGTGAAATATGTTAGAATGATGAATAACGAAAAGCTTCCCCTTCCTAACATGCTAGGAAGGGTTATATAGCCCACCCTACATGTGGGCTTGATAGGCTATATATGTTTACTAACTAGATTACGATCCCATTACATTAATATATCGTTGGAGCGACTGATCCTTCATAAATACTGATGAGATGGCAATTATACATGATCTCATCGTTCTTTACGGGCTTTTAATGTATTAAAACGTCACAAAATACCATATATATGCTTGCTTTGTGTTTATGTGTATTTTAGGTATGTATATCATGAAAAAGACAAAAGATCACAAGTTACAAGGAAAAACAAACACGAGAAACGAAGACCCACAATGAACCGGACCCTAATCATGAATTATCCAAGAAATACCCTTGAAGCCTTGAAGAAATACAAGAATGATCCTCAAACATTGAAGAAATGACACTTAAAACCCTTGTGAATTCATAATTACAAGTTTGGTCCCTTAAGTTTGTCAAAATTTCAAAAAGGTCCTTCAACTTTAAAGCAATGGCAAGATTAGTCCCTCAACTATTCAACATTGTCAATTATGGTCCCTCATGAAGGAAAACATCTATTGAAGAGCTTTGAAGATCAAGAATGTCCAAGATCAGCCCTTGAATTATGGAAAATGGCAAAAATAACCCTTAAAATACTTTTGCCAAAGTTTTGGGGCAAAAGTGTGAAGAACAAAACTTGGAAACAAGTTTAGACGGCTAAAAAACTTGATTTACATCTTTTCCCAAAGAACAAGGGCCACTCCTGCCATTTTGAAAGTTTAAACTTAAACAAACATGCGCCAAACACTAATAACCCTTTAAACTCGGATCAAACGTATCACTGTTCACACGTATGAACCCATAATTACTTTTTACAAATCAAGGGGTTAAATCAAATTACCTTGGCACACGTTTGATTCACCTCACCTGTAACCTATCCAAACATTAAATCCCTCTTCTCCACCCACCAATGGACCCCACACCCAACCCCGTCCACCAATGAAAACTCAACTTCCTCTACAAGCAAATCCACGTGGCAAGATCAACGCTTTAGGGTCTTTGCTTGGCCCCAAAGGAAAAATGAACATGTAGGATGCATTTGGACAGCTCAACAACACCAAACTCCTTCAAGCACTTCAGGGACATTTTTAGGATTTTCTAGCTTAGGGTTTCATGTAATCTTCATTCTAGTTGCCTATATAAAGACTCCTCAACCTATGAGAGAGCGTTGTTCAAGTTTTACTCTTTAAAACTTGTAATTCCTTTTTGAATTTATAAAAGTTTGGTATTTTGAAAAATATTGAAATTCCTTTTTGTGATTTTGAAAGTTGGTGTGTTTTAAGAGTAATTCTGAGTTCCATTGATTGTTATAAGTGTGCTGAGATCTTTTGGTTTAAGCACGTTTATGTTTGATTAGGTTTTCAAAGTTTCAAAAACTTGAAAATCATTATTCTGTTTTGGCTTATTACTTGTACTAATCCTTAGCCAGAAGCCTAAAGCTCCTTCAAGCTTGTTGACACCAAGCATGTGAAGAGATTTAAGCTATTGGGTAAGATGTTTTTTCACTTGTGTTGAAGAATCCAAAGTTTCAAAACCTGGTTCTTCTTTGAACACCAACAGGTTTTGAATATGCCATTGAAGAACCTTGGTCTTGTTCTAGTTGTTGAACAAGGTCCAAGGAGCATTTCTGATCTCCCTAGGAAGTAAAGGGAGATATGTATAGCCTCTTGGTTAAGTTTCCCCTAAAAATTTCATGTTTATGCCTGTTTTGAATTTTGGACTGTGATTTTGTGTTCTTGTGTTTGAGGTTGTGATTTTTTTGTTTGAATCTGTTATTTGTCATCTAGGAAGTAAGTTTGAACAATAAAATCAGTAGGTTGTATGTAGAAATCACAAGTTGTTTTGAAAAGTTGTGGATTAAGGTGTGTTTGGGATAACAGACTGAATTGGATTTGTGTGATTTTGAGTTTGTGCTTTGTGTTGCTTGGAGTTGGAACCTGTCTCATAAGCATAAGTGGTTATTTATCTGCAAGCTTTGTGCATATAAACACCTAGAATCCATAATAGGCTCTAAAATCTTGAATACTTGATAAAATTGGCTGAGATTTGAAGGACACTTAGTTCTAATCATAGACTAGGGTTAACAAGTGATAAATCTAGGTTAGTTACATCAGGGAAGAAGGATTTGAGTGTTGAAATTGGATCTTTGGTCATTTGTATCACCAAAGTGTGCTATTGTTCTTGAAGTTCATATCATCAAGTTGAATCTGCTTAGATCATGTTCCATACTTTGATTTAGTGGTTGATTTAAGTTTGTTTGTGCTTATTAACAATTTATATAGCTTGTGTATGCATCTGGTTCAATTTGGTGTGCTTATTCTTGCTCAAACTACTTAAGTGTGCATAACAGCTTATTTTCCAAGTCTGTGCCAGATCTGGTGATCTTTTGATTTTTTGTGCTAATTGGTGATACTGAAGTGTGTTATTGTGCTTGATTTTGACTGCTTGTGATTAATTGATCAATTGGGTTCCCTTGTCTTCCAACAAATCATACAGAATCTCTTTAAAATCAAAGGTCAAATAGTCAAAGCAGTGGGAACCAGTTCCTACTGAAAGTTCCCCCTGATAGTGTTAATTGGTCATCAGCTTATCAATAAGCTATTCTAGCTTATCAAAACGTGCAACAACTTCAAATTTGTTATAGGTTCTCCTTATTTGACCCATTTGTTCATTCTGGAGCATTTGAGGAGTTGACTTGTAGGTTTGACTAGAAAACCAACTCAGTTGACTTTTTCAGCCAACTTATTGCTCAATTCAAGCTTATTGGTTTTGCTTTTTGGATTTTTTGATTGATTTGTCTTATTGAAGTCATTTGTAACATTTTGCAAGTTGAATCAAGTCCTGAGGTGCCCTAGAACTCAAACCCGACTATTTTGTCTTTTAGTGGATTTATACTTGGCTTATTTCTGGCTTATTGAGTGTGCTTTTTCAAAATTTCTTTTTACAGATCTCTTTATAATTCCAAAAGAAGGTTGTGTGTCAAATTAGAGCTTATGGCATTGGCTTATTGCTTAATGGGCTTATTGGCCCAATAAGGATAAGCTGTTTGTTCATTAAGATGTGATAAGCTCATTTTCAGCTTTTGGGCCTTCAGAGTTTTGTGTTTAAAATTAAATTTTGAGTCAGATAGGGCTTTTCCAAGCTTATTGGGCCAAGTTTGACTTTTTTGGCCCATTAAGCCCATTTGAGTTGACTGTTTTGGGTTTTGGCCCATTTGAGGGCCCAATAGGGGTATTTTGGTCATTTCACATTCATTTTCTGTTTATTTAGGTTAAAATAAGTTGGTTTGCAAGTTTTTAGAATTTTTATAATTTTTAGATTTTTAATATTATTTTAATATTATTTTATTATTATTTTTCAAATTTCACTTTTTAGCATTTTTTATATTTTTCTTAGCTTTAATACATTAAAATAGGATTTTTGCAACTCTTAGATTATTTTTATCATCATTTTCCTATTTTCTAGAATTATTTTAAGTTTTAATAGATTTTAATCATTTTAAATAGTTTTTAAATAGTTTTAATTATTTTAAAATTTCATAAAAATAGTTTTTAGTCTTTTTAGTTTATTTTTGAGGTTTACCAACTTGAAAATCTTGGTTTGGACTTTTTATTAGTTAATTTTGATTTTTAGGGCTTTAATTAGCATTTAAAAATTAATATTTAATTAAATAAAAGGTTTTGGCAAGTTTGGATTTTTTGTAAACCCTTAGTTTATTTTATTTGATTTTTGGTAATTTTTTGGGAATTTTTAGAATTTATTTTTATTTTGGTCATTTTTACGGTTTTACGTTTTTTACGTCGTAGTATAATTTTCACGCATCCGTTCTTCCATTTTCTCATCCCCTCCTTCTTAATATTAATCTCAAATCCTTGACAAGTTAACCACACACATATACCTCCTTGAGAAACGAACTTTTTCACTTGGGTCATTAATACTTGGGTTTCCTTTAAACCTCGTGTTTAATCCTTACCCTATTTACCTCCTTTTCCTAAAGGTGTGTAAAAACTCTACAATCATTTTGGCGCCGCTGCCGGGGAGGTGTGTTGTGCTTTAATTTGGAAACTTTTATTTTTGATATTATCCATAATAACTATTTGTGTTAATTGGAACTCCTTTAACACGTATTATCAGTTTTCGGTTTTCTTTGTGAATATTATTACTATATTGTATACGTATCACAATAAACATACAATATCTCCAAAAGTGTGAAAGCACAACCTTGATTTGGGATTTCATCACTCAATCATTGTATTCGAATCTCAAACAAAAAGAAAAAGGCAAAAATAGATAAATACTTTCGTGAAGCTCGATTTTGAAAAATACAAATTTAAGGTGAATAGATAGGCAACGTGCTATAAAAGGCCGTTAAAGGGAAGCTAGGTACTTAAGTGCTTTGTGCCACCTCATTCCCCCCGTTCACTTGTGAGAATTTGATTTTGAAAGCTAAACGAGGGTTTTGCCGCCCAAAGTATTATTACGTATCATATATAATTGCTTGGTTTCTTTGTGATTAAACCCTCTTGAACAATTTGGTTTTCACCAAAGTTCTAAAGTCATTCGAAGGGGTTCACTCCACGTGATCGTTTTCATTCTTTGAGATTTCTTTAATCAAGAGTTTGATTCGAGGAGAGATTTTTGTAGATTGATTGTCTACGTAATACAAACAAAATCCAAAAAAGTTAAAAACAATCAAAAACACACAAAAAAAAATTGAAAAACACAAAAACACCAAAAAGAATCTTCTTTGCTCCCCTCCCATTCTTCGTAACGTTTATGCAAACTCGCTCACAAGCGAAACGTGCTCGTAAACGTCGTCAACAAGAAGTAAACCACATCTTGGTTGAACAATCTCCAATTGTTGAACCCGTTGTAGAACAAATAGTTACGATGGCTAACCGTACTATGATGGAGTTGCTTCAAGCACCCACCGAGGGTTTTGGAGAAGCGATTGTAATTCCCGCTATCCTTGCGGAGAATTTCGAAATCAAAACGGTTTTAATGTCGATGCTTCAAGCTAACAAATTTCGCGGACACGAAAAAGACAACCCACATTATAACATTAGGCAATTCAATCGTCTCACCGCGACTAGCAAGTTTAAGGATGTACCCCACGATGCTATTAAGATGATGTTGTTTCCATACTCATTAGATGGTCCCGCTAAAATTTGGCTTGAGAAAGAACCCCCAAATTCGATTTTAACATGGGGTGATCTCGTGTCTAAATTTGTGAAACAATTTTTTCCACCATAAAAAACGACACATTTGAAAAATGAAATTTCAAGTTTTACGCAAAAACCTAATGAGAGTTTTTCTATGGCATAGGAACGTTTTAAGGAAATGTTACACGAATGTCCACACCATGATTTTTCCGAATTGCATCAAATAGATACGTTTTATAATGGACTTAATGATCATGAACAAGATTATTTAAATGCCGCCGCAGGTGATAATTTTTTGTGCAAAACGACAAATGAAGCTTTAACGATCATCGAGAATAGGTCTAAGGTTTACAACCCTCGTAACACACCGAGTGTTGCCAATATGGGTTCATCGTCGTCTCACAACATGTCCATTTTACAAAATGAAGCAAATGAGGAAAATAGATTTTTTGATCGATTTTCATCGCTTATGACTCATTGGAAAGCTAAGGAAGCTTCCAATTACGCATCCGTCAAAGTGGTTGATAAGAGTTGTTTATCGTGTGGAGGAGCACATGATCTTTCCGAGTGCATTACCGCCGGTGGTAACACTTCGAGTGCTTGCGTAGCCACGGGAAATTTTGGTCAAAATTCACACCAAGTCCCTCAAAATCAAAACGTTAACAACAATCGAAACAATAATCAAGGAAATGGTTACCAAGGAAATTCACGTAACTACAACAAAGGGAATTATCAAAGTGGTAATAGGCAAGTTTCAAATCAAAACCAAATCCGTGATTTTCAAAATACGAGTCAAGGTTTTCAAAACGCTCACACTAAGAATCTTAATGGAGAATTTTTGGACTATGCAAAAGCAAACGATGCTAAGTTTGATAACATGCAACGTGAGATGATTAGCTTAAGATCCGAGTTGAAAAACGAGCTTAAAAACGAACATGCTAATGAACTTAAAACTCATGCTAATAAAATGGAAGGAAACGTTCAACGTCTTCAACAAAATCAACCAAAAAATAGAGCAAGGTCAACATGAGATTAAGCAAGAGTTGTTAAAAGCGGATGCTAGGCAATCTAAGTTTGAAGATCGAATGGGTAAAATGTTTGAAGCAATCATGTGTAAACCCACTTCCTCGGGTGGACTTCCTAGTGATACCATTAACAACCCGAGGGGAGAAATGAAGGTTATTACTACTTGAAGTGGTAAAACTTTAAAGGAACCAATCTCTCGTCCAAGTACTTCTACGGAGAAGGAAATCGAGAAAGAGCCCGAGGTAGTGGTCGAAAAGGAGCATATCACAAGCCCACAAAGTACCGCTCATACCACACCTATGGTTGAACCAACACCAATAATGGAGCTCGAGATTCCAAGGCTGTTGCCTAATGCCCAACCCACACCACCCTTGCCTTATCCATCGAGACGTAACAAGGAAAAGGCACAAGAACGAAACAATTATCAATTTGAGCTTTTTATGAAAATGTTTCGTGATTTGCACTTCAATATAAGTTTTGCCGACGCTTTAATCATGATGCCTCGATTTGCCACGAACTTTAAAAGTATGTTGAATAACAAAGAAAAATAGCAAAAATCGTCTAGTTGTTCATCGGTTTTTCTAAGCCGCATACCTAAAAAAGTCGGCGATCCCGGTAAATTTTTGTTGGGAATCTAAACTTGTTAGATTCCCTGATCATAGATTTAAACATAATTAGGCTGTTAGATAGTCCCTTGCCTGTGCCTAGGAGGCAGGAAAGTATCGCAAGACTTACAGAGATCCAAGTCTCTGTGAGCAACCTCAGAGGAGTCCATGTCAGAGACATTGTCAAGGAAGTCAAAGATTACTTGAAGACATACTCATTGGCTGTGATGGATAACAGCCAAGATGTATCAGGGACTCTGAGGGGTTGAGGGTTAACAGGGGTGGCAATACCCTGGTAACACACAACACACTTTGGACATGCCATTTGTGTGTTCGAGACTATGAAGAAAAAGGAAACTGTTTTGACAACTGTTTCCTTAAAGCATAATGGAAGACTACCAAGAATAGAAGAACATCATGTGACTGATGTGGGAACTTGTGAAAGCTTGTGTAGTCACCATCAAGTACTATTTAGGTCAATCTCGTAACACTATAAATAAGATGTGTATCCATGCATTAATGTTTAACACTATTCATAACATTATTGCATAGAACTTATAGAATAAAACAGCTTCGACTGTATTCATAAGTTAGGGTTTATAGTTGTTCAAAGTGTGCACAACACATTGTCATCAAACGGTGTTATCCATAACACTTGTAATTCTTTATTATACAATAATAAGATTATGTTTGAAAAGTAATACCCTGTGTTGATTAGTTAAGATTAGGGTTTCTAGCATTGATTAGGGACTTTCAATTGGTATCAGAGCGGTGTTTGATATTAAAACCTTCAAGAAACATCGTTCTCAGTTTTATAATCAAGATCCACCATGCCAGAAACTTCTAACCAACCACAATCACCTTCCACAACACCATCTTCACCAAGACTCAACCCTCCTGCCAATGACGATGATCTACCCTAACTTCATGACTCAAGAGGTGGATCACATGTCACAAGTGTACCAGTCTTTGATGAAGAAGATTTTGCCAGTTGGAAGAGTCAATTTCTTGTGTATCTCGATGGACTTGAACCTTTTCTTCTAGAAATTTTAGAAAATGGTCCTTATATTCCCATGGCGCTTACATCCACTGAAGAAAACCCTCTTCCCAAACCTCTCAAACAATAGACTCCAGCTGATAGAAAATTGGCAAACCAAGATAAACGTCTCAAAAGCATTAATGTATATATTTTTACTAAGTTGAAAGTTCGTTTTCTCGGTGTCTTAACGAATTGATTTCCGGTTAATTGTGTGAGATTAGTTGTTCTTGGTGCAACAAATATTTTTGGTTTTGGTAAAATAAATGAGCAAGGTTAAATAATAATTGACGAGAAATTAATCACTAAAACAAGTTAAAATGTGAAAAGTGCGATATTTAAAACTTTAAAAGTAACTGACGAGAAATGAAATGACTTAAAATTAAACTTAACAAAAAGTAAATGATGCAAATTAAAACTTAAACTAAAAGGAAAGCAAATAAAAATTCAAATAAAGAAAAAGGCGGGAAAAATAAAACTTGAAAATAAAAGACAAAAACTTAAAAAGAAAAACAAACAAAAACAAACTGACAGACCTTGATTCGGAACTTTGGGACTTCCGGATGAAGCTTGCTTCATTCGGAACTTTGGAACTTCCGGATGAAGATTGCTTCATTCGGAACTTTGGAACTTCCGGATGAAGATTGCTTCATTCGGAACTTTGGGACTTCCGGATGAAGCTTGCTTCATTCGGAACTTTTGACTTCCGGATGAAGCTTGGTTCATTCGGAACTTTTGACTTCCGGATGAAGCTTACTTCACTCGGAACTTTGAAAGTTCCGAATGAACCCTCTTGATCCGGAAGTTTTTAGACTTCCGAATGAAGAACCGTTGATCCGGAACTTCTGGGAATACAGTAACAGAAACCACCAAACCGAAGAACAAGGGAGATACAGTAACAACAATCTATCCTCAAATTAATCAAAATCAAACAAAATATTAAACCAAAACAACCAATAAGCATCAACTAACAATAATCAATCAAAACAAATCATCAAAACTAACAAACATAACCAAATCAATCAAAACCCACTTGATCAAAACCATAAAAATTCAAGAACATGAACAATGAAGATAAAGAACAAATCAAACAAGAAAGGTAGAAGGAGATTGGCAATAAGATAAAGATTAACAACAATTAAAGGTAAACTTACTTGGAATTAAAAGAAAATTAAAGGTGCATTACAAGAGAATTAAAGTGCATAAAATTAAAGAACAAGCAATGAAAAATGGGGAAGAGAGGCTTGTCAAGCCTCCAACAACCTAAACAAAATGGCTAATAATGTGTATTTATAGGGGAGGAAGGGATTAGTGGAAGGAAGCTTCCTCCCCTCTTTCCTCTTTTCCTTAATTGCGTCATTAGGTCCCTCCTTTCTTTAATCTTCTTAAATCTTGGACTATAATGACTTTGGCTCGGGATTTCTTTGAACTCGTCTTGTAATTCTTCAATAAATTAGACTTGAGTTCTTCGGCTTTTGGTAAACTTCCGTCTTTTGACTTTTTCTTCGATAAATCTTCAGAATTGGTCTTGGACTTCCGTTCTTTTTCCACTCTTGATCTTTCGACTTCATCTTCCGCCTTTTCCTACGATAAAAGCCCGTGAATGGCGTGTTTTCTCCACTTTTCACCTTTTCGTCCTAAATCACAACAAAAACACAAACCACGCATAATTCCGACATAAATGACATAAAATACACGTTTTGGCTCGGTTATTATTGCAAATAAGTGGTAAAAAGGATGGGTGTTTCCACACCTATCAAATCCCCTACATTTAACCATTGCAATGCCCTCATGCAATGCTTAGCAATAAAGCAAGGTTTACACTTTCCATCATAATCAACCTACCTTGGCCTTTATTAAACAACTAAGGAAAATAAAAAAGATAGAAAATAACAAGATGCAACAAGGAAGAAACTTGTAAAGAAATCTAAGACTTACATTAGGGCTTGTATGTCATGAATGTTTATCACCCTCAAGTTTCACGTTCCCCATGCCAAGCTTAAAAACAAGATCATTGTTAGTACAAGTTAGCATAACAAACATTTACTCATGCGGTTCAATTAATTACTCAAACTCCCTTATTCCTATGGGTATCTCTTATATTTTATTTTTGTCTTAGAATGATCATGAAGATGCATTGTTGGACTTATTTTGATAGTTTATTTAAGCTGAAAGCAAAGTAGGACGATTTGATTAATAGTTAGCTAAAGGACAAAATCTCTTAAAACTGCTTCTCGGGATATCAAAAAGTTCATATCTTGGCATAACTCGGTTCACGATTTGAGACCTTTCTCAGGCCGATATTTGGCATGTACTTCACACTTCATATCTTGAGAGACGTGCTTGAGATAATGGTCTTCTCATCGTTCATAGAGTTTCTTCACTTGGAGACTTTTGAGAGGTACTCCAACTTTGTTGACCACGACTTCATGATTATTTCTTCAATCTCTATTTGGGATTTTGAGATACAACGATCCGCCTCCTTTTCGAACTTGGATCTATTTATCCTCATACCTTGTTAGGGTCTTTTCGGATAGACTTCTCCATGATCTTTATGGGAGTTGATTGCTTTTCGTCGTGAGTCTTGATCCTTCATATTGACTTTGGGAATAATGCTTTTCACATCACCTTGGATCTTTAGCAATAAAATGGAATCCTCATGCCTTGTTAGGGCCTTTTTGGACTCGCCAATCTTCGCGCCCTGCTTCATAAGTTATGCCTTGGCTATGAACTCTTATCATTACCAAGCAACTTTTAAACGATCTTGGGCTAGAAGCTAAGTAACTTTTCAAATCGTACGACCTTACTTATTGCAGATAATTTATTAGCAAGTGATGGGAGAAAAAGATCATAATTAACTCACATAAGTTAATGAGAGAATACCAAACTTGTAACCAACTCTATCATTTCTCGTTCTCCACAATTTAAAATCTCAAGGAATGAGACTCGTGGATGCTTAGCCTAATAAACCAATTAAGGTCTACATAGTTAAGGATACTAGCTAGAGTGAACTTGGATAAGTAAACTCGGGTTGAGTCAAAATATTCACAACGGGCCTAATATATCTAAGATATCTAAACTTGCTAAAACCATTTTATTAAAATAAGAGAAAAGTAGCAAAAATAAAGGGAACTACAACTAGGCCAAAATAGATTAAAAATTTTGAAAAATGTCGAAAAATTGATTTTCCGGTTAAAATGAGGGCAAATACAAGGAAAAGACCACTTAACTTCGATAGAAGTCCCCCCTACACTTAATATAAACATTGTCCTCAATGTTTAAGCACGTGGGAGTAAACTCCCCTACACTTAGGACATTGTGCACGTTGTTGAAATCTCGCTAAGGAAGAGACAACTAAAGAGATTCCTATTTGAATATTGAGAAATATAAAAATAGAGAATCGAAAAGAGTTTAGGATAGAACCGGGAAGAAGGGAACACGGAATCACGGTTCGTCAAAAGTCATCAAGAGTGTGTCTTTGAAGCTCTAATCCCTGCACATGATAAGAAAGAGAACAAGAAACACCAACGGGGCTCCCCCCTACACTTATGATGAAAATAGATAGATAATTGGGTTGCCTCCCAAAAAGCGCTTGTTTTTGTTGACCGAGTCACGAGCCTGACTCGTCCCCGAATTAAATGGTCCATGGGGAAACCTTGAATGTGATACCGGGATCAAAGACCTTGTCCTCGTTCCCGGTTGACATCAACAAAGGAGAAGCGGGGGGATAAATCTTGAAAGGGAGAAAGGTCCTTTCAACATACGTATTGTATGTGAATTCAAGATCCACGGGAGGTGGGTTGGGTATAGTAAGCATATTGTCCTCCCCCAAAGACAATGGATGCTGAGCAAACGGCAAAGCCGTAATGGTATCAATCATAGCATAATCAATGTCACCTCCCGGATCAAAACACTCATCCTCCGTGATAGTGGCTAAAAGGGAGGATGGAAGGTGCTCGGGAGGGGGACTTGGGTCAATACTTTCCTGCAGCAAATTATCAAAAATAATGTCCCCCTCCGTGTTAGAGTCATCAATACCTGGAGGGATGGAGTGGATATCGATTTCTTCCAGCAATGGGTCATTATCTTCAACGGGAGGAATAGATGGAGGTAAAGACTTGGAAAGAGAAGGAGAAGTCAACGCTTCGATTTGAGCAATAAGAAGGTGCACTTTCCGTAATCCATCGCGAAGAAGCACGTCTTCCACCTCATCCACAAGATCATGTTCATCGGTGAACTGCTCGTAAAACGGAGAGAATAAATCGTCATTTTCTGCATCTCCCGGTGGAGATTGAGAAACTTCAAAAGTGAAATTCTCATAGCATAGAGAAGAGTCGTCATCACGAGGATCGACCTCGTCCGTAAGAGAAACTTCGTCCTCAGGATCCATAGCAGGTAAGTCACAAACCTCATCATCCAATACTTTGTCGAGACCAACATCACTAAGCTCATGCAACGAATCTAGATCCTTAGACGCAGTAGGAACATAGAGAGTAGGAGCAGTAACTTCAGAAGATGAGTTGAAAGTGCATACAGCATCATCATCATCATCATCATAATAGTATTGACGCACAAGCGGAGGGGTATAATCACTAAGATTAGATACTTGCTCTTGTTGCAGTCGCTTTTCCTCGTCCCTAAGTTCTTTAAGCAAAACAACGGCTTCTTGAAGTTGCAAAACAATGGAGTGTGTTTCTTCATTCAAGGTAGTGAGTTGTGGGTCAAGATTAATTTGCTGAGAGGATTGATGATTGAGGGTGTGATGTGGGGGCTCAAAGTGTTGAAAACCTGAATTATAGCAAGGTTGTGGCTCATAGTTGTTCATTGGTGGAGAATAATTAGAAACCGGGTTTGGTTCATAATAATCCATAGGTGAAGAAAACTGAGGAACCGGAGTTTGCTCATAATAATTCATTGGTTGACAATAATAGGTATCGTGAGGACCCCCACAGTTGTTGCAAACCGGGTGTGGAGAAAAACTGGGTGCGTCTTGTGGATAGCTATTGTCATTGTCATAATTGTACCCTGGTTCTTGCCCGTGACCATACGGGTATCGAACCGGGCACGAAACATGCCAATGAGAATCGCTTCCACAATAGATGCACGGGGGAACAGGAGGAGGTGGGTTCAAAAATGACGAATTAGTCGAGTTGCACAAAGGACAAAATCCGAATAGGAATTGTGTATTGTCGAGATCGTTTCCACACCGCTCACATGTACACCATTGACAAGAGTTGTTTCCAGATAATTGTTTCCCACACCGGACGCAATGGACATAAAAATCCATAAAGAAAGATAGATAAGCAAGAAGAATATTTTTGGTGCAAAACTTTGAAAAAGAAATGCTTTTTATGATTTTTCAAATGTTTTTGGATTTTTGAAAATTTTTGATACAAAAAATAACGTTCACAAGTGAACGGGTCCCAAAAGCCAACGCATCTCTCACAAAAAACCGTTAATCTTCACGAAAAGAGCCGGCAGCGGCGCCATTTTAATGTATATATTTTTACTAAGTTGAAAGTTCGTTTTCTCGGTGTCTTAACGAATTGATTTCCGGTTAATTGTGTGAGATTAGTTGTTCTTGGTGAAACAATTATTTTTGGTTTTGGTAAAATAAATGAGCAAGGTTAAATAATAATTGACGAGAAATTAATCACTAAAACAAGTTAAAATGTAAAAATTGCGATATTTAAAACTTTAAAAGTAACTGACGAGAAATGAAATGACGTAAAATTAAACTTAACAAAAAGTAAATGATGCAAATTAAAACTACTAAAAGGAAAGAAAATAAAAATTTAAATAAAGAAAAAGGCGGGAAAAATAAAACTTGAAAATAAAAGACAAAAACTTAAAAAGAAAAACAAACAAAAACAAACTGACAGACCTTGATTCGGAACTTTGGGACTTCCGGATGAAGCTTGCTTCATTCGGAACTTTGGAACTTCCGGATGAAGATTGCTTCATTCGGAACTTTGGAACTTCCGGATGAAGATTGCTTCATTCGGAAATTTGGGACTTCCGGATGAAGCTTGCTTCATTCGGAACTTTTGACTTCCGGATGAAGCTTGCTTCATTCGGAACTTTTGACTTCCGGATGAAGCTTACTTCACTCGGAACTTTGAAAGTTCCGAATGAACCCTCTTGATCCGGAAGTTTTTAGACTTCCGAATGAAGAACCATTGATCCGGAACTTCTGGGAATACAGTAACAGAAACCACCAAACCGAAGAACAAGGGAGATACAGTAACAACAATCTATCCTCAAATTAATCAAAATCAAACAAAAGATTAAACCAAAACAACCAATAAGCATCAACTAACAATAATCAATCAAAACAAATCATCAAAACTAACAAACATAACCAAATCAATCAAAACCCACTTGATCAAAACCATAAAAATTCAAGAACATGAACAATGAAGATAAAGAACAAATCAAACAAGAAAGGTAGAAGGAAATTGGCAATAAGATAAAGATTAACAACAATTAAAGGTAAACTTACTTGGAATTAAAAGAAAATTAAAGGTGCATTACAAGAGAATTAAAGTGCATAAAATTAAAGAACAAGGAATGAAAAATGGGGAAGAGAGGCTTGTCAAGCCTCCAACAACCTAAACAAAATGGCTAATAATGTGTATTTATAGGGGAGGAAGGGATTAGTGGAAGGAAGCTTCCTCCCCTCTTTCCTCTTTTCCTTAATTGCGTCATTAGGTCCCTCCTTTCTTTAATCTTCTTAAATCTTGGACTATAATGACTTTGGCTCGGGATTTCTTTGAACTCGTCTTGTAATTCTTCAATAAATTAGACTTTAGTTCTTCGGCTTTTGGTAAACTTCCGTCTTTTGAAATTTTCTTCGATAAATCTTCAGAATTGGTCTTGGACTTCCGTTCTTTTTCCACTCTTGATCTTTCGACTTCATCTTCCGTCTTTTCCTACGATAAAAGCCCGTGAATGCCGTGTTTTCTCCACTTTTCACCTTTTCGTCCGAAATCACAACAAAAACACAAACCACGCATAATTCCGACATAAATGACATAAAATAAACGTTTTGGCTCGGTTATTATTGCAAATAAGTGGTAAAAAGGATGGGTGTGTCCACACCTATCAAGCATCATCATATCCTGTCTTCCCAAACACATCATGAAGTCTGTCATTCAGTGTCCCACAGCCAAACAAATGTGGACAGACCTCATCCTTGGCCATGAAGGACCCTCTGAAACAAGAGAGACAAAGATTCAGGCACTCAGACTTCAATTCAATGCCTTCAAGTCACTTGAAGGTGAAAAGGTTCAGCAAACCTATACAAGGCTGAAGATTCTTCTCAATGACCTAGCAATGAATGATGTCACTATTAGTCAAGCTGAGATCAATGCCACTTTTGTCAACAGCCTTCCAAGAAAGTGGCTAAGTATGAATCAGACTTAGAGAGCTAACAACTCAATCAAGAATGACACCCTTACTTAGCTTTATGGAAAGTATAATTATGAAGAAGGGCTGATCGATACTATTTACAAGTCAGAGACTGAAAGATTTGTAGTCCAAGTAGCATCTTCCAAAGCCTTGATCTCTGCAACACATCCTCATGACAGCGACTCTGATGTTGAAGAAGACACCCGCAGCAGCCAAGAGTTCTTGACAGACCTTAGTGCAGAGTTTCATGAAAGAGCCTTGCTAGCCAACCAAAGAAGATTATTCAAAAGATCAGGGAGAATAGGATTAGCTAGTAAACCAACTAACAGGTCTAAAGAAACTTGCTTTGCCTGTGGAGAGCTTGGACACTTCCAAAAAGACTGTCCTTCCACCAAAACATCCTCACCCTCCTATCCATCATCATCTTCAAAACCTTACAAGTTCAAACATCACAATTCATCTCACCAATCCAATTCATCAGACACTGAAAAGAAGGATTACAAAAACAAGTACAAGGCACTAAAAGCTGAGTTGGAACAGATGAATTTGAAGCTTGAAGCTCTGTCTAAAAAGAAGGGTGGTGATAAAAAGACAGAGAAAGGGTTGGTAGCTGAAGCTTATGATTGGAATGATGAACCGCTGACTTCAGATGAGGAAGATACTACAAGAGTCAGGGCTTTCACGGCTATAGCTGAGGATGAACCAGCTGTTGGAAAAGGTGATCCAAGATCAGGACAATGGGTTGACATCATAATGAAAAAGGTACACAGGCTTTTATCTATGTCTGATAGTGATGAACGTAAGCATGTCCTTGATTACACTATTGTTGATTTACACTTTGTTGAGGAACAAAGAAAGAACTTACTTGACAAATTTCACTCTGTTAAGACTAAATTGCTAAATGCTAAATCTGAATGTGAAAGTTTCAGGCGGGTTAATTTAGAGAAAATATCCCTGCAAAATGAAGTAGCTAGGTTAACCTTGAAAAACATTGCTTTAAATGATCAAGTCTCTGAATTAAACAAGGTTATTGAAAAATGGTTGTGTGCTAGGTTCACTATAGATCAATTACTTAATGACGAAGTGCCTGCTGACATTAAAAGGGATATATCTGCTAAGAAAAATAAGCTGAGAATTCTCACCAAACCCAAAGGCATTGTCTTCAAATCTACAGAGACAATTCATATGTCAGATACCACTTTGACTAACGACCCTGTCTCTGAAGATGTGGCTGAGTTACCACCTTTGACCAAACTCTCTGGAGTTGAACCTAGCAGTTCCTCTCGAGATGCTAAGGGTGAACTTAGAACAGATATTGAGAAACCTCCAGCTAAAGTTTTTCATGTGCCTGCTAAACAAACTGGTAAACAAGTAGCTTTTAAGCCTGTTGATACTAATGTTGTGAATAAGGTTGACCCTACCACTGAAGATCGTCTGTTGTCTCTAATGAATGAAGTAGAACTCTTGAAACAACACATTAAGCCTTCCGCTGAATGCTCTACTTCTCATGAACCTAAGTCAGTCCTAGGTGAACCCAAAGGGGAAAGGTTAATGAAACCTTATTGCAATGTATGTAAAAACTCTCACCACATGACTTTAGATCATGACAGACACATGGCAGCTAAAAGAGCTCAGACACCCTCTAGGGATAGACCACAGGGATCCAAAAGACAACAGGGAAACTACAGACCTTATCCTCCCTGTAAATTCTGTGGATTCACAGACCATCACTCAGACGAGTGTGGTGACTTCCCT
Organism: Glebionis coronaria; assembly: GCA_025667525.1. Taxonomy (NCBI): domain Eukaryota; kingdom Viridiplantae; phylum Streptophyta; class Magnoliopsida; order Asterales; family Asteraceae; genus Glebionis; species Glebionis coronaria. The sequence goes on along the minus strand of CM046877.1, from coordinate 18,048,679 downwards.
GGGTGTGACATCTGTGGAAGTTATACCCATGAAACAGTTAATTGTCCCTCCCAACGCCAAAAGTTCTTCAGGAACACAATAGTTGCTAATAAGCAATTCAGGGAACCCACTGGAAAGTGGGTTCACCATAGGAACTAACATGTTTCTATGTATCTGTGCATAAATATCTCAAGGAATCGGTATGGTATCTAGACAGTGGCTATTCTAGACACATGACAGGGATTCAACAATACCTGCACAGATACTCAAAGGAGCCAGGTCCTAAAGTAGTGTTTGGAGATAACTCTTCAAGTGACACAGAAGGATATGGCTCAGTGAATTGCAATGGGATTACATTTACTAGGGTTGCATATGTGAATGGTCTTAAACACAATCTTATTAGCATCAGCCAATTGTGTGATGCTGACTATAAGGTTTTGTTTACTAAGACTCAGGGAACCATATTCAACAAAAACAATGATGTTGTGCTTATTGCACCCAGAAGGAGAGATGTTTATGTCATCAACATGGCTGTTTGCTCTGAAGACAGCTCAAATTGTTTTCTTGCTAAAGCCTCTGAAAGTGTCAATTGGCTGTGGCACAAAAGACTGTCTCATCTCAACTTCAAGAACATCAACAAGATATCCACTCAAAACTTGGTTGCTGGTCTACCATCAGTGATGTTCTCTAAAGACAAGACTTGTTCTGCCTGTGTCAAAGGAAAGCATCACAGGTCTTCATTCAAGACTAGGCAATCATTCTCTATTGACAAGTGCTTACATCTCCTTCACATGGATTTGTTTGGGCCTGTCAAACCTCAGACCATTAATCACAACAAATACACCTTGGTTATAGTTGATGAATTTTCAAGATATACTTGGGTGTTCTTCCTCAGAAGGAAAAGTGATGCAGCTGATACCATCATGTCCTTCATCAGACAGGTTGAAAATATGAATGATGTTAGAGTCAAAGCTCTAAGAAGTGATAATGGTACTGAATTCAAGAATCATCAACTTGAATCTTTTTGTGATGAAAAGGGGATTTCATAGAACTTCTCTTCAGCTGGCACTCCTGAACAAAATGGTGTGGCTGAAAGAAGAAACAGGACTTTGATTGAAGCAGCCAGAACTATGTTGAATGGAGCAGCCTTACCAAAGCAATTTTGGGGAGAAGCTGTTCACACTGCCTGCTACACACAAAATAGATCAATCATTGTCAAAAGACATGGTAAAACTTCCTATGAAGTTTTCAGAAAAAGATCTCCAGATGTCAGCTATTTTCATGTGTTTGGATGCCCTGTGTTCATTTATAACTACAGGGATAAACTTGGAAAGTTTGATGAAAAGGCTGATGATGGTTTATTTTTGGGATACTCTCCAACAGCCAAAGCCTTCAGAGTATTCAACATCAGAAGACAAGAAGTAGAAGAAACCTTTCATGTCAGATTCAATGAAGATGATGAAGTCTTACAGAGAACAGGAACAGAGGGTGATGAAATTGATTTTAATGAAAATGTATCTTTCCCAAGTGATGAGTTTCAGAACCAAGACCTACCAGTCATCTCCATCATCACTCCAACACTCTCACTCTTTATGTTCCTGCCTTTGATCCTCTGTCTACTCACAACATAGAAGTTCCTATCTCTTAGGAACTTGATGAAGAAGAACCACAAACCTCTGGTAGTCCTTCTTCTTCTAATACTATTGATGACTCACCAATTCTTCAAACCCCTGAAGAATCTCCTGCTGATAATGAAGTTGTACCTCTTGATATGGCTAAAGAAGACTCTGACACTGAAGTAGTCTTTGAAGAAAGCCCTCCTAGTCAGCAGGATGAAACTTAAATTGTACCAGCTGTGCCCATAAGTGTTCCTGTCCTTGAGTCCCCAACTCCTTAAAATAAGTGGTCAAGAGATCAACACATTCTTCTTGTCAACATTATTGGGGAACCTAATGTAGGGGTCACAACTAGACAGCGAATCCATGAATCAGACTCTGCCTCAGCCAATGAATGTCTCTTTGCTGAATTTCTATCACAAATTGAACCTAAAAGAGTAGCTGAGGCTCTGGTAGAAGAAGGATGGGTAGCTGCTATGCAAGAAGAAATCAATCAGTTCAAAAGGAACAAAGTATGGACACTAGTGCCAGCTCCACCTAGAAAGAATATCACAGGCACTAGATAGATCTATAGAAATAAGATGGATGAAATTGGGAACATCATAAGAAACAAGGCCAGGCTGGTGGCACAAGGGTTTTCTCAGACTGAAGGAATTGATTATGATGAAACATTTGCTCCTGTTGCAAGACTTGAAGCCATCAGAATATTCCTTGCTTATGCTGCCTATATGAACTTCACTGTGTATCAGATGGATGTAAATAGTGCATTCCTCAATGGTGATTTGGCTGAGGAAGTATATGTTGCACAACCTGAAGGATTTGAGAACAGCGAGTTTCCCAACCATGTGTACAGACTACATAAAGCCATGTATGGGCTGAAATAAGCTCCAAGAGCATGGTATGAAACTCTTTCTATTTTCTTAACTGAAAATAAATTTGTCAGGGGTTCTATTGATAAAACACTCTTTACCTTCAAGGATAAGAGTGATTTCATCATTGTGCAGATTTATGTGGATGATATCATCTTTGGGTCAACAAATGTCAATCTTAGTAAATGTTTTGCTAAATTAATGACCAAGAAATATGAGATGAGTATGATGGGTGAATTAACTTACTTTTTGGGTTTTCAAATTAAACAATGTCCTAAGGGAATTTCAATTTGTCAAGAAAAGTATGTTAAGGATTTACTTAAAAAATATGACTTAGCTGATTGTGCATCAGTGAAATGCCCCATGCTTCCCCCCAACAACTTGGGCCCTGATGAGTCAGGGGTCTCTGTTAATGAGACTTTATATAGAGGCATGATTGGGTCACTCATGTATCTGACAACTAGTCGTCCTGATATCCAATTCTCCACATGTCTCTGTGCAAGGTGCCAAGCTAACCCAAAAGAATCCCATCTAGTGGCTGTTAAGAAAATTTTCAGGTATCTCAAAGGAATACCATCCCTAGGTCTATGGTATCCAAAGGAATTAGGCTTTGATCTCAAGCCCTATTCAGATTCAGATTATGCTGGATGTTGTATTGACAGGAAAAGCACTTCAGACAGCTGTCAAATCCTAGGAGGAAAATTGGTTGGATGGAGTGCTAAGAAGCAAAACTCTGTGGCTATGTCTTCAGCTGAAGCAGAATATGTGGCTGCAGCCAGCTGTTGTGCTCAGGTGCTCTGGATGAAAAGTCAATTGGCTGACTATGAAATTTTATATGACAAAGTGCCAATCTTTTGTGACAACACCAGCGCCATTGCCATATCCAACAACCCTGTTCTTCACTCTCGTACCAAACACATTGATATCAGGTATTATTTTATCATGGATCATATAATGAAGGGAGATATTGAGCTGCATTTTGTTCCCATAGAGCTGCAACTAGCTGATATCTTCACAAAGCCTTTGGCTGAACCTTCGTTCAACAGGCTAGTTGCTGAGCTAGGGATGCTCAATATCTCAAAGCCTGTGGCTTGATATTAAATGTGTTCATTAAATGATTGATTCTATATTAAATGTTTTTCACATGAAACTAGGTAGTTACTTTCCAAGTAAATGCAAAAAACATTCTCAAATATTTAATCATTTATTTTTCGAATAACGAGGAGACAAATAAGTTTTGAAAGGTCAAGGGACCCACTTGAGCAGTCATTTCTCACTTTGCATTTAATACGGTTGAATAACTGTTTACTTAGTTTGAATATATATATTGTCTCTCTTCTCTTCTCACCCACCACCATTCTCATTTTACAAATCTATTTCTCTCTCTAAGTGCTTCTCTCTCTTAACCCATCCTCCATTTTCTTTCACCTTCAACCATGAATCAATGGCGTTTTCCGTTCCCAAAGCAGCAAACGTTAACTTCGAGATCAACGAAAGCATCCTCGCCTCCAACAACGTCATTGGATGGATAAAGGCTCCTAATGACACATACTCAGATCTGGTTAACTTCATGCAAAATTGTGACCTAAGTGAAGCCTTCACCAAATCCCCAACCACCTTTTACCAAGAATACCTTAGGGAATTCTGGTACTCTGCTGAAGTGGTAGATGACACAATAACTTTTAGCCTTTCATGCAATGAACACCCATTTGCTTTCTCCCTTAAAGATTTCTCGAGTGTGGCTGGATTGAAACATGGAGATGAATGCCTTAAGGTTGTTGATAAAAAGGCTGTTAAGGATGCCCTGGCCACACTCAAACCCAGCCATGATGTAAACCCTGCCCTTACACCCGCTGAGGTCCTCTCAAAATCTCCTTTGAAGATTAAATACTTTACACCCATGTGGCGTGTCCTCTTCACCCACATTGTTAAATCCCTGGGAGGAATGCAGGGATCCCAAGATCAGATGTCCTTTAACCATCAAGCTATATCATATGGGCTGATCTGGGGAGCTGATGTTGATGTTGGAAGCATTCTCTTCTCCAACCTTGTAGAACAGCTGAAGGGAATAAATCATGTCAGGGAAAAGAATATCTGCTATGTTCGCTTCTTGTCACTGATCTTTGAAAGTCTGTTGGGAGACAACTACCACAACTCTGAGTTGATTGCTCTGAAGCCCTACCGCATCACAGGTGCCATCTACAAAGAAATAGGAGCTGAAGATGTCCATGTCACCTCTCATATGATGAACGTGGCCAACAAACAACCAACAGCTGAGAAGTCCTTGCTCCCTTCTTCTGAGAAGGTGAATACTTCTAGTGTGTCTGGCAAGTCTATGTCTTTGACCTTTGGGCAGCACACTATGAAGTCCAAGGCTTCTTCTGGCCAACAGCCTAAGAAGAAGAAAATCCCCTCTTCTTCCCAACCCAAAACTGTTACTAAGGCCAAGGGAAAGAAGATTGACACCTCCTCTGTTCCAGATACTCATGTAGAATCAGATACTTCTGCTGACCAACAACAGGGGTCTAGTGTCTCAAAGTCAGCTGAGACAACAAGAAACCAGCCTAATCCAGCTGATATCTCACAGGTAATCAGTGTACATTTTAGAGGTTCACAAGCAGCCACTCTCAATTGTCTGTAGGAGAGAGTGGTGAAGTTAGGGTAATCCTCGACCCTTAGAAGTCTGTCTATGCACTTAGAACTCTTTAGGACTTCTGTACACTCTGTCTTTGCACCAGGGAATGATTCATTTGTGTTTATAAAGCACCCCGATGACCCTGCACCCTCTAGACAGTATTTAGGCTAACAACAATCTGGATACACTTATGTCTCAACCTTGATCAGTTGTACTTCACACAGCCTCTTGGTTCCCTCCTTAAAAGAATCCCAAAGGATTTATCCTTTTCAGGGGGAGCTGAATCATCACCCTCAGCTTTCCTAGGGGCAGCGTAACAGGCGACCTTAAACCACATATGTTTCACTATTAAAAGAGTCCCAAAGGTTTCTTAACCTTTTGGGGGGGGCTGAATGATCACCCTCAGCTTTCCTAGGGGCAGCGAATGGTGATCCATAAACAACATATGTTTCACAATCAAAAGAGTCCCAAAGGTTTTAACCTTTGGGGGGGGGCTGAATAATCACACTCAGCTTTCCTAGGGGCAGCGAATGGCGATCATTAACCATATATTTTTCACACTTAAAAGAATCCCAAGGATTTATCCTTTGGAGTGGCTGAGTAATCACCCTCAGCCTCTCTGGGACAGCGAAATGGCGACCATTCCCCTTATCTTTTTCCCTGTTACTAATTAGAACAATTGGCAGGCTGAAATTGTACAGCCAGTCACTGGATCCCAGGTACACCAAGAGAAAGAGGCTGATACAATTACTCAAGACCAACCTAATGACGATGAGCCTTTGCTGAATACTGATGAAGAAATGCTGTCATTAGAGGATTATGTCTCTGACCTTGAGTCAATGCCTGAAGATGAAATCCCTGAAGGGATGTTTGAGGAGGAGGATGAAGAAGATGAGGAAGATCAGCAATCTGTCTCTCCTCCCAAGGAAATAGCTGTGTCCACACCAGCTGGAAATAATACTCCTCCTCCCAAGGACGTTGTTGTTACTCCAAACTCTGCTACCTCAACAACAACAGTCTTCCAACGTCCAGCCTATGATCCAACAGCGGAGTTTCTAATATTTGATCATCCTGCCCAAACTAACTTTGATCTTTTACCAAGGGGGATGATTATGCTCAACAAAGCCTCAACATCCATAATCTTCAGCCTGATCATCACCAATCTGATATTGAACGCTTATCAAGGAAGCTGGATGTGATCAAGTCCGAAATACACCACTTCATTGTTACATTTCCAGGAATCATACAAAAGGCTGTGGCTGAGGCGGTTATTGAACCCATCAAGGATGGTGCAAGAAAAGGTGTAGCACAGGGACTTAGTCACCTTTCCACAAGAATGAAGGATGTCATTGACTCAGAGGTCCCTGCCTTACTTCATGAGCAGGAGCTAACTATGCACAGACAATTTGAAGCTGTTTGCAACAGGCAATACCGTCATGCAAACTTCATTGTCAGTCGAGTTCAGGCTAATACTAATGCAAATGGCAACCTTCTGCTGAAGATTGCCAGGGCTTCAAGGAAAAGGCAACGTGCTATGGCTGCCTCTATTGAACAGATTGCAAGGCATTTTTAAACACGTTCATCCAAACGTCTGCGTAGCCAGGATGAACGTGAGGGGGAGAAAGAAACAACGTTTAACCTTGCATCTGCTAAACAAGGCTCATCATCAGCTGACAACACCATTACACCTGTTCCTCTCCAAGTCATCACACCCATCAACATACCTGATGATGAGGATAACACTCAGGGGGGGCAACAGAATCAAGATAGAACTGACTCACCAAAGTCTCTGGCTTTGGTTAACACCAGCGAGCCTGGGGATGATGGTGAACCAGCTGCCAAGAAGCTAAAGTTCACTGTTAGCTCCCTTCCCAAAGCAATACAAACTCAGGCTCAGACAGCATTTATCAGAAGAGCTGATGTTTTGAAAAACATAAGTGTCGAGTCCTCTGTCTCGAAGAAAGGAAAGGAGATAGTTTTGGTTGACACAGACACCAAACTCAAGAAGATAGCTGCGATGCTAGAGACAGGAGGATCCACCACAGACCTTTCCCAATTTTCAACCTTTACACCTTCCAATGAGATTCCTTTAACCCCTGAAGAAATAGAGAAACAGGCTGAGGAATTCAAGAAATTAAATGAACTCAAGACAGCCAAAGAATTGAATGAAGCTACTCTAAGGAAGATGACTCCACCTGAAAGAGAAAAGCAAAAACAAAGGTTGAGGGAAATGGAAGCAAAACGCGCTGAGGCACTAAGGAAAGTCAAAGCTGACTATGATGCCTGCGTTAACAACAGATATGCACCTGGCAAGATAACCAAGTTCAAATACACCATTCATAAATCCATAAACACCCCACAGATGATTTTATGGAGGGATAACCAACAGGGAAATATGAATGTGTTTGACAACTTCAGGCTAAAGACACTTGGGTTATCTGAATGGTTCGAACTTGAAGCCTTAGCTGCCAAAAGAACTGGACAGGCTAATTTTGTTCTGCTTAAGACTATTAAGGCCAAGTTTACCTGGATTAAAGAAACAGCTGCCAAACTCAAGATTGATCCCCCACCACAGCTTTTTGAACAAGAACCTCCAAAGACTGGCAACAAAAGAAGAAGAGTTTCTCAACTTGTTAAAGAAACTTTTGTTACATATGATGTTCAAGTGGATGGCATGCACAGGGATTTGATCCTACCCAATGGTATAGTTGGCCCTGTTGATGGTCAGACATACACAGAGCCTGAAAGAGGAATGGCATTCATGAACAGGGCTTGCCAATATGCATTTCAAAGAGAAGATGAGCTGTGCTTAGCTTCAATAATTCAGCTACTTTGTCACAAGAAGTCACTCAAGATCAACACAGAGTATTCCAAGAAGTTTGCAAAGACTTTGCAGGAAGAACTAGATAACAGATTGGACCTGGCTGAAGCTGGAGAAAGGATTAAAAATGATGACTATTGAAGATGTTCACAGCCCAATTTTACCTTCTCCTTTTATTTTACTTATGTAATGTACTTGTAATTTTCTTTAAGTATTATTAAAATCATGAGGTATGTTTGTTTATATCTGTTATGAGTAAGAAGAAGCTGTTAACTCACTTACCTTAACTTAGTTAGATCTAGCAATATTTATGTTTAAATAGGAGGAGATTGTTGGGAATCTAAACTTGTTAGATTCTCTGATCATAGATTTAAACATAATTAGGCTGTTAGATAGTCCCTTGTATGTGCCTAGGAGGCAGGCAAGTATCGCAAGACTTACAGAGATCCAAGTCTCTATGAGTAACCTCAGAGGAGTCCATGTCAGAGACATTGTCAAGGAAGTCAAAGATTACTTGAAGACATACTCATTGGCTGTGATGGATAACAGCCAAGATGTTATCAGGGACTCTGAGGGGTTGAGGGTTAACAGGGGTGGCAATACCCTGTTAACACTCAGCACACTTTGGACATGCCATTTGTGTGTTCGAGACTATGAAGAAAAAGGAAACTGTTTTGACAACTGTTTCCTTAAAGCATAATGGAAGACTACCAAGAATAGAAGAACATCATGTGACTGATGTGGGAACTTGTGAAAGCTTGTGTAGTCACCATCAAGTACTTTTTAGGTCAATCTCGTAACACTGTAAATAGGATGTGTATCCATGCATTAATGTTTAACACTTTGAGATATTCATAACATTATTGCATAGAACTTATAGAATCAAACAGCTGTGACTGTATTCATAAGTTAGGGTTTATAGTTGTTCAAAGTGTGCACAACACATTGTCATCAAACGGTGTTATCCATAACACTTGTAATTCTTTATTATACAATAATAAGATTACGTTTAAAAAGTAATACCTTGTGTTGATTAGTTAAGATTAGGGTTTCTAGCATTGATTAGGGACTTTTAATTTTTAATTCCATGTGGCATACAAGATATGGAGGAATGTTACGCCTTGACCGATCTTGGTGCTAGTATTAATTTAATGCCTCTTGAGATTTTCAAAACGCTTTCGCTTCCGGCTCTTACTCCTTCGAACATGTCTATCGAGATGGTCGATCATTCTACGATTTTATCATGTGGAGTAGCCGAGGATGTTTTGGTCAAAGTTGGAAAGTTTTATTATCCCGTTGACTTCATCGTTGTAGACATTCCCATCGATCGAAAAGTTCCTCTCATTTTGGGAAGTTCATTTTTGGATACATCGAGAGCACTTATCGATGTTCATGCTAGAAAAATCACCCTTCGTTTCAATGAGGAAGAACTTGTCATCAATGCAACCCAAAAATCCAATCTTTCACATGTCTATTCTATTACAAATTTAAATCATGGTGATTCAACCAATGTCGTTCGCAAAGAATTTTCACCCAGAGTTTTAGGAAATGTCAACAAGAACGATTTACTATTTCCTCCGCCGGTGGAGGTTATGAGTGTTAAATCTACGAACAAAGAACCGTCAAAACTTGAAATGAAAAAACCTTCGCATTCATTCTTGAAAAATGTTGATAAGTTACCGGTTTCGACGGAAGATCTTTCGGATGACGAATATGTTGACCCCAATGGGGAAGTTTTCTTTATCGACAAACTTTTTGAGAACTTACCACCACCAAAGCCAAAACAATTTTCAAATGTTAGAATTCTTAGTGTGTCTAACATTATCTTAGAAACACCTAATGTTTTCGACATAATCAAAAAGGGTTTTCATAAGGAGAGTTTAAAAGAAGATATAAAAGAGGGAAAAGATTTTAAATGTAATTAGATTTTTCTACAAATCTAACTCTGTCATCACCACGTGTTTTGAGTGCTACAAGCTCGTCTACTCCTTTTGACGATTCTTTGTGTGGTTTTAGTATGGGGGAAGCCCCTTATGTTCTCTCATCTATGTCCACCAAGGAAGATATCTTCGATCCCGGAATTTCATGTAAAGGGAAATCTCGGTCTTCCACCGATGTAATAAATGGAAAATACTTTCGTTTTCTTGGTGCGAGTCTACCTCGAGTAGCTCAAAAGTTTGTCTTACCAATGGTCCCACCCTTCTATTTCTTCGAACTATTTTAGTTTTTGGCACATGTTGAAGAGGCGTTGATTTGTTTATCCAATGAAAACGAGGACGCCATCTTCGACCCCGGTATTTTGCATCATCAAAGGACTTAGTCCTTTATACCGGTTGCTTTTTGGGCTTTGATTACATGTAAGTCCCACCAAAAATGACCATACCATGATTATCCCTAAATGATCACATTTATGGGGATTCGAGTCGAGCTTTTGACTCGGTTATCAAAAACAAGGTGCCTCGTGGGGGAGTTCCCATGTTTATCCTTGTAAATATTTTTCTTTTTAATCTTAATGTGAGGGGATTTGTGCCCTTCCAACTCGTTGTCTCGTGGTTGTTTGTGATTGTGTTATCTAGATCATCATCATCACTATCGAAGCCTCTCGTGTTCGTTTCATTCGAGCTTCGATCATTTGCTTTGAAGGAATTTTTCACGAATCTACGACATATATCCTTATTCGTTCTAACAATAGTCTTTTAGCATAATTCATAAACAGCTTTAGATTATTTGTTTCTTACCCTTTCCATACTAGATCTTAAGCATTCGACTTTTCGTCTCTAGTATGGGGGTATTCCACCCTTAGACTTGAAACATTGAGGAAAATGTTTACTTTTAGTATGGGAGGGGGTGAATAGATACTTACCTTGCCCACGTCCTCGTGCACTCCAAAATTTATCGTTTTGTTTTTATTTGCAATAAGGCCAAAAATGGCCAAATTTTAAACTTTTCTCAGTTTTTCATAAGTGTTTTTGAGACACAAATGTATATTTTCCGTTGGGTAGAATAAGAGCTAATTTTTGACTTGATGGGCATTTGGAGCCCCTAACATTCCTTAACCCGCTAAATCAAGTTTTGCTAGACTTTTATATAGGGAACTTTAAAACGCGAAAGTCTTAATTCATACGAGTTAAGAACAAGAACTTTTCGCAAGTTCCTATAAATGATCCTAGAAAGTCATCTAGCATAGGAACTTTAAAACGCAAGATCTAAACTTATCCAAGTCTAAGAAATTACAAGATCCTATAGTGGCTTGAAAACCCAAAACTTCGATTTATTATAGTCCTAATGAAAGCTAATCTAAATTTAGCTTAATTTTGACTTGCATGGCTAAGTATTCACGAGTCTCTTTAATTAGAGGTCTTTATATAGTGAAGAACGAGAAATGATAGAGTTAGACAAGTGATCATGCTAAACGTAGAACACAAAAATTTTCTTTCAAAAACTCATGTGTTTTTAATTGTGGCTTTTTCTCCCATAAGATCAATGCATTAGGAAATAAATAATTGCAATAAATAAGGTCGTACGATTTAAAAGAATTACTTAGCTATTAGCCCAAGATCGTTTAAAAGTTGCTCGTTTTCGAATAGAGTTCATAGTCGAGGCATAACTTATTGAAGCGGGACGCGAAGATTAGCTGAGTCCAAAAAAAGGCCCTAACAAGGCATGATGACTCTATTTTGTTGCTAAAGATCCAAGATGATGTGAAGTATCATTATTCCAAAATCAATATGAAGGATCGAGACACACGACGAAAAGCAATATACTCTCATAAAGATCATAGAGAAAATCTATCCAAAAAGACCCTCAGAAGGTATGAGGATAAATATATCCAAGTCCGAAAAGGAGGCGGATCGTTGAATATCAAAATTCCAAATAAAGATTGAAGAAAAATGATGAAGTCGTGGTTCTATTTTGAAGAATCTCTCGAAAATGTCAAAGTGAAGAAATTCCATATATGAAGAGAAGACCATAATTTCAAGAACGTCTTTCCAAGATTTGAAGTATGAAGTACATGCCAAATATCGGTCCGAGAAAGGTCTCAAATCGCGAAAAGAGTTATGTTAAGATATGAACTTAAGGAGATTACGAGAAGCCGTTTTAAAAGATTTTGTCCTTTAGCTAAATATTAATTAAATCGTCCTACTTTATTTTCAGCCTTAATAAATATCGAAATAAGTCAATATGAATCACTTGTGATCCATGACAAATAGTTAAAAAAGTTTATAAACCTTTCATTTTCTTTAATAAATTAGGATTGCGGGGAGAAAAAGTATTACACAATTTTAATGCATGAGTAGTGTTAGCATTGTGACTTGTACCAACAATGATCTCGTTTTTGCAATTAGCATGGAATGTGTGACAATCAAGGATGACGAAATTTACTCTATGGAGCATTCACTTGTTTCTATTCATCGACCCTAAAAGTCACTTTCTTGATGAAAATCATACATAATGTCTCTAACACATCGTAGTAGTAGCATAGTTTGTTTTTCTTTCAATAAAGGTTCATAAAAATGAATTTTGGAGTTGCTACGATACTCTATTCTAGCATTGCATGAGGACACGGCAATGGTTTAGTATGGGGGAGTGATGAGATGGCAGTTATACATGATCTCATCGTTCTTTACGGGCTTTTAATGCATTAAAATGTCACAAAATACCATATATATTCTTGCTTTTGTGTTTATCTTTATTTTAGGTATGGATATCATGAAAAATACAAAAGATCACAAGTTACAAGGAAAAACGAACACGAGAAACGAAGACGCACAATGAACCGGGCCCTAATCATGAATTATCCAAGAAATACCCTTGAAGACTTGAAGAAATACAAGAATGATCCTCAAACATTGAAGAAATGACACTTAAAACCCTTGTGAATTCATAATTACAAGTTTGGTCCCTTAAGTTTGTCAAAATTTCAAAAAGGTCCTTCAACTTTGAAGAAATGGCAAGATTAGTCCCTCAACTATTCAAAATTGTCAATTATGGTCCCTCATGAACGCAAACATCTATTGAAGACCTTTGAAGATCAAAAATGTCTAAGATCAGCCCTTGAATTATGGAAAAATGGCAAAAATAACCCTTGAAATAATTTTGCCAAAGTTTTGGGGCAAAAGTGTGAAGAATGAAACTTGGAAACAAGTTTAGACGACTGAAAAACTTGATTTACATCTTTTCCCAAAGAACAAGGTCCATCCTGCCATTTTGAAAGTTTAAACTTAAACAAATGCACGCCAAACACTAATAACCCTTTAAACTCGGATCAAACTTATCACTGTTCACACGTATGAACCCAGAATTACTTTTTACAAATCAAGGGGTTAAATCAAATTACCTTGGCACACGTTTGATTCACCTCACCTGTAACATATCCCAACATTAAATCCCTCTTCTCCACTCACCAATGGACCCCACACCCAACCCCGTCCACCAATGAAAACTCAACTTCCTCTACAAGCAAATCCACGTGGCAAGATCAACGCTTTAGGGTCTTTGCTTGGCCCCAAAGGAAAAATGAACGTGTAGGATGCATTTGGATAGGTCAACAACACCAAACTCCTTCAAGCACTTCAGGGACATTTTTGGTATTTTCTAGCTTAGGGTTTCATGTAATCTTCATTCTAGTTGCCTATATAAAGATTCCTTAACCTGTGAGAGAGCGTTGTTCCAGTTTTACTCTTTAAAACTTGTAATTCCTTTTTGAATTTATAAAAGTTTTGTATTTTGAAAAATATTGTAATTCCTTTTTGTGATTTTGAAAGTTGGTGTGTTTTAAGAGTAGTTCTGAGTTCCATTGATTGTTATAAGTGTGCTGAGATCTTGTGGTTTAAGCACGTTTATGTTTGATTAGGTTTTCAAAGTTTCAAAAACTTGAAAATCATTATTCTGTTTTGGCTTATTACTTGTACTAATCCTTAGCCAAAAGCCTAAAGCTCCTTCAAGCTTGTTGACACCAAGCCTGTGAAGAGATTTAAGCTATTGGGTAAGCTGTTTGTTCACTTGTGTTGAAGAATCCAAAGTTTCAAAACCTGGTTCTTCTTTGAACACCAACAGGTTTTGAATCTGCCATTGAAGAACCTTGGTCTTGTTTTAGTTGTTGAACAAGGTCCAAGGAGCATTGCTGATCTCCCTAGGAAGTAAAGGGAGATAGGTATAGCCTCTTGGTTAAGTTTCCCCTAAAAATTTCATGTTTGTGCCTGTTTTGAATTTTGGACTGTGATTTTGTGTTCTTGTGTTTGAGGTTGTGATTTTTGTGTTTGAATCTGTTATTTGTCATCTAGGAAGTAAGTTTGAACAATAAAATCAGTAGGTTGTGTGTAGAAATCACAAGTTGTTTTGAAAAGTTGTGGATTAAGGTGTGTTTGGGATAACAGACTGAATTTGATTTGTGTGATTTTGAGTTTGTGCTTTGTGTTTCTTGGAGTTGGAACCTACCTCATAAGCATAAGTGGTTATTTATCTGCAAGCTTTGTGCATATAAACACCTAGAATCCATAATAGGCTCTAAAATCTTGAATACTTGATAAAATTGGTTGAGATTTGAAGGACACCTAGTTCTAATCATAGAATAGGGTTAACAAGTGATAAATCTAGGTTAATTACATCAGGGAAGAAGGATTTGAGTGTTGAAATTAGATCTTTGGTCATTTATATCAACAAAGTGTGCTATTGTTCTTGAAGTTCATATCAGCAAGTTGAATCTGCTTAGATCTTGTTCCATACTTTGATTCAGTGGTTGATTTAAGTTTCTTTGTGCTTATTAACAGTTTATATAGCTTGTGTATGCATCTGGTTCAATTTGGTGTGCTTATTCTTGCTCAAACTGCTTAAGTGTGCATAACATCTTATTTTCCAAGTCTGTGCCAGATCTGGTGATCTTTTGATTTTTCTGTGCTAATTGGTGATACTGAAGTGTGTTATTGTGCTTGATTGTGACTCCTTGTGATTAACTGATCACTTGGGTGCCCTTGTCTTCCAACAAATCATACAGAATCTCTTTAAAAACAAAGGTCAAATAGTCAAAGCAGTGGGAACCAGTTCCTACTGAAAGTTCCCCCTGCTAGTGTTAGTTGGTCATCAGCTTATCAATAACCTATTTGTTCATTCTGGAGCATTTGAGGAGTTGACTTTTAGGTTTGACTAGAAAACCAACTCAATTGACTTTTTCAGCCAACTTATTGCTCAATTCCAGCTTATTGGTTTTTCTTTTTGGATTTTTGTTGATTGATTTGGCTTATTGAAGTCATTTGTAACATTTTGCAAGTTGAATAGAGTCCTGAGGTGCCCTAGAACTCAAACCTGACTATTTTGTCTTTTAGTGGATTTATACTTGGCTTATTTCTGCCTTATTGAGTGTGCTTTTTCAAAATTTATTTTTACAGGTCTCTTTATAATCCCAAAAGAAGGTTGTGTGTCAAATTAGAGCTTATGGCATTGGCTTATTGCTTAATGGGCTTATTGGCCCAATAAGGATAAGTTGTTTGTTCATTAAGCTGTGATAAGCTCATTTTCAGCTTTTGGGCCTTCAGAGTTCTGTGTTTAGAATCAAATTTTGAGTCAGATAGGACTTTTCCAAGCTTATTGGGCCAAGTTTGACTTTTTGGGCCCATTAAGCCCATTTGAGTTGACTGTTTTGGGTTTTGGCCCATTTGAGGGCCCAATAGGGGTATTTTGGTCATTTCACTTTCATTTTCTGTTTATTTAGGTTAAAATAAGTTAG
Source organism: Glebionis coronaria (assembly GCA_025667525.1). NCBI lineage: Eukaryota > Viridiplantae > Streptophyta > Magnoliopsida > Asterales > Asteraceae > Glebionis > Glebionis coronaria. The sequence continues at coordinate 18,033,036 of CM046877.1, read as the reverse complement.
TTTGCAAGTTTTTAGAATTTTTTAGAATTTTTAGATTTTTAATATTATTTTAATATTATTTTATTATTATTTTTCAAATTTCACTTTTTAGCATTTTTATATTTTTCTTAGCTTTAATACATTATAATAGGATTTTTGCAACTCTTAGATTATTTTTATCATCATTTTCCTATTTTCTAGAATTATTTTAAGTTTTAATAGATTTTAATCATTTAAAATAGTTTTTAAATAGTTTTAATTAGTTTAAAATTTCATAAAAATAGTTTTTAGTCTTTTTAGTTTATTTTTGAGGTTTACCAACTTGAAAATCTTGGTTTGGACTTTTTATTTGTTAATTTTGATTTTTAGGGCTTTGATTAGCATTTAAAAATTAATATTTAGTTAAATAAAAGGTTTTGGCAAGTTTGGATTTTTTGTAAACCCTTAGTTTATTTTATTTGATTTTTGATAATTTTTTGGGAATTTTTAGAATTTATTTTTATTTTGGTCATTTTTACGTTTTTACGTTTTTTACGTCGTAGTATAATTTTCACGCATCCGTTCTTCCATTTTCTCATCCCCTTCTTCTTAATATTAATCTCAAATCCTTGACAAGTTAACCACACACATATACCTCCTTGGGAAACGAACTTTTTAACTTGGGTCATTAATACTTGGTTTTTCCTAAAATCTCGTATTTAATACTTTCCGCTTTTACGCCTTTTTCCTAAAGGGTGTAAGTTTACTCCAATCAAATACGTAAAAACATATTTCCAATAATCTCCCCCTAAGGGAGGTTGCTCCAAGAGACAAAGTTCTAAATAGTCTATATCTCGTGATCTATGCTAACTAAGATGTGACCGAGACTTTATTGGGAAAACGTATTTCCAACATTCTCCCCCTAAGGGAGGTCACATCTTTTTACAAAATCTTAAACCTAGCATCTATGCTTGAGTCTTCGATCTTATTTTTGTGAATATGCTTGATGTGATCTTTGACTTTAGTCTTGAGCATGTTTCCTTGCCTTGACCTTGTGCATTCATCACTTGTGATATTCGCCTCTTCGTGACTTCATGTTCCACATACTTATACCTTTATAATTCTTGAAAGCTTCAGAGTTTGATATAGCAGAAGACTTGACCTTCAGACTTTCTTGAATTCGTTGAAGTACTAAGTGTATGCAGTATAAGCATGTGGTGACGACTTCTTCTGGATTGTACACCGCAATGCCACCTTCTTGTTACACTGCATAAGACAGTTAGCAACAAAACATATACACGAATGAAATGGACTTGAACATTTCATTCTAATTCAGTAGCATTTTACCCCCGGTCGGTGAAGACCATTGGACGATATTAAATATCGTACTTGTGGCAGGTAGTTTCAATAAAGAACCTCCTTGACAAGATTTCGGGTAAAACCGTTCTCTTTACTCGACCGTCCAAAGCTGACTGCGAACGTAAAGAGTGAATCATTTGGATAAAATTATCCGTATGATTGAAGCCGTCAATTAATATACCTGGAACAAGTTTGATCCATTAAAGAATCGCACCATCGTTTCTTTCCAATTGTCACTAGCTTAGTTCATATAGAATCTTGCAAGTTACCTACCAAGTGTTGTTTGATGTTGACACTAGGAGGATTTACACTCGTCACTGTAAATACATAATAGTATTACTCTGAGTGTTCTGGCAAAGTCACTAAGATATTACGTAGAGGCCTGGAACGTGTTTAAATTAAGTTAAGAATTAAACCACTTTTGCTTTCCAGTTATCACAAGTTTGATTCATAAAGAATTGCACAAGCACCTACCATGAGTTTTTTGTCGTTCGCTCAAGAAGGATTTTCATCTTCATTGTAAATACTTTCGTATTACTCGGATGTTCAGGCAAGATCATGAAGATTTTGCGTAGGACTCTTAATATCTTTCTTAATTTTCACATTGTGTGAACAAGCAAGGAATAATGGAAGTGTGTCCTAATGAGATATTTGTTGATCTCAAATGGCTCTAGACTCGATCGTGCATTTTGGATTTTAGTGATCGGAGGCTGGAGAGGAGTGTCACCTTTTCAATATTAATTTATTCGGAGTGAATAAATCAATAGATAACGTGTTGATCTCCGTGTGATTAAAACAAATATCTTTTGAGAGATATCTGAGTTAGCTGGGATGGGTTGTGCATTGCATCACTGGGTCTATGATGTTTATCTTCAATATCGAGCATCATTAAAATGATCTCAATAGCATATGAATTGACCCGGTTTCTGCCTAAGTTGTAAGGAGGGCTACTTTCTTTACACCCTTTATCTTTACAATTCTTTTTCATTCTTCAACCCCTACAATGCTTACCAATACTTCATAACTAGCACCTTGTTGTGATTGTTCCAGTGCTAACTTAAGTACTTGGTCGGCATTCAGCTACGTTCACAATCTTTCTCCATCTTTCCTAAGGACTTCTATTTCTAGCTATGGAATGTCCTTGGGAAGATTCCTCCGGTTCTAGAGGAATCATTGGAATTTAACCTATCCTACCATCCTTATGTCACCACAATCGTCACCGTCGTGAATTAAGATGTTGTGGGTAAGTATACGTCACCATGAAATCCATTATCCAAATTCATTTTGCTCCCCCTTAACATATGCCACGATATTCGAAAACATTTCGCACATGTCGGGATGAGCCAGCACATTAAGTCAAACCATTGAGTCATATTAAATCACATTTTCTCCCCCATATTAAAAATATTAACCCAATCGATGTTTTTAATATCAATTGATTTAATGATGTTTTAAGAAAAAATTGGAAAGAAAAATGCAAATCCAATTAAGTCCAATTATCTTCATGATTTTTTAAAAGCTCCCCCTCAAATTAATAAGGGTGCACTTGATCGCAAATAATAATATTCACGAGCAAAGATCATATATAATAATGAATTCACGAGATTATAGTATACGAGTTAGGACCTGAAATGATGAGAACATCATGTGATAAGATCACGTGGTTCTTGTCTGCGAACCTTGTTCTTCCTCGTAACTTCTGAAATTATCTTCTCCTTTACACCACATGTACAATTGATATCGTTGTCTTGACACCAACTTGTGAACATTGGCACTTTCGGCATCGAAGAGTCTGAACGCTTGACAATTGCTCCCCCTCAATTGTTGACCCGTGTTCTACTTAAAGAGCTGTAGTCGTCGTTTGAGAAGTCGCATCGTCTAGTATGTAGATATCAATTGCAACAAACTTTAGATTGTGGAGTTGATAACTTCGGATTCTGGAGTCAAAGCTTTCCGGTGAAATGCTTGACTTCAATGTGAAAAGCGGGTTACTATCGGAAATAATAGCAAACCATATGGAGCATGTTTTAAATCATTTAAACTTCTGCTCGAACTTTATTTACAACCCCGTGTCATTATTGAATGACATTTCTATGATCGTAAATATTATCGATTCCAGAAGACATGCTCTTTTTATCAAAACATTTTTGAACACACAATTTTGAAAGATTTAGAAAAACCTTTTGAAAAATTCTTGAAAAATTGTGTTCAAAGTTTTGAAAACCAATTACTTGAGCTTAAGATGTTGAATATCTTACAAAAAGAGCTCAAGTCCGAGAAGTTGTTAACTTCTCGTTGTTAAGGATAAGTTACCATCGGCGATAAACTTTCCTTTTAACCGAGGAACGAGTTCTAAGCTGACATTTACTTAGAAATCATTTTCATGAGCTTGAAAACTTTGACTGTTTTAACGGAAAGCTCATGACCGAGAAGGGTTAATTTCTCGTTATGAGGAAAAGTTCTCTTATTTAAAAGATACACTTTCCTTTCTGTGCTTAAAACTTTGAATGTTTTAATACAAGCTCATGACCGAGAAAGGTTAATTTCTCGTTATGTGGATAAGTTATCATAAAAGATAATCTTTCCTTTATTTGAAGTTCGAGTTACAGTCTGACATTTAACTGTAAGTCATTGTGCATGAGCTTAAAAACTTCGAATGTTTTTAATATTAGCTCATGCCCGAGAAAAATTAATTTCTCGTTGTTAGGATAAGTTTATCATCAGCGATAAACTTTCCTTTCTTTGAAGATCGAGTTATAGTCTGTGATGTGACTATAAGTCCTTGTGCATGAGCTTAAAAAACTTTGAATGTTTTTTTTAATATTAGCTCATGCCCGAGAAAAATTAATTTCTCGTTGTAAGGATAAGTTTATCATCGGCGATAAACTTTGCTTTATTTGAAGTACGGGTCATCATTTGATATTTAATGATGAACCATTTATTGGTAAGCTTAACCGTGAATCCCCTGAGACACTTGTTTCTCCGATATCTGCTTCTTCAGTAGCCAAACTCTTAGAGTGTCCTTAGTTGAACGGTATACAATGATTGGACCGCTTCGTTCTTTTGGAAAATCAACTTTGGTACCTACATTCTCATTAGGAATTTGCATGCTTTGACCTGGGTTAGCGATATCTATCTTAGAAGCATGTGGGGGTTCACAGTTTTCTTTTCTTGTGCTAGAGGCGACCTGAGTAGATGATTTACTTGTCTTAGCTGGCAAACGTTTCCTTTTATAGAAAACCTTAAGTTCAGGCTTAAGTCATGTATCATCCTTTTCAATTTCCTCCCTAGCAGTCTTAGTAGAATCAGAGATTATCCTAGTTAAAGGGCACTCATTTCCTACAAGAGTGAAAGTTCTACCATTGGGGCGCCAAACTTTACCAATGGGTTTGATTTTAGCTATCCATTGGGATTTAAGTCTAGCACGGGAGTTCACCTCATTAAGTAATTTCTTGACACAAGAGTCATGATTTGCCGTAAAGACACATTTTCTACATGTTTTACAAGTAGCATATTTAATGTCCGAGTAATTCCTAGATGATGGATCGATGCTCCTAGGAGATGACATGCTACGGTTAGCAGTGTTGGGCAATCTAGAAGGCATCTGACTAGGTTTAACATTGCTATCTTTTACATGTGTCTTTTGCTTAGCTTCCCTAAGACCAGATTTATGGCAAACGTCATTTGAACTAGTTATAGACGTGGTCTTGGTATTTTTAGAGAAACTAGAGGCAATCATGTGATTAGGTCTTGCTAAAGCTGTTTTGGTCACATTGGGCCTAGTTGTTGGAGTGACTGATCTAGAAAGATGAACCAAATCAACTTGGGAGGCAAACCGCGGTCTCGAGGATTAAGGTCGCTCGGATCTAAATGCAGTAGGTTGTCTGACGAACGGTTGTTTGACGAACTGATTTGTAGGCGGTTTCCCCAAGATTGATGGTCTTTCAAGCCTAGTGTTCACACTAGTTCCTCTATTTTTCCTTAATTAAAACACAGCTATAGCAAACACCTTTTCCTGTACTTGAGCCTTTAAAGTCTCATTCTCTTTGAGTAATTCATCTTGGGATGCCAATTTAGATTCTAGCAACTTAATTTGTTTCAAAAGATTATCCTTTTCAGCTTTAGAATCTAGAACTTTTTGATCCAATTTTCGTTCAAGAACAACGTTAGACTTTTCAAGTTTTTCAAAGTATGTTTCAAATTTGTTATTTTTCTTCGAAAATTCAAGTTTGTCATCCTCAAAATCTTTTGATTGCTGAGCTACGATCGTTTTGAGCTCTTTAATCTTGGAATCGGAATCAGTTAACGAAGCAGTTATAAAGCATTTATCATGATGTACTATAGCATTCTGAACAATCTCTCCCCCATTATGACGCACATCGGATGAATCTAAAGTGGTAAAACTATCACCCTTTTCCATCCCATGTTTGTCATAATTAAGGTCGGAATGCTCAACATGCGGTAGTTCATCGGCATAGACATCATATACAACATTACATTGTACCATATTTGTAGGCTCATCGTCATGAACGGGTATGGTGTCATCATAAGAGATGTCTGTAACATTCCTTGACGCGTTGCTGATGTAATGCTTAACTGTTGATTTTATGTCCTTGCAATCTTTAGCCTCCAATGCGTCAATCGTATGACCATTTTCCTCTTGCATCGAAGATTCTTGCACTCCATTATCATACGCTTACTGAAGTTGAGATCATAAATCGAAGACGAGACTAATGTCATGAGTTTCAATATTGTATCACGGAAAACTCGAAGCTCGGTATGTGTATCTCGAAGAAATGATTGGCAAATCACTAAACTTTCAAGCTTGGCGATATTAAATTGGAGGAAAGGCGTGAGTTGGGTCACAAGAGCCTTATATGCAAGTACTGATGCTGAGTGATTAAAGTCTTTATTGTGGAGTTTCTCTGCTAGTTGGTTCAAGATGTTGAACAACGATTCCATGAATATATGACGATCTTGACCAAAGCGTGTCACAAATTCTCCCCCTCCTTGAATCCATGAAAGAGTCACAAGATGAGACTGAAGTAGTTGAAATGACGTGATGCCACTTCTTCTAGCGTTGTCTTGCATTTGATGCGATTCTCCCTCTTGAAATGTCGATTTCAACAATTCCATTGAATTTCGATGAACAAATAATTGTGGTCGGTGTTGATTTCGGGATGTTACAGTTCGTGAAGAAACTTAGAAATTGAAATTCACGGAATATGACAAAACCAACGAAAGATCCGTAAATAATTCTTAAAAAAAATAAAAAAATCCTCGATGGATGATATAACTCTTTTTTCGGCTCAATAACTATTGTCAACTCAAACGTTGATAAAACAGACCGGAATCCAATTCAAACTCGGCTCACTCCAAAAAGAAAGTCTGTAAACTAATTAATTCAACCTTTGGTTAATATAGGGAGCGGCCTGCCGACTTATATCCAAAACATACTAACTTTGGTTAATAAAAATAAAAAAAAAGAAAATAAGAAATAAAATAAAGAATATTAAACGATACTAAACGAACAACGTATTCCTTTTTCGAAAACCTTTAGCAAATATACGAATAGTTACGTCACAACGTGTAGCAATTCACCCCGCCCCCTCACAAAAACTATAGACTAAGGGGGTGTTTGATAACCACTTAATTTAATGATCCAGAGGTTGCCTTTGATTCGGTCAGCATGTTACTCGTTTGGTAAAAAAAACACTCCGGTGACTCATTCTATTTGGTATGTACCATTTTGCATGGGAGGAGATGAAAAATCATTCAGCGTAAGACAAATCACTTATGTATCCTTGCATTTAATAATTAATATTAATATTAATTCCTTATGTTACCTACTGTATTTGCTTAACACGTATTCATCAGTCACAATTGTGATAGGTTTTTTAATTTTTAATTGTAAAATCTAGATTGATTTGATACATTGTATTATTAATAAAAAAAAATATTGAGATTGGATCATCGACGGTAACCTAACAAGATTTTTTTTAAAAGAAGGCTATATTTCATTATCTAAGGACATAAGCTTATATTCGTAATGAAAATGAGTAAATGCCAATACAAAGAAATTATGTAATAGTGGTTAAGATTTTATTTTATTTATTTGTTTATTTTTTTAATGTTAAATTTACAATATAGTTTTGTTTAGACATATATTATATTATTACACACAAGGTTAAAATAGTAATATAATATCATTCAGTTTATAAATCGCAAATTTTACCAAACAGTTTATTTCTTTCAGTAGCAAATTGATACAGAGCTGAAGAATCATTCAGATCACTAAGTGATTCAGCGCTAAATCGACTTTTTTTATCAAACAGCCCCTAAGAATGATAAGAACCACACGTGGCCTGTGTGGATTATGATAAATAACCAAAGGGATAAAAAATACGCGTCCTACTCTTAAATGTGTACTATGAGTATATAATAATACTCATTTTAGAGTGACCATGATGCAACTTCTGTTTATTCTAGATTACTGCGCCCCCCTTGTCTCTTACATATTCACAGCTACTTTCTTTCATTCAATATACGCAACCCCCAAAACTTAGTAAACTCTGTCCCCTTTACTGTTTCTCTCCCGCACAGATAAACATAACACTCCTCTCTCGTATCTACCAAAAACAAATCTCCTCACAAATCTATCTCACTTATATTTGATGCAGCCACCAACCTCTAAACAAATCTCCACACGAAGCTCAAACCAAATCATAATCTCAAACCAATAATCTATCAGTCACATGATATCTTCTCATCTTGATCTAAAAACAGCTTAATCAAAACGCATCTCCTTAGAAACCAATCTTATCATAACCTTCGCAATCGGATTACCCACTATCGAATTATGAACGAATATATATTCAAGTCTCTGAGTATTACAGCTTCAAGATCTTTTTCAGAAAGATCTCAGGTAGGTATCTGAGTCGCGTTTGTGTTTGTGTTATGATTTAGATTATTGAGTCAAGATCGATGATGGTGTGGTGATTGAGATCTTGTTTATTGTCAATGGGTGGAGTCTGTTTTTGATGTTCGAGGATGAGTGTGTTTTGTATGAGTTGTGAGTTGAGTCGAAAATGAGTCTTGTTTTGGGGATGATGGTGTAAGAGTCTGATGTGCTGAAATTTTGAAGTCGAGAGGTCTGTTTTGGTTTGTCAGGTTGAGGTCGAGTCTGTCGAGTGTATGTGTGCGAGTCTTGTCGAAGCTGTGGGAGTCGAGGGTGGGTGTGGTGGTGGGGTGAAGAATCGAGTCGAGTGTTGGTCTGATGAGTTGAATGTTGAGGTTGTTGTTTGTGTGAGTGCGAGTTTGTGAGTTCCGTTATGTTTGAATCGAGTTTTGAAACGCTTTCGTTCGGGAAAACATATGTTCGTTCGGTAAAGTTTTGCTCGTTCGGGAAATCGCTCGTTCGGGAAATCGCTCGTTCGGGAAATCGCTCATTCGGGGAAACGCTCGTTCGGTAAACACGTTGGTTCGGTAAAAAAACCTTGGTTCGGAATAACCCCTTGATTCGGTAAAATATCTTTGTTCGGAATAACACCTTGGTTCGGTAAACAAGCTTGGTTCGGGTAAACAAGCTTGGTTCGGAATAACTTGACTTGTTCGGTAAAACACTTTGGTTCGGAAAATGTTGTTGGTTCGGAAAACACCTGATTCGGAAAAACTAAAACTGGTTCGGGATTTTATATGATTCGTGAATTATTGTGTCGACAGGGTTGATTGTTTAAGAGAGGAGTGACTATCAATAAAATTAAAAAAAAATAAAATTAAAAATATAAAATACTTAAAAACTCAAAATTAAAAATACTTAAAAAAATAAAATTGACTATCAATTAAAAATAAAGTTAAAAAGATAAAATTAAAAGTTCAATCAAAAATTTTCAATCAAAAATTCAATAATAAAAAAAATAAAACGTGGTTTTCAATCAAAAATTTAAAATTAAAAGGATAAAATTAAAAAATTTTGACTATCAATTGAATAATGTGGAAAATCAACCCGCAAGATTTGTAAAAACACCAACTTTTTCAAGATGAATATATATATATAAAAAATTCGTGATATATATACAATAAGTAAATCCAAAGATTTGACTATCAATTTAAAGCATAAAAACACAAACTTTTTCAAGATTTAAGCTTGATTAAATCAAACCCAAAATCAGTCAAAACAAAAATAAGAATAAACCAATCTAACCTTAGCTCTTGATACCAATTGTAGGTCTACGTAAATCTTGGCCTATTCTACATGATTGATTAGATGGATTGATTAATAATATAAAAGATAGATGAAGGAGATGAGGGTGTAGAGAGAGAAAGGAGAGAAGAGAGAAGTAGAGAGAGAAAGTGAAATATGTTAGAATGATGAATAATGAAAAGATTCCCCTTCCTAACATGATAGGAAGGGTTATATAGCCCACCCTACATGTGGGCTTGATGGGCTATATGTTTACTAACTAGATCACGAGCCCATTACATTAATATATCGTTGGAGCGACCGATCCTTTATAAATACGTAAAAACGTATTTCCAACAATCTCCCCCTAAGGGAGGTTGCTCCAAGAGACAAAGTTCTAAATAGTCTATATCTCGTGATCTATGCTAACTAAGATGTGACCGAGACTTTATTGGGAAAACGTATTTCCAACACTAAGTGTATATTAAACTCTCACGCATGTATCCCCCTTGGGCCTCAAGTTTGCCCTAACGATAGCTAGTCGTTATAGGACGGGAGGAGGTCGGTCCTCCCGAATAGTACTATTCCATGTATAAGCGCCTACCATAACTCGGTAGCTAACAGTCATGATATAATTGGGACTTTCATTTAGCGAAATAACAAACCTATAATAATCAAGGCAACTAGTATACATCGGGTCCCTTGTGTTCTATTTTTTAAAAATAAGCATGTTATCCCCCTCGCGGGTTTTAAAATCATTTACAAGATAGTATAAAAGCGAGGCTATAGACTCACCTTAGTAGAAGAGTAGTAGCAAGACGATCGTCGACGATGGATGATGCCCGTTAAACACGAAAACCGCAACCTACCACATAAGTCACGCTCGTTAATAATTGACTCAAGTATATTTCATACTTAATAACATAAAACTCAAAATTACAAAACCAAGACAACTCAAAAGATCAACAAGCAAGTGATACTATTATATCTTTCTACATATACTAGTTTTCCAAACTAGCACCTCCGATATTGATTCATCTCAAGATGCCAAATCAACACGGGTCAAGTACCCAACACGGGTATTCAATCTCAGAATATACACTCAAGCCTAACACTTATAACCTTCGGGAATTTCAGAAGCTAATAGGTTAGCCTTTCGCCTCAAACTATGACGCGAGGTTAAATACCTCCCAAAAATACTCAGCCGGTACTTACCAAAAGTACATGCTGATTTACCATACCTAAACAACTCCGTTTTCAACGAAACTTGGTGACGACCTCAATTATAATATGTATAAGACTCAGTTAAAAATTCATCCAATGATTCACATTTTAAAACCACCCGCTCGACACATCTCTAGACTATAAAAACCGGAATGTTTTACACACTTGACTCGTAAAACCATTTTGACCATTCTAACCCATCCCGTTTACAAAACTAACACTCGGGTTTGAAAATAGACTCACAACCTGAGTTTTAGAGACTTACAACAGCCCTTGACACTTTTTAAAACTAATTCTATTGTCCCCGAGATTCGATCCAAATATCGACAACAATTACATATTGTGCCGATACTCGTCTCCCGGTGCACGAATAATCAAACTATCATAGCTTTTGATCCGTAATGAGTTAGAAGCTCATTCAAGCGCCAAAACAAGCGTCTTGAAGATTACTACAACTATATCACATCATCTCTCAGCCTATATTAACTCAAACCCACAAATTTATTTAACAAATAATCTGCCTAAAATACCCTTTCCAAAATGACTTAATTTTCCATTTTCACCAACATTCATCATCATCCATCTCATTCTAACACCTAATCTATCAATCTTAATATCAAAAACAGCCCCTAACACCACTTGATTATCCTAGAATTCACTTGGTTAAAATAATACATGCATGCACTCAAAATTTTAAATATAATATTAATAACACCATCATAGAACCATAAAAATGAATCAAAACAAATGTTCATCATGAAATTTTCTTAAAATTTGAAAGTGAATGCATGTGAAAGATTTTTAGATCAAATCACAAGATTGAAACTAAGATGAGACTTACTTTATTTTCTTAAGATTCAAGCTCAAAAGTTAAAAATCAAGGTGTTTGTGTGTGGAGGGGGTCACGGCTACACAAGAACAAAGAGAGAGAGATGAGAAAATTTGGCTAGTGGAAGTTTGTATGTGTTTTTCTTATAGAATTTTCCTTTTATATAGTAGTAAATGAGGGTAGTTTTTGCCAATTGTTGATTCTTTTGGACTAAAGTGTAAAACACTAGTTAAAAAGCGGGAAATGACTATTAGTCAATTTTACAAATATTTACGGGTCTCAAGTTTCATAAAAATACTTCTCAAAAGTTAAAACGCACACCAAAATTAATGATAATATAGTCCCGGTACGACTTAATACGCAATTAAATTAAAAACGTCAAAAATATCAAACATCGAATCAATCGATAATATAATATAAAAATTAGGGCATCCGTCGATATCGCTTTCACAGGTAGTCCTCGTTACTCGTCAAAACGTAAAAATAAGACGTTCAACGTCGGTTTTAACTTAAACCGTCAAACATAATAGTATTCAAACTCATTAAAATATTAAAATAATCGTTAAATATAATTAAATAATGACCTGAAATTTCCAGATTGTCACATTAGATGTTCAATAATTATTTTATAAATAATAAGAATTATTATTATTATTTTATAACTAATTATTTTATAAATAATGATAATTATTATTATTATTTTATAACGTATCCCCGGTGAAATTTGCACTTATCCTTGGCGACATGTCGCTAGGGATAGTTTCCAGGGCGACGCGTCGCCAGGGAAGGTTTGAGAAAAACGACAAAAAAGATTAGGTACGTGAATATGCGTTTAAAAGTCAAAAGTGTCCCCGGAGACATTTCACCAGGGAAAATTTGTCACATCCCTCCAAAAATTTTCATTCACGCGTGCTTTTGGCTAGACGACAAAAGTGAAAAGTATCCCCGGCGACATGTCGCCGGGGAAAAATAGACCTTTTTGACCAGATCTTCACTTTTTTTATAACCCTTTTTTCTTATCCAAAAAAACCCCATTCGATCGCTGCTGCTATATCACCACTCACCACCATCACCTCCACACCCTTTGCTACTGGTGCTATATCACCACCACCACCACTCACCACCACACTCACCACCACTCTTCGCTGCTGCTATACCCCGCCATCTCCATTCGCCAGCACCACCACAACCGCCATCTACATTCACCAGCACCACCACCACCGCCATCTATATTAAGGTTTTTTTATATAATTTATATTGTAATTGATAGTTTAAGTTTTTTTTATATAATTTTTTTTATAATTTATATTGTAATTGATTTTTTATATAACTTTTATTATAATTGATAGTATATTTGGTTTTGTTTTACATATCCGGTCACCGCAGCCAAGTCCCGACCGTAGCCGAGCCCGACCACAGCCGAGACCCGACCGCAGCCGTGCCCCGACCACAGCCGCGCCCCGACCACAGCCGATACCCGATGACTCTTTAACGGTATGTTTTTTAATTTTTAATTGTAACTAAAAATACATATTGTTTTTTGTTTAGTTTTCTTATAGATTCCCCAGGGACATGTCATCGAGGATGTCTAAACTTGTTAATTTTTGTTAAACGTAAATCCAAACACTCATTATGTTACCTATTTCATGAGAATAAATTATAATAAGCTTTTTTAGATAAGCTGATTTCAAACAGGTTATCCTGATAAGCTGATCATAATAAACTGTTTGATAACAGCTCATCCTGATAAGCTTATCAGGATAAGCTGTTTGATAACAGCTTATCCTGATAAGCTTATCAGAATAACCTGTTTGAAAACAGCTTATCCTGATAAGCTTATCAGAATAAACTGTTTGATAACAGCTTATCCTGATAAGCTTATCAGAATAAGCTGTTTAAAAACAGCTTATTCTGATAAGCTTATCGGGATAAGCTGTTTTCAAACAGCTTATTCTGATAAGCTTATCAGAATAAGCTATTTTTATTATATGATATAAATGTTTTATTGAACTAAACCTTAGGAATGTTTTAGGATTTTAGCGATTAATTTCGGAAAATTCCCGTCTGAAATTGATCAACCTATAGAAAACCCGTCCGAAGTTAATTTATTAGGAATTAACTTCGGAAAGTCCCTTGTTTGGGACTGCTTTTTGAATGTTTTGTCTCATTTAGGATATGAATGCGTATAACCGATTTACTATTTGAGATGATTTCGACAGTGTTTCTCCTTTACTCCTACGAATATGTCTTTAAACACATATTTGGGGAGTTGAGGGGAAATGCTGCCGAAATTTTCTCAAATAGTAAATCGGTTATACGCATTCATATATGAGACGAAACATTCAAAGGGTGGGTTAGGAATTCCTTCCATACTTGCACTAGGTGAACATACTATTTTCTATACTTGATAATTATATCTTTTATAAATAGTATTATATAATTATATACTTTATAAATAATATATATATTTTTTATAATAATTTTTTATAATTTGATATAATACATATTATTATTTATGATATATATAATAATAAGTTTTTTAAATTCCTTGTTTTAATTAAGTTGCATATAATAACTAAATGTATCGTAAAAGCACAGTTATGGTACTCATTGATAAGAGTTGGACACGGTTAGCGCGTCATGAGCCAGAATTTATACTGGGTCTTACCACTTTTGTCAAGCATTCTAGGAAGTTTGTGAATAGTTTGAATCAGATAACATGTCCATGCAAGTCTTGTCGAACAAGACTCCCGGTACATATTGACCTTCTTTCAAACCACGTTATGAAATCTGGGTTTGACCACAGTTATACAACATGGGTACACCATGGTGAACCGGCTCCTCCAACACCTACACCTCCTCCATCACCACCGCCACCACTGCCAATAATAGATAACACAAGACAACCTTTGATTAGTGACATGACATCATTACTTGATGATCTTACCTATATTCCTCCAGACTATATTCCTCCTCCACCTCCTCCCAACTCAAGTAACAGACCGACTCAAGCTAACGAGTTTGAAGAGTTATATCGTAGTGCCAATGAGCAGTTGTACCCTGGTTGTGTAGAAGCGACTCGATTAGACTTTATGGCAAAGTTTACACATTATAAGGCCAAAGGTAAAATCACTGATACCATATTCAATGATATTCTAAAGTTTTTGCAAACTATCTTTCCCCCAAGCAGAGGATTCAAGCTCCCACCGTCATACTATGCAATAAAGAAGACATTTAAAACGATCGGGTTAGGGTACGATTCAATACATGCTTGTGAACACGATTGCTCCTTATTTAGGGAAGGATACGCCGATTTGGATTTCTGTCCGGTGTGTAATACAAGTAGATGGAAAGACACTAACACGCCAGGGAAGAAAGTTCCTAAGAAGGTGTTGCGTTACTTTCCGATCATTCCTAGACTAAAACGTTTGTACAAGTCTAGTAAAAGTGCAAAGGATATGATTTGGCATGCTACTGGAAAGTGTACGGAGCCCGATAAGATTCAACATCCGTGTGATGGTGCAACTTGGATGAAATTTGATGCAAAGTATACTGATTTTGCAGCAGAACCAAGAACTGTTCGATTAGGGTTGGTTGATGATGGTTTCTATCCATTCGGCAACCTTAGTCAGACTTACAGCATGTGGCCGGTGATATTGACATCATACAACCTGCATCTATGGTTGTGTATGAAAGAGAGTTCTTTAATGCCGATGCTGTTAATTCCTGGCCCTGAATCCCCGGGCAAGCTCATTGATGTCTACTTGATACCTTTAATTGATGATCTAAAAATTTTATGGGATGGTGTCAGTACTATAGACCAAGCCAAAGGCGAGGCATTCACCATGAGAGCGATGCTTTAATGGACCATCAATGATTTTCCGGCTCAAAGTAGTTTGTCTGGGTATAGTGGGCAAGGTTACAAGGCTTGCCCTACATGTAATGACGACACTCCATCTCTTCATGTGGCAGACAAAATAGTTTATGTTGGCCACATAAGATTCTTACCGCACCGCCATAAATTCAGGACTTCACGTGAATTCAATGGTAAACCCGAACACAAGCCCCGTCCTTTAACATTTACCATGAACCAGATTAACGATCAACATGCGTCACTGCCAAATCGACTTCCAGGTAAACATAATAATTATGGGGGTGTGAAGATAACACGCAATTTTCGTCTTGAGCCTAACTGGTTTAAACGGTCTATTTTTTACGAGCTTGAGTATTGGCCTTTTCTTTCACTAAGACACAATTTAGACATCATGCATATCGAAACAAATGTGTTGTAGGCCATCCTAAACATTTTGTTGATGAATGAAAAATCTAAAGACACTGTCAAGGCAAGACAATACTTGGAAAAGTTGGGCATTCGAAAAAGCTTGTGGCTCACCCAAAATAAAAACGGGAAGTGCAAGAAGCCTCAGGCTTCGTATTCCTTCACACCAAAGAATAGGAAAAAGTTTTGTCAGTACATCAAAAGTGTTAAACTACCAGATGGGTTCGGATCCAACTTCAAGCACAAAGTGACCGATAACGATACCAATATAACGGGCATGAAGTCTCATGACTGTCATATAATGATGCAACGTTTACTTCCTTTCGCACTTCAGGAATACTTGTCTGATAAGATTGCAAGACCACTGATCGACCTATGTAACTTGTTTAAGCAAATTTGCTCTGCAACTTTAATGGTGGATGACATGTTGAATGCTGTAAAGAAGGTGGTTGACATTTTGTGCGATCTTGAGCTCATATTTCCTCCTGATTTCTTTGACATTATGGTGTTCCTATCCGCCCCTGGTGGATGTATCCATTTAAAGGATACATGAAAGAGCTAAAAGGTTATGTACGAAATAAAGCTAAGCCAGAAGGTTCGATTGCGGAGGGTTATGTTGCACAAGAAGCATTGACTTTCTGTTCTAAGTATTTTCGGGATGATGTTACCACTAAACTTAATCGTCTCTACCGTAATGTGGACCCCCTCCCCTAACGTGTCAGTTTCAGGTGTTCCGATCGGTATGTAACCCGATTGGGAAAAAGTCGTTTATTCTGTTCCCTTATCAAGAGTTCAAGAAAGTGGAATGGTATGTACTAAACAACAGTCCTGAAATCGACAAGTACATTTCCGAGTTCAAGAGGTACGCGTATTTAATTTTATTTTGAAACTTCTTTTTCTTAACAATAACGACTTATTCTAATACCGTGAACGTTTTTCATATTATATCCTGGAAAAGACACGAAAAAAGAATTCCCCGCCTAGTTTGGGATGAAGGTAAACTTAGAATTATCTTGTGTACTTACCTGTAAAAAATAATATTATTATAAATAGTTTTATGTATCTAATCCTTTATTACTCATAGATCAGTCAACGTCACGTAGACAATGACGAAGACCCAGAGGTTATCAGAACCCGCGAGTTATTCGCTTTGGCTTATGGACCATCACCGAATCCAATCTCACTAAACTCTTGCGTAGTCTACGGTGTGAGGTATGGCGTGCACAGTCGCGATGAACGTCGTATAACTCAAAACAGCGGCATTTGTGCGCCTGGCCCTAACAACACAATGGCTTATGGTCAGCTTCAACAGATCCTAGTGTTTCGTTATTTGTCGTTCAGTGTTGTGTTGTTCCGAGTTAAGTGGTTCGACACTCGCCCCACATTACGTAAACAACGTATTATCTATAGAAACAACATGACACAACTCACCGACAAAAGAGCTGAGTGGTGGAAAGATGATCAATACATCCTCGCAACACAAGTCATACAAGTCTTCTACATTGAAGATAAGAACAAACCCAACTGGAGGGTCATTGAACATGTTAATGTCGTTCCTGATATTATACATTTCGAAAACTCATCTGATCTACCAATGTCCACTGATTTGAATGAATTGGGTGATGTGACCTTGCATATAGATGGCAAGTCAACAGAGGTTGATGCACCGCCAAATATCATTGATGTTGATGACGAAGACGATGGTATTACTGATGATGAAGACGTCCCACATGATTTAAGTGATGAAGAACGTGTGAATGATGATGATGGTGAAGACAAAGTTTATTCCAGTGAAGAAGAAGAGTGACCTTTAGTTGTAACTTGTAAAAGACACTTATTTGTTTCAATGAATGAATCTAATTATTGTGGATTGTTTAAATGTCTATATTTAGTTAGATGTGTTGTATTTGGATTTGTGCATGCTTATATTATCTTGTTCATGAATTTGTCTATGTTATGCTAATTGTACTTGTATAGATGTCAGCAGATGTTGCACGATCACACGGTGGTGACGGTGGTGGTGAGGATGAACCTCCTACGCCAAACATCCGCAGCGGTTGCCTCGCCTTATTTAGAAATAAAGGTAAGAATATTTGGATTATTGTAACACAATCATAAATTTGGTGCATATATATATATATGTTGCTTGCCTTGAATTTTTATGACTTTGTCACTCACTTGATTTTTGCAGGAAAAGGCAAAAGAAAAGAAAATTTGGGCGGCAGAGAGGCCGATAGAAAGACTCAGGGCATTACCTGATGTCTCGATTTGTTGAGCGAAGTTGACTTGCATGGCCCAGTTCCGATAAATTTTGAGGGACAACCACCCTCTTTCCAGCCTCTCGGCGCGCATTCTCAACAGTTTTCTAATTACATCAGGGATTCTATCAGGAGGCACGTGCCATTGTACTACCCAAGTTGGAGTGATGTCCCTAGACAGATCGAGACGAGCGTTTGGGCGGACATAGAGGTCAGTTATCATTTTTATGTTTATAACATTATTGTGTTTATTTATTTAATGGTGTATATATTTAAATAAATTTGTTTATTTATTTATATCATATAAATAAATAACAAATTTAAATAAATATACAAATTGTATCTTATTTATTTATATCATATAATTTTTTTTAAATAAATATAATTTTTTTTAAATAAATATAACAAATTTTAAATAAATATGAATTTTTTTAAATAAATATATATTTGATGAGAATAAGGTTATAAGCTTTTTTGGATAAGCTGTTTTTAAACAGCTTATCCTGATAAGCTTATCAGAACAAGCTGTTTGAATACAGCTTATCTTGATAAGCTTATCAGAACAAGCTGTGTGAAAACAACTTGTTCTGATATGCTTATCAGGATAAGCTGTTTTCAAACAGCTTGTTCTGATAAGCTTATCAGGATAAGCTATTTTCAAACAGCTTGTCCTGATAAGCTTATCAGAACAAGTTGTTTTCAAAAAGCTTATGCTTATCAAGATAAGTTGTTCTTATTATAAATATTTAAATAAACATATAAGCCATTAAATAAATAAAGAAAATAATGTATAAATTATATCTCTAACTCTAACTCTATGTTTGTTTTATTTGTTGTATATGAATGCAGTCTTAGTTTAATCTGACACCCCACAAGAGTGATGCTAAGACATGGGAGGGTGTAGGTGGCGGCATCAATCATATGCTTTAAAAGACTTACAATTCGAGAAAAAATACGTGCAAGACAAAGCATTGGCGCCGAGACATCGATATCGGTACGGTAGACATAGACAGAGTCTGCAGGGGCGTCATGAGCCAGAATTTATACTAGGTCTTACCACTTTTGTCAAGCATTCTAGGAAGTTTGTGAATAGTTTCAATCAGATAACATGTTCATGCAAGTCTTGTCGAACAAGACTTCCGGTACATATCGACCTTCTTTCGAACCACGTTATGAAATCTGGGTTTGACCACAGTCATACAACATGGGTACACCATGGTGAACCGTCTCCTCCTATACCTACACCTCCTCCATCACCACCGCCACCACTACCAATAATAGATAACACAAGACAACCTTTGATTAGTGACATGAAATCGTTACTTGATAATGTTACCTATATTCCTCCGGACTATATTCCTCCTCCACCTCCTCCCAACTCAAGTAACAGACCGACTCAAGCTAACGAGTTTGAAGAGTTATATCGCAGTGCCAATGAGCAGTTGTACCCTGGTTTTGTAGAAGCGACTTGATTAGACTTTATGGCAAAGTTTACACATTATAAGGCCAAAGGTAAAATCACCGATACCATATTCAATGATATTCTAAAGTTTTTGCAAACTATCTTTCTCCCAAGTAGAGGATTCAAGCTCCCACCATCATACTATGCAATAAAGAGGACATTTAAAACAATCGGGTTAGGGTACGATTCAATACATGCTTGTGAACAAGATTGCTCCTTATTTCGGGAAGGATACGCTGATTTGGATTTATGTCCGATGTGTAATACAAGTAGATGGAAAGACACTAACACGCCAGAGACGAAAGTTCCTAAGAAGGTGTTGCGTTACTTTCCGATCATTCCTAGACTAAAACGTTTGTACAAGTCTAGTAAAAGTACAAAGGATATGATTTGGCATGCTACTGGAAAGTGTACGGAGCCCGGTAAGATGCAACACCCGTGTGATGGTGCAACTTGGAAGAAATTTGATGCAAAGTATACTGATTTTGCAGCAGAACCAAGAAATGTTCGATTAGGGTTGGCTGTTGATGGTTTCAATCCATTCGGCAACCTTAGTCAGACTTACAGCATGTGGCCGGTGATATTGACAACATACAACATGCATCCGTGTTTGTGTATGAAAGAGAGTTCTTTAATGTTGACGCTGTTAATTCCTGGCCCTGAATTCCCCGGGCAAGGACATTGATGTCTACTTGATACCTTTAATTGATGATCTAAAAATTTTATGGGATGGTGTCAGTACTATAGACCAAGCCAAAGGCGAAGCATTCACCATGAGAGCGATACTTTTATGGACCATAATTGATTTTCCGGCTTGAAGTAGTTTGTCTGGGTATAGTGGACAAGGTTACAAGGCTTGCCCTACATGTAATGACGACACTCCATCTCTTCATGTGGCAGACAAAATAGTTTATGTTGGCCACAGAAGATTCTTACCGCCCCGCCATAAATTCAGGACTTCACGTGAATTCAATGGTAAACCCGAACACAAGCCCCGTCCTAGAACATTTACCATGGACCAGATTAACGATCAACATGCGTCACTGTTAAATCGACTGCCAGGTAAACATAAGAATTATGGGGGTGTGAAGATAACACGCAATTTTCGTCTTGATCCTAACTGGTCTAAACGGTCTATTTTTTACGAGCTTGCGTATTGGCCTTTTCTTTCACTAAGACATAATTTCGACATCATGCATATTGAAAAAAATGTGTTGTAGGCCATCCTGAATATTTTGTTGATGAATGAAAAATCTAAAGACATTGTCAAGGCAAGACAATACTTGGAAAAGTTGGGCATTAGAAAAAGCTTGTGGCTCATACAAAATAAAAACGGGAAGTGAAAGAAGCCTCAGGCTTCGTATTCCTTCACACCAAAGAACAGGAAAAATTTGTCAGTACATCAAAAGTGTTAAACTACCAGATGGGTTCAGATCCAACTTCAAGCACAAAGTGACCGATAATAATACCAATATAAAGAGCAAGAAGTCTCATGACTGTCATATAATGATGCAATGTTTACTTCCTTTCGCACTTCAGGAATACTTGCCTGATAAGATTGCAAGACCACTGATCGACCTATGTAACTTGTTTAAGCAACTCTGCTATGCAACTTTAATGGTGGATGACATGTTGAATGCTGTAAAGAAGGTGGTTGACATTTTGTGCGATCTTGAGCTTATATATCCTCCTGATTTCTTTGACATTATGGATCACTTGGTTATCCATTTACCTGATGAGGCCATTGAAGGTGGTCCTATCCGCCCCCGGTGGATGTATCCATTTAAAAGATACATGAAAGAGCTAAAAGGTTATGTACGAAATAAAGCTAAGCCAGAAGGTTCGATTGCGGAGGGTTATGTTGCACAAGAAGCATTGACTTTCTGTTCAAAGTATTTTCGGGATGATGTTACCACTAAACTTAATCGTCTCTACCGTAATGTGGACCCCCCTCCCCCAATGTGTCAGTTTCAGGTGTTCCGATCGGTATGTAACCCGATTGGGAAAAAGTCGTTTATTCTGTTCCCTTATCAAGAGTTCAAGAAAGTGGAATGGTATGTACTAAACAATAGTCCTAAACTCGACAAGTACATTTCCGAGTTCAAGAGGTAAGCGTTTTTTATTTTATTTTGAAACTTCTTTTTCATAACAATAACGAGTTATTCTAATACCCTGGACGTTTTTCAGATTATATCCTGGAAAAGACACGAAAAAAGAATTCCCCGCCTAGTTTGGGATGAAGGTAAACTTAGAATTATCTTGTGTACTTACCTGTAAAAAATAATATTATTATAAATAGTTTTATGTATCTAATCCTTTATTCCTCATAGATCCGTCAACGTCACTTAGACAATGTCGAAGACCCAGAGGTTATCAGAACCCGCGAGTTATTCGCTTTGGCTTGTGGACCATCACCGAATCCAATCTCACTAAACTCTTGCGTAGTCCACGATGTGAGGTATGTCTTGCACAGTCGCGATGAACGTCGTACAACTCAAAACAACGACATTTGTGCGCCTGGCCCTAACAATATAATGGCTTATGGTCAGCTTCAACAGATCCTCGTGTTTCATTATTTGTCGTTCAGTGTCGTGTTGTTCCGAGTTAAGTGGTTCGACACTCGCCCCACATTACGTAAACAACGTATTATCTATAGAAACAACATGACACAACTCACCGACACAAGAGCTGAGTGGTGGAAAGATGATCAATACATTCTCGCAACACAAGTCAAACAAGTCTTCTACATTGAAGATAAGAACAAACCCAACTGGAGGGTCGTTGAACATGTTAATGTCGTTCCTGATATTATACATTTCGACAACTCATCTGATCTACCTCTTTCCACTAATTTGAATGAATTGGGTGATGTGACCTTTCATATAGATGGCCAGTCAACGGAGGTTAATGCACCGCCAAATATCATTGATGTTGATGACGAAGATGATGGTATTACTGATGATGAAGAAGTCCCTCATGATTTAAGTGATGAAGAACATGTGAATGATGATGATGGTGAAGACAAAGTTTATTCCAGTGAAGAAGAAGATTGACCTTTAGTTGTAACTTGCAAAAGATACTTATTTGTTTGAATGAATGAATCTAATTGTTGTAGATTGTTTAAATGTCTATATTTAGTTAGATGTGTTGTATTTAGATTTGTGCATGCTTATATTATTTTGTTCATGAATTTGTCTATGTTATGCTAATTGTACTTGTATAGATGTCAGCAGATGTTGCACGATCACACGGTGGTGACGGTGGTGGTGAGGATGAACCTCCTACGCCAAACATCCGCAGCGGTTGCCTCGCCTTATTTAGAAATAAAGGTAAGAATATTTGGATTATTGTAACACAATTATAAATTTGGTGCATATATATATGTTGCTTGCCTTGAATTTTTATGACTTTGTCACTCACTTGATTTTTGCAGGAAAAGGCAAAAGAAAAGAAAATTTGGGCGGCAGAGAGGCCGGTAGAAAGACTCGGGGCTTTACCTGATGTCTCGATTTGTTGAGCGAAGTTGACTTGCATGGCCCAGTCCCGATAAATTTTGAGGGACAACCACCCTTTTTTCGGCCTCTCGGCGCGCATTCTCAGCAGTTTTCTAATTACATCGGGGATTCTATCAGGAGGCACGTGCCATTGTACTACCCAAGTTGGAGTGATGTCCCTATACAGATCGAGATGAGTGTTTGGGCGGACATAGAGGTCAGTTATCATTTTTATGTTTATAACATTATTTTGTTTATTTATTTAATGGTGTATATATTTAAATAAATTTGTTTATTTATTTATATCATATAAATAAATAACAAATTTAAATAAATATACAAATTGTATCTTATTTATTCATATCATATATTTTTTTTAAATAAATATAACAAATTTTAAATAAATATGAATTGTTTTTAAATAAATATATATTTGATGAGAATAAGGTTATAAGCTTTATTGGATAAGCTGTTTTCAAACAGCTTATCCTAATAAGCTTATTAGAACAAGCTGTTTGAATACAGCTTATCTTGATAAGCTTATCAGAACAAGCTGTGTGAAAACAACTTGTTCTGATATGCTTATCAGGATAAGCTGTTTTCAAACAGCTTGTTCTGATAAGCTTATCAGGATAAGCTGTTTTCAAACAACTTGTCCTGATAAGCTTATCAGAACAAGCTGTTTTCAAAAAAGCTTATTCTTATCAGGATAAGTTGTTTTTATTATAAAAATTTAAATAAACATATAATCCATTAAATAAATAAAGAAAATAATGTATAAAATATATATTTAACTCTAACTCTGTGTTTGTTTTATTTGTTGTATATGAATGCAGTCTAAGTTTATTCTGACACCCCACAAGAGTGATGCTAAGACATGGGAGAGTGTAGGTGGCGGCATCAATCATATGCTTCAAAAGACTTACAATTCGAGAAAAAATACGTTCAAGACAAAGCATTGGCGCCGAGACATCGATACCGGTACGGTTGACATAGACAGAGTCCGCAGGGCGCGTCCTGAGGAAATTACTACCGAGGAATGGGAAAAACATATCACACATTGGAGTAATCTGGATTACGAATAAAGATGCCTGACAAACTCGCAAAATCGGCCTAAGCAGAAGAAACCGAGTCGGCAGGGATCCCGATCGTTAGCACGCCTTCGAAACCAAGTGGTGAGAAATTCTATAATTAATTTACATACATATATGTCTTTGATTATATATTTTGGTGTGTTGTGATTTTTTGTTTTGAATTTGCTTCATTCTATATATGCGTGTCTATGTATGTACAGATGCAAGCTGCAATTTTAGCTGATACGCCACCCCCGACTGTCATTGATCACTTCTTCATTGCGCACACCGACCAGGATGGGAATTTTCCTTGCGATGCGGACCGTGTTATGTATGTATGTATTTTTTTTGAATTAATTAATTAAATTTTTTATATACCTTGGTTTTCGACTATTCCATGCCGATAAATAATGTACCAACCCGACTAATAAATAATATACTAACTATCGTTTGTTTTTGTCACTTCATTAGGAGGAGATGCGTGCGATGAAGGCTGGAGGCAAACATACGGATGACGAGATCAACCGTATCGTACGAGGCGGAAAGCAGCGATGTCACATGCCCGGTGTCGGTCAAATAGTGGTGAGAAGGCGTCAAACTACTCAATATACTCCTCCTCCCCCTGCACCTGCCATCGACCCACGATTGGAACAAGCATCTCAAGTGTATGACTTTATAAGAAGTGACTATAGGTTCGCCGATGCGTTCTCACAATTCCTATCGGGTGGTGCTAGCAGGAGTGGCACGGGAGGCAGCGGTAATGGTGCCGGCAAGAGTGGCGGTAGTGGTAATGATAATGCCGACGGGTAGAATGGCAATAATGGTTAGTATGTCTTGTTTTTCCTACCTTATCATGCAAGTTTAATAATTGTAAACCCCAAATTGCAAGTTAGTGTAACTAGGAACCAATATATTTGTACCCAAGTTGTGACATATGTATTTGTATTGATCGAGTTAATCGATCGAGAGGTTACATGTGATTGTGTTTTGGTACTAGATTTGTGGTAGATTTTTAGTATTTGTATCCCCAGGTTTTGTATTTGTATTCCCAGGTTTTGGTAGATTTTTTCGGGAAAAAATTTGGAAATAGCCTGCTGTGCAGGCTGTACCAAAAAAATGACGAAGTTTCCCCGGCGACATGTCACCAGGGAAAAAGGTGACTCGTTTGAATTTTATGAAAAGTCATAAGTGTTTCCCTGGCGACATGTCGCCGGGGAAAAGTTGGTACAACTTTGACTTGTAAACGTGGGGCTTTGACTTGTCAACATAAAGGAAAGTTTCCATGGCAACATGTCACCGGGGAAAAGTGTTGTTTCATTATCATGATTACTTAACTGTGCTAATCACCCATCTTTTCCCCAGAGACATATGTCGCCAGGGAAACTTTCCCGCACCAAATCCAGCGTGGCACCAAATTTTGGACCAAAGAGCTGCGGGGCCCACTTAGTAGCCAGGGAAACTTTAAAAAGTCGTTAGGGAAACTTTCCCGCACGAGCTTTCCTTGGCGACGTTTCCCTGGCGACATGTCGCCAGGGATTGGGTTTCCCTGGCAACATGTCGCCAGGGTAAGGCTCGAAATTTCGCCAGGGAAAGGCTCGAATTTTGTAGTGTCTATTGGGATGGACATCCCTGTCCGGGTAAGTCGCGCTTACTTGACCGACTGAATTGGTCAAACGGACACCTTCTATTTGAGAACTCTAGGTAATATGGCAAATTACCTACTAAGGGCAAACTTATCTGAACTTTGTTAACGTATCGGTTTCATGAGCTTAGTGCAATAATGGAAGCTATCTGACTTTGGAAACTGAATGCTTGAAATCTTGTGGTCCACTGCTTTTATTTGCAAACCTATGAATTCACTCAAACGTTGTATTGACATTTTAGCATGTATTTCTCAGGTACACAGGTTTAAGAGCATCTGGAGCATGGAGTCGCACTGGATATTTTAAGGGCAATAAAATACTTATTACCATTCGATAAACTTTTTGAAACTGTTTATTATTACATTGGGACCTCTTTGTAAACTCTGATGTATTATTAATCGAATGTATTAAAATTTTCAAACGTCTATTTTAGAGTCGTTCTCTTTGTACATGTGCTTGTGATTATGAAGTAGCATCTCAAAGTCGTATTCCGTTGCGTTGTGAAATTGAGGGTGCTACACATTAAATCCTAATTATATGCCTCCATAAGACCAGGAGTAGTAGTTGCATGACCCATTAAACGTGGTCATTTAATACAGTCAAACAATAAAAAACTGATACATGTTCTGCGTCGTACCTAGTTATAACTAGCAATACTTGCATAACACTAGGAGTACTTGCAAGTACCGCTAGTGTAAAACCAAGTACCTTTAGTGTAATCTAAGTATCGCTGAATATAACTTAACCACTATTTGATTTTGGATGTTTAGGAATCAATGAGTGTATACTCCATACCTCTAAGCCCATTACCAGATGTAAAGTTAACCGACAGTTAAACTATATTTCCAACACTATGTTCATGAAAGAATTTGGTTGCCCACAAAGCCAAAGACGAAAGATGGATACAACCCTCTTCAGACAATATCACAAATACCAAATTTTAACTTAGTATGTTCCAACGCATAACACCAAATAAACAACCTCAAAAACTCAAATCGGCGGTCAATAAGTCAAACCTGAGTCGAGAGTGTATCCTTGTAAGGTGGACGGCAAGGTAATGTACAATTTTTTACTAACATAGTATTGTGGACTTGAGGTGGATCTATCTATAACAAGATTCTTATAATATAGATTATTGCATTTTTAAGACATAAACACAAAATCTTAGATCTTGATACATCAACTGATAAACAATATAAAAGATAAAAGCCTGTTCTTGGATCTTGATAGTTATAGGAGTTGTCATTGGCTCACATAGAATAATTTAGGAGAAGAGATTATCCAATCAATAATATTCAATCAAGAAACATTTAACTCTTTTATAAAATATTTTTATAAGTTATTAATAGAATACTTGAATTTTCAACATATTATAAGCAAAGTAACCTTACCTAACAGAAATTTGAAACATAAACTTGTAACAAAGGAATTAAATACTATATTTAAAATACTCCATTACCACATCTTAAAATAAATATAACATATATTACAAGCAAAAGAAGCTTACATAGTAAAGTAGCAATTTCAAACATTTAATTATAATTTATTTACATAATTCTACAATTAAATTACCCTATCACCCATTTTACAATTAAAATAACACATAGTACAAGTAATTTATACTCATATTAATATTAATTAATACATAATAGTTAATAATACACACTTTAAAATAAATATAACTAATACAACTTAATATATAATTAAAACAACAATTATTTTAAAATACAAGTATATATTTAAGTTGTACAACAAAGCATATTTTTACAAAAAAAAGTGCATATTATGTCTAATTAAAATGACAGTGTATATAGTTATGAAAATCGAACCGAGCAAAAGGGTTCAACCGACAACCGGAGTCGCCATCAATTCAGCTAAACAGTTAAATAAAGATACCTAAACCTCAAATTATCGTTTTTCGTGATGTCGTTGTAAGGAAAATATAAAAATTTGTCAAAAACTATTTTACAATGTACCCGTCAGCGCAACGCGCGGGTACCCTGCTAGTAGAGTATAAAGTACGAGTTAATTACATACTTTAATAATACACAAGTCCATCTGTGAGCAGTATTCCCTTTGTTTAACTTGTATGAGCTTTTGAATTTTTGGCATACCATCTCATTGCTCATATCCTAATGAAGTGTCTGATGTATGCGAATGTGACAGCAAAATAGGCGATGCCCCAAACTTGTTTTTAAAAGACAAAAGTGTGACAGTTGTTTTGAGGGCCTCCTAACCGCTACTTCACCCGAGGAATGCACATAACCTTGATGTTAATAACAAGTCTCAAATATAACCTGTAGCTTAAACAACAAAAGTGGCAAACATGAGTAATATGACCATAAAGATAACAAACCTATGTTTAGAACGAAATATTTAAGAGACAAAACATTTGGTTTATCATATATTTGTCTACTGTACCGATTACAAGACCATGTTCCCACTCCATTTTTCATGGGATCAATCAGTTTAAAGAACTCTAATCAAATTTAACTCAATAACAGATGATTTAAATCAATCTTAACTAAATAAAAAGAACCTGTATATGATCTGTGCTTAGCTTGAATGATGATCAGTTGACTTTTTACTTAATTATCGACAATCTGATGAATCTAACGTGTCTGAAAAGCCGGAAGGTTTATTAGAAATACTTGACTGAGTTTGAGTAAACTGCATATCAAACGTTGGTGAAGAACCTTCACCCGCTTGCCATCTTTGAACAACTTCAGGAAGATTCATACGATGACTGTAACTTTCTTCTCCTTCTTCATGTTTATTAGAAATACTTGACTGAGTTTGACTAAACGACATATCAAACGTTGTTGAAGAACCTTCCCCGGCTTGCCATCTTTGAATAACTTCAGGAAGGCTCATATGATGACTGTAACTTTCATCTACTTCTTCATGTTTAGAGGGTTTCCATTGTTCCACTAGTGGGCCCAACACGTTAACTGCATGACACATGTCAGGTCTCTGAAACGGCTCACGTGCAGTGCAGTGGCCTGCCAACTCAGCTACCTTGATTATGCTTTCCAGGGTATCCTCGTTTCCAGTATCAAGTGTTTGGTCTATTGAATTTACTATGTCTTCTTTGGTAATAAAGACCCTTCGAAACCATGAAACCAAGTGACATCTCTCATCTGGCAAAGATTCGTCTAGCGCTTTCCGGCCGGTAATTAGTTCCATTAAGACTACCCCAAAGGCATAAACGTCCACCTTTGTTGTCACCCTCCCCGTAGCTTTTTTCACACAGAAAAATAATATCTTCTATCAGAATTAAGTTTCGGGCAGCTTTATTTCTACCAATGTGTAAAATATACCATAACTTAGTAGCACATCACAAGGAATACAGATCTGGTTTGGAAAAAAGTTGGTAATAAGTAACATGACAGCACAGGAACAATTTTTAAAACATATAATCTAATCGTTAAATTTATACAATCTATTGTCAAATTGTACTGATTGGTAGAAAGCTGTTAGCATTAATATTTATCTAATTATCAAGCACTTTTACTGATCTATGCTGTAGTCAAGTGTTGTGAGTCTAAAACAGGCATTATTGAGCAGGTCAACACAGAACGGGCAGGGCAAGGTTTCTTTGTATAAATGATCTAAGAGGGCGTACACGCTAACAATAGACTTTCCATGACTTTTACCCATTTGACCCATTCTTCCTTTACCTAAATTTTATTATTTTGCCTCGTTTGAGAATGAATACAGATAGGTCGAAATTGCCACATCTATATTATAAGATATGTAATCTTTAATGCATGGCTTTAAACGTAGAGGTAAGTAAGTCTCACCAGCATACTCTGGAGCCAAGTAACCGAAAGTTCCTGCAACTTTCGTCTCAACAGAAAACATCCCATCAGGTGCGTTCTTCACCAGACCAAAATCAGAAACCTTTGCTCTCATTTTATCACCAAGCAGAATATTAGACGGCTTTAAGTCTCGATGAATATAGCTTTGTTGTGCAAAACTATGTAAATAGTCGACCCCCCTTCCCACATCTAACGCAATCGAAACCCTTTGTTTCCAGCTAAGAGGTTGACTTTTATTGTGAAACAAATGTTGACTTAAACTTCCTTTTGGCATGTATTCATACACCAAAAGCCTCTCGTTATCATTGGCACAGTAACCAAGAAGAGCAACCAGATGTCTATGCCTAACTTTTGTTAGTACTTCGATTTCTGCTTGAAACTCATTCATCCCTTTTGTTCCCTTCACACATATTTCCATCCTCTTGACTGCTATTTCAGTCCCATCATGTAATTTACCTTTGTAAACGACTCCAAATCCACCTCGTCCCAAAACATTATCTTCATTAAAATTATTAGTAACTTGTCGAAGCACTTGACTAGAAATCATCACATTGCCGCCTTTGAAAACATGCATCTCACTATGATATCCACTACTCTGACTTTGTGATTCAATAAAAACTCCATGGCGATTCGAGCTACTTCTTAGTACACTTTCTTTAACCACTACTTGCTTACCATAATGTTTCGAGCTACTTCCTAGTACACTTTCTGGTGCTAATTTCTTACTGCTTTCTGTACTTCCAACCCTCCCAAACATCGGATATGTGTGCTTCATATAACATGTGTAAGATCCAAACAACACAATCACGAAAAAGAAAAGAACACTAACAACAATACCAAAAACCAAACCAACCGACCGCTTTGACCGTTTAGCCAAACTTCCACTTGAAGCACTAATATTCGACGTTGGCCCAGGTGGTGGACTTAAAGATGTAATATTTAAACCTAAAAAGGGATTATTATCATCTAAAAACTTTACCTTTGGTGAAAAAGCAGGAACAATCCCAGAAAGATTATTATGCGACACATTAAGAAATTGTAGTTCCGTTAAAGAGGTCAAGACCTTAGGAATAGGCCCGACAAGATTATTCCCGTCCAAAGATATATTTCTCAACAAAGTCAACTTCCCAAAAGCCGGAGATATAGTCCCTGAAAAATTCTGTTTTGCAAAGTTCACAGCCGTCACATTCTTATTAGCATCACAACTAACAAATTCCCAACCTCCACATGCATCATTCCCTTTCCAAGCTTCAGCTAAGGACGATGGAAACCCGAGTCCACCAGCAATCTCAAGCAACGTATTCACTTGATAATCACAATCCCCGGGTTTCTCTAAACAAAAATTATTACTCCCAACTTCCCCTAACTCAACGTTCACATCATTTCCAAACATGGGTACCGGACCTTGCAACTTATTATTCTGCAAACTAACATTATGCAACCCATCAATCCTAGTTATCTCAACAGGAACAGAACCCGTCAACATATTATTCCTAAGTTGCAAATTATACAATCCTTTACGATTACCTAAACTAGCCGGAATCACACCACTAAACTCATTAAACTGTAAACAAGCGTCACTAAGCTGACTCATGGAACCTAAAACATCAATACCACCAGTAAGGCCTATCATTTGATTATTCAACCATAGAAACGTTATAGTCGACTTCCCAAAACTTGAAGGCAACTCGCCCGTTAAATTATTATAACTCAACTTTAACTCTGACAAGCTATTAAAATTATCGAAAGCGAAAACATCAGGAATAGTACCATATATATTCGCATTGCTCGCTACAAACGACTTTAAATCAGAACAATACACAATGTTATCAGGTATAACCCAAGGAGCTAGATCTAAGTTATCAGATATACTAAATGTTTCTAAGCTGAACAAGCCATTGAAAAAATCATCAGGAATAAAAGTAAAGTTATTACTGTCCAACGAAACAGTTGTGAGGTTCCATAGCTTAGATAATGTCGGTATGCTTCCAGACAGCATGTTCTTCTGGACATTCAATTCTTTAAGGCTGCCCAGGTTGTTGAGATCTGGAGGCAAGGTTCCTGTCAAGGACAATGACGCGAGGTTTATGGAAGTGACATTTGTGTTGTCACATGATATACCTTGCCATGAGCAGTAATGTGTTTTGGTTTCCCACGTGGTGGGTGGTGGTTTGAGTGAGGAGGAGAGTATGGACATGACGGCGCCGTCATCTGCTTTTGTTATGGCGAAGAGGAGTAGGAAGAAGGTGGTGTAATGGAGTAGATTGGTCATTGGAGAGTGGAGTTTAGGGTAATGTTTTATAAAGTAAATACTTGAAAACTCTTGCTGAGATTAGTCTACTCGTCAAAAAACGAAAACAAAACTTCTCGTAGTAGAGAAGAAAAGAAAACAGACTGTAAAAAATGGCTGTAAGGATTTGTGTTGATAGTTATCTTGATGAAAGTCAATGATGGAAATGATTTATTTGATGGAGACAAGTTGACATTTCTTATAATGTGACCTATTTTTCAGCTTTATTTACATGCATTTGGAAACATCTTAAATACTGAACTTCATATTGGAAAATAATTTATATTCCTACATTTTATTTTAGCATGTAAGGGCATATCATGGTTGTTTCATCAAAATGTCAAACTTTTATAAAGTTTTATTTTTCATTATTACCATAGTGATCCTTAATTTGTTTCATATATATATATATATATATATATATATATATATATATATATATATATATATATATATATATATATATATATATATATATATATATATATATATATATATATATATATATATATATATATATATATATATATATATATATATATATATATATATAGAGAGAGAGAGAGAGAGTTGGGGTAAAATAAAACAATTTTTAAAATAAAATAAATGAGGTGGAACCACATGCTGTCATGTGCCCTCCTTTTTTTTCAAAAAAAAATGGTGTCTTTTTGTAATTTATAAAACTTCAGGGCCGTTTTCAATAATTTTCTTAAACTTATATAATCTAGGTTTTTGTCACACACACATTTGGATCGACTATTTCATTTCCACCGTAACCAACCACCATCTTCTCCTCGTTTTCTCCCCATCTTCTCCATCGTGAATCACCACCTTCCCCGCCTGGTCCATCGTCTTCCCCACCTTCGCCACCACTAACCACCACCTCCCTCGACTTGTTCATTCAAAGATTCAACGGTTTGATTTGATAACCCTATTTCTTTATGTTGATTCACCATTGGACCACCTTCTGTCCACCGTACTTTCACCATCGCACCACCAGCGTCATGTTAACAACCGTTCCCCAGTTGGTATGTGTTTAGATTCGACCAAAAACTTTAAAAGTAAGCTTTTTTATGTTCTATTTAATTATCGTTGATGAATACGGTATATGGATCTTTGTTTTTACTACTTTCGTAACGAATTTTGAGAGAAAAACAGTTGAAAGAGTATATATGAAACCTGCATACTAGGTGTTTGATAAAATGTCTATATGATTTTCTATAACTGTGATGCGTTAGTTCTAACTGTGATGCTTTAATTCATAATGTGATGCAGTAAGATAAACAGTAATGTAGTAGATCGTAACTGCAATACGGTAGAAACATATATGTGACGCAGTAGGATATAAAGTAATGTAGTAGAACGTAACAGTAATGTAGTAAAAGTTATTTGTAAAAGTGATAAAGTATGCCTGTGATTTGCTATTGTTCATATGCATGATTTACTACATTACAGCTTTATTTCTACGATATTGCAATTTAATTTTAATGCATTGTAATGAAGTAGGTTACGTATATTCTTCATATGCATGATTTACTGTATTAAAACTTTATTTCTACTACATTAAGGTTTAAATTCTAATGCATTTAATGCAGTAGGTTACTCGTGTTGTTTATATGCATGATTTACTACATTGCAGCTTAATTTCTACTACATTACAGTGTAATTTTAATGCATTGTAATGAAGTAGGTTACGTACATTCTTCATATGCATGATTTAATGCATTAAAAATTTATTTCTACTACATTAAGTTTAAGTTCTAATGCATTTAATGCAGTAGGTTACTCGTGTTGTTCATATGCATGATTTACTACATTGCAGTTTTATTTCTACTACATTACAGTTTAATTTTAATGCATTGTAATGAAATAGGTTACGTACATTCTTCATATGCATGATTTACTATATTAAAAACTTATTTCTACTACATTATTTTTTAAATTCTAATACATTTAATGCAGTAGGTTACTCGTGTTGTTCATATGCATGATTTACTAAATTGCAACTTTATTTCTACTACATTGCAGTTTAATTTTAATGCATTGTAATAAAGTAGGTTACGTACATTCTTCATATGCATGATTGACTGTATTGAAACTTTATTTCTACTACATTAAGGTTTAAATTCTAATGCATTTAATGCAGTATGTTACTCGTGTTGTTCATATGCATGATTTACTACATTGCAACTTTATTTCTACTACATTACAGTTTAATTTTAATGCATTGTAATGAAGTAGGTTACGTACATTCTTCATATGCATGATTTACTGTATTAAAACTTTATTTCTACTACATTAAGGTTTAAATTCTAATGCATTTAATGCAGTAGGTTACTCGTGTTGTTCATATGCATGATTTACTACATTGCAACTTTTTTTTTCTACTACATTACAGTTTAATTTTAATGCACTGTAATGAAGTAGGTTACATACATTCTTCATATGCATGATTTAATGCATTAAAAATTTATTTCTACTACATTAAGATTTAAGTTCTAATGCATTTAATGCAGTAGGTTACCCGTGTTGTTCATATGCATGATTTACTGTATTAAAACTTTATTTCTACTACATTAAGGTTTAAATTCTAATGCATTTAATGCAGTAGGTTACTTGTGTTGTTCATATGCATGATTTACTACATTGCAACTTTATTTCTACTACATTACAATTTAATTTTAATGCATTGTAATGAAGTAGGTTACGTAGATTCTTCATATGCATGATTTACTGTATTAAAACTTTATTTCTACTACATTAAGGTTTAAATTCTAATGCATTTAATGCAGTAGGTTACTCGTGTTGTTCATATGCTTGATTTACTACATTGCAACTTTATTTCTACTACATTACAGTTTAATTTTAATGCATTGTAATGAAGTAGGTTACGTACATTCTTCATATGCATGATTTAATGCATTAAAAATTTATTTCTACTACATTAAGGTTTAAGTTCTAATGCATTTAATGCAGTAGGTTACTCGTGTTGTTCATATGCATGATTACTACATTGCAGCTTTATTTCTATTACATTATAGTTTAATTTTAATGCATTGTAATGAAGTAGGTTACGTACATTCTTCATATGCACGATTTACTGTATTAAAACTTTATTTCTACTACATTAAGGTTTAAGTTCTAATGCATTTAATGCAGTAGGTTACTCGTGTTGTTCATATGCATGATTTACTACACTGCAACTTTATTTCTACTGCATTACAGTTTAATTTTAATGCATTGTAATGAAGTATGTTACGTACATTTTTCATATGCATGATTTACTGCATTAAAAATTTATTTCTACTACATTAAGGTTTAAGTTCGAATGCATTTAATGCAGTAGGTTACTCGTGTTGTTCATATGCATGATTTACTACATTGCAGTTTTATTTCTACTACATTACAGTTTAATTTTAATGCATTGTAATGAACTAGGTTATGTACATTCTTCATATGCATGATTTACTGTATTAAAGACTTATTTCTACTACATTAAGGTTTAAATTCTAATGCATTTAATGCAGTAGGTTACTCGTGTTGTTCATATAATTGATTTACTACATTGCAACTTTATTTCTAATACATTACAGTTTAATTTTAATGCATTGTAATGATTTAGGTTACGTACATTCTTCATATGCATGATTTACTGTATTAAAACTTTATTTCTACTACATTAAGGTTTAAATTCTAATGCATTTAATGCAGTAGGTTACTCGTGTTGTTCATATGCATGATTTACTACATTGCAACTTTATTTTCTACTACATTACAGTTTAATTTTAATGCATTGTAATGAAGTAGGTTACGTACATTCTTCATATGCATGATTTACTGTTTTAAAAATTTATTTCTACTACATTAAGGTTTAAATTCTAATGCATTTAATGCAGTAGGTTACTCGTGTTGTTCATATGCATGATTTACTACATTGCAGCTTTCTTTCTACTACATTACAACTTTATTTCAACTGCATGCTAGTTTTAAATTCTAATGCATCACATAATATATATTGATACTTTCATATATAATTCTTGAACTATTCTACAGGTAAAAAGACACAGGAAAAAAACCCAGGGGACAAAGGAAGATGCATTTAACAAGCTGCAAACAATATATAGCTTCCTCTAATACCAAATGATATACTCTAATTGAAAGATGAAATGGTACAAGGATGTATTGGGCGCGCAACAGGATTCTTGGAAGATACTTGTGCATCATTTAAAATAATGTTTAAATTTTATTAGATGTAATACTTTAATTGTCTAATATGATGTAGTGTATATTTTAACGAGACATTGTTCGTTTGTAATCATATTTTATATTTTACTACATTATATCGTTTATTTTACTGCATTACCATATTTCATTCTACTACATTATAGTTATATTTTAAGACATTACAATTATATTTTACCGCATTGTATTCTTATAATTTACATATAACTGAGATGCAGTATAATATAAATTTAATGAGTAAAAATAAACACTAATGTAGTAGGATATAATCCTATAATGCAGTAAAATAAAATTTGCTTATTTAATGCATTATAGCTATATGCTACTGCATTGCTGTTATTTTATATTCTACTACATTACATTTACTTGTTACTGTTATTTTATTATAGAAAAGGAATGATACACTAACAAAATAACCGTTGTAGGATATAAAATAACTAAAATACATTAGAACATAACTATAATGAGACAAAATCTTGAAATACAATATATTTAACGTTGTGATGCACTAAAACACATTCAAATAAAAAAACTACAACGTACTCATGTTTACATAGAAGCTGTAACATAAAATCATAATTTTATTTGTAAAAAATGAAAAAAAATTGAAAAACAATTTATTTTCGATGTATAGATTCTCTTAAGCTAGCCTTCTTCGACGTATCTTGTGTCTTTGTTTTCTTCGATACAAACAATAATTTATACAACTCGTAGAACTGGAATTGTGGCATCATTTATCTCCATATGCCGAACAACCCCTTCTCTTGGTTAGTCCTTCAACAGTTACTTCAGTTCTTCGCTTTATCATTTTGTACCCTAGATTATTGATTTTAACGTTCATCTGAAACTTATAAAAGATATAATTCAATAGAAGATAAACTATAATTCAGTAGAAGATAAACAACAATTCGGTAGAACATAAACTATAATTTAGTAGAACATAAACTATTATTCAGTAGAAGATAAATTATAAATGGGTAGAACATAAACTATAATTCAGTAGAACATAAATATAATTCAGTAGAAGATAAACTAAAATTCAGTAGACGATAAACTATAGCTCGGTAGAACATATACTATAATTCAGTAGAACATAAACTATAATTCAGTCGAAGATAAACTATAATTCGGTAAAACATAAACTACAATTCATTAGAAATAAAGTTTTAATGCATTAATTCATGCATATGAAGAATGTACGTAACCTACTTCATTACAATGCATTAAAATTAAACTGTAATGTAGTAGAAATAAAGCTGCAATATAGTAAATCATGCATATGAACAACACGAGTAACCTACTGCATTAAATGCATTAGAACTTAAACCTTAATGTAGTAGAAATAAATTTTTAATGCATTAACTCATGCATATGAAGAATGTACGTAACCTACTTCATTACAATGCATTAAAATTAAACTGTAATGTAGTAGAAATTAAGCTTCAATGTAGTAAATCATGCATATGAACAACACGAGTAACCTACTGCATTAAATGCATTAGAATTTAAACCTTAATGTAGTAGAAATAAGTTTTTAATACAGTAAATCATGCATATGAAGAATGTACGTAACCTACTTCATTACAATGCATTAAAATTAAACTGTAATGTAGTAGAAATAAAGCTGCAATGTAGTAAATCATGTATATGAACAACACGAGTAACCTACTGCATTAAATGCACTAGAACTTAAACCTTAATGTAGTAGAAATAAAGTTTTAATATATTAAATCATGCATATGAAGAATGTACGTAACCTACTTCATTACAATGCATTAAAATTAAACTGTAATGTAGTAGAAATAAAGCTGCAATATAGTAAATCAATTATATGAACAACACGAGTAACCTACTGCATTAAATGCATTAGAATTTAAACCTTAATGTAGTAGAAATAAAGTTTTAATGCATTAAATCATGCATATGAAGAATGTATGTAACCTACTTCATTACAATGCATTAAAATTAAACTGTAATATAGTAGAAATAAAGCTG
Source organism: Glebionis coronaria (assembly GCA_025667525.1). NCBI lineage: Eukaryota > Viridiplantae > Streptophyta > Magnoliopsida > Asterales > Asteraceae > Glebionis > Glebionis coronaria. Next base: position 17,994,927 of record CM046877.1, on the reverse strand, counting down.
CAATGTAGTAAATCATGCATATGAACAACACGAGTAACCTACTGCATTAAATGCATTAGAATTTAAACCTTAATGTAGTAGAAATAAAGTTTTAATACAGTAAATCATGCATATGAAGAATGTACGTAACCTACTTCATTACAATGCATTAAAATTAAACTGTAATGTAGTAGAAATAAAAATGCAAGTATTGTATTATATTACAGTGCATTAAAATTAAACTGTAATGTAGTAGAAAGAACAATGCAAGTGACCTACTGCATTACAGTGCATTAAAATTTAACTGTAATGCAGTAGAATAAAATTTGCTTATTATTATTAAAATTTTACCAAATCACATGCATAGTATTAGTTTTACTCCATCATAATATTAATTCTACTCAATCACAGTGTTAACTACTCCATCACAGTTATAATTTTACCAAACAACTTCTATATCAAAGAGAACTTTATAATTCTCATTGAGACATTATATCAAACACATTTTATACATCAATCATAAACACATACTTGCACAAAACCTTATACATGTTTGATATCCTATTGCTTCATCCACCACCATTGCTATCGACGACCATCAGTTGTATCTCTTTTTGGATCGTCGTCACCATCTCCGATCTTCAAAACCATTGATGAGATGATGTAAACGTACGAACCATCTCGATGCGCTGTTGAATTTGTTTGATTCGAGAGGATTCGGTAGGTTAGATTTGGTGGATTTGAGAGGATTCAGTGTACTGTGTTTTTTGGTCGGTGTGAAGTGTGTGTTTTTTGATCGGCCTAGTTGGGTGTGTTTTAATTTTCATTATTTTTAACATTTACCCTTAAAGTTTGAGAGTTTACAAAAAAGACACCATTTTTTTATCAAATTAGGTGATTTTGATCAAAGGGTTGAGATTTCACCTCATGTATTTTATTATAAGTTTTGTTTTAGAATAACCCCACTCTATATATATATATATATATATATATATATATATATATATATATATATATATATATATATATATATATATATATATATATATATATATATATATATATATATATATATATATATATATATATATATATATATATATATATATATATATATATATATATATATATATATATATATATATATATATATATATATATAGGGTGAGATTATTTTCAGAACCAAAAAAATATACAGAACTGCGAGAACTAGTATCAACCAATCATATTTTTTTAGATATTAATTTTTATTATTTAATTCAAAAGGGTATTATAGTAAAATAATATTTAGTATTATTTTTTGACTTTTTTGTTATAAAACGTTTTTCCCCTAAATTTTAGGAGTTCAACTTTTTTAGTTTAACATTTAAAATAATATTTTTTAAGCTACGTATGTATTTTATTAAATAATTTAAACTTATTTGTGCTGTTAATGTTCAATTGCTTACCTTAACATTTTTCTCACAAGAATGTGTACAAGTGTACGTAATAAGATATTTTTCTCACAAGAATGTGTACAAGTGTACGTAATAAGACAGAGAATTATTCTACATGTGTTATGTACAAAATAAACAAAGATGTATTTCACATGTATTATATACAATATAAAAAAAAACATTATACAAAATTTTAAATCACATGATATACAATATAAATAAAAATTCCTACAAATACAAAATATGTTGTGGTATATGCACATGTATTTTCCTCGATGGCATTCTAGATTTCTTTATATGCATATATGCATTTGAGTTCGCCCATAAAAACTTTATCAAAACTATTTTGTCGCTAGATAGTGTGAGCAAAGCACATGTGTTTTCATCATAGTGGTCGTCCACTCGTACCTGTAAACCACAAATAATTAATCGACAAATTATTGAATGATAACAACTAACAAAACGCATATAAACAATCTTATATATATCAAATGATGAAAATGAATTTAATCATGACTACTAATATTACATATATGCATAATCTGACAAAAACATATATACACACTTGATAAATTAACAAAACAAATGGACGACGCATATATGTGTTACCACTAACTAATGTTCGGCGTTGCATTTGTATTTGTAAAACAATCAAATATAGCTAATAGATTACTGCAACTCATCATTGACACAACTATACACTTGCAATTAAAAATAATTAATTTAATTTGTACCTATTGGACCAACATAATCCCAAATTAAAAATGTTTTTAATTTTTTTTCTAATCTAATATCACCAATACATGTGCATAGTATCTTTATTTTATCAATACATGTGCATCATAATTCGTAATTATCGTTATCAACCATATAAATAATTACGGTGTTCTTATAACAAGTACTTAAACAACAATCAAATTTGTAACAGCAAAAATGCAATAACATACTCTATATACATTTAAATAAAACAAAATCATATACTTCAACTAAAAGTTAACAAAATCATATTCTCCATTATGTCTTCGTCAGATCCGACAATGAAAATTTCATATCATTGAAATATAAAGGCTTATATCCTGATCAAGACAAAAAAAATTACTAACCTTTGTCTAATATTGGTTTTGAGGATTGTTGTCATCTTTTGAGGCCAATGGTTCGACTTTGACCTTCTAATGTATTTATCCAACCATACAAAAAGTCGGCACCACAATTGATGTGATTTCCTTTGCTACCAATAATTATTATTTTTGGTATTGTAAGCACGTGTTGGATCGGATTAAAAAAATAAGGATAACCCGTCTTTGGACTTTTTGCTCGTCATTTTCCGGATTGCGGAATCATTGAAGAAAGAAATCATTCGAGCAAGAAAATCAACAGATCTTGATGCGGGATGTTAAAGATGGCGGGTGAGTTTTTTGTTAATGGGAGGAGACAGTTAGTAGGTTAAAAAATGGAAGAGAGGGTAGGTTAATTTATGAATAAAGATAATTATTGCAGTTTTTTAAGATACAAAATTACATAAACGCCCTTCTAGCCTTTTTAAAATGCAACTTGATATTTAAATTTATTACCATTCTGCCATTGTTATTTTCAGCCCTTGATCAAAAAAAGAATGGATCAGATTGGTTCTCGCAGTTCTCGACATTTTTTTAGTTCTGAAAATAACCTTACACTATATATATATATATATATATATATATATATATATATATATATATATATATATATATATATATATATATATATATATATATATATATATATATATATATATATATATATATATATATATATATATATATATATATATATATATATATATATATATATATATACTAGTGGCAAAACCCGTCCGATGACGAGTATGACTTCTAACTTTTATTTCTTTTAAATATTTGTTTGTAACGCTCTATTAATAAGTATGAATTTATTTTTTAAATATTTCTTTTTAAGTTATTTGTCTTTTAATGCATAATCAGACATGATTTTTTTAAGCATGGCGTTTGTTTTTTTAGGCGTGACTTTTGTTTTATTTATTTTATTTTATTAAAATATCGTTCACAAACATACGAAATTATTTATTGCCTAAAAAAAACTCATCCAATATGAGTGAGGAAAAATTCTAAAAATATTCGCATGAATAAAGTATGTTGTAATTAATTTCAAATGTGAAAAAAATCTTTGTACAAACGGTTGTTGTTGATTTTTTTGTATTGACTCTTAACAAATGGATTTTAAATATAATAGTAAAGCAATTAAACAGAAAATTATTCAAATAATGATACAAGAAAATTGTTAAATTGCATTAGAGATCTTATTTCAATATTATATTAGACACGTACACACATAAATAACTAAAAAGATAATAACACCCACCCTTTATTTTTCACTTTTGTAACTACTTATTTTATGTCATATGACTTTTGCTAACAACCTTTTATATTAAAATTTTGTAAAAATTTATTAAAATAATATTTTGATTTTAAATTAAAATATCTTTTTATTTATTCATTATTTTCGTAATCAAAGTTCATCATTTTTTCTAAAATTTTATAGTCTTTAATTTAATATAATTTTGATAAATTTTATTAACTTTTATTTTTTGTTTTTTATTTTAGCGGGTTTATTTTGATTTCACACTTTTACCCCTTTAACATTAATGTGAATCCAATTTTGGTAAGATAGTAAAATTTGTTGGGTCATCATCGAATACTCATCGTCGTAATGCGCGGGCACCATGCTAATTTTTTAATTATAAATAACGATATTTTTTTGGTTTACCCACAATATGAGGACTTATGATTAATATTCACAAAATATACATTATCATTGCCTCAAATACAATTATTAAAAATTAGTGTTGAAGTAGCGTCAAAAATGAGAGATAACATGCCACCATACGCAATGTTGTTACTGCCTTATACATCATGCTCTTACCGCTATTTTGGATGAATGATGGCTTAGAGAAAAATAGTACGAAGTGATGTAATGCGTAACAAAAATCGATGTCTAAAATTCCATGGTGCAAATGAAGTATTAGAAAAGGGCAGTCGTACATGGTCTGAAAATCTGAAATATATTGTGGCTTTTCTTTGCTCGGGCAACCAATATTTTATTTCTTTTAAGTCAGCGCATTGTTTCCCTCGTCATATTCATATTCGTGATTCTATTTCGGTGACAGATGAACTTCAAAAGATAAGGAAGGCCATTCGTTGGCATTTAACGATGTGAGATACATATGAGGGGCCTCATGCAAGTTACAGAATTCTGATATGTGATAAACACCTTCGATAAACAAAATCTAACAAAGCGGAACAATATTTACTTTTGAAACAATACATATATGAGCTAAAATACTCTTCTTTATCATAAAGACAACGTTTTTTTTGTTTTTTTATTCATAGTAGCTACACTTTGTAAGATTTAGGTTGTGTTCATAAGTGAAATTATTTTTTTTTGTGTACACGGGTGTTTAAATTTGAGAAATAAGCGGTTGAACGCTGACCCAAAAGTGACTCTATGTTATGTCCAGTTTCCATTATACATTCAATAGGTGAAGTGCTCCCATGAGCATTTGTATGATTTGTATGATTTTATTAACCTATCATTTTAAGAGTTTGCGTCAGTCTTTTCCACTACTTTACATTTCGCCATTTTACAATTATGTGTAGAACAGAACACTTTTCAAGTATGTATCACAGCTTGTATAATCCATTAGAAACTGAGTCTACATGATGCTTACTGCACCTACATAAGTTTTATACCTAGTGACAAAACCCGTCCGATGGACGGGTATGACTTTTGATCGTCGTTTAATATTTTTTATTTTGATGGTAACAGGAACCGAGCCCATTCCTACTTCTCGACATGCCGACTGGTTAGCCGCTACCTATAGTTGTCAAGATTTGCATCTTAATTTTTCACACAAAACACAATTTGTCAGATACTCGCTAACAAATCAGATTGTTGTCTTAATTTTCCTTATATCAGAAGATTACTTTTAAAAATGTCATGGTTCGTTGTTGTATTTGGGGTGTGTTACCTGTTCTAAAAGTACATGTATAGCGTACAACTTTTATAATCTTTATAGTGTCAAAGATTAAGATTTATTAAAAAAAACTTCTATGATAGTTCATACAAAAGTTAGCAAAAGAAATTAAAAATAATACTTCTTAGATGAGTAATCTTAAACAACTATTAATCCCTTGTGTCTAATGGCCTTTTTTTTAGCATAGGAAAATCCCAACACTAATTCCTTAACTACTTACCTGATCCTCGCTCCTAAGTTTTCAGCCCGCTGTTCCAACTCCTTAGCCTGTGCTACGAAATCAGCCCCCTCGGTTAGTAATGCAAACTAATCACTACATCAAACTGATGTTCCAAAACATCAACCAGCTTCTTAGAGTCTCATGTGCACGTATACTTTGTTACTGGCAATAACGTATTCATAACCACAATGGTTTAAAGATTATAGATTACAGATTTAGATCACTCACACTTGTTAAGGCTTTTTATACTCATTTTGTGTATTATATTAAGAAGACTTCATTTGTTGACATTCCAGTTTAGCAAGAGTTTACAAAAAAAAGAATTAGCAAAAAGGGGGACTGAGATTACATGCAATTGAAATGTGTGAAGCAAAAGTTCTTGATAATCTTTCCTTCTCTATTAAGCAATAATGCAAGTGCTGATGGAACAAAATCACGAATAATCACCTATCATAGTTCTTGACACAATTTAATTGATTATAGTAAAAGGCTGGTCAGGATTACCTTGATGACAAACTCCCGTTTAAACATTGGTTGGGTACAACGATGTTCTTTAGCATCTGAAAATACACACCAACTCACTAAGATAGCTATCATGATTCTGTAAACACTAAAAAAGGGAGGGAGTGGAATAAAAAGAGTATATCTGGTCCGATTTGTTCTGCATTTTCATTTGAGCAGTAGATTAAAAGGTTCTGATGTTTCTTTTAACTTTACAATCACACGGGGTAAAAGCATACAAAAATGCATGCTTGAAGTTATTCCTTGAAGATCTAATTGGTAGAATCTGATAAAAAAAGAAAGATGAAAAACGCACCCATGATACTTTAAGTGTCTGGCCAGGGGAGATTACTACAAAGTCTGCTGTTAGTTGTTTGGTGTAGCCTCCGTCAGTTGCCAAAACGGTTAGTGAATGTTTTGCAGTTTTGGAAAAGAAAATTTCCTTCATTGCAGTATTTACAAATGTCTCCAGCTTGGCAATTGATGTTGTAAGCATCAGAGGGTGTATATGGACACCACCACTTCTTGATCTGCTGGTCTGAAATGTAAGTATTTTCCTTTCCTTAGATAAAGAATGATAACACCATGGATCATGGCTCTCATCTAATGACTATGAGCGTACCACCAAAGGGTCCAAATGCTGAGAAGTAAAGATCATAAACTACATGGGACCAGCCCGTAAATGTAAGAAAGACGTCAAACGGATAATATAAACCTTTGGTATATTTGTGTGTTGTATCAAGATGAATCTCTATTTCTGTTTTCAGACCTGCACAAAAACCTGAATTTAATATTAATGCAATTGGGACCCAACTTTCATTAATCTTGAAAACTATATGTGGATAGATACATGGATGACGAACCTTCCACAGTTTTATATATGGATTTCAGACGACACAAATACATTGCCATTGCTTTCTTACCTGCATAGAAAAATAAGATGTAACACACCATATAAGAGAAGTGATCAATGCACCCTCGATCGCGCACATTGTCTTCTTGAATCTCTGAACACCAAGATAAAAAAACAATTCAAAAGAAGCGAAATCAATTTGAAATATTAGTGTTTGGATGATCCAATGTCATGAAAAAAAAGTTAAATTACAAGAAGCTCATACCTCATTGTAACATTTAAGCTCCAACAATTATAGTAATAAAACAGGATGCATGGATTTGCATTTGGTAACTTATACCGTTCACATCAACAGATTATGCATTTGATTGTCTAATTATTCCACATATCCAGGTTTTACTTATCTGTTTAATTCTAGTGAAAGAAGATTACCATTCACTTCTTTAAAGTAACTCAAGAGACTTGAACTCTCATTTCACAAAACATCGCCATTTGTTGATCTCATTTTTTGTCTTTTTATCTATAAGCTTTGTAAATAATCAGAATTTGCTAATCGCTAAAACATCATATCGTCTTTTATTGTCATAAATTCGAGCAAAATAAGAACATTCAAATATCATTGTCAGCAAGCGATTTTTTTTTAAAACTGATTCTCAATACCACATAACTACTTTTAAAATGCACATCCAAACGCCCTGAATTTATAGGAAAGCAACATACCAGATCCATCAGTGTCAAAAAGGTCAAATGCTTCATTGATCTCTTGCTTTTTCTACAGAGTTAACCCATGATGAAGTCCTCTTGGCTGGTCTCTTCTTGATATTTCTCCACAAACCCCCTTAAATCTAATTACAAATACAGCATGAGTTGCAAAAAGAATAAAAAGGCCAGGACAAATTATTTAAATGATAGGTTTTTTAGAACCAAACCCACTGAATAAAATATGATTAATACTATGTATTATTCCATCACCTCTAGATATTAAAGGATGCTGATCATGCTCAACGGCTTTTGCATTATCTTGTACCACCGGCTCATCCATGTATACAACCTACGTATGTTGCTAGAAACCACTATGAGTGGCATATATGAGAGGGTGATCAAAATTCAATTGTATACATTGGAAACCAACATACCTTGGGATCCCCAATCAATGAAATTGCAACATTAAGCCTCCTTTTCATGCTTCCACTGTACTTCCCCGCTTGCTTGACTGCAACCCTGCCATTAGTGATTTGACACTTTTTAGAGACTCTTCAACAGCCTAAAATAGAGAACAAAACAAAAAAATACATTCCATAACAAAGAATATCCAAGCATAACTGGATGTTAAATTATAGTAAATTATGTTGTCATAACCGACTATAACCGGCCTTGTGCAAGGTAAGGTTTCTCATTCCGGAGATGATGAAAGCCATAAGCCACTTGACCATCCATTCCTGTAGCCAAAATTTGTCATTAGGGATTTGAGAAGAATTTTTTTTACGTGGTTCATTGATTAATACATATTATAACGAAAACTTACATATGTTAATAAAACAAATAAATTAGGGTTCATAACAATTGATATGGAACAAATATAAATAGAAAAACTGCATGGTATCATAATATCTAAAACTAAGAGATAGTTGCATAAAACATGTTCAGTATATAGACTGAAAGTATACGTCAAAAGTAACTGATGGTCGTAAAACTGCGGGTTAGGGTGCTCAAAAGACCTCTGATGGAAAAAGAAGTGGTTGCGGCAAAAATGTGATTTGCGCAATATTTTTGGTTTTTAATATTGATATTAGTGGCAACGATCTAAATAAGAGCGAGAATGTGACAAACTCTAGCACCTGCGCATACACTCACATCCACATCTACTTTTATGGTATTTGGATTCCATGTAACACCAATATCACTAATCCGCTCAATAAGATTTGTATGCATAATTTTGAAACGATAGTACATACTTTGTTTGAAGATCGTTGTCCCATAAGAATCCTTCTTAAACCTTTTCCATCAGTTCGTATTCTATAGTCACTTACTCACCTAAGAGGGTGTTTGGGGCACAACTCTAAAAAGACGGAAAGACTATTCTGACGCAACATTAAAAAAACACCACACAAATTACCAATGTAAATGACCAAATTTTGACACACAACCATAATGCGACTCACACTCATAGATATTGAAGTATGCATACATTGTCCTTTTTTTTCCAATCCGCTTCTGAAATACATACCAATGGTTTTTTGTTGCTTCTTGGTCTTCTAGTGAAACAAATATGATTATCTATACATTAGAATTAATAAAGTCCACTGATGATTTTACATAGCATGTTTTCAGTATGTCATAGAATTTTGTTCACCTTATTCGTATTCATGGTCGAAGGATGCATGTGTCTGAACCCTTTTTTTCTTTGCTCATGTAATTATTTGCGTCTGTCATTAACAGTTCGAGTCAGGGATCTTGATGGTATGCAGTTCTTTGAAATTCCCCTCCAATCACCTTATTTGGGCTTTCATAAAACAGTCAAGAATGATCTATTATGCTCTTCTTTGGTCCATGTCACCCCTGAGTAAAAGAAAAACGAAAAAATATCAATATATCGATAAAAAAATACCAACAAATTTATGACAGCGCGAGTTTTAGGTTTCCCAATCAAATCAAGACCATCATAGACAAAACCGAATATTTAACTTTGAATAAAAAAAACGCCTTAATCTCCTTTTCCTATTATTGCTCCTCTGCTACACAAGTTTTAAACAAAGATGGTATATTTTTGTAAATTGAATTAAAAAAAATAGCAAACCTTAATGAAGATTATAGATTCAATATTCTTATCAAAAACCTTGAATCCATGAACAAAAATCAAACCTTGGTTGTGGTGCTTTGAATCATTACCATGAATAATTTGGTGACGGTGATTCCAATAATTGCTTAATAATTAACTTCCCATCAACCATGGTAAATCATGTGGAGCCTTACTTATTACAGCAGCCAACAAATACAACAAAGATTAATAAATAATAGCAGTGAATAAAAAAAATTGATTGTACGTTAGATTTTTCAGCGTTGAATGATGAAGAATTAGGGTTTTTGGTATTGCTTTGTTAGCAAAACCGATTGGTATTGAGAAAAATATTAAGATTATCGATTTATTGGGTGGGAGTCGGAGAAAAAACATTTAAGCCCGAAACATTAAGCCCAAAACCTAACCCGACTGCTGACTGGGATTAGTGCCTTGATTGATGACGTGGCAAATCCCTCCTCTTATATATAATGTAAAGATATATATATATAGAATCTGGATCGATTGAGAAGGAAAAAAACCTTCTCAATTGAGAAGGTTTTTTAAAAACCATAGCTTGCTAACTTTGATTCAAGTTTTTCAAGTGTTGATTCATTTTAATATGATAATAATACAAAAAGAGTCAAAAAATTTGAATCAACATTAAAAAAACTCTCGATTTTGCGATAATTGTAAAATATTGAATTTACTTCACAAATTTATTAAATCATTTCATAACTCGATTTTTACAAAGATTTTTGAATCAAACTTATGATTTATAGTTTTGGTTCACTATTAAATGATGTTAACTAGTGAATCAATGAAAAGTTTTCGAATCAATGGCTCAAACGAAGATTTCTCAAATTTCTCAAAATAAAAACCTTCTCAATGGAACCGGAGCCTATATATATATATATATATATATATATATATATATATATATATATATATATATATATATATATATATATATATATATATATATATATATATATATATATATATATATATATATATATATATATATATATATATATATATATATATATATATATATATATATATATATATATATATAGGTGAGGTTATTTTCAGAACCAAATAAATGTACAGAACTGCGAGAACCACATTTTTACTCTTAAAATGCACATGTATATATATCGGGTTAGTTTATTAGGTAGAAATACATGAATTTTCATTGTCGTAGGTCACTAAGAACATGTATGCACATGTATTTGTTTTGTATGTATGATAACTATCTTTTTGTTGGATAATAAGAAAACACATGTGCACTTTTCATATCGCTCATCATACTCGGATATATAACTAACAAAACAACTATTAAATGTTAATTTAAACATAATGATGAAAATACATATGTATTGTTAAGAGTATTAAGGTGGTTCTCGCAGTTCTGTACATTTATTTGGTTCTGAAAATAACCTTACACATATATATATATATATATATACAGAGTTAAAATAAAAAGACTTTTTTTGTTGAGAAGGATAAGAAGGGTTTTTAGCCATTGATTTAAAATTAATGGATGAGATCAATCCATATTTCTAACTAACTAACTAACTAACCATCTAAACATGATTTTAAAAAAGTTTTCGAAAAATTCTGAAAAAATTCCACAATATCGGATATGTTGGTGCATAAAAAAGTTGTGAAGAACTTTTTTTTAATTTTGAGTTTTTTACGTTTTTTAAATGCACAAAAAACGAAATTTGATGTACAAAAAGGTGTAATTTGGTGTACAAAATTTTTTCATGCACAAAATTTTCAAGTTGTTTTAGTTTGATGTGGCATCAAATTTTAAAGCAAAAAGTTAAAAGAAGTTGGGCATATAAATGAATTTTTGATACATAAAAAATGTAAAAAGCCTAAAAAATATCGTTTTTGTGAATCAAAATTTCGTTTTTGTGCATTAAAAAACGTAAAAATCTTCGAATTAGAAAAAAAAATTTACAAAAGTTTTTTGCACCAACATACCCGATCTACTGGAATTTTTTTAGAATTTTTGAAGAACTTTTTAATAATCATGTTTAAATGGTTAGTTGTTAGTTAGGATTGTGGTTTAATCTCATGCATTGATTTTAGATCAATGGCTGAAAATCCTTCTTATCCTTCTCACTAAAAAAAGTCTTTTTATTTGATCTCTCCCATATATATATATATATATATATATATATATATATATATATATATATATATATATATATATATATATATATATATATATATATATATATATATATATATATATATATATATATATATATATATATATATATATATATATATATATATAGGGTGAGGTTATTTTCAAAACCAAATAAATGTACAGAACTGCGAGAACCACCTTTTTACTTTTAAAATGCACATGTATATTCATCGGGTTAGTTCATTAGGTGGAAATACATGAATTTTCATTATCGTAGGTCACTAAGAACATGTATCCTAAGACCATGCACATGTATTTGTTTTGTATGTATGATAACTATCTTTTCGTTGGATAATATGAAAACACATGTGCACTCTTCACATCGCTCATCGTACTCGGATCTACAACTAATAAAACAGTTATTAAATGTTATTTTAAACATAATAATGAAAATACATATGCATTGTTATGAGTATAAAGGTGGTTCTCGCAGTTCTGTACATTTATTTGGTTCTGAAAATAACCTTACACTATATATATATATATATATATATATATATATATATATATATATATATATATATATATATATATATATATATATATATATATATATATATATATATATATATATATATATATATATATATATATATATATATATATATATATATATATATAGCATAGATTTATTACATCAAAGGATGTAAATTAATGATTATACATCTACATGTTATTAAGTTGTTTAAGATATACTAAAGGGTTATAATTCCCATCATCTATATTATTTGATCATGCATAAAAACAACTACTTACATCTCTAATTTTGTAATTTTTAACCTTTTTTTTCAAATTACATATCTCAAAAACTACAACCCGTAATAACCCATAGTGACAAGCATTTAATTATATTTCAATAAAGAGTTAAGTTCTTTTAGATACCAAAGTTTTCTAGGATACAAAGGGACTCATCCCCACCATCCATCTCTATCTCATCCAAGGGCTGAGATTAGATCTATAATTTACACTGAAGGGGTATTTTCGTCATTTCACCCGCTCACTATATAAGCCATTTTCTCTTTTTTTCTCATAAACACACAGACCTTCTTTTTGTTTCTCTCTCTTCCCCAGATCTAGTTTATCTCTCTATAATAGATAGATCTAAGCATATAATCATAAATCCCGCACGAACATCATCATGAATCAATCATGAATCGCGTAATTCGATCAATTAACCAACACAAATTCATGATCACATACGAATTCATCATCAGGTTTGTATAAAATCTCTTCTTATTTTTAAGTTATTTGATTTTGAATAAGCTTATTAGTTCTTTATCATTTTAATTATAAGATTTTAATTGGCTTATTTTGAACGAATTATCAAGATTGATTGTTCTTACTTATAAGCTAATTTCTTAGGTGATTTATGTAAATAAGCTTATTTGTTATGAATGAGATTTTTAATTAGATGAGAGTTACAAATAAACTTGTAAATTAGATGATTTTGATTTATTGTGTTGAATTATAAGCTAGCTTATTAGCTTTTTTTAAAGACTTATCGGATTATTTGAATAAGAGAGTTATGAATAAGCTTATGTTTTTGTGAATAAGCTGTACTAGTAGGAGTTTTATTTTGCTGATGTTTGCTAGATTAAGGTTGGTGTATCATATATGTTACCTCATATTATCATATATGATAAATATATGATATATGATGTATGATCGGTATATCATATATGATACATGAGGTATCATATATGATGTATCTAACAAACCAGAAGAAAAAACTAGATTTTATGATTAATTTACATTGAATATCATTAAGCTCTTCAAATGTGCCTTCTATGATATTGTACATGACTTTTACACTTATATTGTATTGTATATAGCTTGACCCCAAAACTCTTTTTCTGTTTTATACAAATGCAGATCTTGCGAACAAAACAACGAGAAGAGAGAGATGTTGCAATGGTTAGAGCAAAGTTGATAGGGTACTTATCATAACAATCGGACGTGCACGAGTTTGAAGAAGAATTGCTTAAAGAAGAAGAAGAGTAGTTTCAATAATAAGAATATTTTTGGTGTTAATCATGAATTTAATAGGCAAATACATTTTGTATAAATGGTTATCATATATGATATCAGAGGTATATCATATATGAATTTACATTAGGTTACGTTCTGTTTGAATTATCATATATGATTCTGTTCAAAAGTACATTTATTAATGTCATGAACAAGTGTTTAATTATTAATTGTGAATACTCTTTGTTGTAATCATGAATTCATCAGATTCCTTGTTTAATATATCCAAGTTTTTCTTGAGTATCATATATGATAGTGCATTATCATATACTACGTATGACTTAATCTATCAAAACCATCATGACATAATACCAAGAAAGTTAAATCATATTAACAAGATGTTGTACGAGATACCAATTGATTACAAAATCGTTCATATACTTCAAAACTCCATTAGGAGATTACAAGGAAAAAACAAACAATAAACGTAAAAGAAAAATTCATGAGCTTCTTCATTAAGCTTCTTGGCCTTTTGGATGCTTGTAAGTTCAAAACGCCTTGTAAACAGCCTTCTCTACACAAAAAAGAAGGTTTAATTCAATTTTCAAGCACATAATGATATATGATATATTTGATCATATATGATATTTAGCTTATATCATATATGATATAGCATATCATATATGATACTTCATTAGCAAGTCATACTAAATATGTTCAACCAGATTAATCCATAAAAAAAGAGTTAATTCAATTTTCAACAACATAATCATATATGATATATTTCATCATATATGATATATTTCATCATATATGATATTTTAGCTTATATCATATTGATATAGTATATCATATATGATACTTCACAAACAGGTTACACAAAATATGTTCAGCGAGATTAAGCCATAAAACCTTATAATTCATGAAAATAAGCTAATAATTCATCATAATAAAGCTGATGATAATCTATAAGCTTATTCACATTAAGCATCAAGTTACCTTATCATTCGACATGTCAAATTTACGTAACTTATCAAATAAGATATAAAAAAATAAGATGAATTATAAGCTTATTCACATCGAATAAGCTAAAAAAAGATGAATCAAAACAGATCGAATTGACTTTACCTTATTTATGAACGGAATGATTGATTTACGATGGTGATGATCGATGAATTTGATGTTTGTGATGATAGGTTAAGACCTGAATATGTGTACATGTATGTGTTTTTATGTGTGTTTTAGAGAGAAGAAGAAAAAAGAAAATATCGATCCAGATCTGGGATGTGAAAGTGGGAGGGGTGTTAGGTGGGAGGGGTAAAATGACGAAACTACCCCTTCGCTTTTTTTTTTAATCTGAACTGTTGGATGAGATGAGATGAACGACTTAGATCAGTCCCCTTGTGTCCAAAGGATACAAGGTATGCAAAATAACCGGACTCTTCAATAAATTACATATCTCAAAAACCATAAATTGTTAATTATCTTTCATATAAGAAAATAACAGAAAAGGGAGAAAAAAAAAACTCATAACGAAGCGCGAGCATGTATATCATGTATCTTAAACAACAAAACTGTCAAACAGACACATATGACCATAAAGATTAGAAACCTATGTTTATGCAAATTTCCACCTTAATATAGAAACCTATGTTTATACAAAACCATGTTTCCATTCCATTTTTCATGGGATCAGTCAGTTTAAAGAACTCTAAATCAAAGAAAAAAGAAATAAATAAATCTTTTCAATTTAGTTAAACAGTTGATGATTAAGTTAAATATACACAAAACTAGTTGAATGATGATAAAAAAATGACTTTTTGCTTAATTATATTTATACACAATCTGATGAATCTATAGAGTCTGAAAACCCTGAAGGTTTATTAGAAGTACTTGACTGAGTTTGACTAAACGACAAACCAAAAAATGTTGAAGAACCTTCACCCGCTTGCCATCTTAGAAGAGCTTCAGGAAGGCTTATACAATGACTATAGCTTTGTTCATGTTCAGAGGGTATCCATTGTTCCACAAGTGGGCTTAACACGCTAACTGCATGACACATGTCAGGTCTTTGAAACGGCTCACGTGCAGTGCAGTGGCCTGCTAGCTCAGCTACCTTGATTATGCTTTCTAGGGTATCTTCGTTTTCAGTATCAAGTGTTTCGTCTATTGATTTTACTATGTCTTCTCTGGTGATAATTTCCCGTCGGAACCATGATACTAAGTGACATCTCTCATCTGGCAAAGATTCGTCTAGTGCTTTCCGGCCGGTAATTAGTTCCATTAAGACTACCCCAAAGGCATAAACGTCCACCTTTGTAGTCACCCTCCCCGTAGCTATTTTCAAACAGAAAAATAATAATTTCTATCAGAATTAAGTTTTTCGGCAGCTTTATTTCTGCCAATGCGTAAAATATAATATAACTTAGGAGCACATCACAAGGAATACAGATCTGGTTTGAAGGAAAGCCGGTGATAACTAACATTACAGCGCAGAAACAATTTTTTAAACATATAATCATATCGTTAAATTTATACAATTTATTTTCAATTTGATATTACTCTTTGTCAGATTGTATGTTAGAATTAGGATCTATCTCATAGTCAAGCACTTTTACTGATCTAAAACAGGCTGTTTTGTGCGAGTCAACTCAGAACGGGCAGGGCAAGGTTTGTTTGTATATAATGACCTAAGATGGCGTACACGCTAACAACAGACTTTCCGTGAATTTCACCAATTTCACCCGTTCTTCCATTACCTAAATTTAATGATTTGGCACCGTTTGAGAATGAATACAGATGGGTCAAATTGCCACATCTAAAATAAGACATGTAATATTTAAAGCATGACTGTAAAAGTAAAGGTAAGTAAGTCTCACCAGCATACTCTGGAGCCAAGTAACCAAAAGTCCCTGCAACTTTCGTCTCAATAGAAAACATCCCATCAGGTGCGTTCTTAACCAGACCAAAATCAGCAACCTTTGCTCTCATATTATCACCAAGAAGAATATTAGACGGCTTTAAGTCTCGATGAATATAGCTTTGTTGTGCAAAACTATGTAAATAGTCTACCCCCCTTCCCACATCTAACGCAATCGAAACCCTTTGTTTCCAGCTAAGAGATTGACTTTTATTTTCACTCCAGTGAAACAAATGTTGACTTAAGCTTCCTTTTGGCATGTATTCATACACCAAGAGCCTCTCGTTATCATTAGCACAGTAACCAAGAAGAGTAACGAGATGTCTATGCCTAACTTTTGTTAGTACACCGATTTCCGCTTGAAACTCATTCGTCCCTTTTGTTCCCTTCACACCTATTTCCATCCTCTTAACTGCTATTTCAGTCCCATCATGTAATTCACCTTTGTAAACAACTCCAAATCCACCTCGTCCCAAAACATTATCTTCATGAAAATTATTAGTAACTTGTCTAAGCACTTGACTGGAAATCATCACATTACCGCCTTCTAAAGCATGCATCTCACTAT
Organism: Glebionis coronaria; assembly: GCA_025667525.1. Lineage (NCBI taxonomy): Eukaryota > Viridiplantae > Streptophyta > Magnoliopsida > Asterales > Asteraceae > Glebionis > Glebionis coronaria. The sequence goes on along the minus strand of CM046877.1, from coordinate 17,977,431 downwards.
GATATCCACTACTTTGACATTGTGATTCACTAAAAACTCCATGGTGATTCGAGCTACTTCCTAGTGCACTTTCTTTAACTACTACTTCCTTACCATAATGTTTCGAGCTACTTCCTTGTACACTTTCTGGTGCTAATTTCTTTCTGCTTTCTGTACTTCCAACCCTCCCAAACTTCTGATATGTGTGCTTCATATAACATTTGTAAGATACAAACAGCACAATCCCAAAAAAGAAAAGAACACTGACAACAATACCAAAAACTAAACCAACCGAGCTAACCGACCACTTTGACCGTTTAGCAAAACTTCCACTTGAAGCACTAATATTCGGCGCTGGCCCAGGTGGTGGACTTAAAGCACTAATATTTAAACCTAAAAAGGGATTATTATCATCTAAAAACTTTACCTTTGGTGAAAAGGCAGGAACAATTCCAGAAAGGTTATTACGCGACACATCAAGATATTGTAGTTCCGTTAAAGAAGTCAAGACCTTAGGAATAGGCCCGACAAGATTATTCCCGTCCAAAGATATATTTATCAACAAAGTCAAATTCCCAAAAGCCGGAGATATAGTCCCTGAAAAATTCTGTTTCGCAAAGTTCACAGCCGTCACATTCTTATTAGCATCACAACTAACAAATTCCCATCCTCCACATGCATCATTCCCCTTCCAAGCTTCAGCTAAGGACGATGGAAACCCGAGTCCACCAGCAATCTCAAGCAACGTTTTCACTTGATAATCGCAATCCCCGGGTTTCTCTAAGCAAAAATTATTACTCCCATCTTCCCCTAACTCAACGTTCACAAGATTTCCAAACACGGGCACCGGACCTTGCAACTTATTATTCTGCAAACTAATATTACGCAACCCATCCATCCTAGTTATCTCAACAGGAACAGAACCCGTCAACTTATTATTCCTAAGTTTCAATTCAGACAAATCTTTACACTTACCTAAACTTGCCGGAATCGCACCAGTAAACGCATTAAACTGTAACCATGCGACACTAATCGCACGCATGGAACCTAAAACATGAATACCACCACTAAGGCCCATCATTTGATTATTCAACACCAGATGCGCGATAATCGATTTCCCAAAACTTAGAGGCAACTCGCCCGTTAAATTATTATAACTCAACACTAACTCTTCCAATTTATTCAACTGACCGAAAACATCAGGAATAGTACCATGTAAATTCGCATTACTCGCTACAAACGACTGTAAAGAACTTCTCTCAACAATGGCATCAGGTATAACCCAAGGAGCTAGATCTAGGTTATCAGATATACTAAACATCTCTAAGTTGGTATAATCGTAGAAAAAATCATCAGGAATAGAAGTAAAGTTATTACTGTCCAACAAAATAGTTGTGAGCCATAGCACAGATAATGTCGGTATGCTGCCAGACAGCATGTTCTTCTGGACATTCAATTCTTGAAGGTTGTCCAGCCTGTCGAGATCCTGAGGCAAGGTTCCTGTCAAGGACAATGAAGCGATGTTTATGGTAATGACCTGATGGTTTTCGTCACATGATATACCATCCCATTTACAGTAATGTGTGTTGTTTCTCCAGTTGGCAGGTGGTGGTGTGAGTGAAGATGCGAGTATGGACATGACTTCGCTGTCATCTGCTGTTATCGTGGTGGTGGTGGTGATCGTGAGGAGGAGGAACAGGAGGAGGAAGAAGGTCATCGGGGAGTCGAGTTCGGGGTGGTGGGAAGAGATGGTAAAGGGGCGATTGTCTTTGATAGACTGTAATAATGGTGTTGAAGTTACCTTGATGAAAGTCAATTATGGAAATTATATTGTGTGAATCGAAACAAGTTTTTATAAATGTTGGATATCTTTTTGTTTTGTTTATGGATTTTATTTAGTATTACGTAATAAGATTATTGCAATTCGAAACAAATCTTATCTATTTTGTTAAATTTGGTTTTTTTTTTTTTTTTTTTACACTTTTACAAAAAAGATCAGGACATTTTTGTACATTTATTATATTGATAAGCTAAATAAGCACACATGTAAGATATTAAATGGACTCAATAGGCGACTGCGAAATACTAAATAGGATACCATGCGAATCTTTATATTTACGTTTTTATTCCCGACTTTCAAAAAAATATTATTATTTTTTATTTACACTTTTTTATATATTTTTTTGCTCTTTTTGGCATGCGTCCGTTTGGCCGATCGTTTGCTCACGCCCGTTTAGCCCGCCGACTATTTCGCCCGTCGCACGTGCCTGCTCATTTTATCATTACGGACACATCTCAACCCTCTATCCATCCAAGATCCATGACTAAGATCAATCCTCTTATAAACCAAAAAATAAAAATAAAAAATAATAAATGAGACCGTTTTTACCCCCATCCACTCACATCCTAAATCTCTCCCACCCTGTACTTTCCTATCCACCTCCTTCTTCAACCCCCACACGCATACTCAAAAAACACACACAAACACATATTCGATCTATCATCTTTGATCTAAAACCACACATTAAAACACGAATTTGATCTATCCCGATATATTATCTCATCATCTCTTTCGTAATTGAATCATATCCTTCAACAATTCATTAACATTATGCAATATCATCAAGATCTATATTTTTTAGCTTATTTGATGTAAATAAGCTTATTTTTATAGCTTATTTGTCGTGAATTTATATGCAAGTTTAGTTTTGATGCGAATAAGATAATAGTTTTTTAGCTTATCAATTTATTCTTTTTCCTTGATGTGATTATGGATGTGTTAGCTTATTTGATATGTTAATTACTCCTCTAATTAAAATAACAAAACCCATCGAAATATTGTTGTTGTAATTGTGTATATTTTGGCGTAAGATAACTATTAGTTAGTTTGAGTAACATAATTATAATGTAATAGATACGCAACTGTTGAGTTAAAGAAACTACTCTGACAAAATATAATAAAAATATATTAATAAAAAAATTAAATAAAATATAACGTGGCTGAATTACCTCAACCTCAAGCAACGTTTAAACAACCATTAAAAATATTTAATATATAAAATGCAACATAATGAATATAACATTATAACCAGCTTAATCATTATAACTTTATATTTTTTTAACAAATACTTTAAAGACACAATATTTATTTATTAAAGACTTATATTTCTTTGGAGCATATAGAATTTAATGTTTATGTCAGGTAAATATTGATAATCATTTTTCTTTAAAACATCCTTTTCACTTTTTACAAGTAAGAAGAATCAACTCAAAATTATGTTTGTTTTTCATCTGTAGGTGAAAAGAGAAAAAATTATGGCTGCAAATATAGCAATCGTCCCCGCAAGATACGAAAAACATTAAGTTTCGATCAAATCAACGAGCCATATTTAGTTTACCCTCAAGTTTAGGGCTCACAATGCTACAGTAATTGCATCAAAAGATTTTGTCAACCTGGGTATGGTTTGAGTATAACCGTAAAGTCGACGCGTCAAAAATATGAATCGTCTCAGCCGTACCAACCCCATTTAGCATCAACCAGAAAAAAGAAAAATCTACGTGACATGGCTACAAATACAACAATTTCCCCGCCAAGATACGGAAAACCTCAATTTTTTGGGTAAATCTAAGCAGGGTATACCCACCATGACAGAAAATTTAGCAGCGAGGCTCAGTTAAACAAACAATCAGATAAAAAGGACATATATGTTTTGGCTGTAACCTTAAGGTCTCTGTACCGGATTAGGAACAATCTCAGGTTTACCAAACCTATTTAGAGTAATCACATCCGCTTCACAAAGAAACAAACCCATTGAGGCATATTTAGTTAACCCTCAATTTTGGGGGTGACATCAACCAAAAAACAACAATCTTTTCACCATGGCTACAAATACAACAATTGCCAGACTAAGATACCAAAGACCTCAACTTTTCGAGTAAATCTGCTCAAGAACAAGGTATACCCACCATGACTATAATTTAGCAACCTACACTAAGGCACGCAAAACCTCAAGTATTTTTGCCAAATCATCTAGGCTCGGTTATACAAACAGTCAAATAAATTGGATATAGCCGTTACGGCTGCAACCTTAAGGTCATCATGTCAAAACAGGAATAATCTAAGCTTTACCATACTTATTTAGAATCATCACAACTGTATCACAAAGAAACCAACCCATTTAAAAGCACCAATTTTCCTAAACTCGTTACTAACAGCTTCAACATAAGCTAAAAGTAATATTAAGCACAAGTAAAATGGACATAAGCATGCCCAAGACATGGCGGCTGCAAACACGATGCCATGATGTCGTGCCAAGTCATGTTCCTTTCAAGCACAACACACAATCATACTGGTCAGCCAAAAGGCATTTAAGTTTGTAAAAACTTATAAAAACAATCTCAAGAACAAGAACACAACGATATTAGTGAACCCAGCCAACCTCCCCTTGGCTCACTTTTAGAGTATAGTAATAATAGGCTAAGATAGCCAGAATCTTTACACAAGAAGAATGAAATAACAAACTTGATCAACAGAGATCAAGAACAAAGCTAACCAGATCACACACACTTAGAACGTAACAGAATGAATCAAACCTATAGATATGAGTCAATATATAGCGTTGACAGGTGGTCTTGCACTTCAGTCCTTATCTTCTTTTCTTTCTCCACATTAGCTCCTTCAACTATTTCACTTTATCACTTATAGTCCTTGTAGTATGGAAAGCTTATATTCAACACTCCCCCATAAGATTTACACCTGAAACACATTAAACAAACCAAGTTTTGCACATAACTTTTTATGTTCTGCGATTAGAAGACCTTTAGTAAACACATCAGCTGTATTCTCTTCGGATCTAACCTTAATAGGTTTTATGAATCCAGCTGATATTTTTTCTCTCAAAAATAGATGTCAATCTCAAAATTTTTGCTTCTCTCATGAAGCACAGGATTATTATAAATCTGAATAGCTGAACTATTATCACAATGCATATCTATAGGCAACTTTGCCTCTTTGTTCAGATCAGTATGAACTTTAGCAATCCACATAACTTCACAACAAACACTACACATGGCTCTGTACTCAGCCTCAGTAGAAAATCTTGAAACCATATGTTTCTTTTTACTTTTCCAAGAAACTAAATTAGTTCCCAAGTAAACACTATATCCAGTTAAAGATCTTCTAGTAATTTTACACTTAGCCCAGTCAGAATCAACAAACACAACAGATTCTGATTATCACTTCTTGTGAATGTAATACCTAACCCAGGTTCACTTTTCAAGTATCTTAGCACTCTAAAAGCTAATCTCAGATGAGATTTCATAGGTTTATGCATAACTTGACTCAAGTAATGAACAGCATAAGACAAATCTGGTCTAGTCATACTGAGATATATTAATTTGCCCACTAACTTTTGATACATAGAAACTTTTTTCAGAGGTTCATCATCACCAAACCTAGCATTAAGCTTTTTATCTGAAGGATTAACTTCAATTGGTGTGCTACAAGGTTTACAACCTAGCATACCAAATTCAGTTAATAATTCAGTACAATATTTTCTTGGGGTTAGGCAAATACCATCTTTAATGTCAACCACCTCTATTCCCGGAAAATACTTTAACTTTCCTAAATCCTTAATAAGGAATTTAGAACTCAAAAATTCTTTGAATTTATTAACTTCATCTAAGTCATTTCCAGTAACAATTATATCATCTACATAGACTAAAAGAACAAGCATATTCCCATTATGATGTTTAACAAACAAAGAAAAATCATTCTTACTTTGAACAAAACCATGTTCAAGTAAGACTGAAACCAATTTTTCATTCCATTTTCTAGTGGCTTGTTTTAGTCTATATAAAGATTTAACAAGTTTGCCCACTTTGTTACTGTTTTCATCACTATATCCCTCTGGCATTTTCATATACACGTCCTCTCCAAGATCACCATAAAGGAATGTATTATTAACATCAAGTTGAAATATAGACTAATTATTACAAATAGCAATACTTAACACACATTTGATAGTAACAATTTTTACCACATGTGAGAAAGTTTCTTCATAGTCTATACCTTTTCTCTGGTTAAAACCTTTAGCTACTAACCTAACTTTAAATCTTTCAACTTTACCATCAGATTTACATTTAACCTTCTAAACCCATTTACAATCTATAGCTTTTCTACCTTCAGGTAGATCAAATATAATCCAGGTAGTGTTTCTATATAAAGCTTTCATTTCAAGATTCATAGCTTCAACCCATCTACTATAAAGAACAACTTCACTATATGTAGTAGGTTCATGTATTTTATTAAGACTAGTAGAAAACACAAAATTATCATAACTCAAGTTGGTATAACCAACAAATTTATTAATACTATACTTCACATCTTTGTTTAACACAAAATCCTTATATTTATTAGGAAAATTAACTTTCCTACTTGTCCTCCTAACAGTTTGTTCAGCTGCTGGTTCTAGTGACCAACCAAAAATATTACCAAATGACTCAAGTCCTTCACCCTCATAATCATATGATTCATCATCAAAAGTACTTTGTGTAGCCTCAGAACTATTAAGTTCTGTTGCACACTCAGTTCCTTTTGTGACCTTCCTACTAGTAGGACTTTCATTAGGAACAAAAGTACTATCTGAGTTAGATTTATCATATGTTCCTTCAGTATGTACATTATTTTTGTTTCTAATTGTATCATCTACAGTGCTGTCACTAGGATTAAAAGTATCTTTTTTAGGTGTAACCTTTACACCATCACTTACACTGACTCCCCCTTCATCATAGGGTTCACTAGGACCTTGACTATTTTGACTATCAAAAATATTTAAATCATTTATTCCAGACTCATTAAACACAAAATCTTTAGTTAAAGACTCAATTTTAAAAGGAAACACAGTCTCATAAAATTTTACATCACTTAAAAATTGAAACTTCTTTTGTTCAAGATTAAACAATTTATAATCTTTCTTATCAAAAGCATAACCAACTAAAACACACTTATCAGATCTGGAACCAAACTTATCATATTCATTTAAAATGTTAGCAAAACACAAACAGCCAAACATCCTTAAATGGAGGAACATAGGTTTTAGATTATACACAAGCTCGTAAGGACTTCTACCAGATAACACATAAGATGGTAACCTGTTAATCAAATAAGTAGCAGTTAGAATAGATTCAGTCCACATGTTCAAAGGTAACCCCCCTGAAACATGAGGGCTCTAGCAGTATTAAGAAAATGTCTATGTTTTCTTTCAACTATTTCATTTTGTTGAGGTGTATAGGCATAAGTAGTTTGATGAAAAATCCTATTTTCTTTAACAAAATTTTCAATCCTTTTATTTACAAACTCAGTCCCATTATCACTTCTAAAAACTTTTACATGTTTATCAAACTGAGTTTTAATTAGTTTAGTAAACTCTTTCACATTATCAAAAACTTCAGATTTATTTTTCATCAAAAAACCCATGCAGCTCTAGAAAAGTCATCAACAACATTAAGAAAATACTTATACCCTTCCTTACTAACAACCCTATAAGGACCCTACACATCTAAATGAACAAGTTCACCAACACTTTTACTTTTATGTTCACTCAGACTAAATGGTTCTCTGATTTGTTTAGCCTTATGACAAACTTCATAAGGACCGGAACATGTATCTTTAATACCATCAAGTTTGTCTTTTGAAATCACAAGAACTTGGTCACCAGGATGACCAAGTCTATTATCCATATAGAACTAGACACATTACAACTCGTAACCTTACTATTGTAAACACTCTTACCTTCATCAAGAAAATAAAGACCATCTTTTTGACTACCAGTCCCCATCAGGAACTTTTGAGTTGAATCTTGAATTAAAGACTTAGAATCATCAAATGTGACTAAAACATAATTCTCTATGGACAACTTATGCACAGATAACAACCGAACATTGTATCCTGAAACTACCAACACATCTTTAGCAACCAAGTTATTATTAATTTTATAACTTCCAAGTTTTTTAACATGTTCAACAGTTCCATTAGGATGTGCTACAGTTATATTTAACTGAGACACATCCAAAATGTCAAAAAGAAATTTTTCAGAAAAAGTAATATGTTGACTAGCTCCAGAATCAACAATACAACCAATATAAGTACTATATGTACTGATAATAGTATTAAAATTAAAAAAATATACAAGAAAAGAAACTAATCTTGCAATGATTTATCTTAAAAAATCTGCAACACTAGCAGAAGCCTGACTAACATTACGTGTACCACTTAACAAAGACATTAATCGCTCATATTGATCTTGAGTAAGAGTATGAGAATTACTCTTACTCCGATCACTTTTTTTCACATCAAAACCTTGCACATTATTAGCATTATTTCTTTTAAAACCAGTTGGATACCCAATTAATTCAAAACATCTCTCAATAGTATGTCCTGTCATGTTACAATATTTAAAAACAAGATTACCATTTCTCACATTTCTTCTAGGATTATTATTAACAGCATTATTCCAGTTGTTACCATTATTACTATTAGCACCACGAGAATTATTAATATTATTATTATTCCTATTAGAATTCCAACCAGTATTATTATTTCTGTTATTTCTAAACCTAGCAGCAAAAGTTGTTCGACCAGATTTACTAGACTTACTAGTTCTATGAGACTCATCTCTAGATAGAGTAGCAAAAGCTGATTTTACATCAGGAATGGGATCTGATGTCAAAATCTGACGTCTAACTACACTAAAATCATCATCAAGACCCATAAGGAACTGCATCAACCTAAGAAGCTAATTATGTTCCTTAAGTTATTCAGAACTATCACAAGTACAATCAGGTAAATCAACAAGAGCATCAAATTGTCTCCACAAAGAATTACACTCATGATAATATTCAGATAATGACATTCCAGATTGGGTTAAAGTGTAAATTTTATGATGGAGATTATATATAACAGAACCATCTTGTTTATTATATGTCTCTTCTAATTCTTCCCAAACATCTTGGGCATATTTAGAAAAAATATGACCCTTATATAAATCTGGTGAAACACAACCAAGTAACCAAGAAAGAACAACAGCATTACATCTATCCCATTGATCCCTAGCAGGACCATCATTAGTGTCTTGAAAACATTTACCATTTATAAACCCAAGTTTATTTCTAGTTTGTAAAGCAAGTTGTATAGCAGGAGACCAAAACTTAGAGTTCTCAGTCCCTTCAAGTTTGAAGGAAATTAAATGAGACCCAATATCTTTAGGGTGCAAATAAAGAGCGTTATAAACATCAAATTTAACAGCATCATTTTTAGCCCCATCGCCCTTGGGTGGAGCATCACCCTTGGGTGAACTAGGACCAGCCATACAAAAATAACCAAGAAACTAACAAAGATAACAACAAAGAACACACAACCAAGCCAAAAAGAAGTTCTCAGGCTTCCTAACCACTCAAATGATGGCAGGTTAAGAGCAGAGACCTGATTGTGGTCTAAAAAACACAAAGTACAAGGAAAACAAGAAAACAAACACAGCCTCCTTGAATCTCCTCTACAAATAACAACCAGCTAACACAAAGCCTCGAATCAATCAACACCACAAGCTATCTAATCCCTTCGACACCTAAACCCCACTAATCAAACAAAAAGAAAACTAAAAAAGAAAGTGTGAGAGGTGTTACGTAGCACGCGCAACAAACCAAGCAATAACTCTGGATCAAGATAATCTAGAAAACCCAACCAAACCAAATCAATAGATCAAGAAGATCTATTCAACCAATACAGCGGAAACAACAATACCTGCCCGTTAAAAACAACAAACAATAATAATAAACAAAAAACACCTTACCAAGATTGGAATAACTCTAGTTTCTGAATTTAGGGTTTTCCAATTAAACAATCAGAATAACAAATTAGACCCAGAAAACAACCCCACAAGTCACCAATTAGACAAGAAACGGTTTTAAACGAAAACCCCCAAATTATTTTGAAACCCTAATTTCAAAAAAAACTTCAATTAAACTTGCAAGAAAACCAACTTAACCAAATTAAACGTTGATTCACCCAAACCAGATCAAGATCTACACATGTAGATCAAAACCCCCAAATTTTTCAAAACCCTAATTTTTGAAAAAACTAATTAAATCACGATTCAGAGCAACCTTGCTCTGATACCATGTAAAAACTTATAAAAACAATCTCAAGAACAAGAACACAACGATATTAGTGAACCCAGCCAACCTCCCCTTGGCTCACTTTTAGAGTATATCAATAATAGGCTAAGATAGCCAGAATCTTTACACAAGAAGAATGAAATAACAAACTTGATCAACAAATATCAAGAACAAAGCTAACCAGATCACACACACTTTTTACACACACTTAGAACGTAACAGAATGAATAAAACCTATAGCTATGGTCTTGCACTTTAGTCCTTATCTTCTTTTCTTTCTCCACATTAGTTCCTTCAACTATTGCACTTTATCACTTATAGTCCTTGTAGTATGGAAAGCTTATATTCAACAAAGTTTTTTAAATCATGAATACTTTTCATTATTATAGATTTCCAAAAGAGTATTCAACCCCCAATGGTTGCAAACACAATGTTGTGGTGCCCCACCAAACTACGGGTCGATTTTACCCATCAAGGTTAACACGCCAAAAGGCCAATACGGATTGATTTAGTTCCCACTCTACACAATCAAAAAAATTTAAAAAAAACCGGATAATTAATAAAACATTGGTTTGAGTCTGTGTGGCGGTGGGCTCAAACCCCGTGGATTAGTCGGCCAATGAGACGGAAATCACGGTTACCAAAAAAGAAAATATATTAAAAAAATGATACTACATAAAGAATTATAAATAAGAACTTAAATTTAAACCCACTTGATCCAACAAATCTATAAAAAAAACCCCACAAATCAAATGAGTATATATATTCTATGCAAAATCATCATCCAATATATATCACAATGAACAAAATACTAAGAACCCTAAAAAGAAACAAATTAAAATAGAAAAGAATCAACCCTAATTAGTGAAGTGAACAAATAAAATAAGATCCCTAAAAGTGGCTAATATACTTATGCAAATTAAAAAAGACAGATGACATTGTAAAAACACCCCAAACATGCAATCACCCATCTAGCAATATTAGTAGATACATGATTAAGTGGGTTTTAATTAGCAACCTAGGGATATCGTACTATACCTAGGATGACAGATTTTTTTTAATCCGACTACTGTAACAATGTGAGTATTTATTGTGAAACGATGAGAAGAAACTTTTAAGAAAAACTATATATATGTAATATTTAATCAAATTTAAACCACTAACTTTTTTCACTTTCACTTGCTCCAAACAACCAAACACACATTATAAATAAGTCGCACACACAAATCGACAATATTATTCATCGTGGTCGCTATACGCGACCGGGTAATCATCAACTTTAATATAATGTTCGGATGTGAGGATACCTTTGTTAAGATTAAACGATGCATCTGATTCATGTGTGAAAATTTAACGTTGAAATAAAATACCTTTATAATGAACGAGTTTTGTTGGACTAATTGTTAGTCTATTACTCAATTTGATCCATATGGAACGCACTTATGGACTGATTAAGCCTGATTTACAACTTGTGTTAATATGTTTCATCAACACACGTATGTGTTACAACTTGAATATTTGGTGTTCGTTCACAGGATACCTTATGTCTTTTTTTTACTACATCCAGATTGATTTTAACTAGTAATTGTAATAGTTATCACAAGGTTATACTCATTTATGCCCTTAAATTAGACCATTAACATCCGCTGTTATATATAACAACGGTACGAGTTGAATTTATATTTTTCATGTAACAAAAAAAATTCAATCTCGTCATTTTTTTATAAAAAGTTAAAAGGTAAATTGCATAAAAAGATATCTATCTTAAGCTCAAATTCAATTAAAAGTACTCATCTTATTTTTTTTCTCAATTTAAGGTATCAATTTTTATTCTCCATGCAATGTTGGAAATTAACAAGTTTGAAAGTTATATAATAACAAACGTTTACTTTATTATTGCATCATTAGTCCTTTATACTAACGAACCTTTGTAATTAACTCCAAATCCGCTTTTTACAGTTTTCGTTCTTTTTCTACCCATTTCGCCTGGTTTTTTTGCCGCTTTTGTTCATTTTCTACCATTTCTGGTCATTTTTTACAATTTCGTCAGGTTTTTTATCGTTTGCGATTGCTTGTGACCGTTTGTCCCGTTTTTGCTACTTTCAACCGTTCGGTCCATTTTTACTCTTTTCATTCTTTTTATTACCGTTTGAACCATTTTTCTACCGTTTTTGACCGTTGTTTGTCTTCTTTTTTACGAACAAAAACAATAAAAATGAGCGAATGCAGTCAGAAACGGTAAAAAAAATGTCGAAAACGTTAAACAAAAGACGAAAACAATCTAAAGAGGTAAAAAACGGTAAAGAAGATGAAAATTATCAAAAACGGTAAAAAAAACAGCACGTAAAAATTAGTCGGAAACGGTCAAAATTTGAAAAAACGGACGAGAACGGCCAGAAGGGGCAGAAAACGGTAAAAACGGTCGGAAACGGTACAAAGACTGACAAACACGGTCAGAAACGGTAAAATACAAAAAACATTGTAAAAACGGGCGAAACGATATAAAAAGCGAACGAAAACAGTAAAAATCAAACGGAAAAAGTAGGAAACAAACAAAAATGGTCTAAAACTGTTAAAAATGGTTTTTGAGTTTATTTTAAAGTATCGCTAATATAAAGGACTAACGATGCTATAATAATGTAAACGATCGTTAGTATATAACCTTGAAATTTATTAATTATCCAACACTGTAAAAAAAAAAGTTTAGTACCTTAAATTCAGAAGAAAAAAATGAGTACCTTTAATTGAATTTAAGAATAAGATGAGTACCTTTTTATTCTATTTACCCAAAGTTAAATATTTCACTAACTGTTAATGGTTACGTAAAATGAAATATACTGTCGCAATAAGAATTAAATCATCTTTCTATCGAATATACTTTCAACGAATTTAATTTTTTTCGATTTTTTTCTTAAGTCGCGTTTATGAAAAACATATATGATTAATATCACGAATCATTTATGCTTTTACAAAATCATATATGATTACATGATTAAAAAAATCTTTGAAATTATATACATATGCTCCTCGATCGTAAGATGATTTAATACTTGTAATAATGATGTATTTTTTGCCGCTTGATGATTTATTATTTAAATATATTTAATTTTTTCTAAAAAGGCAGAAAAATATGTTATAAAAATACTAATATAGAAAAAATTTCATGTTTGGTCCCTATCGTTTACACCACACATAAAGTATGGTCCCTATTTCAAACTAAGTCCGCCGATCATCCCTATCGTTTACGTTTTGGATCAAGAATAGTCCCTATCTTGAATGGGAGTTAATTTTGACCGTTAAGTGGTATGAGAGGAGGGGTAATTTGGTCATTTACTCTTTTTTTCTTTTATTTTTTTTCTTTTCATTACACACAAAACTCACTCTCTCCTCACTTCAAACCCCAACAAGAAAGCCCCATAGCTTCATTCAGTTCTTCTGGCCCCCGAACATCGCCCTTCATACCCCCCCCCCCCCAACCAGTTCCCTTTAATCTATCAGTGTATATAAATACTGAACAAACATTATTGCTTTGATCGGGCTTCTCTTAAAACCTCACCATATCAGTTTCTTTTAAACTGATCAACCAATTCATACCGATTAAAATCAGTATTACCAAATACCGACATTCCCATTTTCAATACCACCATTTTTTATTAGATCCACCCTTCACTGATTTTCTTATATCAGTTGAGCAAACATCAAACACATCTATCTTACCCACAACCTCATTATGTTGTGAAAGCAATCACTCATTTCACCTAAAATCAGAAACCATAAACCACACTCACTTTTACCTTCCACTACAAGGCCACGTTTTTTACCATGTCTTCATATCAAATCGATACCCTACTAAAACAATTGAAACAATTACACTCGTATTCTTTCCTGTGGCCACAAGAAAAGAACACTTCTTCGAATTGATTGTGCGTTTTTATGAATCTTGGATTCGAAGTTCTGTGATATGGATTTCGACTGTTATGAAGGATTTTTTTTGTTTATGTGGGGATTCGATTTGGGATCAGGGTTTTTTTTGTTATGAGTGACGGTGGGATTTTGTTTTTGGAATAAATCTAGTTTTTTTTTAAATAACGATGATGTTTTATTTGGGATCTGGTTTTTGTTTTTGTTATGAGGATTTCTGGATCTGTTTTTTTTTTTTTTAGAGAGTTAGGGAAAGGAGTTTCGAATGGAGGGATTCGAACTGGATGCGACCGAAACCTCGGGATTTCCAGTTTTTGTGGTCGGAGAGGATTTCTAAGGCAAAGATGGAGGAGGGTCCGGTGTGGGTTTCGATGAAGGTCACGAGGTCGGATGCGGTGGCAGAGCGGGGGATGTTGGAGATGAGTACGGTGGTTGTGGTGGTGGTTTTGTCTTCTGCTGGCATTTTTCGTTTTTTTTTTTTTTTTTGGGGGGGGGGGGGGGGGGGGGGGGGGGGTTGGAGTGAGGAGAGAGTGGGTTTTGTGTGTAATGAAAAGAAAAAAAATTAAAAGAAAATAAAAAGGGTAAAGGACCAAATTATCCCTCCTCTCATACCACTTAACGGCCAAAATTAACTCCCATCCAATATAGGGACTATTCTTGATCCAAAATGTAAACGATAGGGATGATCGGCGGATTTAGTTTGAAATAGAGACCAAACTTCATGTTTGATGTAAACGATAGAGACCAAACATGAAATTTTTTCTTGAATATATACTAACTTAAGAGTTTATATTAATCTCAACTCTACCATGTATGCGTATTATAACTCGTTTTATGAGATACGTTTTATAGAGACTTGATGCATCTCTAAATTTTAAAAGTCATCGCCAAAATGAAAATTTTCGTTTTTTTTTTTCTCTTAACATTATCTAGTTAAAAGTTCTTAACTTTACATTTCTTTTTGACCAAATCATATCAACAAGTTGGAAAAAGATCATGTGAGGACAAACTGGAAAGACTTGCAAGTCTTTGCACTTCTAATTTGGGGCAGTGTTACTTTATTGAACCCCATCAGTTATAACCTTTGGTATGATTAATTGTGATAAAACTTATTCTTTTAAAGATTGTGGTTAATAGCGATCTTTAATTTAATCATAATTCTATGAAATAAATGAAATCATCCAATGAGAAACAAATGTTTGTTATGTGTTTAAGTAATTTCTTACAGGGTCCGATCCGGATGGAAGAATCTTTCGAACTTTGGCGGGTTTGTTTTTCGGATATCTTGAAACCAAAGTAAACGTGCTAGTTTTGTTCGATGTGAAAGTAAGTATGTAATATATGTTAGAAATATGATGATAGTTTCTAAAAGGCCGCTAGGCCCATTGTGCTTTGGTCGGAGGGCGGATATATAACCTTCCTAAAATCTCGAGTGCTTGTTCCTGGACCGAATTCTGAGCTTTGCTATTTGAACGTAACTTACGCTGTTCGGACCTGGGCCAACTATGCTATTTAGACTCGGGTTAGTGTTGACGTTCGGACCCATACACGAACATTGTGTATTCGAATTTTTAAAGATTGTATGAAGTTTGTATCCATATTTCTGGAGATTGATATTCAGTTATTTAATGGATAACTGTATAATAAAACTCGACCACAAAACTAAAAGCTGTCGTTAATAAAACTTTGAAAAAAAATAATCCAAAAAGAATACCACGTTTTTGTGAAACATGTATACTTCTATGAAACATCAGGGTAATGGGTTCTCTACGCGCTGAAATATGCATGACTAAGTACTCCTTAGTCCTTATAGTCAGCACAAGCTAGCTATCTCCACCCTTTGTAACAATGGACTACCACCACTCCTGTGGCTTGATTCTCGGCCTCACGTCCTTCCTCGTTATCTCATTCTCAACTGCTGATGATGCAGCCATCATGGCTAATCTTTCCGCGTGCATTTCCCCTATACCGCCCACCTGGAATAGTGCAAACCATTTCTGCGTTTGGGAAGGAATTTCTTGTGACAGTAACAACAATGTTACTTCCATTAGTCTTGGTTATAAGTTACTCACTGGAACCCTCCCATCTGACCTTAACGGCCTCTCACAGCTTCAAACTCTATCTCTTCATCACAACAATGTTAACAACTTTACTTCCATCCCCTATGACTTTTTTCGTGGTCTCACTAATCTCACGACTTTTAGTATTTCAGACAACCTACACTTGTCCCCATGGGGTCTCCCTGCCGACCTTATTGGTAATGCCAATTTAGAAACCTTCCAAGCCATCCAAGCCAACATATATGGTAGCATTCCTGACTTTTTCATGAGTCTTTATAATTTGAAGAATCTCCGCCTGTCTCACAATAACCTCACTGGTACACTCCATCCACTCTCTTCCATGTATCGACTTCGTCAAGTTTGGCTACAATTTAATAAGCTCACTGGTGCTATCCCAGATCTTTCAATGTGTACGGATTTATTCGATTTGCAACTTAGGGATAATCAGTTAACTGGTTTGGTTCCTGATACAATTATATCATTACCTAAATTAGCTAATATTTCTTTACAGAATAATTTGTTGCAAGGTCCTTTGCCTGTTTTTAGACGCGGTGTCAAAGTTGATTCAGGAGTTAGTAATAATAGATTTTGTTCAGATAAACCTGGGAAATGTGATGCTCAGGTGACAGCACTGCTTCAGGTTGCTGGAGCTTTTGGGTATCCGATGTCATTAGCAGAATCTTGGTTCCGTGATGATGCTTGTGGTGGATGGGTGTTTGTTATTTGTGATTTGAATAGTAGTGTGATAAGTGTGAATTTTACGAAACAGAATTTTTCTGGGACTATTTCGCCAGCTTTTGGGAATCTGACTTCGCTGGGGATGTTATTGTTAAATGATAATAATCTCACCGGTTCTATTCCGGAGGTGTTAACATCTTTGCCGGATCTGCAATTTCTTGATGTGTCGAATAATAATCTTTCTGGCCTTGTACCTATATTCCCAACAAGGGTGAACTTTTCAAGTGATCATAATCTCTTGTTAGGAAAAACTCTTTCCCAACAGATTACTGATAAAAGTATAAACCCAACTGATTCGTCTGGTGGTTCAGCAGGTTTGGTTATTGGTATTGTGATTAGTGGTGTTATATTTGTTATCGGGGTTGTAGTGTTTGTGTCTTGCAAGTGCTATAGATTTAGTCCTAGCAAATTACAAAATCAAATCAGTGTAGATCATAGCGAGCTCCCTTCATCCAAAAGTGGAAAGGGGATAACATCTATTCAGATGCTTAAGAAAGCGACCGATGATTTCAGTGACGAGAAGGTGTTAGGAAAGGGTGGATTTGGAGTCGTTTACAAAGGCGTGTTAGATGATGGAACTAAGATTGCGGTTAAGAGGAGGAAATCTGGCATGGATGAAGCAAAATGGAGGAATGAGTTCCTAGCCGAGATAAAAGTACTAACAAAAGTAAGGCACATACATCTTGTTGCTCTTATTGGTTTCTGTATTGATGGCAACGAGAGTCTTTTGGTGTACGAATACATGCCACAAGGTACTTTAAGTCAACATTTGTTTAAATGGAGAACAAATGAGAGCCCCCCTCTTAGTTGGAAACAAAGAGTTTCAATTGCTTTAGACGTCGGAAGAGGGGTTGAGTATTTGTAGAGTTTGGCACAACAAGGCTTCATTCATCGAGACTTAAAGCCGGATAACATCCTTCTTGGGGATGACATGAGAGCGAAGGTTGCTGATTTCGGTCTGGTTAAGAATGCACCTGATGGGAAGTAATCTATTGAGACAAGATTGGTAGGGACTTTCGGGTATCTGGCACCAGAGTATTCTGGTAAGAACTATCTCCTTCGCGTTTTCACTTCCGTTTTATTACTGATATTTACATAGCTATTACTATCTCTATTTGAACAACGAAAAGAGAGAGTGTCCAAATATTTGTAGCTAATAGACTACTTGTTAGTATAATAAAAATCATATTACGATCAACTTGTTTCACTACAAATTTCTGACTTTGCTAATTAGATTCGTATTCCTTGTTATGGTTCCTAAGATAGTATCCGATCAGAGTTACCCAAGTATGATAAAATTTAAACTTCAATTCTTGTCCTTTTTTTTTGTCAAATCAGCTACCGGGAGGGTGACATCAAAGGTGGATGTTTACTCGTTTGGCGTAGTCTTGATGCAGTTGATTACTGGCCAAAAAGCACTAGATGAAACTGTGCCGTATGAGAGTTGTCAATTGGCTACCTGGTTTCGAAGGGTACTTGTCACCAAGGAAAACATGGTAAAATACGTAGACAACGCCCTAGATACTAATGATAAGGAAACACTTGAAAATATCTTCAAGGTGGCTGAACTGGCAAAACACTGCACTGCGGTTGAACCGTTTCATAGACCTGACATGGGTTATGTTGTTAGCGTACTGGGTCCTATTTTTGAACAATGGAAACCCTTACGACAAGAACAAGAAAACACTTATTATCGCCGCCATATGAGCCTTCCTCGAGCTCTTCAAGTTGATGAGGATACCTCTAGCTCGTCTGATATCTTTCAGCCAAACTCATTCTAGCCTCTTTGTTTTATTCACACGATTGTGGGTTGCGAAGAAAAAAGTCAACTACAAGCAACATCTATTATCTTTACTCCTTTATAAAGGAAAAATGAGTATGGTTGAATGTTGAATTGTTGAAAATAGAATGGTCCCATCATGTGTTTAAAATACTTGTACTATCTGTTTATAATGGTTGTACTATCAACACTATGAAGAGTTCAACAGTACACTTATACATTTATTATTTTCTCATTTTCTCATCTTTTCCATCTTTCTCGTCTTTTTCTTTTCTTAATTTGTAACCTGCAGAGACGGTGCTACGATGAAGAGTGCAACGGTTAGTGTCGATCCGGATTAATTAAAGGATTAATTAGCAGTCGATCAAGTTATGGTCTTTTTTTGGATTGGTTAATTGTGTATCAAGATACATGAGGAGTTGATACAAGAAAAACAATGTTAGCGTTGATATATTTATTGTGTATCAAAAAACTATCTTGGAAACAGATGTATACACGCCGCCTGTTGATATACTCACGCCTATCTTGGAAACAGATATACATTTATTATTTTCTCATCAGTTTGAAAATAATCCATCTATATATACAAGACAATGGAGTCATACTCATATCACCAGTTTCCTCACCAGTTTCCTCAACTGAATCATACTCATATCACGAATGGAGTCAACAACACATGTGGAACAAAATGTGATCAATTCTGTTGGTGGAGAGGTTTGGTTTCATTTTGATATGTTTTACTATCTATTACTTTCTCACCAGTTTCCTCAATTGAATCATACTTATTATCTTTTCTTCTTTTACTGGTTAGGTTGACATGGAAATACAAGAAGCTTTTGGGACAACGCAAGTTGAGGTTGAGGAAAACCCTATTGTAGTGGATAATCATATTGAGGTAAACCCTATCTTTTCTTCTTTTACTGGTTATGTCGATGATACACACTGAAAATTGTTAATTTGAACAATTAAATTAACTTAGCTTTGAAAGAGATAAAACAAAGCAAAAAAAAAAACAATTAAATTAATGTCGACATGTTATATAAAATTGAGATGAAAATCAATAAATATTGATTTCTGGATTTTAGCTTATAGGTTTTTATGCTGAATTTGGATTTGAGTTTATTAGAACCCAATGCTGGTAGTAATTATGTTAAATAATAAAAATCTGAGTATTTAAGGATTAAATGTTATTTATAACCATGTTTGGGAATGCTTATGTTTCTGCTTATAAATAAGTACTGGTGACAATAGTGTTTGTACTGGAAATAGTTGATGATTTGATTGTTATGAGTTATAATTTTTTGCGAAATTAGTCGTTGATTTGATTATTATGTTAAGCTGATTAATTGATAAGCGTATTTGATAGGCTTATTTGATATGCTTATTTGATAGGCTTATTGGATACACATTATGTATTCCCAGGTAGTTTAAGCATATTTGATTGGCTTATTGGCTTATTGAAACTTTGAAAAACATATATGACCAATTTGAAAAAATAAGCTTATTATAACTCATAGCTCAACTGAACAAATTATATTGTTCATGCCTAATAAGATCTCAAGAGGCATTTAGGAAAACATTTTGAACATATTATACTTATCTGCGAAATAACTTATAGGCCTATGTTGTTTTAAGGAGGTGTTTGGGTAAGGTTGGTAATGCAAGTTATGACTTTAGATGGTCGAATGATGATTCAAAGTGACTGGGTGCAGGGTAGTGTATAGGTGTAAAAAGTAAGATTTTTATTAAAACCGTGATGAAATATTATAATTTTGAACCAAATAAGTTTAGTTAAGGGGTGTTTGTTTCGGCTTATATGTGGGCTTATCAGCTTTATGTGGGCTTATCAGCTTATATGTTTCAGCTTATATGTGGGCTTAACGGATTAAATGACTCAAGGGGTATGAGCCCATGAGTTAGTTACGTCTTTGTCTGATTTAAATCATAATTATTTTGAAAGATCATGTCTAGGGGACATTTGATTGTAAGTTCTTTATCTCTCTGTCTAATTAAAGTATATGTTGTATAAAAAAAATTTGTGTTTGCAAAGATTTATAACACGGTTGTGAGCAGCTTCTGTTTTATTTATATATTATATTTTATAACAATTCTTGACGGTGTTTCTGTCTTTTGAGTTGTATGTTAAGTAAAAAAGAATTATGTGTTTGTAACTTGTAAGGAATCCTTTTTGTTCTTTTAAAATTTTTTGTCCCGGTCTGCATGAGGTAGACTCTGTTTGTTCTATTATTGTTTTTGCTCTTGTTGAGCTTCTGTAAACAAGTTTTATTTAGTAATATGTAGGAGATCAATTTATCTTTATCATGGTTTATTTTACAAATATGATGTAAAATAATTAATCGAATCATATGCTATAAAGTTTTTAGGTTTTCATTTGTGATGATGAACTTATGACCATGTTTGGGCTTATCAGCTTATATGTGGGCTTATCAGCTTATATGTGGGCTTATCAGCTTATTTGAGTCCGGCTTGTATTTAATAAGCCCCAATTTTCCAGCTTATTTTGAGAGTTGTGGGCTTCTATAAGTTTATCTTAATAAACCTATATAAGCCAACAACTCTTAAAATAAGCTGAAAAATCGGGGCTTATGAAATATAAGCCAAACTCACATGAGCTCACACGCCTACATGTGGGTTAAGGGGTGTTTGTTTCAGCTTATATGTGGGCTTATCAGCTTTATGTGGGCTTATCAGCTTATATGTTTCAGCTTATATGTGGGATTAACTGATGAAATGGCGAAACTGGTACTTTGAGATGAGAATAATTTATACTATATCTTATTCACACCTACATATTTCATTTGTAACTAATCGTATGTCAGATAATGGATACTTAGAATTAGCACACTAAATATGAAAATGAGAACAATTTATCTGTTGTACCAAATTGCGATCACAGTTTCAAGAGGCATTTAGGACAATATTTTGAACATATTATACTTATCTGCGAAACAACTTATAGGCCTATGTTGTTTTAAGGAGGCCTATGTTGTTATACTTATCTGAGCTTATGAAATATAATCCCACAAATAAGCTTAAATTAGATTACAAATTTGTGTAATTTCTTTTTGGTTAAGTTTTTGCTTTTTGAGTGGTTTAGTAAAATTTAAGTTAAAGGTAGGTCAAATGTTTAATGATGTAAGGTTTTTATATTACTAATTGTTAACTTGTTATTTACTTTATGCGTGATTCCATCTTTTTTGATGAACTTGCAATTGAATTATGTAGTTAAATTCTTTTAATAATTGCATTGCATTTATATTGGAAACATATTTACGCTACATCACTACTAATATAGTTTGGTGCAAGAGTTAATGTATAATGATGTAACAAACTGTTATTGATTGTTCCGTAATTTTTGACCAATTTGGTAGTTAGAAATTTGTTTATTATTTTGATAATCAATAAGTTAAAGGAGTGTATTAAGTAAATAAATATGTAAGCGAGGATTGAAGTTTGATCTCACTGTATCTATCTAGAAAATTGGTTCGTCTGTAGTTGTAAATAGATTTACGACACGGTCAGTTTTACATTACAGGTTTTTGCTATCTTGCCAGGATTGTTGAATAGGGTGTTTGTGGTTAAAATCTTAAAGTTTATTGAAATTTACTACTGTAAATATTTTTTATTTTAAGATTTGTTAGTTTGGTGCAAGAGTTAATGTATTTGACGGTGAGGGTGAGTGGACCTTGAGCCATGATTTGGTTATGTCTCTTTCTGACTTAAATTATATGCATGTCAAATATTTATGTCAAAGGGCCTTTGGCTTTAAGTTACTTGTCTCTGGATACTTAGAATTAGCACACTAAATATGAAAATGAGAACAATTTATCTGTTGTACCAAATTGCGATCACAGTTTCAAGAGGCATTTAGGAAAATATTTTGAACATATTATACTTATCTGCGAAACAACTTATAGGCCTATGTTGTTTTAAGGAGGTGTTTGGGTAAGGTTGGTAATGCAATTTATGACTTTAGATGTGATGAGTATCTAAACAGACAGCTTATAAGGAGGGTCATCTTATTTGGCATCAATCAGTTGTTCTAATAAAAGTCACGATATAGACGCTTATCCAGAAAGAGCTACACAGTCATACAGTCATAAGTGAATAATAAGCAGTTGAGCACAAAACTTAACAAAAGAGATTAGTTACACCCACTGAAACATCATGTCGAAGTAATGTTTGGGCTTTGCTTAAAGAAGTACCGCTGGGTTGTTTAGCTCTATTAGCTTTACCAAAACAAACCTAAATACCAAAAACTTCTAACAAATGGTCGAATGATGATTCAAAGTGACCGGGTTCAGGGTAGTGTATAGGTAGTAAAAAGTAAGATTTTTATTAAAACCTTGAAGAAATATTATAATTTTGAACCAAATAAGTTCAGTTCAATCAAAGCTGCTCTAGCACTGTTGAACCAAATAGAACCCAATTTTGGCATTTATTTTGGCTTTTGTTCAGTTCATCTATTCTTGGCTTATTTTGAAAGCTTATTATGAAGTTTTTGGGTGAGAACATTGTGCGTCTTATTTTTTTATGTTTGTAGAAGTTGGGGATTCTTTAGTTTAGGTTTTTTAGGCGCTTTATTAGCAAATGATACCAACACACATGAAAATGGAAAATGGTACTGTATTTTTTGGTCCTTTTGTCATTCTGTTTATGAGTTTTACTATCACATCTATTAAACAAATAATATAAATACAAACGCAATATAACACTTTTAATTGTCATTCCCCATAACCCAAATAACACACTAAACATTTAGTAAGTATAAAGATAAAAGAAGACAAAACATCGCCTTGTATGCATTGACAGAGTCGTATCCAAGAACCACATCAGCACACTTCCCTTAATAATATATTAACAGAACAGAACATATTTTTATCATCAACTTTATTACCTTTTACATCAACATATACACTTATATTTTCTGTAGCAGTGGGATCCATACTTCACAGTCGACACTTTTGATGCCCTCAATAACCCACATGCGTTTTATAAAATCGACAAAGTTCGTGTCCGAAATGTTTGGATGGATGAAAAGGCAAACAAACTCTACATTATCATGCACGACAAAAATGTAAGGATTTTAAAATCTACATTAACGGAAGATACATTATCAAATTTTCTTGATATTTACAAATATTTTCCGAGTTAATTATATTATATTTTCTTTATACATTCTATTAGGGACTAAAGATGGCTGCTCAAGTGCAACATGACCTGCTAAACAGATATAGAAATAGGGAATTGGCACAAACTCTCAATACATCATTTCAAAATAGGGTATGTTGACCCTACCCAATACCCAAGGTTTGAAAATTACAGTTTCGCTCGCCATGATTGGATCATTCTTGTGGACGCGAAAACAGTCATCACCAAGATTCTGACTGCTGATGTAAAGGATTTTAGAGTGAATGGCTGGATACCTTCAATTCGTGGTCTTCTTGGTGATAAAACACCAAGGAAAATGCTCATCGGTACAAAAATAATTCTTTCACATATATATACTTCATGACAAATAACTAATAATACGTACTTTGTCGATTGTAAAAATATAATAGTATTCAATGTAATTGTAGATACCGTTGGAAGAGTTATCAAAGGAGAATTAAAAAGATATTTTAGCTACATAACATGTGAAGTGTTGCGCGATTTGACGTAAGTCTCTTCACCAAAAACGATTTAACATTTATTATTTTCTGGAGCCTACTTGACAACTAATGACTTACGTATTATAGAAGAGCTGATATCAAGTTTCTCGCGTATTATACACTACACAACCAGCAAGGTTGTCACGAGTTATAGTAGAGAAGGGTACCATCTTCATAACTCGTGTTAAACTCGTCAAATACGACACTGGTATTTCCAAATCACAAATTATTCATACCTTTTCCATATTCTACGTGATTTTTTTACTTTCGGCTAAACTCTACCTCATACCCCTAATTTTAATAGGCAACTTTTTGTGTGACACGGAAATATCAACTGTCGAGTTTGACCCAGATATGAAAGAAACTGAAGCCTTGAAAAAGATGAAGATATGATATCGCCAGAGTTCAGTTCTTTGTTTTGCATGACATGGATCATACATTTGGTCTTTTTTTTCAATAGTTTGGTCTTTTTTTCAATCAGTTTGTCATATGCGAACCCTTGAATTTATTTCTTATGTTTTTCCCTTAAATCATGTCGAATCTTGCTATGGCTGTTTGGTGTTTATCAATTTAATATTGAATTTTCAGAGAACTATACATGGTTAGTATTTTCATAAAAGTATGCATAGTGTTTATCAAGTTAACATTGAATTTTCAGAGAACTATACATGGGGTTAATCAAGTTAAAAACAATTACTATATAAAAAATTACTCAATTTTTCTAAGAAAAAAAGGACCTAATCCAGAGTGACAATAAAAATAATCCTTCAAAAAACAACGAAAAGTATACTAAAATAATTTCGTTGACACTAAGAAACGATAGTATTATTAGTTACACATTATAAAAACTTGATATTGGACCGGATTAATGTTGGGATCCGAACCGAATATATTACACAATCTGAAATTATGTTAAACCCACTATGGTTACTTTATTTATGAGCCAAGTTCATATATCCATAACAATAAACCACCCCCAAAAAGACTATTTAGTTGAACGTTGGTAAGTTCATTCGAAGCTAAATAAGTAGTTGAGAAATTTAAATTTGAATCAATTATAATTTTAGAATTTAAATATTACATTCATTTAATAAATAAATTTTATTAGATATAAGACAACAAATTTTATAACATAAACAATTTAAAGCTAAAATTATTTTTAATAAAACACGAGATCTCATGTGTATTTGATAAAAATAAACGTGTCAAAATTTAAATAAAACTTATTAAATGATTAAATAAATGTGGTATTTGCTTCAGCTTCTTGAACCTCTTGACAAGATTCCAAATCATTTTGAAAGTTTGAAATTTGGGTGATGGATGATGTGATTATTAACTCTTTTTTTGCAGCTTGAAAACACAATGAATGGACTTACAAAATCTAGCACCAGTATTCTAACTCCCATTCATTTTGATTCAAACAAAGGTACGGTTATTCATATTTTCTGGTTTTCAACTCTCTTTTTTACAACGCTCACATGTAAATAACAATCTCTAATGCGGTTTTTCAATTTTATGCTAGAAAAACGCAAATCATTGTCTACTAAAGATGTTCGTGCAACACTAAAGGAAAAAAAAGGCAAGACAAACTTTGCCTATTTTGAAGAACCTCCAAATAGGGTACTGTTTGGAACATTACACAATATCATGAAGACAAATGTCCCTCAAACCCAAAACATTCCATTACAAACACTTTCACCTCAAAACATGTCAATAGATAAAGAAAATATAATGCCATCGCCTCAAATTTTGTCAATCAATAAAGAAAATAGAACACTGTTGAAAACACCGTGTTCCTATAGTTCACTCTCTATAGGCCCAAGTGTACCCGTAGACCCTGCCATTCTTAAAAGACGAGAATACCAAAGAAGTTATCACCAACGACGTAAACAAAGAAAGCTAGCGGAAACAAATTCTTGCATGGAAACACAAAGAGACTTCGGACCTACACAATATCTTTCGCGCTTGACACGTGAAAACACATTAGGTAATATATTTTACATATTGTTCTTCTTTACATTGATTTTTTTAACGATCAAACTAACGCATGATTTGAACTTCATAACAGACGATCAAAGGAGTAGTAACGTGTTATTGCCCATATTTGATCAAGAGTGCAATCAAACATCGAATGGTACGCTTCTTTAAAGATATCAAATACAGCTATTTACTACATGTATTTACGTTATATATCTGTGTAGGAACCAATCTTCATGTACCACCCGTAGACCCGAACGATGTTAAAAGACGAGAATACCAAAGAAGTTATTACCAACGACGTAAACAAAAAAAGCTAGCGGAAACAAATTCTTGCATGGAAACACAAACATCGGTCGGAGCTACACAATCTCTTTCGGTTTTGCAACGTGAAAACACAATAATTACCATCGCAAATGATCACATGGAAGCACAAAGAGACTTCGGACCTACACAGTATCTTTCGTGTTTGACACGTGAAAACACATTAGGTAATATATCGTACATATTGTTCTTCTTTACATATATTTTTTAACGATCATACTAACACATGATTTGAATTTTACAACATATGATCAAAGGAGTAGTAACGTATTATTGCCCATATTTGATCAAGAGTGCAATCAAACATCGAATGGTAAGCTTCTTTAAGAGGGTTTCTCATATTGTTATTGCTTGACACGTGAAAACACATTAGGTAATATATTGTACATATGGTTCTTCTTTACATTGATTTTTTTAACGATCAAACTAACGCATGATTTGAACTTCATAACAGACGATCAAAGGAGTAGTAACGTGTTATTGCCCATATTTGATCAAGCATGCAATCAAACATCGAATGGTACGCTTCTTTAAAGATATCAAATACAGCTATTTACTACATGTATTTACGTTATATATTTGTGTAGGAACCAATCTTCATGTACCACCCGTATACCCGAACGATGTTAAAAGACGAGAATACCAAAGAAGTTATTACCAACGACGTAAACAAAAAAAGCTAGCGGAAACAAATTCTTGCATGGAAACACAAACATCTGTCGGAGCTACACAATCTCTTTCGGTTTTGCAACGTGAAAACACAATAATTACCATCGCAAATGATCACATGGAAGCACAAAGAGACTTCGGACCTACACAGTATCTTTCGTGTTTGACACGTGAAAACACATTAGGTAATATATCGTACGTATTGTTCTTCTTTACATATATTTTTTAACGATTACTAACACATGATTTGAATTTAACAACAGATGATCAAAGGAGTAGTAACGTATTATTGCCCATATTTGATCAAGAGTGCAATCAAACATCGAATGGTAAGCTTCTTTAAGAGGGTTTCTCATATTGTTATTTACTACATGTATTTACGTTATATATGTGTAGGAACCAATCTTCATGTACCACCAACCATTCGACCAACCACTCGACAGAGGAAAGAATACCAAAAAAGTTATTATCAACGTCGTAAAGAAAACAATATAAAGGAGGCGAATGCAAACATAGGTAATATAACTCTCTATACTATATACGTCTCTAAGGAATTTTATATTATATTACCAATAATGGTTTTAAATTTCAAACCAGATGATCAAACTGAAGACGATTCGTACGATTTTGTATTCAATGATCTTCCTACAGAGCATCGTCTACTGGAGCAACCATCGTGTGTTCATTGTGGAGCAAAGAAAATATAGTACGAGTTCCCTACTTTTTGTTGCATGACCGGTAGAACAACTTTGAAACCCTTAGACATACCTCCAGAACTCTACAACCTATTCACATCGCAATGCCAGTTAGGAAAAATGTTTAGGAAAAACATACGTGCCTACAACACAAACTTTTCTTTCGCATCTATGAGCGTAAACTTGGACAAACGATACAGCGCTAGGGGTTCTGGAGTGTATACTTTTCACGTGCAAGGAGGGATATATCATAAAATCGATCAATTAGTTCCTAGAGATGGCCAACCAAGGTATTTGCAGTTGTACTTTTATGACGGGGAATCTGATTTTGAACACAGGTTAAAGTGGCCTAATCTTGATAAAGAGATTGTTACAATATTATCTCGCGTTCTTGCACCAAATCCATATGTTCAGACCTTTCGATCACTTGGTAACCTTGGCACGCTCGACAAGTATAGGGTCGAACTAAATGCATCAGTTAAGGTCGACCAAAGAGTTTACAATCGTCCTACAACATCTGAGGTATAAACTTGATTATAAAAATCATATCTCTTATCTAAATATATAATCATATATCTAACTTAAACGGTTTCATGTGTTATGTTATGTCAAAGGTCGCTGGAATTTGGGTGGAAGGTAATAACAACATCACTTCATACAAGAGAAGTATTATTGTGTATGGGAAGTCTGAATACCCTTCACAAATACAACCTTATTTTGCTTCCTATGATCCTTTGGCTTATCCGATGTTTTTTCCAAACGGCGAGGCTGGATGGCATTCTCGAATACCAAGGAGAGGTGTAGACATAAGAGAACTCCTCGATAATGACGATGATGAGGTCGAAGACGACGAAGGTACTAAACATATTTTAATATGCATATCCATTTATCTTGTATAATGCCATCTAACGGTAATTTTGTATAATACAACTTTGCCTAGCTAAATCGTTATATTTTATTAATGGCCCATGTTAATAGATTATACCAATCGAACAATCTAATAACAAACATGAATATAAGAGACTGCTCCATATATACAAAATAGCCTATACAAACCTACCTTTAAAATTAGTTTATTTTGGCCACAATGCAAGTAATTAATATTTATTTATTTGGGTCATTGATAAAATATTTATTTTTGTACTTTTCTAACATGTCGATCGATTTATAACAACTTGATAGAGTCCTCACGCATCTTTTTAACATCGCCGCACAGGGATTAACACAAACACTCGTAGAAAAACAGTTACTATGCGAGAGTATTACTGTTACAAATTTCAAATTCGGCCACATCATAACTTGATCTTGTTTGGAGGGCGATTGTTTCAGCAATTTGTGGTAGACACATACATAAAGATAGAGACTTCACGCTTGCAATTTTGTGAAAAGAATCATTCCACAATTAGAGCTGATTTGTATCAAGGAATAGTTGATTCTATTATTGCCGGAGAAGTTCATTCAAATAGACTTGGGCAAGTTATTGTGTTGCCTGTCTCTTTTATCGGAGGACCCCGTGACATGCGCAGACGGTTTTTGGATGCCATGACGTTAGTACAAGATGATGGGAAACCTGATGTATTTCTAACCATGACTTACAATCCCAACTGGCCAGAAATCGTAGAAGAGCTTTATGAAGGACAAACGGCCCAAGATCGACCAGACTTAGTTACAAGAGTGTTCCGTGCAAAATTAGAGTCTCTCAAGCAATGGTTGTTCACAAAACATATCTGTGGCATTGTTTCATCATATATATATGTTATCGAGTTTCAGAAACGGGGTTTACCACATGCACAATTTCTTTTGATTATGAGATCAGCTGACAAATTGGCAAATCCCGATCAATACGATAAAGTTGTATGCGCTGAAATTCCAGACATGGAGAAACATCCAGAATTGCACCAATTGGTTTTAAAGCACATGATTCATGGTCCTTGTGGTCACTTAAATACTCAGTGTCCTTGTATGGAGGGTGAACCAAAGACATGTCGCTTTAATTATCCCAGGCAATTCCAAGAAACAACGCAACAAGGAGACGATTCGTACCCATTGTATCAACGAAGAGACAACGGTATTAAGGTAAACGTACGGAACAATGTCCTAGACAATAGATGGGTTGTTCCATATAACCCTAAATTGTTGATGATGTTCAATTGTCATATCAATGTGGAGGTGTGCTCGAGTATAAAATCCGTTAAATATGTCTTCAAGTACGTCTACAAGGGTGATGACAAACAAGTTGTAAATGTTGATCTAGAAGGAGAACAAGTCATTAACGAGATAAAGAGATTCCAGGATGAGCGTTATGTATCACCCCCCGAAGCTATGTGGCGAATTTATGGCTTCCCCCTATCTAATATTCATCCTTGTGTTATGTCACTACAAGTTCATCTACCAAATAAGCAGTTGGTTCGGTTTACAGAAGACGATGTACTGACCGACATTATTGAGAGAGAAAGGGATAAAAGATCAATGTTGATTGCCTTTTTTGAACTGAACACTACAGATGAAAACGCGCGCCAATATTTTTATAAAGACATCCCTAGGTACTATACATGGAGCAAGAGTACACGCAAGTGGAGCCTTAGAAAAAAAGGGAAAATGAGAGGGAGAATGGTTTCCGCTAATCCTGCTGAAGGAGAGCGATTCTATCTACGTGTACTTTTGCAACATGTTAAAGGCCCTACAGGATTTAAATATCTTTACACAGTCAACAACGTATTGTACAATACATTTCGTAGAGCGGCACTAGAAAGAGGATTAATAAAGAGTGATAATCACATAGATGCCTGTTTACGTGAGTCCTCTGTGTACGAGATGCTTGGACCTCTTAGAAGACTATTCGCAACTCTTTTAATCTTTTGTGAACCAGGAGATGTTAGAAAGTTATGGGATGACCATTATGAATCTCTTTCAGAAGACTACAGTTTACATTGTACAAGTGTAGAGCGGGTTCAAAATATGGTTCTAACGGACATATCAGTAATTCTACAATCCATGGGTAAAAGTCTTGCTGATTTCGATCTTCCCAACATCAGTGCGGATGTACGTGCATATGCATATGGATGTCATGAAGTACACGAGGAAAGCTCGATTGTTGTAGAAGATGAAGATATACTTGCTCGACATTCTCTCAATACGGATCAAAAATTAGCATATGATACCATAATGAGACATGTTGATGACGATTCTTCGGGCGTGTTTTTTATTGATGGACCTGGAGGGACTGGTAAAACGTTCTTGTATAAAGCTTTGCTTGCCACTGTTCGTTCTCGTGGACTTATTGCACTTGCCACCGCTTCGTCAGGAGCTGCTGCAAATAACATGACAGGGAGCAGAACTGCTCATTCGCGATTTAAGATTCCTATCAATCTTACTACAAACTCAATGTGCACCGTCAAAAAACAAAGTGGCCTTGCTAAACTACTTTGTCAAGCAAAGTTAATAATATGGGATGAAGCATCAATGGCTAAAAGACAAGTTGTGGAGGCGGTAGATCGAACTATGCAAGACATTACCGGGGTAAAACTTCCTTTCGGTGGCAAGATAATGGTTTTCGGAGGGGACTTTAGACAGGTTTTACCGGTCGTAAGACGCGGAACACGAGCCCAGATTGTAGATTCAAGTCTACGAATGTCACCGCTTTGGTCTATAATTAAAAAAATATGGTTAACCATAAACATGAGGGCCCGAACAGACCCATGGTTTTCAAACTTTCTATTACGATTCGGTGACGGAGTTGAAGAGGTCATCGACGAAAACTACATACGTATACCCGATGACATGACAATTCCATACACTACCGAGGCTGCCTCAAAGGATGCATTGATCAATGAAATATTTTCTTCCTTTGATAACAACGTTCAAACATCTACTGATATAGTTTCAAGAGCAATATTATCAACTAAAAATGAACACGTTGACGGCATTAATGACATGTTGATAGAAAGATTTCCTGGGGAAGAAAAGGTTTACTATAGTTTTGATGAAGCGGAAAACGACCCACAAAACTTCTATCCTCTTGAATTCTTAAACTCTCTCAACGTGAGCGGATTGCCACCACATTACTTGCGTTTGAAAATTGGATGCCCGATTATCCTTTTAAGGAATCTCGATCCGGCAAATGGATTATGTAATGGTACGAGGTTGATATGCAAACGCTTTGATCCTAATGTCATCGATGCTGAAATTACCGTCGGACAGCATGCTGGAATTAGAGTGCTCTTGCCAAGAATTCCTCTAGCTCCATCAGAAGAAGATATGTTCCCTTTCAAGCT
This sequence comes from Glebionis coronaria, assembly GCA_025667525.1. Taxonomy (NCBI): domain Eukaryota; kingdom Viridiplantae; phylum Streptophyta; class Magnoliopsida; order Asterales; family Asteraceae; genus Glebionis; species Glebionis coronaria. The sequence continues at coordinate 17,945,169 of CM046877.1, read as the reverse complement.
AAAGAGGACACAATTTCCTGTCCGCCTTTCCTTTGCGATGACAATCAATAAAGCTCAGGGGCAAACAATTCCAAATGTGGGTGTCTATTTGCCTGACTCTGTTTTCTCCCATGGCCAACTTTATGTAGCATTGTCTAAAGGGATATCACGATCAACAACCAAAGTTTTAGTGAAGCCAGTCAAGCAGTTTGTTGAAGGAGTGTACACCTCAAATGTTGTATACCAAGAAGTTTTGCGTGATGATTAATGGTCGTTACATTTTATCATTTATTGTTTGATGTTTAATTTTAATAACTGCTTTTTAATATGTTGTTTTGTATTAGATATTTTATTTAAAACTGAATTATCACATGTTACCACATTTTGCAATTATACTTAGATCTTACCACGATGTAATGTTTCGTTAATTATCTGCCGCTAGGCAATTCCGCCGCTATGCGCGGGTACTCGCCTAGTCTATTAATACTATTAAAACAAGGTTTATTCTTATGTCATCTTTGACTAGGTGTTATATTTTTATTGGTTATTTAAATTAAATATTATTAAATGATGACATCATATATAATAATTTTTAACATTACTTTTACTTTAAAAGCTTATGTGATAAGAGTATACTTTTGTATTGTTTTAAAATCTCAAAAACCCACTTTTAAGCGTATTGAAGAAGGAACGTGAGTATGATTGGTTAATGTCAAAGGTGGGTTGAGTAGCTGGTTTTTTGAATTTAAAAAAAAAAATCTTCAGTCTGATTTTCTCCTACCACATTTATTTCATTCATCTTTTTTATTTATCTTAACACTTAAACAAACTGGAAAATCTTTTTGATTTGTCTTAACTTAATTGAACATTTGAACCTTAAACCGATTATCATCGGAAAATCAACACTATTTGCACCTTCATTTCGTTCATCTTTCAGGTATTGATTTTCTTATTTTGTATTAATTTGACTCTCACTTTTACGTTTTTCCAACATTATATACCCTGACAATAAGCTTTTAAATTATCATGTATGTTCCTTCTTGCAAATCATCATGTATGTTTCACTGCAGTTTGATAATTGCTCACTTTGTAATGAACTTTTTTTCTTCTTTTCATTTTATCGTTTTACAGATTAGGTGTTAAACTATATGAATCAATCAATTCAACCAACTCAAAAGGTGCGTGGCTGTCTCTTTTACTGTGGAATTGATAAGTTCCTGTATATGTACGTAAGGTGTTTGATAAAATGCCTAATTTAAGTTATTACTTAAATTAATCAGATTTTCTTTTGGACTGTCACTCTTTAAGTGGTATTGGTGATATAATAAGATGTATCTTGCACTTTTCGTTTATATTTAATTTTTAATATTGATAAGAGCTATACTGAACCGTTTAATTGGTATAAATGTTATACATTTACGTTATTCTTCGTCGCAACGGGTAAAATAACAAGCTTTGATAAGGAAATGGGTCATAAATTTCTTACAAACTTAGGTGTGAACAATTGAACATTTCGGTTTCTTACTCTTGATTGTATATCCTGAATAAACAGATTGTAGTGGCTAATTGAGTTTTTTTTTTCGTTTATTTGATGTTGGGCAAGCAGTTATCCAACATAAAGTAAGTATGTTTAGTCGGGCTGCTTTAGAGATCTATTTATTTGAAAAGGTTTTAAATGTTAAAAGAAGCTTCTTGGGTCTAACATAAATGTGTATGTTTATGTCACCAGATCGAGAAGCTTAAACTTGGGTCTAACAAGATGATTATGATGTGAGGTTGCAGGGTATGTTGTACCAATAGATATTGGTTGGGAGTATTTTCTTCTGGGTACATATGGTGGCTAATATGGTGTAGTTTTGAATTAGAGTGTTTAGTTTTCACTGTTGAGAGTTTTATGGTTTGCATTTTATGTTTGTTCTAATGGTGGCATGTTGTAGTCTAATACTCTAATCATCGTAACTCTAAGTACATGCAAAAACTTTTCATAGCATTTGATTACTTTTCATTGCTTAGTTAACGTATTTATACGTGACATATAGTGAAACATTATACTGCCCAGATTTTAGAGTCAAACTCGCTCGAGGATGGTTGCACCACTTTTTGTCTTTAGCATAATATGACAAAGTTTGTATTGTACGAATTGTTCCCAAAACAAATCAAGGAGTTTATATTTTAACTCATACTTATTATTGTGATAGATTGACCTAATTCACATTAAAATAAAACTTTGATCGTTTAGTGAGAGTTAGATAACCAAATAAATATGATGCAAAGTGCAAACGACTTATGATCAAATATTAATGCACACAAGTTGGGAAAAAAAGAAATCAAATAGTGATGCGAAGAGGCGACTGCGGAAATGATCATTTGTCATGTGAAGTCACTGGAGGCTATGATATTTTGTTTTCAAGGATTTTTTTTGCGACATTGATTATTATTAGATGGGCTAAGAAAAATGTTCGTTAAAAAATGATATTTATGTACATCATACTTATAGTTGTTTCCTTATAAAGGATCAATATTTGTGTACGTTATATCACCAACGCATGTTACGTTTTTTTTTTATGTGAAGTATATATCTAAAAGCGTTTTTTCTAAAGTAAATCTTTTTGTATTATAATGTATGATTGACTCAAAGTCCATTACACGTACAACTTCATGAAGACTATGAACTTCAACAATTTTATGCTAACTTATATCAATGTATGTATCTGATTTGATATACTTTTCCAAAGTTAAAACAACTTCAGACATCTAACGTTTCTAAATACTTGAAAGAATTTGATATAAATTTTCTTTTCAAGATGTAACTTAAAATGCCCGTGTATTACACAGGTCTTAAGCTAGTTTGATTCATGAAAGAACAATTTATCATATAAAGGTTCTCACTTTTGTTATGTTCTTTTATTTATCGTAAATTTCTTTGTATGTCCTTGAAGGGATATTCTCGCAATGACCTAAAGGAAAACCAATCAGCATACAAACACAAAATACGGGGACTTAAACTTGTTTGGTCGATTTGGGGACGTTTTATGTCCACAAATAATTAGGAACATATACCCGTAAAACTCTATCGTATGTTGGTTTAGAACTTGTTAAAACTTAGGTCAGGTCCTATACAAGAGAAAATTTCATAAAACGAAGGGGTCAAGTCTTCAGGCCAGCCTTTTCGTCTAGTTATACCATAAACATTTTACTTGAGGTTGTAATCCATAATTCCATTTCTTATAGTAAAACCATTCGGGTCACATATATACAAACTTTGAAGATCATATAGGTGGGAAGAAAGATATAGTAATCTCGGGTTTACCTTGCAGACATTTTTATTCTTGCTTAACCATTTTACATCTTAAGAACTCATAATCATAATCAATGCATATTATTCAAGGCGAATTAAACGAAAACAGGGAACCCTTATTTCAGTTTAAAATACACAATTCACAATTCCATGTATCTAATATATATAATTCAAGTAACACACGAAGAACTTTAAAGTCTGTTCATGTGAGCAGATTTACTGTTTAAATCCATATATCAGAAGTGCAGTCACCACCAGGGTATCTTATTTCATGAGCCAAACAAGGACCATCTGGTTCTGCTCCAAAGTCAACATAGAAATTTGGGTTTATCGCAAGTCCACCTATTTCAGTGTTGACATCAATTTGCAGCATGTGAGATCCCTTTTCCACCATTTCTGGATAGAACTGTTTGTCCCATGTGCTAAGTAGCGAGTTTGTTACGTATAGACGTTTCCCGTCTAAGCTTAGCTGAATCATTTGTGGTCCTCCTAGCAATCGGTGTCCCTAAAGGAAACAATCATTAAGAGTTTAGATGATGCATGACATATTACAATACATGTCTAGGCGTTGATAACATGTCGTGCATGAGATAGTGTTTGCGTACGATGGTTTCGATTTAATTTGATTTGTTTCACAACTCAATATTGCTATGTTGCAGCTAGCATCAAAGTTATTATATTTAGACTTAAATAACCCGACAATTACATGATTACTTTGATAGCATTCCTCCAAACACTCCTACACGTACTAAAGGATAGATAACCCTAACATAGTAACATCATATGATTCTCTTAACCACATACAAATAACACATACCTTAACTTCAGGAACGTCAACCTGGTAAGTAGTACCATCATCATTCTCAGCAATTAACGGGCTTCCTTTTTGAAACAACCCGCCGACAAATACTTGACCAACAAAAACAGGACTCTTAGGGTCTTCAATATTATATTGTCTTATATCCCCATGTAGCCAGTTCACAAAGTAAAGAAACCGATCATCAAGTGAAATCAGGCAATCGGTAATAAGCCCTGGCATTTCTGGTAGAATCCAGTTTCTTACTTTCACTGGTTTCACCTTTATCGCCACCTATATTACCAAGTTTTTGTTGGACCCTAATTCGTTAATATTTATGCTCTACATATATGTTACATGAAACGAAATAAAGTTGAGGAAAAAGATTAAACTTGTACCTCATGGCTCCATGATTCATCTGAGTTCTTGAAAAATCGCACCATGTTGGTACTTAATCCACATTCAACAAACCCTGTATCTTTTGTAGGGTCGTGCAAAAATCTTATCTGTGACAAATTAAACAACGAGGATTCATGAATACAAATAATTCTTATATTTTGAGCCATTACCCGATTACGCCCATTTTCCCACCTCCATATTTTAAGTCCTCTTTAGCTAGTCAAACTAGCGGGCTATTCAGATGTAAATTTCAAACTCGTTATTACGACTTAAAGATTTACATTCATAATCTATAGCCAACAAATTCAGAGTAACTTAAAACCAAATCACAAATCAGTTTAATATAATGAAATTTTCCTGCACTAACCTCTAATGGCATGAGTCCGTCAGGGCCTAAATCAATTATTTGTTTCATTTCCCCCTCAGGCCAGTTATAGACATGCAAATGCCGACCATATAAACCGTCTGATACATCTTGAAGGTGGAACCCTTGTGTAAAAGCAGCCGGGGCTCCCCATGATGTACTGATCATGGTCTTGTGTCGAGGTTGGTACCAATAATCATAGCCAAACAATGGACTATGTCCAGGTTTTTCCCACCTACAGTAAAATCATATATACCATTACGATATTGGGAAGATGATGACATGTCAAGTACATATACATTTTTTTCCTTGGAGCAATTAACTTAAAGATAGATCCATCCAAGCACAATCCTAACACGTACTTAAATTGTGTGATAGATCCATTGTGCCAATTTTGTATATTATATCAAAGGCTCTAAATGTGAACGGATAAAATGCATCAAAACGTGTTTACCTTCCTTTCACATTAAAATCCGAGTCAAGTAGAAGAAAGCCATTTCCCTCGGCATTCCCTTTTTTGTCTCCAAGGCAAGAAATCATTATTTCACCAGACGCAAGACAATGAGTGGTGTGTGGAAATGCTAACCCCGTTTTACTAGAGATTTCACTAGGCTCTACCGTCTTATAGAGGGATGGAGCCCGTGGATCCTTCAGTGTGTCAACAGCATATATTCTACCAGACCTGAAAAATTATTATTGTCCCTTGAAGAATCATATGACAAAAAACAATTACCTAAAAGATATACTACACAGTTTTCTTACGCATACACTTCACATCTATCGAAACTCGTTATTTATACTAGAAAGGATAACAAATCAGGTTTGTAGACATCCAAACACCACCTTATCCATCCGATTTAATAAGAATAGAAGTATATTGACTCTCAAAATTCAATTGTTTTCTAGTTGGTAGTCATAGATACATACACAATAGCCGGAAGAACAAGGTAACGACGTGAAGTGTGTGAATCACCATAGCAAGAACTGCAGGCATTCCAACCAGAATGGTGCAACTCATCGCCAACTTTAGGCATAGGCAACCTGTGGATAACTTGCGAATATGTTTTTGAGGTAGGATCCACATCTACTGTTCCTAAGAAATCAGGCTTATCCTTTCCTGTTCCTAAATTACACCAAAGAAACAAAGAAAAAACATTATTTAGCATACAAATCAAACCATATTTTGTCACCCTATTATGCGTGTCCACATTGAGAATACACAAATTATCTTGTATATGTTTGTACATGATATGTACTATTGCTAGTTTTAAGCATTTAAACTTCGAACACAACAAGATTTTCCGAAGCATGCATTATTTCCTATTAAGATTTTTCCTTGCTGTTAAGAGCTTGTCTTAGCGGTGAATAGTATAAACATTAAATCCAGAAGACTTTGAACACAATCTCAGTATGGATTTAAGATATGGCTCAGTGAGGTATGCACATGCATCAGTAATGCTCTATACAGTCTGGGCTTAAGTTCTGGTTCCGTGTGATTTGCAGATGCATCAGTAATGCTCTATTCGATCAAATGGTTACGATTTCAAGTCCAGCCGATGACATGTGAGATAATTTGTGAAACATATCATGAGATAGTTACAAAATTGTCGTTCTAAAAAATTTATATTTTTGGTGTTTGATCTTTAAACTTAAAAACATAACTAGACGGCATTACTACAATATCAAACAAACAACGTCAAACTATCCAAACACCCCCTTTTCCAATTCTACCTAGATATTTTTTCAAAGACGAAAATAGAAAAAGAACACGAAGATCAGGCATGATTCTCTTAATATTAACAATCAAAATGTAAAAGAAAAACTAAAACAATCAAAAGTGATTCTTTCATGTTTATAACGTAACCAAATTACCATTTAGTGGTGACCTAAGGCTGGTGGGAGTGGGTATCAACCCACGAGTGGGTTAACCAAAGTCACTCGCTACTTCCATTCATGCCTTAAAAACTCGCGCACGACTTACTCCCACACATCAAAAAACATGACCAGACTCACCCTGGGTGAGTTTAGTTTTGTGGGCCCGGGTGGTTTTATTGTTTTTTAGGTTTATTATTTAGTGTTCTTTGTGAGTATGGTGTGTTTAGATAATAAAAAAATAGGTACGAAAAGTGAGTTGTAGTGAGTTTTGGTGAGTGACATTACCTTCAAACGGGAGTTTGGGTGAGTTGTAGAAAAGCTGATGTGGCGCTGACGTGTCGGTGAGTGGGTTTCTTACCGCTCCCACCAGCCTAAGGGTAAAAGGCTTATAATTATCGAGATGTCAAGTTCACAGTGCTTGGATTTCCCCAACTAATCAGCCAAAAGGTTCAAAACAATGGTTACCGATAAAAATAACCAAACACATTGGATTTCACGTAGAAAACAACATTTTATGAAAAAAAAAAGCATCCAAAATATATTTGAATTTAACAAATAATCCAATCTCAATATAATCAAACCACCAAAAAACAATCCATCAACAACTCATGCATAAGACTACAACAAAACTGCCCTAATGCAACGTTGAAATACGATCAAATCCTTTGCAATTAGAGACTATTTGCAACAGAAATACAAGATATTTTGACTAGTGCAAAAAAAACTCCATGTAAATTTAATTTGCAACCGAATTGCAACAAGCATACAACTTTTAATTAACGTAAACAAAACTTTATTCATATCAAATATACCTGTGTAAACGCATGTGACATAAATAAGTGACTCTCGGGGACCCATCATAGCATCAAGAGGAGTAGCATAACCTGGTCCAGTATTACAACAACTATGTTTGTTCTCAGCCATTGTTGCTTGTTCAAGCACAACAACATCTGTAGTAGCCATGAAGGTTTCTTCTTTTAGTTTGGTTTTTATACTTGTGATTAACTTTTTATGAACTGAGTTACAACAAAGACGATACGAGACTATGAGGTTTGTGTGTCTTTGAGTCCTTTTACTAGCTATTTATTAATTTCCTGCAAAGAGTAAATAATTAAGTACGTAGAAAATAAATTTAATTTATTTATAAAGTTTTGAAATGCAATTAAGAGGTAACGAATGTTTGGTTCGAGGATATAGATTGAGGAATGGCTATCATACCCAGTGTAGTTTGGTAAAGTATGGGAAAAAAGTATTAAATCCAAAAATTTATAAGAATTTTTTATACCCAGCAAAAGTGATGGGTTTACAAACCTAATTTTTAAAAGACAATGCTTAGACTAATGCAAGTTTTTCTAAGACGGAACATTTCATGTACAACCAATTTTGTTTTTTAATTTTTTTTAGATAAAAATGATTAGTTTAAAAAAATATAATAATTGCTACCTGAAGTTAAATACAATGTAATATGACTGAAGTTTCACAACCTCAAGCAATGCTTAAACATTACTAAAACGTATATGAAATGCATGTCATACAACGAATATAACCAATTTAATCATTATAATTTTTTTCAACATATGCTTCAAATTCGTAGTACTTATGCATTAAAAACTTGTATTTTGATACAATATATAATTCTAATGTTTATGTTGTAACATTAAACAATATGTTCGTTAAAAACTCCTTTCTTCACTTGTTATATAAGAAAGAATAATAAATGAAATATTATGTTTCTTTTTCTTTTATATTTGTACGTAGGAAGAGAAAAATTAGGCATATGTCTGTTGGCTTACATTTAGAAAAAAGGTAAACACATCGTTTGTTTTCTTCAATTTTAAAGTTTTTCATTGTTTGATTTTTATTTGTATTATTTTTAAAACATCGGGTCCATCTTTTTTATGGTTTTACCAATCATACATGAAATACCCAAAAAAAACAAACACAATCTAACTAACGTAGCGGCTTTTGATAAAAGTGGACGCTCATTTCTTGAAATATAACATTTTTTCATTTGAAAGTATTCTTTTAAGTTACTAAATTTAGGACCTCAATGCTGACTCTAAAACTATGTGGTGCGACGTTGACTTATATATTCTAATCGACGGCTCTAATTAAGACCATCTCAACACGCATTAAGAAAAATATCTTCCATTATTCAAAAGATATGTTCAAGCGATCCTAATAAACAGCTGTGATTTTAGTGATGCCCTACCTCCTACAAGAAAAATTTTCCATAACAATTTCAAAAACTTCATGCTTGATTTAAATGTCCAAAAATAAATTATGATGCCATTTATGACATGTACAACACATGTATGTTAATTTTAACCATATAATATATTCAGGGGTAAAACATGAAAAGTAAGCAAACTATAGCTTTTATTTGTGGCACATGCACAACTATAACATCCCAACTTTTTAATTTTTAAATCTTAATTTAACTAAAACCCATTAAGTGAGATTCGAGTCTTGAATATAAATTTTCACACACGTGGTGGTATGAGTATTTCCCATGTGTATTCTTCTCTCGATAACACCTTCACACACTCTAGCAGAAATTATTAAAAAATAAGAAAATGACACATGTCGAGAGTTACCCATATTCCAGATATGAGAAGGTATGTGCAAACAGTCACCTACATATGCGATGTATCATATGTCCCCCCATCCTTGTCTCTCTAATCTACCACATTTTATAGATAAGCATTTCATCTCTTTTGTTTTTCCATGATCCTTTAGTTATGGGCGTGTGACGATAGTCATGTCACCGATCCTTTCGTTGTCGCTATGATCATTGCAATGATCCTTTGGTTACCGCTATCCATGTCGTGTGACGGTAGTGATAGGTGTGTAACGACGGGGACACGCTTATGAGATGCAAAAGGGTATATCATATTGACTCTGTATTTTAGATGGTAATTGCTACATAGACAGAACTTTTTTTTTTGGTTCGATTGTGATTATAGTTGAAATGCCCCTTTCCCGACATTAAATTTTAACCAAAAACATAAGAATGTTAACCTATACGCGAAAACTACCTAGTTTGAATCGACCTTCTGTTACATTTCATATATACTTTTATTTGTATATAACGGGTAACACCTTGTAAGTATTTTTATTAAAAGGTAGACTCAAATACCTTTCTAATAAAGCACGACTTCTAACAAGTAACGGTTCATTTTATATATAAAAAAGCAAAACCAAAAAAATCTAGAAAAGGCACCATACAATTTTATATATAAAAAAGCAAAACCAAAAAAATCTAGAAAAGGCACCATACAGTTGTACGGTGAACTACCATAAAGCTATATGGTGAGTATACGGTTGTAGCTTAAGTAGCATACGACCGTATGGACCCTTCATAGAATATGCCTAAAACCATTTTTGAAGCATACCACCGTATGCACATAAGCTAGACATTTGTATGGTCCGATATGCACTTTTTAATAAATAAACACTCCATATAATTTTCTAAAAATGGATTATGTGACTCGAAACTCAACGAAACTTTCCATAATTCATTAACACAACACAACCCATTACTTTCATAATTATTTGTGGTCAAAGTGACTCATTAATACATATACTTTATAAATACATACTTTATAGGGTTTGTCAAACACCCGATTTGAGTCATTTACATATACTTTAAAATACAACTATAACAAATGAACTTGACATGCTTTAACTTCAACATGTACAAAGTACTTAACTCTGGACTACAAAATTAACAACCCGTTTATAAAATTTAAACGTTTAACTTGGGGTTTCAACATTACCACGAGTTCAGTATCCACAACTAAGCTCCTATTCCGACATACTTTCATTTCTTCTACATCATATCCATTAGTCTTGATATCCAAGATTTACATGATTTATGTTATCTACAAAAACATCAACAACTAAACAATAAGCTTACGCTTAGTTAGTAACGGGTTAGAACATGTATAATATCTATTACACATACATGTAACATGAACAAACATCGTTAATCCATAACTATTATAATTCAAGTTGCATCCGTAATTCCATATCATCCATCAAACTTTAACAACATATTAATGCAACAAGCTATAACATACCGTCAATCATGAAGAAATTCAAACACATACCTTTGTTAATCCATAACCAAAGACTAACACTCTTTATTGCAACATATTAAGTCTCTAAACATATCACACGTTCTAGGCTAAGACTCCCATTTCTTAATCACATTCATTCATAATCAGAATATATGATAACATCAATATTAGACATATCATAACCAAAATTACTTTTCCAAGCTAAGTTTATCAATAATTCTCATCATCATATAAAGCTTGCTCTCCAAACCATAATCATCACAAACCAACATCACATAAAGCAATAGTATAATAAATAACATAACCTTCGTCATTCGTGATAGAGTCCCTAGTATTGAAGAACGAGCGGACTTGTTTCTAGAGGCCTTGCATCATGTGAAAAAAAGGGTTTACTAAATGGTCATAACTTGGGCTACGGGAGGAGTTATAAGGCCCACGACCAGCCAAATTGAAGGGGTTTAGTAAAATGGAAATAACTTGGCTTCGTAAGAGGTTAGAAGGCCCACGACCAGTTAAATCAAATGCATAAACGAGATGGGCTCAACTGCAACCACACTTTGTCTGGTTACGGAATTTACAAGACGTGAAACACTATATTTTAGGAGTTATCTACATTTTATGTTTTCTTACACTTTCACTTGATTCTGTTCTAGCTCATGACCCGTTTGTCTTTTGAGATCCGTTCCAGTTTGGTGATCCTTTTTAAATAAAATGTTGTAACGCTAACATCTTAGTTATCAGTTTTATAACAAAAACATTTTTTCATCTTTTTCCGTACTTTAACCCTAATAATAGGTATACGTTTGGAATTAACGATTGTTGGTAGAATTGTTTCTGGTATTCATAGAAACAATAGATCCACTTATTATCTTGTTTTATAGTATATATCAGTCGGTATCAAGAGCCAAAATTCCTGATTAAGATGCTTCCAAGGAGAAGTATGAATCTTCAGGATGTGTATGAACAATAATTAGAGAAGTGTGTTAAGGAAAGAATGAAGGAGCGAATAGATCAATTCGTTGATCAATTGATTGACCAGATGAATCACTTGAAGAACAGGGGCGCTGATCCTAACAGTCAGGGTACTAAAGATAAAGAGCCAGAAAACCCACTTGGTGATGGTGGCGATTCGTCTCATGATGAACAATTAGAAGTGCGACCAAGGCGAAATTAAAAGGATGCTAATATGAATTGGGAATCTGAAATGAGGGTCTATATTTCTGAGTTTAATGGGGTACTTTGGATCCCTTGGGGTTCATTGATATTCTTGTTGCGGTTGAAGAGGTGTTTCAGTTTAAAGAAATTCCAGAAAACAAGAGGGTTTCGTTGATCGCTACCAAACTTTGTAGTAGGGCATTCGCATAGTGGCAACAACTGAAACTAACGAGGAAGAGAGTTGTAAATCCTAGGATCATGAGTTGGTACAAGATGAAGACGTGCGCGAGGGCTAATTTTATTCCTCAAAACAACAAAAAGTTTTTGTACTAGAGGTTACAGAATCGGAAACATTGATCCAAATCTGTTGAAGATTATATAACTGAATTTTACCAAATTATTGCAAGGAGTGATATTCAAGCGCCATAAAATCAACTTGTCTCCCAATACATTGGTGGTTTAAGAGTCCAGATCATGAATTGTGTTAACATGTTTGATCGATTGTCACTTTCTGATGCATATGATCGTGCATTAGCTTTTGAGAATCAAAACTGACAAGTAGGAAGTTAGTCCTCTCCTTCTATAGCATGTACTTCTTGTTCGGGTAAGATAGCGTCTCGTTTTATTCTCGATCAAGCAAAACCAGGTGGTGAGAATATTGGACCAGCTCTAAGGCGATCGACAGTAATGGCTTGAAATGCTTTAATTATGGTGAACTTGGTAATCGACAATCAGAATGTAAGAATGCCGGAAAAAGGCACTTATTTGCTGATCCCGAGGGATATGATTATGTGGCTTATGATGATTATGAAGAAGTCCCAGTTTATGATGAAGAACCGGAGATATTTGTTACTGGAGATATAGGGGTGATTTTGGTGGCGAGGCGCTCTTGCTTGACACCAAAAGTTGTTGGTGACGAATGGCTCAACCAAAACATCTTTCGGTCAACATGTACCATCTTGGGTAAGGCTTGCACTTTGTTTTTATTCAAGTATTTGAGATAACTTGATTTCGGAAGAGGCAGTCCAGAAATTAGGTATTCTATAAGTATTAGAATTTTGAGACTACATCAGAATTCAATAGATAACTTAATTCCTTTTGGATCAATTACTTGTGAAATGGGTCATGCCAAATTACAATATCACTATTTTAAATCCAAGTGCATGCTATAATGTATATTTCTTGAATAATACAAGAACCATATGTTCACGTGTTTACAAAAAGACAGACCATATCAAGTATACATTATAAGTCTTTGAATATTTCAAGGACCTTATGTTTATGTGTTAACAAGAAGATATAACTATTTAACTACATACTTTATGTTATAAATCATTGAGTAATTAAAGGACTTTCTAATTATGTATTAATAAGAAAACATAATTATACTAACTGAAGTAATCATGAACGCAAACTCATGAGTTCGATAGTAATTTCAAGTTAATTTTAATACTTCAAAATTATGATTATTATAACATAACCATAACTATATTTACTAAATATGTAGTCAAATGTTGAAGTAGCTTTTTACTATATCGTGACATTTGAATGTAGGAGGGCAACAAACATCTTGTATTCTTGTGTGTTCAAGTCCTAGTAGAATTAATAGCTTTCTTACCTTGAGAGCAAGTGAAAACAATTATGTGTTATTCCTTTCACACACTTTGAGATTTTTGTCACTTGTGTAAGGCACAACATTATATCATGAAGACAAACGACATACCATGTGTTGATTATGTAAACAATATGATAATGTCATGGATATTGTAAGTAGATTTAGAACTCTAACTTTAAATAAAGTATTGTGGATTATTATTTTATTGATAACGTTTCAGAAAGCGACACCGGAAAGGCAACGTGTTATCTTATAAAATAAAATGCAATTTTCCCTTAACCAGTGGTCGTTCATATTTGAAAGTAATAAATTATTTCAAAGCAAGTTCGAAATAATATGGGTGACTCACAAGAAAATAAATCTTGTAGCTCCCACTGAAATTGACAATATTACATGAATATTATTTCAGTAATAAAATGCAATGCTCCCACTGGATACATTATAAATATTACATCACTAGTAGCAATTATCAATTTATTGACTTCCTAATCTTTGAAAACGCCTATAAGTAAAATTTACTTATGTACTGAGCAAAGTATATGAAATTATACTCATGTAGATGAGGGACTTGCGATTCATGCTAACTTGATTATTTAGCATGCAATTCCTCCTTTATCGTACGCATTAGCACTTTAAGGAATAACGAGAGTTCAAGAAATATACCTAGCAAAGTGCTAGTAAATTCTTTACTCTTTGTGGTTTAAACTCATACATAGTGACAAGTGCAAGATGTCATTTATTTTGGTAGCTATACACAAAATGTTCTTTAGACACACAAAATATTTTATCTTCCATTATTTCATGACCATTATAGGTTAATGAAAGATAGTAAGTGAGTTTAAATATAATTTTAATTCTATTAGAATTTGTAAAATATCGAGAAAATATAGGATTTAGTCTCACTCTTCTTACCACGAAAAGAAACTATGTTTGTCCTTTTAACAATACAAACGTTTATGTACGAATTATGCTGCAATAACACAACTATATTAGAATATAAAAAGTTCAATTTATTATTTTCGATAATTAAATTCTTATTATAATTAACTACCCACTTAATTCCTAATAAGACTAAGATCCTAATTGTCCTCCCACTTATTATTATTAGGCTTGACTAGCCAATAATAAAGTGGGGCAAGAGGTAAGCGTTGAGCGTTATTGAATACTAGTGCAACTCTTAGTATTATGAGATGATCCATAAAAATATTTTGTTGTAGAGTGTTTGAATGGAATATACTCACAACTCTTAAGAGTACTAATGGACATCTCAAACTAACTTGTTCTACAACAAATCAATCATGAGCATGTTTCATCACATCTTATACCTTGGGTTCGAGATCTGACCAGGAACTCACTTTAAGTCGTACCAATGTATAGCTTGCATAATTGACATATATCTGACCCATGAAAAAATTCACCTTGGGTAGGAATTCATCTTAGGTCTGGCCAGATGATAAAAACCAATTCTAAGTGCTAATACATTGTATGGCATAGACTTAAAGATTCAAATAGGTATCCAATAAGTTTGAAAAACAAATGTCAAAATCGTGTAAAAAGATGCATGCAATCATATTTTTAGCACAAGTTAAGAAAAATCTTTTGTCAACTTTAGTTTAGGCGTGTTTTACCGCGGGAAGAATTAAAGAATGATCAAACCCTATATCCTACTCTTCATGTGCCCGAAGGAACAAGTGCTTGAGATAATTATCACATATATGTCGAAACATGTATGTGACACGGGAGAAAATTAAAGATCATTTAAACTCTAGGTGATTTGACTATGTACACGAAGTGTAGTAGCAAGATCCATCATTAGTAAACCATAAAATGGTATTGTATTTTAGTATTACAAGATAATTAACTTTGCAAATCACAGTGTTGAGAGTATGGTTTATAACCATCATTACGGTATGTAAGCCCAAATCGAGTGATAATATGATTTCACTAAATAATTAGCTTATAATAAAACCAAGTTTTATTATACTTATGTCCGTATTAATTTTTGCCTAAAATGATTTTTAACAAATAACACCTAACCAATTCCCAAGGAAAACTAAGTGTAATTAATGAGACATATTAAAGCTACTTTTGATGTAAGTATA
This sequence comes from Glebionis coronaria, assembly GCA_025667525.1. NCBI lineage: Eukaryota > Viridiplantae > Streptophyta > Magnoliopsida > Asterales > Asteraceae > Glebionis > Glebionis coronaria. Next base: position 17,929,504 of record CM046877.1, on the reverse strand, counting down.
TGATTACTAGAATCTTTGTAATTATAGTTTTGCAATTCATAATGGAAAACATATAAACACATAAAAACACACAGAAAATAGGGTAGAGGCGAAAACAGACTTTATATGAAAGCAGTAACATATAAGATCCAAGTTCTCGGATGAATCTTTCCCAAATTGAGGACCAAATACCTTCACCAAGTTTTCAAGCAAAGGTACTTGCTGAATTGCATACATCACAAACGTGATTGCAAAAGTCTTTGACGGATAAAAACAATCATAATATGTTAAATAACCAGTTCAATTAAACCTACCCAGTTTTAATAGATCTCGATCAAGACTAAATCTTTATGGAAGGAATGCATGTAATTTCCATATAAAATAAATAAAGTGGGTATTTAAGTGGATCTATGTGTAACCCATGAATTCCATGCGATGACTCGTGATGCCACTGTAAGGATTTTGAATACTAGTTAACTATTAACTATGAGTACGCAACGAAATGCATCTAGTAACATACATGATTAAGCACATAATAAGAACAATTTAAAACCAACGTTTAATTAATTGAATAAATCAATTAATCAAGCTTTATCTCGATCTTGATCTTGAACTTTAAAGGTTGAATTGCCGTCTCTATCGTTTGCTCGCACGACAAGTCAAACGAACAATCACTACGATGCTAGTAACTTCACTTCTCAAACAACTTGTGTAAATCTTGTAACTAGAAACCCTAGATTCAAAACCCTAGATAGGGATTACGTTGGGATCGATTTGTAGATGTTACAAGATTAGTAACCAAAATCACACGAAACCCTAATTAGGGTTTGTGGTGAGCTGAACCACAAGGGAGATCAAACAAAAGACTAAAACCTTGATAAGAGTATCAAGGGTTTAGTATAACGCTTAGTTACTTCACAAGAGAGTACCAAAAGGTATTCGATCTTGCAAAGGTTTACACTTTGGGTGACTTAGGGTTTGTAGAGGCACGAAGAACCGAAAATTTGGTTAGGGTTGTAGGAGATGGGGCGAAACTATGAAGGGGATGTCAGGGTTTATATCCCCTTCACACCTCCTTAGTTTTCGTGTTCCCTACTCCAACTTAAGCTAAATATAGTAATTATTTAGCTTAATATATAATGAAAGTTCCCTTCTACAACCCTTATAGAATTCGGCCAACTAGGGACTCCCTATAGGTTCCGGGTTTTACCTTTTCACCCCCATCTATTTAATTACACGCATAAGTTTAGTTAATTAAACACATAACAAACTAAATAACCGTCAATTAAATAAATAGTGAATTGTTATTGAACATTTAATATTAATAATAAATATTAAATGTTAATAAAGTGTGTTCCCCGTGTTTGAGTGTGTGTCCTGATAGGTTCACTCATTCTCGATGATTAAACGATCGCATATCCTGACAGAAGTGAGTGATCTCTAGTATAAATAGAGATCATCACAACTGCATGGAAACACACAAAAAACAAAAACACTTGATAGCAAAGGGTTAGAGATTTGTGTCTAAATCACTAAAAAGTTTGGTCTTATCCCAAGTAGTTATTTGTGATACCATGGTCGAATAGTTTACTTTGGAGAGTGATCACCCGATTCCAAGTGATATGCAGTACCCTGGTTGGGACGAATAGACACCAACACTGAATTGGCCAATCACTACACTACAGGTAAGCCGTTTCTAGACCTGACATCGGTTATGTGGTTAATGTATTGGTTCCTCTTTGTGAACAATGGACGCCTGGCCTTACTAAAAGAAAAAGAAAAAATTATCGTCGCCATGTGAGCCATTCTCAAGCTCTTCAAGCTGGTGATGATGAATTTCTAGCATGATAGATGCTTTCCAGCGAAACTCATTTTAGCCTTTTTAGACGCAATTTGTTCACAAGATTGTGGGTAGTGAGGAAAAATTTCAACTGCAAGCTACGTTCGAGCAATGAAAGAAAAATTTCTCACATACAGGCAACATTCTTTAGTTTATGGTAACTTTCTTTGTATGACCCTGAAAGAGAAATTTGCAGGACGTAGATTTGATTAACTATGGCCATCTATAATCTATCTGCAACTTTGTTAGTAAGTTTATATGCTCTATGTATGTTCAAGGGATATTCTCGCAATGACCTAAAGGAAAACCAATCAGCATACAAACACAAAATACGGGGACTTAAACTGGTTTGGTCGATTTGGGGACGTTTTATGTCCACAGATAATTAGGAACATATACCCGTAAAACTCTATCGTATGTTGGTTTAGAACTTGTTAAAACTTAGGTCAGGTCCTATACAAGAGAAAATTTCATAAAACGAAGGGGTCAAGTCTTCAGACCTAGCAGCCTTTTCGTCTAGTTATACCGTAAACATTTCACTTGAGGTAGTAATCCATAATTCCATTTCGGATAGTAAAACCATTCGGGTCACATACAAACTTTTAAAACTCATACATAGGTGGGAAGAAAGATATACTAGTATCTTGTGTTTACCTAGCAGACATTTTTATTCTTGCTTAATCATTCTACATCTTAAGAACTGTTAATCATAATAAATTCATATTATTCAAGGCGAATTAAACGAAAACACGGAACCCTTATTTCAGTTTAAAAATACACAATTCACAATTCCATGTATATATATCTAAGATATATAAATCAAGTAACACACGAAGAACTTTAAAGTCTGTTCAGGTGAGCAGATTTACTGTTTAAATCCATATATCTGAAGTGCAGTCACCACCAGGGTATCTCATTGCATGAGCCAAACAAGGACCATCTGGTTCTGCTCCAAAGTCAATATAGAAATTTGGGTTTATCGCAAGTCCACCTTTTCCAGTGTCGATATCAATTTGTAGCATGTGAGATCCTTTTTCCACCATTTCTGGATAGAACTGTTTGTCCCATGTGCTAAGTAATGAGTTTGTTACGTATAGACGTTTTCCGTCTAAGCTTAGTTGAATCATGTGTGGTCCTCCTAACAATCGGTGTCCCTAGAAGAAACAATCAATAAGAGTTCAAACGATGCAGGAAATATTACAATAGATGTTAATCATATATGTGGTGCATGAGATAGTGTTTGTGTGTGATAGTTTTGCTAAAATTTGAGCTGATACAACTCTAGTTGTGAATAAGTTGGCGCCCGATTTTGTGCTTAGGGTCCGTAAGATTGATTTAGGGGGTTTCAATATTGCATTGTACTCTATTTATAGTGATGAATAGTATTAATAAAGTTTAAGGCACTGAGTTTTAGTGTCTAAAGCTCGATATTGCTACGTTACACGCTTGCAGCTAGCATCAAAATTATTATTTAGCCCTAAATGACATTATGTGATATATTACCCTAACAACATATTCTTTTAACTTTTAACATGACATATGACGCATACCTTCACTTCAGGAACGCCAACCTGGTAAATAGTACCATCATCATTCTCAGCAACTACCGGGCTTCCTTTTTGAAATAGTCCGCCGACAAATACTTGTCCAACTAAAACAGGACTCTTAGGGTCTTTGATATTATACTGTCTGATATCCCCATGTAGCCAGTTCCCAAAGTAAAGAAACCGATCATCAAGTGAAATTAGGAAATCAGTTATAAGCCCTGGCATTTCTAGTTGAATCCAGTTTTGGACCTTCACTGGTTTCACCTCTATTGCGACCTAGTATATTTTTTCGTTAGATATATATGATCAAAGTGATATAAAGTTAAGGAATAAGATTAAACTTGTACCTCGTGGCTCCATGATTCATCTGAGTTTTTAAAAAAATGCACCATGTTGCTACTTATTGCACATTCAACAAACCCTGTATCTTTTGTAGGGTCGTGCAAAAATTTTATCTGAGAAAAATCATATAATGAGGATTCATGAATACAACCCTAATCCATTTTATGCGAAAATTCATATTATCATTGTAATAAAGTAGTTACCGGTAAATCATATGAACAATCTATAGCCAATAAGTATTTTAAAATTGAATCAATAATCAGTTCAATATAATGAAATACTTTCACACTCACCTCTAATGGCATGAGTCCCTCAGGGCCTAAATCAATTATTTGTTTCAGTTCACCCTCAGGCCAATTATAGACACGCAAATGTCGACCATATATACCGTCTGATACACCTTGAAGGTTGAACCCTTGTGTAAAAGCAGTCGGGGCTACCCCTGATGTACTGATCATGGTCTTGTGACGAGGTTGGTACCAATAATCATACCCAAACAATGGACTATGTCCAGGCTTTTCCCACCTACAATATAAGCATATATAGCATTACATTATTGGGCAGATGATGCATGTCAAGTACATATACACATAGACGGAACTTGAACAATTTTAGTGAGAGGGTCGACAGTCTGAAATTACCAACGAAACCACTGACTCTTCAAAACTAGTATTACACAATTATATTTAGGAGGGACGATCAATATTTCTTGGAAGGGTTAAATACAAAATTTCCCAAATATACCTTTGATTTTAATATAATTACAATATCAACACCAAATCTTGGGAGAGCCTGACCCCCGGGTCCCCATGAAGATCCGTCTATGCATATACATTCTTTTTCCATGGAAAAATTAAAATAACTTATTTTTTGAAGTTAAAGATCGACCTATCCAAGCACAATCCTATCACGTACTTAAATTGTGTGATCGATCCATTTTGCCAAATTCTTATTTTATATCTAAGGCTCTAAATATTAAGAGTTAAATTGTATCAAAATATGTTTACCTTCCTTTCACATTAAAATCTGAGTCAAGTAGAAGAAAGCCATTTCCTTCGGCATTCCCTTCTTTGTCTCCAAGGCAAGAAACCATTATTTCACCGGAGGCAAGACAATGAACACTGTGTGGATATGCTAACCCGGTTTTACCCGAGATGTCACTAGGCTCAACCGTCTTATAGAAGGATGGAGCCCGTGGATCATTGAGTGTGTCAACAGCATATATTCTACTAGACCTGAAAAATGATTATTTGTCACTTCAAGGTTAAAAACACATAACAGTTGCCTGCAACAGATGACAGTTTTCTTATGCATAATCTTCACATCTATCCGCAACTCCTTAATTATACTAAAAAAAGATAAGAACTCGGATTTAGAGACGTCCAAACACCACCTTAACCATACCATTTAATAAGAAAACCCCGTTAAATTGTTATCAATATAGATCAGTTTCATGGCATAAGATAAGTATAGTGACTCTCAAAAGCCAATTGTTTTCTACTTAGTAGTCAGAGATACATACCTAAGAGCCGGAAGAACAAGGTAACGACGTGAAGTTTGTGAATCACCATAGCAGGAACTGCATGCATTCCAACCATAATGGTGCAACTCATCGCCAACATAAGGCATAGGCAGCCTGTGGATGACTTGCGAATACGTTTCTGAGGTAGGGTCCACATCTATTGTTCCTAAGAAATCAGGCTTATCTTTTCCTGTTCCTAATTACCCCAAAGAAACCAGAAAAAAAAAAACTCTTAAACATACAAACAACCACTAACTTGGAATTGCATTTGTTTCTCTTTTACATGTCATTAGTGTTGTGTCCAATGTCTTACGCAGGGACGGAACATGAACATTATTAGTGGAGAGGAATGAACTTGAAAAGTATTTATTATAGGGAGCCGATAGAGTTTTGTATCAAAAATGACCAAAAACGTACATAAAATGGTATAAAATAATACATAGAGTCGAAAATTTTGAGAGGGCTACAACCTTTTTGGTCCCTTCTAAGTTCCGTCCCTAATCTTACGGAACTAATGTTACACATATACCGTAAGACACAATACTGGTTTAATTTATATAAACTTCATACACTAGAAAACTCATAATTTGGCGCGATCACAATCATACTTTTTTAACACCAAACAAGATTTTCCAGTTATAAATATTTTCCTTGCTGTTAAAAGCTGGTTCTATCCATTTTCCACAAACCATAATCAACACTTATCTTTAATGAGAAGTATTTATTTTTTGGTGTTTGATCTTTAAAGTCAAAATAGGTATCTTAACTTTTTTGGTAAAAATGATCACAATTAAGTTATAATTCTCTTAATCCAATAGCATCAAATAACTGCAACAATGTTATAAACTTATAAGTTAAAACATAACTAAACGTCTAAAAGCATTAGGTACCCAAAATGTGTTCTCGTTCGATCGTGTTGTGAGTAAAAGGGGTGTCATGTTATCGCTTTTTCTCATGACACCACAATTCAATCCAATATAATCAAACCACCAAAAATCAATCCATCAACGACTCATGCATAAACAGCACGTACTTAAAATCAGCTAATAACTTCAAATTATATAAAATAAACCAAACTTAATTCAGATCAAAGATATATAAGTATATACCTGTGTAAACACATGTGACATAAATAAGTGATTCTCGGGGACCCATCATAGCATCAAGAGGAGTAGCATAACCTGGTCCAGTATTACAACAACTATGTTTGTTCTCAGCAATTGTTGCATGTTCAAGGACAACAACATCTGTAGTAGCCATATATGATGGTTTTCTTTTTTTAGTTTGGTATTTATACTTGTGATTAACTTTTTATGAACTGAGTAACAACAAAGACGATAATAAGTGATGTAAGGTGGTAGATGTATATATACGAGACTATGAGGTTTGTGTGTCTTTTAGTCCTTTTACTACCTATTTATTGACTTCCTGCAAAGAGTAAATAATTAAGTACATAGAAATCGTATCAAGTAAGAATTTTCATTCTAGATAGATTTGAGCTTTTATATTTATTAATAATTATAATTTACATATTAGGAGAAGGCAACCGGGCAACAGCGCCGCTAGCCCTTTTTGTATAGCAAAATCAAGTCTATTAAATACAACGTTTGTGGATTTGGGAGTCAAAACATTACTATTCATAACACGTTGTATTCTCGTAAGTAGCTCCACCGCCTAAGGTGCAAGGAAACCAAATGTATCAAACGCGAAAGGAATAAACACGTGTTGATTTTCAACACATGCTTTCTCGTGTTTAGTCACTTTGCACGAGGCGGCTTTTATAGCAGCCTGACCCGCTGTAAAATCTCGACTGCCTAGCCCCACGAGAGGAGAAACCCCTGTCAAATCAACGCACGCATGTTTACCTCCAACCCATCCAAAAACCAAAACATCAGCGGGTCTCAGTGTGGATCTTCCATCTGACGGGTCGGTCAAGAAATTCACAGGTGCCTCTTTCTTGGCGGAGATCCCGGCACGCCTACATATGTCGTAAAGAACGTCCCTAACAAAATCATGTCGATACTTGAATCCCGGAAGTTCTTTACAATGAACCGCATGTTCCCCAAAAGAATCCAAACACGCCTTGCGACAAATAGGGCATATAGCATCAACCGGAAATAATGGAATCATAAGACGATACTTAAGGATAGTGCGGTATTCCACCGGCGACATATGTTGACCGAGCCCGTCTATGAGGATAGCTTGTAGGAAATCTTGAGCATGTGGTGCGCGCAGACACTCGAAAACTGCTTTCTGTCTAACCGTCATGTCAAAGTGGGCTTCCATATCTTTGACCATCTCACTAAAAAGGGCACTCGCCAATGTTTCTTGGGCTTTAGATGGGGCGGTGTCCTTATTAGCGAAAACGCTAAAATCAAAGCTTGGAATCGTATCACGAAGACAAGCCAAAGCATAAACGTAATCATCGTCCATACCACATATACCACTGTCACGTAAGATGTGGTCTTGTAGCAACCAAGATTGGGCCCTCGAGGCCACAAAAGCATAGGAGGAGACCACTTTTGCTGAGTACAAGCCCAACCCACCAAGACGAATGGGTAAAGAAGCAAGTCTCCACTGCAAGTCACCAAAAAAAGGTCCTCCACAAACCACTATATTTTTTATTGAACCACGCAACCCTTTGTCAAAAAACAAAGCCGCCTCCTCCATGTGTATAGGTTGACATGTCCTTAAACCAAAATAAAGTTTAGCAATACCCATACATGAACGAAGCAAAAGGAGCTCACTTTGCGGGTCATGAAGTTGTGGAAGAAGACCCATCAAGTCAACAGCATTTACGGCTCTCTTCATAGCCAACCCACTAATAAAATCTGCATCTCTACTAACAGCTCCCCCAAGAAGCTTCACACCCAAAGACGGCCTACGAATATCAACCGGAAATAAACCCTCCCGAAGCTTCGTACCATTACAAGAAGGCCAAAAAATCTATGTTTTCTTGATGTTAAGTTCAAGACCCAAACCTGGACCAGTCGCCTTTATAATGTCTAACACCTTGGATACCTCTTCTGAATCTCCAATAATGGTTCCATCATCAAGATACCAAGCATGAAGAAGAAGCTTGCAACTGTCTCTGATCTTATGTACAAGCGGGTGCAAGACAAGAAAGTAAATTTAATTTATTTATGAAGTTTTGAAATGTAATTAAGAGTTAACAGATGTTTGGTTCGGGAATATGGTATCAAGGAATGGCTATCATGCCCAATGTAGTTTGGTTATGTATGGGAATAAAATTGGGTATTAAATCCATAAATTTATAAGCATCTTTAAAACCCAGCAAAAGTGATGGGTTTACAAACCTAATTTCTAAATGATAATGCTTAGACTAATGCAAGTTTTTCTAAGATGAAAATTTTCATGTACAACCAATTTTATTTTTTAAATAAAAAAGATTTAATTCGATAAAATATAATAATTATTACATAGAGTTAAGTATAATGTAATATAATAGAAGTAACACAACCTCAAGCAATGTTTGAACACCACTAGCACGTATATGAAATGCATGCCACACAACGAATATAACCAATTTAATCATTATAATTTTATATTTCTTCACCAAAATTCATAGTACTTATGCATTAAAAACTTATATTTTGATACTATATATAATTTTAATGTTCATGTTTGGTATATTAAATAATCTTTTTTTAAATCTCTTTTCTTCACTTGTTATATAAGCAAAGAATAAATTAGGGGTGAGCATGGAGCGGTTTAGGGCGGTTTTATGCTAAAACCAAAAATCAAACCGCAAACTTCGGTTTTTACATATTGCAAACCATTTGAATTCGGTTTTTTCGGTTTCGGTTTTTTGGTTTTTTTCATTGTAGCGGTTCGGTTTCGATTTTTTCGCTTTTTTTTCTCCTTTCATTTTACGCATTGGGTCGTTTTCTATTTACAAAAACCACTTTAATAGTCGATCACTTTCGACACAAATTAAACTCATTATAATTGCAAGTTGCAACCAAAAATAATAATTTCAATCAATTATATACACTACAATAATAGCAACTTTAGCTACCATCAAATTATAAAAAAACTAAAAATCATAATAAAAACTCGTATATAGGAATCACAAACCTAACAAAGTTTAGGTAAAAAAGTCAAGATCTATTACTTTAAAATGTTTTAAAAATGTGTATATTTAAACAAAAAGAAAACAACTAAACATATTAGAAATATCACAAGTAGAACTATCGAAAGATATAAAAGTATATTAATTTTGAACACCTAAGTGGGGCGGGGTGGTTTTTTCGGTTCGGTTTTATACACGCCACCAAAAACCGCCCCAAACATTCAGTTTTAAAAAATATGAAAACCATCCCTTCGGTTTTTGAAATGGGGCGGTTTTTTTGGTGCGGTTTTTTTCGGGTTTTTGGTTTGGTTTTTCGGTTTTATGCTCACCCCTAGAATAAATGAAAGATTATGTTTGTTTTTCTTTTATATCTCTAGTTAGGAAGAGAAAAATTACCCATGTGTATTGGTTTACATTTAGACAAAAGGCAAACATGACCTTACTTTTTTCCTTCAATTATGAAGTTTTTCATTGTTTGATTGTTATTTGTATTATTTTTTAGACACCGGGTTAATCTTTTTTATGGTTTTACCAATCATACATGAAACACCTAAAAAAACTCAATCTAATTAACGTAACCGCTTTTGATAAAAGTGGCCACTCATTTCTAGAAATGTAACGTTTTTTCATTTGAAAGTATTCTTTTAAGTTACTAGTAAATTTAGGACCTCAATGTTGACTCCAAAACTATGTGGTGCGACGTTGACTTATATATTCTAATCGACGGCTCTAATTAAGACCATCCTTAACACGCATTGAGAAAAATATCTTCTATTATTCTAGATATGTTCAGGATCGTAATAAACGGTTGTGATTCTAGTGATGCCTTATATCCTACAAGAAAAATTTTCAATAGCATTTTCAAAAACTTTATGCTTGATTTAAATGTTCGAAAATAAATTATGGTGTCATTTATGACATGTGCAACCCATGCATGTTAATTTTAACCATATATTTGTATACTAATTAAATAAATTTAGATATAGAATATAGCTTTTATCACGTGCATAACTATAACATCCCAAATTTCTTAATTCTTAAATCTTAATTTAGCTAAAACCCATTAACTGTCTTGAATAAAAAATTTCACACACATGGTGGTATGAGTTTTTCCCATATGTATTATTCTCTCGTATAACACCTTCACACACTCTAGCAGAAGTTATTAAAAAATAAGAAAATGACACATGTCGAGATACCCACATTCCATATATGAGAAGGTATGTGTTGACATTCACCTACATATAAGATGTATCATACCCCCCACCCCCCCCCCCCCTCCATTATAATCTACCACATTTTATAGATAAGCATCTCATCTCTTTTCTATGTCAATGATCCTCTCGTTATAGGCGTGTAACGATAGTCATGTCACCGATCCTTTCGTTGTCGTTATGCATGTCGTGTGATGATTGTGATTAGTATGTGACGATGGTCATTGTAACGATTCTATGGTTACCGTTATCGATGTCATGTGACCATAGTGATATGTGTGTAACCATGGGGACACGTGTATAGGTGCAAAAGAGTATTTGATATTGACTATTTATTTTAGATGATGATTGCTAGATAGACATAACTTTTTTTCGTCCGGTTGTGATTGTGGTCGAAACGCCCTTTTCCCGACATTAAAAATTGACCAAAAACATATGAATTTTAACCTTTACGCGAAAACTACTTGGTTTGAATCGACCTTCCATTACAACTCATATATACTTTTATTTTTATATACCGGGTGATACTTTGAAAGTATTTTTATTAAAAGGTAGACTCAAATACCTTTCCAATAATCACGTGTTCTAGCGAGCCACGATTCATTTTATATATAAAAAACAAAACAAAAAAATCTTGAAAAGGTTCCATACAGTTATATGGTAAACTACCATACAGCTGTATGGTGAGCATACAGTTGCAGCTTAAGTAGCATATGACCGTATGGACCCTTCATAGAATATGCCTAAACCATTTTTGGAGAATACGACCGTATGCACATAAGTTAGACATTTGTATGGCCCGACCTGCACTTTATAAGAAATAACCACTTGACATAATTTTTCAAAAAACGGATTATGTGACTCAAAACTCAACGAAACTTTCCATAATTCATTAACACAACATAACACATTATTTCCATAATCATTTGTGGTCAAAGTGACTCATGAATACATACTTTATGGGGTTTGCCAAACACCCACTTTGAGCCATTTACATATACTTTAAAATACAACTATAAAAAATGAACTTGACATGCTTTAACTTCAACATGTACAAAGTACTTGACTCTTGACTACAACATTAACAGACCGTTTACGGCATTTAAACCTTTAACTCGAGGTTTCAACATTACCACGAGTTCGGTATCCACAACTAAGCTCCTATTTCAACATACTTCCATTTCTTCCACATCATATCCATTAGTCTTGATATCTAATATTTACATGATTTGTGTTGCCTACAAAAACGTCAAGAACTAAACAATAATCTTAAGCTTAGTTAGTAACGGGTTAAAACATGTATAACATCTATTACAGTTATATGCAACATGAACAAATATCGTTAATCCATAACTATTATAATTCAAGTTGCATCCATAATTTCATATCATCCATTAAACTTTAACCACATATTAATACAAAAAGCTATAACATACAGTCAATCATGTAGAAATTCAAACACATATCTTGGTTAATCCATAACCAAAGACTAACAATCTTTATTCGAACTTATTAAGTATCTAATCATACCACACTTTCTAGGCCAAGACTCCCAATTCTTAAACACATTCATTCATAATCAAAATATATGATAACATCAATGTTAGACGTATCATAACCAAATTTAATTACCTTGAATCCAAGCTAAGTTTATCAATAATCCTCATCATTATTTAAAGCTTGCTTTCTTAACCATAATCAACACAAACCAACATCACATAAAGCAATATTATAACAAATAAAATACCCTTCATCACTCTTGATGGAGTCCTGAGTACTGAAAAATGAGCAGACTTGTTTTTAGATGCCTTGGAACATGTGAGAGAAAGGGGTTTACTAAATGGTCATAAATTGAGCTTCGGGATGAGTTATAAGACCCACGACCAGTCAAATTGAAGGGGTTTACTAAAATCGGGTTTACGAAAATGGACATAACTTGAGCTCCATGAGAGGTTAGAAGGCCCACGACCAGTCAAATCAAAGTCAAAAACGAGACGGACGCAACTTCAACCACACTTTGTCCAATTGTGGAATTTTCAAGGCACGAAAGACTATATTTTAGGAGTTATTTACATTTTTATGTTTTCTTGCACTTTCAGTTGGACTTGTTTCTGTTCTAGCTCACGCCCCGTTTGTCTTTTGAGGCCCGTTTCAGCTTTTGCGATCCTATTTAAATAAAATGTTGTAACCCTGACATCTCACTTATTAGTTTTATAAAAAAAATTGTTGCCACCTTTTGTCGTACTTTAACCCTAATAATCGTTATTTGTTTGGAATTAACGATTATTGGAAGAATTGTTTCCTGTATTCATAGAATCAACAGACTCAATTTATTATCTCGTTTTCTAGTCTACATCAGTTGGTATCAAGAGTCAAAGTTCCTGATTAAGATGCTTCCAAGGAGAAGTAGGAATCTCCAGGATTGTATAAATAATAATTGGAGCAGCGTGTAAAGGCAAGAATGACAGAACGAATAGATCAATTCGTTGATCAATTGACTGACCAGATGAATCACTTGATGAACAGGCGTGGTGATCGTAACAGTCAGGGAACTGAAGATAACGAGCTAGAAAACCCATTTTAGTAATGGTGATGATTCGTCTTCTGATGAACAATTAGAAGTGTGACCAAGGCGAAATTAAAGGGAGGCTAATAAGAATTGGGAATCTGAAATGAGGGTCTATATTACCGAATTTAATGATGATCCTTTGAATCCCGAGGGGTTCATTAATCTTCTTTTTGCATCCGAATAGGTGTTTGAGTTCAAAGAAGTCCTAAAAAACAAGAGGGTTTCGTTGATCGCTACAAAACTTCGTGGTAGGGAATCCGCATGGTGGCAACAACTGAAACTAATGCGGGGGAGAGTTGGAAAGCCTAGGATCATTGATGAGACTCTAATTATACATCTTTTTGTACACTATATCAGGCTTAAAATGAATACAATATCGCCAAAAGTGTGCCATATATGCTTGTTTTTTGTTTGTGTATGTGAAGGCGCGAATATTGAGAAATCACTTAAAAATGATCAAAACAAGACAAACCGAACACGAGGAACGAATTCGTACAAGAAAACCGAATCCGGATTTCGTTTCACGGGTTTTGAAACTCTAAGTTATCAAATTTACCAAAATACCCTTGGAGAATTGAAGAAATTACCGTATTGCCCCTCAACTTTCTCATATTTTCACTTTATACCTTTTTTAAATCTCAAAGTTCATCAATCGTCCCTAAAGATTAAATAAATTTCAAGATTAGCCACTATTATAGTTTTAAACAAACACACAGACCAAACTTGCCAATTGAGAATGTCACTTAACAAAGGAATTCGGTTGAATTGTTTTATGCAACTCAAGGGACTAGAAGTGTCATTTATATAAGTTTAAATAAACTTATATTAATAAGTGAGGGAAATAAAGATTATTCTCCTAATATATATCAAACACAACTAATCCTCCTTAGAACCTTAATCTAATTGCTAGTATCAATTAATCAAAGATCAAACGGTAAATCAAAATTAGCAAGGGTCTTTTGTACTTCAAGCTTCAACGAACACACCCATGTGTTTCAAACAGAGACACGTCAGCATATGTCCCAATTCCAACTCACATTATTCACAGGTTTGCTTTGTTTGAAGAATATTGTTGATTAATCCATGGCCAAGATTGAAGACATGCTCTTCACAACAAAAGAGTTGGCTCGGATCATTTTTTATAACAACAATTATCACATGACTCCAAGAACAATCCAGAAGCTTAATTCAAATTATGGCTTCTACTCAGCATATTCCAAGGGCACAATTGGGATTTTAGTCGTCTAAGGTTTATATTTGTAATCTCCTCACTTGTAATATAAGTAGTAGCAGTAGCATAGTTGTAAACTTGTTCCAAATATTGCATTTCATACTTTGCAAAATTAATACAATTTAATGAAATGTTTATTTGAGTTTCATTTTACTTTTCAGCAATTTTAAATTCTTCCACTAAATTTCCTTGCACCTTTAATTTAACTTGCATTTTAAAATTTTGTTTAATCAAAGAAATTTCAAAAAATTGATTTTTACTTTGAGAATTATTTGTACAACAAGCTACCTTGTCATTACATATAGGCTTATAAGCTAGGTTGTTGTATAAGTATTATTTTACCTATCTCTTTATTTCTCTGCAAAAGTTTTTATCTTTCAAACTATTTTCAAAGATTTCAAGTTTTTTGGAATTTATTATTACTTATTGTAGCATAAGCTCACAATAAGCTTATCTAACAAATAAGCTTATTGTTAAGCTTATGGTACTTGCATTGTTGTTTGTTTCTTATGTTTTCAAGCTTGAAGAAACAAGGAAGTATATTATAGTAGATGTCTCTATTGATGTTTTATGTGGATCATAAGCCCATGATAAGCTGATTGTTTTTTAAGATAAGATCCAAAGAGGACTTAGTAACACTTGTGGCAAGATTAGGATGTTCTTTGGTTCAGACTCAACACAAGTAAAACCTATCTCTATTTCCTTTTTGTAAAATTTCTTGAAGTTTATGCTTTATGTGCTTATGTGTTACTTTACTTGCATATTTTACTTATTTTGATGTTTATTTGATGTTAATGTTCATGTTTTTTGTTTTCTTTTTATCTCTTTAAAATTCAATTTTTTTTTGTAAAATCTTGAATCTGTTAGTTTAACGGTTGTTTGGGATAGTGTTAAGACTAGGTTCTGTCCTTGTAGTTTAAAAATAAAATTTGAGTGCCTTTATGATTTTTTGTCAAAGTAAAACAGTAGGATTATATTTTTGCTTAATCTTTGTTATTGATGTTTCAATTTGCTTGTTTTCACGTTTTGTCTGGGGTATATGATTGTCTGGTAGGTCTAAGGTGATAGTATTAACTTAGGATTGCATTTTTTTTAGAACAGCAGAAATTTTATTAGATACTAGCAAGGAGCTAGAAAAAAATTACAAAATTGAAACCATCAAAGGGTTTTGCATCCAATTGTTCCAAGAAATGGTAGACATTTTGTTTCTAGAAGAATACCACCTATAAGAACACTCAACAATCTTATCAAATAAGGAGTTACTCTTGGGCGGAGGAGAGAAAAAAATATGATCATTACGGAAGTTCCATATAGACCAAAAAACACCAAAAATGACCTCCAAAATAGATTTTCGGGGAGATGAAGTGTGCATACCATCTAGCCAGGAGTAGACATCTTGAATGTTGAAAGGGCTAGGAGAATCAAGGTCCAACCAAATAAACACCTTCTGCCAAATAGTTGTAGCGAGGGAGCAAAACCATAGTAAGTGGTTTGTTGTTTCAATACTAGTGTTGCAAATGGGGCAGGATAGCGAATCCAACTCAATCCCTTTCTGACTATGATTCCATCTGGATGGAAGGCGATCACGAATCATTCTCCAAATGAAAATATTATTTTTTTTAGGAAGATAACGATTCCACCTTGTTTCAAAACCCCCATTAGGAAGAGTCTTGGGATGTGTTCAGCGATCGAGGAGCCAACAAGTTATTTGAAGTGGTAAGATGATTAGCATTCGTACCACTCATGATTGGGCGGATCCAATCCAAAACCCAACCATTGTTCCAACAGTCCCTGATAGTACTATCCTTGTTCGAAGCCAAGCGAAAAAGCCGAGGAAACTGCACTTTGGGGGGGGGGGGGAATTGACCACCCAAGTTTCGGACCAGAATTTGGTTGTGGCACCATTGTTAACCTGCTTTTGAAGGTAGGAGTGAGGAACATACCCTTTCTCGTGCATGGTGTTAATGGATCTCACGATTCTTCCCCACACGCCTTAATCTCGAATGTGATTGAAAAAGGAGGAAGTGTCTTCATTGTTACCATGAATAGCTTTAATCAAAAGAACCCATAGAGAATTAGGATTGTTAAAGAACCTCTATCTCCACTTTTGAATAAGAGTGTGATTCAGTGAGAAAAGATTGCCGATACCGAGCCCTCCTTTATCCTTAGAAGCAAGGATTTGAATCCAAGAGATCCACGAGATCTTTTTAGTATTCTTGTCACTTCCCCAAAAAAATTGGATCTAATGGACTCAAGCTTTTTGTTGACCGCAATAGGCATGGGGGGAAAATAGAAAAATAATATGTACCAATGGCTCCCAAGACCGAACTGATCAAAGTAGATCTGCCCTCAATAGAAAGAAGAGAAGACTTCAATTTCGACAAACGCTTAGAGAACTTATCAAGAATCGGATCCCAACTCTTCTTTTTAGCCATGTTACAATCCACGGGAAGGCCCAAGTACAAGAACGGGCTTTTCATTGCGTTGCGGCGAGTAGACAAAGCCAACTGATTAACCTCATCTGCTGGAACTCCAATACCGCCAAGATTGGATTTATGAAAGTTAATCTTTAGACCAGAAACTTGATAAAAACAATCCAAAATGGAGACCATACTTTTGATGTTACTTCGCGACCATTCACCAATAAACAATGCATCATCTGCAAAGAAAAAATGAGAGAGGGTTAAGGTGTTAACCTTGAAACCTCGATAGAGCCCAGCCGATAAGTCATCTTCAACGGCTACGTGAAGACCTTCCATTGCATTTTGAGTTCTATACTTCATACTTTCCCCTATTAGAAGATTTGATACTCAGGATTTTAGTAGTTTGGACATTGCTTTACATCTATTTTAGGTCATACTAGGGTTAGGAGCTTATTTAGTGGTTTGTTTATAAGCTTAAAATCAGCCAGAACCAACTTGTTTTAGTTCTTATTACTGTAGCATAGCTCTAAAATTTTGCCTCTTTGATTTTTACTTTTGGATCTGTGTGTTGATTGTTTTTGTGTGCTTTACTTGTTTCAAGCTTGTGCTAACCCCCAAAAAAAGGCTAATTGGCTTATTTTGGGCAAAATAAAGTACCAAAAAGAGCATTGTAGGACTCGATCCCACAATCTCTACATTCACAACCACACACTACCGTTGCCCTTAGGACTTTTTTAAGTTACCAAGGGAACATTTTATTTTTATAATATTCTATTCATTTTTGTAAAACTAATCATCTATGTAAAACTAAGCTTCTAACAACTTAATTCTCTTTTAACAACTTATTTTTTTAGTCAATCTCATTTATTTTCCATGTTCTTCTTTTTTGAGCTTTGCAGCGACTTTGGTTTAGATTTTCCTAGTATTCGACCTTAGCTTATTTTTATTTTTGTGCTAATTCTTAAATTCAGCTTATTAGACTTTGCTTATTGAAAGGTTTTCATTTTCCGAGTTCGATCTTATTTCTAGCTCCTTTGCCAAAAATTAGCCCTTGAACTGAACAAAATAGTCAATCCGGCTATTTTGTCTTATTCAGTTTTGGTTTTCACCTTATTTCTTGCTTATTAGTTGTTCAATTTTCAAATTTCTTTTTGTAGTCTTCTAGTTTTGTTAAAAAAACCTAAGTCTACCAAAAATCAGCTTATAAGATTACCTTAAACACAACCCATGCTAATAAACTTAGAAGCGGTTCTATATGCCCATGATAATTAACTTAAACCCGATTCTATATTACTTCTTTTAGGGGTGTTCATAAGTTCGGTTTATTCGGGTAAAAGTCTACTCAAAAACTGAATCGAACCGAACTAGAGTTCAACCGAACCGAAAATTAAATTTGAATTCGGTTTGGTTTTGAAGTTGACTCGAATAATCCGAATTACACTCTTTTTAAATATATATATATGATATATAATTATATATGATTAAATTTTACAGTAATAATTATTTTATATATATAAACATACAAATATATATATATATATATATATATATATATATATATATATATATATATATATATATATATATATATATATATATATATATATATATATATATATATATATATATATATATATATATATATATATATATATATATATATATATATATATATATATATATATATATATATATTTTTGTATAAGTTTGATTTTTGGTTCAGTTTTTTTGTTCGATTGTCAAACTCATATCCAACCCGAAAACTAAATTTGAAGTTCAAACCCCAAATTTTATGTTTGATTCAAATTCGATTCGATTCCATTTGATTTTTAACTTTTGTAAGTCATACACAAACTATGAACGCCTTTAACTTATTTACCCTTCTTTGTCTCATAGATACAAAACCCTAATTGTCATTTTTCTCAAAACGTCGACCCCCTTTACCACTTGTGTAACAACTTGAATTTTCGCGTCTTATTATTATAATAGAGACGTGCTCGTTATTAAACGTTTTGCTTATTAACGGTTTGTGCCGGTTATTAATACTTATCAAATTGTCGAGAATACACGTTTCCACTCTTGTTTAAGTCACGTGATTGAGTTTTTCGTGTTTTGATTCACGTTTCTAGAATTCGTACGTGTCTAAAACATCATATTCATTTGATTTACCCTTGTTGGGCCGAACCTGCCTATCATGGACCGAATGCCACCTTACCTACCCTTGTGGGCCGAAATTGGACAATGACTGCAAATACCAGTTAATAAAGGAAACTGGAATACTTAAGAACATCATATTTGTAAAGGCTGTGAATTCAAAAGTGGTCAAACCAAGTCAACTCCACAAACTAGAAAAATCATTTTTTTTACAATCCCACTCACCACTCCAGGCCAACACACAGGCCGAGATTACCCTATTTGGGTATGTCGCAAGCATACCAATTCCAGACTTAGACTAACCCTAAGCAAAATATACCAGGATATATACTATCCTAAACATACACAGCCTCAACACAATTTCAAGCCACCAAACAGTCTAAGATTTACAAAAGTTAGTTCCTGCTTACATCAAGCAGTGTTAATTATAAATTCTGGGCAAAATACACCAAAGAAAGTGAGGTCTTGAATCAGCCGAGCCAAGCCCCATCCTCGATCGAAACCACCAACCGAAAATCCTCCAAGTTGTGAGTCTTTTACCATTCCTTTCTTTTTTTAGCCTTGCATCCATATAGTTGTGCTAATCTATATTAGACCACCTGCGAAACAGACAAACCTAATTAGTCTTTTAAAATCATGTGTAAACAATAAAGAGGCTAGCAAATTGGATTTAGACCATGACCAACACCCCCCATTTGGCCGAGACCCTGTTTACCCTCGAAAACAATCAAAACGTAAAAGTAAAACCAATCCATTTCATAAAAATACTAATCAACCCTAATTAGACTCGCGGGTATAAAAACCCCCAATTCGTATAAACCCTAGATTTTCGTAAATTATATTTATTATGAAATTAAGTCGATTAAGTGCTCAAAAACACAAATCTAGTATGTAAAAACTCTCGAATTACAAACCCCCAATTTTATATAAACCCTAAATTCTTATAAACTAATTTATTCAGTAATTAACATTGATAGAAGCATAAGAATACTAATTAATTTGAGTAGAACACGAGATTAAGAAAACCCCCAAAATTATCCGAAACCCTAATTTTCAAAACTCATTTTAATTGATAATTAACACCTAGAGAAGCATAAAAACACCAATTAATTATAATGGAACTCAAGATTTAAGAAACCCCTAATTATTCAAAACCTTGGATCTTTCGTGAATCAAAGAAAACGAGAATCCAATGATCATTTTAATAAATGTAACGATTGATAACCAGGAAACATCTGTTCCTTTCGAAAAACTATGAATAGAGAGACCTTTGTGTTTAAAATCATAAAATGAGATTATTGCTTTGAAAAACCTTGAATAAGAAAGAAAGAAGTACTTATCTTTGTGAGGTAAACACCACCAAAGCCCTAGGATCGGCCTAAATAAATAAGAGTTGGATCCACAACTCATATATACGAATTTCAAGCAAAGGATTTGTGATTGTGGTGATTAACCAAACTATTTGGTATAGATCTCATATATGGGGGTGTGTGTTCGAGATTTATTTAGAGAGAGAGAAGAAAGACGGTTGGAATATGTGTTTTGGTCAAACGAGTGTAGGCTGAGAGTTGTGAGAATGAAAACAATATAAAACCCCCCTTTCCTTGTTTATATCGCCCAGGGTTGGGCTGGGTAAAAAGTTATGGGCCACTTGAAACCCTTGGGCCGACTGTGTATTATATTACATGGGCCGAGCCTTGTGTAAATGGTTTGGGCCATTGGTTAGTGTGGTTAAAATCCCACTTATTAAATTAACGAGTTCATACCCCGTGTTTTCCCGTAAACAAAACGTATTGTCAAGCACGCTTAGGATGTCATGCATTCTAGTTATAAATTTATAGTCATCGTAACACGATATGTATCAAGGTTTTTAAGATCGGGATCTTACCTAGGATCGTTTTCGTCTTTGCAAGATCGAGATCGTAAAGTAGGATCGGGATCGTAAGATCCTACTATAATAAAATTCTCTTAGTAGTTTTTACAATATTTTACAAATTTACAAATTAATGTACATCGTAAACACAAAAGTATACGAATATTTCATAAAATATGGTCCAATTATGATTATGAAATGTATAAGAAGATTTACATGTTATTTTTTAGATTATACAAGATCAAACCTATAAATTGTAGTTTTTTAGTTTGTCGCTCAAGAAAAAGTAAGATCAGAGGAGATCCTAAGATCCTATGATCAAGATCGAGATCCTATAAGATCTTAAGCATGCAAAGATCTTACGTAAGATCCAGATCGTTTTTGCTTTGCAATATCGTAAAATCGTAAGATCCTAAGATCAAGATCGGGATCTTGACAACCTTGATATGTATACTTAACTAGTTCGTGGATAACGTGGTCATATTCTCGAAGTTCTCTTGCATTTCCATCCATTTGCTTAACTATCGAGGTGAGTTTATAGCCCCACTTTTAGTTGTTTTACCACTTTGGGGTGAGAACATTGCTTGTTTTAAACGGATGAACATAAGTGCCTAAAACTCATACGTGCCTACATGATGTCTAAGTAGCGATACCCCTAGATGCTTTAGCCCACTATCATGAACCGTTAATTACTTTGTGTAAGCGCGAATGTTATGGATAGATCTATTGGGATTGGCCTCCCTATCTATTGGTGGTTGTGTGACCAAATTAGATACAAATACATTTGAGGTTGTTACGAATACTTTGGGGTAGTATTTGCTTGGGCACACTCATATATAAACTGGTTTGTACGGTTAACGCTTCGGTGTCATGAGCTTAGACGTAGGATATCATGAACGTATGCTATTTTGATAATAATCTTTTATTTGTTATAAGATTATTGGACGGTTGCCTAACTAAAATCTTATGGTTCATCACACTACTTAAACTTAAACCTATAAACTCACCGACCTTTGTGTTGACGTTTTAGCATTGTTTTTCTCAGGTGTCAAGGCGGAGGAGTGACGTGGTTGTGCTATGGAGATTAATAAAAATTATCATGATTTAACTTTGAGACTTACCTTGGATGTATGAGATTTGGAAACTCAAACAATGTTATCATGAGTTGTAAAACAATTTTCCTTGGGACCAATTCTATTTTTATGTCTTATGAATGAAAAATGACTTTTCTTAGTTATTCTTGTATCTATGTCTCTTGGTTGTCATGATAGTCACATCCTCGTGTAATTGTACACGTGGGCCAAATTGAGGGTGTGACAACTTGTCACAAAAAGATCCTATCTCTTCACTTCAACCTAACATAAACCAATGCACACATTTCTTCTCTTTTATGTGTCCTCTCCAAGGTCTTGTTAAATAAAGATTTTTTCGGTTCGTTTTTTGTGACTTTCAAAGTTTTGAAATGCAATTAAGAGGTAATGGATGTTTGGTTCGGGGTATGGTTTTAGAGAATGGCAATCATACCCAAAGTAGTTTGGCTAACAAGTTTGGGAATAAAAAAGGTATTGAATTCACAAGATTATAAGCATTTTTAAACTTACCGACAGTGATGAGTTTACAAACCCAATTTTTAAGAGATAAATTAGGCTGATGCTGACCTTTTTTAAAAAGAAAATTTTCATATATAACCAATTTTATTTTTCAACTTTGTTTAATAAAAAGAGTTACACCGATAAAATATATTAATCACAGAAAATTAAATACAATATAACGTGACTGAAGTATTACACCCTCAAGCAACGTTTAGACAACTATTAAATATATGTGAAATGCTACATAACGAATATGACCAGCTTAATCATTATAACTATAATTTTTTTTTCAAAATATATTTTAAAGTCACAATATTCATTTATTAAAAACTTAAATTTTTCTTGGAGTATATAGAATTTTGGGTAAATATTGAATAACCATTTTTCTTAAAAGGAATTTTTTTTCACTTTTTCTTTAAGAAGAATCAAAGGAAAATTATGTTTGTTTTTCTTTTACATCTGTAGGTGGGTGGAAAGGGAAAAATTATGCACATGTGTGTGTGTTTGCTTTTAAACAAACGGCAAGCATAACCTTACTTTCCTTTATAATTTTCAAGTTTTTTGTTTGATTATCATCAGGGACGGAGCCAGGGGGGTCCCGTGGGTGCCCGTGACCCCTATGGAATTTTTCGGCGTAGTGTTAATTTTTTAAAAAAACATCGATTTTTCTCAAATGTAAGTAAAATGCACCCGGTCCTTTAAAATGTGTTTTCAATATTATCTAGTTAATATCCTTAAAATAAAAACAAAAATATTAAATTTAATTCAAGCCCAATAAAACAATGTAAATAAAGTCCAAAAAAACAATAAAACCTTTTTTCCTGTAGAGATCATAGGGAAAACAAAGTCGACACATTCTTTTTTTCACTTTGTAAATTCCACATTCCAAATATCCAAATCTAGAAGATGAAACAGGTAATTTAAACTTTTTTTTTATATAGTTCAATTCTCAGTTGTTCTAAAAGGTTTGTAGTTTTTATTTATTATTGATTATCTTACCATTACCGAATAACAATTTCTTTCAATGTTATGATTCATTCATGTGATGCTAATTTAAAATGTTAATTTATGTGGTCAATGGTCATGTGATCGTAGATGGAAAAGTTGGCAAAAGCATATGATTAAATTATGTCAAGCTTGTTCTTCTCGTATTTAATTTTCTCACTTGTTAGAAAACTGAATTTTATTTAATTTATAATTAAATGTTAATATGTTATGATTCATTCATTTTATAATAATTAAAATTATAATTATTTTAGTTTTCATGTTTTTGGTTAATATCATCTAGTGGTGCATTAATTGTATATTTTTATTTGTTTGTTGTAGGCTAAAATTGGGAATTATCTAAAAAGAAAGCTTCCACCCGATAACGATAATAATATTATCGATGAATCTGCAAAGGAAAACGAAACAAATGAAACTTTTGAAGGACCTCAAGATACATCCACAACTGATATTCCTTCAGCTTCAGTACCAATTAGAATTTCTTTAGACTCCCTTCCCTCAGATCCCGCTGATATACCTAGAATTTTTGATTATGATCCAAACCAAAGGGAAGAAATAAGGCGGCTCTATTAGGATAGAGGACCTTGTCAGCCAAGTGGTCATATATTTCCATCGAAAACTATAGGGAGCAAGGTAAGACGTTTTGTTGTAACTTGGTTTAAGGAATTTCGTTGGTTGGAGTATAGTGTAAAGGTCAACAAAGCATTTTGTTTGTGTTGTTACTTATTTAGAGATAATGTTGAGAAGCAAGGTGGGAATGATGCATTTGTGGTTAACGGTTTTGATGGCTGGAATAAAAAGGACAGATTATATCAACACGTTGGTAATATTGATAGCTATCACAATAGAGCACTTCAAAAATGTGAAAACCTTCTTAAACAAGATCAATCCATTATCGATGCTTTTAATAA
Source organism: Glebionis coronaria (assembly GCA_025667525.1). Lineage (NCBI taxonomy): Eukaryota > Viridiplantae > Streptophyta > Magnoliopsida > Asterales > Asteraceae > Glebionis > Glebionis coronaria. The sequence continues at coordinate 17,905,209 of CM046877.1, read as the reverse complement.
GAAAAGTGAAATCGAGAAGACGAGATATCTGATTAGATTAAATGCTTCAATTGATTGTGTTAGATTTTGTATGAAGACCGAGAATCCAATGTGTGGTCGTGATGAAAGCGTAAATTCGCTAAATAGAGGGATGTATCTTGAAGCATATCAATTCCTTAGAGATCATAATGAGGAAATTCGTGCGGTTACATTAGAAAATGCTCCAAGGAATTGTATATTGACATCACCTGATATTCAAAAAGATATAGTTGATTGTTTTGCAAAAGAAATAGTCAATTGTATCTGTTTAGAGATTGGCGATGACGTGTTTTCGTTGTTAGTTGATGAGTCTAGTGACGTGGTTAAGAAGGAGCAAATGGCTGTGGTTTTGAGATATGTTGACAAATGCGGAGTTTTAAAGGAGAGATTTATTGGTATTATTCATGTGGAGAATACATCTTCTTCAACTCTAAAAGCTGCCATCGATTCTTTATTTAATGATCATAAATTAAGTGTACAACAGGTAAAATATCAAAATTAAGTCTTAAATATTTTATATTTTTAGCATGTTATTATTTGTGTTACATGTAACATGTTAATTAAATCTTTGAAACAGTTGCGAGGGCAAGGATACGATGGAGCAAGCAATATGCGTGGTGAGTTTAATGGTTTAAAAGCTTTGATCCTAAAAGAAAATGACTCAGCATATTATGTACATTGTTTTGCTCACCAACTCCAATTAGTAGTCGTGGCCGTTGCTAAAAACCACAAGGGCGTTAGAGACTTCTTTGATGTTCTATCCACGGTGACGAATGTTGTTTGTGGCTCTTGTAAACGAAAAGATATTTTGCGAGAAAGTCACAAAGAAAGACTAGTAAAAGAAATTGAAAAAGGTGAAATAGAAACAGGGAAAGGGAAAAACCAAGAAGTTACTATTGCACGAGCTGGAGATACGAGATGGGGTTCTCATCATAGAACTATTACCAGTTTGATTAAAATGTTTCCGGATGTTCTCAAGGTGCTTCACTATGTTGAGGAAGAAGGTGACACTATCGCTAACCGCGCTACAGCTTCTGGTCTTATAAAGTATTTCAAAACACTTGATTTTGTGTTTTTATTGTACTTGTTGTTGCATATCTTGGGGCTCACTAATACACTGTCACGACATCTTCAGAAAAGTGATCAAACTATCTTAGAAGCTGTTTCATTGGTAAAAGGAACCAAAAGAGCATTGCAAGAGTATAGAGAAGCAGGTTTTCCTTCACTTTTAAAGAATGTGACTTCGTTTTGTGGTAAACATGATATTGAGATGGTGAATATGGGCGACTTTCATTCAAAAGGACGAAGGGATAGAATTACAAATCAACATCATTTCGAGGTTGATATATTTAATACTGTTGTGGATATGCAAATTCAAGAGTTTGGAGATCGTTTCAGTGAGGGAAGCACCGATTTACTTGATTATATGGCGGCTTTGAGTCCACATGATTCATTTGCAGAATTTAGCGTATCAAAGTTAGTGAAACTTAGTGAGATGTATCCGCGTGATTTTACTTATAAGAAAAGGTTAAGTCTTCCAACAGAACTTCAAGTCTATTATCAGATTATGCGTAATGATACAGATTTTGCTAACTTGGATAGTATTGCCAAACTTGCTAAGAAGATGGTGGATAAGAAAAAGCACACATCTCATCCTTTGGTTTATCGGTTGTTGAAGTTGGCTTTAGTCTTGTCTGTTGCTACCGCTACAGTTGAAAGATGTTTTTCTAAAATGAAGCTCATCAAAACTGATTTGCGTAATCGGATGGGTGAAGATTATTTTAACGGCGCTTTAACTTGTGCTATAGAGAAAGAAGAACTTGTTAATGTTAAAAATGAGGGTGTGCGTAAGCGTTTTTTCGCTATGGGACATCGTAGAATCACCGATTAGAAGGTAATATTTTCATTTAGTTATCGTTTTACTGAAATCTTTGTTTTAATTAAAATTTTAGTTATATTATATTTTGGTTAAAAAATTGTGCACCCAGTCATATTGTGTTCTGGCTTCGTCCCTGATTATCATTCATATTATCTTTTAGACATCATATCTACGTTTTCCATAGTTTTACCGGTCACACATGAAACATTAAAAAAACAAACACAACCTAACTCGACGGCTTTTTATATAAGCGATCGCTCACTTCTAGAAATGTAACACTTCTCCATTTTAAAGTATTCTTTTAAGTTACTACCCCTCAAACCGATAACTATAGTTAACGTTTCTTATTTAAATTGTTTTAAATAATTATTCAATTTCAGATAGAATATTCTAGTTAAGTTTAATAAAACATCTTCATTTCAAGGTATAATTTTGTAAAAGTTATAAATTAACTGACTAAAAGTAAGATTTTCATCGTGTAAAAAGTAAAAGAAAAAAAACTGTAAAATAATTTTTCTTTAAATTGTATATTTTTCATCGTAAATTTTTGTCGCTGAAGTATAATTATAAAATTGATTACTCATAAAGCATGTGTGTAACCAACCAGTTTAGTCACGTAAAACTTTTCAAACATAAACTATATGTTTCTAAGAGCATCAAAGACTTGATGCATTTGATGTTATTAGGGCCAAGTAAATCTATAAACTAAAGTTTTTAATAAAAACTTGATAAACATCAAATTTTTCATAAAAGTTTTTTCAAAAAGCTTTTAGTCCAATGACAAAAACGACGAAAAGAATTTTTTTTTTAAGAATAATTAAAAGTCTTTCTCTCTTAATTAACAGTAGGTTTTGCTTGCATGAAAGGTTACTTCTCAGCTAAAGTCTACGTATTTAGATGGCTAAAAAATCTACTTTATTTCAAAAGGGCTAACGTGTAGCCAAGTAGTTGAGGCATTTAGAATATGGTCATCGTTATCCAAAAAAAGAAAAATGTAAATGTGTGATTTATTTATTGAAAGTTTGACTAAAAAAGATTAACACGGGTCAATATTTTTAACTAATTTGTCTGAGAACACTACATCCACTCAAAATTTAATAAGTTGTCAAAATTTAATAACTTGTCAAGATTTTGATTGGTTTATTTAAAAGTAAGAGAGAGAAATAAAAACACAAAGCACTAATCAAATCATTGATATGTCATTGTGTGAAATTATTTGTGTAAAATTTGAGTGGATTTAGTATTTCTCAATTTGTTTAGCTCATTTGTCCACTAAAATTTTGCTAAACAAAAATGCTAATTCCTCCTACATAATCATCCTACAAGAATTTAGTACAAATCATATAAATCAATTTTAATTATTTATTTTAATTATCTATTTTTTTATTAAAATAAAATAATTCATTTTTTATCATTATGCAAAACGAAACACGTTAATACGACGAAAATAAAATCATTTTGCCATAAATTGGCACTTTTATACACTTCCGATAAATATATTTTTCACTGATGTTTGAAAAAGTCATACGTATGTATTTTGTATCGAAAATCATATGTGATTTTAATCATATACGATTTTATAATATTATATCATTTTATAAAATCATATATGATTTGCGATACAAAGCATATATATTTTCTCAAACATAAGTGGAAAAAAAATTGAAAAAAAATTGTCTAAATCATATCTAAGTGCTTTATCATCCACGTAAGCTTTTGTATTCCACGTAAGCTTTTGTATTCAGCTGAAAATGTTATCCGCATAAACTTTTATCTTAATACTCCAGAGTTAATTGCATAAATTGCTCTTATGTTCGTCGGGTTTAACGGATTTTGTCCTTTCGAAAAAATTAACGGATTTTTTTCTGTGGTTTTTGACCCGTATCGGATTTGGTCTTTTGACCACTAAATCCGTATTGGTTTGGTCCTTTGATACTAGTTTCGTATGGGATTAAGTCTTTAATGAAACTAGTGTCTGGTGGTCAAGAAATCAAACTTGTTACGTGTTAAAACCGATAATCCGTTAAATTTTCATCGAATGAACAATTTATGCAATTAACTCTAATTATTATATTCATAAGTTCAACAATAGTCTTCATCAGCTTAATAAAACGTACATTTTAAAAGTTTAGGCCCAGTTATACATGCAATCTTTATAACTTACATGAGGCCCAATGGACTTGATAATCCATAGTATGTGGGCTCATATATACTAGAATGTCATAAACCTATATATTTTCAGTTAGTAAGATATATGTATTTGGGCCAATCCTTTTCAGTTTTCTCTTCGGTACTAAAAAAATGGGTCCAATTACACATCCGTGTTCGTTTATTTGTCGGCTAAAATTACGTAAACGAACGTGATTTGGATCTTCTTCGATTGAATTTGACTAAATCACTAACCGAAGGAAATGGAGTTCCGTCTATTTTCCATTTCCATTCAAGAGTTCTTATATGTTTCCACGCTCCATTGAGACTCCGAAAAATGAAAAAAATGACTTTTAGGAACGTATAGAGGATTCGTCACAACAAAAACTCAAAAAGGATAATGGCAACCGCACTATTAACTACTTCATTTACGAAATTCATAGTAACTCGTACAACTTATGATAATTTCACCCGTTAGCAAAGGGCATTATTCGTATACGTCCTATACTCAAATGGCTACAATGCAAATACCTTTTGACACGTCACTACATCCGTCATGGCTCCGTTTCACCGCAGACGACCGCCAGCCGCGGCATAGAAGACCTCATCGTCAAAGGTGACACCAACATAAAACAACTCCCATGTCAACATATGCTCCGATCCATGCTTGATTGCATATGTAAGTGGATTTGTCTTAAGCAAACATGTCCCATTTGTCGTTGTACTACAATCGCTGATCAACTAATGCTCGTGTCTGGGAAGTATTCTGTTGAGCTGTTTCCTAGACCTGACATGGGTCATGTGGTTAATGTATCGGGTCCTCTTTTTGAACAATGGACACGGCCTTACTGACAAGAACAAGAAAAAACTTACTATCGCAGCCTTTTCGTGATCTACTTATACCATAAACATTTTACTTGGGGTTGTGATGCACAATTCTACTGCGGGTCGTAAAACCATTCAGGTCACATACAAACTTTAAAACTCATACCGAGTGCAGCATATTCATCAAGGCAAATAAAGCTAAACATGGAACCTTTATTTCAAGTTCAAAGTACACAATTCACAATTCCATGTATCTAAAATATGTAACTCAAGTAAAACACAAAGAGCTTTAAAGTCTGTTCATGTGAGAGATTTACGGTTTAAATCCATATATCTGAAGTGCAGTCACCACCGGGGTATCTCATTTCATGAGCCAAACAAGGACCATCTGGCTCCGCTCCAAAGTCAACGTAGAAATTTGGGTTTATAGCGAGTCCACCTTTTCCAGTGTCGACATCAATCTGCAGCATGTGAGACCCTTTTTCTACAACTTCTGGATAGAACTGCTTGTCCCATTTGCTAAATAATGAGTTTGTGACGTATAGACGTTTCCCGTCTAAGCTTAGCTGAATCATTTGTGGTCCTCCTAGCAATCGGTGTCCCTAAAGGAAACAGTCATAAAGAGTTTAAGGGATGCACGAGTTATATGCAATGTGAATTAGATCTCTAGGTGTTAATATTATGTGGTGTACGATAAAGTGTTTGGATGTGATATTTTCGCTTTAAGTCGAGTGGTATGACAACTCATTCTGGCAACTAGTAGTACCAAAACACATATCCAAACATCCCTTAGTTACGTTGCAGCTAGAATAAAACTGATTATTCAGTTTTAAACAACAAGATGATCATATGATTCTTAAACCTGCAAACTAAAGCATACCTTAACTTCGGGAACGTCAACCTGGTAAGTAGTACCATCATCGTTCTCAGCAATTACTGGACTTCCTTTCTGAAACAACCCACCGACAAATACTTGACCAACCAAAACAGGACTCTTAGGGTCCTCGATATTATACTGTCTAATATCCCCATGTAGCCAATTCACAAAGTAAAGAAACCGGTCATCCAGTGAAATTAGGAAATCTGTAATAAGTCCCGGCATTTCTGGTAGAATCCAGTTTTGGACCTTCACTGGCTTCACCTTCATCGCCACCTATGTTACCAAAGTTTATTAGACCGTTTTTCATTGGATACTTTATCTAAAAGAATCCTACATGAAATTAAATAAGGAAAAGGACTAAATTTGTACCTCGTGGCTCCATGATTCATCTGAGTTCTTGAAAAAACGCACCATGTTGCTACTTAATGCACATCCAACAAACCCTGTGTCTTTTGTTGGGTCGTGCAAAAACCTTATCTGTGCATAATTAAAACAACGCGGACGAGTGAATACAACCTCCTAAACCGGTTTATCCGAAAGTTCATTTAGTATTGTAATAAACTATTTATTGGACTAGTAGATTTATAACACGTTAATTATTAAGAAAAGACATAATAGTTTTTTTGGGAAAAACGTGTCTGGGTGTTAGCCTAATTTACCCCATCTTTTGATCGGTACCAAATAATTCCACAACTTTGACCCCCGTTACCCGATATGCCCATTTTTCCTCCTCCAAAAGTCTTCTTTAGCTAGTCAAACTAGAGGGCTAGTCAGATGTTTATTTTGCGACTTGAAGATTCGTAATCACAATCATATAACCAAAAATTCAATGTAATTTAAATTTTTATCAGACATCTGTTTAATATTACATATAAAGAAATTTTCTAGCACTCACCTCTAATGGCAAGAGTCCATCAGTGCCTAAATCAATAGTTTGCTTCAGTTCACCCTCGGGCCAGTTATACACGTGCAAATGACGACCATATAAACCGTCAGATACATCTTGAAGGTTGAACCCTTGTGTAAAAGCAGACGGGGCTCCCCATGATGTACTGATCATGGTCTTGTGTCGAGGTTGATACCAATAATCATACCCGAATAATGGACTATGCCCAGGTTTCTCCCACCTACAATATAAACATATTTTAGGCTATAGCATCTAAAACTACGTAGCATAGCAAAATGTATGTGACAATTACGCGCTCTCTTTTAATGAAAAACGGGTTGATTCTTGTTTGTTTTATATCTAACGGGTCAAACAAGTAAACACTAGTACAATTTATCTGAATAGGGTACATGTCGTGAGTTCCCAAAGTGTTTTGTTTACAGTATTAAACCGCCTAAACCGTTTTGTTTCAAATGAAAAGATTACTATGGTAATAACGCGAGTACGATTTTAGTAAAACAGAATTTGACAATACTAGTATATTATAGTTTTCGACAAAAAGTGATTTGGATCAACCCATGTATAAAATACTTATTACCGCCTCAATATGAACAATTATATCGCATCAAACTGCTGTTTACCTTCCTTTCACGTTGAAATCAGAGTCAAGCAGAAGAAAGCCGTTTCCCTCGGCTTTCCCTTCTTTGTCTCCGAGGCAAGAAACCATTATTTCACCAGATGCAAGACAATGAGCGGTGTGTGGATATGCTAAACCCGTTTTACCTGAGATCTCACTAGGCTCAACCGCCTTATAGAAGGTGGGAGCCCGTGGATCCTTCAGTGTGTCGACAGCATATATTCTGCCAGACCTGAAAAATGGTCATTGTCACTTGAAGGATCAGACAACAGTTTTTTTACGAATACTCTTCTGAAACTCATTATTTATACTAAAAAAGATAAGAAAATGGATTTCGTCCATCCAAACACCACCTTATCCATCCCACTTAATCAGAAGAAACCCGTTAAATTATTAACATTAAAGATCAGTTTCAAGGCAGAATATAAGTATATTGACTCTCAAAAGTCAACTGTTTCTAGGTGGTGGATAGAGATACATACACAAGAGCTGGAAGAACAAGGTAACGACGTGAAGTCGTTGAATCACCAAAGCAAGAACTGCATGCATTCCAACCAGAATGATGCAACTCATCTCCAACATTCGGCATAGACAGCCTGTGGATGACTTGCGAGTATGTTTTCGAGGTAGGGTCCACATCGATTGTTCCTAAGAAATCAGGCTTATCCCTACCGGTTCCTATATTACACCACAAAAACAAAGAAAAATCTCAGTTTACAAACAACCACTAGCTTGTAAATTGTAATACACCAAAAGCATACATTAAACCATATTTTATCACCCTATTCTACATATACACGTTGAGAACACACATATTCTCTCGTATTTTTTGTCTCTTACATGTCATCAACGATTTCGTACAGGATAAACATAGCTTGGTTGGGTTTTTCTATCTTGTGCCCTAAGGGCACATGATAAGAACATAGAAAGTACATAAAAGTTACACTCGGTCCTACAGAAAAGTACACAGTAATCCACAAATTAGTAATCCACAAATTGTGAATCTCTGTGTACTTTTCTGTGGGACCCGATGTACTTTTTACCTTCTTATCATGTGCCCTTAGGGCACAAGATAGAAAAACCCATTTTTTTAATAAAAATATTGGTGTTTGGATTGGGACAAAGGAATGGAAGTCATTATCATCTTTGCTTCTACCTTTTTTCCACAAACCACAATAATTGCTTATCTTCAACATTTTTTTTAGCTTTTTTGTGAATGCACCTTTACAGGCATCAAAAGTTTAAGGTTCACTAGAAAATACTAATCATATACTCACAGAGACAAAGGGGGGGAACAAGGGGCAAGTGCCCCTCCCTCCCCGAGAAAAATTGTAGTGTAACTTTTTGAAAATATCCAGGTTTTTGGTAATTTGCCCCCCTCGAGCCAAATTTTCTGGCTCCACCCTAGCCCATGTGATTAATTTTTGTGAAATTTTTATTTATGTGATCGTTACATAATCATATAGTATTGATCAACCTAAACTCATTCTTGCAATTTTAAAACATGACCAATTAACACACTCAAAACACCAAACTATCCATTAGTTTAATCAAACTATCACTTTCCTCAACCACTTTCTAAACTAAACATCCAAACACCCACCTTAATCCAACTTTCACCTAGGAATTTTCTCCAGAAACAAAATCTCAAATATCAGCTTTACAAAATAATCCAATCCAATCTAAATAACACTCAACATGAACTCGCCCATTTATCAAAAAAAAAAATTAATAATAACTAATAAAGCCATTATTTTCGCGAACAAATATGAATGCAAACGAGCAACAAGCTGCACCGCTAGTTCTTCCGTATCTAAAATTAACCAGCAATTTCTTTTGATAATCCCAAATAATAACAATCAAATAAATTATTTTATTTTTTTTATATCCAAATTTTACTTAGAACTTTTTATACAAAATTATAAAATTAAAAAAAAAAAACAATCTCAATATAATCAAACCACCAAAAATCAATCCATCAACAACTCATGCATAAACATACAAAAAAATAAAAATTAGCTAAAATTTCAGATTATACAACTTAAAGCCAAATTCAATCAGATCAAACATAGATGATAAAAACATAGTACCTGTGTAGACACATGTAACATAAATAAGTGACTCTCTGGGACCCACCATAGCATCAAGAGGAGTTGCATAACCTGGTCCAGTACTGCTACAACAGCTCTTTTTGTTCTCACCAATTGTTGCATGTTCAAGTTCAACCACAAGTACATCTGCAGTAGCCATGATGATGGGTTTTTTTTTTTTTAAGTTTGTTTGGTTTTTTTGATATGTGATCAGCTTTTATGAGTTGAGTAACAGAAAACACAAATACAACATAAAGATGATGATGGTTATATAGTAATGAAGTAGTGAGGTGGCAGATACATAGATACATGTACTATGTTTGTCATTTCATGTGACATGTTTTTCTTTTTAGATGTATCTGTACTTATGTTTCATTATGGGTACATTTTTGTGTTTTTAACACCTTGTGTTTTTTGTGACTTTGCATTTATAACACAATCTTTTGTATTGATTTCCAAGTATTCTTGTGAATCATATAAATATACGGAGATTACAAAAAGTGTCATACATTAAAAAAAACTAAAAAATTGTTTTTGAATGTAATATTTTTTTTATATGAAAAATACGATTTTTTTAATTTAAATTGAATTTTTAAAAGCATTCACGTATTACGTTTTATGACGATTTATTAAGTTTTTCACTTATCGTCTCACTTTAAGTTTTAAGCTCAAACTTTGATTTATTGTGTGACGTAGAAATCAAGCATCACGCCTTTACGAAGTTTTTAGAACATTGGTTGTGCATAAGACATGTAAGTAGAGGTGGATCTAGGGGGTTCACGGGAACTCGGTAGATGTTTATCTTGTAATATAAGATTCAGATATCTAAAATGTAAAAACTTAGTTAAAATAATAGGTATAACATAAACTTAAATACAAAAATTCAAATGAACCCGGCCCTAATTCGTGTGTTAAGTAAATACTTCTTGATCCGAAATTTTGGGTACTCGTAGATGCACAAATTTTATTCGAAATTTCGAATATAGCAAGTCTCGGATTTCCAAATTCATGATATATCTTGTTATTGACTAGTCCTTTAAATGATTTAAATTAACAAGTAAAAATTATCGTCGAAAGTTTCACATTTCGTATTTAATTTTAGCCCACAAACATTCATAAGATTACTTTTATAATATCTGTCTAAATTCACACTATATAAATATTTTGAAATAGATTTTAAACTTATAAAATATATAGCATTCAATGAAAAAACAGAAAATATAGTAGTAGCAAACTAAATTCACACTACAATTGTTTTGTTTTTTGTTTTTTTTATATATGATCAGCTTTTATGAGTTGTTGAGTAACAGAACACACAAATACAACATAAAGATGATGAGTTATATAAGGTGAAGTGGCACATACATACTATGTATGTCATTTCATGTGACATGTTTTTTGGATGTATCTATACATAGGGGTGGCAATTTCAGACCCGACATGAAACCCGACCTGAAATCGACACGAAAATTAACAGGTTCGGGTTGAATATATTGAATCTTAGGTCAGGTTTGGGTCGGCCTATCTGGCCCATTTATTAAACAGGTTAGGTTTGGGTTAGAAAAAAATTAAGTAGGTCGACCCGACAACCCGTTTAATTTTTTTTCTTATATTAAAAATGATTAATATTTTACCATACGTGTTTATTAGGTTAAACATACCGAATATAAACATATTTAACATGTTTAACATGCATAATGTGCCTACTTTTATATATATAACTTGTTAAATGGATCAATATATAAACCCGTTTAACCTATTCAACTTATGTAGCATATTTAACGTCAACCTAAATATATATATGGGTTAAATGGGTTAGGTTAGGGTTATGTGTAAACGGGTTAGGGTTGACATAACTGACCTGATTATTTAAATAGGTTAGGTTTGGGTTGGGATTTTTTGACCCGCCAACCTGACAAAAGTAATAAACAGTCAAAAATACGGAATCGAAACTGATAAAAAACAGTGTAGAACTGTAAACTGTCGGAAAAAAAAAGACAAAAAATAAAATAAAATAAAATAAATTTACTTTAGGAGGGGTATTAATAAAAAGACCCATGTTTCATCATGGGTACATTTTTTCTTTTTAACACCTTGTGTTTTTTGCGACTTTGCTTTTGTAACACAATCTTTTGTATTGGTTACCAAGGATTCTTGTGAATCATGTGAATTTATTTTTTGTGGTATGGTTGTGTTTAATATGTGAGATAAATTTGTACTTTCTCCGTTTTATTTTAATTGTATTTCAATAAAAATAAATAAATTTAAGATTAGTTTAATGAATCTGAATATTTATTTATTAAAATGATAAATTTATCTTAATAAATGCAATGAATATAACAATTATTTTCCTTATAAAAATTAATAAAATGGGTAAAATTATAAATTAGTTCAAATATTAACATCTTAATTAAGAAAGTGAATAATATTTTGAGACAAACTAAAATAGTAATGAGACTAATTAAAATAAGACGGATGAAGTATTTTAACATGGGAAGTGATTTGCACACTCTCTTAATTGATTTGCACACTAAAAAATGAGTGTGTCTTGACATATATATCCTTAAATCAGATTTAATCATGTCTACTTTAGAAGGGTATAAATGTCAATACATATCAATTTTAAATGTCCCAATCAATTAAGGGAGTGTGCAAATCACCTCCCAACATGAGAAATGAAATTGTTAAAAAAATGTTCATATAAATTAAATCTCATGTGATAAAAGAAAGGAATAATATATTAAAAGTAAAATACAAAGATGAGAAGTGTGTGCGTATTACTCTTTTTATTTCAAAATAATGTTAACGGACAAAAAATACACAATTTAAGTAAAATATATTTATATATATATATATATTTTCTTTTTTTTACAGTATGACAGTTTTACTCTTAATTTATTACTTATTTTTTTACAAAAATTTATAATACATCACTAATTTCAAACAAAAGTAATTCAATAAACTTGTGTCTTATTATGGGTTCATTTTACTTTTTAAACACTTCGTGCTTTTTGTGACTTTGGTTTATAACACAATCTTTTTTTTTATTAAAATAAATAGTTACCAAGGATTCTTGTGAATGATGTGACTTTACTTTTTGTGATTTAGAGGGTGTTTGGTTAAGCTTATAAGTTTTGATTAGGTTTATATTATATAATGTTGGAAATTTAGTGCAATTGTGGGAACGGGTAATACTTGTAAATGGGTTTGGAGGTACGGAGTGTACACCCATTAAGTCCCTTACCTCCCTGGACTCAATATAGTGGTTGTGATATCAGTAGGAAGCTGCTCCTGGTCAGGAAGTTGCTTCTGGTCAGGAAGTTGCTCCTGGTCAGGAAGCTGCTCCTGGTCAGGAAGCTGCTCCTGGTTAGGACGCTGCTCCTGGTGATGCACAAAGTCTTTGTAACCTCTTTGACCAGTTAATGAGGGTTGAATATTGACTTGATGACCAGATTTCTGGTCATGTAACCACTATGCTTTATGAAGGTTATTATGAGATTAATAGGCCGATTAATGCTCTTAATACCTTTGACTAGGAGTTACATTCCTTAAAGGAATAGGATCACTATAAATAGTGATCATATTTTGCATGATGAAATACAGAAACAAGAAACACAGAAACGCATAGAGTTCTTGATTTGTGCCTAAAACAAAAACTAACTCTTGGTTTTATCCCAAGGAGGTATTCGTGTTAACCCAGGCATAGGGTCGAATAATCTTCTTTGGAAAGTGATTACACGACTCCAAGAGATATCCGGTAACCATTCATTGGTACGTAGTTAGGCTATTGATTATCTTCACCCTGTTGGAACGAAGTAAACCCCAACAATCAAAGAAGATTATTTTGTGATAATCAATGGCGGCGGCAATGAAGCATATGGTGGCTAACTTCTCCAAACTGGACAAGTTTGAAGGGGTTGATTTCAGGAGATGGCAGAAGAAGATGCACTTTCTTCTCTCTACCATGAACGTGGTGTATGTGCTGACCACTCCTATTCCTGATGGTGGTGATGATGCTACTTTGGAGGAGATGAGGAAAAGGAGCAAATGGGAGAATGATGATTATGTGTGTCGCGGCATAATTCTCAATGGTATGTCTGATTCTTTATTTGATATTTACCAAAATGTTGAATCTGCTAAAGAACTATGGGATTCCTTGGAAGCCAAATATATGGCTGAGGATGCATCAAGTAAGAAGTTCCTTGTGAGTGATTTCACAAATTACAAAATGACTGATTCAAGACCAGTCATGGAACAATACAATGAACTTCTTGGAATACTTGGCAGATTTACACAACATAAAATGAACATGGATGAGACCATTCAGGTCTCGTGTGTCATTGACAAACTGACGTGGTTGTGTAGATCTTAAATTTAGTTCTGGAAAGATTGTTTCTTTGTTTAATGTTTTGCATGTTCCTAATATTAGGAAGAACTTGGTTTCTAGTAGTGTGTTGAATAATTGTGGTTATAAACAAGTGATTGAATCTAATAAATTTATTTTATCAAAACATGGTGTGTTTATTGGTTTTGGCTATTTGAGTAATCAAATGTTCAGGCTTAATATTGATTCTAGTATAAATGTTGATTCTGTCCTGATGACTACCATTAAACTAAATGATTCATCACTATGGCATGCTAGACTAGGCCATGTCCACTATAAGAGGATGCAAGATATGTCTAAGGATGGGTTAATTCCAGCTTTTGACATGGACATTGATAAGTGTCAGACTTGTATGCTGAATAAAATTACTAAGAAACCATTTCAGGATGTAAAACGTGTAACTACAGTTTTGGAGCTAATCCATAGTGACCTATGTGATTTGCATGCTACTCCCTCATTAGGGAATAAGAAATACTTGGTAACATTTATTGATGATGCTTCAAGGTTTTGTTATGTCTATTTGTTACATACTAAGGATGAAGCATTAGATAAATTTAAAGTATTTAAAACTGAAGTTGAATTACAACAAGGAGTCTAAATCAAAAGATTTAGGACTGATAGGGGAGGTGAGTACATGAATACTCAGTATTTTCAGTCTGTTGGAATAATCCATGAAACTACTGCCCCCTATACTCCACAACAAAATGGTATATCAGAAAGGAAAAATAGAGTACTAAAAGAGATGGTTAACTCCATGTTGTCCTACTCAGGACTGAGTCAAGGGTTTTGGGGAGAAGCTATGTTAACAGCTTGCTATTTATTAAATAGGGTTCCTAATAAAAGGAACAGGATTACCCCTTATGAACTCTGGACTAAAAGGAAACCAAACTTGAACTACCTCAAAGTTTGGGGTTGTAGGGCTATTGTAAGACTATTGAATGCATCTTTGTTGGATATGCTGAGCATTCCAAGGCTTATAGGTTCTATGTTATTGAACCTAATGATTCAGTTTCAATAAACTCAATCATTGAATCAAGGGATGCTAACTTTGATGAGACTAGGTTCTCATCAGTCCCTAGACCAAGCCTTATGACTCCTATAGGAGCTGAGGACACTGGTGTTTCAGTAGAACCTGAAAGGGTCACTGATGAGGTTGTGGTTCAGCAACCTGAGCCTGAGCTTAGAAGAAGCACAAGGCATAGGACTCCAAGGAATTTTGGGCCTGAGTTTCAACTGTACTTAGTTGAAGGTACAAGAGATGAGGTCTCTGACCAATTCTACTATTGCTTTAATGTTGAGGATGATCCCAAAACATTTGATGAAGCAATGAAGTCCCAGGATGTTGCTTTCTGGAAAGAAGCAATAAATGATGAGATGGACTCCATCATGGGCAACAACACTTGGGTGTTGGTTGATCTACCTCCTGGTTGCCATCCACTTGGTAACAAATGGATTTTCAAAAGGAAAATGAAGGTAGATGGAACTGTTGAAAAGTTCAAGGCAAGGTTAGTCATTCAGGGCTTTAAACAAAAGTCAGGGATAGACTATTTTGATACTTATGCTCCAGTAGCACGTATCAGTACCATAAGAATGCTGATTGCTCTAGCAAGTATTCACAATCTGATTATTCATCAGATGGATGTGAAGACAGCATTCTTGAATGGTGACTTGGATGAGGAGGTTTATATGAACCAACCTCAGGGCTTCATCATGCCTGGTCATGAAGGTAAGGTGTGTAAACTGATTAAGTCCTTATATGGACTGAAGCAGGCACCTAAGCAATGGCACCAGAAATTTGATGAAGTGGTTTTGTCTAATGGTTATTCACTTAACCAAGCTGACAAATGTGTATATAGCAAATTTGATGAATCTGGTAAAGGAGTCATCATTTGCCTATATGTTGATGACATGTTAATCTTTGGTACTGACCAAGCTAAGGTTGATCAGACAAAGGATTTTTGTCATCAAAGTTCTCCATGAAAGACATGGGGGAGGCTGATGTTATCCTTGGCATAAGGATTAAACATGAAAGTGATGGTATTGTAATTTCTCAGTCTCATTACATTGAGAAGGTGCTAAAGAAATTCAATCACTTTGATTGTACTCCAGTAAGTACACATATGGATACAAGTGAGAAACTAATGCCTAACAATGGTCAGGCTGTCTCCCAGCTTGAGTATTCTAGGGTTATTGGTTGCTTGATGTATGCCATGACTAGTACTAGGCCTGACATTGCATTTGCTGTGGGTAAACTGAGTAGGTATACTAGTAATCCTGGTACTCAGCATTGGCAAGCAATTCAGAGGGTACTGAAGTATTTGAAAGGAACAATGGATTATTGTTTGTCTTATACTGGATATCCTTCAGTGTTGGAAGGTTACACTGATGCAAGTTGGATCAGCAATACTGAGGATAATTCATCCACAAGTGGCTGGGTATTCCTTCTTGGTGGTGGTGCAATTTCTTGGGCATCCAAGAAGCAAACTTGCATTACTGGTTCAACAATGGAATCTGAATTTGTGGCTCTAGCAGCTGCTGGTAAAGAGGCTGAATGGTTGAGAAACTTGCTTCTTGAGATTCCATTGTGGGTCAAACCTATGGCACCCATTTCTATCCGTTGTGATAGTGCAGCTACATTGGCTAAGGCATATAGCCAGATGTACAATGGCAAGTCTAGACACCTAGGTGTTAGACTTAGCATGATTCGTGAGTTGATCACGAATGGGGTGATTTCAATAGAGTTTGTGAGGTCTCAACAAAACTTAGCTGATCACTTGACGAAAGGATTGGCTAGAGACTTGGTTATAAAGTCTGGTAAAGGGATGGGTTTAAAAGTCCACTCTAGTCACTGAATGCTAGGACACCCAACTCCCTCCTGAGGAAACTTGAGAGCTGAGTTCAATGTGGAAAGCTGAACATTCAGGGGACTGAAGCACATGTAGATCATCCCAAGGATGTGCTTGTACCTGCTGAAAGGAGGATGAAGTTATAAACTTCTTAATGGTTAATTTCTTTGAAAAAGTGCTTAAGCAGGAGCATGAACTAAAGAGGAACCACCTATGTAAATGTTGAGGTTTCGCCGCCTCAAAGAGCATGGACTTTGGCTCTTACAACATTTATGAATTGGATATGGACACATGGCTTGTATGGTGTCAGGAGCGTTTTAAGTGTTTGAAAACTTGGGTGTATGTTATCTTCAGGTGTTCAAAGTAGTTGAAGGGTTCAATTCTTAGAACACCCTGATTCTCGAATATTTGGAGTGATGTACTAAGATGGAAATTCAATCCTCAGGACATTTTCATTTATGCACTGGTTTTGTTAAA
Source organism: Glebionis coronaria (assembly GCA_025667525.1). Taxonomy (NCBI): domain Eukaryota; kingdom Viridiplantae; phylum Streptophyta; class Magnoliopsida; order Asterales; family Asteraceae; genus Glebionis; species Glebionis coronaria. The sequence goes on along the minus strand of CM046877.1, from coordinate 17,888,139 downwards.
GTTGATTTTCATGCAAAAAGGAATTGTACTAAATTGGGGAGGATTGTTGGAAATTTAGTGCAATTGTGGGAACGGGTAATACTTGTAAATGGGTTTGGAGGTACGGAGTGTACACCCATTAAGTCCCTTACCTCCCTGGACTCAATATAGTGGTTGTGATATCAGTAGGAAGCTGCTCCTGGTCAGGAAGTTGCTTCTGGTCAGGAAGTTGCTCCTGGTCAGGAAGCTGCTCCTGGTCAGGAAGCTGCTCCTGGTTAGGACGCTGCTCCTGGTGATGCACAAAGTCTTTGTAACCTCTTTGACCAGTTAATGAGGGTTGAATATTGACTTGATGACCAGATTTCTGGTCATGTAACCACTATGCTTTATGAAGGTTATTATGAGATTAATAGGCCGATTAATGCTCTTAATACCTTTGACTATGAGTTACATTCCTTAAAGGAATAGGATCACTATAAATAGTGATCATATTTTGCATGATGAAATACAGAAACAAGAAACACAGAAACGCATAGAGTTCTTGATTTGTGTCTAAAACAAGAACTAACTCTTGGTTTTATCCCAAGGAGGTATTCGTGTTAACCCAGGCATAGGGTCGAATAATCTTCTTTGGAAAGTGATTACACGACTCCAAGAGATATCCGGTAACCATTCATTGGTACGTAGTTAGGCTATTGATTATCTTCACCCTGTTGGAACGAAGTAAACCCCAACATATAAGTCATTATGGCTTATATATGATAAGTTTATAAGTTCTTGTTTAGTGTTTAGTTTAACTTATCAAATTTAGTAAGGTAAAATAACAAAAAGTACATAATATTAAATGATGTGGTTATTAAATGTGGGCATAAATGTCTTTTAATATATTATTGGTATATAAGCCTTAAAAGCCACGCATTTTGGGCTTACCAAAAACTTAGTTTAACCAAACACTTAGTTTCGGCTTATAAGCTTATATAAGCTAATAAGCTTATAAGCCCACTATATAAGCTAAATCTCTACCATTATATTGTGAAATTGTTAAAAAAATGTTCATAAAAATTATAAAAAAAACTTTTAGTTTTTGAAAATGCGCAAAAGGATGAAAAAAACGAATATTTAGTTTTGTTGGTCTAAAGAAAAATTACATCTCATATGATAAAAGGAACGAATAATATGTTAAAGTAAAACAAGAAGAGGAAAAGCGTGAACATGTTACTCTTTCTTTGTTTCAAAACTAATTTTTTTTATTAAAAAATATATCGTTTAAAATAAATACACAGTTTAAAAAAAATGTATTTATTAAATTTTGTTTCAAACATGTGAAATATATTTTGTCGTTTAATATCATGAGATACTCAAAAGTTGTCGATAAAAATTATGAAAAATAAAACTTTAATTTTCTGAAATGTGCAAAAAAAAGTAACTACAGTACTATTTAATATATTTGGAATAATTTGTCTAAACCAAAAGTAGATTTCATGTGATAAAAGAAACGAATAATATGATAAAAGTAAAACACACATGCAAAAAACGTGTGCGTGCTCTCATTATTTTTAAAATTAATGTCATCGTACAAAAAATATACAATTTAATAAAATATATTTTTTTATATTTTTTTTCTTTTTTTTTAACAAAATAACAGTTTTACACTAGTTATTTAATTATTTTTTATCAGTTTGATAGTACAACACTAATTTCAAATCAATGTAATTAAATAAAACTATTCAAAGTTTATATACATTTTTAATGATGAACAATTAAATTACAATATAAAAAAATCAGTAATAAACATGAAATGAATGGAGTAATGTAATATTATATGTGAATGATGGCTAAAAAAATAGAGTAATGTTATATTCATTAAAAAATTATAAAATTACATTTACACAATAATTGTGAAAGATAAAATGATTAAAAAATAATAAAGAGAACATGATTTGACAAATACACTTGTCAAGTCATTATGTGAATATTTCTAAAACACTATGTCGCTATTGGATTTTTTTTTAAAATAATTGTAAGAGCAATTACAATGAATTAAATTAGAAAAAGCTTTTTATTATTTTAAAAAGTTGTTTGTATTAGTTTTTGTCATTATGAAATTTTTTTACAAACGCTAATAATTTACACATTTTATGAAGTTATTGAGACATTCTAGATTATGCATTGAACAGTTGTAATGTGACTTTAACAGATTATACATTGAAGCGTCTTAATAAAAAAAAATTAAATGTGTCAATTAATTCTTTTTTATAAAAGCTTGATATACTTCTAAGTTTTTGAAAACACTTTAATAATTAAATGTACAATGCATTGATTGCATTAAATGTATAAAGTATTTTAAAAACTTGTACATTATACTAGTTTTAATGCACGTGCACGCACGAGACTTGAACATAAAGAAGAAATTAAATAATAATTTCGTTATTGCGATTTTATGTATATTATATATATTTTATAAATATTCAATGTTTATATTTTAGTTATTAATCAACAAATCATTTACATCAATTTTACCCGTACACAATTTATAAATTCATAATATTGTAATGCTTAATATTATTCTATAAAACATTATTAATTTTTTAATACTTAAATAGTTACGATACTCGTTGACTCACAAAGTTTACATGATTTTCTATTATGTGATAATATTAATTGATATTTTCTATAAATATTTGTTGCACAAATGATTTGACTTTATTTAATTAAAATGTTAGGTATTTTTTTTAGATATTGTGTGTTTAGTAACACATAACGACCTTGTAAAAAATATGTTGTTGCAATATATATAATCTCGTCTATTTATTTTCATCTCACACCAATGATATATTAATGTTAATAATAATTTATGTAAATTACATTGCTTGACTTTATTAAGTGTCAAAATAAAAAAGGAAAATAATTTGTGTTTTTATTTGAATATTTATAATCATGTGTTTTGTTGATTTTTTTAATATAACGTGTTGTATTTTTAAAATATAAAGTGTAGATGATATAAAGTTTAAGGGGTATTTTGTATATTTTATCAAGTTACCAAAAATATGGAAAATTATAAGTTTACACTTAATTTCATCTAATTTATTTATTATTTAACCACTAAATTTTTATCAACCCCTCCTCTTTATCTAAGTTTTTGTTTTCACAAATTTGACACATATACTTTTGTGTGTTTTTATTAAATTCCTCCACCAAAATTTTTAATTTTGACTAAATTGAATCTAATTTTGACTTTTTTCCACCAATCAAATCGCTCGATTTTGTTTATGTGTCAAAATCTAACCATTTGATTGGTTCAATTATTTTTTCTACAACCTCCACTTCTCACTAAAATTTTCAAAAAATCTAATGCTTTTATTATATAAAAGATTCGCCTGTAAGTATACATTGACATAGTTAATTGCATTTCCAAAGTATAATAAATTTTGTCAAGTATGACAAATGGAATTTGAATACTTGAAGGTTGTAACTAGCACAAAACAAAAATATAGGGGTGAAATTATTGAATCAAAGAATACGTATTATGTATGAGGCCGTAAATGTGGGTTAAATTATTAAACTAATAGAGTCGTATGTGAGTTTGACTTAAAGTATCTAGAAATCCTTGACACGTGTTATTAAATTAAATTATCTTTATTGAAAATATGTGCCAAAAAGATTCTGATGAACGGCCACGATTCTTGTGATGCCCTTTATGAATATACTCTCAGAACACTTTACTACAGTAGTTGTTTAATTTTTTTAATTTAGAGTAAAGTGCAAAAATCATTCATATGGTTTGTCAAAAGTTTGAATTACATCCCTCGTTAATACTTCGCGCAACATACATTATTGTGGTTGTAAAATAGTACACCATACATCCCTGAGGACGGATGGTGCAAATATTTTTCCGTTAAGGGTTAAAAGTGTTTGTTATCTTAGGGGTATTTTAGTCCTTTTACAACCTAGGGATGATTTTTGCACCAAACTTTTCAAAAAAAAAAATTTCCAAAAAAAATTTCAAAAAAATTTCAAATTTTTTTTAAAAAAGTTTCGAAAAATGTTTTCTTTTCTCGAAAAATGTTTTTTTTTTAATGTTTTTTTTAAGTTTCGAAAATATATTTGAAAAAAGTTTTTTTCGAAAAAATTCAATTTTTTTTTAAAAAGTTTTGAAATTTTTTTTTTTCAAAAAGTTTCAATTTTTTTTTTAAATTTTCGAAAAAGGTTTTTTTTTTCAAAAGTTTTTTTTAAAAAAAGTTTTTTAAAAAAAAGCTTTTTTTAAAAAAAGTTTTTTTTTTCGAAAAACATTTTAAAAAATAACTTTTATAAAAAAAAATTTTGAAATTTTTTTTTTTCGAAGATTAAAAAAAAATTTGAATTTTTTTGAAAAAAAAGTTTTTTAGAAAAGCTTTTTTAAAAAAAAAAAATTTTTTTTCGAAAAACATTTAAAAAAAACTTTTGAAAAAAAAACTTTTTTCGAAAATTTAAAAAAAAAATTTGAATTTTTTCGAAAAAAAAAAAATTTCAAATTTTTTTTGAAACTTATTTTAAAAAACAAAACATTTAAAAAACAAAACATTTTTCGAAACATTAAAAAAAACATTTTTCAAAACTTTTTAAAAAAAAATTGAATTTTTTTTGAAAAAAACTTTTTTCAAATATATTTTCGAAACTTAAAAAAACCATTAAAAAAAAACATTTTTCGAAAAAAGAAAACATTTTTCGAAACTTTTTTAAAAAAAATTTGAAATTTTTTTGAAATTTTGTTTGGAAATTTTTTTTTTTGAAAAGTTTGGTGCAAAAATCATCCCTAGGTTGTAAAAGGACTAAAATACCCCTAAGATAACAAACACTTTTAACCCTTAACGGAAAAATATTTGCACCATCCGTCCTCAGGGATGTATGGTGTACTATTTTACAACCACAATGATGTATGTTGCGCGAAGTATTAACGAAGGATGTAATTCAAACTTTTGACAAACCACAGGGATGATTTTTGCACTTTACTCTTTAATTTATCTATCTTAAAATAAACGTAGCCATTATTTGGCTTTATCAAACTATAGTATCTAGATATGAAGAAAAAAAAATCATTACTAATGAACATTCCTTATCTAAAAATATGTTATGTTTAGAATTGAGTTATCTAAAATTAAATTTTAAGTATTTATTATCTAAAATTAAATTTCATGGAAAAATACCGATAAATCATTTTTGCCAAAATATTAAAAAGTTGTAAAAATTCGGAGATACTAAAATTGTAGATTTAACAAAAAAAATTATTAATGGTGATATTTCACTATTTATAAAAATAATAAAATATCACTAGTGATAACTGATAACACAATGAAATATCACCAGTGATATTTAATAAACATAGTCATAGTGTAATATCACCGGTGATATTTCATTGTGTTATCACTAGTGATATTTCATTTTTTTCACTAATAAAATATTACCATTAATAAAAAACAGTTCGGAAAACTTATTGCTTTAGTCCGTCCGTGCAATTTTTGAAACTTTTGGATGTTTTGGCAAAATTGGTCCCTCCACGTTTATTCTTAAATTTTAGATTAATCTTCACATTTAGATCAAATGAAAATGGATAGTGGGATTTGTCCCTTTGCTTGTGAGAAAAAAAAACAAAATTGCATTTGAACTTTGTTGAGTAGAAACTGCATCGTAATTCGTAAAAATCGTAAAAATTAAACCGTAATCGGTCAATTTAGAAAGAAAAAAAAACCTCCAAAATAGTACAGTTATGATGTTACCTGTAAAACTAAACAGAAAAATTCGCACTGCATCAATTCCTGATTATTGTAAAATTGAAAAGTGACACAATGATTATTTAATGTGTGTTATAAGATATCTAATGCATGTTATCATTAATGTAAATGTAAATATCGCATTAAAACGATATTTACGTTTTAATAATGTTTAACCTTTTGTTAACGACAAAACATCAAACATATTTTTATGTTAGAAACTATAAGCATCATATAAGTTTCTTCAAACTTATACAAAAATATTTTACAAAGATAACCTAAATTATATAAACGTAAAATAATGATAGTTGACTCCAGAAAGTCAATAATTGACTTTTAGTTTCAGAAATTAAAGTCAAACCAAGTAGATTGTGTTGATTGCTTGAAGTCTTAGACAAACATTTATGAGGCTACAAAAGTCAGTTCTGTCGAACCTCGGCGGACCCAATAGTGAAGGGTCCGACGGGTTTCGTGGGGTCTCGCATACTGCCTATAAATTGAGCCCTTGTCCAAGCTTCAAACTTACGCTTTTCTATCATCTATACTCTCTAAACTGAGTATATAAACTAAGTCTCTAATATATCTTGTTCATTCTCTTCTTACTTGTGATTAGATCCTTGTTCAACTAAAGATCGGTCACGAGAAAACCTCTAGTCTAAGCTTTGATCCTTCACATTGCGTGAAAGTGTTAAGCGTTACCTACACTATCACCATTGTTGTATCCATTCATCTATCTACTTGTATAAAGTGTGGTTGGTGTTATAACCACAAAGTGTAAGAAGTATATAAGGCGTTGTTGTTGTGCCTTTAGATCAAGACATCTTAAACTCGGTGTTGGTTAAGATTGTAAGCTTGTAAAGTGAAGGTTTCTCCACTGGTGTAAAGAAGACTCGTTTGCTAGTAAAGTTGAACTCTCGAGTGGATACTCGAGGAGTGGACCAAGATAAGTGAGATCTTGCTAGGCCGAACCACTATAAATAATCGTGCATTGTGGTTTGTTTACTTATTATTTCAAGTCATTTACATTACTAATCAACAAGTCGTCTATATCTTTTAGCAATCACGAAAAAGCTTATAAAGACAATTAAAACTAATCGGTAAAAACTATTCAACCTCCCCTTCTAGTTTTCTACGATTGGCATCAAGAGTTACGTACTCAAGATCTTTAAAGTATATTGTACTTTAGAACTTGAATCGATCCATGGATTCTAAAAATTACAAAGAAGGAAAATCTATGCAAAGACCACCACTCTTTAAAACCGATGGTTTTATTTATTGGAAAAATCGTTTTGAAACTTACGTGAAGTCTAAAGATATAGATCTTTGGTATATAGTCATTGAAAGTGATTATGCACCAATAGTGATGAATGTTACCACTAACCAATTTGAGTCGGTTCCTCGCGATAAAAAAACCGAGGATCAAAAGAAAATGTTGGCTAAAAATAATGAAGCCAAAATGATGCTCTATAATGCTCTACCTAAAAAGGAATACGAAAGAATATTCATGTGTTAAACCGTCAAAGAAATTTGGCACTCACTAATAGTCACACATCAAGGAAACTCACAAGTTAAGGGTAATAAAATTGATCTACTTATTCAACAATATGAACAATTTTCTATCCTTGAAGAAGAGTTTATTGATGTAGGATTCACTCGTTTTAATACTATCATAACATCACTCAAAGCACTTGACGAATCTTTCTCCAAAAAGAATTTTGTTAGGTTATTTCTAAGACCTCTTCATCCAAAATGGCGAGCCAAAGTCACAGCAATAGAAGAATCAAAAGATCTTTCAAGTCTATCACTAGGCGAACTTATCGGCAATCTCAAAGTGCACGAGATGGTAATGGAAAAGGATTCCGAATTCATCAAAGGAAAGAAAGATAAAAAAAATCGTTAGCTTTGAAAGCCCGCGCAGAATCAAGCGATGATGAAGATTCCGATAGTGACAATGAAGAGTACGCTATGGCTGTACGTGACTTTAAGAAATTTTTAAAAAGGCGAGGAAGACTTGTAAGGCAACCACTTGACAACAAGAAGATTTCTCGAAAGCCATTCGATATCAAGAAGCCTAAAGATGAAAGAAAATGTTTCCAATGTGGTGATCCAAATCAAATTGGTAATTGTCCAAAGGCAAAACCAAAGACGCAAAAAGCCTTCATTAGCGGAGCATGGAGTGCAAGTGACGATGAAGGCGATGAATCCAAGAAGGAGGAGCTAGCTCTCATGACACATGAAACAAATGAGGTACATCTCGACTCATCTTATTATTCTTCATCAATAGATGATGATACACTACAAACGGAATATAACAAAATGTGTGAACTTAGTCTTAAAATTATAAACAAAAATAAAACTCTAAAAGCCAAGAATGGAAGTCTAGAAAATGAAGTTTATAATTTAAAGAGTGAATTACTTAGATTGAAAAAGGTAAATCATCTAAATGTGAAAAATATTTATTGGTGAATCACAATCTATCGGTGAATCGCGACCTCAGAAGCGCATATGGTTTGTTTTATCCGAACAGAAGGACTGTAGAGCACGAATTCATCCACGGTTACTACTCGGGCCAGAAAACAAGTTGGAAAAGAGAATGCAAATGTTTAGCAAACGTCTCAAAATTTGGGACCCGAGAATCAAGAGTTCTTTTTAACACATCACATTGAGAATTAGGTGAATTCGAAGAAGTGAGAAATGTTACGTATGAATTCCTTTATTTATTAAGGATATATATTTACTATCTTTTATGTTTTATGTTTATCTTGTGAATTAGTATTTAAAATTTCATAATGTAATCATATTATCAATGAATAAATTAAAGTTAAATAAATGTCTGGTCTTCTCATCTCTAGTTCTGAAAGAGCAAGCACACACGTTTGAAGTGGTGTTATCTATCCCAATGCTACTCGAAAGAGTCGTATCACCGAGCCATATTAGAATGTGTGCAAGGTATGATGTTGCATAGGATCTCAAATTTTTAAAAACCCGAAAAATACGTGTTAAAATTATTTATTTAGGGTCTTGAAGTTCACTTAAAATACAATTTGTTACCGTTTATGAAATTTATAATGTAAATATTTATTAAAACTTAAGATATATCATCAAAATACTATGATTTTGTTTCCATAGCTCCTATAATATAATTTTGGCCATTACGACACCGCATCAAACACGTTTTTATAAAGGTATTTTTTAAGGGTTTTTCTAGCTTGTGCCTTAAGGCCACATGATAAGAAGAATTAAAGTACATAAAAAATACAACGGGTCCCAAAGAAAACTACATAAGAATTCACAAAGTGTGAATCCATGTAAACTTTTCTGTGAGACCCGGTACACTTTTTATTTTCTTATCATGTGCCCTTAAAGCACAAGTTAGAAAAACCCTCGATTTGTGAATATTCAATAAAGCTTACAAACATCATGCAAAATGTGAAAGTTAGCATCTTTAAAGAGTTTAAGACTTACTGATTAGAGATAAAAGTATTGCGTGCCAAGTGTGCAACAAGTAATGTAAAAGCAATTATAAGTAATGTTAATTATAAAGCAATCAGTAATGTAAAAACCACACTTTAGAAGAAAAAACCAATCTATCGACTAATTCATTATTTGTGTAGAAAACGTATACATCAATAAGCAGTTGCCGCAGAGATAAGAACATGATCAAATATGATCGGATGTGCAAAAAATTTTGGACCGTGATATTATGTTACCGCAAAATTCACAGTTCAAAAGGTGTTAACTTCGTAATTTAGAGTAATCCATTATATCAACCTCATTATTATTCGTTAACTTTGTTATATTGCGACTTGATATTTTTTCATGTTGCAAAAAGAGTTTTTTTCCGATTATTCACCGCCTATGCGTTAATCACCCGCTAACGTTTTGAATTTATGTATATCGGTCAACCATCTTAATACTTTATAAAGCATTTAGACCTTTTATTTTTAAGTGTCTTAAAAAGTTTAAGCATTAAACATTTCTTCTTTAGGAAAGATATGTATTAGTTTTGCTACAAAACCATACTCATATAACTAAAAGTTATAACTAAAAATTAAAGTGTCTTAATGTGTAATCAATTTTATAACTGTCCAATCAACTTTAACTGTTATAACAGCCCATTAAATAATACTAAAACTAATAACATATATATTTTCACCCACAAACGTCCAAAACAAAGAAACATAGAATCTCTCCATTGATATATCTAATAGTTACACCCACAAGCGAACCTCTCCTCAACCACAGTTACACCTAGACCACCGGAATGCTCCACCAGTGAATCAAGTTTTGAGGTATCTTTTGAGTTTTTATATATATATCTCACAACTAATCAAGTTTTAAATAGATCTCTTGGTTTATAACTTTTTGACTTTTTTTACAGCCATCGGTCGCCTTGGCCTTTTTGTTTATATCATTCGACATATGCGTTTCATTGACGCCGAAATGTTATATCACTCATTTATGTAAGGCTTTCTTATATGATAAAAGTAAATCTACTTTTGAAACCATTGTGAATGAGACAAAAATCTTCCTAACGCTTAAGCATGAAACTATTAGACGTTTATGAGAGAAGTGTCATTTGAAATGAACGATTAAACCAAATGTGCCATCTAAAATAGATCAAAAATTTTTAAATATTTTGAAATAAGATATTAATGATAGGGTTACATATATATATTCATAATTCGTATAAAATCTGATCGGGTAAATGTTGAAGTCACGTGAATCATACAAGTCAAGAAAACGTTTAACTTAATACGTTTGTTCGTCGCAAAATATAGTTAGTGGGTACCCGCCGCCGCATTGCGCGGGTACCCTACTAGTGATTAATGACAGTGTTGATTAAATTTGCTTAAAACTTGCAAAATCTTGTTGAAAATATTCAAAACTTACCGTAAACTTATTTTAATCACTTATACTTGTTGTTTATATTTACCACAATTAGTTTTTTAAATTACAAATCTTGCCGTGAATATTAAAAACTCGTTAAAAATACCAAAAGAACTTGCTTGAAATATCAGCCCAATTAATCTCGCCTAAACTAATCACAGAATATGAGAGGTCGACCACTCGACTAGGATTTTCGCAACCTTGAAACTTTCAAATACTCCATCGACCTTTATAGTAACAATAGGAATAACCATTTTCGGTAGAAATGCAGTGTGAAATAGATTAAATATAATGCGTTTCAGGCCATGCGTATTAGTTATAAAAATGAATCGGTCGATCGATTGTCTTACTCGATCGACCCAATGTGAGGACCGAGTGAGTCGGCCGCCTAAGCATACATCGGTTTGCTAAACGACCTAATTGTGTTGTATGTTTGTTTGTGTTAATTAAACTAAAAGGTATTTTTTGGGGTATGTTTTTCAAAATGTAGGCTCCTTTGATTGGAAACAAATCGCCTGTAAACAGGGCCGTCTCGTGGTTTTCGATGACCCTAGGCGAGAATAACAAAGAGGCCTTATAACATTGTAAACTAAAGAGAAAATGCTTAAATTTGAATTATTTTCTCGTACATGTTTAATATTATATGTGTTTATATGCGGAATTATTGAAAATGTGACCTTTTTTAAGTGAAGGTTCTGTGCGGCCGCACCTATTGCGGCTCAACCGATAATTATAGCTAGCTAGGTTAAAGTTTCTAAAACCTTTGGAGTAGAAAGTATAAACTTTAAACTCCATACCCAAGGTTACAAAACATTTTTTTTAAGGATAAGTTATAAAACGTGTAATTATCATTTATATTGATAAAAAAGTTATTTAAAATATGATAATCACTAGCGTCTAGGGCATTATTGTTACGACCTCATTCACATTCCAATGGCTGCGCTAACAACTAAAATCCGAGACATCACTCAAACCATCACCGCTTCTTTCCGGCGTCGTCGGGCACCAGCCGCCGCATGCGCGATTTGCATGGAAGAACTCGTCGTCAAAGGCGACAGTACCAACATAAAACAACTCCCATGTCACCATAAGTTCCATGCTAGCTGTATAAGTAAGTGGCTTTACCTCAAGCAAACATGTCCCATTTGTCGTACTAAAATCGCAGATTATCGGTTCGTGCTCGTGAATACACACTTACGTGCGTCGTTTCAAGAGTTCAAACGGTGTAAGTTCTTGTGGGTGTATCAGTTGAGGGAGTTGATTGATGCATTGTTTCCTGAGGTTTGGATTGAGTTTAAACTTGCTATGAAAGATAAGACTAGGGCTAGATATATAGGGCTTGGTAATCCTATATACAATCATTCGATCGATAAGTCGATAAATTAGAGTTGTTACTTAGGTGATGTTTAAGGTTTGTTATGATTCTTAAACTTTTGAAAGAGTTGTTTGTTAGGGATTTGGTTTAGTAGAAATACATAGTTGTTTTTTTTTATGTGTTTTTGTGTTTATATCCTCTTATGCACATGACTAGGTTATCGGTGCAAATCGCCCCATCGAGATCAATTCATAGTTCTCCAATTTTGAATTGTGGTAGAAACTACTTATGATTATATGTAGGTGATGTATGAAATACTTTTGGTTGCGAAAAATCAATTAATTTGGTATGATTAAAGTCGCGTATTCTAAATTAAAGACTGGAGTTTTTCTTTTTCAACGGCAATTGAATTAGAAGACTAGCAAGAAGCTAGACCGTTACAAAGAAATGGTTAGAATGTTACAAGGATTATAAAGCCAATCTATCCAATTGAAACTAGTTTTTCTAAACCTATATGATATCCAATTGAAAGATGATTGTTTTACATCATTGAGAATTAGGTTCTTCGATATGATGGCCGTTTGGCCACGAGTGTCTATTCATTACGGAATTGCCAAAGGATCCATCAAGTGGATTGGATAACGGCATCAAACACACGATGCTTAAGTTGAATGGAAGATTTGGATGACTCGCTACAACGAACACTTCGTTGAGGTTGTTGATACATATATACTGAATATTCCACCATTTGAGGATCTCGACCCATCTGTTTTTTGCAACAATGCATTTTACAAGAATGTGTTCTTCCGTTTCTAGATCATCATCACACACACCGGGCAACGAATTGATGGAGATCGATATACAGATTCGGGACTGTTGATACTTATCCAATCTAGACTTGACACAAGCATTATCATTCAACGTTCTTTATATTATTTCGTGTATCCATCAACCTTATGCTAATGAAGTCGGTAAGTAAGACCATGCTTAGATTTCCAGTCTTGATGATACCGTATTACTTTCTGCAAGAGTTTTCTCTTGTTGTTACCAGATTTTTCTGTTTTTATCCTCTTCGTTTATGCTCAATATCGAATACCATGCATCTTCGTCGTTTTTTCCATTTATAACTATCGTCTTTGTTCGTTGACTCTAAACTCCACTGGTGATTCATCCTCTGATATATGTGTGTTCATGTCTTTACAGCGAGGTTCTGAATGTTTATGGATTTATGCATACAAGCACATGGAAATTTGAACTTCTACTTGGGGAGAATGCAAACTTATGAACGCGTATCGTTGCCATTATAAATGTCCATCAGATGACGAAAACAATACACAAAATTCATGATTTTCTTTATTGTTTTCATCATCTCCTCGACATTTATAATGGCAACGATACGTGTTCATAAGTTTGCATTCTCCCCAAGTAGAAGTTCCATTTCCATGTGCTTGTATGCATGAATCCGTACAAGAATGGTTCGAGATGCACCATAAATGTACAGTTTTAGTGCATTTTTGTGATACGACCGATTTCGCACCTGCGAAATAAAAAATAACAAAGCTTAATGAGTACAACTAGTACTCCTTCACCAACTGAGTAATGGAGTGGTAAATGTGACACACAAACGTTTCAACCATTTTTGTGTCTTTTAATATTTGTGTGGGTTTTTAGTTTTCTTACGTAAGACACAACACTATATCTGTCGATGCATATATAGGAATTGGTTTGAATGCTTAGGCATGCCACAAATTATAAAACTTACTATTATAGTTGAGTCATGTTAAATGCAATTACAGTGTAATAAATATTGGTAATTAAGATCAGTTTCGATATCGTCTCCTATATAAACTAGCGTTCATCTCATAACTTATCATTCGAAAACAAAAGCTAAACCAGCATGACAAGTTCTACGGTTTACACAGCATTTCTCTTGTTTCTTATGGTCCTAGGTAATTTCAGTTCCTTATTTAACTTGATAGAAATCATAATAAGTACGTTTTGATATCGATCGACAAAGACTATGTTCAAGTAATTTAGCACTAACTAAGCTTTATTTGTATTTTTATTTTGCAGGTGCGAAACTGGTTGTATCAGAAGAAGATTGCACCGAGACTTATTCGTTACTAGGATGTATGGAAAATCGTTGTATGAAATTATGCAGAGAAAAATATCAAATTTCGTTTCCGTTGAAGAAGCAAAACAAAAGACGCCCTCGCCAAAAAGGACATGAACGTGATGATCCCGAAGATGGAACTCCTTATTTTAGAGGATACAGTACTTCTTGGGGAGAATGCGAGAATATATTTAGGTGTCGTTGTCATTTTGAATGTCCCTAAAACAACATATATGATCCATAAAGTCTCTCGTCTACCTAGATGGAGTGTTTAAAGCTTAATATGTAATGAATAATGTTAGTCCGATTTTAATAAAAGTAACATCAGTTATTGTTATGGATACCATATATTGGTGCTTATTTAACATGGAATAATGACACTTATGTTCGTTATCACGAAAAAGCTATAAGTAACATCAGTTTATTCCTTCTGTGGGAGTATATGTGGAAAACCATTAGGTATGGGCTTAGATTGATCTGGTCTGCGTAATACTGGCTCAGCGTTCTTAGCTCAAAGTCACAGCTGCAAGGCCTAACCCTGATTCGGTGGTTATCCCGTTCATTTTAGTAATATCAACCCGTTTGACTCTCAATTTGGGTCATTTGGATTACTCTTGTTTTCAAATGAAATTGGGTCATTTAGATAATATCTTGTCATCTTAACTACTTAACTTTGTGAGTGATTTCGTAATGATCGATGAAAGCTCCATTCTCAGCTTGAAAAAGATATTCAAGCTTGACTCGGTAGCTCGTTGCTCAATAGGAGAGCTCGTAGAGGTTCACCTTGAGAGGCTTGAGTCGATCAACATCAAGTTCAAATAGCAAGATAATAACTTGTCTAGTTTGCATTCTTAATTAAAGATAATCATATCATAGTAATTACATAACATGGACTCAAGAAAGTAATAACCGTGCTCCTGGAGGAGCAAGTATGTTGTGTGTATCATTTATATTACGAATGTCATAGATTATGTAAAACTTAAATGATTTTTCATGCCAATTCTATGATGTTGCTGTGATATCCGTCATTTTCGCTTTGTGCCCACTCATCCTTTTTGGGTTGGGTTTGAGATGGTATATATCATACTTGCTCCTCCAGGAGCACGGTTATTACTTTTTCACAACATACACATTATTTACCGCATGCGACTCTTTTACTTATATACTGCATACGGCTAGTCTCAAGTCTTATCATGGTAGTCTTGAATAAACCTACCTCTTTTTGGCTTGTGAATGTTACAATATAGTATAATGTATTGTGGATAAAAGGGTTTTATCCTGGTAAATAGCTAATAGTAAAATGTTGTCAAAACTGCCAAAGCTTAAACCTAGACTATATACAGAAATTGGAATTGCCTGTATTTAATATTTGTAGGATTATCATCTTGAAACCAATATAGCTATCAGAAACTGATTTATCTCCAAATTTGAAGAAACATTAAACTGTCAGTGACTAATGTTTTAACCATTTATGTGTCGTGAGTTAATTCGTATGAGTTTTTTAGTTTCTTACGTAAGATACAAAACTATATCTTTCGATGCATATATAGAATATGGTGTAAATGCCTTTGGTATGCCACAAATAATAAAACTTACTATTATAGTTTTTGTTAACAATTTTCTCTGCGTCATGTTAAACGAGACCATAAATGCTACTACGGAGTAATAAATATTGGTACGATCAATTTCGATCTCGTCTCCTATATAAACTAGCGTTCATCTCATAAGTTATCATCGTAAAACAAAAGCTAAGCCAACATGACAAGTTCTTCAACTTACACAGCATTTCTTTTGTTTCTTATGGTCCTAGGTAATTTCAGTTCCTTTGTATTTAACTCAACATTTAATGTAAAATTTAACTTGATAAAAATCATTATAAGTACGTTTTGATATCGATCGACAGAGACTATGTTCAAGTAATCAGCCTATCAATTCATTAGTACTAGTTGTACTAATTAAGCTTTATTTGTATATTTATTTTGCAGGTGCAATATTGGTTGTATCAGAAGGAGATTGCACCGAGACTTATTTGCTACTAGGATGCACGGATGATCAATGTATGGGTTTCTGCAGAGATAAATATCAAGCTTCGTTGCCGTTCAAGAAGCAAAACCAAAGACGCCATCGCCAAAAAGGACATGACCTTGATGATCCCGATGATGGAACTCCTTCTTTTGGAGGATCGGCCAGTACTTCTTGGGGCGAATGCAAGAATATATTCAGGTGTCGTTGTCATTTTGAATGTCCATAGGATGATTAAGATTAATCTATGAAGTACCTCCCTTAACCTAGTGAGTAATGGAGAGTGTTTAAGCCTCAATATGTATTCAATAAAGCTTTTTAATAAAAGCAACATTAGTTGTTGTTATGAATGTCATATCTACTTAATTCACAATGAGTAACTAAATTAATTATGTTGTCATCACCAAAAGCAAAAAGCTAAAGGAAAATATTAGAATTTGTCCTAAAAAAGCTTGTTTTGCTTAAAAGTATATTGTTATATTTTGACAAAGAAACATGATAGATATAAAGTTTACTTAGGGAGCTATATTCATACGACCTCTTAATCAAATGGCTGCACCAGCAACAAGAATCCGACGACGCATTATTCAACCATCGCCACTGCACAACCACCACTGCACCTTCTCTTTTCGCCGCAGACCACCAGTTGTCGCATGTACGATATGCATGGAAGAACTCATTGTTAAACGTGACACCAACATTAAACTACGTACTTCCATGTCCCCGAAGTTCCATGCTGTGCAATCTAACAATTGCTAATCATTAATGCTTGTGAATACTCACTTTTGTGTGTGGTAAAAATGACCAGTTTTCTAGTGGTTGAATCAGTTGAGGGAACCAGTTATTAATGTAGTGGTTTATGTAGTTTAGGATGATTTTAAGCTTGTTATTATAAATAAAATTAGGGATAGATAGTATTACTTGATAGGTTATAGGTCTCCTAAGCCCTCTATGCATGCAATGAATGAGCTGAGCCCTATAAGCCATCTTATCATAGTCTTTAGTATTTTTGGAGTTTGAAACATGCATAGGACCTTTTAATGTATTATTGTATTGATCTTTGGATGGATGCAAATGATGTGTGATTATTTGATAAGAATCTTAATTTTAGTGTCACAAGACGACTCAGCACACAAAGCATGTGACCTGAATCCCACAACTGATCTAATTAGGCAAACTAAAATAACAAACACAACTAATTCAAAAGAGGGAAAAAAATTTAACTAACTACTAACTCGCCGTTCAAGTCTCACCAAGAACCTTAGGGGCCCGAATTAAGAAGCAGGAGTGGGGTTTATCCCCTAAGAAGAAGGTTCGAAGCTTACATATTGCCCAATTGGATGTCACTGTAAGCTCGAATCACTAACTACTAACTCGCCGTTCAAAAAAAAAATTGATTCGAAAAACATTAAAAATAGATCTATTTATTTATTTATTTATCTGTCTTTGTTTGTTTGTTGGTTGTTATGGCTCTTGGTGAAACTTTTGGTATTTATGTGTTGATTAATAATTTAGATGCTTTAATGTTATGAAATTAATTCTTTAAGGTGGAACTTGCTTAAATAACAATATAATACTTGTGATGTATTGTCCGTTCAATGGGATAGGTGTAATGTTATTGTTTTAATTTACGTCATGAACTTTATTTCTCAAAATCTTTACATGAGTTTTGCTTATTCTGAAAATGTTGTGTTTGAGTGAATAGAGCTATGACAAAGTTATTGGTTATGTTATTTTTAATTTTATTCACAAAATTGATAATGTAAAATGCCTAAGTGTGAATGGTGAAGTTAAATGTTCTTATTATGCTTGTAAAAAAATGAGTTTTGCATCAAACGGCTTCATAAGCGGATGGAGTTTCTATTGGGCTTTGATGATTGTTATCCGCATGCTAGAGGTATCTTTAACTAAAGATCTTCTCAAAGAGGTAAATGATGTTTATGCTACTATTTTTAGAGAGCAATCCCATAGGCGTATTTAGACGTAGGCTACGTAGAACCAACCCAAAATTCCACTCTGATACAATGCGATGCACTACCTTTCACGGTATATACTAAACTATTCGCATTAGTCTAAAACTAAAATTAAATTAAACCTATTCTAAATCGATAAACAAGATGAGTTAAACTTACACTCCAACTAAAACGACTTCTTGATATCTCTCGGCAACACGCAATAAGCGATATCCAAAGCTTTAGAATTCTACATAAGAAATGACAGTGCCCCTGATGATAACATTATTAAAACAAAATGAACCTTTGATACAAGTTTACCATTTTATGACTAACAATGGTGTAATGTGGGACACGATACTTGCAAGAGTTTTGCCATGACTCTCATTACGAAAATTTGAATTTTGTATGATTTAATACTGTTTTATTATAAAAAAGATATTGATATATACTCAACTAAATTACTTTTAATATAGCAAAATATTTAAATTTTAAACAATAGTAGTAAATAACTAGTTAAGTGGAAGTTTGAAAATTTGGCGAAGTGGCAAATGTGACACACAAATGTTTAAACCATTTATGTGTCTTCTGTTTCTGTGGATTTTTAGTTTCTTAGGTAAGACACAAAACCATATCTGTCGATGCATATATAGGATTTAATGCTTTGGCATGCCACAAATAATAGAACTTACTATTATAGTTTTTGCTGAAAATTTTCTCTGAGTCATGTTAAATGAGCCAATAAATACAACTACGGAGTAATAAATATTGGTACGATCAATTTCGATCTCGTCTCCTATATAAACTAGCGTTCATCTCATAATTTATCATTCGAAAACAAAACCTAAACCAACATGACAAGTTCTACGATTTACACAGCATTTATTTTGTTTCCTATGGTCCTAGGTAATTTCAGTTCCTTTGTTTTTAACTTGATAGAAATCATTATAAGTACGTTTTGATATCGATCAACATATGTTCAAGTAATCAGCCTAGCATTCATTAGTACTACTTCTACTAATTAAGCTTTATTCGTATATTTACTTTGCAGGTGCAATATTGGTTGTAACAGAAGGAGATTGCACCGAGACTTATTTGCTACTAGGATGCACGGATGATCAATGTATGGGTTTCTGCAGAGATAAATATCAAATGTCTTTGCAGTTCAAGAAACAAAACAAAAGACGCCCTCGCCAAAAAGGACATGAACTTGATTTACCCGAAAATGGAACTCCTTCTTTTGGAGGATCCAGTACTTCTTGGGGAGAATGTAAGAATATATTCAGGTGTCGTTGTCATTTTGAATGTCCATCAGATGATTAAAACAATATATATGATCCATGAAATCTCTCCTTCACCTAGTGATCGAGTAAGGGAGTGTTTAAGGCTTAATATGTATTGAATAATGTTAGTCCGATTTCTAATAAAAGTAACATCAGTTGTTGTTACAGATATCATAGATTGGTGCTTATTTGACATCGAATAACGACACTTATTTGTTACGGATATCATTTACTGGTACTAAAAGTTCAACTGATCGATATGATAAAACTAAAAATGAGTTGTTGCTGAATTTACAATTTTTAACATATGAAGAAATAGTTTACATAAACAATTCTGATGCGGTTGTAAAAACGACACGTTGGATCATATGGCGCTATAGGATCAAGATTTGCTTCGCCCTCAAACCACTTCATAAAGATTTTTTGTCCGAAGAAATCAAAGACTCTTTCATTCCCTTAGTATCACTCAAGGGAAATTGCATTATAAAAGTTTATATGCTACTGAATTTTTAACATTGTCATAATGTTTTACATGGTACTAAGGTTACTAGAACAGTATAAACTTTATTCATATACAATTACCATTTAATCACCAACAGTGAAGTTAGTTCAAAACTGAATTAAGACGAATACGAGAAATATAATTCGATGGACTGGTGCATTTAAGATACATTTTGAATCTATAAGTGTCTCGGACACCCACGGGACACCCGAATCCGCCCCTAAGTGGATTAATGTTGGACACAAGACTTGCAAGATTTTTCATACTATTTGTAGGTGATATAAATGCCTTTCATTTATTGCATGAACTACCAAATTATACATCATATCTTCCCATACCAATCACACAAGAAGCTCCCAAAATGAACCACTTACTTTTTATACTATTTTCTTTAGTTTTTTTGCATACCCATATCAAAATATCATCTGGACTTGCTGCATCTTTAAGTACTAATCCAGTGAAAAGAGTGAGTTCAGAAGATGAGATTATGGAGTCTGAGTCTAGTAGGAGGCTGCTGTTAATGGGAAAAAGATATATAAGTTATGAGACTTTGAAAAGAGATGTTGTGCCTTGTGGTACACATGGTGCTTCTTACTATAATTGTCGAAAGAATGGTGTGGCGAATCCTTATAATAGAGGGTGTGAAACTATTACATTGTGTGCTAGAGATGCTATATGATCATTTTTAATGTAATGTTTTTATCGTTTCTTTTACGAGTTTAATTGGAATCCATGTTTGTTGTATATCTTATTATTGTGTTAGTGAAATCTGAATCATTTTGCGTATAAAGCGTACTACTTTTTGCTGTTATATATCAGATGTTAATGTCTAGATTGTATGGTAGGTAGGGGCTTAGATTGATCTGCTCTGCGTAAGACGGACTGGTTCAGTGTTCTTAGCTTAAAGTCGCAGTGGCAAGGCCTAAATCTAATATCCACCCGTTCGACTCTTAATTTGGTTCATTTGGATAATTCTAGGTAATTGGGTCATTTAGATTATACCTTTTTATCTTAACTACTGAAGTTTGTGAGTGATTTCCTGAAGTATGAAACATATGAAGATAGGGCTATAAACAAGCTGAGTTGAGCTCGACTAGAAGATCTTAGCTCATGCTCGAACTCAATCGAATATATATATAGTTTGACGAGCCTTCTTGATCAAAGATCCATATCAGGCTAGAAAAGGATTCAAGCTTGACTTAATAGCTCGAATAGCTCAATTGGAGAGCTCGTAGAGGTTCACCTTGAGAGGCTCGAGTCAACATCAAGTTCAAATAGCACGATAATAAACTTTTCTAGTTTGCACCCTTAATTAAGGGCTAATGACTAAAAAATGCATCTAACTTGACACTTTTTACCGTTCTGTGTAGCCATCTTTTTTTTTTCCTATATTATCATTAAACTTTGTGATTTCGTACATTGTGTGTATCCGGTGACCTACTTGACTGGTTAGCAGGTTGCCTTAACGACCGTTAAACTTTTTATTACAACGTTAGTCCTTTATATTAACGACCATTAACATACACACTTAAAAGTTGATTTTTTTTAAAAATAAAGCGTAAAACCTTAAAAAAAAGTATATAACTTCATATACAAATTTTCTTTAGAAAAAAAATTTACACACGTTTGAATAAAAAAATTTAATATTATTTTTTTAAACATGTTTTAGTTCATTTTTTAAATTTATATAAAACGTGTATTATATTACATAACTTCTTCGTACATAATAAATCTTAATTTTTTTTGCAGAAAATCAAACAATTTTAAAAAAAATAAAATGTATAACTTTAAAAAAACAAGTATGTAACTCCAAATATTTACGTTTTCGTCAGATATTTTACGTTTTTCTCAGTAATTTTACGTTTTCGCCTGTAAATTTACGTTTTCGTCAGTAAATTTACGTTTTTGTTTGTAAATTTACGTTTTCGTCAGTATTTTTACGTTTTCGTCAGAAAATTTACGTTTTCGTTTGTAAATTTATGTTTTCATCAATAACATCACATTTTCGTCAATAAATTTATGTTTTCGTCAGTAAATTTACGTTTTCGTCTATAAATTTACCTTTTCGTCATTAAAATTACCTTTTCGTCAGTAAATTTATGTTTTCGTCTGTAAATTTACGTTCTCGTCGGATATTTTACGTTCTCGTCATTAGTTTTTCGTTTCGTCAAAAAATTTATGTTTTCGGCCAAAAATTATGTTTTCGTCTGTAAGTTTTGGTTTGTAAATTCATGTTTTTGTCAGTATTATTATGTTTTCGTAAGTATTTTTATGTTTTCGTAAGTAACTTTACCGACGAGAACATAAATTTACTGACGAAAACGAAAACGTAAATGTACAGACCAAAACGTAAATTTACAGACGAAAACGTAAAGTTATTGGCGAAAAGGTAAAAATACTAACGAAAACGTAAAAGTATTGAAGAAAAAGTAAATTTACAGACGAAAACGTAAATTTGTATACGAAAATGTAAATATACAGACGAAAACGTAAATTTACTGACGAAAACATAAATTTACCAACGAAAACATAAATTTAATGACGAAAACGTAAATATTGACGAAAACATTAAATATTGACGAAGACGTAAATTTACTGACGAAAACGTAAATTTTTTGACGAAAACGAAATTTACAGACGAAGACAAAAACGTAAAAATACTAACGAAAACGTAAAAATACTGACGAAAACGTAAAATTGCTGACGAAAACGTAAAATTGCTGATGAAAACGTAAAAATTCTGATGAAAACGTAAAAAACTGACGAAAACGTAACAATACTTATGCTAACGTAAAAATACTGATGCGAGCGTAAAGTTACTGACGAAAATGTAAAAATACTGATGAAAACGTAATATTATTAATGAAAACGTAAAATTATTAATGAAACGTAAAATTATTGATGAAAACGTATAAGTTCTAATGAAAATAAAAAAGAACTGATGAAAACGTAAAAAAAAGGGTTAAAATATAAAATCAAACGAATACTGATAAAAACGTTCGAAAATGTAAATTTATGTAAAAAAGGTATTATTTTTGTAAAAAAATTCCAAAATATTTTTGTGCAAAAAAAACCGTAAAAACATTTTTTTAAACTATACGTTTTTGTAAAAAAATGTAAAAAAACTATTACAAAAATTTACTGTAATTTTTTTTTTTAAATTATACGTTTTATGAAAAATATTATTTTTTTCGAAAATCAAAGTTTAAGTGTTTATTTGAACAACCGTTAATATAAGGACTAACATTGTAATAAAAACTAAACTGCTGTTAAGTTAACCTGCTAGAGCAAGTCAAACAAGTCACCGGTACACACAATATACGAAATCACAAAGTTTAATGTTAATATAGGAAAAAAAAAGATGGCTACATAGAACGGTAAAAAGTGTCATGTTAGATGCATTTTTAAGTTATTAGCCCCTTAATTAAAGATAATCATAGTAATTCCATAACATGGGCTGAAAAAAGCAGATGTATTCAAGGCAAATTCTTATTCTACGACCTCGTGCATTATTCATGTCATCGATTCTGTAACAGCTTACAGCAAAAATCGGAGCCATAAACTGTACTCTTAGTGTCTTTTTTAACTCAACTTAAGAAATATGCAGTGCCAATGAATTAACGCTACTCGTAACTATATTTGTAAATGAACATAAAAAAATTCTTAAAAGTAGCTCTTTATTATACGGCTCACCAATTGCATATATAAATGGGTAAACGGAGAAGGTGTCTTCAACGTCGTCTCAGTGAACCATGGTAATACAGCAAACACAAATAATAATCAAATAGCTTATTCGCCATACACCTGATGGTGTCATAAAAGGCGTCTTGCAAAATGTGCCCAATAACACACCTGAATGTGACCGAACCGGTCTGAACCTTCTTTATTTCGGTAGTACGTACTGTAACTAAACATAGTCCTTATAAAAATTGAGTAAAAGCTATTAACAGAATACACAGCACTGGATATCATAGGGCTTTTGATGTTCTGCTACGAACTTTCTTCAAAGTAACCATGTTATAACGATTCCATCTTTCAAATTAAATATTCAAAACAGATCAAACGGTTAAGTTGCGTAAAACTATCATTAGCTTCTACAACAACATTCATCTAGGAAATCAAACAAATGAATCATATTATCACTGTAACTAAACATTTTACGAATCAGTCACATAAATATCCATTAAACACATCGGAATAAAAAAGGCTCCGACTTTTCATATTTCACAAACATTTTGTAATTTGGGAAAAAAAAATAACTCCTAAATTGCCAGTCTGTTATATTTGTAGGTATCCACAAATACAGAAAATAAAAACCACATAATTAAGATTTAAGACGATATCAGGAAACCAATATAGCTAGCAGAAACTGAATTATCTCCAAACAGAAGAAACATTATGATGATCGACTTGATGAATGACGCCAAAAGTTGCATAGGTTTTCTCAAAGCATGCAGTCAGTCCTTGTTGGAAGTCTACTATAGAAATTGAGTGCAAGAGAAGGCAGCTTGCGTCGGAACCTCGGGTGTCTTATAACTAAGGCATAAAGGCCAGTCAAAGTTACCACCAACCGAAGAGGTGTGATATATAGAACAATAGTCGCAATAAAACAGAAAACAACAAACAGCCCTGTAGCTCGGGGGTCTCTCCAGCTGAGTAAAGATTCAAGTCTCTCACACTGTGTTGCTAAATCGCCAAGAACAGTCTGAACCCTACCAGAAATACTCCTCAAACGATCATATCTCATCCTTACGATATTTTCAGGACGAGAAGTTGGGAATGTGTCGAATTCTTCATCAAGTTCATCGGGGAGTGCGTTATCTGCAAAGGAGATATGAGTATCGATATGGAGTGGAGTCTTTGGTCTCCGTCTCCAGCCCAATAGTCCATTTAAAAAGAGAAATAAGAAAATACTGGGCAGAACTGCATTGGGAAAGCAGACCAGTAGCACGAAAACAAAAAACATGGACCCGGTTATTAGGGGATTCTCCCAGTTACACATCTGTTCAAACCTTTTACCAAGTGCGATCAAACCACCCAAAGCGGCCTTGATTCTAAAAAAATTAGCTTTACCTCTTCGCATACTCCACATGTGAGATCCTACATCAAGCATAAACTCCACAACCTCTTTTCTCAAAGGTGGTTCGGCCCGACTAAGCCTCATGGACACAATCTGAGTAGCGTGGTGCCTCAAGCTATCTAGTTGGGCGACGGTTAACGGATGAAAAGAGTGCATTTTGGGCAACGTAGGTTGTAAGTACGTCTCCATCATGGTCAAGAAAGTTGTACATGTAAACCTTACTGCTAGATGAATCTCGCCCATCTTTTTCACACCAGATGGATGCAAAACTAAGAGAGGGCGTAAAAGGGTGTAAACACGATCAGTTTCAAGTGTTGAAAGACGAATTCTGACCTTCCCGATCCTTGAATCCCTTTCCCCTTGCTGAAGACAGTTATCAAACACACCAATAGTTATGACTGTGTGTGAGTCAAAAACTTCCCAAGTATACTGCTCATTCCATTTAGGCATTAAACTGTCGACTATCGTTCTAGTTTTGACCCACTTTGGTCCGTACTTGGCCACACAATATGCATCTGTTGTTTCTCGTCCGTCTCTTGTCTTCATTGGGGACAACCCATGAGCACCTAAGATTCCGACCTCAAGAACCCCGATACTATTCTTCCATAACTGCTTAGCCGTTGGCCTACGATCGCTAATGTAGTCAACAGACTCATCATGAACATGATAACCACCTTCCAAGCAAACCCTCATATGAATCTTACTAGCAAGCTTTACTACCTTCTTATCCCCGTCAATCATAACATGATTTTCCAAATCACACCACCTCGGTTTTACAGCTGTATAATCTAACCTGCGATGCACATACTGCAATGGAATCACACACATTCCTAGTACCTCGGCCTTATTAGGCGCAACCATATCTTCCACACTCAATCTCAAATGTTCATCAAACGGTTCATCAACAACAAACATCAAATCCTCATTCCACATAGGATTTATCGACTTATTCAAAGATATCTTAGTCCGCAACGCCTGATGTCCATAAACTGCCTTCACAAGAACCTCAGGGGACCTAGCCCTATCAGTCGGTATCAAATCCTGAGCCTCAATCACATTAACTCTTAAATACCAAAGTTTTGGCGAAGCATACACTTTCGAACGAACATTCGACAAAGCATTCGGCCCACCAACAGTAGCAGCATCAGAATGCAATGCTTCAGGAAACGCTTCATCCGCTTGAGTACCCCACCAAAGCGCCAACATCAACTCACATCCCAACTTAATGCCATTCCTATCTTCCAACCAATACCACTCAGGTGCCAAAGGACTATCTGGTGGTAGTTTCGCCACGTCGGTAATATCAAACAAAACCCGGCCAATAAAATCACCCTGAATATCCTTCTCCTTAACACTAACTTCCAACATAGTCCCCTTAATCTTATCTTTAGAGAAAGCACACACTTGGTTCCACTCAGGATGCGGATTATTAACGATAAACCTTGTCATCGCCCTATAATCCCCCAGCCTCACTTCAGCGTACGGGTCACAGCTACCCATAGCGTCCTTACAAGGTAACCCCCTAGCTTTCACTACACGAACATACAAAAACTGCATTGTTTCCACGAGGTCGTATGGGCTCCGACGCCGTCTATGCATCATCATCTTGACTTCCTCACAACTGAAAATAATCAAAACAATAACACTATTTTAACACCAAAACCAAAATAACATTATTAACTGGTGACAAGCTTTATGGAGTGTTTTGCGACTTCGTGTTTATCGTTTATGATATAAAGCTTGTTTGACAATGAGTTTTACTGTATTAGCTTTTACGCTGTTAAAAAAAAGGATACAAGCTAAAGCCTCAAGACAACTAGTTAAACTATAATCTTACTGTATCCTTACTTGCTTTTTATCGAAAGATTTGTTTTTGCTATAAACTAACAGCCACAACCACCCAGTGTTGGCCCGGGCAAGCTGGGCGACAGCCCTGGGAATCCAAATTTCGGGGGCATCAAATTTTATATGCAAGTTATACACTCGTATAGAAAGAAAATATGAAAATTGGTTCCAAATTTTACTCAAAAGTCGTATAACTTTAATACAAAAGTCGCAAACTATACTTTATTCAAGTGCAGAATTCATTCCATAGAACATATACAACAGCCAGCGCATAATCCACAATATACCAGCAGTAAACCCTCAGAACAAGGGCTACGTACAGGAGCGAAAACAAAACTAACCACCCAAACATATCTGCAGAAAATCCAAAATCATATTCACCTATATCTTTCTCATGTTTTTTAAGCTGTTCTAGCGCGTAAGTACAGGTTTTTGATCGAGTTCTTTAGCTTATGTCTACATCAAATTCTGCTAATGATCGACTGTTAACCACCTCCGGTACATTTACAATATTTCCACAAAAGAAAAGTAACAAATTTCATTAGTAATTAAATTTGAATGTGCCTCATCTGTTTTTCTATTTTCTACCCATTGATAGTATGAGAGACACAAAAAAAAAAAAAATTTGAGTTAGCATTAGTCTTTAGTAAGGGTGAGCATCGGGTCAAACGATGCGGACCGAGACCGATTTAGCCCAAAGCCAAGGACCGGACCATATGCGGGTCGGTACGGTTCTTCGGTCGGTCCGGTCTAAGAAGTCATAATAATGGGTACCGAGGACCCAAACAATTGCGCAACATCCAACATCCTTAGAGGACTGGGAGTCGTTGCGCGGTTGTCCAGCGCCAACAAACAGGTCAGTTTTTACTTTGGCACACGAGTCCGTGGGTTGGCGCCCAAGGTCTCACTTTGGAATCTAAAGGGTATATACCCTCTAGCACCAAAAATAACTCTATGGTACCAAAATCATCATTCCCTCTAAAAAGTGGTGCTATAGGATTTCTCGTGCCATAGCCTATTTTGCTTACGTGTCTATGGCACGACGACTCCATGTGCTCTTAACACGAAGGTGGCATGCAGATTAGACTGATCCTCTTTTGCTACAAACAATTTAAACAGAATCTCGTTTTATTAGCTTTTGTTTTTAAGAACGTTAACCTCCTCAACATTGCGCGGGTACTCGATCGACTAGTTTAGGTAATAAACAAATCATTAACAATATACTAAACACAAAGAAAAAGTAATAAAAACTTACATGATAGATTTCAAAGTTGAGGTGAATGATTAACAGTAAATAAATGAATTGTTGCAAAACGTGATTTATACAAAAAAAATTTGGTTTATTTACGTACATAAATCTTGCAAAAGTGATAAAAATATCTTACATACCAAAAATAAAAGTGTGCATATATTCACCTAAAAAATTCAATCTTTGCTAAATTTAATTTGATTCTAACGTTACTTTTATTTTGAGATCGATATCAAAAAGAAAATGTTATAAAACAGCATCATATTTGCTAAATTTAGGGACGAGCATACCCGAATCCTGAAACCGAACCGGAACCGTACCGATTCCGGTACTCGAATCATGTTCGGTACGGTACCGGTACTACGAAATAAGGTGAAAAAAAATTCGGTACGATTAATTCGGTACGGGACAGGTACCAAAACGGGAAATTCCCGAAAAACACGGGAAAATCCCGATTTCCCGGTACCGGTACCGATATTCGAATCTCGCTTGGTACGGTACCGGTACCATTAATTCATGCTCGGGAAAAATTTAGTACCACTAATTCGGTACAGGATCGGTACGGTGCCGGTACCGTGCTCATCCCTAGCTAAATTTATACAATAAAAGCTTGCGACGCAAGTAAACAAGCCTCGAGCCCTCGACCCACTCACCGGAGGAGTCCTCTTGCTGGAAGCACATGAACTAACAAATTGGCTATGCTTGCGAGAACTCGTATTTTTCTCGATAATTAAATTATTCTTTTAGTCGTACTTATCGATTTTATAATGTTTTACTTGTTCCTCTTTACTTTTTCATATGTAAATTCTGAGATCTCAAGAATTTAATTAAATTGTATTTTAATTATTTTTCTGATCATTGATAATATTTTATTCGGAGTTATAAAAAAATAGTTTTATTTTTCCAAATTTATTTACTATTGTAACCCGAACTTTAAAATTAATATTTAGACCGAGTTCTATTACTACTTTAAATATTCGGACCAATACTAATTAATTGACTTTTATTTGTCATATACGTTCGACTAATAATATTGAATTATCGGCTAACTGGCAATGTTAAGGCTTTAACATATCGGATACGTGTCACTTATTATTTATCGACTAAGTGTATGTCCGTCATCGACCGTGAATATCCTCATTATGACATATAAATATTTTCTATTATCGTCATTTTAATTTCTCGTTTTACGAGAAATCTTTGTAATTTACGTTAAGCCTTTAGGCGTCATTCGTTATACGACGCGTTAACATTTATTAAATTATAATCCCTTGTTTATTTATTAAAATTTTAATGTTATCCGAATGCCAATGTTTTTATTTTATATTGAGCGTTTATTTTTCGTGTTTTACGTGTATCTTTTAAATCACGTAACTTTTAAAATATCGAGTTTCGATAATACCCGCTTTATAAAAAATTCAACAAAATTTAAAGTTATACTAAACTTTCTTATACCACTTGCTGCTTCATCAAACACGTGTACACTAGATACATGTCTAACGTAAAGAATGATATCTAAATTCTTAAATCTCATGTATATCTCATAACTAGCAAAGTTTGATCCCACTTTCTTGTTTACATTCTTTTTCTTTCTGGTTCTCGAGTTAAACTCACAAGAAACGCAATGTTTTAAAAACCGGTTCGACCCGGTCGGTTCAACCGGTTGAACCGGGAACCGGAGCACTAACCGAGTCATTATGAGCCGGGTTTTCATTAAAACTCGGGCCGGATTGAACCGCCGGTTTTTTGTCGAACCGGTTGAACCGTCAAACCGGAAACCGGTCGGTTCAACACGCATCAAAGGAAAAAAAGAGAAGATCTAACATCGCATATGATATTTTACAGATCTGATGTGTTGTTAGCCACACAAGCTGCTTGATGTGAACGAATGATAAGATTTGTTTTTGTGAGGATGGATGAATGATAAGTAGTGTATAGAAAGGAGATCACAGATCTGTGTGGGGATGATGAATTGTCGATGAAAATGGGTGATGTTTATCAGTTTATGCCAGATCTGAGTTTTTGTATGGTAAAGAAGATAAAGAACGGAAATGAAAACAGTTGTAGAATAGTATATGGAGTATATAAATGTGTTGCTTTGTATATCATTTTCTAACAGTGCCTATTTTAATTATATATGGCTATTGAATTGAATCGGTGGGCAATTGGTCGGCTGAAGAAACAAACAATAGATATTAGTTTGTTTTACATTACATGTTTTTTTTAACGATTACATTACATGTATGTGAGCAATGTATGTTTTCTTTTATTTTTTATTTTTGGCATAAAACCGGTTTGACCCGGCGGTTCAACCGGTTGAACCGGTAACCCGGTGAATCGATGACTCTACCGGGTCAATTAAAAACCCGGGTTTTAAAACATTGAAGAAACGTACATCATAAATATTTTTATATATTATAATATATATTGTTACCGTAGCACAGAGAAAGAATGATGACGTGTACAAATTTTTGGTTCGTTGGATCAAATTAAAATAATAATTTATGTGGCTGAGATTGTATTATAAAGATATGTAGACCCACACATTGCATGTGCAGTCAATACATAACCTGCGGCTAGAGTTTTAGATACATGATAAGAGCAAGAAACTAACTCTCCTATAATTATGGTATGTATATTGTACCCTTTCATCGCCATATTCACTGTTGTAATTCAGAATAGATAAGATTGCTCAATTTGAATTTCAAATACTACCACGCCTCTGATGTTACGCAATTTACTATATATACATGAGTTGTCACTTTCAACTTAAACCTACACAACACAAACAAATAGTATTTGTTTATCTTGGCGATAATTACAACTAAACAATAAGCTGTGATAGTTTTCAGTTAATATATTAGTAACTGTACTGCACTAACGTCGCATATACGCAGGAAATTGTTGATGATGACATTCTAAATGGTGATCTTTTGATGTCGAATTGGCGATGATGATGTACTGAAGTGAAGGGTTTAAGAGAAGAAACATACATCGCGTCAAATTAGCTGGTAAAAAAAGATTGTATTGACTAATTGACGAGATGAAGATGAAAACATTTAAGAATATGTTTGAGTTCTTAGAAATGTAAACCTAATACTATTATGTATGTATTATGGTAGTTTTAGTATTGCTTTTCATTGTTTTTTTTTCATTTGTTTCTTAGTTTCTTTGTGTTTGTTGTTCCATTAATGATGAATTAATAGTTCTCTTTTGATTTTACCTATTTGATGGAAGTTGGTTTTTCACTTTTCTTAAAAAAGTATGTAGTCATAATAAATTAACACTAATGCAAATTAATGTTTTAATATTTTGATCTTCATATCTTCGTTTGAAGGTTGGTACAAATTCCAGAATATTATTCATACATATTTATTCTCATTAGTTAGTATTTTGTTTCTATTTAAAAGGTTAGTTTGTTAATTACGTAATATTTGATAGTATTTCATGCATGTTATGAGTTCTTATTTACAATAGATTGTTTACATACCTGCATGCAATAATGTTTTTATTGCTTATTCATAATTTTACTTATTTTTTTTAATGGCAGAAAGTTATAGGATATTGAACTTATTTAAACCTATACATAATCTTTTGAGTACACATGTATCAAAATTTGCAAAGTTTTTTTTAGGTAATGAGTGACCTTTTGAATATACAACTAACATGATACCATATTAGTAAAAGTCTTATTTTGGGGAAATGACTCCATGCATTGTTGAGTGTAGACAATGTATCAAAAATTTGCAAAGTTTTTTTAAGATTGTTTGACATTAGTTATTTATCTTTCATGTTTTTGTTGTATATGTACGAATTATCTCTAAGAAATTAGATAAAATATAAACTATTTTCTCTTTATCAAAGTAGAAAGACGAAAAGTACATATAATCAAAAATTGATTTAAAGCCAAAATTGGTTGGTTAGTTTATCTCGGTTTATATTTATCATTCTTGGATGTATGTATTGTTCCTTTAATAAGTCATAGTATCACTCTTTTATAAAAAAAAATGATATTTGGCGGAACCATCTTAAGTCCGTGTACCTTTATAGTACCGAGCCCCTCACCCAACAAGGAAGGCATATCCCGGTAAATTACCTAGGCAACATTGGCTGACCAAGCCGGGGCCTGGATTCGAAACCCCGCCCTTTCGCTTAACTTGATCAACTGCGCGCTTTTGCGGTAGTTGGTGGCCAACTGCTCTAAGGCAGTTGGTTAGTATCACTCTTTTATATACTATAAAAAATCCTAACTTATAAATAGTTGTCTACCTGTGCAACGCACGGGTATTGTTCTTGTTAGTCTTGGTGAAGGTGACAACAAGGTGACAACGAACGGAGTCATGTCCCGACATAGCATCTTATTACACCGATATAGAGCGGTTCGAGTTCATATCACGACCTTGATTCAGGTCGGTATGGTTCAAAACTTGGTTTCCTGGTCATTCCTATTCAGTCCCTTAGCCGCGGGTTGGAGCTCGTGTTTTGGTTCGAGTCTCGGCATATTTAACCTTGTTAGTATCCATGATAGTTTCGGTTTTCAAATGGCTTCGGGTTCGTTAGGAAGTTGGTTTAGAAGCTTGGTTTTGATCGAGTCCGTTGTGGCTTGATGAGGAGCAGGAAGGCAACAAGGGCTTCGTTGTGATCATGCCGTGCTCCCCCGCGTTCTAGTTCCCTGTGAGTCTATGGTTTCTTTTCTTCTCTTTGTCTTTCGTAGCTAGCAATATGCATTGCATCGATTCGTTCATAGTATTGTGCTTGAGAGAAATTGGTTTGAGAACTAATGTAGACCACATCACTTCCTTTTTGAGTATACTGCTTTTGAAACAAAATATAACTTTGTTAACGACCTTTTACGACAGGTTTTTGACCCACGAAAAGATATTGCCCCGAGATGGTTAGATAACGAAAGATGTAGACGACCATGCCGTCTACACGAGACTACTTTCGGTTTCACTACAAGAAAGTTGAGAACAGATGACGGGCGTTTCCCTGGCGACACAATGTCGCCAGGGATAACGCCTTTTCCCTGGCGACTACGCTGACGTGGCGGTAAAGTAGGTTTACTTTTTAGTCAAAGTTTGACTAGAGTTTCCCTGGCGACATGTCGCCAGGGATACTCGGTCCAAAACCAGATACCAAGTGAAAGAGCGCGAAATTTTCCCTCCAACGTTTCCCTGGCGACACGTCGCCAGGGAAAACCTAGTCAAACTTTGACCAACTTATCCCTGGCGACAAGTCGCCAGGGAAAACCCGTCCATCGTATTTAACAAAAATTATGTTTGCTAATTACATGTCAACATTATCCCTGGCGACAAGTCGCCAGGGAAACCCTCGCCATTTGTGATTAGTTTCAAAATTAAACACAAATGTTTAATTACATGCCAAGAATGTGTGGCGGGCTTTTACCCGCCAAAACCCAAATGTTTCCCTGGCGACTTGTCGCCAGGGAAACTCCCTGACATATATGTATTTTGTTTTTGCTTGTTAGTTATTATTTTAACTATCGATCCGATGTTATTTAATTTTTGCGACGTTTATATAATAAAAATGAGACATTTATAAAACAAACATTTATTTATTCATAATATTATACATAGCCCTTGTGGAATCAAATGGAAAACTTAAAAACAGACATTACTAATCAACTTAAAGTTCGTGAAGTAGAAGAACTTGGATGTGAACCTTGAGGTGTTGAAGATCCAGGGGAAGATCTTATACGGAGTTCGAGATCAAAATCATCCTTCCATTTAAAATATTTACATCCATAATCATTTGTTTTTG
Source organism: Glebionis coronaria (assembly GCA_025667525.1). Lineage (NCBI taxonomy): Eukaryota > Viridiplantae > Streptophyta > Magnoliopsida > Asterales > Asteraceae > Glebionis > Glebionis coronaria. The sequence continues at coordinate 17,854,381 of CM046877.1, read as the reverse complement.
GCTGTTACAAAGTAAACAAATAACATGACATGTCATTTAATAATCACACGTATTACATAACTAAAACATTTGATTGTTTACCTTCGAAAAAGGACATGCATAGTAGAGTTTACCAAAGCTATGAGGTTGATGTGACTGTCTCAACACAATATATCCCTTTCTACATGTACACTTATAAGCTTCACGGGGATCCATCTGCTACCAAATCAGGTGGTGGTGGTGGTGAGTTTGGTAGGAGATGATAAGTGTGTGTGTGTGTGATCTGCTGATGATAAGTGTGTGTGAATCATTTTATGGTCAAAAAGTGAGGGAAATAGTTAACATTTTCCCGCCAATGTTTTCCCGCCAACGTTTTCCCGCCAATAGTTAAACGTTGGATGTTCAATGGATGACCCGGTTTGTTATGGTTGTACGTTTGATGTTCAATGGATGATCCGGTTTGTTATGGTTATATTAGATGTTCAATGGACGACTCGACATGTGTTGGTTACACGTTAGATGTTAAATAAATGAGTCGGCATGTATTGGTTAGACGTTAGATGTTCAATGGATGAGTCGGTATGCATTTGTTAAACATTAGATGTTCAATGGATGAGTCGGTATGTTTTGGTTACACGTTAGATGAGCTGGCAACATAGCTATATTGAGCTGGCAAATGACTATACTCGTTGTGTAAGCTATTTTGGTGAGGTTACATCAAATGAAAAGCTTCTTTCTTTTGTTCAAACTTACGCGACTTGTTTGCCGGAACTCTTTTTGTCATCGATTCAAAACGGAAGCTGGTTAAAGATTTATTTGAATGGTTGTTTTGGGTACAAACCACTATTGCCTCTAGCTTGATCTCTAATTAAGTCGGATTTGATAATTCTATGTATAGTTGTATACTATTATTACAACACATATATACAAACACAAATACAGGTTTCCTTTCTTTGCATTTACACGTTAGATGTTCAATGGATGAGTCGGCATGTCTTGGTTACACGTTGGATGTTCAATGGACGACTCGACATGTGTTGGTTACACGTTAGATGTTCAATGGATGACTCGACATGTCTTGGTTACATGTTAGATGTTCAATGGATGAGTCGGCATGTCTTGGTTAGACGTTAGATGTTCAACGGATGAGTCGGTATGCATTTGTTAAACATTAGATGTTCAATGGATGAGTCGGCATGTCTTGGTTACACGTTGGATGTTCAATGGACGACTCGACATGTGTTGGTTACACGTTAGATGTTCAATGGATGACTCGACATGTCTTGGTTACATGTTAGATGTTCAATGGATGAGTCGGCATGTCTTGGTTAGACGTTAGATGTTCAATGGATGAGTCGGTATGCATTTGTTAAACATTAGATGTTCAATGGATGAGTCGGCATGTCTTGGTTACACGTTAGATGTTCAATGGATGAGTCGGCATGTCTTGGTTACACGTTGGATGTTCAATGGACGACTCGACATGTGTTGGTTACACGTTAGATGTTCAATGGATGACTCGACATGTCTTGGTTACATGTTAGATGTTCAATGGATGAGTCGGCATGTCTTGGTTAGACGTTAGATGTTCAATGGATGAGTCGGTATGCATTTGTTAAACATTAGATGTTCAATGGATGAGTCGGCATGTCTTGGTTACACGTTAGATGTTCAATGGATGAGTCGGCATGTCTTGGTTACACGTTGGATGTTCAATGGACGACTCGACATGTGTTGGTTACACGTTAGATGTTCAATGGATGACTCGACATGTCTTGGTTACATGTTAGATGTTCAATGGATGAGTCGGTATGCATTTGTTAAACGTTAGATGTTAAATGGTTACCGAATTAGAATAAATCGAGAAACTAAACGGAATAAATCGGAATGAATTTAGAAATTAAACTGACCGGGATGATATAGTTATTTTATAAATAATAATAATTATTTTATAATATGTAATAATAATAATTATTATTTCATAAATAATAATAATAATTATTATTATTTTATTACTAATTATAATAATACATAAGTAACAAAAACTTTATTTTCACAAAAATTATCCCTTGCGACATTTGTAACTATCCCTGGCGACAAGTCACCAGGGATACTATCCCTGGCGACATGTCGCCAGGGAAACGTGTGCTCAACTTGACTTTCTAAAAAGTCAGCCAAGTTTCCCTGGCGACATGTCGCCAGGGAAAATGTGGCTCACTTGACTTTCAAAAAAGTCAGCCATGTTTCCCTGGCGACATGTCGCCAGGGAAACTTTGGGAGACCCGACGAAAGTTATAGGTACGTGCATATGCGTTGAAAAGTCAAAGGAATCCCTGGCGACATGTCGCCAGGGAAACCTCGTCACACCCCTCCAAAATTTTTCACTAACGCGCGCTTTTGGCTAAACGACAAAAGGCAAAAGTTTCCCTGGCGACATGTCGCCAGGGATTGTCGCCGGGGAAAAGAAAAAGCGATTTATTCATCAGAAACCTTATCTTTTCTCACATACACTTAACAAAAAAAAAAAACTTCATCTCCCTTACTCTCTTCGCTGCTATATCCGGCCACTCACCACCACCACTCTCCTCCACATCCCGCTGCTATATCACCACCACCACCACTCACCACCACCACTCACCATCATTCTCCTCCACACCTGCACACGTGCACGCACCACCACTCACCACCATCTCCAGTCGCCAACACCACCACCACGCCATCTACATTCACCGGCACCACCACCACCGCAATATATATTAAGGTATTTTATATAATTTATATTGTAATTGTTTTGGTTTTTTTTTATATAATTTTTTTTATAATTTATATTGTAATTGATTTGGTTTTGTTTTTACAATTGATAGTATATTTGGTTTTGTTTTTACATATCCGGTCACCGCAGCCGAGTCCCGACCGTAGCCGAGCCCGACCACAGCCGAGACCCGACCGCAGCCGAGCCCCGACCACACCCGCGCCCCGACCACAGCCGAGACCCGACCACTATTTAAAGGTATGTTTTTTTAACTTTTAATTGTAATTGAGAATACATATTGTTTTTTTTTAGTTTTTTTTAGATTCCCTGGCGACATGTCGTCCGGGAATTCATCAGATAGTGCCGAGAAGGAGTACTCACTATATTCCTCCTCCTCCTCCCGTCGACCCACGGTTGGAACAAGCGTCTCAAGTGTTTAACTTTTTGAGAAGTGACGATAGGTTTGCCGATGCGTTCGGAGCATTTCTATCGGGTGGTGCTAGCGGGAGTGGCACGGGAGGCAGCGGTAGTGGCGCCGGTGGGAGTGGTAATGGTTAGTATGCTTGTCTTGTTTTTCCTACCTTAGCATGCAAGTTTAATAATTGTAAACCCCGAATTGCAAGTTTAATAAGTGTAACTAGGAACTTTGTACTCAAGTTGTGACATGTATTTGTATTGATCGAGAGTTACATGTTATTGTGTTTTGGTACTAGATTCGTGGTAGATTTTTGGTATTTTTATCTTCAGGTTTTGTATTTGTATTCCCAGGTTTTGGTAGATTTTTTCCGGAAAAATTCCGGAAAAAATCTGGAAACAGCCTGCTGTGCAGGCAGCTAAAAAAAAAAAATGTCAAAGTTTCCCTGGCGACATGTCGCCAGGGAAACTTTGGATAATTTGACTTTCTAAAAAGTCAGCCACGTTTTCCTGGCGACATGTCGCCAGGGAAACTCGAAAAAAACATTGACTTGTCAACGCCAGGCGTTGACTCGTCAACGTTACGTCTAGTTTCCCTGGCGACATGTCGCCAGGGAAACTCAAGAAAAACATTGACTTGTCAACGCCAGGCGTTGACAAGTCAACGCCTGGCGTTGACAAGTCAATGTTCTTCTAGAGTTTCCCTGGCGACATGTCGCCAGGGAAAAGTGAGGTTTAAAAAACCTATTTAACTTAAGTTCCTTAATCAGCCATATTTTCCCTGGCGACACATGTCGCCAGGGATACTATCCCGCACCAACTCCGACGTGGCACCAATTTTTGAACCAAAGAGTTTGCGGGGCCCACTTGTCGCCAGGGAAATCAGAATTTGTCGCCAGGGAAACTATCCCGCACCAGCCTTTCTTGGCGTACTTTCCCTGGCGACATGTCGCCAGGGATTCGTCTTCCCTGGCGACATGTCGCCAGGGAAACGTCGCGAATTTAGCCAGGGAAGGGTTCGAATTTTGTAGTGTTTGACCAGAAAGTCACTATCAAGAATAGTAGACGAGGTCGAAACTGACCCAGTAGACCTCGTAACACTCGAAACTGTTTCACGGACCCTATTTCGAACATGATTTTAACGCATCAAACAACCCCGGTTTATAAAGCTTAAAACACGTACTTATAGACGAGCCGACTGGCTTTATAATGGAACTTTCGGTTTACTCCGCCAGCAATTAACAAGCTCGCTACTCTTTTCCTAAAAACTGAGAAAACTACCCCCGTTTAATAGAGAAGTATAAGCAGAAACATGAATTCATATTGCAAATCAATTACTTAAGCATTGTTTTGTGTCTCATGTCCCCCGACATGAGACATGAAACTTTCCTTTTTAAGAATTTAATTAATAATTAATATAATCATTAATTTTATTCATTTTATTTATTTTTAATAATAAGAATATAAAATGTATTTTGGATATTTGACCCATTACATGACGTAACTAAATTACCTGTTCTGACTGCGAAGTGTCAAATATTGTTAAATATATCCCGCTTAAATGACTACACTTTTATTAAAACGTTAAACTTTCGCAAGTATTAAAACTATCAATTTATTAAAATAAACTCAAGCACATACTAGGAAACTAAATGCTACGTTATTTCCGTGTTGCATGTATAGTAATACATATCTTATTTAACTTAGGTTACGAATTGTTTCGAGCTATTATTTCTCCACGTCTACATTGTGCTATTTTACCGTTGCTATTGCTTCGAGGTGAGTTCATAGCCCCTTTTTACTACTTATACATTGTTTCTAAATGCGGGGTGAAATTTTACATGGTAGAACACATTCATTTAAAACTGTATGCTATCCAGAACTTGTATGCTATCCAGAACTTGTATGCTTTCCAGAACTTGATGATTTCTAACAGATTTTCATTATTATTATTGCTTTTAGTTATAGCCCTTAAGTTTCCTCTCCTGATCATGAACCGTTAATTTACTTGTGTTGCTAAGCGCGAATATTGTGGGTGGATCCATCGGGATTGACAATCCCCGTCCCATGTTGCGGTTGTTTAACCATGACGCATTTCATTTGTTTATACTTGAGTATTTAGGCTGAATACTCACTAGAGGAACTTACATTGAGTTAAGCTTCGGTTCATGAACTAAATAGCAATAATAATAGTTTCGGACTATGGTTATCGTACGTAACCATTTTCCCTATTTCTTGTTTTACAAATAAATGCTTGTGTTCCACACCTTTACTGCTAAACCTATGAATATCACTCAACTTTATGTTGACGATTTTACATGTTTAATCTCAGGTATTATTACTTAGCTTTGCTTGGATGGGAGCCCGTAGGGTATTATCGCAGCTTGGAGATTTCTGTGTTACTTTTTAAAGTTGGTTTTGGTAAAAGCTGTCAGAAGTTTATCCTATATTTTTGGTAACAACATGTTACAAAACCATGTTTAAATAATAGATTTTCCGCTTATAAAACTCTGGGACATTTGTTTAAAAACTCTGATCTTTTTGTGATGTAATGTATAAGTTTTTATTACGTCAACTTTCTGTCAACGGTATTTCATTGTTTCTTATACCATGCCGTGGCGCCCCCATGCTGCCTACGTGTTTCCTTGCCTGATTTTGGGGGTCTCACAATGCTATTGTCACTAGCTAGTATATATCGGGTCTATATATAGCGACATGTCGTCGGTAACAATTTTGTCAGAAGTCGGTCAGTAAATAGTCATTGATAATTAGGGTCGTAAACGAACTGAATTTTCAACGAACTGTCCGCCGAGCGTTCGACAAAAAGCTCGTTTATTTCGTTTAATTAATAAACGAACGGACGCAAACAAGGTCTTTCGTTCGTTTAATTAAATGAACGAACATGAACAATGATTTGTTCGTTTTTTGCGTTCGTTTACGCTCGATTATTTTTGTTCGATTAAAATCCCGAATATTAAAAAGAATTTAATAAATAATATATTAAGTATCTCATATATTTCTGACAATATTGTAAAGTGTATGTTAATTAATTGAAAGATCATATGAATACTTTAAAGTAACAACTTTAGTTTCACGCTTGGTTATGTCTGTATACGTTTATATATGATTGTTTGCATACACTTACGTCCGTTTATGTTCGTTTATGTTCGTTTACGTTCGTTTGACTTATTAATAAACGAACATAAACAAACATGAACAAGCTCAAATTTAAATAAACGAACATGAACATGAACAAATATTTTGGTTCGGTTACGCGTTCGCGTTCGTTTATTTGTTCGGGTAAAATTAAATAAACGAACATGAACATGTATGTCAAGGTAGAATATACTAATTACTCGAAGAGAAATAACAGCACAACAAACCAGTTATAAGATGTAACGAGAACCTACGGGTGTGTTTAGTTGTGGAAAAATTTTCATATTTTTATGTTTCTAAATTTCTAGAAAAGATGGGAGTTTTCTTTTTCTAGAAAAGAGTGGAAAATTTAGAAAAGGGTAATATGGGTTTTTCCAATTTTCTATATAAATTTGGAAAATGAAAATTTTGAATTTTTAAAAAAATTTCGTAAAATGATGCTACTAAACAGTTTTTCTGTTTTTTAGTATTCAAATGAAAAATTTTATGGAGAAATGGAAAATTTTTCACCAACTAAACAGGGCCTAACCGTTTCACATTTGTAGAGTTACTATTCTAACCACGTTGTTGCAATTATCAAGCTAGCTATTAACACAAACCACGCTCAGTGTGCATTCCGATCAATTACCACTGCAAACTTCTAGCGTATCGATAAATTATCAGCTCCTACACTATACTTATTTCTGATACTTTATTATACTTTCATAGTTCATAGTAAATAAATGGACAACGGACTGTAAATAGTGTAAACAAGCGTGATACAAGAACCATTAAGTTCACATTATATCGCAAATAGAAGCAGTCAAGCAGCTTAGTAAAAGTTACTAGCACAAAGTCATTTCGTTTAAACAAAGTGAAGCTAATGATGCAGTCTTATGGTTACACGGAAATCATAACACGAAACAACTGGCTGACATTGCGAACTCTACAAAAAATTATGCCATTTTACACAATATATTAGCTACATCTGTGGCAAACGGTGTATACATATTTGATCGGAATGCACATTGATCGTGGTTTTGTGTTGACAGCTAGCTTGATAATTGCAACAACGTGATTAGAATAGTAACTCTGCAAATGTGAAATGTTTAGCTTCTCGTTACATCTTATAACTGATTTGCTGTGTTGTTATTTCTCTTCGAGTAATTAGTATATTCTACATTGACATACCATACATTTGCAGAGTTACTATTCTAACCACGTTGTTGCAATTATCAAGCTAGCTGTCAACACAAAACCACGATCAATGTGCATTCCGATCAATTACCACTGCAAACTTCTAGCATATCGGTAAATTATCACCTCCTACACTATACTTATTTCTGATACTTTATCATACCTTAATAGTTCATAGTAAATTTCGGATATTTAAATTTGTGATATAACTAGTTCTTGACAAGTCCCTTAAGTATTTAAATATACAACAAGTTTAATTCATCATAGTTTATTTATTTATAATCAAAATACTTTTCACATAAAGTGTATTACTAGACAAGACCATTGTATACAATCATGCATATATATTATATTTATACTACAACAACATAGCAAATTAGCAACCCACAAATTAAACAACAAATATATATATAAATGCAAATGGTATTCCATATTGAGCAAATGAACTAAAATTATCCTTTGTCGTCAAGTAAACAGTGAAGTATATGAATAGACTATTATTATGCATACAAAATATTTGTGAGTAAAATTTTCACAAAAAGAAAAAATATATATGACGCTATATATGCAGCTAATGATGATATACAATACTACGTACGTACAATGCAATATGCAATATGCTTCTGATGGAAAAGCATACGATAGGTGTGAATTGAAGTTTCATATTGTAATTAACTTTGACTAACTACATCACCATATTAAGATTAAACATATAGCAAATCACAAATTTTAATTCACAATACTTAAATTTATTTATAAACAAACGTACACTTTTCATTAAAAGTGTATTACATCACGTACTCCATTCGATTTAACATACTATTTACATAATTTAACTAACAACTTAAACCATATCCTAGTGCTTGCTTGCTTGATCAAATTCCCCGAACTTTACTTAACCAATCCATCCATGCATGTGCTTGATTGCTTGATGAGACTTTACTTAACGACGACGGTCCATTTCGAAGACAAAGATGATGAGAAACACTATCAACCCCGCCACCAAAGGCCGTTCACCTTGAAAGAACCAAGAAAAGCATCTTTCATGGCCTGCTTGCACCACGCAATAACAGTAGGCATGACAAGAAAATGAATAAGGAGGCCAATGATAAACCACACTTCACACCTCCTAAAATCCATCTTAGCTAAACACAGAAGGTGAAATGTCTTTTATATAGAGAGAAGGTAAGGTGGCAATAGAGAAGAGATATTGTGAAATGTTATAGAAGGTTATTGGAGGGTTAAAACCACACTATAAAGTAGGGGTGTTCATCGGTTCGGTTTTCGGGTTTGTGGGTTGTGTGGTTCGGGTTAACCGGTTTAGAAATTTTCAAAGTCAAAATCAAAATCAAACCAAATGAATTATAGTACTGATAAAACCAAACTAAATCAATTATAGTACTGATAAAACCAAACCATAAACCAAATTAAAATTCGGTTCGGTTTCGGTTTAAACCATGCATCACACCAATTTTAATTCATAATAGTTAATTTATTTATAATCAAACATTTTTCATAAAAATCAATTTCGAATATTCGTCATAAAACATAGCTTAAATAATCGGCCTAACAAAAACCCGTCATCCAAAATTTCGGATATTTGAATTTGTGATATAACTAGTTCTTGACAAGTCCCTTAAGTATTTAAATTTACAACAAGTTTAATTCATCATAGTTTATTTATTTATAATCAAAATACTTTTCACATAAAGTGTATTACTAGACAAGACCATTGTATACAACCATGCATATATATTATATTTATACTACAACAACATAGCAAATTAGCAACCCACAAATTAAACAACAAATATATATATATATATATACATATATATATATATATATATATATATATATATATATATATATATATATATATATATATATATATATATATATATATATATATATATATATATATATATATATATATATATATATATATATATATATATATATATATATATATATATATAAATGCAAATGGTATTCCGTATTAAGCAAATGAACTAAAATTATCCTTTGTCACCAAGTAAACAATGAAGTATATGAATAGACTATTATTATGCATACAAAATGTGTGTGAGTAAAATTTTCACAAAAAGAAAAAATATATATGACGCTATATATGCAGCTAATGATGAAATACAATACTACGTACGTATAATGCAATATGCAATATGCTTCTGATGGAAAAGCATACGATAGGTGTGAATTGAAGTTTCATATTGTAATTAACTTTGACTAACTACATCACCATATTAAGATTAAACATATAGCAAATCACAAATTTTAATTCACAATACTTAAATTTATTTATAAACAAATGTACACTTTTCATAAAAAGTGTATTACATCACGTACTCCATTCGATTTAACATACTATTTACATAATTTAACTAACAACTTAAACCATATCCTAGTGCTTGCTTGCTTGATCAAATTCCCAGAACTTTACTTAACCAATCCATCCATGCATGTGCTTGCTTGCTTGATGAGACTTTACTTAACGACGACGATCCATTTCGAAGACAAAGATGATGAGAAACACTATCAACCCCGCCACCAAAGGCCGTTTACCTTGAAAGAGCCAAAGAAAAGCATCTTTCATGGGCAGCTTGCACCACACAATAACAGTAGGCATGACAAGAAAATGAATAAGGAGGCCAATGATAAACCACACTTCACACCTCCTAAAATCCATCTTAGCTAAACACATAAGGTGAAATGTCTTTTATATAGAGAGAAGGTAAGGTGGCAATAGAGAAGAAATATTGTGAAATGTTATAGAAGGTTATTGGAGGGTTAAAACCACACTATAAAGTAGGGGTGTTCATCGGTTCGGTTTTCGGGTTTGTGGGTTGTGTGGTTCGGGTTAACCGGTTTAGAAATTTTCAAAGTCAAAATCAAAACCAAACCAAATCAATTATAGTACTGATAAAACCAAACCAAATCAATTATAGTACTGATAAAACCAAACCATAAACCAAATCAAAATTTGGTTCGGTTTCGGTTTAAACCATGCATCACACCAATTTTAATTCATAATAGTTAATTTATTTATAAACAAACACTTGTCATAAAAATCAATTTCGAATATTCGTCATAAAACATAGCTTAAATAATCGGCCTAACAAAAACCCGTCATCCAAAATTTCGGATATTTGAATTTGTGATATAACTAGTTCTTGACAAGTCCCTTAAGTATTTAAATTTACAACAAGTTTAATTCATCATAGTTTATTTATTTATAATCAAAATACTTTTCACATAAAGTGTATTACTAGACAAGACCATTGTATACAACCATGCATATCTATTACATTTATACTACAACAACATAGCAAATTAGCAACCCACAAATTAAACAACAAATATATATATAAAAATGCAAATGGTATTCCGTATTGAGCAAATGAACTAAAATTATCCTTTGTCACCAAGTAAACAATGAAGTATATAAATAGACTATTATTATGCATACAAAATGTGTGTGAGTAAAATTTTCACAAAAAGAAAAAATATATATGACGCTATATATGCAACTAATGATGATATACAATACTACGTACGTATAATGCAATATGGAATATGCTTCTGATGGAAAAGCATACGATAGGTGTGAATAGAAGTTTCATACTGTAATTAAATTTGACTAACTACATCACCATATTAAGATTAAACATATAGCAAATCACAAATTTTAATTCACAATACTTAAATTTATTTATAAACAAACGTACACTTTTCATAAAAAGTGTATTACATCACGTACTCCATTCGATTTAACATACTATTTACATAATTTAACTAACAACTTAAACCATATCCTAGTGCTTGCTTGCTTGATCAAATTCCCAGAACTTTACTTAACCAATCCATCCATGCATGTGTTTGCTAGCTTGATGAGACTTTACTTAACGACGACGATCCATTTCGAAGACAAAGATGATGAGAAACACTATCAACCCCGCCACCAAAGGCCGTTCACCTTGAAAGAACCAAAGAAAAGCATCTTTCATGGCCTGCTTGCACCACGCAATAACAGTAGGCATGACAAGAAAATGAATAAGGAGGCCAATGATAAACCACACTTCACACCTCCTAAAATCCATCTTATCTAAACACAGAAGGTGAAATGTCTTTTATATAGAGAGAAGGTAAGGTGGCAATAGAGAAGAGATATTGTGAAATGTTATAGAAGGTTATTGGAGGGCTAAAACCACACTATAAAGTAGGGGTGTTCATCGGTTCGGTTTTCGGGTTTGTGGGTTGTGTGGTTCGGGTTAACCGGTTTAGAAATTTTCAAAGTCAAAATGAAAACCAAACCAAATCAATTCTAGTACTGATAAAACCAAACCAAATCAATTATAGTACTGATAAAACCAAACCATAAACCAAATTAAAATTCGGTTCGGTTTCGGTTTAAACCATGCATCACACCAATTTTAATTCATAATAGTTAATTTATTTATAAACAAACACTTTTCATAAAAATCAATTTCGAATATTCGACATAAAACATAGCTTAAATAATCGGCCTAACAAAAACCCATCATCCAAAATTTCGGATATTTGAATTTGTGATATAACTAGTTCTTGACAAGTCCCTTAAGTACTTAAATTTACAACAAGTTTAATTCATCATAGTTTATTTATTTATAATCAAAATACTTTTCACATAAAGTGTATTACTAGACAAGACCGTTGTATACAACCATGCATATATATTATATTTATACTACAACAACATAGCAAATTAGCAACCCACAAATTAAACAACAAATATATATATATATATATATATATATATATATATATATATATATATATATATATATATATATATATATATATATATATATATATATATACATGCAAATGGTATTCCGTATTGAGCAAATGAACTAAAATTAACCTTTGTCACCAAGTAAACAATGAAGTATATGAATAGACTATTATTATGCAAACAAAATGTATGTGAGTAAAATTTTCACAAAAAGAAAAAATATATATGACGCTATATATGCAGCTAATGATGAAATATAATACTACGTACGTATAATGCAAAATGCAATATGCTTCTGATGGAAAAGCATACGATAGGTGTGAATTGAAGTTTCATACTGTAATTAACTTTGACTAACTACATCACCATATTAAGATTAAACATATAGCGAATCACAAATTTTAATTCACAATACTTAAATTTATTTATAAACAAACGTACACTTTTCATAAAAAGTGTATTCCATCACGTACTCCATTCGATTTAACATACTATTTACATAATTTAACTAACAACTTAAACCATATCCTAGTGCATGCTTGCTTGATCAAATTTCCACAACTTTACTTAACCAATCCATCCATGCATGTGCTTGCTTGCTTGATGAGACTTTACTTAACGACGACGATCCATTTCGAAGACAAAGATGATGAGAAACACTATCAACCCCGCCACCAAAGGCCGTTCACCTTGAAAGAACCAAAGAAAAGCATCTTTCATGGCCTGCTTGCACCACGCAATAACAGTAGGCATGACAAGAAAATGAATAAGGAGGCCAATGATAAACCACACTTCACACCTCCTAAAATCCATCTTATCTAAACACAGAAGGTGAAATGTCTTTTATATAGAGAGAAGGTAAGGTGGCAATAGAGAAGAGATATTGTGAAATGTTATAGAAGGTTATTGGAGGGCTAAAACCACACTATAAAGTAGGGGTGTTCATCGGTTCGGTTTTCGGGTTCGTGGGTTGTGTGGTTCGGGTTAACCGGTTTAGAAATTTTCAAAGTCAAAATCAAAACCAAACCAAATCAATTATAGTACTGATAAAACCAAACCAAATCAATTATAGTACTGATAAAACCAAACCATAAACCAAATTAAAATTCGGTTCGGTTTCGGTTTAAACCATGCATCACACCAATTTTAATTCATAATAGTTAATTTATTTATAAACAAACACTTTTCATAAAAATCAATTTCGAATATTCGTCATAAAACATAGCTTAAATAATCGGCCTAACAAAAACCCGTCATCCAAAATTTCGGATATTTGAATTTGTGATATAACTAGTTCTTGACAAGTCCCTTAAGTATTTAAATTTACAACAAGTTTAATTCATCATAGTTTATTTATTTATAATCAAAATACTTTTCACATAAAGTGTATTACTAGACAAGACCATTGTATACAACCATGCATATATATTATATTTATACTACAACAACATAGCAAATTAGCAACCCACAAATTAAACAACAAATATATATATATATATATATATATATGTAAATGGTATTCCGTATTGAGCAAATAAACTAAAATTATCCTTTGTCACCAAGTTAACAATGAAGTATATAAATAAACTATTATTATGCATACAAAATGTGTGTGAGTAAAATTTTCACAAAAAGAAAAAATATATATGACGCTATATATGCAGCTAATGATGATATACAATACTACGTACGTATAATGCAATATGCAATATGCTTCTGATGGAAAAGCATACGATAGGTGTGAATTGAAGTTTCATACTGTAATTAACTTTGAATAACTACATCACCATATTAAGATTAAACATATAGCAAATCACAAATTTTAATTCACAATACTTAAATTTATTTATAAACAAACGTACACTTTTCATAAAAAGTGTATTACATCACGTACTCCATTCGATTTAACATACTATTTACATAATTTAACTAACAACTTAAACCATATCCTAGTGCTTGCTTGCTTGATCAAATTCCCAGAACTTTACTTAACCAATCCATCCATGCATGTGCTTGCTTGCTTGATGAGACTTTACTTAACGACGACGATCCATTTCGAAGACAAAGATGATGAGAAACACTATCAACCCCGCCACCAAAGGCCGTTCACCTTGAAAGAACCAAAGAAAAGCATCTTTCATGGCCTGCTTGCACCACGCAATAACAGTAGGCATGACAAGAATATGAATAAGGAGGCCAATGATAAACCACACTTCACACTTCCTAAAATCCATCTTAGCTAAACACAGAAGGTGAAATGTCTTTTATATAGAGAGAAGGTAAGGTGGCAATAGAGAAGAGAGATATTGTGAAATGTTATAGAAGGTTATTGGAGGGTTAAAACCACACTATAAAGTAGGGGTGTTCATCGGTTCGGTTTTCGGGTTTGTGGGTTGTGTGGTTCGGGTTAACCGGTTTAGAAATTTTCAAAGTCAAAATCAAAACCAAACCAAATCAATTATAGTACTGATAAAACCAAACCAAATCAATTATAGTACTGATAAAACCAAACCATAAACCAAATTAAAATTCGGTTCAGTTTTGGTTTAAACCATGCATCACACCAATTTTAATTCATAATAGTTAATTTATTTATAAACAAACACTTTTCATAAAAATTAATTTCGAATATTCGTCATAAAACATAGCTTAAATAATCGGCCTAAGAAAAACCCATCATCCAAAATTTCGGATATTTGAATTTGTGATATAACTAGTTCTTGACAAGTCCCTTAAGTATTTAAATTTACAACAAGTTTAATTCATCATATTTTATTTATTTATAATCAAAATACTTTTCACATAAAGTGTATTACTAGACAAGACCATTGTATACAACCATGCATATATATTATATTTATACTACAACAACATAGCAAATTAGCAACCCACAAATTAAACAACAAGTCTATATATATATATAAATGCAAATGGTATTCCGTATTAAGCAAATGAACTAAAATTATCCTTTGTCACCAAGTAAACAATGAAGTATATAAATAGACTATTATTATGCCTACAAAATGTGTGTGAGTAAAATTTTCACAAAAAGAAAAAATATATATGACTCTATATATGCAGCTAATGATGATATACAATACTACGTACGTATAATGCAATATGCAATATGCTTCTGATGGAAAAGCATACGATAGGTGTGAATTGAAGTTTCATACTGTAATTAACTTTGACTAACTACATCACCATATTAAGATTAAACATATAGCAAATCACAAATTTTAATTCACAATATTTAAATTTATTTATAAACAAACGTACACTTTTCATAAAAAGTGTATTACATCACGTACTCCATTCGATTTAACATACTATTTACATAATTTAACTAACAAATTAAACCATATCCTAGTGCTTGCTTGCTTGATCAAGTTCCCAGAACTTTACTTAACAAATCCATCCATGCATGTGCTTGCTTGCTTGATGAGACTTTAATTAACGACGACGATCCATTTCGAAGACAAAGATGATGAGAAACACTATCAACCCCGCCACCAAATGCCGTTCACCTTGAAAGAACCAAAGAAAAACATCTTTCATGGCCTGCTTGCACCACGCAATAACAGTAGGCATGACAAGAAAATGAATAAGGAGGCCAATGATAAACCACACTTCACACCTCCTAAAATCCATCTTAGCTAAACACAGAAGGTGAAATGTCTTTTATATAGAGAGAAGGTAAGGTGGCAATAGAGAAGAGATATTGTGAAATGTAATAGAAGGTTATTGGAGGGTTAAAACCACACTATAAAGTAGGGGTGTTCATCGGTTCGGTTTTCGGGTTTGTGGGTTGTGTGGTTCGGGTTAACCAGTTAAGAAATTTTCAAAGTCAAAATCAAAACCAAACCAAATCAATTATAGTACTGATAAAACCAAACTAAATCAATTATAGTACTGATAAAACCAAACCACAAACCAAATTAAAATTCGGTTCGGTTTCGGTTTAAACCATGCATCACACCAATTTTAATTCATAATAGTTAATTTATTTATAAACAAACACTTTTCATAAAAATCAATTTCGAATATTCGTCATAAAACATAGCTTAAATAATCGGCCTAACAAAAACCCGTCATCCAAAATTTCGGATATTTGAATTTGTGATATAACTAGTTCTTGACAAGTCGCTTAAGTATTTAAATTTACAACAAGTTTAATTCATTATAGTTTATTTATTTATAATCAAAATACTTTTCACATAAAGTGTATTACTAGACAAGACCATCGTATACAACCATGCATATATATTATATTTATACTACAACAACATAGCAAATTAGCAACCCACAAATTAAACAACAATATATATATATATATATATATATATATATATATATATATATATATATATATATATATATATATATATATATATATATATATATATATATATATATATATATATATATATATATATATAGATATATATATATATATATATATATATATATATATATATATATATATATATATATATATATATATAGATATATATATATAAATGCAAATGGTATTCCATATTGAGCAAATGAACTAAAATTATCATTTGTCACCAAGTAAACAATGAAGTATATGAATAGACTATTATTATGCATACAAAATGTGTGTGTGTAAAATTTTCACAAAAAGAAAAAATATATATGACGCTATATATGCAGCTAATGATGATATACAATACTATGTACGTACAATGCAATATGCAATATGCTTCTGATGGAAAAACATACGATAGGTGTGAATTGAAGTTTCATACTGTGATAATTGAGATTTGTTACGGGGTTCAGATTAATCTCTCGGTATCTTCTCGAATTGATCACGGCTCAAAGTGGAATAATTATTCTTGGTTGCTAAAAAGGGATTGGTTTTCTATTCTACTAAAAGGATTAAATGCGTGAAGTGATAAAAACTTAAACCCAAACAGTCAATAAAATAAAGCTTTAATAAAAATTAAACAATAAAACAGTAAACAGTAAATTACCACTTAAAACTAGCTACACCACTTTATTAATATTTTTGACTTTATTGCGGGATATATACATATGAAAGCAACGATAAAAATTTAAAGATGATGAGAAACACTATCAACCCCGCCACCAAAGGCCGTTCACCTTGAAAGAACCAAAGAAAAGCATCTTTCATGGCCTGCTTGCACCACGCAATAACAGTAGGCATGACAAGAAAATGAATAAGCAGGCCAATGATAAACCACACTTCACACCTCCTAAAATCCATCTTAACTAAACACAGAAGGTGAAATGTCTTTTATATAGAGAGAAGGTAAGGTGGCAATAGAGAAGAGATATTGTGAAATGTAATAAAAGGTTATTGGAGGGTTAAAACCACACTATAAATTAGGGGTGTTCATCGGTTCGGTTTTCGGGTTTGTGGGTTGTGTGGTTCGGGTTAACCGGTTTAGAAATTTTCAAGTCAAAATCAAAACAAAACCAAATCAATTATAGTACTGATAAAACCAAATCAAATCAATTATAGTACTGATAAAACCAAACCACAAACCAAATTAAAATTCGGTTCGGTTTTGGTTTAAACCATGCATCACACCAATTTTAATTCATAATAGTTAATTTATTTATAAACAAACACTTTTCATAAAAATCAATTTCGAATATTCGTCATAAAACATAGCTTAAATAATCGGCCTAAAAAACCCGTCATCCAAAATTTCGGATATTTGAATTTGTGATATAACTAGTTCTTGACAAGTCCCTTAAGTATTTAAATTTACAACAAGTTTAATTCATTATAGTTTATTTATTTATAATCAAAATACTTTTCACATAAAGTGTATTACTAGACAAGACCATCGTATACAACCATGCATATATATTATATTTATACTACAACAACATAGCAAATTAGCAACCCACAAATTAAACAACACATATATATATATATATATATATATATATATATATATATATATATATATATATATATATATATATATATATATATATATATATATATATATATATATATATATATATATATATATATATATGCAAATGGTATTCCATATTGAGCAAATGAACTAAAATTATCCTTTGTCACCAAGTAAACAATGAAGTATATGAATAGACTATTATTATGCATACAAAATGTGTGTGTGTAAAATTTTCACAAAAAGAAAAAATATATATGACGCTATATATGCAGCTAATGATGATATACAATACTATGTACGTACAATGCAATATGCAATATGCTTCTGATGGAAAAACATACGATAGGTGTGAATTGAAGTTTCATACTGTGATAATTGAGATTTGTTATGGGGTTCAGATTAATCTCTCGGTATCTTCTCGAATTGATCACGGCTCAAAGTGGAATAATTGTTCTTGGTTGCTAAAAATGGATTGGTTTTCTATTCTACTAAAAGGATTAAATGCGTGAAGTGATAAAAACTTAAACCCAAACAGTCAATAAAATAAAGCCTTTAATAAAAATTAAACAATAAAACAGTAAACAGTAAATTACCACTTAATACTGATTCGGAATGCTCAAAAGAAAACTGATCCGGAATATTTATGACAAAAACTGCTCATTCGGAAGAATTAATTGATTCGAAATATAACTGATTCGGAACAAACTGATTTGGAAAAAAATAAAACATCTGGTTCGGAACTTTGAACACAAAGCTGACTCGGAACTTTTGGCAAAAATCTGGTTCGGAACTTTCTCAAAACTCTGGTTCGGAACTTTTAAAACAAACCTGGTTCAGAACTTTTAGTAATAAACTGACTCGGAACTTTCTCAAAAAACTGGTTCGGAACTTTTGAAACATCTGGTTCGGAACTTTGAACACAAAGCTGGTTCGGAACTTTTGAAATCTTTGATTCGGAACTAATAATAAAAAGTTGATTCGGAACTTAAACAAATAACTGGTTCGGAACTTTAAAAAGAAAAGCACTCATTCGGGACTTTTAAAATACACACTCATTCGAAACTTTTTCAAATGGACTGATTCGGAACTTTTTCAAACACACTGGTTCGGAACCTGGTAAAATGATGCAGACGAAGAACAGTAAGCAGACAACAAACAGGGTAATACGATTTTAAGCCAAAATCAACCAAGGATTTTAACCAAAACTAACCACCAATCATCTACTAACCATAAACATCAAATCAAAACATTAAAAACACAAAACCCACTTACTTTTGAAGATCAAAATCAACTAAATAAGAACTTTAAAACTTTGAATCAAAGAACAAGATGAACAAGATGAAATGGAAAGATTATATTAAATGATTAAGGTTTAAACAATCAAAGGAAAAGATTAAAACTACAAGATTAAAGATTGATTCAAAGAAAGATGAAAATCACCAACACCTTAGTGGTGTTGGCTTCTTCCCTACGAAACAAAAAAGAAAGAACTGGAAAAAAACTAAAAACTGCCCAAAAAGTGTGAAGGGGTGGTCTTTATATAGTCCTTGTCTTTGGTTGGTGAGTGGACTTCCTCCCGTTCTTCTTGTCTTCTCGTCTTTTCAGAAAAGTTGACGTTTTCGATTCTGATTCGGGATTTGTCGTCGATTAAGTTCAACTCATCTTTTAATTTCTTCGCTTAATAGACTTGAGTTTCTTCGACATATGTAAATCTTCCATCTTTGGTCCTTTTCTTCGATAAATCTTCAAATATGCCCATTGACTTCAAATATTTTGCATTTCTTGGACAATAGACTTCGTCTTGAGTCTTTTTCTTCGATAAAACCCGTGCAATCCCATGTTTTCTCCAATATCCATCCGATTGGCTCTGAAAACACAATAAACACAAAAACCACGCATAATTCCAAACAAATGATATTAAATACGCGTTTTGGTCTTGTTTTAGTAAGAAATAAGTGGTAAAAGGATGGGTGTTTTCACACCTATCAAATCCCCTACACTTAACCATTGCCATGCCTTCATGCAATGCATAGTGATAAAGCAATTTTACACTTTTCTTATAATCAATCAACCTTGGCCTTATTAACATACTACTAAACAAAAATTAAAATACTAAGAGAAATTAAAACTTTAAAGTAGACAAAAGGATAGAAAACCATTTGCACTTGAAAATAGCTATATGGAAACAACTTGCAAAGAGATCAAGGACTTACATTAGGGCTTCGGTGCTGCGAAGATTTATCACCCTCAAGTTTCACGTTCCCCAAACTAAGCTTAAAAACGAGATCATTGTTATTATAAGTTAGCAAATCAAACACTTACACACATGGCTTAATTATATGCTTAAACTCCCTTATTCATAGGTGTATCTCTTATATTTTATTTTTGTCTTAGAATGATCATGAAGATGCATTTTTGGACTTATTGCGATAGTTTATTTAAGCTGAAAGCAAAGTAGGACAATTTGATCAATAGTTAGCTAAAGGACAAAATCTCTTAAAACTGCTTCTCGGAATATCAAAAAGTTCATATCTTGGCATAACTCGGTTCACGATTTGAGACCTTTCTCGGGCCGATATTTGGCATGTACTTCATACTTCATATCTTGAGAGACGTTCATGAGATAATGGTCTTCTCTTCGTTAATAGAGTTTCTTCACTTGGAGACTTTTGAGGGGTACTCCAACTTTGTTGACCACGACTTCATCATTATTTCTTCAATCGCTAATTGGGATTTTGAGATACAACGATCCGCCTCCTTTTTGGACTTGGATCTATTTATCCTCATACCTTGTTAGGGTCTTTTCGGATAGACTTCTCCATGATCTTTACGGGAGTTGATTGCTTTTCGTCGTGAGTCTTGATCCTTCATATTGATTTTGGGAATAATGCTTTTCACATCACCTTGGATCTTTAGCAATAAGATTGAATCCTCATGCCTTGTTAGGGCCTTTTCGGACTCGTCAATCTTCGTGCCCCGCTTCATAAGTTATGCCTTGGCTATGAACTCTTATCATTACCGAGCAACTTTTAAACGATCTTGGGCTAGAAGCTAAGTAACTTTTCAAATCGTACGACCTTACTTATTGCAGATAAATTATTAGCAAGTGATGGGAGAATAGACAGATAATCACACCAAGTGTGCTTGTGCAAGAATACCGACTTATAATTGACTCTATCATTTCTCGTTCTCCACAATTTAAAATCTCAAGTAATGAGACTCGTGGATGCTTAGCCTAATAAACCAATTAAGGTCTACATGGTTAAGGATACTAGCTAGAATAAACTTGGATAAGTCTATTCGGGTTGAGTCAAAATAATCGCAACGGGCCTAATATGTCAAAGATTTCAAAACTAGCTACACTACTTTATTAATATTTTTGACTTTATTGCGGGATATATACATATGAAAGCAACGATAAAAATTTAAAAATTACGACTAAATGGCCAAAGTTAATTCAAAATTTGAAAAATGCTGAAAAATATGATTTTCCGGTTAAATAAAGGCATTTTCATGGAAAAGTCCACTTAAAACTTCGATAGAAGTCCCCCCTACACTTAAGATAAACATTGTCCTCAATGTTTAAGCATGTGGGAAAAATCTCCCCTACACTTATGACATTGTGCACGTTGGTTAAATCAAGCTAAGGAAGAGACGACTAAAGTGATCAATTTCAAATGTGAGTATGAAGAAAATTGAATCACGATAGTTGAGAGATAGAACCGGATTTCGGATAACACGGGAGCACGGTTCTTCAAAGGTTCCAAAAGTGCACTTATCCCTGTAATCACATCACCACACAAACACAACAACCTATAGAGGTCCCCCTACACTTAGGAGGTTAAACGGAAAAGGATAGATACTCGGGCTGCCTCCCGAGGAGCGCTTGTTTTTGATAACCGAGTCACGAGCCTGACTCGACCCAAAATTCGTTCATGGGGAACGTGGTGAGGGATGGAATCATCTCTTTAGAGGTGTCCTCACCAAAGTACAACTTCACTCGTTGGCCATTCACCTTAAAATTAGGTCCATTAGGTTGAGCGAGCTCGAGAGTACTAATAAGTGTGAAAACACTTATCCTTTTACCACTTATTTCCAATAATAACAAGACCAAAACGTGTGATTTATGTCGTAAAAGTCGGAATTATGCGTGGTTTGTGTTTTTATTGTGTTTTAGGACCAAAATATGAAAAAGGAAGAAAACACGGGCTTTCACGGGCTTTTATCAAAGAAAACGGGAAAAGACGAAGTCAAAAGATCAAGAGTGCAAAAAGAACGGAAGTCCAAGACCTATTCTGAAGAATTATCGAAGAAAAAAGTCTAAAGACGGAAGTTTAACGAAGTCGAAGAACTTAAGTCTAATAGAAGAAGAAAATTAAAAGACAAGTTCAAATCCCGACACGACATCGACAAAAGACAAAGAATTAAAGTCGAGTCGAGAAGACGTGAAGAAAGAAAGAAAGAAGATGCAACACATGCACTCCTTCCACCTTCCCTATAAATACCCTCCTAATAGTCATTAGGAAGGAGTTAGTCTTTAATTTTTAGTTTTTTCATTTTTGCACTTTTCTAGTTTTAGATAGAGAAAGTCTTAAACTTTCTCTCACTAAGTTTCATCTTTTCATTTAATCTTTCAAGATTAAACATTTGTATTGCTTATTTTTCATTAATCAAGTTCTATTTAAGCTTTTAAATCCTTAATCTCATTCTACCTTTCTTTGATATTTAGATTGATTTTGGTGCGACTATCATATGATCCGTGTTGTTCTTAATGATTTCGTGCTTAAAAAGTTAATCTTTTGATCATTACATAAGTTTTCATTTGATTAAGCTTTAAGATTCTTGTGCTTATTGGCTTATTTTTATGATTAGCTTATTTACTTATAAAAAGTTTTCTTTAAAAGTTCATATTTTTATGGTTTGATTTAAAAAGTTTGTTTATTTTGAGGTTGGATAAGTTGATGCAAGTGCTTATTTGATCCGGTTTAGTCATTGATTCGTTTTAGTTTGGTGATAAGCTTATCAATATAGCTTATTCATTAGCTTTTACCGAATCCCATATAAATCGGAAAGGGTTATAAACCCCTTTCCGATCGTGTTATTCCGAGCAGCCTTCCCCCCCTTTTCCGACACCCAATCGGAAAAGGGTTTTGAACATTCCAATCTGTCTCCTTTTTGAATATTCCGATCAGGAGTTTTTGCATGTTATTCCGGTTTAACCTATCCCCGTATTCCGATTGGCCATCTTATTAACATTCCGATTGCTTATTATTTGATACATTCCGATTGCAGCTCACTTCCAACATTCCGATCACCAGATCGGAATATATTCCGATCTGGACCAGTGTTGCCCATATTCCGATTGCACAATTTTCCGACCAATATTCCGATTAGATTCCAATTTGGTAACTTTACGATGGTTTAGTTTCTTGTTTTGACAAAGTTCTAAGTGTTAGTTTTTATTAAGTGTTTTAGTATTTTTCTAAAATTGCCTTTAAGATTTCAAACATTTATTTTAACTCGTCATTTTAGTATTAATCTTTAAACTTCTACTTTACTCAACGACACTTAAATTACTTGCAATTAGTAAAATAGATAACAAACCAAACCATTCTCTTGTTCACCAAAAGACGATTTAGTCGCACTTTGAACCAATAGTCAATTCGAGAGGATTCGGACGATAAGATTTTGATACGAGGTGTAAAAGCCAAGTATTAAATGGCGCCGCTGCCGGCTCTTTTCGTTAAGATTAAAGGTTTTTAGTGAGAGACGCATTGAATTTTGGGATCCGTTCTTTGAATGTTATTTTCCTTGCTTTAAAAATTTCAAAAATCCTGAAAAATATAAAATTCTAAAAAAATACAAAAACATTATAAATTCATAAAAAGCAATTCTTTTCAAAAGGTTTTGCACCAAAAAGATTATATAGATTATATAGATATTCTCTGTGTATATTTTTCTTCTGCAGGTGTATGCGTACTAGATCTTCGAACTATTCTGAGCCCGAGACTCGTGAAGATTTAGATATGGCTGGTGTTAATAACAACAATAATAACCCACCTCTACCCAATTTGAATAACAACAACAACAATGTCCTCCTACCTGATTTACGAACAATGGAGGAATTGTGTCAACCCACCATGAACGGACGCGGAGGCCCGATTGCGCCAATGCACGTCACGGCTCAGGAGTTTTCGTTGAAGCATCATATGATCCAACAAGTGCAAACGAACCCATTTCGTGGAATTCCGGATGATGATGCCAACAAACACCTCGACAAATTCATTACCATAACCCAAAGCATGAAGTGCCCCGGAGTTTCTATGGATGACCTTCGCCTCCAACTCTTTCCCCACTCGCTTTCTCACCATGCCGAAAAATGGTTTGACCGTCTCCCGAAGAATTCTATTCATACGTGGAATGACATGACTCAACGTTTTTTGTCGCGCTACTTCCCTCCATCCATGGTCACGAGCCTTCGTAACCAAATTAGTGGATTCATGCAAGACAATGATGAATCGCTCTTTGATGCTTGGGAACGATACAATGATTTGATCGACCGCTGTCCAAATCACAACATGCTCCCCGTCACTCTCATTGACACCTTCTACAATGGTCTCACTTTTCGTGATCGTGACACGATCAATGCCGCCGCCGGTGGTACTTTTATGAAAATGAGACCGGAGGAGTGTCGAGAGTTGATTGAAAACATGACTACTCACCACAAGAAATGGGATTCATCCGCATTCTCAAGATCTAACTCGAGAGTCAATGTTTCTTCTACTACTTCCAATCCTGAGATGACTGAAATTTCTCGACAACTCGCTGAGATGAACAAGAATTTCATGGCCATAGCCACAAACCACTTTCAACAAGCTAAAGCCGTTGCTATTTCTTGTGACACATGTGGTGGTCCTCATTCTTATAATGATTGTCCTTCTACCCAAGGCAATTTTTCTGAAAACGTTAACGCAGCTTACGGTACTTATCCCACGGGAGGCTATCAAGCTCGTCCTCAAGGAGACCGTAGCTTGCTTAGTTATCGTTCCAACAATTATCTTGCTCCTCCCGGTTTCCCTCCTGCAAACCAAAACCAACAACAAAGCTATAACCAAAACAACCAATCCCAACCTCGTGCTAACAATCAATATCAATCCCAAAGAAACCCATACCCAACTCAAGGAAATTCTCAAGCTTACCAAGCTCCACCTCTCAATCAACCGATGGCAGTGAATCAAGACGTCGAGACGTTCATGAAGACTAATCGGGAGCTGGTGACGAATCTTCAGAGTCAAGTCATCAACTTGAAGGGCAAAATGACGAAACAAGGGAACGATATTCGAGCCGAGCTTAGGAATGATATGGCAAAACAGAGCAATGAAATTCGTGCCGATATCAGAGATTCTTTCAGCACTCAAGCGCTTAACATTCGTGATATGATTGGTTCGCTCATCCAAAGTAGTCAACCCTCTTATTCGGGTACTCTTCCGAGTAATACCGTTGCGAATCCAAGAGGGGAGATGAAAGCAATCACCACTCGTAGTGGTAAAGGTTATACGGAACCCGAGCTTCCTACACCTCCACCCGTGATTGTGAACAAGGAAAAATAGCAACTTTCCCCGCCTCCTTCACCTTCTATCCCCATTTCCCCATCACCCGTGGTTGTGAGTGATCCCATTCCCTTAAAGCCTTCTTCTTCATCCAATATACCTTATCCTTCAAGGTTGAGGAAAGAGAAGCAAAAGAGCAAGGATGATATTCAGGTTTCAAACTTTCTCAAAATGTTTAAACAATTGAATTTTAACATCTCATTTGCCGAGGCTCTCGCTCACATGCCCAAATACGCTAAGATGTTTAAAGATCTTCTAAGTGACAAGGAGAAGCTTCTTGACATTGCTCAGACCCAACTTAATGAGAACTGCTCCGCAGTGCTCTTAAGGAAATTGCCCACCAAACTTGGTGATCCGGATCGCTTCTTGATTCCTTGCAACTTCCCGCGAGTAGAGAATTGCATGGCCCTAGCCGATCTAGGTGCCAGTATAAACTTAATGCCTTTAAGTGTTTGGAAGCAATTATCTCTCCCCGAGCTAGTCCCCACCAAAATGACTTTGGAATTAGCCAACCGTACGGTTGCTTATCCAGTGGGGATAGCCGAAGATGTCTTTGTTGGCGTTGACAAATTCACCTTCCCAGCGGATTTTGTTGTCGTTGACTACGAGATGGATCCTCGTGTTCCATTAATCGTTGGACGTCCCTTCCTGAGGACCGGTCGCACTCTCATTGATGTAGCCGCGGGCGAAATAATCATGAGAGTTGGTGACGATAAAATTGTCTTCAACATGGGTAAGATTTCTAAGCAACCTTATTCATATGAGAGTGTTAATGCTATTGATGTTCTCGATGAGGCTTGTGAAGAACATTTTCATGATGCTTGCAAAAGCACTCTTTCTTCTCCACCCAATGTTGAGATCGTTGCCTCAATTGCTCCGGCATTGACTCCTTTTGGAGAAAGTGACTTGGATGATTTCGAAGCTAGCTTGGGTCCTCTCGATATTAAGTATGATAATTCGTCCACCGATTGGGATGAAGACATTCGTACTATTGAGAGACTTCTCAATGAAGACCCGTTTTCTCCTCCTTATCCTAAAGAGGTGACTAATGATGCTCCATCGTTAGTTTCACCATCTATTGAGGATCCTCCAACTCTCGAGCTTAAGGACCTACCGCCTCATCTTGAGTACGTTTTCCTCGAAGACAACGAGAAGTTACCGGTCATCATCGCAAAGGACCTGAAAAAAGAAGAAAAAGCCCGACTTATTGCCGTGTTGAAGAAGCATAAAATAGCTATCGCTTGGAAAATCTCCGACATCCGTGGAATTGATCCTCACTTTTGCATACATAAAATTCTCATGGAGGACGACTTTAAGCCCACAATTCAAAGCCAACGAAGGGTGAATCCTAAAATCCATGAAGTCATCAAAAAAGAGGTTATCAAACTTCTTGATGCGGGTATGATTTACCCTATTTCAGATTCACCATAGGTTAGTCCAGTCCATTGTGTGCCTAAGAAAGGCGGTATCACTGT
Organism: Glebionis coronaria; assembly: GCA_025667525.1. Classification (NCBI taxonomy): domain Eukaryota; kingdom Viridiplantae; phylum Streptophyta; class Magnoliopsida; order Asterales; family Asteraceae; genus Glebionis; species Glebionis coronaria. The sequence goes on along the minus strand of CM046877.1, from coordinate 17,827,106 downwards.
TGTGCCCAATGCAAACAACGAGTTGATTCCTACCCGTCTCGTTACTGGGTAGAGAGTTTGTATAGACTACCGCAAACTCAATGATGCCACGAGAAAGGATCATTTCCCTCTACCTTTATGGACCAAATGCTTGAACGTTTAGCGAGTAATGAATATTACTGCTTTCTTGATGGTTTCTCGGGTTATTTCCAAATACCCATCGATCCCCAAGATCAAGAGAAGACAACATTTACTTGTCCCTATAGCACATTTGCTTACAAAAGAATGCCTTTTGGTTTATGCAATACCCCCGAGACTTTCCAAAGGTGCATGTTGGCTATCTTCTATGACATGGTTGAGCAAACCATGGAAGTCTTCATGGATGATTTCTCGGTCTTTGGGGATTCCTTCTCCTCTTGCCTTGCCAATTTGGAACGTATGCTTAAGCGGTGCGAAGACACTCGCCTTGTTCTGAATTGGGAAAAATGCCATTTTATGGTAAAAGAAGGCATTGTGCTAGGACACAAAATCTCTAAAGCCGGTCTTGAAGTCGACCGTGCTAAAGTAGATGCCATAGCCAAATTACCTCCACCTTCAACCGTGAAGGGTGTGAGAAGTTTTCTGGGTCATGCGGGCTTCTATCGTCGATTCATTCAGGACTTCTCAAAAATCGCTCGCCCGATGACCCACCTCTTGGAAAAAGATACTCCTTTTATCTTTTCTAAAGAGTGTCTCGAAGCCTTCAATCTTCTTAAGGATAAGCTAACTAAGGCACCGGTCTTGGTTACCCCTAATTGGGAGCTGCCTTTTGAATTGATGTGTGATGCTAGCGACTTTGCTATTGGTGCGGTTTTGGGCCAACGAGTGAATAAACACTTCCAACCAATCCACTATGCTAGCAAAACAATGACAGGGGCTCAATTGCATTATACGACAACCGAAAAAGAGCTTTTAGCTGTTGTCTATGCTTTTGAGAAATTTTGCCCCTATCTTGTTTTATCCCCCACCATCGTATACACGGACCATTCCGCGTTGAAGTACTTGATGACTAAGCATGATTCTAAGCCAAGACTTCTTCGCTGGGTTTTACTCCTTCAAGAATTCAACATTGAAATTCGTGACAAGAAGGGAGCCGAAAACCTGGTCGTGGATCATCTGAGCAGACTTGAGGATCCATATCAAGGGGATCATCCGAACAAAGAGATCAATGACTCTTTCCCCCTTGAGACCTTAATGTCTATAAATCTCAATCTTGATGACACCCCGTGGTTTGCGGACATTACAAACTACTTAGCGGGTGGTATTCTCATCAAAGGGTTAACATCCCAACAAAAGAAGAAGTTCTTGAATGATGTTAAGACTTACTTTTGGGATGACCCTTATCTATTCAAACAATGTGTTGATCTGATCATTCGTCGTTGTGTTGACGGACCGACAGCTTTTGACATTCTCCAAGCTTGCCACAAAGGACCCACCGGTGGTCACTTTGGTCCCAACTACACCGCTAAAAAAGTGTTTGATTATGGATTCTATTGGCCCACCATTTATCGTGACGCTCACGAAATGGTTAAGCATTGTGATGCTTGCCAACGCCAAGGCAAGATCACACATAAAGATGAGATGCCTCAAAATTTCATACAGGAATGTGAAATCTTTGACGTATGGGGCATCGACTTTATGGGGCCATTCCCATCCTCCAAAGGGAACAAGTACATCCTCGTCGCCGTTGACTACGTTTCTAAATGGGTTGAAGCCAAGGCTCTCCCTACAAACGATGCGAGGGTGGTTGTGAACTTTTTGAAGCAGCTTTTCGCTCGAGTTGGCGTTCCTCGTGCTATCATAAGTGACCGCGGGACTCATTTTTGCAATGATCAATTTGCACGAGTCATGGCTAAGTATGGTGTTAATCACCGTCTTTCCACCGCCTATCATCCCCAAACCAATGGGCAAGCCGAGATTTCCAACCGTGGATTGAAGCGAATTTTGGAGCGTACTGTGGGAGAGCATCGCGCCGCGTGGGCCGATAAGTTAGATGATGCTCTGTGGGCTTTCCGTACTGCTTATAAGACCCCGATCGGTTGTACACCTTATCGTCTTGTGTACGGAAAAGCATGCCACCTTCCCATCGAGCTGGAACATAAGGCGCACTGGGCCTTGAAGTGGGCTAACTTCGACATCAACAAAGCCGGTGATCATCGCAAGATTCAACTCAACGAGCTCAACGAACTGAGGAATGAAGCTTATGAGAACTCGCTGATCTACAAGGAGAATACCAAGATCATTCATGACGCAAAAATCAAGAACCGAGAGTTCCACGTTGGTGATCAAGTTCTACTCTTTAACTCTCGGTTGAAGATCTTCTCTGGCAAGTTGAAGAGCCGTTGGTCTGGTCCATTCACCGTCGCCAAAGTCTTTCCATATGGGACCATTGAGCTTTTTCAGCCAAATGGGCCCAATTTCAAGGTGAATGGCCAGCGTTTGAAGCTGTACTTTGGTGAGGACATCTCTCATGAGATGATTCCATCCCTCACCATGTTCCCCATGAACTAAATTGGGTCGAGTCAGGCTCGTGACTCGGTGAACAAAAACAAGCGCTTCTCGGGAGGCAACCCGTGATCTATCCTTTACTGCTTTCATAATAAGTGTAGGGGGAGCCCCGTATGTGTTTGTTGTCTTGTTTCTTGTGATGTGCAGGGATTAAAGCTTCAAAGATCCATCTTGATGACTTTTGACGAACCGTGATACCGTGTTCCCATTTTCCCGGTTCTATCCTAACTCTTGTGATTCAATATTTCATATTTTATATGTTCACATTGAATTCACTTTAGTTGTCCTTTCCTTAGCCAGATTTAAACAAAGTGCACAATGTCCTAAGTGTAGGGGAGTTTACTCCCACATGCTTAAACATTGAGGACAATGTTTATCTCAAGTGTAGGGGGCTTCTATCGAAGTAAGTGGTCTTTGACATGAATTTGCCCTCATTTTAACCGGAAAACTTGATTTTTCGACATTTTTCAAATTTTTTTAATCTATTTTGGCCTAGTTGTATAGCTGTATTTTCCTTTGTTATGGTTATTTTCTTTCCTTGTTAGAATAAATCTTCAATAGTGGTTTTAAATTTTTCTTAGTCATGAACATTTTGACTCAACCCGAGTTTACTTATCTAAGTTTACTCTAGCTAGTATCCTTAACATGTTTAAGTCAAGTTTTGCTAGGCTTTTATATAGGGAGCTATAAAACGCGAAAGTCTTAACTATCACGGGTTAAGAACAAGAACTTTTCGCAAGTTCCTATAATTGATCCTAGAGTCGTTTATCAAGGGAACTTTAAAATGCGATTTCTAAACTTGAAAAAGTCTAAGAATTTGCAAGATCCTATAGGCGACTCGAAAACCCAAAACTTTAATTTAATAGGCTAAGCATCCACGAGTCTCATTCCTTGAGATTTTAAACTGTGGAGAACGAGAGATGATAGAGTCAATTATAAGTTTGGTATTCTTTTGTGAATTTATGTGAGTTAATTATAAGCCTATTCTCCATTCGCTTGTTAATAAATTTATCTGCAATAAATAAGGTTGTACGATTTAAAAGGTTACTTAGCTTCTAGCCCCAGATCGTTTAAAAGTTGCTCGGTACGGATTAGAGTTCATAGCCAAGGCATAACTTATTGAAGCGGGATGCGAAGATTGGCGAGTCCGAAAAGGCCCTAACAAGGCATGAGGGCTACATTTTGTTGCTAAAGATCCAAAAGCGATGTGAAGAATCATTTATCGAAAATTAATATGAATGATCGAGACACACGACGAAAAGCAAATACTCCCCAAAAGATTATGGAGAAGTCTATCCAAAAAGACCCTAACAAGGTATGAGGATAAATAGATCCAAGTCCTAAAAGGAGGCGGATCGTTGTATATCAAAGTCCAAAATAAAGATTGGAGAAAAATGAAGAAGTCGTGGTCCAAAGATGAAGAATCTCTCAAAACTTCAAGTGAATAAATTCCTATTATGAAGAGAAGGCCATTATTTCATGAACGTCTCTCAAGATTCGAAGTATGAAGTCGCTGCCAAATATCGGTCCGAGAAAGGTCTCAAATCGTGAAGCGAGTTATGCCAAGATATGAACTTTATGAGGTCCCGAGAAGCAGTTTTAAAAGATTTGGTCCTTTAGCTAACTATTGATTAAATCGTTCACTTTATTTTCGGCCTAAATAACTATCGAAATAAGTCAAACAATGCATCTTCGTGATCATTCAAGACAAAAACAAAATATAAGAGATACACCTAGGAATAAGGGAGTCTAAGTGAATAATTGGCCCACATGAGTTCGTGTTAGTTTGCTAACTTATAATAACAATGATCTCGTTTTTAAGCTTGGTTTGGGGAACGTGAAACTTGAGGATGATAAACGTTCATGGCAGCCATAACCCAATGTAAGTTTTTAATTTCTTTACTTGCTTCTATCTTTTTATGTTTAGTATTTAATAAAGGCCAAGGTGGGTTATTTATGATGAAAAATGCAAACCGTGCTTTAGAATTAATGCATTGCATGAGGGCATTGCAATGGTCAAGTGTAGGGGGTTTAATAAGTGTGAAAACACTTATCCTTTTACCACTTATTTCCAATAATAACAAGACCAAAACGTGTGATTTATGTCGTAAAAGTCGGAATTATGCGTGGTTTGTGTTTTTATTGTGTTTTAGGACCAAAATATGAAAAAGGAAGAAAACACGGGCTTTCACGGGCTTTTATCAAAGAAAACGGGAAAAGACGAAGTCAAAAGATCAAGAGTGCAAAAAGAACGGAAGTCCAAGACCTATTTTGAAGATTTATCGAAGAAAAAAGTCTAAAGACGGAAGTTTAACGAAGTCGAAGAACTTAAGTCTAATAGAAGAAGAAAATTAAAAGACAAGTTCAAATCCTGACACGACATCGACAAAAGACAAAGAATTAAAGTCGAGTCGAGAAGACGTGAAGAAAGAAAGAAATAAGATGCAACACTTGCACTCCTTCCACCTTCCCTATAAATACCCTCCTAATAGTCATTAGGAGGGAGTTAGTCTTTAATTTTTAGTTTTTTCATTTTTGCACTTTTCTAGTTTTAGATAGAGAAAGTCTTAAACTTTCTCTCACTAAGTTTCATCTTTTCATTTAATCTTTCAAGATTAAACATTTGTATTGCTTATTTTTCATTAATCAAGTTCTATTTAAGCTTTTAAATCCTTAATCTCATTCTACCTTTCTTTGATATTTAGATTGATTTTAGTGCGACTATCATATGATCCGTGTTGTTCTTAATGATTTCGTGCTTAAAAAGTTAATCTTTTGATCATTACATAAGTTTTCATTTGATTAAGCTTTAAGATTCTTGTGCTTATTGGCTTATTTTTATGATTAGCTTATTTACTTATAAAAAGTTTTCTTTAAAAGTTCATATTTTTATGGTTTGATTTAAAAAGTTTGTTTATTTTGAGGTTGGATAAGTTGATGCAAGTGCTTATTTGATCCGGTTTAGTCATTGATTCGTTTTAGTTTGGTGATAAGCTTATCAATATAGCTTATTCATTAGCTTTTACCGAATCCCATATAAATCGGAAAGGGTTATAAACCCCTTTTCGATCGTGTTATTCCGAGCAACCTTCCCCCCCTTTTCTGACACCCAATCGGAAAAGGGTTTTGAACATTCCAATCTGCCTCCTTTTTGAATATTCCGATCAGGAGTTTTTGCATGTTATTCCGATTTAACCTATCCCCGTATTCCGATTGGCCATCTTATTAACATTCCCATTGCTTATTGTTTGATACATTCCGATTGCAGCTCACTTCCAACATTCCGATCACCAGATCGGAATATATTCCGATCTGGACCAGTGTTGCCCATATTCCGATTGCACAATTTTCCGACCAATATTCCGATTAGATTCCAATTTGGTAACTTTACGATGGTTTAGTTTCTTGTTTTGACAAAGTTCTAAGTGTTAGTTTTTATTAAGTGTTTTAGTATTTTTCTAAAATTGCCTTTAAGATTTCAAACATTTATTTTAACTCGTCATTTTAGTATTAATATTTAAACTTCTACTTTACTCAACGACACTTAAATTACTTGCAATTAGTAAAATAGATAACAAACCAAACCATTCTCTTGTTCACCAAAAGACGATTGAGTCGCCTTTGAACCAATAGTCAATTCGAGAGGATTCGGACGATAAGATTTTGATACGAGGTGTAAAAGCCAAGTATTAGTACCATATGGAAAAATTTGGGCAATGGTGAATGGGCCGGATCAACGAGATTTCAGCTTACCCGAAAAGATTTTCAACCGAGAGTTAAGAAGTAAAACTTTGTCTCCAACTTGGAACTCTCGGTTTTTAATCTTAGAGTCGTGAATGAGCTTAGTCCTTTCCTTATAGATCAAAGAATTTTCATAGGCCTCATTACGGAGTTCATTGAGCTCATTGAGTTGGATCTTGCGTAGGTCACCGGCTTTGTTGATATCGAAATTAGCCCACTTCAAGGCCCAATAAGCCTTGTGCTCCAACTCAATGGGGAGGTGGCATGCTTTCCCGTACATAAGACGATAAGGTGTACAACCAATCAGAGTCTTGTATGCGGTACGAAAAGCCCACAGAGCATCATCAAGTTTATCGGCCCATGAGGCCCGATGCTCTCCCACGGTTCTTTCTAGAATTCGCTTTAATCCTCGGTTAGAGATTTCAGCCTGGCCATTAGTTTGTGGGTGGTAGGCGGTGGAAAGACGATGATTTACACCATACTTAGCCATGACTCTTGCAAATTGATCATTGCAAAAATGAGTCCCGCGATCACTAATAATGGCACGAGGCACACCGAATCTAGCGAACAGCGATTTCAAAAAGTTACAAACCACCCTTGCGTCATTAGTGGGTAAAGCTTTGGCTTCAACCCATTTAGAAACGTAGTCAACGGCTACAAGGATGTATTTGTTTCCTTTAGATGAAGGGAATGGCCCCATAAAGTCGATACCCCAAACATCAAAGATTTCACATTCTTGTATGAAATTTTGAGGCATCTCATCTTTATGTGTGATCTTGCCTTGTTTTTGGCAAGCATCACAATGTTTAACCATCTCGTGAGCATCACGATAAATGGTGGGCCAATAGAATCCCGAGTCAAACACTTTTTTGGCGGTTTAGTTGGGACCAAAGTGACCACCGGTGGGTCCTTTGTGGCAAGCTTCGAGAATGTCTAAAGCGGCCGGTCCATCAACACATCGGCGAATAATCAAATCAGCGCATTGTTTGAAGAGATACGGGTCATCCCAAAAGTAAGTCTTAATGTCTTTGAAGAACTTTTTCTTTTGCTGGGATGTTAACCCGTCAATGAGAATTCCACCCGCCAAGTAGTTTGCAATGTCCGCAAACCACGGGGTTTCATCCTGATTCGAATTGATAGACATTAAGGTCTCCAGGGGAAAAGAGTCATTGATCTCTTTGTTCGGATGTTCCCCTTGATAAGGATCCTCAAGTCTGCTGAGATGATCCGCGGATAGGTTTTCAGCTCCCTTCTTATCACGAATTTCGATTTTAAATTCTTGAAGTAGCAAAACCCAACGAAGAAGTCTTGGTTTGGAATCTTGTTTAGTTAACAAGTACTTCAACGCGGAATGATCGGTAAACACGATGGTGGTAGAAAGGACAAGATAGGGGCGAAATTTTTCAAAAGCATAGACAACAGCTAAAAGCTCTTTTTCGGTTGTCGTGTAATGCAATTGAGCCCCCGTCATTGTCTTGCTAGCATAGTGGATCGGTTGGAAGTGTTTGTTCACTCTTTGGCCCAAAACCGCTCCAATAGCAAAGTCGCTAGCATCGCACATCAACTCGAAAGGCAGCTCCTAATTAGGGGTAACCAAGATGGGTGCCTTAGTTAGCTTATCCTTAAGAAGGTTGAAGGCTTCGATACACTCTTTGGAAAAGATAAAAGGAGTATCTTTTTCCAAGAGGTGGGTCATCGGGCGAGCGATTTTAGAAAAATCTTTTATGAATCGACGGTAGAAGCCCGCATGACCAAGGAAACTTCTCACACCCTTCACGGTTGAAGGTGGAGGCAATTTAGCAATAACATCGACTTTAGCACGGTCCACTTCAAGACCGGCTTTGGAAATTTTGTGTCCTAGAACGATGCCCTCTTTTACCATGAAATGGCATTTTTCCCAATTAAGAACAAGGCGAGTGTCTTCACACCGCTTAAGCATACGTTCTAAATTGGCAAGGCAAGCAAAGAATGAATCACCATAAACCGAGAAATCATCCATGAAGACTTCCATAGTTTCTTCAACCATGTTATGGAAGATAGCCATCATACACCTTTGGAACGTCCCAGGAGCATTGCATAAACCAAAAGGCATGCGTTTGTAAGAAAATTTTCCGTAAGGACAAGTGAATGTGGTCTTTTCTTGGTCTTTGGGATCGATGGGAATTTGAAAATACCCGAAGAAACCGTCTAAAAAGCAGTAATAGTCATTACCAACTAGACGCTCGAGCATTTGATCCATGAAAGAAAGAGGAAAGTGATCCTTTCTCGTGGCATCATTGAGTTTGCGATAGTCGATACAAACTCTCCACCCAGTAACGAGACGAGTGGGAATCAACTCGTTGTGTTCATTGGGAACAACGGTTATTCCGCCCTTCTTGGGCACACAATGGACGGGACTTACCCAAGGCGAATCCGAGATAGGGTAAATCAAGCCAGCATCAAGAAGTTTGATAACCTCTTGTTTGATGACGTCGTGAATGCGAGGATTAACCCTTCTTTGGCTCTAGATTGCGGGTTTAAATTCATCTTCCATGAGAATCTTGTGAGTACAAAAGTTTGGATCAATTCCGCGGATATCGGAAATTTTCCAAGAAATTGCCTTCTTATGATCTTTAAGCACGGCGATGAGGCGAGATTTCTCTTCTTCTTTCAATTCCTTCACGATAATGACGGCCGACTTCTTCTTTTCTTCAAGAAATACGTACTCGAGATGAGGCGGCAACTCCTTAAGTTCTAAATCCTGAGGATTTTCGATGGGAGGCGTATTCAAATTCGGTTCATCAATAGCAATAGCCTTGGGAGATGGTGGAGAAATATGGTCCTCTTTGAGAAGGTTCTCAATGAGATGAATGTCTTCATCCCAATCGGTGGGAGAATCGTCATGTTCTAAGTTCACATCTCGCATGGTGGCTTCAAGATCTTTCCAAAGGAAACCACTTTCTCCAAATAGAGATAGTGATGAATCAATAGAGGAAACGGTCTCAACATTGGGAGGAGAGGTAGGAATACTTTTGCAAGCATCTTTGAAGTGTTCTTCACATGCCTCATCAAGAACGTCAATACAATTAACACTCTCGTATGAATAAGGCTGTTTAGAAAGCTTTCCCATGTTGAAGACGATTTTATCGTCACCAACTCTCATGATAAGCTCACCTGCTTCAACATCGATGAGAGTGCGACCGGTCCTCAGGAATGGACGTCCAACGATTAATGGCACACGAGGGTCCATATCGTAGTCGACCACGACGAAATCGGCAGGAAAAGTGAATTTGTCGACTCCTACAAAGACGTCTTCGGCTATCCCCACTAGATAAGCAACCGTACGGTTAGCTAATTCCAAATTCATTTTGGTGGGGACTAGCTCAAGGAGAGATAATTGCTTCCAAACACTTAAAGGCATTAAGTTAATACTGACACCTAGATCGGCTAGGGCCATGCAATTCTCTACTCCCGGGAAGTTGCAAGGGATTAAGAAACGACCCGGGTCACCAAGTTTAGTTGGCAATTTCCTTAAGAGCACTGCAGAGCAATTCTCATTAAGTTGGGTGTTAGCGATATCAAGAAGCTTCTCCTTGTCGCTAAGAAGATCTTTGAACATTTTTGCGTATTTGGGCATGTGAGCGAGAGCCTCAGCGAAAGAGATGTTGAAATTCAATTGTTTAAACATTTTGAGAAAGTTCGAAACCTGAATATCATCCTTGCTTTTGAGCTTCTCTTTCCTCAACCTTGAGGGATAATGTATATCGGAAGAAGAGGAAGGCTTTGGAATAGAAGGATCACTCACATCCTTGGGTGGAGGAGGGGTAGAAGTAAGAGGTGGAGGAATTGGGGAAGTAGAAGATTGATGTAGAGGAGCAGGTGACTCGTTTTCCTTAGTCACAATCACCGGTGGAGGTATAGGAAGCTCGGGTTCCTTGGTACCTTTGCCACTGCGAGTGGTGATTGCTTTCATCTCCCCTCTTGGATTCGCAACGGTGTTACTCAGAAGAGTACCCGAAGAAGAGGATTGATTACATTGGAAGAAACCAGCCATCATGTTCCTTAAGTCATTCGTTTGACTTGCCAAAGTGTTTCTCATATCAGCTCGAAGATCGTTCCCTTGTTTCACCATGTCTGCTTTCAAGTTGAGCACTTCTCGCTGAAGATTGTCCACGATCACATCATTAGTCCTCATGTAGGTTCCAATATCTTGGTGTAATGCGGTGGGTTGGTTGGGAGGAGCATTATAGGCGGGTGGTTGATAAGCAGGTTGTTGGTAAACTTGGTTGTTCTTTTGAGGTGGATATGGTTGTCTTTGAGGTGGTTGGTATGGTGCACGAGGTTGTTGTTGAGGAGGGCGATTGAGGTTTTGTTGTTGGTTTGGGTTGTTAGGAGGAAAACCGGGCGGGGAAAGAAAGTTGTTTGAGCGGTAGCTAAGCAAGTTGCGGTCACCTTGAGGACGAGCTTGATAAGCGGCCGGAGGATAGGTACCGTATGCTGCATTAACATTCTCAGAAGGATAGTCTTGGGTGGTGGTACAAGTGGTGTAAGAGTGAGGACCCCCCGCATATTTCACATGGTTGGCTAACAACATTGACTTGAGCGTTTTTAGCGTTGATGCTGTTGGTGTTGCTAGCGGTTTGGGTAGCAAGCGATTCAAGAAGCGTAGTAATTTTGTCAAGTCGCTTGTCGTTGTCACTAGTACTAGCACTAGCGGCATTGGTCCGCACACTCTTGGTTTGCACACGAGACTTATTTTCAATAATATCCCAAGAAACATTAGAAGTCTTAACCAAAATATTACCCCCCGATGCACTATTTAGTGAATCTTGGTCATTCATGCTTAAACCATTATAAAAAGTATTGATTTGGTGCACTTTGGTAAAACCATGTTGTGGGCACTTTCTTAAAAGATCTTTAAAACGGTATTCACTAAAAGTCTCATCGTACTTTTGTTCAAAATTAATGATTTCATTCCGCAAAGCGGTAGTACGAGAGGGTGGGAAAAAGTAGTTGATAAATTTGGTCTCCAAATCCGTCCACGTCAGAATACTTTGTGGCGGTTCCTTTGCAAGCCAATGCCGGGCTTGTCCCTGTAAAGAGAAAGGAAAGAGTTGCAAACGGATTACCTCTTGTGGAACACCATTGAATTTGACCGTATTCGTGAGTTGCAGGAATCTCTTGATCTGGTCATGTGGATCATCAATGGTACGTCCCAAGAATGGTTGAGCAGAGACCATCTGGATAAAGCCGGATTTGAGCTCAAAGTTGTTGGCTACAATCGCGGGTATGACAATTGGATCATTGTTGCCATCTACATGTGCTTGCAAAAGTTCAATCATAGGACGATTTTCCGGTAGAGGTTCATTGTTGTTGTTATTATTGTTGTTGTGAGGTGGATTGTTATTGTTGTTGTGTACACCGGCCATGTCTAAGTCTTCGAGAGGCTCGGGCTCTTGATAAGACGTTGATCGTGTACGCATGCACCTGCAAAAGAACTAACAAAGCAAACAAGAAATATTTTTGGTTTTTATGGGTTTTTAATTTTTTGTATTTTGAAAATTTTATATTTTTTAGGGTTTTTGAAAATTTTTAAGAAAAATTAACGTTCACGGTGAACGGATCCCAAAATCCAAGTTCTCACAAAAAACTGTTAATCTTAACGAGAAGAGCCGGCAGCGGCGCCATTTTATACAAGTGTTTTGCTTGGGGTTCAGATTAATCTCTCGGTATCTTCTCGAATTGATCACGGCTCAAAGTGGAATAATTGTTCTTGGTTGCTAAAAAGGGATTGGTTTTCTATTCTACTAAAAGGATTAAATGCGTGAAGTGATACAAACTTAAACCCAAACAGTCAATAAAATAAAGCTTTAATAAAAATTAAACAATAAAACAGTAAACAGTAAATTACCACTTAATACTGATTCGGAATGCTCAAAAGAAAACTGATCCGGAATATTTATGACAAAAACTGCTCATTCGGAAGAATTAATTGATTCGGAATATAACTGATTCGGAACAAACTGATTTGGAAAAAAATAAAACATCTGGTTCGGAACTTTGAACACAAAGCTGATTCGGAACTTTTGGCAAAAATCTGGTTCGGAACTTTCTCAAAACTCTGGTTCGGAACTTTTAAAACAAACCTGGTTCGGAACTTTTAGTAATAATCTGACTCGGAACTTTCTCAAAAAACTGGTTCGGAACTTTTGAAACATCTGGTTCGGAACTTTGAACACAAAGCTGGTTCGGAACTTTTGAAATCTTTGATTCGGAATTAATAATAAAAAGTTGATTCGGAACTTAAACAAATAACTGGTTCGGAACTTTAAAAAGAAAAGCACTCATTCGGGACTTTTAAAATACACACTCATTCGGAACTTTTTCAAATGGACTGATTCGGAACTTTTTCAAACACACTGATTCGGAACCTGGTAAAATGATGCAGACGAAGAACAGTAAGCAGACAACAAACAGGGTAATACGATTTTAAGCCAAAATCAACCAAGGATTTTAACCAAAACTTAACCAAAACTAACCACCAATCATCTACTAACCATAAACATCAAATCAAAACATTAAAAACACAAAACCCACTTACTTTTGAAGATCAAAATCAACTAAATAAGAACTTTAAAACTTTGAATCAAAGAACAAGATGAACAAGATGAAATGGAAAGATTATATTAAATGATTAAGGTTTAAACAATCAAAGGAAAAGATTAAAACTACAAGATTAAAGATTGAATCAAAGAAAGATGAAAATCACCAACACCTTAGTGGTGTTGGCTTCTTCCCTACGAAACAAAAAAGAAAGAACTGGAAAAAAACTAAAAACTGCCCAAAAAGTGTGAAGGGGTGGTCTTTATATAGTCATTTTCTTTGGTTGGTGAGTGGGCTTCCTCCCGTTCTTCTTGTCTTCTCGTCTTTTCAGAAAAGTTGACGTTTTCGATTCTGATTTGGGATTTGTCGTCGATTAAATTCAACTCGTCTTTTAATTTCTTCGTTTAATAGACTTGAGTTTCTTCGACATATGTAAATCTTCCATCTTTGGTCCTTTTCTTCGATAAATCTTCAAATAGGCCCATTGACTTCAAATCTTTTGCATTTCTTGGACAATAGACTTCGTCTTGAGTCTTTTTCTTCAATAAAACCCGTGCAATCCCATGTTTTCTCCAATATCCATCCGGTTGGCTCTGAAAACACAATAAACACAAAAACCACGCATAATTCCAAACAAATGATATTAAATACGCGTTTTGGTCTTGTTTTAGTAAGAAATAAGTGGTAAAAAGATGGGTGTTTTCACACCTATCATACTGTAATTAACTTTGACTAACTACATCACCATATTAAGATTAAACATATAGCAAATCACAAATTTTAATTCACAATACTTAAATTTATTTATAAACAAACGTACACTTTTCATAAAAAGTGTATTACATCACGTACTCCATTCGATTTAACATACTATTTACATAATTTAACTAACAACTTAAACCATATCCTAGTGCTTGCTTGCTTGATCAAATTCCCAGAACTTTACTTAACCAATCCATCCATGCATGTGCTTGCTTGCTTGATGAGACTTTACTTAACGACGACGATCTATTTCGAAGACAAAGATGATGAGAAACACTATCAACCCCGCCACCAAAGGCCGTTCACCTTGAAAGAACCAAAAAAAAGCATCTTTCATGGCCTGCTTGCACCACGCAATAACAGTAGGCATGACAAGAAAATGAATAAGGAGGCCAATGATAAACCACAATTCACACCTCCTAAAATCCATCTTAGCTAAACATAGAAGGTGAAATGTCTTTTATATAGAGAGAAGGTAAGGTAGCAATAGAGAAGAGATATTGTGAAATGTTATAGAAGGTTATTGGAGGGTTAAAACCACACTATAAAGTAGGGGTGTTCATCGGTTCGGTTTTCGTGTTTGTGGGTTGTGTGGTTCGGGTTAACCTATTTAGAAATTTTCAAAGTCAAAATCAAAACCAAACCAAATCAATTATAGTACTGATAAAACCAAACCAAATCAATTATAGTACTGATAAAACCAAACCACAAACCAAATTAAAATTCGGTTCGGTTTTGGTTTAAACCATGCATCACACCAATTTTAATTCGTAATAGTTAATTTATTTATAAACAAACACTTTTCATAAAAATCAATTTCGAATATTCGTCATAAAACATAGCTTAAATAATCGGCCTAACAAAAACCCGTCATCCAAAATTTCGGATATTTGAATTTGTGAAAAACTAGTTCTTGACAAGTCCCTTAAGTATTTAAATTTACAACAAGTTTAATTCATCATAGTTTATTTATTTATAATCAAAATACTTTTCACATAAAGTGTATTACTAGACAAGACCATCGTGTACAACCATGCATATATATTATATTTATACTACAACAACATAGCAAATTAGCAACCCACAAATTAAACAACAAATATATATATAAATGCAAATGGTATTATATATTGAGCAAATGAACTAAAATTATCCTTTGTCACCAAGTAAATAATGAAGTATATGAATAGACTATTATTATGCATACAAAATGTGTGTGTGTAAAATTTTCACAAAAAGAAAAAATATATATGACGCTATATATGCAGCTAATGATGATATACAATACTACGTACGTACAATGCAATATGCAATATGCTTCTGATGAAAAAACATACGATAGGTGTGAATTGAAGTTTCATACTGTAATTAACTTTGACTAACTACATCACCATATTAAGATTAAACATATAGCAAATCACAAATTTTAATTCACAATACTTAAATTTATTTACAAACAAACGTACACTTTTCATAAAAAGTGTATTACATCACGTACTCCATTCGATTTAACATACTATTTACATAATTTTACTAACAACTTAAACCATATCCTAGTGCTTGCTTGCTTGATCAAATTCCCAGAACTTTACTTAACCAATCCATCCATGCATGTGCTTGCTTGCTTGATGAGACTTTACTTAACGACGACGATCCATTTCGAAGACAAAGATGATGAGAAACACTATCAACCCCGCCACCAAAGGCCGTTCACCTTGAAAGAACCAAAGAAAAGCATCTTTCATGGCCTGCTTGCACCATGCAATAACAGTAGACATGACAAGAAAATGAATAAGGAGGCCAATGATAAACCACACTTCACACCTCCTAAAATCCATCTTAGCTAAACACAGAAGGTGAAATGTCTTTTATATAGAGAGAAGGTAAGGTGGCAATAGAGAAGAAATATTGTGAAATGTTATAGAAGGTTATTGAAGGGTTAAAACCACACTATAAAGTAGGGGTGTTCATCGGTTCGGTTTTCGGGTTTGTGGGTTGTGTGGTTCGGGTTAACCGGTTTAGAAATTTTCAAAGTCAAAATCAAAACCAAACCAAATCAATTATAGTACTGATAAAACCAAACCAAATCAATTATAGTACTGATAAAACCAAACCACAAACCAAATTAAAATTCGGTTCGGTTTCGGTTTAAACCATGCATCACACCAATTTTAATTCATAATAGTTAATTTATTTATAAACAAACACTTTTCATAAAAATCAATTTCGAATATTCGTCATAAAACATAGCTTAAATAATCGGCCTAACAAAAACCCGTCATCCAAAATTTCGGATATTTGAATTTGTGATATAACTAGTTCTTGACAAGTCCCTTAAGTATTTAAATTTACAACAAGTTTAATTCATCATAGTTTATTTATCTATAATCAAAATACTTTTCACATAAAGTGTATTACTAGACAAGACCATCGTATACAACCATGCATATATATTATATTTATACTACAACAACATAGCAAATTAGCAACCCACAAATTATACAACAAATATATATATAAATGCAAATGGTATTCCATATTGAGCAAATGAACTAAAATTATCCTTTGTCACCAAGTAAACAATGAAGTATATGAATAGACTATTATTATGCATACAAAATGTGTGTGTGTAAAATTATCACAAAAAGAAAAAATATATATGATGCTATCTATGCAGCTAATGATGATATACAATACTACGTACGTACAATGCAATATGCAATATGCTTCTGATGAAAAAACATACGATAGGTGTGAATTGAAGTTTCATACTGTAATTAACTTTGACTAATTACATCACCATATTAAGATTAAACATATAGCAAATCACAAATTTTAATTCACAATACTTAAATTTATTTACAAACAAACGTACACTTTTCATAAAAAGTGTATTACATCACGTACTCCATTCGATTTAACATACTATTTACATAATTTAACTAACAACTTAAACCATATCCTAGTGCTTGCTTGCTTGATCAAATTCCCAGAACTTTACTTAACCAATCCATCCATGCATGTGCTTGCTTGCTTGATGAGACTTTACTTAACGACGACGATCCATTTCGAAGACAAAGATGATGAGAAACACTATCAACCCCGCCACCAAAGGCCGTTCACCTTGAAAGAACCAAAGAAAAGCATCTTTCATGGCCTGCTTGCACCACGCAATAACAGTAGACATGACAAGAAAATGAATAAGGAGGCCAATGATAAACCACACTTCACACCTCCTAAAATCCATCTTAGCTAAACACAGAAGGTGAAATGTCTTTTATATAGAGAGAAGGTAAGGTGGCAATAGAGAATAAATATTGTGAAATGTTATAGAAGGTTATTGAAGGGTTAAAATCACACTATAAAGTAGGGGTGTTCATCGGTTCAGTTTTCGGGTTTGTGGGTTGTGTGGTTCGGGTTAACCGGTTTAGAAATTTTCAAAGTCAAAATCAAAACCAAACCAAATCAATTATAGTACTGATAAAACCAAACTAAATCAATTATAGTACTGATAAAACCAAACCACAAACCAAATTAAAATTCGGTTCGGTTTCGGTTTAAACCATGCATCACACCAATTTTAATTCATAATAGTTAATTTATTTATAAACAAACACTTTTCATAAAAATCAATTTCGAATATTCGTCATAAAACATAGCTTAAATAATCGGCCTAACAAAAACCCGTCATCCAAAATTTCGGATATTTGAATTTGTGATATAACTAGTTCTTGACAAGTCCTTTAAGTATTTAAATTTACAACAAGTTTAATTCATCATAGTTTATTTATTTATAATCAAAATACTTTTCACATTAAGTGTATTTCTAGACAAGACCATCGTATACAACCATGCATATGTATTATATTTATACTACAACAACATAGCAAATTAGCAACCCACAAATTAAACAACAAATATATATATATAAATGCAAATGGTATTCCGTATTGAGCAAATAAACTAAAATTATCCTTTGTCACCAAGTAAACAATGAAGTATATGAATAGACTATTATTATGCATACAAAATGTGTGTGTGCAAAATTTTCACAAAAAGAAAAAATATATATGACGCTATATATGCAGCTAATGATGATATACAATACTACGTACGTACAATGCAATATGCAATATGCTTCTGATGAAAAAACATACGATAGGTGTGAATTGAAGTTTCATACTGTAATTAACTTTGACTAACTACATCACCATATTAAGATTAAACATATAGCAAATCACAAATTTTAATTCACAATACTTAAATTTATTTACAAACAAACGTACACTTTTCATAAAAAGTGTATTACATCACGTAATCCATTCGATTTAACATACTATTTACATAATTTAACTAACAACTTAAACCATATCCTAGTGCTTGCTTGCTTGATCAAATTCCCAGAACTTTACTTAACCAATCCATCCATGCATGTGCTTGCTTGCTTGATGAGACTTTACTTAACGACGACGATCCATTTCGAAGACAAAGATGATGAGAAACACTATCAACCCCGCCACCAAAGGCCGTTCACCTTGAAAGAACCAAAGAAAAGCATCTTTCATGGCCTGCTTGCACCACGCAATAACAGTAGACATGACAAGAAAATGAATAAGGAGGCCAATGATAAACCACACTTCACACCTCCTAAAATCCATCTTAGCTAAACACAGAAGGTGAAATGTCTTTTATATAGAGAGAAGGTAAGGTGGCAATAGAGAAGAAATATTGTGAAATGTTATAGAAGGTTATTGAAGGGTTAAAACCACACTATAAAGTAGGGGTGTTCATCGGTTCGGTTTTCGGGTTTGCGGGTTGTGTGGTTCGGGTTAACCGGTTTAGAAATTTTCAAAGTCAAAATCAAAATCAAACCAAATCAATTATAGTACTGATAAAACCAAACCAAATCAATTATAGTACTGATAAAACCAAACCATAAACCAAATTAAAATTCGGTTCGGTTTCGGTTTAAATCATGCATCACACCAATTTTAATTCATAATAGTTAATTTATTTATAAACAAACACTTTTCATAAAAATCAATTTCGAATATTCGTCATAAAACTTGACTTAAATAATCAGCCTAATAAAAACCCCTCATCGCAAATTTCGGATATTTGAATTTGTGATATAACTAGTTCTTGACAAGTCCCTTAAGTATTAAAATTTACAACAAGTTTAATTCATCATAGTTTATTTATTTATAATCAAAATACTTTTCACATAAAGTGTATTACTAGACAAGACCATTGTATACAACCATGCATATATATTATATTTATATTACAACAACATAGCAAATTAGCAACCCACAAATTGAACAACATATATATATATATAAATGCAAATGGTATTCCGTATTGAGCAAATGAACTAAAATTATCCTTTGTCACCAAGTAAACAATGAAGTACTAGTTGGGTACCCGCGCAATGCGGCGGTGGGTCCCCGATGAAAAATGTTGCCGTGAACCGATATTATCGGGTCTTATATTTTTGAACAATAATTTTACGAATGAATAACAACTTTTAATAATAATAAGTATAAGGAATACCAATACAGACTATTTCATATCCAAATTAGTAACATTTTTAAAAGAAACGTCACCATAAAATTGAAAATAATTTTGTATAAAGAAGAATATAAAACTATTTATATGTATCTTAGTTGTAATGTATTAATTTTGAAGTCATGTATTTTAAAATAAATATTTTAAAATATTAACATATAAAACATATTCAACATATCTTATAAATAGAAACTACATATACATCTTATAATGTTTCATTTAATACTGGAATGTTTTTAACAACCTAAACTGACTTATGTAACCAAATTAAATATTCCAATAACATGGTCTTTATAGTAAAATCAAATAAACTCTAGACAAAAGGGTGTGCTCGTGAATTAATTAAACTGGTCATAGTAACAAATATTAAGGCCCAATAAGTAGTACTCGAAGTTATTTAAGCCCAAAAGTACAAAATGATATCTATGGAAAAACACACAAGTTAAGGAGGACATTCGCATCCCCAAACACACAAATATCTAATAAACTCTAGTCGAGTACCCATGGAATGCGGCAACATGTACTCGGTGACTATTTTTACTGCGAGCATATATTTTTCATTTGTATCGGTCCAGTTATGAGCAAATAACATATGGTCGTCACAAAATTAGTCATCAAGTACCTGTTGTCACATTACATGGATACTCGGCTAATCATAAATAAAATCTATAACACTTTCAATAGAATCAAACAAATTTAACAACTTATACACAAATTAAACAAAAATACACAAAGAAATTGCACAACGAATTTTTTAACATAAGAAGTTGAAAGTGAGCTACTATTTGTTACATACAAATAAAAACATGACATTACATTCCACATTTTGAATAGTGTTTTTGACAATTAAATTATTACATCGTTGAGTTTTTTTTTCTTTAAGCAGATTGTTAATTGAGACATTTTAGACCAAGTTTTTAAATAAATGTTCAAACATAAAAATTGATGTTTACATTCACGTGCTAGTGAAGGTATGCCTTTTTTTATTGTAGTTTAATTTTGTCTTTGTGTAAAGAAATCTATCTATCCGTGATAATTAGGATTGTACAAGTCTTCATACCAATCTATCTCAATAAGCAGGGATGAGCACGGTACCAGTACTGTACCGATCTCGTACCGAATTAATGGTACCCGAATTTTTTCCGAACATAAATTAATGGTATCGGTACCGTACTGAACGTGATTCGGATATCGGTACCGGTACCGGGGAAATCGAGAATTTCCCGTTTTTTTCGGAAATTTCCCGATTTGGTACCGGTCCCGTACCGAATTAGTGGTACCGATTTTTTTTCACCTTATTTCGTAGTACCGGTACCGTACCGAACGAGATTCAGGTACCGAGAATCGGTACGGTACCGGGACGGTTCCGATTCGGTTTCAGGATTCGGGACGAAATGCTCATCCCTATCAATAAGACATTTTACCATATACGGTACACTATAACTTTTTTGTTTTGATTACAGCTAACATGTTCAAGCAAACGTGATTACATAACGTATTTAATTATTATGGCATTATAGTCTTTTTTTTATTGGTTAAAAACGTTGCCAACTTAGCTTAAATAATCGGCCTAACAAACACTTTTCATAATAGTTAATTTATTTATAAACAAACACTTTTCATAAAAATCAATTTCGAATATTCGTCATAAAACTTAGCTTAAATAATCGGCCTAACAAAAACCCGTCATCGCAAATTTCGGATATTTGAATTTGTGATATAACTAGTTCTTGACAAGTCCCTTAAGTATTTAAATTTACAACAAGTTTAATTCATCATAGTTTATTTATTTATAATCAAAATACTTTTCACATAAAGTGTATTACTAGACAAGACCATTGTATACAACCATGCATATATATTATATTTATACTACAACAACATAGCAAATTAGCAACCCACAAATTAAACAACAAATATATATATATATGCAAATGGTATTCCGTATTGAGCAAATGAACTAAAATTATCCTTTGCACCAAGTAAACAATGAAGTATATGAATAGACTATTATTATGCATACAAAATGTGTGTGAGTAAAATTTTCACAAAAAGAAAAAATATATATGACGCTATATATGCAGCTAATGATGATATACAATACTACGTACGTACAATGCAATATGCAATATGCTTCTGATGGAAAAGCATACGATAGGTGTGAATTGGTAATTAACTTTGGCTAACTACATCACCAGATTAAGATTAAACATATAGCAAATCATAAATTTTAATTCACAATACTTAAATTTATTTATAAACTAACACTTTTCATAAAAGTGTATTACATCATTCCATTCGATTTAACATAGTATATAGATAATTTAATTAAGAACATAATCATCCAATGTGCTTGCTTGATCACATACTCAGACTGTACTTAACCATCCATGTGCTTGCTTGATCACATACCCAGACTTTACTTAAAGATCGCTTTCAAAGATAAAGGCGATGAGAAACACAAACAACCCAACTACGATAGGTCGTTCACCTTGAACGAACCAATTAAAAGCATCTTTCAATAGGTGCTTGCACCACGAAACAACTGCAGGCAACACAAGAAAATAAAAATGGATCCAAATGCAAACCAACACTTCGAACCTCCTAAAATTCATATTAGCTAGTAGTAGTAAACACAAAAGGTGAAAACAATAGAAGATATAGAGAATGTGAATGTCTATTTAGTCTTTTATAAGAGAGAAGGTGAATGTCTATTTAGTCTTTTATAAGAAAGAATGTGAAAATAGAGAAAATATGTGAAATAATAGAGAAAGTGAATGTCAAGTTTTTTATAGGAGGGTTTTTTGGGCCTCATATGGACAAAGGGGATTTTGGGACTCATATTATAAATTCATTACATGTTTTCTATCTGGCTCATCAAAACAAAAAACTATTCTTAATTCATGACCACCAAACATTTCCGGAAACAAACTTCTACATTACATTTCCTATAGAAAACCAAATACACCCGCTCATTCCATTTCTATAAATATATAAAATAAAAAAATACCAAAAATTATAGATATATAAAATAAAAAACTGAGCAAGTAAAGTCAGTTTTCGATGTAATCGTTTTGGTTTGATTTTCAATTCGATTCAGTTCCGATCGTTTACGCGTCTTTTTCTCTGTTTTGCCCCAAACTTAATCAAACCTAGCCAAACAAAAACCGAAAAACCATAAACATACAAAACCGAAAACCAACCCGACAAAATCCAGACCAGTTTTAAATTAACCGTTTCGCTCAATTTTTCGATTCAGTAGGGTTCAATTTTCAGTCCGTTATATCAAAACCTACTCTTTCCATTTCTATAAATATGTAAAATCAAAAACCGAAAACTATAAATATGTAAAATCAAAAACCGAACCAAGTAAAGTCAGTACGGTTTCGATCCGTTTCGATTCGCTTTTTCAATTCAGTTCAGTTCAGATCGTTTACGCTTCTTTTTCTCTGTTTCGGCCCAAACTTAATCAAACTTAGCCAAACAAAAACCGAAAAAACCATAAACATACAAAACCGAAAACCAACCCGACAAATCCAGACCAGTTTTAAATTAACCGTTTCGCTCAATTTTTCGATTCACTAGGGTTCAATTTTCAGTCCGTTATCTCAAAACCTACTCTTTCCATTTCTATAAATACGTAAAATCAAAAACCTAAAACTATAAATACGTAAAATAAAAAACCGAACCAAGTAAATCACTTCGGTTTCGATGTAACCGTTTCGGTTTGATTTTTCAATTCAATTCAGTTCAGATCGTTTACGCGTCTTTTTCTCTGTTTCGGCCAAAACTTAATCAAACCTATCCAAACAAAAACCGAAAAACCATAAACATACAAAACCGAAAACCAACTCGAAAAAGGCCAGATCTGTTTTAAATTAACCGTTTTGATTCGAGTTTTGATTCGGTTCAATTTGATTTTCCAATTCCGTTCAAGTTAGACGATTCACGCGTCGTTTCGTCCGCTTTGGCCCAAACTTAATCAAACCTAGCCAAACAAAAACCAAAAACCATAAACATACAAAACCGAAAACCAACCCGACAAAAGCCAGATCGGTTTCAAATCAACCGTCTCGCTTCACTTTTTCAATTCGATTCGGTTCAGTTTTCAGTCGAGTCCATTCAATAAAAAAGAAATTAAAAACCCACTCATTTCATTTCTATAAACCATAAACCAAAAAACAAACATCCCCCTCACTCACCGGAACCACTTCAAAACCCTATATAACCACCACAACCACCACCAAAAAAACACACACAGATGCTGTTATAAAAAATAAAAATAAAATCAAAATGAGTACAGTAGACAAGATGCTAATCAAAGGCATACGAAGCTTCGATCCTGAGAATCGTAACGTCATCACTTTCTACAAACCGTTAACTCTCATCGTCGGCGCTAACGGTGCCGGAAAAACCGTAACTAACTAACTAACTAACTAACTAACTTTTTTTTTTTTTTCATTTTTTATTTTATGAATTTAATTGTTATATAAATACCTAGGACTTAGTTAATTAACTAACTGATTGTGTGCGTGTGTGTGTGTGTGTTTTTTTTTTTTTTTTCATTTTTAAGTTTATATAAATAGTTAAATACCTAGGGCTTGGTTTATTGATTGATTAATTAACTGTGTGTGTGTTTTTGTAGACGATTATCGAGTGTTTGAAGCTCTCGTGTACCGGCGAGTTGCCGCCGAATGCGCGTTCTGGTCAGAGCTTTATTCATGATCCGAAGGTATGTGTGTGTGACACGTCAGCGTTTGTTCGGTTAGCGTTTGTTGTTGTGTTGATTGGAATTGAATATATAGGTGTGACACGTCAGCGTTTGTTTGTTTAGCGTTTGCGTTGTTTTATGCTTTATAATACACGGCAGTGTTAGTTCGGTTATCGGTTATCGTTTGTTGTTTTAGGCTTTATAATTACGGTTGTGTTATATAGGCGTGACACGTTTGTTTAGCGTTTGTTATTTTATGCTTTATAATTACAGTATGTGTGACACGTCAGTGTTAGTTAGGTTAGCGTTTGTTGTTTTAGGCTTTATAGTTACGGTTGTGTTGATTGGGATTGAATATGTACGTGTGACACGTTAGCGTTAGTTTGTCTGGTCAGAGCTTTATACATGATCCGAAGGTATATGTTTTGTGTTAATGTGTGTGACACGTCGGCGTTAGTTCGGTTAGCGTTTGTTGTTTTAGGCTTTATAGTTGCGGTTGTGTTGATTGAAATTGGATATGTAGGCGTGACACGTAGCGTTAGTTTGTCAGGTCAGAGCTTTATTCATGATCCTATGGTATACATTTTGTGTATGTGTGTGACACGGCGGCGTTAGTTCGGTTAGCGTTTGTTGTTTTAGGCTTTATAGTTACGGTTGTGTTGATTGAAATTTGATATGTATGTGTGACACGTCGGCGTTGGTTTGTTATGCGGATTTAAATTGAATATTTATGTGTGAGACATCAGCGTTTGTTTGTTATGCGGATTTAAGTTGAATATGTATGTCTGAGTGTCTGACACATCAGCGTTAGGTTGTTTAGCGTTTACACTTTATAATTACGGTACGTGTGGCACGTTAGCATTAGTTCATTTAGCGTTTGTCATTTTACACTTTACAATTACGGTTATTGAAATTGAATATGTATGTGTGCCATGTCAGCGTTAGTTTGTTTAGCGTTATGTCATTTTACACTTTATAATTACAGTTATTGACACGTCAGCATTAGTTCGTTTAGGTTTTCGTCGATTAAAAATGAATATATAGGTGTGGCACGTCAGCCTCTCATTTTACACTTTATAAATAGTTGATTACAGTTATGTTAGATTATAATTGAATATATATGTGTGACATGTCAGCATTAGTTTGTTTAGCATCTACATCATTTTACACGTTATAATTACAATATGTGTGACACGTCAGCATTAGTTCATTTAGCGTTTGTTATTTTACACTTTATAATTACAGTATGCGCGACACATCAGCATTAGTTTGTTTAGCGTTTACGTCATTTCACACTTTATAATTACAGTTATGCTGATTAAAAAATGAATATATATTGTGTGTGACACGTCAGCATTAGTTTGCTTAGCGTTTGTTATCTTACACTTTATAATTATGGCTATGTTGATTAAAATTAAATATAGAGGCGTGACACGTCAGCGTTAGTTCGTTTAGCGTTTGCATCGTTTTATGGTTTATAAGTACGTTTATTTTATATATGTGCGAGTGTGTGACACGTCAGCATTAGTTTTTACACTTTATAATTAGAGTTGTGTTGATTAAATTACAACTTACAGCGATGTTACCCCTTGTATAAAACTGCTCGTCTGCTAAACGTAGCCATAAAATAGTGACTGACACGTCAGCATTATGTTAGTTAGTTTGTTTAGAGTTTTTAAATGAAGAGTTTAGCTTTTGCATCATTTTAATGCTTTATTTATAATTATAGCTACAACTATATCACCAAATGCTTTTATACATCAGACAGCTAAAACATATAGTGATTGTGACACGTCAACATTATGTATGTGACATGTCAGCGGTGTGTTTCATAAAAGCGTTTGGTAACACATCTGTAGCTATAATCATGAAGTATAACAAGACGTAAACGCTAAACAGTGACACGTTTTATTAGCGTTTCAGATAGGAATTATATTACAAATGTAGTACACCTTTGTTACCAATCGCTTTAATATAAGAAGCGTTTAGCATCTAGATGTCATTTTACACTTTATAGTGTTTGTAAAAGGAGCGTTTAGCTTTTATGCTATTCTACATGTTATGAGCTCCCAAATGATTTTTATAAAACAAACAGCTGAGGTAAGTTTTGCTAAACATAGCCCTAAGATAGTGATTATGACATGCCGCCATTATGTTATAATGGTTTGTTTTGAGTTTGTTGTGTAAGTTGGTGACTATTAGTAGTGAGTAAGACGTAGAGTGTGACATATCAGCGTTATATCACATACAGTAGTTTATGTCAAGTTTGTTATTGTGCAGCATTAGGGACTCTGTATATGTGTATGTTTTAATTTGTATACATGTATGTTTTAATTATGGTTAGGTTTTTATTTGTGATGGTATGAAGTAGTGATCATGATTAACATTGTAGTTCTAAGAGATAGAACGATAGATATCATGAAAACATTGTGTTCCTTAACGTTGTGTTCCTTGAGGAAGTGTAAACTGTTTCCAAGATATGTCAGTGTGTATTTAGTTATGTAAGGCTGGAATGGTTATGAAAGAATTTTGAATTGTTCGGTTATGGGTATAGGTTGCAGGGGAAACGGAAACAAAGGCACAAATTAAGCTGCGTTTCAAGACAGCGGCAGGTAAAGATGTGGTGTGTATAAGATCGTTTCAGTTGACTCAGAAGGCTTCGAAGATGGAGTATAAGGCGATTGAGAGTGTGTTGCAGACTATTAATCCTCACACTGGCGAGGTACTTAAAAGGGTTCATTTAACATCAATTCTAGCTATATGCATACTTGTAGCTCTTTTGAGATTTTTATTATATTTTATTTGTCTATGATGTATGGTTCTTATTTCTTTAATCCACCTATAAACATTTTTGATTATAGCCTTACGGTCAAGTGATGGTCATAGGGATCTACTTGGGTAGACCAGTATACTTTTCCGAAAGGTTGGCGGCCTTTCTGCCGCATCAGACGCTCTTTATTGATATCAGGATTGTTTAGGAAGGCTTAAATCACGTGTTAGCGTCACGTTAATACAGACTTCTCTGCACCTATACAACTTTAATAGGATATAGTTTATAGCACTGCGATGTTTACAAGTTCCATTAGAATTAATATTGCTTGCGCTCTCCTGGATACTTGTTTTTTATTTTACATATGGGATTCTATTCCTCAACCAATTTTGGATCAGCTCAGTAGGATATGACAATTCATTCTTAGGGCATTAGATGTTGTTCGAGGCAGTATTGATGGTATATCCAGAGATATAATGATGTTTATACATTATTTTACATAGCTAAGCACTTCTAAAATCTGAATCTACCCACCTCTCAAGAAACCGGTGTGTATGTTTTGCTAATATTCTCAGAAAAAAGCCGAAATATTGCGACTCCTTAAAATAAGTGAATATGAGTAGGTCTACCACCTATGTACATGTGTATGCTAATAGCTTTATGCTCAACATAACCTTCTGTCATTCTGTAAATGCAGAAAGTTTGCCTCAGCTATCGCTGTGCTGACATGGACCGCGAAATCCCGGCTCTTATGGGTGTCTCTAAAGCTATTCTTGAAAATGTTATATTTGTGCACCAAGATGAGGCAAATTGGCCTCTGCAAGACTCTTCAACTTTGAAAAAGAAATTCGATGACATTTTTTCAGCTACAAGGTACTCCTCTGAAATATGTGTTTCCAACCTGGCTTCCTTGTTAGTCTAAAGTGTTATATTGACCATATACCTTAGTTGATCAATAGTGAATACTATTTGAAAAAACACACATGTAGACCTAATAATTAAGAAACGCGATGAGTTAGTATATGTTGCATTATTTCTACTAGTTGATGTATCTAAAAGCTTTGTTATGTACGATACCCATTCTTCAATCTCTTTATCTAGCTGTGGGTCTAGATTATAGGATTTGTTTTAGTAATAAGTTGATATCTATAATAAGCTTGTCAGATATAACTTTGACACTTTTCTTTTTATGCTTCCATGTTAGTGGACTATTTTTAGAGCTTGATTGTTTTCTTTTTCACTAAATGATTTTCTTTGAAATTGGCTTATAAAGATACACGAAGGCCTTAGAGGTTATCAAAAAGCTTCACAAGGAGCAGGCTCAGGAGATTAAACTTTCTCAAAAAGATTTGGAGAAGCTTCAACTCCTGAAAGATGCTGCATACAAGGTATTTTCTTATGCTTTCCATATTCAGAGCATGCGGTACCATCTATCTCGATGTTATATATCATATGATATTAAAGAATGTGCCAAAATACAGTAGACAGGCTATAACTAAATTCACGAAAATGTTACTGGTGCATCAGTTATGGTTTGATTAAAATACTCGGAGCATACGTACCATCTATCTTAATGTTGTATTTGCTATATATCATATGATATTAAAGAAAGGGCCAAAATACAAGTAGAGATAGGCTATAAATAAATTCACAGAAGTCTTACCGGTGCATCAGTTATGGTTTGATTGAAATAAGCCAGTTGCACCGAGAGACTAGTAGTTTGAGAAAACTATATAAGAAACTACTGTAGGATATGAGGTCTATCAGGAGCTTCAGTTATGTTTCGATTGAAAAATGAAGTGTATCAGTTCTCATGCATTTGTAGATTTTCCCTGAAATCATATAAAATACTAGAAACCTATTATCGTCGCCATATTCGTTTTCTCAAACATACTTAACTGATGCATTAATCTTAGATTATTATCGTCCCTGAAATCTCAGTTTTCTTTTGAGTTGATTTTCATTAATCTTCGATTATTTTCCTATAGCTTCGACAAAGTATCACTCAGGATCAAGAAGAATCAGAAACATTAGGTAGTAAGATACATGGCTTAGAACAAAATGTTAAAGATGTGGATACCAAGCTTCGTCAAAATGAAGCAACAATAAAGGAACTGCGGAAGCTTCAAGACCAGGTTTCCACCAAGACTGCGGAAAGAAGCACTTTGTTTCAGGAGCAAGAGAAGCGGTATCAGGGTCTGCGTGAAGAAAATGAGGGTTTGTAACTTATGTACTCACTCTGGCTAATGTGTCAATTAGAGGTTGTAATTTTGACCTATATGCCTAGAAAGTTAACACACCCTGGGTTTTTTTAATTATTTTCAACTCGTCAAACAGGAAAAGTAAAAAAAAAAAACTGATATGGGAACTGGTTAAAGTTGTAGATAGTCGCCCAACAACTGCATATACGGGTTTTTCGTTGAAGCGAAAGGAAAGTAATCGGAAAGAAGTGAATGGGAAATACACAAATTTGTGTTCCTGAGTTTTTGTAAGGAGAGAAAAAAACGAACTTTTATTAAATTTGGTTACTTTTCTTCCGTAAATGTTATTTCTAAAAATTGGATGATTCAGAGGAATGTAATTAGAGATATTTGATATATTTTTAATTTAAAAAGGCCTCAATTAACAATGTATTCTGACATATGAGCCAAGGATTGTAAACTGGTCAATTTTCTCTCTCGTTTTCTCTAACTTGAAAATAATTTTTTCCATCTTTTTCTCTTCTTTCCTGCCCAACTCAAGAACATGAAAAATAATACTGTATTGTTTTCTATTCTTTTCTCCTCTTGATAGCATTACTATCAAAACTCAGTAACACAGTGAATGCTTTAAATCTGCTTATCATCAGAAATATCAAATTATGATTTAGTTCCCATATTTAAAAAAAATAATTGTGTTGACAGTTCAGTCTGACCCGAGCTGCCAATCTTGCCACCTCTCTTCATTATTTATCAGCAGTCCCTAGCTCTCTTTTGAAAGGAGACCTTTTTGAGTTATGTTTTCTGTCTTTATGTATGTATATTTTTATTATATTCAATAGACTCTGATGAAGATTTGAGGGAATGGAACGACAAGTTCGGTGACGCGATAGCATCGCTGGAAGATAAACTCCGGAAGTTGAAGAGGGATATTGAGGACATAGAGACAAAAGGTTCTCTCTCTCAGAAACAAATTGAGGATTGCATTGCGAAAGTCAGCAAGCTTCAAACTGAAGCTGAGGTATATTCTTACTTCTTATTCTACATTGATATTGATCCTCCCTATTATCTTTGGCTAATTTTACTAATAGGACTCTTTTGGCATCAGAGACATATGTCCTTGAAGATGGAGAGAGACGGTCAAATTAAAAAGCTTTACGAGGAACACAACCTGGGGTCTCTTTCTAAAGCTCCTTTTAGCAATGAAGTTGCTTCAAATTATATAATCCGTATAAAGTCAAGATTGAAAGATCTTTGTGATGACCTAGAAGAGAAAAAGGTGATTTGATTGTATTTCTTTATTTATAATAACTTTTGAGCTGATAAGTAGAAGGGTGGCTATTTAAGGTGATTCTAGCCCATGGTCGCAAAAAGTGCTAGGCACTAGTCGGGTGGTCGACCACCGCCTATCTAGTAATCGGCTGAGATGGAGCGTAGGCTGATTAGACTTTTTTATATATGAAGTTTTAAATTATACATATATTGAAGTTTTAAATATATAATTATAAATTTAATCAAAAATAACTAAGCTGGTCTAATAAAAGATTGCATGTTCGACTTAAAATGTAAATTAGGGCTTTTATCAAGTTAAATTAGGTTTTTTAAGCAAGATCCGACCAATTAAAAAAAACCCCTAATTTTAAGTTAAAAATGGTGTTTGTTTTATGCTACATTAAGGGTGTGTTTGGTGAAACTAGCAGTAGCAGTTAGCAGTAGCAGTTAATTTAAAAAAGTGTTTGGTAGATTAGCAGTAACTGTAATTTGAATGTCTAAAAAGACATAAATAAACATACATATATAAATAGAAAACTCTTTTTAAATTTAATGTGTTATATTAATGAGGATATTTATGTAATTTACTATGTTTATGCTCTTTCTCTTTAACTAATTATGCTCTTCTAAAAATGCTCATTGAAAGAGCATATGAGAAATTAGCATTTTCATGATAAATGCTAATGCTAATGCTAATGGTTTTAACCAAACAAGATTTTTTATCAATAATGCTAAATGCTAATGCTAATCTATACTTCTATCTATACTACCTATAAAGGGTGCATATACACATCCTAACTCCGAACCTAATTCCAAACCAAAAATTAAGATAAACATATTAATAACTTGACCATTAGATCATTTTTAATCCAAACCTAACTTCAAATCTTGACCATCCATTTCTTTGTAACAAACTTTTGTAACAACTTCTTAACAACTTATTTAAAACTTATTTTTATTTTTAAATTGAAATATCTTTTAACTCATTTATTTTTTTCATAATCTAATTTCACCATATTTTTTAAAATTTTGTTCTCTTTAATTCAACATCCATTTTGATATATTTACAAATTTTTTATTTATTTTTTCATTTTTAGTGATTTTATTTATTTTAATTCAACTTTTGTACATTTTAACGTTAATTCAATTGCTAAAAGTTCGTCATTTATTACCCGTCGCTGCATTGCGCGGGTACCATGCTAGTATCTTATATAAAGGGTGCATATACACATCCTAACTCCAAACCTAACTCCAAACCAAAAGTTAAGATAAACATATTAACAACTTAACCATTAGATCATTTTTAATCCAAACCTAACTTCAAATCTTGACCATCCATTTCTTTTATAACAAACTTTTGTAACAAATTTTTAACAACTTACTAAAAAACTATTTGTTATTTTTAAATTGAAATATCTTTTAACTCATTTATTTTTTTCTCAATCTAATTTCACCATATTTTCTAAAATTTTGTTCTCTTTAATTTAACATCCATTTTGATATATTTACAAATTTTTTGTTTTTTTCATTTTTAGTGATTTTATTTATTTTAATTCAACTTTTTTACATTTTAACGTTAAATCGATTGCTAAAAAAGTTACATTATCCGTCGCTGCATTGCGCGGGTACGATGCTAGTAGTAAAAAATGCTCTTATAAAAGCTGTTACCAAACACAGCCTAAGATGCATGAACTAAACATCTCTGAGCCCAAGGTTCTTGGGGTACTTAACTGCCTTTATATTAAAATCAATTTCTTTTCAGAAAGCTAGGAATGAAGAGCTTAAGGTGGCATGGAATCTCTACAGTGATTCAAATAATAAGTGTAAAAATGTTGAGGCTCAAAAGCAAGCCAAATCAGAGATAAAGGTTAGTGTCGCAAGATGAATTCCATAGGTGCTGTTTTTTCCACTTACATCAGATTGTCCTAATTTGTAGTTTAATGCAGGATGGTATAATGACACGGAAGGGAGAAAAAGAAAGTAAGCGTGATGATTTGGAGAGTGAAATTGCTAATGTCAACATGCATCAGATTGATCAACAAGAAAAGCATCTGGTAATTGTCCTCATGTCTTAATGTGGGTCTGATATTATTAGCAGCTCTAAATCAGGTGGTCTGTTTTCTTGCTTGCTTCAAAAGTAAAGAACAAAATATTGCAACGTATGCACACTTGATGGTTTCTGCTGGCTTTAGTGGCAAATCTCAGTATGAAGTGGCAGTCTTGACCCATTTAAATTAATTGGTCAATCTGAATTGTATCTTTCCCTCGTCAAATGGGTAAAGTTTAAAGTTCTGTTAAAAGGCGAATTAGTAAAACAGTGTGAAAGTTGTCCGAAGACTACTCAAATGCCTATGACATCCCTAGTCATTTTTGTTAAAGATTTATTATTGATTTGCAATAGTGATTTATTTTGTAATTATAAGCAACCCAATCACTTATTTGTGAAAAAAAGGAAAAATGGGTAAAAATGGTTCCAAAGTAACTCTCCCCGCCCCACCCTATTTGACCAGTTACCCTATCGTGCGAGTTGCCCATTTCGCTACCTCTACCTGTTCCCACTTTTCTACCGTATTTGGCTTGATGGGAATCTAATCTATTTGGATTTGCTAGCGTATGGAGGTTGAAAGATTGAATAAGCAGATTGAAGAAGGAGAATATGATCCTAAGATAGAGGAAAAGTCAACAGAGGTTGATTATCTTGCTAGGAAAATGAAAAATCTTAGTCGCGAGAGAGACCACATGGCTGAAGATGCTACTGAGAGAACTAAACTATCTTTGAAGAAAGAGGAGCTGGAAAGCCTCAAGAGAAAACACAAAAAAATGCAAGTTGAACTCTCTACTTGATTAATACTGACTTACTTCTTGCAGTTGTGTGTACGTTGACTTTTTCAAGTTTCTTTTGCATTTTAGAATAGATGAACACAAGGACAAAATTCGAGGAGTCTTGAAAGGGAGGCTGCCTCTGGACAAAGATTTGAACAAAGAAGTCTCTCAAGCTCAAAGGTTATGTCTTACACATGTTCAATTCTCTAATCATCATATACAAGCATAGTAGTGATCCGGTGATTTTGTGTTAGTTTTAGAACTTCGAAATATCTTGAAAAATATATGTATTTTTTTGTTGATAAAAATATTCCAAAGAAAGTCGAGGGTCGAACTGAGAAAATGTTAAATCATATATCAAATAGTGATGTTATTACCATATGTAATCAAGGGCATATGAGATTGTCATCACTCTTTTTTAAGGGATTAAAAAGTTGTTGCAACTTATTATAAAGAGTAATAGAGTATAGATAAAGATACACAACAACTATTAATGCATGTTTGTATGTGTATATGTATTTATTTTCCTTGGCGAGTCATTTGCCAACTTGGACATACCCACCCTGTCTGTTGTTATATTTCCTCTTCTTTCTGTAGCCACACTTTGTAGATTTTTACGTAGTGTAGTTACTTATGAGATTATTTAGGGATTTCCTTTTATATGAGTACCTGAATATTTGAATATATCATATGAATTGTTGTTGCTTATTATAAAAATATTATATATTATATGTTCGATGTTCTTGTGTAGGTCATGCTTTAACTTTGGGCCCCATTGTTGATTAGCTGTTTGGTTAGGTCCTATCTTCTTGTGCTCAGATTGTATCCTGATGATCCTCTTTTAGTGCAGGGCACTTACATTGGAGTATGAAGATTTGAACTTAAAGTCCCGTGAAGCTGAAAAAGATGTCAATGCAATGCAACTGAAAATACAAGAAGTTAATAATAACTTGGGCAAACTTAACAAGGATAAAGACTGTAAGCTTTGTTATACCTTAAGGATACTTATATTGAAGGAAAATGATACTTGATAACTTGTTTTGCTTTTAGAACTCTGTTCTTTTGGACCACGTATAGATATATTGAAACCACTAGTTAAATATACCTATTAGATACCTTAATATATTTATAGAAACCCGGTGTTGCTGATTATTTCTTGTTCTAGTATTTGTGATACTTTTTTCTTCAAGCTAGTAAAGTAGTAATCTTGTTTCCAAATATATCTCAGCTAGGAAGAGAGTGATCGAGTCAAAGCTTCAAAACATGGATCGGCAATCTGCCAATGTTGAATTCTATATCAGAATCCTGGACACGGTTAAAGAAAAAAGGGATGTCCACAAAAGGTTCTCTTATTTCACCCTAGCTAATTTTATTTGATACATCGTTGGGCAATGAGTAAAAATGGGCTGGTCAGATGAACCTGTCAATACCTTTATCCATTTTTTATAATGCTACATGGATTATTGATGTTTTACATATAGTTACAAGAACTAAATGCAGTACTATTAGTTTATTTTAATTACTCAATTTAGAAGGTTGAAAATACTTAACCCGTTAGAGTTAAAATATTATATGAACCTAATCCATTGCAAGTAAATTGGTTAAATTTGTCACCTTTAAGTACTGAAATACCTTTCTCCCATACCTAAAATGGTGCTAATTGAATCTACTTGTAACATTGGCAGCAAGTACAACATTGCTGATGGTATGCGACAGATGTTTGATCCTTTTGAAAGAGTAGCTCGTGCACATCATATATGTCCCTGTTGTGAGCGCCCTTTCTCTGCTGAAGAAGAAGATGACTTTGTTAAAAAGGTTGAATTTATATCCTAGTGTCAAATCAGTTAAATTTAGGGTTTCATTTATGTTGTCATTAACCAGATTGCCTATATATTTGGATATTCCTTTCAGCAAAGAGTCAAAGCTGCTAGTTCTGCTGAACGTATGAAATCGTTGGCAGTGGAATCTTCAGAAGCAGAATCCCACTTCCAACAATTGGAAAAGCTTCATTTAATGTACGAAGAATACAACAAAATTTGCAAAGAATCAATTCCTCAAGCAGAGAAGTATTTGATTGAGTTGAAGGCAGAGTTGGAAGAAAAAACTCAAGCCCTTGATGATGTAATTTTGTCCTTTCAGTCCTTATCTATAAAAGCTGTTAAATTTTTATTGACACGGCGAGACACTACCTTGATAACAAAATATTATGCGGAGTAAAAACAAAATTATGCTCTTTCATTTTGAACTTAGTACTTCAATCTGAAGTTTGTTTATAAATGCCTCCATCACATAAATGCATGTTATCTATTGTTTATTCTCTTTTTTATGCAGGTGCTTGGTGTTTTAGCTCAAATAAGTTCCGAGAAGAAGTCAGTTGACTCCTTGATGCAAGCTGTAGAGACATGTGATAGACTCTATGGTGAGATACAAACGCTGCAGCAAGTAGTTCGTGATTTGGAGGAAAGATTGGGTTTCTCTGGGACAGGTGCCAAGTCTATGGATGAAATGAAGCGTGAACTTCGTACTGCAGAAGACGCAAGGTATGAATCTATACTAAATGTCTTGATGTATTCTGTATTTATAGTTTATATATGAATCTTTTCATGCTTTTGGTCTTATGGTTTTTAACTATTTAATTTAGGGAAAACTTGGAAAGCGAGTTAAAAAAATTAAGAGAGGAAAGAAGGGAATTGGAACAGGAGAGGCAAAGGATTACTGTAAGATGGCACTTAGAACGGGACCACAAGCTTAGAGTGCAGAATGATATCAATAATCTTAAGAATATAGAAGCTGAGCTAGATCAATTGGATGAGGATACGAATAAACTTGAAATTGAGATCAAGGTAACACTTTGTCCATCATTTATGAATGATTAATGCGTTATATGATTACAAACTAATATTGTTGCGATTTCGACACAATTACTAGCAATGGAGAAGTTTGTAGGCAGTATGCTTGCGAGTAGACATTGGGCGACTTTTCTCCTGTGCTTATTTATAGCTATCTGTTTTATAAATAGCATGGTACCCGCGCAATGCGGCGGGGCGGCGGGTACCTGGTGAGGATTTTTGAGGTGGCAAATGTTACTACTCTTGCCCGTTAAATTTGTATTCAAAGATTGAAGTTGTAAAAAATATAAAGCAAAATAAAATAAAGCGTCAAAAATGAGAAAAACTAAAAATTAATTAAATTATATCAAAATGGATATTGAATCAAAGAGCATAAAATTTTAGAAAATATGGTAAAATTAGTTTATGAAAAAAATAATTAGATAAGAAGATATTTCAATTTTAAAGATAGATATGGCTTTTTAATAGTTTGTTTAGGGGTGTTCACGGGTCGGTTCGGTTAGATGGATGATTTTAACTATCAACGACTGGGCGGGTAATTAATTTTACTACCCGAAACCGAACCGCACTAGGCGGGTAACCGGATATGCGGGTACCCGAAGTGAACGGTTACCCCCGGTTCGGTTCGCGGTTAAATTCAATTAAACATAAAAAATGGTTAACCGCGGTTAAAAATTAATTAATGTAATATTTAAAAAGTTTTTAGCTCCTAATATAAGCTTATGTAATAATTTGTGTGTAAAATTTAATTAATGTAATCGTAATATATAAACGAAATAACTTTTATACGATTAAAAAAAGTAATATAACTGAATTTAATCGTATAAAAGTTATTTCGTTTATATATTACGATTACATTAATTAATTTTTACACACAAATTATTACATAAGCTTATATTAGGAGCTAAAAACTTTTCTAAGAATAAAAGTGGTGCAATAAAATGGTTAATACTTAAACGATTATTTGAATATTTAGCTAAAAAAAACATGCATAATATGCACGGTTCGGTTCGGTTAACCGCGGATTTCTAAAAGTAAAAACCGAAACCGACCCATGATGAGCGGGGTTTCTTCGGTTTCGGTTTCTTCGGTTTCGGGTTTTTCCGGTTTCGGATTGAGCGGTTTGGCTCGGTTTGTCGGTTTCTCGGTTTTTTTTAACACCCCAAGTTTGTTACAAAAAGAGATGGATGGTCAATTAAAAAATGAATGTTTCCATAAAAATCAATTTTAATTGTCTTAATTTTTAGACTTTCTAAAAATAGAAATGCCCCAAATGCTTTATATATATGTTTTATAAATTGTTAGTAAATGTGTCGAAGTTGCGTAACTGTATAATAGTTGTTGATCAAAGTTTTCCTTTTCAATTGTGGTTAATTTTGAAATACAGATCAAATATAAAAGTTTATCATTGTCTTTTTGTGGTTGTTTTTTCAGCATTTGGCAGAGGCTATTGGCCCTTTAGCTAAACAGGCCGAGAAGCATAAAAGTGCTCATGACAAAATGAAAACTAAATTCGAGAATGAACACGAGGAACAAGCTGAATTGATACGAAAGTTTAATCAGGGTGTTGATATACTGGATTCACTCATCTCTAAGATTGAAAGGCAAGTTCTAGATCTCAAATTAAGGGTTAAGTTGTCATGTCCTATTATTGTCTCCACTGATCCTTTTCTTCCTACCAGGTATGAAAAAGAGAATTATCCACAGAAACTGAAAGACATGGAAGAAGAACATGCTTTAGAAAAATCTAAGCTTCAGAGTTACAATCTGAAGAAACAACAACTCGCAGATGAAGAGATTAAAACTTCAAAGTTGGTCAGTGATCAAGAAATATTAAAACGCGATATTGAGGATAATTTGGAGTATCGGGAGACAAAAGCAAAAGTAAACGAGTGCACTCTGGTCATTGAATCCTTGGAAGAAAGAATGCTGGCAATGGGTGGCGTTTCTGCCAATGAAGCTGTTCGTGAGAAACTTGGTAAAGAAAGAGAGAGACTTCTTTCTGAGGTATGATTGAAGGGGCATACTCTGCGAGTCAGGCAGGTTGGGTAATGGGTCGAAATGGGAGGGTCAGGCTGGGTTGACCCGAAACACCTTTATAAATGTTCTATAAATAACTCGTGTGTGAAACATGATTTCAAAATGCTCTAATATTTGTAACAAAATGATTTAAGAGGTTTTATACTTTTATGCATTTTACTTTGGGTGATTTTCAACCCATCCGACCTGTCTCTTATCAAGTTATTTTTCAAGTTTACGTTTGACTTGTTAGACATAGAACGTAATCCAACTCAACCCAATTTAAGTAAATAGATTGAAATTGTCACTTCCAGGTGACATCTCATTAGTGCCAAGTTGATCATATGTTTGATTATCTGAATATGTAAATGAAGAAACATCTTACTTTATTTTACAGCTAAACAAGTACCATGGCACTGTGGCTGTATATCAGAAAGCTATATCCAAGAATAAAGTTGATCTTAAAAATCCTGAATACAAGGACATTGACAAACGGCATTTCGACCAACTACTCAAGTTAAAGGTAATACTTATTGGGTTTTAAGTTGTATGTATGAAATTCTTTTCATACTTCTTACCCTGCTTCTAACGCGACCCTTCTTTCTACAGACGACTGAGATGGCTAACAAGGATCTGAATAAATATTACACTGCACTTGACAAGTGAGTTTTTATTAGCTTTCATGGTGTGTGCTTGTTGTGTTGGAGTACAGGGGTTGCAATTTAGGCAGGTGTGTGGGTTAGGAACTGGCTCAGTTTAAAAAGGTCATTTCTATTCTAGTGGATATCTAAACAAGCGAGTTGGGTTGACTGAACATCTAGCAATTTGTTGTATGTTATTTTTTTAAAAAAGTTATAAAATGATTAATGCTTTAGACTGGTTTGGGATAGGATGTTTTATAATTGTGAACAGACTTTGGGTAACTTCCATGCGTTTGACCAGTTTCTCTGTGTTTGAAAACTTTTGGTTGACCTGTTTAAGATTTTTTATTTATTTTTTATTTTTTATAAAATGATTAATGCTTTAGACTGGTTTGGGATAGGATGTTTTATAATTGTGAACAGACTTTGGGTAACTACATGCGTTGACCTGTTTAAGATAATAGACAACCCAAACCTCCATTTAAGTAAACGGATTGTCTCCTGCACATGTGAAAGAAAAGTACTTCAACTTATGCATCATTTGATACTCTTAAGGCCGGAGTTATGATGTACCACCGTGTATATGAT
Source organism: Glebionis coronaria (assembly GCA_025667525.1). Taxonomy (NCBI): domain Eukaryota; kingdom Viridiplantae; phylum Streptophyta; class Magnoliopsida; order Asterales; family Asteraceae; genus Glebionis; species Glebionis coronaria. Next base: position 17,788,056 of record CM046877.1, on the reverse strand, counting down.
TATTACTGTTAACTGCAAAAGGTTCTTCCCTAATGTTCTGCTTTCCTATAGGGCACTCATGCGCTTCCACTCGATGAAAATGGAAGAAATAAATAAAATTATACGAGAATTGTGGCAGCAAACTTACAGAGGTCAGGATATAGATTATATTAGTATTCATTCAGATGCCGAAGGTGGTGCTACACGGTCTTACAGCTACAAGGTAGGAAAATCATTAATTTGGTGACCTTTTTAAAGTTTGATATAGATTGTAGTTAATTATTGCTGATTGTAACTTTAGGTCGTTATGCAAACGGGTGATGCGGAGCTGGAAATGCGAGGAAGGTGCAGTGCAGGGCAAAAGGTCAGTGACATCTCTATCAGTAGATTGGATAATCCATTTTTGCAGTTTCTGTGATTTACAAGTTTTGTTTCGGATTAGATAAGGATTAGATAAGTAGGGTAAAGCTACTGCAAAAATTGTGAACAAAAATGTTGAAAATTCATCCATTTTTTGTGTAAACGTTCAAAATTGTGAACTAAAACATTGGATTGTCATTCGGGATGGGCTGTCAGGTGCTTGCTTCACTTATCATACGATTGGCATTAGCCGAAACCTTTTGTCTCAACTGTGGAATACTTGCACTTGATGAACCAACCACCAACCTAGATGTTCCAAATGCTGAAAGCCTTGCTGCGGCTCTCTTAAGGTACGGTTGTTTCATGTCTTACCTTCGTGTGAAATCTACATGAATGCGTTGCGTTGACTTCATTGGTTGACTTTTTTTGGTTTGCCAGGATAATGGAGGATAGGAAAGGACAGGAAAACTTCCAACTGATAGTAATCACTCACGATGAGCGATTTGCTCAACTTATTGGTCAACGTCAGCATGCAGAAAAATATTATCGGGTTGCAAAAGATGACCAGTAAGCCTAAATTTATTAACTTATATTCTACTATATAAAAATTTCATTTATGGAATTTTCACATAATTTGTCATCTTTTCAGCCAGCATAGCATCATTGAAGCTCAAGAGATCTTTGATTAAAACTGCAAGACGTTGCAACAACGAGTTACAACTTAGCATCAACATCCATATGTATATTTAGGTTCACCCCGTTGTGTTGACTCGGTGTACAAGAATACAATCGGTGAGTATTCTCTGTGCTTGATTTATGTAAACTGGATTTTCGGCATCTGGTTAGTTTTTTGAAAATGATTTATGCCAGATTGAACACGAATGTGCATTTGGGTTGCCTTTTGTTAGGTTTAATGAAGTTTAATGTGGGACTGTTCAGTTTTTAGGCGTCCTTTTATCTTGACCCAATCATTTCAACATCATCAATGTAACCACTGTGTCTAACTCTAATCATCAACCCATGTTTACGCAGAATATGTTGCAAACTGAAAACATCTAATAGAATGTTCGAATATGAAAGTGTTGATTTCTATAATTAAGAAATGATCGTGAGACTTAAACTTATGTTGAGACTTTCTTTACAGTTATAAGTTTAGTTCAATCACATGATCAGACTTAAGTTTAGTCCCAATCATTTCTTATTTGGAATTTGTAGCGCATAAACCGTATAACTATAGTTTGTTTTTTTAGTTATATATTTTTAACGTTATCAGATGCTCTTTAATTTAGGTGAAATTAATCAAGACCAAACCAAGGGCCCAAAAGTTTTTCATCCATCGAAATCGAATGACCGAGGAATATCAGATCTTATCATGTTAGGTGCCCTTTTATCTGAAGAATAAATAACTAGATGGCATGCTATTTAGATTTTATGAAATGCACCTTTTTTTCATGCTCCTATACAGCCGGAGTTATCGTCATTCGTTAAGAAAGCTAGATGCTAAAACAGTTGTGGTATATGTGATTTATCTCATGCATTTTATGCTGATAAATGTTTTGGGTTGGCAAGCAATTTTTTTAACGGCTAGTTTGTAGTTAGTGATTCGAGCTTGCAGTGACATTCAATTGGGCAGTATGCAAGCCTCGAACCTTCCGCCTTAGGATAAACCCCACTCTTTCTATTTTATTCCGCCCATGAAGGTAGACGGTGAGACTTGAACCCAAGAGTCCAAGACCTCTCCAAAGATAACTCCCCAAGGGTACTTGGTGGCCAACTGTGCTAACACAGTTGGCTGGGTTGTCTAGCAAATTAACCATAGTAGTAAAAAACATGACCACCATATCTAAAAACCTGACATCTTTATTGCATGTCAATCATCTTAAACCCAATGAGGAAATTGGTAATTTGTGAATTTGTACATGTGCCTGTCAATCACTACCCACCATTCAACATTTTTTTTTTTCCATTCACCATGTGCATAGCATAGCCCCACCATTATCATCTCTTATCTCTCTCTAATAATGTCATCCATGTGGTGGTGGAGGTGGGATGGCTTGTGGTGGTGGGGACTGATGGTATGGGATCCCTGTCTCTACCCCCTTTTCGCAACTTGACAAAACATACTTTGGACTCGTATCTAATGATCCATGTCTTTTGGATTTGTTCTCTCTTTTATCTTTCAAGTGAATGAATCATCATGTACTTCTATTTGTCATTGGCCAACCAAATTGACGTTGTGGAGGACATTATGTATGTTGAAAACGGAATGAAATTACTAGTTTAGGTTGCGATATGGCGATAATCTCATTCTTTGTTCTGTTGGTCCCGGCAACAAGCTTTCTTCCATTGTACTGCAGTTATTACTTTCTTTGGAAACTCCCTAGTCTCGTTTGCTAAAATTAAGTGTTTGTTCTTACTATACGCGCTTGAACCAAACACTAAATCGCACATGATAAATTAGAAGCTAACTGGGTCGAAAACTAGTACTTGAAGACCAATGGTGTTAAGAAATAAGTATGGCTTGTCACTATACATTTGTGTACCTTAAATCATTTTAAACATGACCTAGAGTGACTTTAATCAGTGATTATAAGTGATTTAGGTTTTTGTTTCACAGCTGTCAATAACATCCTTAAAAATGGAGCTTCGGTACTGAAGTAACTTGTCATTAGGATCAGTATTCTCTCTAATTGTAGTGTTTGGTTTGATTTAGGCCACCTTATTGCTTTTTATGGTCTTCGAGTTGAGACTATATAATACCGGTATACGCATATACGTTCTCATACATCATACGATACTACGGTAGAATAAAGGCACTCATACAAATGGGACGGGGGACCATTTTTCGATTGATTTGATCGAATTAAAGTTATAAGACCCCCCACATATCACTAGCAAGATTCTTATCGTTAGATCATGTACTCAATATCAGTTTCGTTTACTATTCCGTGGTAGTATGTTAAAACTTTATTGACTATCATCATCACTAAAACGTGAGACGTCTGAAGTTCAAATCATTTTAACGCCAAAATAACTTAAGTTTACCGCGAGTATCTGTAGCGGTAAACTTAAGTTTTAGGTTCGTTTGGTAGGACAAAATAAAATATCAAATGAATGAAATAAATGATGTAATGGAATGAGTAGGGTAATGTAATAATGATTCATTACAGTTAATGAATGATTTTGGTGTAATGAGCCATTGAATCATTACATTCTATAAATGTAAACAAATAACATTTGTTCATTACGTCGTAATTGTTTTTTTTTCATTCATACGTTGATTAAAGTATACCAAACATTACGTTATAAATCTGTCGACCAAAATGTTTCTCAAACCACAACCAGCATGAAAAAGTAAAAGAAAAGTGTCATTCGGTTTTTGTATTGGTGAAGATAGTTAAGTGAAAGTTAGTTAAAGAAGAGCAAATTCACCGAAACTAATTTATTACGTAGTACTTAGGACTACTTTTTTACTTGTACTATATACACTTTTTGGCACTTTTATGTCCCTTGAAATAAATTCGAACATCCCACCGCTGAGCAATGCAAAGAATTTATTTGAATGTTACAACTCAAAAGTACTTTTTTAATTTCTTTTTTAAACTTAACTTAGACATGTCGATATATAAAATTGGGATATTTTCACAAATGACTTCACAAAAGAGTTTGTGACAAATGCTTTTTAATTTTAAATTTTACGTAAATACCTCGAGTCAATCGAGGCAATCTTGCATCATATGTTGACACGTGTCTGTAATAAGTACAGGTTGCCATGGTTTGACTCGGGTTGACTCGGTTCTTTTGGTTGCCTCAAAACACATGTCAAACTATAAAGCCAAATTGTCTCGAATACCTCAGTTGTCTCGAGTTATTTACAAAAAATTTAAAGTTAAGGAGCATTTAACACAAACACCCTTTGAGAAAAGGGCATTTTGCGAAATTTCCCGATAAAATTACTACTTCTGTATTGTCAAAAGTTGATGGATCTGTCAATCTAAGTAACGAAACAATGACAAAGATGTTGTTTACTGTGTCGGTCGAACACAAGACTAAAAACTGATTACCGACGTAGTCGAATCACTAATTACGCGGTTGCATTTATTGTTAGGGAGCTTTCATACGTTCTTTTTCTTCATGTCTCTTTCATTTCTTGTTGACAAGTCTTTTTCTGTTCTACGTTTGGTTTGTGCTTGTAGAACCAATAATAACACTTGAAAATGATACAAACCATAATCATTTGTATCAAAAAGCTAGGCGATCGAGTAAAGGGCTGAGCTTCAGTCCGGGATCGGACTGGATCGGCTAAGATCGAGGACCGAAATGATCTGAAACCCTGGATCAAGACCGGACCGAAATAGTCTGGTCCGGTCCGTGTTGATCCGGTCCGGTCTTATTAAACATAATCGAAGGATTTTGTTAAGATCGAACCGGATCGGATCGACCGAACGGAGGACCGAATTGGTCCAAAACCCCGAACCAAAATTATTCGCTCCAATTCGAGCCGATCTGGTCCGGTTTTCCAATCCGAATCGGTTTTGGATCTGTCGTGCTCAGCCCTAATCGAGTACGTAAGGTAAAATGTGGTACCGATTCAACGTTTACGATATATATATATATATATATATATATATATATATATATATATATATGTATATATATATATATATATATATATATATGCGCCCTATATTACAACCAACTTGCAAAGCTTTTGCAATGATGCACTATGATTAAAACGAGTGTTGCAAAATAATGTCGTCTATCACGCGTCACAAGACTATTGATTTTGCTGATTAATATAACAGGGTCAAACAAATATGTCGTGGTCAACGACGATCAAAGGTGATTAAAGATGCTGAAAACATGTTAATTTTACCTAAAACGTATCATAATCTTGTTTTGATAATTTATAGTATCTATTTAAATCTATTACAACTTTTTTTAGTCTTACCAATAATATTAAAAATTTGTCAAAAATACGCAAAACTTGTCGAAAATATCCAAATTTAGCCAAAAATATCAATCTGATTAATGTCACTTTGACTGAATACATGATATAAAATGATCGGCCATCCAACTAACGATTTACGATTCATATATCAGAAAAAGTTATCCCAATAAACCTAACCCACAAGCTGAGCTCTTATTTTCCACCTAATACATAACTATAATGAAAAATTACTCCTATATAATTAAGAAAATATAAGTGTGTTCTTTGTTTGGTTCGAATAATTTGCAAGATCCTAAAGCATCGTTGTAAATTCCAATTTTCTTGAAGTAATGAAATTGTACACATTCTGTGTACGTCAATTTTGTAGGTCCAAAGAATAATAATGTCTAATAAAAATATTTCATTCATTCACTTACATTATTGAGATATCGTAATGTATACTAAAACTCGTCCTCTTATTTAAATAAAGAGTTTAAGGTTCGACCTCACAATTAACCTCTTAACTAGTATGGTGAGCTGAATTCGTGTATCTTTTAAACATTTTGACTTTGGCCTTACGTTTTCATACGAAATCTTAGTAAAAGACAATGTGACATCCCAACTAGGAACCTTCTGGTTTCGTTCTGTCTTAGACACATTAGAGGTAAGGGAGTAGCCCCAACTCCTTATCAGTATAATATCGTATCGAACCTCTGCTCGTGACATGTACTACACCTTCATCACTAAAGTATTTTAACAAAACCAATAGGAATAAACTAGGAACCTTCTCATTCATATACACATTTCAAGTAGGACTCGATTTTCAGAATTTAGCTCATGAAAACATGGTGCTCTAATTGATGCAGGGCATGTTCGCTCCGGCTCCTCGGACTTAGTCGTCGGTTCTTCGGTAAACATGTGAAGTCAAGTGTTCACTAGTTCTAATAGATTGAAGGGTGAAAAGCGACAATTCATAATTGTCGTAGTCTATCTTTTTTATATTATGTTTTTCAATTTGTTTCCTTGTTTCTACTTGATTCTTGTCTTTCTCTCAAAGACAATATCATGCTATAAATGTACCTGTTAGTTTTAGGTTTAAACAGATTATGAGTTAAGAAAATAAGAGTGCGTTCTCTTGAAGTCCCGGTTGGGCACCCTTTTGAGGGTTCATGGAATTCCTTGTTCATTGTTATTGTGTGGTTTCTAGCATTCACAATGGTCCCGCCATCACTAATAATGTGTTGTTACACAAGTTAAAAAAAAAAAGTCAATCTAAGTTCAAAAGGGCGTGTGAATAAACGAATTAAATCTGCAAATTGGCTTTTAGAACGAAAAAATAGTTTAGATTCATCAAAATTTAATAAATGATATTAAAATAAAAAAATAAAAAAGAGAATTCAGATCTAGAAGAGAATGGATCCTATGTTGTAAAGAGTCAATTATTGAATAAAATATAAATGTCAATTTCAATTAAAACTATATGCAACTTGTTGAGTCAAATAAATTGTGAGATTTAAAAATGAAGGTGTAGAAAAGTAATTCACATGCCATAATATATTCTAAGCACCCCACAATCATATATAGCTGGCATTTGAAGTGTGAAGGGAACACAATCAATACAATTCTTATTTTTTATAACTATTTTCAACTCTAATATTTTAGTATTAGATTAGATTTTTTTTTAAACTTAATATATAAAATATATACTTCTTCTTTTTTTTAAAAAATAGATCATTTTACTATTTATGTTTATTCTAAAAAATGTCTAATTTTTATTTTTATATCATAATTATTATAATCAGTTTTTTTTACTTTGTTTTTATAATTAAAATACGTATTAATTATTATGGAGTAACTTCTAATTTTAAATTAACCGTATAAAAATGATTTTTATTAATCAAAACTATCATTAGTTATATGTATCACAATTTATATTCTTTAGAAGACAAGAGAATATTGTTTAAAGATATGCTAACAAAAACATTGTAAATGATATTAAAGCATATTTGAATTAAAAAGCATTTTCAAAAATATAAACTCACTTACCTTAATTATATATGTCAAAACAAAGTATTTATAAAAACTAGACTTATATACGCGTATAGTTACAAAAATTGCCTAGCGGTAATTGTTTACTGGTAAATAGTTAATTGATTCGGTGATCGAACCGATAACTCGAAAACTTGACTCGGTTGAACCGATGGTCGAATTAGTGACCCGGTGACTCGAATGAGTTTACTGGTGGTCGAATTTGTGCACCAGTAACTCGATCGGATTAACCTAATGATCAATCCCGTGATTCGATAACTTGACCGTATTAATTTGACATCGATCTCGTTGTCCAATAACTTGATCAAGTTAACCCGATAATCAAACATATAACTTAATAACGCAACCGAGTTGACCAATAACACATAAAAATTCACTATATATCATAGACGAAATGTATGTCTTTCTTGATAGAACTTTTATAAATCGTGTACTTTTTATCTAGAAATAATAATTTTTAGAAAAAAGATATTTTTTTTAACGATGATTATTAATAGAAAACTAGCAAGATGCTAAAATTACAAAAAAATAAGGTATGAGTTCTTAAGCCAGTCGATCCAAGTGAACGACGTTTTGCTTCTAAATTTACACAAAGTAAAAGAATATGACACTATGTAATCGAAAAGAGCACCCTTCGTGGAACCTTTGTTGTCAAATAAGGTCTTGTTTCAGAAGTTCCAAATCCCCCACCGCATAACATAAAACGGCCTTCTATCACCATCTTGAGGTTTGCTGAGAAACGAATCGATGAAAGCCAGATCAACCATTCAGCATAAGACGAAACGCCTACATAAGCCACATTCCACCAACGAGCGATTTTCCTGTAAAGCTGGTATGCCAAACTACAACTGAAAAAAAGATGAGTGACAGTTTCAACTCCGCTGCTGCATAAAGGACACGAGATGGAACCAATGTCGATTCCATTGCGAGACAAATTAAATCTGGAGGGTAATGCGTCCATCTTGACTTTCCAGGCGAGAATGTTAACTTTGATCGAGATGTACCTTACCCATCGAGTTCTGGATAAGGTGTTTGATGCCTGCTGATTATCTATGATTGTCCTTAGCGAAGCTATAGTGTATACCCCTTCCTTGCCAAATGACCACACAAATCTATCTTTCCGATGGGACAAAATAATGTTACCAGCGAGATTAGAGATAGCTAGGAACTGCTCTCTTTCCACCCCTCCCCATGCACACCGACGAAACGTAAGATCTAACGAAGAATCTGCTAGCTTATCTCGGATACTTACTTCTTTGTTGATCTCCTGAGCAAATACACGAGGAAAAAAATCTTTGAGAATTCCTGCTTCACTCCATTTGTTTGTCCAAAACTTAGTGTTTCCACCATCTCCTACTTTAAAAGATAGAAACTCGGAGAATTTTACGCCTTTAACACGAAGAATTTCGACTTCATTCACAATACTAAGCCAACAAGAATTATGGCCACGTTTAATAACACGATCTATATTTTTGTTTTCACCGTGGATGGCCTGAATAGCCCTCGTCCACATCGAATTTCTGTTTGTCAGAAACTTCCACACCCATTTAAACATTAGGGCGCGATTTATTACGAACATGCTTGCTACTCCAAGACCAACAAAATTCTTGGATGACAAAATAGTTTTCCATTTGGACCAAGTAGCTTTTTTACTTTTATTATCGTGCCTATTGAAAAAATCTCTTCTAATAGACTCCATTTCCTGCAACACACTCGATGGGGTTTTGAACATAAACATATAAAAAATAAGAATAGTACCAAGCACGGATTTCAAGAGCGTGAATCTGCCCCCACGGATAAAGCCTTCATCTTCCATTTCGAGAGTCTGTTTTTCACTTTAATGGTCACCTCGTGCCACGCCTCAACCCTATGCATATGACCTCCCACTAAAGTACATAGGTACTTAAAAGGCGTGTGAAGAATTAAACACCCTAACTTGCACGCTGCTTGTTTAACCTTACTGTTGTCCACGTTTACACCCATAATTTGGCTCTTACACATATTGATCTTTAACCCAGAAGCTCGTTTAAAACATTCCAATACATTAGTAATGGTGGATATGTTACTATCACTCTATCTCCCAATGAAAATAGCGTCGTCCGCGAAGAACAAATGAGATAATTCCAATGTGTCGTTAAGAGTGATGCCCTTGAACATGCCCACGTCTACAACTCGTTGAAAAGAAATATGGAGTGATTCCATAACAAGTATGAATAAAAAAGGTGAAAGGGAGTCGCCTTGCTTAAGACCTTTGAAAAATTCAAACTCTGTTGTGGGGCTGCCATTAATGAGAATGGAGCCTTTCGAAGATCGGAGGCAGCCTTGTATCCAAGACCGCCATCTAGTGCCGAACCCAAACTTCTCTACCACTTGATCCAGAAATCTCACCTAACCGAATCGTACGCCTTTTTGAAGTCCAATTTGAAAATAAGAGCTTGTTTCTTCTTCGAAGTACACCATTTCATGATTTCGTTTAGGATAAAAGGCCCGTCCATAATTTGTCTCCCCGAAACAAAAGCAGACTGAACTTCATGAACAAGACCGTCGAGCAATGGCATAGTTCTATTTGCAATAATTTTAGTAACAATCTTGTACAAGCTACCAATGAGGCTTATTGGTCTAAAATCATTCACTCTATTAGCATTAGGAGTTTTCGGAATGAGTGTGACAAAGGAAGAATTACAACCTCTCGCAAATTCGCCATGTTCGAAGAAGAACTTCACTGCCATAAATACGTCATTCTCGATTATTTCCCAAAATTGTCGATAAAATCCAAACATGAAACCGTCCGGGCCTATAGCTTTTTCGATGCCACAGTCCCACACAACCTTTTTTACCTCGTCCCTCGTGATCTTTATCTCTAAAGTAGCCCACTGATATGAGTTTAGAGAATTGGGGAACTCTATGTCAAGCGGGACGCGGACACCTTCTGGGCATGCAAATCTCCTCTCAAAATGATTGAGAAATTCCGACTTTACATGGCTTGGAGTATCAATCCAGTTCCCCTCTTTCATAACCCCGCGAATACTCAACTATTTTCTTTTCTTATTCAAGACCCCGTGAAAAAACCGAGAATTCTCGTCGCCCTCTATAGACCACTTAATCTTTGCTTTCTGTAGCACTTCACCAGCTTGAAATTTATTAATAACATGAATGGAATCTATAACCTCTAATTTTTAAAGAACCATATCGTCATTCCCCTTACCCATATCGATATCTGTGTCTATTTTGATGAGTTCGTCATGTAGGTGTTGCAGTTTGATCTTCACAATAGGTATGCGGACATTATTCCATATCCTAATTTTACTTTTAAGAAACTTCACTTTATTCGTTATTTTACGCATGACGTTAAGCTTATCCCCCGGGGCAGAAACCCAAGCGTCCTCAACCAAGTGTTTAAACGCTTCCGCCTCAATACAATGATGAAAGAATCTGAAAGGAGATGGTCCGTAATCCACGGATGATTCCCGAAGTAATATGGGGCAGTGGTCTGATAAAAAACGGTTAATAGTAACGACACTAATATTAGGATGAGAAATATCTAAGCTTTCCGATATGAGGAACTGATCGAGCTTGCTCATTTTTGTCGCTGATTTGTGACACCACGTAAATGTATTACCTCCTAAAGGAACCTCCTCTAAACCGGCGTCATGGATAAAAGAATTGAAAACCTCCGCATCTCGAGCATTAAAAACCGTACCGAATCTCTCTGAATGATGTCTAACCTCATTAAAGTCTCCCATCATAACGTCCCCTTTCCAATTATTTATCATACTTGGTAAGTACTCCCAAAGCGATCTCTTTTCTCTTTTCTCATGTGAGGCATATACAACAATAAGGAATATATCTTTATTAGTTTTCATCCACACGCCCCTAACAATAACAAAATAAGCGGAACTGGTAGATTCTACCTTCCGAAAACAACTTGGATACCAAGCACATAAATACCTCTTGAATTACCGACCGAATCACTATGCACGAAATCGAAAGCAAAATTACCCCAACAAGACTTGACAGTGAAAACCTCCATGTGTTGCATTTTAGTTTCTTGTAAAGCCAATATATTAACTCTATGCTTGACGTATAACTCCCATACCCAATCTTTTTAGGTCTTCTGGGCAAGACCTTGAACATTTAAGGACATAAATATCATGGATGAACAACGTCCACTCCATGAGAACCTATCATTTTCATAATGTCGTTCTCGCACCCTCCCATATCGTAGCCCATGGTTTGGCCTATTTTAACTATTTCTTCTAGACAATGTAGTATAGATCCACCTGTTCTTGGAGCGCTAGAATATTTAAAATGTCCGGAACTTGCCCTCTTAGATCCGCCGTTATTGACAGAATTTTGTTGACTACGATCCTCCTGTTCCACTCGTTCAGACTGTTCTGCCTCATAACTGTCATTGTGGTCCAACAAATCCTTGTTTAAATCAGATTTCGCCGTCTTAGATCCGCTGTTGTTTGTAGAGTTATGTTGGCTATGGTCATCCTGTTCTATTTGTTCACCGTGTTCTGCCTCCTTACATTCACTGTAGTCCAGCGGGTCTTTGTTCAGTTCTGGTGTGTAGCCGAGTGGATGGGAACGATTACTACTCTTAGGAGTGGTGGTCTTTGTTTTATTGAGGTCCTTATTGAGCAAATCATAAAACTGGAATGGATCTTCTGATTGGTCCTCCTTGTGGCCTACGGGCTCGTTAAAGACGGTTTCTTTTACTAAATCAGGAATGTTATGTTCGTTGAGTTCTTCGTCTCCTGGGATATCGCTATTGTTATTTAATGTTCCCTCATCCATTGAGCTTTCATCATCCGGTTCCACTGTCAAGTCAGGAACCCACCCAGGAACCTCTTTAGCACGGATCCAATAAACTCTTCCACAAAAGACTACTTTGAAGGATTCAAACACGTTACATGTCAACTTGGTGGATATGCATAATCTCTTAGAATGGTAATATGAATTATCCTGATCATCTACCTCCAAAAGTTCACCCTATTTCCTAGCAATCTTCTTAAAAGTGTTTATAGACCATAATTTGAGTGGTATGCCCTCGATGTCGACCAACATAATTCTACCCTTTGTACTGAAATCCATGGACGCTTCTTTGATTTCTGAAAACCAAGACTTAATACCCAGACTACCACGAAAAGACTCCCTAGAGCTATCATTACTAAACTCCTGCATGATCCACTTTTCTCATAAGAAACGAATGGATACATCATCAAAACCTTCATTGATGAGGGCGTTTTTAATATTAGTTAAGGATTCATAATCCCTCACCCTCCCCATTAGACACAACAACAAGTCTCGTGTGTTTAAACAATCATCTTCCAATAACATAGCAGGATCGGTGTTGGTCACAGGTTCGCTATGACTTGTCAACATGTTTGCGAACGATCTACCCCCTTCGTAACCGTGTTCGAAACATGTGTTCTCATGGTAGCTTTGTTATTGCTGCTGTCATCTGTTTTCTCATTGGGTTTGGGTACCTCAGAAGAGGTGCGTTGAAATCTAGCAACATTCGCGTGGAACTTGAAACGTCCCACCCATATTGTGCATAAGTTTTGAACCAATCTATCTATGTTGAAGACGTTAATAAAACGGACAAACCCAAACCTTTTGCCTCCTCTGGTTCTTTTCAACGGGATGAACGAGTCCACCACCTGGCCGTACACTTTGCATGACAGGAATAGGTCTTTAGCCGAAAAACATCAGGGAAATTAGTCACGAAAATCGAAGTTGAGATCTTCGAAACATCATCTTCATACGATCAAACTTAGACATCTTGGAGAATTGGGAACAAAAATAATGGAAATAGCAAAAAACCCTTAAAAAAGAAAAAGAACGATTAAAACTCTAAAAAAGAACGACAACGAAAATAAAAATGGATCAGAGGATATGTTAGATACAAACACCCCCAAAAACAATAATAAACGATGAATATTACTCCAATCAAGATCGATCAAGACCCTGATTTAGTAAATACGTCGAATCGATTTATATTGAATTAGGGCTATTTATCAGCAGCGCTCGGATTCACTGTTGTAATCATGTCGAAAATAATTAATAACATATTTGTAACGAAAACTTTTTTAATAAAAATATTATAACATCATAAAAGATACTAGAAACTTTTAGAGTAAACTTCATCATTTGAGTTTATTTTACTTATACAACTTTTTTTTTTTAATTTCATGCTCTTACACAAAACATTCATAAGAAGTTTACAAAACTTTTTAGCAATCGTTAATTCTCGATTTCTTCTTATTATTTAAAGGAAGCAATCAAGAATATTATATTTTAAAGGGTAATCATGTTAATCTCCCCAATTAATTAAACTAGGATTCATGCCCGCGCTTCGCCGCGGCGGGCGTTGCGTGTTGGCTTTTGCTACGTATTTCTGTTATAACGATAGTGGGTTGGGCTAATATATAAAGCAGCCGGCCTAATTTCAAGTAAAAAGTCCATTTATCCAACTCGACCTTTTAGATGTGGCATACAGCAAGTAAACGTACCATCAGTTACTTCAGTTACAAAAGTCTACAAAAAAACAGTATATAAAAAAAACAGGACCATACCATCATCGTCACTATCTCAGTACAGAGGCCACGTTGAAGCAATCCCATTTTCCAGCGATCTAAAGGTTGCGTAAAAGGAAATTCATACATCAGACCACTATATGAAACGAAGCATCATCTCATACCACATTGAGTCAATGGTTGGTGGTGATAACAAAGAGCTGCTGATGTAAAGGAAGTATTGATCACTTGAAGGCGGCTTGTCTCTCTGATTCAACTGGTATGATGACCTTGTATGAACATTGTAAGAAGTAACAAATTACATTCTTGATCAAACTACCAGATTATTTAAAATTCCAATTAAAAAGAAGTATTACCTTTTCAGGAAGAGTGTTGTAGAGCAGCATGTTGACTATAGGTTTTGGAGTTGCTCATGTTCTTGTGACTTCTTAATCCAGACCACCTTCAATTGTGTACTCAACTCTCTTGCAGAGCATCAAGAATTATATGCATTAGAAAGTCGACGATAAAGCAGACTTCCACCAAAAACAATATTCCTCGGCTCATTCATGTTTCATAATATGTTTCTCTACTTTTAGTTTTACCCATGGCGCAACTCACCTGAGTTAGAAACCTGCAAAATGCCAAATTGGGGAAATGTGATAATCCGATTATTATTGAGAAGTACATACATATCATAAATATTGAGGTCTTTCTACTGACTGGTGTGTAGTAATGAGAGATCTCGATTGATAGCTGACATACTCATATGATAACTGTTTGCTTAAATGGCACAATCATAGCAAAACAGTAAGAATGGTTCTCAGTTACTATCCATAACGCATGAAACTTAGACTGAAGTTAACGAACGGCCTTGTGATGCCTCTTCGTTGTCGTTCCGTTGCCTGGTGCCAACACAGAAAACAATAAACACGTGATGTTCCAGCCGGCCATGGCTACAAACACATAGTCGTGTTGCCCCGTGAAGATACGGGCCGTCATCTATCACGTCCCAGCATCACCATGAACACATGCGATACAGGTGTACTATGTTAGCTAAAAAAGAGAGTCACCTGCACACGCAAGAACACCAATGGTACCGACATTACCCACAGCTACAACATTGGCGGGTGTTGCTATAGGCTGAAGTAATTCCCTGATGCTGTTTATAAAAAAACAACTGATGTGGCTTGAAATAACTGTTTTAGAATGTATTCCGGGCAACCCGCCTCCCAAAACAGCATTGACGATAATTTGGCCATGCATTCGTAGTGCCACTTCCTATCTGTTTCCTCATACGTAAGAGTCCGCCACACTGTAAATGTACATCAATAAAATAAAATAACTGCCCATGGGGTTTAACTGTGTACTCATAGTTCGTTGTTTTTATGTTCAACCACTATTCAATTGAGAGTGCATTTATAAAAGGCATGTTAACCAAGTATTTATCTAGATGAACCTAAAAAGATAGAGCATTTATCAACTATATATTTAACAACTTATATTATTGTAAATCAAAAAGTCTAAACACATGCTATACAATTAGTAGCATTAGTTTATTATTCTCAAGTTTGATGTAAACCTGATTAATGAAAAAAAAAAGTGATATTTACTTCGGTTGTGTGCAAAATATGCAGGTACTACACTATAGAATTAATACTTGTGAAATACATAGTAAATGGTACTAAAGATCTGCAATACTTTATATACCACTGATGATATGAAAAAAGTTTTGCTATCTATTTACTACATTGCTAAATCTTGTACTTGGCTAAGTTGTGCAGTTTTACAATTTCGACCCAATACATGAATGTTTGTAAATAACTACATATTTATTCATAACTTTTCTCCAATATCCGGCCTATCTTTTAGAAATAGACACTTTAAACATGGGAACACAAAAGAATACCTCGGCTTTCTGCAGTGCGTATGCGGATTCAGGCATGGGTGTTTTTGAATGTTGCTGTCTTTTACAACACCCCGATTAACCTTAAAAATGTGTGCCCAGCAAAAAAAAGAGTCACAAATAGTACCAATAATATGTATACCAGGGAGAAAAAGCGTGTAAAGATTTTAATTCACTCTCAGTTGTATCGCTGCGGTTTTTTTGATTTTGTTGTTTGTGGGTATTTGAAAAAAAAACATTGCAACTAACACCTGCACCATTATGCATGACTAACTGAATTAACAGTACACTTAAGGATCTTTAAAAGTAATATTTTTTATATGAATCATAGTAACTGTTATAAACTTCAACAATGTTACAAGCATTAACTTGAATACGCAAATCAACCGTAAACGTTTATGACATAGAAGTCCAACTTTCGACTACTTAATTGGTTACATCATACATATCTTATTCTTACCTGCATAACTATCTCGCATGTTACATCGAAGTCCCTTTCTCTATACTGAGCGAACCTTGCAAGCCAATTCAATAGAAGCCAAAATGAATCTTGAGCTGCAACATATTAACACAAAAGTAAGTACATTATCATCAGAAAAATAGACATACATAGACAGACACACACAGACACACATTTATATTGTATAAATATGGGCTGCGGGCACCTCCTTTGACTTCTGGCCTATGTGTCTGTCACCCTAGGGTGGGGCTCGGAGGAATTTAGACTATCAAAGCCATAGAATAGGATTTTACTTTTTGCGTAGGCTTAAAGGAAACATCTGGAACCTACTGTTCATAAGCTATAAGAACATATTAAAATCGAGATTACCAGTTTATTAGTATCACACTATGGGATTAATTTCACCGTCTATGATACTTCCACACATCGGTTTTTGTGCAACCGGGTGTTAACCATATGCTGAATCTAAAGTAGTCGGGGAGTAACCCGTTTCTTCAAGTATCAATTAAACAAATTGCGTCTTGTATTCAAATTGTAGGAGGCATATTTGTTGGGCATAACTGATCAAGCATATTGTATTTTCAGTCATGATATGTAATGCACTTCGTGGTTGATCAACGCGTACTATTTCTACCACTCACTACTTACAGAAAAATCAGCAAGATGCTGTTTATGGGCTGTTTGTTTCGGCTTATATAACCACCTTTTGGTTGTCGGCTTATGTTTGATACACTGACTTTTTTGTGGCTTATTTTTGAACTTTTCGGATTATATAAGCTTATTATTTATATAAGCCGAGAAGTTCTGAAATAAGTTGCACAAATGTGAGCTTCTTGAATGACATGACAGGAAAATATATCAGTTGTAAAAAGTTTGTTGAAAGACATGGGAAATTTATGTGAATTTCTTACTTCTTTGTATCCTTTTGGCGGACAATCTCTTTCTAAACTTTGTGCTCATACCACAGAAGACTCCTAGTATCATCATCATCACCGCTGCTCCTAAAAACAAAAAAAGAACACAACATAAGTTTCAATAAATTACCATAAAAATAGAATACGAAATAAACAACTAAAAGAAAATTGCAAGATGACATAACACTACCTTTTGATCTTCTCACTATCTTCATCTGCTTTGAAACTATCAGCTTTTTGTCCATCGTATTTTCTAGGTCTATCTTTGTAATTTGTTTCATCGTGTCTATGATTATAGTCATTGTTCCTATCACGACGTTCATCGTTAACATCACTGTAGTTGCAGTTTCTTCTACTCCTACTATTCTCTCTATCCAAATCCCGTTCCCGATCTCTATCTCGCCTTTCCCTCTCTCTTTTCCATCTCCCTTTCCCTATCGCTCTCCTTATACATTCTCTCCCTCTCATTCTCTCTCGAATCTCTCTCTCTGTATCTATCTCTACCACAAATAAGGTCAACTAAAGCATAAAGTCATCAAGAAATCCAAAATCAGAAAAAATAAGTCACCAATTAATCACTTACCCTGAATAATTATTTTTTTAATCCAATCGTATGAAATATCTAGAAAACATAAACACCGACCAAGAATCGATCAAGCCAGCTCAGGAAAATATGACCATAACCCATTCTAACCATAGACTAACTCAGTTAACCCGTACACAAAAAGCACAATCATGATAATTGGACCGGAGTCAATTTTTTTAGCATAAAACCTATTTAGCAGGAAATCCAATTAAGATAATTGGACCGGAGTCAATTATTTTATCCCTGACCATCATGACAATTACGTGTGTATGAGGTGAGGCTCAGTAGCACTGATTACGGGCACAACCATTGTGGCTACAGCCTCAATTTCAGTAGAAGGGTGCATTATCGAATAAATAGCGTGTATTTGTTATGGCTGCAACTCGATTAAGTCGCCACGCCAATAAGCAGAACAACTTCTATTTAACTTCCCGCAATCAGAGATTCATCATCGCCTACTAATAATGCTATTATTTACCACTATATTATTTTATAATCACATATGTAATTCCAAAGTTTACACGCTCACGACTTTTCCAAAACAGTTAGTGAAACACATAAATGAAGGGCCGAGGGTGAAACACACTGATTACGGGCACAACCATCGTGGCTACAACCTCAATTTCATAAGAAGCATACACGGCATGGCTGCAACCTCAACAGGTTGCCCCGCCAAGATCCATGTAATCTCAGGCTCAACCCAGGCCGTTCAAACCGTTCAAAGTCATCACAGCCCTCGTAATTAATAAGCATGCCTGCAAACTTAGTAATTTGCCCCGCAAAGAGTCGTAAAACGACAGGGCTCATCAAAACTGTTAACTTTCATGACAGCTTTTATAAGCGATAGGAATATGGTATTAATCAAGACGGGTCAGCCGTTTAAGCATCATTTAGGTTTACTTTTCACATAGCCTAAGGAGACGGGCCAACGGCTTAAGCATCATTTCAAGCTGTTTTTCTCAATATTGCGAGTGTCTGGGTAGATAAAAGGGTATCCGAACCGACATGGCTACAGTGTGTTGCCCCGCCAAGATCAAGATACAGATCGTTTCCACCTACCATGATCCAACCGCAATAGTATCTAAAATACAAATACTTTCATAAACAGGAATGTCACAAAAATAATCAGAAACCACATTAACAAATTCCATATGTAGCGCAACAAATATCACGGCCAAGGACGGGCCATGGGTGCAGAAAAACAAAAATATCATTTAGGTTCAATTCAGCGAGTACGCAGTTCCACGTAGCGAAAAACAAATACAAACGCCACAAAAAACGAATCACCAACGATTTTAGATCTTACGATCTTAGCTATCATAAAATATTTGCAACTCAACAGAAACTAAAGAATGTAAGTAAAAAAATAAGAACACTAAAAAACACATACCTGTTATTCTATAAACAAAATTAACCAAAAAAATAGGTTTTCCAGCAAACCGAAAAAATCAGCTTCTAATAATGCCTCGATAACAACCCAAAGAATCATAAATCCTTAATTATCAACCAATCATCTCAATCGCAACTAATCAAGGTGTGTCACAAAACCACCCTCCCACCTAAGCTAACCAACATTACCTGCCGACCACCTACGCCGCACACCGCATATGGCGGCAACGAAGGGATCAACGGCAACGAAGGTTTGCCATAAAAATCATCAAGAAAACCGATCAATATTTATCGGAGATGGAACGGGTCCAAACCTCGAAAACTGATCTACAAAGTAGGTGGGAATGGGTGGTTGTGTGAGTATATAATCTATTTTTTACACCAAACCCCAACGGAAAACGGACCAACACCACAACGGAAAACGGTGCACCCATAATCAGCGGCTGAGGCCCATTTTTAACCCTCTAACCCGTTTTTTTGGCAAATCAAGGGCCATGATCATGTTTCAACACATTAAATTGGCAACGTGGGTGAAATCGATTTTTTTAATAGATCTACAGTAGCAGTTTGAGAGAGATATGTGTGAGTTTAGTGTGAGGGAAGGTATGAAAAAGATATAATATTTGGGATGTGAGGGGGAACTGTTCATTGGGAACCGAGATTCCCCCTCTTATTAAGGATATAATAAAAGTTCTTGTCTTTTTTTGTGTTAAATAAAAGAAAAAGTATGTAAGAGTGAGTTAACAAGTGACAACGATTATATATGTCGTCTAGCAGGTACACATGATGAACATGGAAGCATTATACTTCGTCTTGTCTTTCTAGAAGAATAAAGTGTTTATTTCTTTTTACTTAAAATGTGCCTTGGCTTAGTTAGCTAACAAAAAGTTACGAGTTCAAAATTTACCTACAATACACGTTGAAGGTAACAGGACTTGTTCAAAAAAAAAAAAAAAAAAAAAAATTAATTAACAGGACAAAATAGTCATCTAACTATCTAGGTCAATGATTCACACTTCATGAACAATCTAACAAGACAAATCTCGTTTGCTTTTTACTAGGTGTAAAATAATAGCCACTGTAATAATTTAAGACGGAGTTACTAAAAGGACTAGTGAGTTTTAAGCTATACATAATTACTCTATTTTATACTATAAAGCTACTATTTTTTATTAGTTTTTACATTGAGCTCTTTTTATTAGTATGATTTTTATTCTTAAATATAATCAATCTTTTTTAATTAAAAACTCTGACTCTACCTTCAACAATCACTGGCAAATTAGCGGCATATCAACTTTTCACTCATATTGACAATACAACACGCATAGTGTTATGAGACTTATCAACTTTTTACTCAACTATTGAAAACCCAACCGACACGTCTGTTGGAGATCAATTGTAACTGTTCTTTTCAACTGTTTTGTAACCGTTATTTATGTTTGTTGATTAACAGACTTTGGTTTCATATGAACATAACGAAAAACACACAATTTCTCTCAGTTCCTGCTTTGATATCTTGTGCCTAGAAATCAAAGTGTTTCTACTTGAATTATCCCGATAAGGATTTCGTGTAACCCAGGCACCATAAGGTCGAAATACTTTATACGAAAAGTGAATTTAACACGATTCAAGTTAGATATCCAAGATTGTCACATCCATCGTACAGACACCCTATTTACTTAGAGAGGATGCGTCAAGGAAATCACACGATAAAAGATATGGGGCATCTTGGAGGGGATGACGCGTTCTCGACCCTCCATTACACCTAATCTTACTTATTCACTCCTTTGTAATGTAGTAAAATAATACAATAACATTTCTCTTATCCCAATCATGCAAGAGTTCTTATTTAGATCATGCTACACACAACGGTTCGGTCGTCCAATCGATTGTCGAACCCAGTCGCAACATTGCAGCGACTGAGTTACAAGTTGGTCGTAGGAGAAAAACGATCACTCATGCGACTTAGCTGTGTTATGTGTTTTTTTGTAATGCAAGTTGTCTTGATGTGAAAAAAGATCGTTTTAAATCATTGGAGAACGAAAGCTGGTGTGACCAATGTTTTAAAACACAGGTTTTAAATTGATCTGGTCGAGTCACCGGGTCCAGGTCAACCTCGGTCGACCCGGTTTTCAACAAATAAATTTTTTTTTTTTTTTTAATAATTAAAAAAAAGTTATATATAAAAATCATAAAAAAAAAATATGTAAAAATAAAATTCCGTCACAAATAAGTAAAATTTACATATTTTTTTCAAAAAAAATCCAAAAAAATCAAAACCTGGCCGGGTCTCAAGAACCGGGTGACCTCAAACCCGCCGAGTCAAGCCGGGTTTCAAAATTATAAAACTCGGGTCAAAATGACCTGTTTTTTTACCGAAACTGAATCAGCCGGTTGAGCCGAGTCTGAGAACATTTTCAATTGCTCATTTATAAAGCATCGTATCAAATATTTCGAGATAAATCTGACGTTTCGTGTTACATGTTTGTTGTGTATGTAAATTGCATTCGAAATATTAAAGACAAACTATTATACTAAAATTTTACCCATAGACTTTATCGACATAATCATTTTTCTATTCAAAAACCAAATAACCAAAATAGAAATATAATATCCTATTTTCACGCGTCCATCTCAAACATTAAAGAACTATATTCCATAAAAAAACCCAAAAATAATAAAAATACAAAAATAATAAAAATACAAAAATTCATAATTAATTTAAAAAACTATACATTTGAAAACCAACTACTTTCTTCTCTTCCTTTATATTCATCTCCACCATTTCTTCATCACTCAAAATTCTCATCACCAACAAAATTCTCTACACCAAGTTGATCAAACAATTCCGCAATGGCGTTCCCGCCCGACACGAGCAAAACGTCGAAAATCGAACGTTACAACACCTATATCCGCAAAGTTAACACTACAAAAGTCATTGCAGCTTCATCTAAGCTTCTTTTTCGACTTACGCTACTTTTCGCGCTTATTTTAATCTTTTTCTTCACTTTTCATTACCCTCCAACGACCACGACCACAACCACGACCTCGAACCATCGAGTTCTTACTAGTAGTAACATTTTTGGGGCATTTTATGGTAGTGGGCCCTTATGGGAAAAAGAAGTGAGGCGTTCCAGCACGCCTCGTAGGCCCAACGGATTCTCTGTCCTGGTTACAGGAGCAGGAGGATTCGTTGGGACCCACTGCTCACTCGCGTTGAAAAAACGCGGTGACGGTGTTTTAGGGCTTGATAACTTTAATAGTTATTACGACCCGTCGTTAAAACGTGCTAGACAAAATATGTTGAAACAACATGAGATTTTTGTTGTCGAAGGTGATATTAATGATAGTGAGCTATTGATTAAGCTTTTCGATATCGTGCCGTTTAGTCATGTGTTGCATTTAGCTGCACAAGCTGGTGTACGTTACGCGATGCAAAACCCGCAATCTTATATAAGTTCAAATATCGCGGGTTTTGTTAATTTGCTTGAAACCGCGAAGAAGGCTGATCCGCAGCCTTCTATTGTTTGGGCTTCGTCGAGTTCTGTCTACGGGTTAAATACAGAAAACCCGTTTTCAGAATCCGACCGCACGGATAAGCCCGCGAGCTTATACGCGGCTACTAAAAAAGCAGGTGAGGAAATAGCCCATACGTATAATCATATTTACGGGCTGTCAATTACTGGGCTTAGGTTTTTTACTGTTTATGGCCCGTGGGGTCGGCCCGATATGGCTTACTTTTTTTTTACCAAAGATATTCTCCAAGGTAAAACTATAAATGTTTACCAAACACATGACGAAAAAGAAGTAGCGCGTGATTTCACGTACATCGACGATGTCGTGAAAGGTTGTTTAGGCGCGTTGGACACGGCCGAGAAGAGTACGGGTAAGGGCGGGAAGAAAAAAGCTCCCGCCCAGTTACGTGTTTATAACTTGGGGAACACGTCCCCAGTGGCGGTGGGGAAGTTGGTTTCGATATTGGAAAGTTTGTTGAATGTGAAAGCGAAAAAGCATGTGATTAAAATGCCTCGAAACGGCGATGTACCGTTTACTCATGCTAATGTGAGCTTAGCTTATCGCGATTTCGGGTATAAACCAACTACCGATTTGTCGACCGGGTTGCGAAAATTTGTTAAGTGGTATGTTAGTTACTATGGGATCACACCGAAGGTAAAAAAGGGTCTTACTGATGCAAATTAGTTTCACACTTTTTTTACTTTTCGCCACGAAAGTTTTTATTCGCAAATTTAGCCCTAAGTTATAGATTTTTACGTGATTCTTATCCTTCGATGTCATGTCATTCGCGCGATGGGACAAGGGTTAGTAAACGGTCTCAAGGTCGGCTCGATGGGTTGTGATTATTCGGTTCGTTTCGGTGAAGATCGATTTCGAGGTGGTGAAAAATGGATGTAAACAGAATGTTTCGTATAATATATACATACACATGATAAGTGTAGATTTAAGGAATACATGGGTTTTATTTTGGAATAATGTAATTGTTAGATGTAAATTTTAAAGATAAATTGATTTGTGCCCCTAAAAAAGAAAAAGGGTGCATTTCAATTTTCAAGTGGTGTAATTTGAAATTCCAAGAAATTTATGATTATGCATCAAGATCTATTATTTTTTGAATTTACATTATTCATGAGATTTAAGTCAGCTAATACTCGTATAATTTACTTTGTAGATTCAAAAGTATATCGTTTTCATAAAATCGAGATCATCTCAAGTTGATATGAATATGATAAGTAATGTTTTTTCATAATTCGAAAGAAAATTAAGTTAAACATGTTGTTTTATTTGTAAAAAAGATTATCAGTTATATTGATATCACTTTGGAAAAACGTCGAAAAAAAATCGATCTATTTTATAATTTCATTTCATAAAGAGTAAATTATAGTTTAGATTTATATTACTTTTGTTTATAGCATGATGTTTATTTAAAATGTAGAAAAAAACTATTGTTAAACTTTTATAAAAGTGTTGATGATTACATTCCACCACAATATAATAACTTTCTCTTTTTCGTGTGAAGTTATCTCATTTCGTCACTAACATATAATAATAAATTAAAAAATGTTAATATATTAATTATACTAATTAAGGGTTAAATTAATGAAAAAGGCTCAAAAAGTCTAAAACAATGAGACGATTATAATAACGAAATTCGTCTATTACAAGTTAACGGTATAAAGTTAATGATTGTATTATAATACATCGTTTTTAATTTGATATAATATTCTTGACTTACGACTTATTCGGTATGTGTCTATGTTATTATTTTTCAATTTTTTTAAACTGGTGAAGGAACGACTTTTATAAAATAGGTCTTGGTCTCGATTCTAACACTCTTGGTACGGCGGAAACAACCAAAGATCGTTTGTAATAAGTTTACGGGAGTTGGAGGCATCAGATCTAAGACAAATATCGTATTACGGTTAGACGTTCAACTGGTATTTTGTAAAGATAGTAATCTTAAAGGAAATGAAGAAATAGGTCTATGAAAAACCGTCGGTCGATGCTTTAAAACGATGTATGAGATTAGGGTTTTTTTGTCGGTTTAAATCTAGGTTAAATGGATGGATACATCTATAATTGGACTTTTCTTTTTCAACGTTCATTTGTAGCTTTCAAAGATGTTTTTCATAATTGAAAGATTGAGTTGTCCTTTTGTACCAATTTAAAAAAGATATATATTACTAAATTTATATCAAGTTTCTTTGATTTGTATTCAAGGTTTTGTATTCAAGGTTTCAGATAGCGTGAGGCGCGACGCGACAGTATGTTTAAACTTTAAATTTTTACGTAAGACGTAATGATGCTACGTTTTTAAAGCGTGATTTAAGACAACAACGTATAATTATAAATTTTTAGTTTTATATCATATTTATTAATTCTACGAATTATAAATATTAGTAAATCTATCTAAAATTGAAAATATTAGTAAATGCGAGCAAAAATCATAAATATTTAAAAGATTTCAAAGCTTTTCAAAAAACTCGCGACCTTACCCGCTTTTGCTCGCCTTTTCACGCCTTATCTCGCGCAAAGCTTAAAGCCAACGTCAAAGTTTATTTCTTAACGTATAAGTCACGTTTCACGCTTTTGTCCCGCCTTGACGCCGCAAAGACGCGCCTTTCAAAGCCTTGATTGTTTTATTACAAGTTTAAGAAAAATACAAATTTATAATTTTTTTAATATCTCAAATCCATATATTTCATTTTCTTATAATTTAATTCCTATTATAAATATCTTACTTTTAATTTGATCCACTAATAGTGTCGGTGGTGTAGGACAAATAAAATATGCTTTTACTTTAATGCCCTTACTTTAATGTCGATATTTCCTTCTAGCTAGCTAGTACACACGTACATATGTTCCAAAAAGATACTAAAACGTTATAATCACGATTGGTACAATTAACATTCCAATATATAACTTAATAATTCTCTTTTTAACATTTTTTTTGAAAGATAGCTTTAAATAAAACATCTCAAAAGTAAAATACAAAACACGAAATTCTTTCTCAATTAACAAGATAATTAAAAAAGAAAGAGTTTAAAAAACAAAATAATAGGCACCACATCAGACCTACGAAAAACTTAAAAAACTAGCCTTGAAGAGCAGCCCTCGATCATCGCATATAACACAACTTGCACCACAACTGGATATTAGCGTTTACGCGTGTAACACCGGTTCGTGTCGCCGGAAAAGCATTTCAGTGCGGTTTGCATGTGTTAAGCACGTCACCGACATTCATTCTAAACTAGGATCGTGTTAGAAATTGAGGTTAAAGTGTAGTAATTGTTTTAACTTTTAATTAGATAGTTTATAGATATATAATTTAATATTCAACTAAAGTATTTTGATTTTAATATAAATTTCTATCGGAATAAAACAATCAAATTACACTACCTTTTTATAAAATAATTGGTAATCAGTTAAAACGGTTGAATCTCAACAGTCATGATTATTAACTAGTGGCGTTAATTGATTTTGATGGATAACGGGTAACTCGTTGGCCAACGAGAAACGCGTCCATTTGCCACTGAATCTTTGTCGTGATCGAGAATACGTCAACTCTAACAAATGCCCACTTCACAGTTTCTTTTTATTTGAGTTTAATATAAAATCAAATTACTTTTTTTTTAACATTAATCAAATTACTTTCTATTAAATCAAAATTACATAAAATAACTCATTAAATTAAAATCACTAACAAAATCAACTCACCATAAAATCAATTGTTGTATTACTTACAGGTTGTCATATTCCTTAGAAATTATAATCATGAGATATAGTTGAGATTTAATTTGAGTTCAAAAATGTAAAAAACATAAAATCTTTTTTCTTTTCTTTTAGAACATCAAACATATTTGAAATCTCGACTCCAAGTTAAACTATTCAAACAGACAAATCTCAAGACCCGAATCAGTAGTGTAAACCATTCTCTTTCAACTTAAAAAAAAATTCAAATGACTAACTAAATTAAGTCAACTAATTTATAAAATTTACAATATGAGAGTTGTCGACATTGTGAATGATGATCAATCAATACGAAAATTTAAATTGTTTAAATTGTACGGATATTGAATCTTAACCTACTACATTCTTTTTAATATAAAAGAACTTATAAACTTATAAATATTTAATCTTTTTTTGTCATCTCAAACATATTCCATCTTATCTATAGAAAATTATAAAATGTGATATTGTAAATATTAAAGCCATTAAACATAATAAATTTAGTTTTGTTGGGAAGCTTCTAAAAGTCAAACGAGGCATGCTTAATATTCTATGAACCTAAAAGAAAATATGTGTGATCCTAATTACTCGCATCCATGACAACTTTAGATCTTGAACCAATTGTAGTTAGTTACAATGAATTTCTATAGTGACATGGTCTCTGGCAAAAGGTTTTGTTTAGAGCTGGAATCGAAAATTGAATCGAACCGAATAAAAATAAATTTAAAATATGATCTGACTTAAAACATCAGACCAAGGATCAGAATGAAACATTTGTTTCATGTCTTGGTCAGTTCAGTCCAGTTCGTCGATCTATCCGATCTAACAAAACATAATGCTACGATAGTACGTAAGATCAAACCGTATCAGACCAGATCAAGGACATAAAATAATTAAAAAGATTGGTCGAAAACTAGACTAAAATACATATGGTCTGGTTTCTTGGTTCTGAGCTGTTAAATCAACCAGTTTGATTTTGACGAGCAACTTTTGATATTTTCTCAAAACTATATGGATAACGTTCAACTAATTAACAATAGAAACAGGAATAGAACAAGGTGGGTCTCAAGAAGTCCTTGGACATCTATAGATTTTTATTACATAGTGTCAAATCTGTTTAAAAACTTTGATTTTGTTAAATTTGTATTAAATACATCTGATCTAAATATTGTGTTTATAATACTGTTTAATTTATTGTAAATACGTTTGATTATTTTGCAACCTGAATCCGTCCCCGATATATGTAACCTATAGTTTCAATAAAGGTTGAACACAAATTTTATCAATAACATATTCAATTTCAATATATCAATTTGTGCTAGGTGTAAATAACAAAAATCAGC
Source organism: Glebionis coronaria (assembly GCA_025667525.1). NCBI lineage: Eukaryota > Viridiplantae > Streptophyta > Magnoliopsida > Asterales > Asteraceae > Glebionis > Glebionis coronaria. The sequence continues at coordinate 17,760,374 of CM046877.1, read as the reverse complement.
CATGTGAATTGTGATAGCTATCGAAAGTGAGTGATACAGGAGATGTCAAAAAGCTAGAAAATGACATAAGTGTCTATATGATTTTGTTTAATACAATCTTATAACTTATAAACTTAGCTTGTAATAAATCTTTTCATAATAACCAACTGGCTTAGCTGAATTAGCCACAAAAGTTATATTAAGTGCTTTTCTTGGGGAGGATTCTTGGAGGTTTTGTGTTCAAGACCTGTAAGAGGCCTTTCAGGCAAATCGGATAAAGAGTCTAACATAACTAGTCGAGGGTTTGAAGAAGACACTCTTCCGCTTAGATGTCATTGCACGACTCGACCCATTAACCACTAATATTTGCCGTTCCTAAAAAAATAATCTTTTCATAATAAAATATAAAATATAAGTTTATGGGAATAATAATGGACCTAAATTGTAGTGTGATTAGTGTTAGAGGCCCCCATTTATCAAAAATCATTTGATGTGACAATTACTTAAAGTTGTGGGTATGCAATTGTAACCATCTCTAGTGACATGTGTTTATTATTTTTATTATTATTATTATTTTTAGTTGATTAGAAGTAGCAAAAAAATGAAAATAGACAATATGTTTGTTGTTTTTTATTATTGGACTGGACATATGATTTATTGGTAACATGGTGTTTGGAGATTTAAGCAACCACAATACTGTGTATATGTGAGCATTATGGAGCGCAAATCGAATCGAACATATTTTGATTTGTCATTTTTGGTCTCGGTCTGGCCTGGTTTGATTTCATGAACAACCGGCTACTACGTTTTGTTCGACCGGACGAACCAGTCCGTACAAACCCGGACGTAGATTGACCATTCGTTTGATCCTCAGTCTAGAAATTTTTTACCAATCGATTTTTGATCTACCGTGGTCATCCTAATATTGTATAGGTTTCTTGACCAAAATATGGGTTTTAAACATTTTGTTGTGCATTTTCTAGCCTTTTTATTAGGATGGTAACATGTTAAAAGCCCATTCCATTTATGGACCATGACCCATCTTATTGGACTATATATATACTAAAAAGTTTCTTAAGTTTATGAAACGCATAGATACTGAACAAACAAACTATCAATCAGGGACGAAGTTTGAATCAAATATAATCGAGTGCATAATTTTTTAACCGCAATACAACATAGTTAAAAAAAAAGTCAATTAGAACAAAGGCTAAGAACACATCTCAATGGATCAGATGCATTTAAGATAAATTTGGAATAAATCAATGTTTTTTTCAACAATTAACATTAGATCGAAAAAATCTATAGATGTCCTAGGCACCTACGGGACACCACTTAACTCCGTCCTACTATCAATTATAAGGGCATGTTTAGCAACAAGTATTTAGTTGCACCGATATGGGAAACAAGCAACTAGCGTTTTTATTGTTTTTGAACGTTGTAAATCAAAATGCTACTTCGAGTAGCAATTACAAACAATTAGTACTTTCTTTTTCTACTTCTTTTTATTATCCTTATTTTTGTCAAAAAAATCCTTAAGTATTCGCGTGTTTACGATACACACAAGTTCTCGAACATAAAATCGATAAATCAGATAACTTTATTGAGAATGAAAGTCATTTTCTCGTTCGTATTACATATAAAAAAGTTTGTTATTGAACAATCGTGTTTATACATAATAATCGGGTCAGGCCCATTTACAATTAAAAAGTATGTTTTGGGCCAATAAACTCAACTTTACGAATTTAAATTATTTTAAAGTTTTGATATACATAACGACTCAAAATTCCTATAAGTTACATATATTATGTCATCTTACATTTTTCAACTATAACAACTTTGTGAAGCATTTCTACATGTCAAAAAAATACAATAAGCAATTTACAACTCATAATAAAAGCTATAGTAGCTCATAGCTCTATCATGTAACCACAACTATCAACCATGACAGTTTTTTTTGTGCAAAATATGCGATTAAACGTCGTTTATATGGAAAATCGGAGTGTACTTACGCGACTTACACTCTTAGCTAGCCTTTGGTATGCAAATGTGATTGAAATCGCTATACGAATGAAAGAAGATAGGAGGAAACAAATACAAATGGCTATGAGAGCTCGAAATGTAGCCTTCAAATTCTCCAAATTGTAGGCCTGCTTAAAATGTAACCTTCGACATCACCAAATTGATATTAGCTGGACACAAAATAACAACCTTACATTATACTTCACGTTACTATCTTTAGCTTTCAGGGTTTTGATTATGGTTCCGTGCCATCAAATGAATACGATAAACACGTTTTAGGTGAAGGTTTATTTGATACCACTGAGAGAGAGCTAGGAATAGTGATGAGTCGTGACGCATATGTTTTATAGGCGTCACCAACTTGACGTGTCAACTATAACACCACTATAATATAAATAACTCTTTCAATGAAAATTTTATACTACTAAAATATCAGCTAACCGAATGACATTTGTGCCTATAACACAAGTGGTGGTATAAGTTTTATAGAGGTATTTGGGTGAAAAAATTGTCTTATAACGTGTATATAATCCTTGCACCATGCTCGACTAGCTAGAGTTTAAATCTGAAAGTGGGTAAAATTTGTGCATTAGACAAGATAAGTATATCATATTTTGTTCGAACCTAGTTGTAAGATACCATGATTATACGACCACCATAATTAAAAGTTGCATCACAAATATATTGACAACACGGACAATATAAGATACTTAATTAAAAAAACTTAATTATATATTAAAATGAGTAATATAAGATGGTTAAAATTTATATTAGAAAATTTTACAAAATTTATATTACAAAATTTGTTCGAACATATACCTGTTACGTACATTTAAAAACAAACTAATAAAGCTTTTACCTACAAATTAAAGATTCGTACATTTAAAAAGAAACTAATAAAGCTTTTACCTACAAATTAAAGATTCAATGTTGTGGATTTAAGCCAAGTAATACTTTCTTGTGAAACCTACGAAAACCATGTTATAGTCACGAAAACACTTAGATTTAATTTAACCTTGTAAGTAGTGTGATTGAAATCAATATACGATTGAAAAATATAAGAAGAAATAAATACAAATGGCTATGAAAAGTCGAAATGTAACCTTCGACATCTCCAAATCGTTAGCCCCAAATATTTGTACCTTTTCGAATAAAATTCCTTCTTTGCAATTTGTGAAAAACGTGTTTTACAAAAGTTTTTGTTCATATTGTAGACATAAAATAGCAACCTAACATTCTACTTCACGTTACTTTCTAAAAATGCAACTAGACTAAATCAGAGACGTTTAAGAGGTGTGCAAGTGGTGCAGTTAAAAAGCAATGAAACGGCCCTAGACGAAATATCTCAACCGGATAGAAATACTACAATTTGTGCATTTCACAACGAATTTATATTTATCTGTTCAATCAGTCTTATACGAATTGTTAGTATTTTTTGCTAAAAGACTATAATTGTCATAAACGTTTAATTTTTGCTTAGGACAGTTTCGGACGATTTTTGGCGATGGTGGTGTAACAGAAAAACTTGGTTGATAGTGGTGGTGTTAGGATAGAAAAAATGACGGTAGTATTAGAGTAAACTGTTTAGTTAAATTGCAGATACTTATCGTTTTAAAAGTGCAGTCGTTGTCCCGGTCATTAGCATGATGCAGATCATACTGGTCATAAGGTGATGTTAAGAATATAGATACGTTAACTCCCTATATACGACGAGTATGATCTGCATCGTGCTTTTCACATAACTAAAAATGGAGTCGACAAACAGCAAATCCATTGTAACTTCACAACAAATTTCGCAATAAATAGTTAATCATGTGTCTATGAAAACTACCATGTCAAGGTCAATCAAGACTTGTTCAGTTGTTATCAGCCAAATATGCAGTAGTCGATTGAAGAGTAGTTAACTTATACTACAGTTTACTTGGACATTGGTAAAGTTTAATTGAACTCATGTAACATCTTTAACAAGGATGTGAGATTAGGACATATCGGCATCTATAAATATTTAGACTTTCATGATGATAATAGCATCTCAAAATATATCGTACCCGGACGTCTAACAGAACATGTCTATCAAACATAATGAAGTTATCCGCCCGACTGCAAACTTTCCTCCGAGCATTTGGGGAGATCAGTTTCTCAATTATGTCGAGGTATGTATATCATCAGATATAATAAAATGTTCATGTATGTTTACAACTAGTCGATGACGAGTTGACAAGTGACAACTCAATATTGGATGTAACAGGTTGAGGAAGAAGGGATAGATCAGATAATTGAACATTTGAAAGAAGTGACGAGGAAAGATATAATGGTAGCTCTGGATGTTCCGACGGAACATACAAAGTTGCTAAAGCTAATTGATGCAATTCAGCGCCTTGGTATAGCCTATTATTTTGACGAGGAGATTAAGCAAGCGTTGCAGCATATCTATGACACATACGGTGATGAATGGAATGGTGGCAGCTCTTCCTTGTGGTTCCGTCTCATGCGTCAACAAGGCTTTTATGTGTCATGTGGTGAGTAGCATTGGGTGTGTACTTTGAGCCACAATATTCGGGTGCTAGAATCTTTTTGACAAAGGTGATTGCAATGGCCACGGTTCTTGATGATACGTATGATGCTTATGGCATCTATGAAGAACTTGAGATTTTTACTCAGGCGATTCAAAGGTATGTACGAGCCCGTGTGCATAAAAAACGCACTTGCACTAAATATGGGACAATGAAACGAGCGAAGTAACATATAAATTTGTTATAGGTGGTCGATTACATGCTTAGAAATGCTTCCGGGATACATGAAATTAACTCTTATACCGCGCGACATGTTTAGATGGCATGGGTGATGTAGTCACTGACGAGTCATTCAAATGGGCTCTCGCAAAACCTCCTATCGTAAAAGCTTCATGTGCTAGGCTCATGGATGATATTACATCCCACAAGGTACTACCTACGCCCGGCCATTCTTAATATCCGCACCTTTTAGGGCGAAAATACTAATAATCGTAATAATACAGGAAGAGCAAGAAACATAACATGTCCCATCTAGTGTTGAAAGATGCATGGAAAGATATCACCCGAGAGTCTCTTGGGGATAAAGATGTTCCGATGCCTATAATAATGCGTGTGATCAACTTGACGCGTGTGATGGATGTTCTTTACAAGCATAAAGACAGTTTCACGCACGTAGGAGAAGAAGTTATTGATCATATCAAATCATTGCTCGTTCGTCCAAGTATATGAGCTCCATTGTTGATGGTAAAGTTATTGGGTGTTACACATGTGTTTTGTGTGTAAGTTTGTTGTCATCTGTACTAGGTATGATTCTTAACCAAATATGTTCTTGGTTGAAGATCGAGTCGTGGAAATTTAGAAGTGCACTTAGAAAAGTATAGATTCTTAACCAAAAGCTACATAGTTGAAATTTTCATTGAAAGATTATTCTTTATCACAGCAAACCAAAGTTGCATTTGCATAATTCGACAACGAATGACATTTCTTGCTTATGAATTGATAAGATCTGTAACTACCCGAAAGAGATGTTATAAGACACAATGAGTAATTCAAAATAACAGTATTCAGAAAAACAAAGTGAAGCTTTGCTTCTCTTTAAACAAAACCTTTCATCCATCAACGCCACAACCTACGGTTCAATCTGTAATCCAATAACGATGAACTGGAACACAAGTACAGATTGCTGTAATTGGAATGGAGTTACTTGCGACTCCTCCACAGGTGATGTTATCGGTATCGACGTCAGTTGTGGAATGCTAAAAGGTATCATCCATCCTAACCTTTTCAACTTTCCTCGTCTCCAAATTAACACTCGATCTTTCTTTCAATATTTCAGTGGTTCCCAAATTCCACGTGAAATTGGAAGGTTTTCAAATAGTCTCACGCATCTCAGTCTCTCTGCTTGTTCATTTTCTGGCCAAGTACCACCGGATATCACACTCCTTCATAAATTAGTCTCTCTTGACCTCTTTTCGAATGGTTACCAAAGTTCAACCACATGTTTTCATCAATATGTTTCAAAAATTTACTAATATGGAAGACCTTTCACTTGAAAGTGTTGATATCTCTTCGGTTTTACCTACGAGTCTTGACATCTTTTCTTCGAAATTACTAAATCTTGTCTCCACTGAATTGCAAGGAAAATTACCTAATTACATTTTCAATCTTTATTTTCTGGAAAGACTCCGGCTCTTCACAGGCAATCTCCCTTCGGAAATCTCAGTTAACCTAATGCACCTTATTTGTCTGTTTACTTCCCCCTCTTTAGGTTATAATTTTAGTCGCATGGCTCGAAATGAATCGGGAAACACCTTGAGCTTCCAAGAGGCCAGTCCTAAATGTGAACGGTCCTTTAAACCCTTGCTTCGTAATCAATCCGGAACCTTAAAAACAAAGCAAAATGGAAAGGTCAGAACATACATCCCGAAACATAAAAAGTAAGCTAGAAGTGATAAGCAAAGCAATAAAAATTGTCTGTGTGGTTACGCTTAATAACTTGCCGTTCTAACTCAATTCAATAACAGGACAGACGCTACGTACAACTGCAACTATATAATATTTTGATCCAGTTTTTAAACTCTGCAGGTGCCATCAAATGAGAATACGTACTGTCGTAACACAAACATTTTAGAACAATTATCTAGGTGGGCTTTACTGACCATTCACATAACAATGATAGCCATTCAGGCAAGATGTGATTGGCTAATTTGACACCAAAAAGTCCCCCCGGCGCAAAGTCTAACCCCTACTTAACACCAAATCCAGAGAAAACATGAACAGCCAATAGCTTCTAACACGATAACCTAAGTGAGCTCACTGACCATTCGCACAACAAGAGAGCCACTCAGCCGATATGTGAATGGCTAATTAGCCACCATACTACCTAACACCGGCAGACACGCAAATCTCTTCTTAACTGATTACCCACTAAGCCAATAACGCCCGACATGGTCTCCATAAAACTACATAGGATGAAATCACGGGGTGCAGTTTGCTACTGAAGAAAGGAAAAACCAAACATATACACATGTATAGATCGACTTAAACTGACCATAATATAACAGACATTAAGTTTGAGGCTTTGAATAACTGTATTAGGATATATGATTCTATATATGATAACATGTTCAGTGAAAATGTACCTTTTGAGTCATTTTCTCTTCCAGCGTTATAAACGTGAGACCTCAGGCGCAACTAAAATATTTAGTGGTGAACTGGAGTTGGATACATTGTTATCAAGCCTCACAGACCTTGTATCTCTCGATCTCGTACATTGGTTTCTCTGTTACGAAAAAGAATGCCAATCATTATGTCAATTCTGGTTCTACACACTTAGGATTGGCCTCTTGCAAGCTCAAGGTGTTTCGGAGTTCATTTTAGCCATGCGAATAGAACTATATCCTAATTAAAGAGGGGGAAGTAAATAGCCAAGATGGCAATATCCCATTAAGTTTGTTTCTTTGTAAATCAAGAAAACTATGGTGCGTTAGGTTAACTGAGATTTCCGAAGGGAGGTCGCCTGAGAAAGAGTTACTTCCCAAGCCGTGTCTTTCCCAAAAATGAAGATTGAAAATGTAATGAGGTAAAACCGAAGATTTAGTAATTTCGAAGAAGAGATGTTAAGACTCGTAGGTAAAACCGAAGAGATATTAACAAGATCAAGTGAAAGCTCTTTTAAATTAGTAAAATTTCAAAATATATTGTTAGAGGAGAAATCAAGGGAGACCAGTTTATGAAGGAGTGTGATGTCCGGTGGGACTTGGTGCCAGAAAACGAACAACCACAGAAGCTGAGATGTGTGAGGCTATTTGAAAACCTTCCGATTTCACGTGGAATTTGGGAACCACTAAAACCATTGACAGCAAGGCTGAGTATTTGGAGACGAGGAAGGTTGAAGAGGCCTTTTAGCATTAGGATGGATGGTACCTTTTAGCCTTCCACAACTAAGGTTGAGATCGATAACGTCACCTGTGGAGTGGTCGTAACTAACTCCATTCCAATTACAGCAATCTGTACTTGTGTTCCAGTTCGTTATTATTGGAGATTGACTCGAAGGTTGTGTCGTTAATAGATGAAAGGTTTTGTTTATAGAGAAGCAAAGCTTCACTTTGTTTTTATGAATACTGTTATGTTGAATTACTCATTGTGTTTTACCATACTTTATAAGCATTCATATGTGTTGCATATATATACTTGTAATAGCATCGCTTTCGGGTAGTTAAAGGTCTTATCAAGAATCTATGATTGATGCAATGCAAAACAAGAGATGGTGGAAACTTTTTCCATCCAACTACGATTGTCGACCGAGACTTTTCTAAGTGAGCGTCTAAATCTCCACGACACTTTCAACCAAGAACATATTTGATTATGAATCAAAACTCTCTCTTTATTGTGGTTTTTCCTGTTTCGGAAAAAGGTAGAAGCTAGGCAGATTCCCCAATAATTGAACAAAAACAGTGTTAAGACTGTGTTAGAGTTGCTTACGTTTTCTACTTATCTGCGTTACTTTAAGCACTATGGATATAGCGAACCTCATTCGCCTATCTGCTTATTTCGTGGTAAAAATCAGCAGTTTTTTTAATAATCATCCATGTCAAATGGATTATATTGACAGATGACACTTTCAACTTTTTGGAGGTCATCACATTTTTAACAGCATATGGCGAAACACCCAAAATATATACTACATCTGGAACTGCTTAATTATATAAGTTGCTTATTAGCAATCCAAAACACCCTCTACAATGTACATAAGCAGATAACATTCAAAAGGGTCGCCGAAGAAGCTTCATTATCATGTCAATGTGTTTCTGTTGCCACTTTTATGGCAGTCATGTCATCTTGGTATTTAAGTGGCAGTCGTGTGATCTTGGTATTTACGTACTCTGTCGATTATTATTCTTACAAATCGATAAGCCACTATAAGTAGGTTGAGGGGCCTGGTATCGGATACCATGTTCATGCGTATAACTTTATTAAAGACCATTATTTATTTGTACGCGTTGGACCACGTTCAACACATAATAAAGCAAGCAAACGTCGATTACTTTGCGAAATTGTCTGCACTAAAAAAGGCAATAAGGTCCCAAATGATTCTCCATTATCCAAGCCATGGTCCTCCATTTCTTACAACTGAGTGCTCTCAGTGGATCAGCCACTAGTAATCGAATCATAAAGAAAAGATGAACACTTCACATGCTGATCATCATCCTGCTTATCTTCCTTTTAATTCAAAGGAAACTGCAATTATTGTCTCTGAACTTTGCGAAAAATGGGAAAAAAAACCCTTGAGACGAAAGGTCATGCAAAAAACGACCATGAACTTTGCATTTTCATGTGAAAAAACCTTTGAGACGTTAAATCTAACTTTGACGCGTGTGATGGATGTTCTTTACAAGCATAAAGACAGTTTCACGCACGTAGGAGAAGAAGTTATTGATCATATCAAATCATTGCTCGTTCGTCCTTTAAGTATATGAGCTCCATTGTTGCTGGTACAGTTATTGGGTGTTCCACATGTTTTTTGTGTGTAAGTTTGCTGTCATCTGTACTAGGTATGATTCTTAACCAAATATGTTCTTGGTTGAAGATCGAGTCGTGGAAATTTAGAAGTGCACTTAGAAAAGTATAGATTCTTAACCAAAAGCTACATAGTTGAAATTTTCATTGAAAGATTATTCTGTATCACAGCAAACCAAAGTTGCATAATTCGACAACGAATGACATTTCTTGCTTATGAATTGATAAGACCTGTAACTACGCGAAAGCGATGCTATAAAACACAATGAGTAATTCAAACTAACAGTATTCATAAAAACAAAAGTGAAGCTTTGCTTCTCTTTAAACAAAAGCTTTCATCCATCAATGCCACAACCTACGGTTCAATCTGTAATCCAATAGCGATGAACTGGAACACAAGTACAGATTGCTGTAATTGGAGTGGAGTTACTTGCGACTCCTCCACAGGTGACGTTATCGGTATCGACGTCAGTTGTGGAATGCTAAAAGGTATCATCCATCCTAACAGCTCCCTCTTCAACCTTCCTCTTCTGCAAATACTCAACCTTTGCTTCCAATCATTTTACTGGTTCCCAAATTCGCCGTGAAATTGGAAGGTTTTCAAATAGTCTCACATATCTCATCTCTCTGGTAATTCAAATAGTAATTTCGAAGAAGAGATGTTTAAGACTCGTAGGTAAAACCGAAGAGATATCAACTCTTTAAAGTGAAAGCTCTTCCAAATTAGAAAATTTTCAAAACATATGGTTAGAGGAGAGATCAAGGGAGACCAATTTATGAAGGAGTGTGATATCCGGTGGGACTTGGCCAGAAAACGAATGTGTGAGACTATTTGACAACCTTCCAATTTCACGGTGAATTTGGGAACCACTAAGATCACCGAAAGCAAGGTTGAGGCCTTTTAGCATTTGGATGGATGGTTTAGCATTCCATAACTAACGTCGAGATTGATAACGTCAGTTGTGGAGTAATTGCAACAACTAACGCCATTCCAATTACAGCCATCTGTACTTGTGTTCCAGTTCGTTATTATTGGAGATTGGCTCGAAGGTTGTGTCGTTGATGGATGAAAGGTTTTGTTTAAAGGGAAGCAAAGCTTCACTTTGATTTCATGAATACTGTTATGTTGAATTACTCCTTGTGGTTACATATATATACTGATGATAATAACATCGCTTTCGGGCAAGAAATGTCATTCTTTGTTGAATTATGCAAAACAAGAGATGGTGGAAACTTTTTTCATCCAACTATGATTGTCGACCGAGACTTTTCTAAGTGCGCGTCTAAATCTCCACGACTCTTTAAGAATCAAAACTTTCTCTTTATTGTGGTTTTTCCTGTTTCGGAAAAAGGTAGAAGCTAGGCAGATTCGCCAATAATTGAACATAAACAGTTGTTTGAGGCTTTGAGTGTTAGAGTTGCTTAGGTTTTCTAATTATATGCGTTACTTATCGGCCTATCTGCTTATTTCGTGGTAAAAATCAGCAGTTTTTAATACACATCCATGTGAAATTAGTGCTTATTATATCTGAACTAAAACCCTTTCTTTTAAATGGATTATATTGACAGATGACACTTTCAACTTTTTGGAGGTCATTACATTTTTAACAGCATAAGGCGATACACTGTACATCCGGAACTGCTTAGTTAAATAAGCTGCTTATTAGCAATCCAAAACACCATCTACAATGTACATAAGCAGATAACACTCAAAAGGGTCATCGAAGAAGCTTCATTATCATGTCAAATTATTTGTACGTGTTGGACGTTCGACACATAAATAAAGCAAGCAAACGTACGTCGTCTAGACCTTTACCATTTATCAGAAAACTAGCTGCAATACATGCGAAATGTGATTAGATTTCATATCCTTTCGTTGTCTGTACTAAAAGGTGTCAAATGATTCTCCATTATCGACGCGGTGCGAAATGTGTGCTCACAGTGGATCATCCACTAGTAGTGGAATCATGCATAAAGATAAAGTGAAGACTTCGCATGCTGTGATCATCCTTATCTTAGCTTCCATTTTTAACTTACCTTCAATCAAACGATAGTACGATGATATACCTACCTAACGTTTGTTCATCTTGCATGCATGTCATTAAGGTTTCGTTATGTATTTGTATCTATAAATATTGCATGTCAATAAAATGATCTCGCTAGCTAGGTTTTCTATCATCCGATTTGATCTTAAGACCTACTCGCTCATAAGCGACCGCTGCTCTACCACCCCGTCAAATCTCTCATCTTATTTATGTACCTGTTCATCAAATTCCTATTTTTCATCTTAGTTCGGCTAATTTATCATCTAAACCTTTTTCAAAATCATACTCAATTCATAAAGACATCATCCTGGCAGTTCCACATAAAGAAAAAGCAAAAGAAAAGAAAAGGTTGAAGTTGTGCGTTTATTCCGTATAAGAATTTGTAGATCGGGTTATTGTGATCAATAAGATGATGATGCTTGATTATTTAGTTTTGATTGGATAGTATGGTTGTGTTACTATATTAGCCTACCTTGTTACTAGTTGATTTAGCCGATCGTTTGTAAGTATATGGGTTTTGAGTCTTATGTATCTGTATTTGTATCTATATATATTGCATGTTAATAAAATGACGTGCTAATTCTTAAAATCTCTCAAGATTTCAACTTCTTTTCCTTTTTACACTCACTAAATGAGAATTTCCTAAAATATTATATGCAATTTATGCGACTTGTAAAAAAATCATAAGATTGTACTTTATTCTATATGACATATAATACATTTGTGTAAGACAAAATAACGTGTGTGTAAGAATTTTTTTTTATGCAAATTCGTTATACTTTTTATGCGACTTGTATTTAAAAAAACCTTTTATTTTCTTTATTTTAAACTTTATTTTTTTGCGATCTGTACCTTTATTTATTAAAAAATATTTTTATAAAAAAGATATTTTTATAAGAAAAATATTTTTTAGAAAAAAATGATTTTTTATAAAAAAAATATTTTTTATGAGAAAATTATTTTTTATATAAAAATTAATTTTCTTATGAAAAATATTTTTATAAAAATAATTTTCTTATAAAAAATAATTTTTTAATAAATAAAAGTACAATTCGTATAAAAAAAGTAAATTACATAAAGTAAAAGGTTTTTTTTTATTAATAAAAAATATTTTTTAATACAAATCATACAAAAAATATAACGCAGTTGTATAAAGACAAATTCTTACACACGTTTACGTATAAGTTGTATATATTGGAACATATTATATTGTCTTTATTCCAAACTCGCTTTAACATTCCAATATTGTTTTTTTTACATTTCTACCTTTGTCAATAACACCCGCGTTTTTTTTACATTTCTACCTTTGGATGCACGAACATTGTTTTTACGCATATAAAACAAATCTTTACTACTTATAAAGGAAAAACCTCAAAACCTATGTTGAAAAATGACTTAACTATGGAATTGTTAAAAAATTAAATGCATAGAAGTTGGATATTAATTATGAAATTGTTGAAAAATTAAATGCACATAAGTTAGATAAAATAGAAAATGTTAAAAAATTAAACCATAAACAATTGTATAAGTTACCGGGTCACGGGTTCCACAACCGGATTAATTCGGTCGAGTAACTTGGTCACGGGTTCCACCAATGGGTCAACCCGGTCGAGTCATCGGGTCACGGATCGACCATCGGACCAACCCGATTGAGTCACCGGGTAACGGGTTCGGCCATCGGGCTAATCTTTTCGAGTCACGGGTTTGACAATCGGGTTAACCCGATCGAGTCACCGGGTAACGGGTTCGACAACCGGGTCAATCCTGTCGAGCCACCGGGTCACTGGCTACGATCACCGGGTCAATCCTATCGAGTCACCGGGTCACGGGTTCAACCACCGGGACACGGGTTCGACCACCGAGTCAATCTGATCGAGTCAATAGGAACGGGCTCGCCTACCGTTCAACCCGGACGAGTCACCGTGTTACCGATTCGACCATCGGGTCAATTAATAAATCATTAATTATTTATCGCTAGACAATTATTGGGTCACGAGTTCGAAGCATATCATTAATTATATGTCTTTAGGTAATTCCGCTGATATGCGCGGGTAATCGTCTAGTAATAATAAAGTATAAATAATGCGTGTGATCAACTTTGACGCGTGTGATTGATGTTCTTTACAAGCATAAAGAAAGTTTCACACATGTGGGAAAAGAAGTTATAGATCATATCAAATCATTGCTCCTTCGTCTTTTAATTGACTTGATCGAGCTATTGAGTTACTGTTCAATTGGTTTAACCAGCTATTTAATTTTAATTTATTTTGCTTGATACAGAGGTCCGGTCATCCAACCGGGTTACGATTCAACTGGTTCAACTAAACCGGTCAATCCAAACTTAAAAACACTTGTGTTTATACATAATAGTTAAGCGAAGCCCATTTACAAATAAAAAGTATTTATGGGCGGATAAGCCCAACGTGTATGTAAATATACGCTTTAAATCTGTTTGGGCCTCATTGAGTATTCATCTACGAATTTAACAAAAAACAAAATAACTTCTTGATATACATAACTAGAGGTTGACAAATCGGATATTTTTTAAAACCGGATCGGTTTTTAATCCGGTCCGATTTTAGTCAACTGGTCAATCAACCGGTTTGACTTAAACCTAAACCATATCAGATTAAAACCGGTTTTTAGTTAGATTTTAATCAGTTTTGTAATTGGATCGGATGTGTTTTAACCGATTTTTAACCGGATCGGTTTGATTTTAACCGGATTTTCACCGGTTTTGTATCCGATCCATGTCATTTTATTAAACCAAATACGAACCACCGGCTCGAATTATGAAAAACCGGTTTTAAAAAATCCGGTTTTAAAAAAAAACGGTTTCGCATTTTTTCCCGGATCAGATCATAAACCGATTTTTTTCCCACCTCTAAAATAACTACCAAAAAATCCTATCATATGTTTTTATTATATGAGGTTTTGTTCAATGCCATTGATGAGACTGCTTTTATACATGGTCTCATCGTCCAAAACGGCCTTTAATTGCACAAAATATCATAAAATATGCCAAATATATGCTCGTGTTTGTTACTTGTATATTTTTAGGTACGGATATTGAGGAATTGGCAAAAGAACACAAGAATCAATCAAAAACGAACACGGGAAACGAAGTCGCACAATGAACCGGGCCCAAGTCTGGAATTTTGCAAAATTACCCTTGAAGAATTGAAGATTGGAAAAAATGGCCCCTCATCTTTGAAGAACTTGTCACATTTGACCCTCAAAATATCAAATGTACAAGTATGATCCTTAAAGTTTGAAGATTATACAAGATCAGCCCTTGGAAAATCAAGTTATTACAAAAGGAGCCCTTTGGAAAAGTTTTTGGAAAGTTTTGTGCCAGTTTTGACAAGTTTCCAAAATTGATAAGGCTAAAACAAACGCTGTTGGGTATTAAATACAAAGAGAAAGGAAGTTGATACTCTGGGGACCTAACCTGTCAAAACACCAAACTCCCACAACCACTCACACACTGACACGTCAACCCTACCCACCCACCAACCCAAACCCATTAACCTACCCGCCCATTACCCATTACCCAACCCGGTTTAATATTTAAACCTGGTCAATTGTGGTCAAACCCCCCCACTAACTATTTTTTTCCCTCCCATAACAGTTATTTAAACTGTTTTTAAACCCAAAACAAATCAAAACCCCCCTTAATCCCAACGAACCCTAATTAACCTCCAGTTTCAATCAACCCCAAACCAAAGGGATATTAGCTCAAAGTGTGCAGTTTGTTGATTAAACACATCCTCACCTAAACCCACCTCACACAAACCCTCCACGTGGCTTGTGGTCCTCTCCCCACCCTTCCCCTGCACCCGTCTCTTTCCACACAACCCTAGGAGGGGACAAGATCAACGATCAAGATCAACCCCTTGTCCTCCAAGTTCAAACAAACGTCCAGGATTGAAAATCAAGGCTGTCAATCACATGGTGGTGCCTTTTGACCAAGATTCGTCAAGAAGACCAAGGGCAAATTTGAGAATTCCAGCATTAGGGTTTTAGGACTTGTATTTTTTTATTTACATTCTAGAATAGTCCAAAGATTGTATAAATAGGTCGACATGTGACCTATTTTCATTGTTCCAGTTTTTTTTGCAAAAATCTCTTGTAATTCCTTTTTTAATTTTATAAAGTTTGGTGTTTGATAAATTCAATTATAATTCCTTTTATACTTATTAAAAAGTTTGTGTATTGAGTTGTTTGCAAAAGGCTGAGTTCCACTTAATTTGTCAAGGTTTGTTTGAGTTTTGAAAATTCAAAAAGTTTTATAAAAAGTTTGTTTAAAATCTGGAAATCACAAACCTGTATGAAGTGAAAGTGGAATACAGGTTTGTGTTTTGTTATTGTTAGTGTTTGAAAACGTGTGTTTAAGTTTTGGAAAGTTTTTAAGAAAGAAAAAAAAGAGAAACAGAATAGTATCTTGTATATTATCCTTGTCTTTCTTGTTTTTGTTTGATCTTCTTAAACAGGTAAAGAAGGTGTTGATTTTGATCTGCATGCACCCGGGTGCATAGGGAGGTGGAATTGCATCCACTTGAACCCTTGGATGTAAGGGTTCTAAGGTATTTTCTTTTACCTTGTTGAAAATCTCAGAAATTGGTGATTTGCATGATTACTTGATCAAGTGTTGTTAATATTGTTTGATTTGAGTTGCTTTATGATGATATGTATGTTAGATGCTGTTTTGATCAGATTGGTTAAGTTTTAAGGTGTTTTGATTTGCTAAAAGTTGGTTTATAGATTTTAAAGGGTTGTTTGGATTAGTATTTTAGCAGGTTTAAAATCTTTGCTTGTGATTTAAAAAGATGTTAGAGTTACTGATTAGGGGTGTGTTAAGTTATATGTTAGTTTTAGAATAGGTTGGTACAAGTTTCTAGCCTATTGGTGTGTTAAAAAAGGATTAAGTGAGCTCAAAAGGTGCATATGCTACTAATCTGCTTGTTTTTACTCAATTTGGTGCATGATCTTGTGAAATTTGTCAAGACCTAGGCTAATTTAAGGCTGGAGTGTGTTTGTATGTTATGTGGTGACTGTGTATGCCAAACTTGAGTGTTTGAAGTTCATTAGAGTGCAAGATTTAAGCATCAAAAGTCCACCAGACCCCCTGCTAGACCTCAGAAACTTGCTTTGGTTTTGAGTATGCTTTGGTTGTGAGTTTGTGTGATTAAGTGCTTATTTGTGTTTTGTCTTGACTCCTTGTGCTCAGAAAGAGCACAAGGGTGCCTTGTGTTCCACAAAAACATCACCAATACCAATAGCCAAGTCCTCTTGGCTCAAAAAGTGCACAAGTGTTCACTTGTCACTTGTTCATCAGAAAGCCAGCAGACCTGGGCTTTATTTGAGCTCATAAATCATCCAATCTTTGTTAGATTTTGATTTTGTTTGAGTTTTTGTGTGTTGTTAAGTTTCTGGATTCAAGTTTTAAACTTTAAAAAAAAAAAAATATAAACACAAAAAGGACGTGGCCAGGACTCGAACCTGCGCCACTCCTCTCACACACATAAGCTCTAACCATTGCGCCCTGGGGACTTTGACTGATGAGTTTGGTTTTGTATTATACTTAAGTGTATTTTGGTTTGAGCTCAGTTAAATAAGCCGTGACCATTTTGGATTATTTGAGCTTATTTATTAAACTTTTTGAGCTTATTCCATTTTTCCTAGGTTTTAAATAGGTTTAGGGATTTTTCTGGCTAAAAGTTTTATTTTTCCATTTATTTAATTATTTAATAGGATTATTTCTATTTTTAATTTTAGAAAGTCATTTAAAAATATTAAACAGTAATATTAAAATACAAAAAAATAGTTTTTAGGTTTTATTTAATATTTTTGAGGTTTACATATAAAAAAGTTTTCAAAAACTTTAATTTTTGATTTTATTTAATTTTAGGGTTTTTATACAACTTTGAAAATTAATATAAAATTCATTAAGAGGTTTTAGAAACTTTTGTTTACATTTTCTTTCTAGTTAGAATATTTAGGATTTTTGAGAATTTTTTAGAATTTATTTGAGGACTTTTAATTTTTTAGAATATTTTAATATTATTTTATTCAATAAAATAAAAAGTTTTATTTTAATTTCTTTTTCATTTTTCCTAGATTCTATAGCATTAATTAAGACTTTTCCCATTTGTAGAATAATTTTTAGGTTTTTCAATTAATTTTTAGAATTATTTTAAGATTTAATACATTTTAATAGTTTTTAGGAGTTTAAAAATAGTTTAATTTGGTTTTAAAATTTTGAAAAATAGTTTTTAGTTTAAATAGGTCAATTTTGAGGTTTACAAATTATAAAATCTTGTTTAGGGCTTTTTAATATTTAAAAGTGATTTTTAGAGCTTTAATTAGCATTAAAAAGTCATTATTAAATTAATTAAAAGGTTTTGGCAAGTTTGAATTTTTTGTAAACTCTTAGAATATTATTTGGGAGTTTTTAGTAATTTTTAGGAATTTTTAGGATAAAATTTTGGTATTTTGTGTTTTTCACGTTATTCGTCGTAACTTTCTAGTAGTGTTTTGCCTTATTTTTCTATTTTTTCGTCTTCGTCATTTTCTCTTCTTTTCTTCTCATTAATAATCAAAAACATAATCAATCATTCATTACACAACACACGTGCCTCCTCGAGAGAACGAACTCACCTCATTAGGGTCATTTACACACGGTTTTCCTAAATCGTCGTGCTTACCCTATATTATTGCCTTGTTTTCCTAAACAAGTGTGATTTTACAACTATCATTAATGGCGCCGCTGCCGGGGAGGCGTGTTGTGTTTTGATTGAACCATTGTTGTTTTTATATATTAGCCATAAATATTAATTGTATTAATAGCACTCTATTAATACGTATTATCGTTTTTCGGTTTTTGTGTGAATACTATTACTATATTGTATACGTAGAATAATAAATACACAAGTACTCCAAATACGTGAGCAATCACAACCTTGATTCGGGATTTCATCACTCGATCATTGTATTCGAATCTCAAACCAAAGAAAAAGGCAAAAAATAGATAAATACTTTCGTGAAGCTTAATCTTGAAAATACAAACTATAAGGTGGGTATAAGGCGGTTGTATTTCACAACCTAAAGGAAAAAGGCTCTTAAGTGCTTCGCGCCGCCTCGTTTCCTCCGCTTGCTTGTGCGTATTTGATTTTGAGAGTGAATCGAGGGTTTTGCCGCCCAAAGTATTATTACATATCATATATATTTTCTTGGTTTTATTTGATTAAACCCTCTTGAACGATTTGGTGTTCCACCATCGTTCTAAAGTCATCGAAGGCGTTCACTCCACGTGATCGTTTTCATTCCTTGAGGCCTTTTTAATCAAGAGATTTGATTAAGTGAGGAGATTTGTGGACTTGTTGTCTACTTAATACATTCACCAATTCCAAAAAAAAGTTAATACCATCAAAAAAAAAAAAAAAAAAAAAAAAAAAAAAAAACCACAAAAAAATTGAAAAAAACACAAAATACCAAAAAGAATCTTCTTTGCTCGCCTTCTCGTTGTACGTGACGTTTATGCAAACTCGCTCTAAAGCTAGACGTGCTCGTAAACGAAGAAACAAATCACTCACTCTTTCTAGTGAGGAATCTCCTATTGACGAACCCATTGTACGAGAAGAACCAACCATGGCGAATCGAACTATGATGGAGTTACTTCAAGCACCCACCGAGGGTTATGGAGAAGCTATTGTGATTCCCGCAATCCTTGCGGAGAATTTTGAAGTGAAAATGGGTTTGTTGTCGATGATCCAAAACAACAAATTCCGTGGTGATGAGAAGGACAATCCGCACAACCATATCCGCCAATTTAATCGTCTTACCGCCACGTGCAAATTCAAGGATGTCTCGAATGACTCGATTAAGATGATGTTATTTCCGTATTCCTTAGCGGGGCCCGCTAAAATTTGGTTAGAGAAAGAGCCACCCAATTCTATATTGACGTGGAAGGATCTCGTTTCGAAGTTCGTGAACCAATTTTTTCCGCCCTCTAAGACTACGCATTTGAAGAACGAGATTTCTAAATTTTCACAAGAATCAAATGAAAGTTTTTCTACGGCTTGGAATAGGTTTAAGGAGATGTTACACGAATGTCCTCATCATGGTTTTTCCGATTTGCACCAAATCGACACGTTTTACAATGGACTTAACGATCATGAAAGAGATTATTTAAATGCCGCCGCGGGTGGTAATTTTTTGTGTAAAACGGTTGAAGAAGCTTTGGTCATAATCGAGAATAGGTCTAAGGTTTATAGCCCTCGTCACACACCGAGTGTTGCCAAAAGGGGCTCATCATCGTCTCAAAGTATCAATGCATTACATGATGAAGCAAATGAAGAAAACCGATTTTTCGATAGATTTGCAAACCTTATGTCTCATTGGAAGGCTCAAGAAGCTTCCAACACCGCTTCGGTTAAAGCGGTTTCTGAAAGTTGTTTGTCGTGTGGGGGAGCTCATGATTTATCCGAGTGCATTACCGCGGATGGTAACACTTCGAATGCTTTTGTAGCCACGGGAACTTATAACCAAATAGGTCAAGGTTCACGTTCAAATCAAGCTCCACCCAATCAAAATGCTAATAATTATCGCAACAACAACAACCAAGGTGGAAATTACCAAGGAAATCAAAGGAATTATAACAAAGGTAATTACCAAAGTGGAAATGGGCAAATTTCAAACCAAAACCAAAACCGTGATTTTCAAACTAATGCCCAAGGTTTTCAAAACGATCACACCAAAAATCTTCAAGGAGAATTTTTGAATTATGCTAAGGCTAATGATGCTAAGTTTGACAACATGCAACGTGAAATGGTTAGCTTAAGATCCGAATTGAAAAACGAGCTTAAAAATGAACTTGCTAATGAACTTAAAACTCATGCTAATAAAATGGAAGGAAATGTCACACGACTCCAACAAAATCAACAAAAAATGGAGCAAGGACAACATGAGATTAAGCAAGAGTTGTTGAAAGCGGATGCTAGGCAATCTAAGTTTGAAGATCGTATGGCTAAAATGTTTGAAGCTATCATGTGTAAGCCCTCTTCTTCGGGTGGTCTTCCTAGTGATACCATCGTGAACCCGAAAGGAGAATTGAAGGTTATTACTACTCGTAGTGGTAAAACTTTCAAAGAACCTGATACACGTTTTTGCTATGGTTCAATTTTACTCTCGATATCCTCTCGAATTGATCTAGGTCTTAAGTGGAATGATTGTTCTTGGTTACTAAATAAAGGAGTTTGGTTTTCTAATCTAAGAAGAAGTGGAAATGAAAGTTTAAATCAAAGGCAATTACTTTAATTAAGATTAACGAAAACTTGGTTGCAAATTTAAAGTTCAAATTAAAATCAAATTAAAATTAAAGTTAACAAGTAAATTGTGAAATATGAGTGAAGAAACAGTAAATTAACAACAGTAAAACAGTAACTATACTCAAAAATAACTGATCCGGAACTTTAAACCTTGATTCGGAACTAACTGATCCGGAAGATACTATTCACTCATCCGGAACTTGCTCATTCGGAACATACTCATGCGGAACATACTCATCCGGAACCTTCCGAATGAAGGGTGTTGATTCGGAAGTTTGGAAACTTCCGAATGAAGGATTGGTTCGGAACTTTATGACTGATCCGGAACTTTATGACTGATCCGGAACTTTATGACTGATCCGGAACTTTCCGGATGAAAGCTTGATTCGGAAGTTTTCTCTTGATTCGGAACTTTAATGCTTGGTTCGGAAGTTTCCGAATGAAGGACTCATTCGGAACTTTTTGGCTGATTCGGAAGATCTGGAAACCCAGTTACAGTAACAGTATACGAAGAACACGGGATACAAATTTTTATCAAAATCAAATCAAATACTTAAAAAGGATTTACCAAATTAAACACAAATCATTTAGACACCATAAGCAACAAATCCCATCAATAAAAACACAAATCCAAACAACTTTTGAAGATCAAATCAAGAAAGTAAAAACTTAAGAACTTGAAGATAAAGATGATGATGAACAAGATGAAATGAAAGATTAAACAAGAACTTGGTATTGAATGATTGATGTTTTGACAAGATTAAACAAAAATTAAAATTACAAGATTAAAGAATTAAAGATAAAATTCACCAATCACCCTAGTGGTGATGGTGTTATACGAACCAGGAGGAAAGAAAAGGGAGGAAGAAAGAAAAACTAGCTAACTCTAAAAATGTGTGTGGGATGGCCTATTTATAGGTGTTTCCTTTGGTTGGTGAGTGGGCTTTCTCCCGTTCTTCGTGTCTTTTCGTCTTTTCAGAAAAGTTTCCGTTTTCGATTCTGATTCGGGATTTGTTGTCGATTAAATTCAACTCGTCTTTTAATTTCTTCGTTTAATAGACTTGAGTTTCTTCGACTTATATAAATCTTCCATCTTTGGTCCTTTTCTTCGATAAATCTTCGAATAGGCCCAGCGACTTCAAATCTTTTGCATCTCTTGGACAATAGACTTTATCTGGAGTCTTTTTCTTCTTTAAAACCCGTGCAATCCCATGTTTTCTTCAATATTTATCCGGTTGTCTCTGAAAACACAATAAACACAAAAACCACGCATAATTCCAAACAAATGATATTAAATACGTGTTTTGGTCTCGTTTTAGCCTGAATTAAGTGGTAAAAGGATGGGTGTTTACACACCTATCAAATCCCCTATACTTAACCATTGCCATGCCCTCATGCAATGCTTAGTGATAAAGCAAGTTTACACTTTTCTCATAATTAATCAACCTTGGCCTTATTTAAAATTCTACTACACAAAAATTAAAGAAATAAAACTTCAAAGATAACAAAGGGATAGAAAACCATTTTCACTCGAAAATAGCTACATGGAAATAACTTGAAGAGAAATCGATGACTTACATTAGGGCTTTGGTGCTGCGAAGATTTATCACCCTCAAGTTTCACGTTCCCCAAACTAAGCTTAAAAAACAAGATCATTGTTATTATAAGTTAGCAATTCAAACACTTACACACATGGCTTAATTAAATGCTTAAACTCCCTTATTCCTAGGTGTATCTCTTATATTTTATTTTTGTCTTAGAATGATCATGAAGATGCATTTTTGGACTTATTTCGATAGTTTATTAGGGCTGAAAGCAAAGTAGGACGATTTGATCAATAGTTAGCTAAAGGACAAAATCTCTTAAAACTGCTTCTCGGGATATCAAAAAGTTCATATCTTGGCATAACTTGGTTCACGATTTGAGACCTTTCTCGGGCCGATATTTGGCATGTACTTCATACTTCATATCTTCGAGAGACGTTCTTGAGATAATGGTCTTCTCATCATAATAGAGTTTCTTCACTTGGAGACTTTTGAGGGGTACTCCAACTTTGTTGACCACGACTTCATGATTATTTCTTCAATCTCTAATTGGGATTTTGAGATACAACGATCCGCCTCCTTTTCGGACTTGGATCTATTTATCCTCATACCTTGTTAGGGTCTTTTCGGATAGACTTCTCCATGATCTTTATGGGAGTTGATTGCTTTTCGTTGTGAGTCTTGATCCTTCATATTGACTTTAGGAATAATGCTTTTCACATCACTTTGGATCTTCAGCAATAAAATTGAATCCTCATGCCTTGTTAGGGCCTTTTCGGACTCGCCAATCTTCGCGCCCCGCTTCATAAGTTATGCCTTGGCTATGAACTCTTATCATTACCGAGCAACTTTTAAACGATCTTGGGCTAGAAGCTAAGTAACTTTTCAAATCGTAAGACCTTACTTATTGCAGATAAATTATTAGCAAGTGATGGGAGAATAGGCAAATAATTACACCAAGTGAGCTTGTGCAAGAATACCGACTTATAATTGACTCTATCATTTCTCGTCCTCCACAATTTAAAATCTCAAGTAATGAGACTTGTGGACACTTAGCCTAATAAACCAATTAAGGTCTATATGGTTAAGGATACTAGCTAGAATAAACTTGGATAAGTCTATTCGGGTTGAGTCAAAATAAACGCAACGGGCCTAATATGTCAAAGACTTCTAAACTAGCTACACCACTTTATTAATATTTTTGACTTTATTGCGGAATATATACATATGAAAGCAACGATAAAAATTTAAAAATTACGACTAAATGGCCAAAGTTAATAAAAAATTTGAAAAATGTTGAAAAATAGGATTTTCCGGTTAATTGAAGGCATTTTCATGGAAAAGTCCACTTAAAACTTCGATAGAAGTCCCCCTACACTTAAGATAAACATTGTCCTCAATGTTTAAGCATGTGGGAAAAGGTTCCCCTACACTTATGACATTGTGCACGTTGGTTAACTCAAGTTAAGGAAGAGACGACTAAAGTGATCAATTTCAAATGTGAATATGAAGAAAATTGAATCACGATAGTTGAGAGATAGAACCGGATTTCGGATAAACACGGGAGCACGGTTCTTCAAAGATTCCAAGAGTGCACTTATCCCTGTAATCACATCACCACAAAAAGGCAAACACATATAGAAGTCCCCCCTACACTTAGGGGATTAAAACATACAAGGATAGATACTCGGGCTGCCTCCCGAGGAGCGCTTGTTTTTGATAACCGAGTCACGAGCCTGACTCGACCCAAAATTAGTTCATGGGGAACGTGGTGAGGGATGGAATCACCTCCTGAGAGGTGTCCTCACCAAAGTACAACTTCACTCGTTGGCCATTCACCTTAAAATTTGGTCCATTAGGTTGAGCGAGCTCGAGAGTACCATATGGAAAAATTTGGGCAATGGTGAATGGGCCGGACCAACGAGATTTGAGCTTGCCCGAAAAGATTTTCAACCGAGAGTTAAAAAGTAAGACTCTGTCTCCAACATGGAACTCTCGGTTTTTGATCTTGGAGTCGTGAATGAGCTTAGTTCTTTCCTTATAGATCAAAGAATTTTCATAAGCCTCATTACGGAGTTCATTCAGCTCATTGAGTTGGATCTTGCGTAGGTCACCGGCTTTGTTTATATCAAAATTGGCCCACTTCAAGGCCCAATAAGCCTTGTGTTCCAACTCAATGGGGAGGTGGCACGCTTTCCCATACACAAGACGATAAGGCGTACAGCCGATCGGGGTCTTGTAAGCAGTACGGAAAGCCCACAAAGCATCATCGAGTTTATCAGCCCATGCGGCACGATGCTCTCCCACGGTCCTTTCAAGAATTCGCTTCAGCCCTCGGTTTGATATTTCAGCCTGGCCATTAGTTTGTGGGTGGTAGGCTGTGGAAAGACGATGATTTACACCGTACTTAGCCATGACTCGAGCAAATTGGTCATTGCAGAAATGAGTCCCACGATCACTAATAATGGCGCGAGGCACACCGAATCTAGCGAATAGAGCTTTCAAAAAGTTACAAACCACCCTTGCGTCATTAGTAGGCAAAGCTTTGGCTTCAACCCACTTTGAAACGTAGTCAACGGCTACAAGGATGTATTTGTTTCCTTTAGACGAAGGGAATGGCCCCATAAAGTCGATACCCCAAACATCAAAAATTTCACACTCTTGAATGAAATTCTGAGGCATCTCGTCTTTATGTGTGATTTTGCCTTGCTTTTGGCAAACATCACATCTTTTCACCATATCGTGAGCATCACGATATATGGAGGGCCAATAAAATCCCGAATCAAACACTTTCTTTGCGGTGTAGTTAGGACCAAAGTGACCACCGGTGGGTCCTTTGTGGCAAGCATCAAGGATGTCCGACGCTGCCGGTCCATCAACACATCGGCGAATTATCAAATCAGCACATTGTTTGAATAGGTAAGGGTCGTCCCAAAAGTAAGTCTTTATGTCGGTGAAGAACTTTTTCTTTTGCTGGGATGTCAACCCTTCCTTGAGAATTCCACCCGCCAAGTAGTTTGCAAAGTCCGCAAACCACGGGGTTTCATTCGGCTTCGAGTTTATAGACATTAAGGTCTCCAAGGGAAAAGAATCATTGATTTCTTTGGTCGGATGATCCCCTTGGTATGGATCCTCAAGTCTACTAAGATGGTCCGCGGCTAAGTTTTCTGCTCCTTTTTTATCGCGGATGTCGATTTTAAATTCCTGGAGCAGCAAAACCCAGCGAAGAAGTCTTGGTTTGGAATCTTGCTTTGTCAACAAGTACTTCAACGCGGAATGGTCGGTGTACACAATGGTGGTGGAAAGGACAAGATAGGGGCGGAATTTCTCAAAAGCATAGACAACAGCTAAAAGCTCTTTTTCGGTTGTCGTATAATGCAATTGTGCCCCAGTCATTGTCTTGTTAGCGTAATGGATCGGTTGGAAGTGTTTGTTCACTCTTTGTCCAAGAACCGCTCCAATAGCAAAATCACTAGCATCGCACATCAACTCAAAAGGAAGCTCCCAATTAGGGGTAACCAAGACGGGTGCCTTAGTTAGCTTATCCTTAAGCGAGTTGAAGGCTTCAAGGCACTCTTTGGAGAAGATAAAAGGAGTATCTTTCTCTAAGAGATGGGTCATCGGGCGAGCGATTTGAGAAAAGTCTTTGATAAATCGGCGGTAGAAGCCCGCATGACCCAAGAAACTTCTCACACCCTTCACAGTGGAAGGTGGAGGCAACTTTGCTATAACATCAACTTTAGCACGGTCTACTTCAAGACCGGCTTTCGAAATCTTATGTCCAAGCACGACGCCTTCTTTTACCATAAAATGGCATTTTTCCCAATTTAGAACAAGGCGAGTGTCTTCGCACCGCTTTAGCATACGTTCTAAATTGGCAAGGCAAGCAGAGAAGGAATCCCCGAAGACCGAGAAATCATCCATGAAGACTTCCATGGTTTGTTCAACCATGTCATGGAAGATAGCTAACATACATCTTTGGAAAGTCCCGGGCGCATTACATAAGCCAAAAGGCATTCTTTTGTAAGCGAAAGTGCCATAGGGACAAGTGAATGTAGTCTTCTCTTGATCTTGGGGATCGATGGGTATTTGAAAATAACCCGAGAAACCATCAAGAAAGCAGTAATATTCATTACCGGCTAATCGTTCAAGCATTTGGTCCATGAAAGGTAGAGGGAAATGATCCTTTCTCGTGGCATCATTGAGTTTGCGGTAGTCTATACAAACTCTCCACCCAGTAACGAGACGAGTGGGAATCAACTCGTTGTGTTCATTGGGAACAACGGTTATTCCGCCCTTCTTGGGCACACAATGGATTGGACTAACCCATGGTGAATCCGAAATAGGGTAAATCATACCCGCATCAAGAAGTTTGATAACCTCTGTTTTGATGACTTCATGTATTTTTGGATTCACCCTTCGTTGGCTTTGAATAGTGGGCTTATAGTCGTCCTCCATGAGAATTTTGTGCGTGCAGAAGTGAGGATCAATTCCACGAATATCCGAGATTTTCCACGCAATAGCCTTCTTGTGAGCTTTCAACATAGCAACGAGGCGAGTCTTCTCTTCATCTTTCAAATCCTTTGCAATAATGACGGGCGACTTCTTGTTATCGTCAAGGAACACGTACTCGAGATGAGGCGGCAACTCCTTAAGTTCCAAATCCGGAGGATTTTTGACGGGAGGCGTTTTCAAAGTCGTGGCATCGATAGCAATAACCGTGGGAGATGGATGCGAAGGATTGTCTTCGGTGAGCAGATTGTCAAAGAAACTCATATCTTCATCCCCCTCGGTGGGAGAATCATTAGTAGCTAAATTCGCATCTCCTATGGTAGCTTCAAGATTGTTCCAGAATAAATCACTATCTCCAAATAGAGACAACGATGAATCAATAGAGGACACGGTCTCAACAGTGGGAAGAGAGGTAGGAATACTTTTGCAAGCATCATTAAAGTGTTCTTCACAAGCCTCATCAAGAACGTCAATACAATTAACGCTCTCATACGAATAAGGCTGTTTAGACAACTTTCCCATGTTGAAGACTACTTTGTCGTCACCCACTCTCATGATAAGCTCTCCGGCTTCAACATCAATAAGAGTGCGACCGGTCCTCAAGAATGGACGACCAACAATAAGTGGCACACGGGGGTCCATCTCGTAGTCGACGACAACAAAATCAGCAGGGAAGGTGAATTTGTCGACTCCTACAATGACATCTTCGGCTATCCCCACTGGATAAGCAACCGTACGGTTGGCCAATTCCAAAGTCATCTTGGTGGGGACTAGCTCTGGGAGAGATAATTGCTTCCAAACACTTAGAGGCATGAGATTGATACTGGCACCTAGATCGGCTAGGGCCATGCAATTCTCTACTCCCGGGAAATTGCAAGGGATAAGAAAACGACCCGGATCACCAAGCTTGATTGGCAATTTCCTTAAGAGCACTGCAGAGCAGTTCTCATTAAGTTGGGTGTTGGCAATGTCGAGGAGCTTTTCCTTGTCGCTCAGAAGGTATTTAAACATTTTGGCGTATTTGGGCATGTGAGCGAGAGCCTCAGCGAAGGAGATATTGAAATTCAGTTGTTTGAACATTTTAAGGAAATTCGAAACCTGAATATCATCCTTGCTTTTTTGCTTCTCTTTCCTCAACCTAGAAGGATAAGGTATATTGGAAGAGGAGGAAGGCTTTGGGAGTATAGGATCACTCACAACCACGGGTGGAGGAGGGGTAGAAAGAAGAGGTGGAGAAATTGGGGAAGGAGAAGGATGAGGAATGGGAGCAGGTGACTCGTTCTCCTTAGTCACAACCACCGGTGGAGGTATAGGAAGCTCGGGTTCCTTGGTACCTTTACCACTTCGAGTGGTGATTGCTTTCATCTCCCCTCTTGGGTTTGCAACGGTGTTACTCGGAAGAGTACCCGAAGAAGAGGGTTGACTACTTTGGAAGAAACTAGTCATCATGTTCCTCAGATCATTAGTCTGGCTATCCAACGTGTTTCTCATATCAGCTCTCAAATCATTTCCTTGCTTGACCAAATCTGCCTTCAAATTGCGTACTTCCTCTTGGAGATTTCCCACTATCACATCATTGGTCCTCATATAGGTGGCGACCTCTTGGTGTAATGCAGTGGTGGCCTGGTTTGAAGGAGCATTGTATGCAGGTGGTTGGTAAGCAGGTTGTTGGTATACTTGATTGTTACGTTGAGGCGGTTGTTGCTGCTTGTGAGGTGGGACGTATGGTTGTCGAGGTTGTTGTTGTTGTTGAGGTGGGCGGTTAAGGTTTTGTTGTTGGTTTGGGTTGGTTGGAGGAAAGCCAGGTGGGGAAAGATAGTTGTTGCTGCGGTAGCTAAGCAAGTTACGGTCACCTTGAGGTCTAGTTTGATAAGCAGGTTGTTGGTAGGTGCCATATGCCGCATTCACATTCTCAGCAGGGTAATCTTGGGTGGCGGTACAAGTTGTGTAGGAGTGGGGACCACCGCATATCTCACAAGGTTGGCTGACAGCGTTCACTTGTGCATTTTTGGCGTTGTTGCTGTTGTTGTTGCTGACGGTGTGGGTGACAAGCGATTCAAGAAGCGTGGTGATTTTGTCTAATCGCTTGTCGCTGTCATTAGTGCTAGCACTAGCAACATTGGTCCTAACGCTCTTGGTTTGCACACGAGACTTGTTCTCAATGATGTCCCAAGCAGCATTGGAAGTCTTAGCCAATAAATTACCCCCCGAGGCACTATTCAGTGAATCTTGGTCACTCATGCTTAAACCATTGAAAAAGTATTAATTTGATGTACTTTGGTAAAACCATGTTGTGGGCATTTTCTTAAAAGATCTTTAAAACGATCCCAAGATTCACTGAATGACTCATCGTACTTTTGTTCAAAGTTTATAATCTCATTCCGCAAAGCGGTAGTACGAGAGGGTGGAAAAAAGTAGTTGATAAACTTTGTTTCCAAATCCGTCCACGAGAGAATACTCTGTGGCGGTTCCTTAGCAAGCCAATGCCGGGCTTGTCCCTCTAAAGAAAAGGGAAAAAGTTGTAACCTTATCACTTCTTGTGAAACTCCATTGAACTTGACCGTGTTAGTGAGTTGTAGAAATCTCTTGATGTGGTCGTGTGGATCATCAATGGTGCGTCCCAAGAATGGTTGAGCTGAGACCATCTGGATAAAGCCTGACTTGAGCTCGAAATTGTTGGCGGCAATTGGTGGTATAACAATTGGATCCGTGTTGCCATCAACATGAGCTTGCAGCAATTCAATCATTGGGCGATTATCCGGAAGGTGCTCATTGTTGTTGTTATTGTTCATGTTGTTGAAAGGCGGGTTGTTGTTGTTATTATTGTTGTTCGGAGGTGGTATGTTATTGTTGTTTTGTACACCAGCCATGTCTAAGTTATCGAGAGGCTCGGGCTCTTGATAAGACGTGGATCGAGTGCGCATACACCTGCAAAAGAACGAACAAGGAAAAACAAAGCAAAAATATTTTTGGTTTTTATTGTTTTTTACTTTTTAGGATTTTTGAAAATTTTATATTTTTTAGTTGTTTTTGAAAATTTGCTTGAAAAAGTAACGTTCACAGGGAACGGATCCCAAAATCCAAGTTCTACAAAAAACTTTTGATCTTAACGAGAAGAGCCGGCAGCGGCGCCATTTGATACACGTTTTTGCTATGGTTCAATTTTACTCTCGATATCCTCTCGAATTGATCTAGGTCTTAAGTGGAATGATTGTTCTTGGTTACTAAATAAAGGAGTTTGGTTTTCTAATCTAAGAAGAAGTGGAAATGAAAGTTTAAATCAAAGGCAATTACTTTAATTAAGATTAACGAAAACTTGGTTGCAAATTTAAAGTTCAAATTAAAATCAAATTAAAATTAAAGTTAACAAGTAAATTGTGAAATATGAGTGAAGAAACAGTAAATTAACAACAGTAAAACAGTAACTATACTCAAAAATAACTGATCCGGAACTTTAAACCTTGATTCGGAACTAACTGATCTGGAAGATACTATTCACTCATCCGGAACTTGCTCATTCGGAACATACTCATGCGGAACATACTCATCCGGAACCTTCCGAATGAAGGGTGTTGATTCGGAAGTTTGGAAACTTCCGAATGAAGGATTGGTTCGGAACTTTATGACTGATCCGGAACTTTATGACTGATCCGGAACTTTATGACTGATCCGGAACTTTCCGGATGAAAGCTTGATTCGGAAGTTTTCTCTTGATTCGGAACTTTAATGCTTGGTTCGGAAGTTTCCGAATGAAGGACTCATTCGGAACTTTTTGGCTGATTCGGAAGATCTGGAAACCCAGTTACAGTAACAGTATACGAAGAACACGGGATACAAATTTTTATCAAAATCAAATCAAATACTTAAAAAGGATTTACCAAATTAAACACAAATCATTTAGACACCATAAGCAACAAATCCCATCAATAAAAACACAAATCCAAACAACTTTTGAAGATCAAATCAAGAAAGTAAAAACTTAAGAACTTGAAGATAAAGATGATGATGAACAAGATGAAATGAAAGATTAAACAAGAACTTGGTATTGAATGATTGATGTTTCGACAAGATTAAACAAAAATTAAAATTACAAGATTAAAGAACTAAAGATAAAATTCACCAATCACCCTAGTGGTGATGGTGTTATACGAACCAGGAGGAAAGAAAAGGGAGGAAGAAAGAAAAACTAGCTAACTCTAAAAATGTGTGTGGGATGGCCTATTTATAGGTGTTTCCTTTGGTTGGTGAGTGGGCTTTCTCCCGTTCTTCGTGTCTTTTCGTCTTTTCAGAAAAGTTTCCGTTTTCGATTCTGATTCGGGATTTGTTGTCGATTAAATTCAACTCGTCTTTTAATTTCTTCGTTTAATAGACTTGAGTTTCTTCGACTTATATAAATCTTCCATCTTTGGTCCTTTTCTTCGATAAATCTTCGAATAGGCCCAGCGACTTCAAATCTTTTGCATCTCTTGGACAATAGACTTTATCTGGAGTCTTTTTCTTCTTTAAAACCCGTGCAATCCCATGTTTTCTTCAATATTTATCCGGTTGTCTCTGAAAACACAATAAACACAAAAACCACGCATAATTCCAAACAAATGATATTAAATACGTGTTTTGGTCTCGTTTTAGCCCGAATTAAGTGGTAAAAGGATGGGTGTTTACACACCTATCAGAACCCATTTCTCGTCCAAGTACTTCTATGGAGAAGGAAAAAGAGAAAGAACCCGAGGTCGTGGTTGAAAAGGAGCACATCTCAAGCCCACGAAGTACCGCTCAAACCACACCTACGGTTGAACCAATACCCATTATGGAACCCGAGATTCCAAGGCCGATGCCTATGCCTAATTTGCCCCAACCCACACCACCTTTACCCTACCCATCAAGACGAGACAAGGAAAAGGCACAAGAACGAAATAATTATCAATTTGAACTCTTTATGAAAATGTTTCGTGACTTGCATTTTAATATAAGTTTTGCCGACGCCTTAGTCATGATGCCTCGACTTGCCGCGAACTTCAAAAGTATGTTGAATAACAAAGAAAAATTGCAAAAATCATCTAGTTGTTCTTCGGTTTTTCTAAGCCGCATACCTCAAAAACTCGGTGATCCTGGAAAGTTTTTAATCCCATGTGCTATCCAAGACATGGAAGAATGCTACGCCTTGGCCGATCTTGGTGCTAGTATTAATTTGATGCCTCTCGAGATTTTTAAGTCGCTCAATCTTCCAAATCTCACTCCTTCAAGAATGTCAATCGAAATGGCCGATCATTCTACGATTCTAGCTTGTGGAGTAGCCGAGGACGTCTTTGTGAAAGTTGGGAAATTCTATTATCCCGTGGACTTCATTGTTGTTGATATTCCCATCGATCCTAAAGTTCCGTTAATTTTAGGTCGATCTTTTTTGGATACCTCGAGAGCACTTATCGATGTGCATGCAAGAAAAATCACTCTTCGTTTCAATGAGGAAGAACTCGTCATTAATGCAACACAAAACTCCACGCTTTCTCATGTTTATTCGATCACATCTTTGTACAATGTCAATCCCATCAAAAACATTTGTCAAAAGATTTCCAATAGAGTTTTAGGAGTAGTTGATAAAAATGAAGTTCCGTCCCCTCCGCCGATGGAGGTTAAGAGTGTTAAGCCTTTGATACCAATCTCGAGTGATTCTTCGGATGATGAATACGTTGATCCCGATGGGGAGGTTTTCTTTGTTGACAAAAGATTTGAGAACTTGCCACCACCTAAACCAAAACGTTTTCAAAATGTGAGAATTTTTAGTGTGACTAATATTGTTTTAGATACACCAAATATTTTTGACATAATTAAATCGGGTTTTCACAAGGAGAGTTTTAAAGATGAAAAAGGAAAAGATTTTGAATCTAATTTAAAAGATTTTTCTACAATTCTAACTCCGTCATCACCGCGTTTATTGAGTACTACAAGCTCGTCTTCCCCTTTTGACGATGCTTTGTGTGGACCTAGTGTGGGGGAAGCCCCTTATGTTCCCTCCCCTTTCTCCACCGAGGACGAGATATTTGATCCTGGAATTGCTTTTATAGGGAAATCTCGGTCTTCCACCGATGCAATAAATGGAAAATCTTTTCATTTGATTGGTGCGAGTCTACCTCGAGTAGCTCAATGTTTTGACTTACCCATTGTCCCACCCTTCTATTTCTTCTCTCCTATTTTCTTCTATCCCATTGGGATTTTTGTTGGAGTTGTGTTGTCTCGTCTTTCATCCGAAAACGAGGACGCTATCTTTGACCCCGGTATACGTTTATCGGATTTTTAAAGTACTCCACGTGCTTTTGGGCCTTGTTTATCATGTAAGCCCCACCAAAAATTGACCATACCATGATTATCCCTAAATGATCACATTTATGGGGATTCGAGTCGAGCTTTTGACTCGGTTATCAAAAACAAGGTGCCTCGTGGGGGAGACCCATGCTTATCCATGTACATATTATTGCTTTCTAATTAGTTTAATGTGAGGGGATTTGTGCCCTTCCAACCTTTGTTCCGTGGTTGTTTGTGCATTGTGTCTTTTAGATCATCATCTTCACGATTGGAGCCTCTCGTGTTCGTTTCATGGGAGCACTCGATCGTTTGTTTGGAGGCCTTTCCCAATATCCACATATGATATCCTTTTATGTTCTAACCTTAGGTTATTAGCACACTTCATAAACGGCTTTTAAACTTATTGGTTACACCCTTTCCATGCTAGATTAGGCATTCGACTACGTCTCTAGTATGGGGGTGTTTGCACCCCTAGACTCGAAACATTGAGGACAATGTTTAACTTTAGTATGGGGGGGGTGAATAGATACTTGCCTTGCCAAACCTTCACGCTTTCCAAAGTTTATCGTTTTGTTATCATTTTCTTGCAAAATAAGGCTAAAAATGGCCAAATTTTAAAATTTTTCTCATGTTTTATAAGTGTTTGAAGACACGAATTTAGATTTTCCGATGGCGAGAATAAGAGTAATTTTTGACTCGACCGTGCGTGTTGAGCACTTAGCTTTGATTCCTTAACTACACATTAGGCTAAGTCTCTTAAATGAGGACGAGAAATGATAGAGTTAATTATAAGTTACTATGCTAAACGTAGAGTACTCGTATTCTTTCAAAAACTCATGTGTTCTCGTTGTTTGCTTATTCTCCCTTCGCATGTAAATATTTTTTGCTTAATAAATATTGATTTAGCGGTTTAGTTAGGATTGTTGGGTTTCTAGTCTTTTCTAGTAGCTTCCGTGTAATTAAATTGGGAAGACATTAAGATATCGCCAGCGTCACGGTTTTGAAGTATTGGCAACCCAAATAATCGAAAGCTTCACCCAATAATAAGATTTCAAGTGCTCACCAAAATCAAGCAAACAATTTGAAGCCCCACAAGGCCTAAAATCTATGCAAAATTGAAAGTGAATCAAGCCTTAATCTTCGAAGCTTTAAAGATCCAAAATTCGCTTTAGCGTGAGGATATACGTCTTTGGCTAATAAAACCACCGATGAGGCGGATAATAAAAGGCAAGGCAAGACCGAAGTCATAATAAAAGCTTCATGGCGAAGTTGAATAAAAGATGGAGGTAAACCAAAGATAATAAGGCCCTTCCGTTAGGGGGCGTATAAAAGTCTTGGTAATAAGTCTCATGTTCAAAACCGTTATAAAACCGTGTTTATCGATTCTTCTTGTCAACTTAATTTTTTAACATCGTTGTCTATTAGGAGGGGTTATTGATTTGATGGTCTTAGTTACACCGTTAGAACTCTATTTTTAGACCTAAATCTTTATTATCGCATAAGTCAACGATGTATCCTCGTGATCATTAAGACATAATAAAATATAAGAGATACAACTTAGGAATAATGGGAGAATAAGTACGTGATTAGGGCATATGAGTAGTGTTAGCATTACTAACTTATAATGACAATGATCTCGTTGCACGCTTGGCATGGAATTAGGGTGAAAATCGAGGACGATGAAATTATTTCTAACGAAGCATTCACGTGTTCTTATTCTATGAACCTAAACGTCCCATTTTGCGATGAAAATCATACATTATGTCCAAAACACATGTAGTAGTAATCATAGTGTGTAGCTAGTTATCATTTCAATAAAGTGAATAAAATTAAATTTTGGAGATGCTTCGATACTTTATTCTTAGCATTGCGTGAGGGCACGGCAATGGTTTAGTATGGGGGAGTGATGAGACTGCTTTTATACATGGTCTCATCGTCCAAAACGGCCTTTAATTGCACAAAATATCATAAAATATGCCAAATATATGCTCGTGTTTGTTACTTGTATATTTTTAGGTACGGATATTGAGGAATTGGCAAAAGAACACAAGAATCAATCAAAAACGAACACGGGAAACGAAGTCGCACAATGAACCGGGCCCAAGTCTGGAATTTTGCAAAATTACCCTTGAAGAATTGAAGATTGGCAAAAATGGCCCCTCATCTTTGAAGAACTTGTCACATTTGACCCTCAAAATATCAAATGTACAAGTATGATCCTTAAAGTTTGAAGATTATACAAGATCAGCCCTTGGAAAATCAAGTTATTA
This sequence comes from Glebionis coronaria, assembly GCA_025667525.1. Lineage (NCBI taxonomy): Eukaryota > Viridiplantae > Streptophyta > Magnoliopsida > Asterales > Asteraceae > Glebionis > Glebionis coronaria. The sequence continues at coordinate 17,724,841 of CM046877.1, read as the reverse complement.
CAAAAGGAGCCCTTTGGAAAAGTTTTTGGAAAGTTTTGTGCCAGTTTTGACAAGTTTCCAAAATTGATAAGGCTAAAACAAACGCTGTTGGGTATTAAATACAAAGAGAAAGGAAGTTGATACTCTGGGGACCTAACCTGTCAAAACACCAAACTCCCACAACCACTCACACACTGACACGTCAACCCTACCCACCCACCAACCCAAACCCATTAACCTACCCGCCCATTACCCATTACCCAACCCGGTTTAATATTTAAACCTGGTCAATTGTGGTCAAACCCCCCACTAACTATTTTTTTCCCTCCCATAACAATTATTTAAACTGTTTTTAAACCCAAAACAAATCAAAACCCCCCTTAATCCCAACGAACCCTAATTAACCTCCAGTTTCAATCAACCCCAAACCAAAGGGATATTAGCTCAAAGTGTGCAGTTTGTTGATTAAACACATCCTCACCTAAACCCACCTCACACAAACCCTCCACGTGGCTTGTGGTCCTCTCCCCACCCTTCCCCTGCACCCGTCTCTTTCCACACAACCCTAGGAGGGGACAAGATCAACGATCAAGATCAACCCCTTGTCCTCCAAGTTCAAACAAACGTCCAGGATTGAAAATCAAGGCTGTCAATCACATGGTGGTGCCTTTTGACCAAGATTCGTCAAGAAGACCAAGGGCAAATTTGAGAATTCCAGCATTAGGGTTTTAGGACTTGTATTTTTTTATTTACATTCTAGAATAGTCCAAAGATTGTATAAATAGGTCGACATGTGACCTATTTTCATTGTTCCAGTTTTTTTTGCAAAAATCTCTTGTAATTCCTTTTTTAATTTTATAAAGTTTGGTGTTTGATAAATTCAATTATAATTCCTTTTATACTTATTAAAAAGTTTGTGTATTGAGTTGTTTGCAAAAGGCTGAGTTCCACTTAATTTGTCAAGGTTTGTTTGAGTTTTGAAAATTCAAAAAGTTTTATAAAAAGTTTGTTTAAAATCTGGAAATCACAAACCTGTATGAAGTGAAAGTGGAATACAGGTTTGTGTTTTGTTATTGTTAGTGTTTGAAAACGTGTGTTTAAGTTTTGGAAAGTTTTTAAGAAAGAAAAAAAAGAGAAACAGAATAGTATCTTGTATATTATCCTTGTCTTTCTTGTTTTTGTTTGATCTTCTTAAACAGGTAAAGAAGGTGTTGATTTTGATCTGCATGCACCCGGGTGCATAGGGAGGTGGAATTGCATCCACTTGAACCCTTGGATGTAAGGGTTCTAAGGTATTTTCTTTTACCTTGTTGAAAATCTCAGAAATTGGTGATTTGCATGATTACTTGATCAAGTGTTGTTAATATTGTTTGATTTGAGTTGCTTTATGATGATATGTATGTTAGATGCTGTTTTGATCAGATTGGTTAAGTTTTAAGGTGTTTTGATTTGCTAAAAGTTGGTTTATAGATTTTAAAGGGGTGTTTGGATTAGTATTTTAGCAGGTTTAAAATCTTTGCTTGTGATTTAAAAAGATGTTAGAGTTACTGATTAGGGGTGTGTTAAGTTATATGTTAGTTTTAGAATAGGTTGGTACAAGTTTCTAGCCTATTGGTGTGTTAAAAAAGGATTAAGTGAGCTCAAAAGGTGCATATGCTACTAATCTGCTTGTTTTTACTCAATTTGGTGCATGATCTTGTGAAATTTGTCAAGACCTAGGCTAATTTAAGGCTGGAGTGTGTTTGTATGTTATGTGGTGACTGTGTATGCCAAACTTGAGTGTTTGAAGTTCATTAGAGTGCAAGATTTAAGCATCAAAAGTCCACCAGACCCCCTGCTAGACCTCAGAAACTTGCTTTGGTTTTGAGTATGCTTTGGTTGTGAGTTTGTGTGATTAAGTGCTTATTTGTGTTTTGTCTTGACTCCTTGTGCTCAGAAAGAGCACAAGGGTGCCTTGTGTTCCACAAAAACATCACCAATACCAATAGCCAAGTCCTCTTGGCTCAAAAAGTGCACAAGTGTTCACTTGTCACTTGTTCATCAGAAAGCCAGCAGACCTGGGCTTTATTTGAGCTCATAAATCATCCAATCTTTGTTAGATTTTGATTTTGTTTGAGTTTTTGTGTGTTGTTAAGTTTCTGGATTCAAGTTTTAAACTTTAAAAAAAAAAAAATATAAACACAAAAAGGACGTGGCCAGGACTCGAACCTGCGCCACTCCTCTCACACACATAAGCTCTAACCATTGCGCCCTGGGGACTTTGACTGATGAGTTTGGTTTTGTATTATACTTAAGTGTATTTTGGTTTGAGCTCAGTTAAATAAGCCGTGACCATTTTGGCTTATTTGAGCTTATTTATTAAACTTTTTGAGCTTATCCCATTTTTCCTAGGTTTTAAATAGGTTTAGGGATTTTTCTGGCTAAAAGTTTTATTTTTCCATTTATTTAATTATTTAATAGGATTATTTCTATTTTTAATTTTAGAAAGTCATTTAAAAATATTAAACAGTAATATTAAAATACAAAAAAATAGTTTTTAGGTTTTATTTAATATTTTTGAGGTTTACATATAAAAAAGTTTTCAAACACTTTAATTTTTGATTTTATTTAATTTTAGGGTTTTTATACAACTTTGAAAATTAATATAAAATTCATTAAGAGGTTTTAGAAACTTTTGTTTACATTTTCTTTCTAGTTAGAATATTTAGGATTTTTGAGAATTTTTAAGAATTTATTTGAGGACTTTTAATTTTTTAGAATATTTTAATATTATTTTATTCAATAAAATAAAAAGTTTTATTTTAATTTCTTTTTCATTTTTCCTAGATTCTATAGCATTAATTAAGACTTTTCCCATTTGTAGAATAATTTTTAGGTTTTTCAATTAATTTTTAGAATTATTTTAAGATTTAATACATTTTAATAGTTTTTAGGAGTTTAAAAATAGTTTAATTTGGTTTTAAAATTTTGAAAAATAGTTTTTAGTTTAAATAGGTCAATTTTGAGGTTTACAAATTATAAAATCTTGTTTAGGGCTTTTTAATATTTAAAAGTGATTTTTAGGGCTTTAATTAGCATTAAAAAGTCATTATTAAATTAATTAAAAGGTTTTGGCAAGTTTGAATTTTTTGTAAACTCTTAGAATATTATTTGGGAGTTTTTAGTAATTTTTAGGAATTTTTAGGATAAAATTTTGGTATTTTGTGTTTTTCACGTTCTTCGTCGTAACTTTCTAGTAGTGTTTTGCCTTATTTTTCTATTTTTTCGTCTTCGTCATTTTCTCTTCTTTTCTTCTCATTAATAATAAGAAACATAATCAATCATTCATTACACAACACACGTGCCTCCTCGAGAGAACGAACTCACCTCATTAGGGTCATTTACACACGGTTTTCCTAAATCGTCGTGCTTACCCTATATTATTGCCTTGTTTTCCTAAACAAGTGTGATTTTACAACTATCAGCCATCTTAAATTTTCCATCTAAAAGCTAGAACGACTTTTTTCATATGTAAAAAAACAAGAGTTAACTGCTTTTTTGGTCCTCGTGGTTTAGTCTCGTTTTCACTTTTGGTCCAAAAATTCAAATAGTTTTGATTTTGACCAAAAATCAAACTTTTTCTTCACTTTTGGTCCAAATTTACGTTGACCGCTAGATTGACCAATTAAATGATATAAAATGACAAAGACACCCTCATCTGGATGCCATTAAATTACTAGAATACCCTCTCTTTTGTTTTTTCTTATAATTATAATAAAATAAATATAATAATAATAATAATAATAATAATAATAATAAATAATAATAACTATTATTAGTATTATATATCATTGTATACAAATGTTCACATCGAGACCTTCCACCATCATTTTTTTTATCTTCAACGAAAGAGAAGCAAGATCCCCCTCCTCCATTTTAGACCAAATCCACCATCGTGACCTTCCACCACCAAGACCCTCTTTCCTCTATTTATAATATTAGAATTTCTTCACCAAAAAAACTTAGGATGTCTTTACCAAGACCCGATTCTTTGAGGTGTTTGGTAGAAGATTAAGTAGAAGAGGTGGTGGTGAGTGGTAGTGATGAGCTGCGCTGGGGTTTTGCGATGAGCTATTGTGGTGGGGTTTGGTAGCAGTGGTGTTTAATGTTAGTGGTGGGTATTTAATGACAGCTGTGGTGGGTTTAATTGATGGTGGTGGGATAGAGGGTAGCCACCAGGGCCTGGAGAGCAGAGTAACTGTATCCACAAGGTCTGGATTGTGGTGGGTTTAATTGTGGTGGGTTTAATTATGGTGGGTTTAATTGACTTGGATTCTTCCACCAGGAAACTAAATTTTACCAGCAAAACTCATGTTTGCAAGGAGGGTTGCAAGTAATGTGCATATACAGCCTTGATTCTACTTAATAGGACGTTTGCACTTTGGACAAGGCTTGGAATTAGCAAGAATCTTGTATTTTGTTACATTATAGTTGGTGACGATGATTGTATTTTCAGTAGAGGGAGATAGAACTGATGAATGAGAAGATATACATTTGTTACTGTAAATCGGATGATGCATTTGTAACTTAGGAAGATTTGGATTTTTAGATTTCTTTAATAATAAGAAAAATATTGAATTTTTAATTAAAAAAAAGTAACAAATTGTTGTTTTTTGTTGTATAAAAATAAAAGAATGAATGTGTGATTAAAAGACGAAAATGCCCTCTTATTTAACAGTCAAATAAGTCAAAGTGACGGAGTTAACAGAAATGGACCAAAAACGAAGAAATAGTTTACTTTTTAGGTCAAAATCAAAACTATTTGAATTTTTAGACCAAAAGTGAAAAGAAGACCAAACCACGAGAACCAAAAAAGCAGTTAACTCAAAAAACAATGAGCAATTTATAATTTAGAATATAAGTTTCAAAAGCTCGTAGCTTTATCATGAAACCACAACGATCAACTATGACTTTTTTTTCTTTTTTGGTAACATATAACGATTAAATGTTTTCTGACTTTTTCATTATATGTAAATCATCGTTTATAACAAGCAGGGTTTGCTAACGATACTTATACTCTAAAAAAGCCTTTGATATGCAGATACTTAATTACTAAAAGTCTCACATAAAAAATCCTATCGTCGGGCTTTGGCGCAACTGTCAACTAACTGGCATCATTTTCCCACCGCAAACGTTCCGTTGAATGGTGAAATTTGAAAATTATATGAGTTCAATCATAATTCCTAACTAATTAGTCCCTGAGATAAGTGATGATTGCTTGGGGTTGAATCTTTTCTACTAAGGGGCCGTTTGGTTAAAAATTTTATAATTTTTTGGAATTCTAATATCTAGTAAATTAAAATTCTCAAGAACTTAAAATTCTAGAATTTAAAATACCTAAACCTGTTTGGTTGACAAAAATTTGTAATATTTTGAACTCTTGAATTTGTATTAAACCAATTAACGAATAAATTTTTTTAGACAAATTTTTTTATTTAAAAGAATAAAAATAAAATGTTCACTTTTTATATAAATTTTATAAAAAATTTATAGAATGTTTTTATAAAATTTATATAAATTGTTTATAACAATTTATATAAATTTTATAAAAACATTCTATAAATTTTATAAAAAATGTTATAAGTTTTTTATACAAATCTTATAAATTTTTTATAAAAACATCATTAAATTTTATAAAAAATATATATATATTTATAAAAAAATTAATATAGTTTTTTTTATAATATAGTCTTTTTATATAGTTTTTTTTTAATTTATTATAAATTTTATAGAAAAAATTTATAAATTTAAAAAAATTTATATAGTTCTTTTATAAATTTAATATACCTTTTTTATAACTTTTATAAATTTTATATTATAAATTTATAAAAAAAATTATAAATTTTTTATAAACTTAAAAAAATTTATATAGTTTTTTTATAAAAAAATTTATAAAAAAATTATGTAAATTTAAAAAAAAATTATATAAAGTTTATAAAAATTATAAAAAATTTATAAAAATTTTATAAAAACTTTATATAAAGTTTATGAAAATTTTATGTAAATTTTATAAAAAAAGTCAATAAACTTTATAAATTTATTAAAAATTTCTATAAATTTTCTATAAATTTTTAATATAAAATTATTTTTGCTATTTAAAAGAGAAAACCAAAAAAATAATTTTTATATAAATTTTTTAAATAAAAATCCGAATAAAAATGATTAGAAAAAAAGTTTATAAAATAAAATTTTCAAATAAATTAAAATTTCTCACTTTTTGAATTAATTTCAATATCCTTCATTTTAGGAATTCGGGGAATTTTAAATTCCTTCGTTAGTTATACCAAAACATAATATTTGGGGGGAAATTAAAATGTCAAAATTTTGAATAGCCTCCAATATGCCCCAACCAAACGGCACCTAAGTGGTTTTTTTGGGAAGGTTTTCTAGGCGAGGATTCGAAGAAGACATTCTTCCGCTTGGATGTCATTGCACGTCTTGACCCACTAACTACTAACATTTGTCGTTCTAAAAAAAACATAAAAGATACATGAAATGAGAGAGTGTTCAATTCACATTTTTTTACATTAAAGAACATGACAGGTTTATTAGTATTGAGTTAAGATTTATGTAAACCTTAAATTAACATAAGCCTATTCAACCAATCATAATTATCAATTTTTAAAAAAAACCCACTTCCTACAATTTTTTTAAAAATTAAATATCTCACAAACGGTAAATCATCAAACGAAAAAAAATACACCGTTGCAACGAGAATTAAATCATCTATCTAACGAGGTGCACATGTATATACTTTCGACGAACTTTTTTTTCGATTTTTTTTCTTAAGTCACGTCTGAGAGAAACATATATGATTCGTCAAGAATCATATATGATTCGTTACGAATCATATATGATTCGTCACAAATCATATATGTTTCGTGATGAATCATATATTATTCTCTCAGACGTGACTTAAGAAAAAAAATCGAAAAAAAAGTTCGTCGAAAGTATATACATGTGCCCCTCGTTAGATAGATGATTTAATTCTCGTCGCGATGATATGTTTTGTTTTACGTAATGATGAACGGTTTGTGAGATATTTAATTTTTTAAAAATGAGCTTTTTTGTTAAAAGATAAAGTTAGATGGTTGTGATTGGTTGATTGAGTTTATATTAAAATAAGAGTCTATGTGAACTTTTTGTGAAAAACGTGTTTTACAAAAGTTTCAAAGTTAAAAAAAACCAACCTAACGTTTAATTTCACGTAATATATCTTTTAGCTTTAATGGTTTAGATGACGGTAGGATCAAATGAATACGTCTTAGGTTAAGGTTTATTTATTTACCACTAAAGCGTGAGTAGCCCTCTCAAAGTGGGTAAAATTTGTATATTTGTCAAGATATTAGTGTCATATTTAGGTTTAGGGTTGAGTATCAGGCTCGGACTAGACCGGACCGGTTAAGATCAGATCGGATCGAGGATTGAAATGGTCTGGTTTGGTCCAGTCCTCGGTCCGATCCTATTAGACATATTCGACGAGATTTATAATAAGATCGAACGAGATTGAACCGCAATGAGAACCGAAATGGTCTAAAATTCTGAACCGTAGGCCAAACTGAAATTGTTCGGTCTCATTTAAATTGATCCGGTCCAAATTAGTTTTAAGTTTATCATGCTCAACCCTCTTTAAGTTCTTCCTTGACAATCAAAACTTCTTCTCTGAGCCCTAAATGACTTTATTACTTTTGTTCTCTTAGAAAATGCAAAGATATGTTACCAGAATAAACATATTTTTTACAAGACGATACAAGGATAAAAACATGCTTAGGATATGGTATTTTTCGATGACACGATAAATGACACCATTATATTTGAGTAAAAAACAGATCAACTTGCATAATCTTTTAAAACATAGGATTAATTTCATATATCACCTTACTTTCATGTTTAATTTCATATATACTCAAAGTGTAAGTTATAAATGCATGATTTATAATGTTTTTAATGCATGTTTGGGTATATATAAAATTCCTATTTAAAAGGAGATGAGATATGAAATTGCCCCAAAAACATAATATATAACTTGAATTTTATGTTGCATTTTACTCCGTATGCAATTAATAAAAATAAATCACGATTATAACTCATATACTATTGAAATTTTATATATTACTCTTTACAATCCAACTTCATAATTCCTTTTTTTATTTTAAATTGTCTCAAAATTATTATCTGCTATTACAAATAAATATAAAATTTTAATCAGTTTATCATATTATTTTTATTTGAAATTATAATTATAAATTTTAAATTATAGATTTTAAATTATAAATTTTAAATAATATTTTAATTAATTAACTAAAAATAAAATTAATATTTTATTAAAAATAAAAGAGAGTTTTAATAAATTCATTTCTTTCTTAAAGTGTCATTTGAGTAGGGATGGCAACGGGTAGGGGTGCAAACGAGCCGAGCTTTTATCGAGCTATTTGAGCTCGAGCTCAAGCTCGACTCGATCGAGCCGAGCTTTTATCGAGCTCAAGCCCGAGCTCAAGCCCAATAATAGGGCTCGAAACATATAATGAGCCGAGCTCGAGCTTTTGATAGCACGGCTCGAGCTCTTATCGAGCTTTTCGAGCCTTAATAAAAAAATATTTTTATATAAGTAAAGCAACGTTGATTTGAATATTAACCTTATTATAAAGGATAACTCTATAAAATATTGAATAATTTATTGATAGTCGTTATCATAGTTTAATAAAAACATAGAATTTGCGGTGGTGTGTTAATATTAATGATGTATTTGTTTCATATATAAAATTTCGAGCTTTTCTAGCTAAGCTCGAGCTTTGCTCGAGTCCTTATCGAGCCGAGCTCGAGCCTTAACGGTTAAAGCTCGACGAGCTATCGAGCCGAGCTCGAGCCCACCTTTTATGTTTCGAGCCCGAGCCCGAGCCCTGTTAAGCTCGGGCTCAGCTCGGCTCGTTTGCACCCCTAGCAACGGGGCGGGTTTGGGGCGGGGCGAGCATTCCCATCCCCAAACCCGATTACTAGAGTTATCCCCAAACCCGCCCCGATCCCCGTCGGGGATTTAATCGGGGCGCCCCATCGGGACGAGATGCTCGTACAAACCCAACTCGTACTAATCGGGGATCTTATCGGGTATTGTCTTTGGGTGCAATTCTCGACCAATGTCGCACGATTTTATTTATTAGTATTATTCTTAGAACATTAGCAATAACTTCAAAATTTTGAAACATATTAATATCAATTACAAACAAGGCTTATTAAGTTTTCAATGATAGTATCATACTTATGATAAATTACAAAAAATAAAGTTACAACATAAAAAAATGACATTTAAGTAAGTTTTTTTGCAATATTACATTCATAGAAAACTAACAATGTTGGAGATATATATTTTTTTACTACGTAAAGAGTAACAAAATACTTCATACATATATATATATATATTTGTATATGTCTATATATTAATCGGGTGGGGCGGGTCGGGATGTTATTCCCCGTTTAAGCCCCAAACCCGCCCCGTAACCCAATAAACGTGCCCCGACCTGCCCCAATTATTTCAGGTTTCCCCGTCAGGTTCGAGATTTTTTGCCATTCCTACATTTGAGGCTATTCCGCTCAAACAAAAGACTACTAAATAACACCTTTTTCCGATTTGAACCAGTTACCGAAAAATGAACCGTGGGTATGAATCAAAACCCCTTTTGACTACACAACCTGGAAAACTTACATGACCCTGAACGGTAGAATTTGTGCATTTTAAATCATCACCATTTCCTGTAAAATACGATCACGAACCTTACTGGGGGTGGCTGTAGTAGAACAGGAAGAGGAAAGGGAGGTTCAAAAAGAGGGTTCAGTTGAGTGTTTATAAGTAATTAATTTTCAAAAGGTCCAAATAAGTGTTATATCAAGGATAGTTGGGTTCAAAATACCTTTTACACACAAATGAAAAACAAAAATGTCCAACCTGTTCATTAAAATGCCAAACACAACCTCAACGTCACGGTATGGTCAAGTTTCATTTTTGCGTAAAATTATGATATGATGTTTTTAAAACATGATTTAAAACGGCAATATATATTTATAAATTTATAGATTTATATCATATTTATAAAGTTAACTATATATTATTTTGTCCTTTTGGTTTATTGGGTATAACACTTTTGGTCTGATAGTTTAAAATGTAATGAATTTAGTCCTGTTTTGATCAACTCGTAAATGAATTTATAAAACCAAAGGTCTCTTGGCCCAACGCTATGTGAGTGACCATCTAATCTAAAGGTTGTGCGTTCAAATCTTAGTGGAGACATGTGAGATAGAATTTATGAGATAGATTGTGTGAGCTGTATAAAATTGTCGTTCTAAAAAAAAATATGAATTTATAAAAGTTAACTATATTTTTTGTTCTTTTGTTTACTAGGTATAACAGTTTCGGTCCAATAATTTAAAATTTAATGATTTAGTCCTGTTTTGATCAACTCGTAACACCATTTTTGGTCCCTTTTTGGGTTGACCGTTAGTCAAACAAACGTATAAGACAAAAGTATTACAAATCGACCAAAACAGGACTTGATCCGTTACTTTTCAAACTATATGACTAAAACCATTACACCCAACAAATTATAAAGACAAAAAATGTACTAGTTAACTCTATTTATAATTATAATAAGTTACAAACACCAGAAAATCTAAGTCCAAATTTAAAATATTAGTAAATGCAAACCAAAATCTTAAGGGGCTGTTTGGTAGGATGGAATAGAAATGCGAGGAAGGGAAAGAGAATCATTTCCATTGTTTATTACATGAGAAGAATAGAAACTTGGCCCCCTCATTCAATTCCCAGCCCCCGTTTTTTATTCTTCATAAAAAGTAAAGAAACAAAAAGAGTGGCCATTCTCCGTGTTTTTCATGAAGTGTGTTAAATTCCTAGTTTAATCTGATATTCAATTTATAGGGACTAAATGTGTCTTTATTCTTATTTCAGGGACTAAAGGTGGACGTTGGATGTGAAGTTGCTTAATGGACTAGCCGTTGGAGGCTTTATGGGCTTTTGGTTAAAGGCCCATGTGTGTTGGGTTATCCGTTGCTCTATTTTGTTATATTACCCTAACTCTTATTGAGTTAGGGTTAAGTTTGTATGTGTGTTTTCTTGTGCAGCCATCAATGGCGACCACACATATCATTCTTCGTTTCTGGGTTATTTCATCTTGTTGATTTATGTTTATCTGCTTTGTAAGACTATTATCAATATAGATAATAGATCCACACCAGTTATTAACTGTGGTGGATTTGATTTATAAACTCTCTCATTTGGTTATCAGTTTTCTATGTTAATAAAAGTACTTTGAATCATTAGATCTTGTTTTTCTTCATGGTATCAGAGCCAGGTTTACGAATCTGACTTTGTTATTGTGTAAAAAATTGTTTTATAAATTTTTTTTGTTTTTTTTAATACTGGCTTTATAAATTGATCTTTATTTGATTCTGCTATTGAAATAGCTTTATACTCTCTCGATTTACAAAACCCCTAATTTTTGAAAAAATTAGCGTTTGACTTTTTTTTGGGGGATCTTTCGATTCAACGGTTCCGGTGACTCATTGTTGGTGTTTTTGGGACTCTTGTGACATTATCTGCCTCACAAGTGGAAAACCCCTAATTTTTCAAAAAAAATAGGGTTTACTGTTTGTGGGTGGATATTGAGGTTCTTGGTGATCTTTCACTACGTTGGTGGCTGATTTGCTTGCTGGTTTGATTTTCCCTATTTTTTCCCTTGAAGGAAAAAATTAGGGTTTGTCATTGGAGGTTCTGATATCATCTAGACTAAGTGAATCTAGATATATCAGTTCGATCGTGCTTTGTTGGGTATCACCGTAACACCTCTCATACTCTCTTCCTTATTTGCTATTTGATCTATCTCCTTTATTTGTTTTTTGTTCTTGGGTTGGTTGTCTTTTTTCTTTCTGACCTATTATTATTGGATCCTCACTCATTGCTTGCCCTTGACCTGCCACTCTTGAGTAGTTTGGAAGCCTGTGAACTTAGTTTGCAGTGTTGTGAGTTCTTTTAATACCTTTTTTGACCCTTCACCATGACTGATCATGTTGATGAGTCTGTTCATGGTGATGATGAGACTTTGAGTGTGACTGATCCAGTCACACTCATTAGCAAGATGGATTTGAGTGACCCTTTACATTTTCACCCCAATGATACTACTGTGTTGACTATTGTGAGTGTTAAACTTAAAGGTACTAAAAATTACCAGGTTTGGGCCAATGCTATGTTGTTAGCTTTGGAAGGTAAAAACAAAATTGGTTTTATTGATGGATCTTGAAAGATCCATAACTGATGAAGTTTTGGGAAAACAATGGGATAGAGTCAATGCTGTGGTTCTTGGGTGGATTTTGAACTCAATCTCTTAGGAATTATTCCTTGGTAAAATTTTTTCAAAAAGAGTTAAGCATGTTTGGAATGAATTGAAAGAAACTTACCATAAAGTTGATGGGTCTGTCATTTTCAATCTTCATCACAAGATCAACACACTAAAGCAAAATGGTACTAATTTGTCTGATTATTACCACAAATTGAATGCTTATTGGAAACGGTATGATGCTATGATTGAGTTGCCTAATTGTGTGTGTTCTGCTTCTGGTGAATTTAAAAAACATAATCAGTTGTTAAAACTTATGAAATTCTTGATGGGTTTGGATGATTCTTACATGAGCATTAGAAGCTCTATTCTCTCTAGGGAAACCTTGCCTGATGTTAAAGGTGCATATGCTATAATTTCCAGTGAGGAATCTCACAGGTTAGCATCTGGTACTCTTGTTGGTTCCTCTCAGAGGACTCAGACATCAATTTTCTTTTCTAATGGGCCTGCTAGAAACAATACTCAAAGAAATCAGACCAATAACCATGGCAGTTTCAATAGTGGTAACTTTAGACCTCACCCTGGCAACAATGGAGGTTTCAGACCTAACACTCCCACCACTGGATTTAGACCTAATGTTCCTAACAATTATGTGTTTAGACCTTATGGTAATAGTAACTCTGAAGTGGTTTGTGAAAATTATGGGTATAATGCCACACTATTGATAGGTGCTTCAAAATTATTGGTTACCCTCCTGACTTTGGTAAGAAAAAGGGGGGTCAAGGTAACAAGGGTAAAAATGTTTCCAACAATTCTGTTGGAACATCCTCTTCATCTGGCTTCAGTGATGAGCAACTTGCTACCTTACTCTCTATGTTTAAAGAGAACAAAGGATCCACTAGTGACTCTGGAAATGTTCATACCAATATGGCAGGTATTTACCTTAACAATAGTAAGATTTTTAACAATAACTTTGAAAAGTTTTTTTGTTCTAACACCAACATCAAGTCCAAACTTGGGTATAATGGGAAGGTTGTTGATTCTGGGACACATGACCAATGATGATTGTGAATTGGAAAATGTTTTTGATATTTCTCACCTTAACATTAAGGTGGCTCATCCCAATGGGACTGAAGCTATCATCTCTAAAATTGGAAATCTAAAACTTTCTAATGGACTTGTGTTGTTTGATGTGCTTGTTATTCCTGATTATTGTGTCACTTTGGTGTATGTTCACAAATTAGCTAAGGATAACAAAATTTTAGTTGTCTTTGATGAGAACAAATGTTTCTTTGTGAATCAGGATTTCAATCTCAAAAAAATCTTGGGGACTGGTAGACAATGTGGTGGTTTATACTATTTAGATGTAGAAGGTAACAAGTGTGTTAATGATTCCCATGTGATTGCTTGCTCTTTGTCTAAACATGATTGGCATTATAGATTAGGTCACCCTGCTGACCCAGCTTTGAATGTACTAAAATACTCTTTGAAAATTAGTTCTATTGATCAAAATGAGTTTTGTGAAATCTGCCAAAGGGCTAAACAAACTAGAGAACCATTTCCATTAAGTGAACACAAAACAAAAAATCTTGGTGAGTTAGTACATTTGGATATGTGGGGACCTTATAGGGTGACCAATCATACTGGTCATATGTATTTTTTGACCATTATGGATGATTACACAAGAGCTGTTTGGGTCTATCTGTTAACAACCAAAGATGAAGTTGGCAAATCTATTGAGATTGTTTGTAACCTTTTAAAAAACCAATTTGAAAGAGAAGTTAAAATTTTCAGAAGTGACAATGGGACTGAATTTGTTAATCATAGCTTTCAAACCTTCTGTCACACCAAAGGGATTTTACATCAAACATCTTGTGCATATACTCCACAACAAAATGGGGTGGTTGAAAGGAAACATAGGCACCTTCTTAATGTGACAAGATGCCTTATGTTTCAGGGGGGAATACCCTTAAGGTTTTGGACTGAATGCATTCTAACTGCTACTTATCTTATCAATAGATTACCCTCTTCTGTGCTAAATGGTAGATCTCCATATGAGATGATGTATAACACACCTCCTAATCTGTCTCATATTAGGACCTTTGGATGTCTTTGTTTTGCTACTATCTTGAATAGTCATGATAAACTCACCAGTAGATCTGAAAAATGTGTTATATGGGTTTTTCCAATTTGCAAAAGGGTTACAAACTTTATAGTCTTGATAGACATTAGTTCTTTGTTTCTAGAGATGTTAAGTTTTTTGAGTCAATTTTCCCTTTTAAAGATACTCTTTTGAATAAAAAGAATAAGAATCAAGATGTTGATGTTTTTCAAAATAATAAAGTTTTGACCTTTTTTGATTTCGAAAATCCTGAGCTTCTTGATGATGAGGAGAGAGTTACAAATGATCATAATGGTGACAGTAAGTCACCAAGTGCTAGTAGCCCACACTTGGGTCTAGGTGACAGTGGACACATTGCTTCTAGCAATGATACCACAGATGCCAGTCCAAGTGACATTAAGGCTGCCACGCTTGATGAAATTCAAGTATCTGAAGGAAATTTGGAAATCCACCCAAGTCTTCCCTTGCATGGACAGAACTTGGGTGGTATTTCTAATACTAATGCTCAGGATGACCAGGGTTTGAGGAGGTCTTCTAGACCTTTTGTTTTTCCAAAAAATTATAATGATTTTGTTGTTAATTCCAAGGTTAAGTATGGGATTGAAAAATTTGTTAGGTATTCCAACATTAAAGGAGATGTGTTGTGCTTTGTTACTCAGTTAAATAAGAGTAGTGAACCTAGGAATTTTTTTGAAGCTTGTCAAAGTCCTGAGTGGATTGATGCTATGAATGTTGAATTTGCTGCTTTGCTTAAAAATGACACATGGGACTTAGTTGAATTGCCTGTTGGTAGGAGTGCCTTAAATTCTAAGTGGGTTTGGAAACTTAAGTTCAAATCCAGTGGTGAGATTGAAAGGTATAAGGCCATGCTTGTTGCCATGGGGTGTGGTCAAAAGGAAGGGATAGATTATGAGGAAACTTTTTCTCCTGTTGTTAAAATGGTGACTGTTAGATGCCTCATTAACCTTGTTGTTAATCAATCTTGGCCTTTATACCAATTGGACATTAACAATGCTTTCTTGTATGGTGAATTAGATGAGACTGTTTACATGAAACCCCCTCAAGGGTTTTATTATGGTAATCCTAAACTTGTTTGTAGACTTAAGAAGTCTATTTATGGATTGAAGCAGTCTCCTAGACAGTGGAATGCTAAACTCACATCTGTTTTGATTCAAAATGGTTTTGTGCAAAGTAAATCTGATTATTCTCTTTATACTAATCATTGTGTTAAATGTTTCATAGTTGTTCTTGTTTATGTGGATGTCATTATTATTACTGGTAATAACAAAGAAGAAATAGACAACTTCAAAATGTTTTTGAAAAGCAATTTTAGAATTAAAGATTTGGGAAAATTGCAATAATTTTTGGGGATTGAAGTGGTTGATACCAAGGATGGAGTCTGTTTAAATCAAAGAAAGTATGTCCTTGACCTTTTGTCTGAATATAGAGCTCTTGCAGCTGTGACTAGTGAAGTCATTTGGATCCTAAAGATTTTAAAAGATTTGAGTTGTAGTGATCTTTTGCCTGTGGATCTGCATTGTGACAGCAATTCAGCAATTAAGATTGCTGCCAATCCTGTATTCCATGAGAGAACTAAACACCTTGAGATTGGCCTTCACTTTGTGAGGGGAAAAATCTTGAATGGGGTGGTTAGAACACAAAAGGTGGAGTCTGCAAATCAAATTGCAGACATCCTTACCGAAGGATTGAATACACCACAACATGAGTTCCTGGTTAAAAAACTTGGGATGATTGATTTGTATAGAATATCAGATTAAGAGGGGATGTTAAATTCCTAGTTTAATCTGATATTCAAGTTATAGGGACTAAATGTGTCTTTATTCTTATTCCAGGGACTAAAGGTGGACGTTGGATGTGAAGTTGCTTAATGGACTAGCCGTTGGAGGCTTTATGGGCTTTTGGTTGAAGGCCCATGTGTGTTGGGTTATCCGTTGCTCTGTTTTGTTATATTACCCTAACTCTTATTGAGTTAGGGTTAAGTTTGTATGTGTGTTTTCTTGTGCAGCCATCAATGGCGACCACGACTTAAGATTCAAGTACCGTTGAAAAGACTAAAGGAACGGGGGAATGACTACCTGTAATAAAGCACAGGCTAATACGAGCCGACCAGAAGAAGCAAGGCTTTAGATTACCGGATCCTAGACACAATGTTCCTAGAGATGGAGAGCCCCTGCATTTTCTAGCCTCTCCTTCTTGCTTGCTTACCTAGCTCTTGTCTTAGTGACTCTTCCGCTTTTCTAGGTTTTCCTGAGTGTGAAAACGGTAGATTTTTCATTTGCCAATGAATTGGATCCGCCTCGATTCAATCAATAATGGGATTCTTGGCTAGAGAAAGGTTCTGTGACATGGACGCCCAACCCAACTCGGTCGGTCGGTTGGCCCACCTAAGATATTAAAAAATGATCGATCGATTTGATCAAATTTGAAAAAGTCTTTCTCGCTATTCAGAACAGTGGAGCTTTCGATCAAGATGTTCTCGCCTCCCCCGTTTGGGCTCTCGCTCGAATCGGATATGGGTATTCGACTCAATCTAATAGCCTACCTATCGGGTGCATTCTTCGTTTCTGGGTTATTTCATCTTGTTGATTTATGTTTATCTGCTTTGTAAGACTATTGATCAACACCAGTTATTAACTGTGGTGGATTTGATTTATAAACTCTCTCATTCAGTTATCAGTTTTTTATATTAATAAAAGTATTTTGAATCATTAGATCTTGTTTTTCTTCAAAATGAATCAAAAAGTTACAACTCACGTGCTTCTCACATTTTACAAATCCATCTTGCAAACCTACGCATGAACGTCCACAAGCTCTGATCATATCTTTGTTTCTAAAAATCAAATTGAATCCGCGATTAAGGTACTCTCATCTCTTCCTTTTTGTTTATTCATATAAAAAAAATCATAGACGATTTAATCAAAACTCTAATTAGGGTTTACATGTGAAACTTGTTTATCAAAATCTGTTGTGATATGTTTACCACGATGATTAAGATATAAAATTTGACTGTCTATAATCTTAGAAACTCCTCGTGTGTGTTCATATTAATTAGCTTCCATGATCAATTGTATTCTACATATGAGGATTAAATAGCTTTCCATGATCAATTGTAGTCACATTAGAGGGCAGGAGTCATCACTCCAAGTGAGGGTGTTTTGGGGTGCGTCAGCGAAACCCACTCACTCACTCACATGGAAAAATCAGGGGAGTCATTACTCCAAGTGACTCCCTTTTGTGGGTCCCACTTTTTTTTATTTCTCACATTTTCAAATTAAATTAATTCATTTCATAAATAAAAATAAATATTACAATCCTAAAAAAATAGAAAAATACAACTTCGAATTAAAAAAAATTACGAAAAAAATTACGAAAAAAACTACTAGTTGGAGGAGTCTTCGGAATCTTCAACGTCGCGGTATTGATTGGTATTCGGCATTTTTGCGCGTAAACGAGCCTTGATTTCTTCTTTTTTAAAATTTATAAACGCAGCTGATTCGGGATCCATTTTAGAGGTGTCATAGTCGAGAAATTTCAACTCCTCTAATTTGGCAATCGTGTCGTCTTTGCGTTGCGAAGCCGCATACGCTTTTTGCGAGGCTTCACGACGGAGACGAAGGTCATAGGTAACCGCGTCTTCAAATCGAGACGAGTTACTTCCTCCGGTACTACCCGATGTTTCAGAACGACTTTTTTTCCCGGGCCGTTCTTTACCCGCGGGGCGGGGTCGTTGATCGCGTTGGAAAAGTTCGTCCGTGTTCATCGGCATCGAAAATGAACCGCCTTCCTCGTTCTCGGTCAAATCAACCGGGGCAACCTCGGGTGCGTCCCATTTCGGGGACTTCCTCAAAACATTCCATGCCTTTTCGTGATTAAACGTGGCATTTCTATTCTCGTCCGCGTAAATGGCCCGAGCCCGTTCAATCACATCAACCTCGCTTTCGCCACTTTTTTTGTTCCGATGACATTTCTTGTAGATGGCGTTCCACTTCATAATATTATGATGCATCGGATTCCACTTACCCGTAAGCATGTCTTTGGTACGTTCTTGATGATTTCTTTCGTTAAACACCCGGGTAATCCGAATCCAAAGAGTGTCTCTTTTTTGGTGACGCCTAACTTTCGGATCTTCGGATGTCGCGATGTAACACTCGGCAAGCACGGTTTCTTCGTCCTTGGTCCACCGACCAAGACCTTCATTCGGAACGGGTTCTTTTGATTTTTTGCGGGGTTTTTCTTTCGGCTTTTTTTTGTTGGTTCGGTTTCGGGTGGTGGAGATTGGAGTGATAGGCGTATTTGGGTGGTATAGGCTTGATATTCTTCTTGTTGCTTTTGTATAAAAGCTTGATCTTCGGGAGTCATCGGACCGTGGGTAGGAAATCCGGGGAATTGTGGATTGGACGTAGTTCCGTCACCGCCACCCATGTTGGATTGAAGGAGGTGGGTGAATCCGAACCAATTTTCGCCGGCCATTGTGTTTGTGAATGAGAGAATGATAAAGGAGAGAATGATTTGCGTGTGTGTAAAAAATGATATAGGAAATGTAGTATATACAGAGATTAAAATTGAAATTTAAAAAAAAAAAAAAAAAAAAAAACTAGCCGTTGGGCATTTAATTTAAATTTTTTTTTTTATAAAAAAAACTAGCCGTTGGGCATTAAAAAAAAACATATTTTTTCAAAAATAACGGCTACTAGCCGTTTGTTTTAAAAAAATTTCAAATTTTTTTTTTTAAAACACCACTCACGCCCCGTGAGTTGGGTCACGCAGCAGACCCACGCCGTGGGATTTTTGGGTTTGGGGAGTGGTCACGCGACTCGCGATTCCCTGGCCTCTTAGAATACATAGACACACCTCAAATCCATCCTCGTCCTTTTGTCCATTTATATAGTTTTTTTTATCATAAGCTTCTATTGTGCTTCATACTTATAGATATCCAGGTACTTCATTTTTTGATAAGTTAAACTGCATCCGTCCTTGATATCATTTCTTTTATATGACAAAGTCTTAATCACTCAAATCTAATGTATGTTACTTTTGCTACAGGAGGCTTGAACAATAAACGAATTAGAAGCAAGAGTTTCAAGTTAATTGCGAGTTTCAGGATAGAAAAAATTAAATTGTGAATCTAAAAAACCCTTGTTTGATAATGCAGGCATGGTTTCTTTTGCGCAACATTGGCTTTAATTTGGAGCATTTGCTAAATTATATACTAAAATGTGCGTATGTATTATTATGACATATTCATTGTTTATAAAACAATCAATATTAAGCAGTAATGTTTAAAGGGGCATGTGTGTTTGTCGTCTAGTGTATCGAAGTTTAGATGATTATATTTGCTTCGATACAGTATCTTTATATCGTGTATGAAGTGTTTGCTTAGATGATTATATTTTCTTAGCTACACAGATGATTATATTTGCTTATATTTGTTTAGATGATTATATGTGTCTAGTGTATGAAGTGTTGATAATTTCATTATATATTGTATCAAACAAAGGAATGAATTCTTTAAACGATTCTGACATTAGAATCTCTACTTTTGTCAAACGATGGAATCCAATCTCTTATGTGAGAGTCATTCTCATTCTTTTCCATTCTATTCTTGACTGCATTTCTATTCTTTGCGATTCAGTCGTACCAAACGTCCCCTAAGTATTTGAAAATCTTTTACGCTTTTCAAAAAAAACTCACGCATTTGTCCGACTTTTCATGCCTTGTTCCACGCCACGCCTAAAGCCAACACAACGACTATTTTTAGATGTGGAGACTACGCCTCACGTTTTGGCGCGGGCAAGGACGCGCCTATCATAACCCTTGTTTTTACAAAATCTATGGGCCTGTTTGGTACTGCTTATTTTATCAGTTTGTTCAAAACTATGGGGGTGTTTGGGACTGCTTATTTAAGTGCTTATGTATAAGCAGAAACAAGTGTCTGACAAAAAAGAAAACGCTTTATTTGCTTAGCTTTCACTGGTTAGTACTTGCTTAAATTTATAAGCAGCTTTATGAAATAAAGCAATCCGAAACACCCTATCCCGCCATAACTGAAACAAGAGCATTATCATAGTTTATTAGTTAATCAGTCTAGTTAGTAGTAGTACTATAAACTTTACTTCATTTTCAGAAATGATTCATGATGAAACATTCGTCTTTCATCGGATATTCACTAGCTCCTCCGTCTCTAGTATCTATTTATGACACAAGTCCGTAAAATCTTTACATTCTGAGATCTTGAGGGAGCTTTGAAGAGTCGCGGAGATTTAAAAAAGTGCACTTAGAAAAGTCTAGATAGTCGACAACAACTAAGAGTTTAAGACGCGCCAACGACTTAAAAGTCTTTGGCTGAAAACTATATATAATCACTGATGGAACTTTCAGCTCCATTGAACTAGGATGGAAAAAAGTTTCCATCGTCTGTCGTTTTGCATTACATCGATTTCACTTGAAAATTTCATTGAAAGATTATTTTTTGTCGCAGCAAACCAAAGTTGAAAATTCTGCATATTTCGACAAAGAATGACATTTCTTGCCCATGAATTACTCCGATAGACTTGTAACTACCCGAATGATACGGTTTATCAATAAAACTAGTCCACACATTTGTTTGTGGTCATATTATTGTGAAAGCAATGTTATTATGAGTATATATAGATACTTGTAACACATATGAATGCTTATAAAATTTAAAACACAATGAGTAATTCAAAATTGTTTATCATCTTCTTCTTTATGTATTTTTTCGCCACTGTTGCTTCTTCGATTTCTTTGAATAGCAGTATTCATAAATGTTCTGAAAAACAAAGTGAAGCTTTGCTTCTCTTTAAACAAAACCTTTCATCCATCAACAACAATTACTATGGTTTAGACTGTAATCCAATAATGATGAACTGGAACACAAGTACAGATTGCTGTAATTGGAATGGAGTTAGTTGCGACTACGCCACAGGTGACGTTATCGGTCTCGACGTCAGTTGTGGAAGGCTAAAAGGTATCATCCATCCTAACAGCTCCCTCTTCAACCTTCCTCGTCTCCAAACACTCAAACTTGATCTCAATGATTTTAGTGGTTCCCAAATTCCACGTGAAATTGGAAGGTTTTCAAATAGCCTCACACATCTCAGCCTCACTGGTTGTTCGTTTTCTGGCCAAGTCCCACCGGATATCACACTGCTTCATAAGTTGGTGTCTCTTGATCTCACCTCAATTGGTGATGATTTGAAGCTTCAACCACATGTTTTCATCAATATGTTGCGAAATTTTACTAATTTGGAAGAGCTTACACTTGATTTTGTTAATATCTCTTCGGTTTTACCTACTAGTCTTAACATCTCTTCTTCTTTGAAAGGAAAATTACCTCATGACATTTTCAATCTTCATTCTTTGGAAATACTCGAGTTGGGAGTTAACTCTTTTACAGGCAACATCCCTTCGGAAATCTCAGTTAACCTAACACGCCTAAGTTTTCTTGGTTTATCAATGAACAACCTTAATGGGACATTGCCGTCTTGGTTGTTTACTTCCCCCTCTTTACAGTATATCCTTCTAGATGGTAATATGTTCAGTGGAAACGTACCTTTTGAGTCGTTTGCTCTTCCATCATTAAAAGTGTTATACCTCAGTCGCAACAAGTTAGCTGGCCATACGGATGTGCAAATATTTCGACAACTCACCAACCTCACTCACCTCTACCTTTCATCTAATAATTTTAGTGGTGAATTGGAGTTGGATACATTGTTATCAAGCCTCACGAACCTTGAAGAACTTGATCTCTCATACAGCGGTTTCTCTGTTACTACAAAGAATGCCAATCATAATGTCAACACTGGGTTTACACACTTAGGATTGGCCTCTTGCAAGCTCAAGGTGTTTCCAAACTCATTTCGAGCCATGCGACAACTCCAACGGTTAGATCTCTCTAACAATGAAGTTCATGGCCAAATTCCTTGTTGGGCAGGGGAGATCGGAGGTAATCACTTAGTGGGGCTTATTTTAAACGGAAATGAGTTAGAAGGTGAGGTGCCAAGTTCCTTGTCCAAATGTCGATCCTTGAAAGTAGTTGATTTCGGAAACAACCACTTAAATGGTACATTCCCTCGTTGGTTGGGAGATCTTCCAAATTTGCAGGTGCTTGTCCTCAAATCAAATAACTTTCATGGACTCATTCAACCTTCTTCAACCGTTGAATCCCCCTTTCCAAGTCTTCGAGTTCTTGATTTATCTCATAATGGCTTTATAGGGCAACTCCCTGCAAAATATTTTCAAAATTTCAATTCTATGAAGAATGTGGTTAAAAACAGCACAGAACCAGAATATGTAGACATGGGTGGAACGTATTACTCATTCGTTGTTGCGGTGAAAGGGGTGGGTCGAGTTTTCCCAAGACTTTTTGTTGGCCTAACTATTATTGATCTATCAAACAATCATTTCGAAAGGGGAATACCAGAAATAATCGGGAACTTGCGCTCTCTAAAAGTGCTCAACCTGGCCAACAATAGTCTCAATGGTCGAATCCCAGTCTCTCTTAGTAAACTATCAGAGATGGAATCATTAGACCTTTCTTGGAACCAGCTCACAGGAAATATCCCCGAAAGACTTGCAGATCTCACGTTTCTTGAGTTCTTAAATCTCTCAAAAAACCATCTTGAGGGGAGCATTCCGCAAGGAAATCAATTAAGAACGTTTGCAGAGAACTCATATTATGGGAATCCAAAACTTTGTGGGTTTCCATTGCCCAGAAAGTGCAATGAGTATTTACACGAGCCACACCTTGAAGCAGATGAAGACGAGGAGGACGAGGAGAGTGGATTTCCATGGATAATGGTAATGTTTGGATATGGATGTGGAACCATAATTGGACTCGTGACGGGATATCTTATGTTGTCAAGCACACGACCAAACTGGCTTACTGCAATTGCTGATGCAGGGGAGCACATGATCTTGAAGAGGCGAGACAAGAGAAGAAGGGTGTATATGAAGAAATGAAGCTACTTTATGAAAGGTGTGTATGTATTTCACATGTTTTCATATTGCACGATTTTGCGAAAAATGTTTAATACTAAAATTTGTTCCTTTTTCTTCTATATCAGATGAAATGTCGCGCCTGGAGGCAGCTGGAAGTCCTGAGATATAGTTGCTAGTGGATTCGCTGTATTAGTTTATTTACAGTCTGAGTAGATAACAGACGCCACACGGTTACAACAGCTGTGAAAATTGACAGTTTCGTTAATGACCTGTTTGATATGTTTGTTTCTAAGTGTCGTTTTCCATACCTCAAATTGGTTAACCACAAATACGTTTATGATAATGCATATGCTAAAAGTGTAAATGAAAGCAATTCAACCTGTCGTGGCTCAAACGTTACACACCTCTTAAGTACATGTTCAATTTTCTCATTCCACTTTATTTTTGTTCGTGGAGAGCAGTTGCGAAAAATAATGCCTAAACATCTCGAGTTAATGGACATGAGTGTCATGGTGGTGTTTTATGACTACAGAAGAAAGAGCTTAGCCAACTTTCCAGGCTTACTGTTCTAGTTTCACTCATCACTTTATCGAAACCATAGACTTGTTTATGTTCATCGTGCTTGTATCATAGGTGGTGGAAAACTATCAAGGTCCCGAATAATTTACTTTATGCAAGGAACAAATTGGTTAAATGTTACTTCTTTTTTCTGGTAACCATGGTTTCCGACCTTTTCGCCGATTAGTCCATGGGGTTTAAACGGACTGCCACAAAGACTCAAACCGGGTAAAACCGTCCATTTTTAGGAGGTCTGTGTGGCATATATATAAAAAAATACAATCATATTTTTTTGCTGTTTGGTACAGCTTGGTTTTGCTGTTGTCATCTGCTCTCAGCGGCTTAGCCGTAATGCTGTGAGACCCGTCAGACTGTATGTGTTTGGTGATAGGGACTTTGAGGAAGAGGCACCTGGTGGTCCGTTTGAGAATGTGGTTGCTGATAGGAATGAACTGATCGCCCCTGTGACTGATTATCCGGCTGTGTTTGCTGAGTTGAATGCTCAAGAAGGTTTCGTGAGTGAAATGTCTAGCCTGGGATCATAAAGATTTGCAGGATGATAAGTATCTTCCTTAACATGTCACAACATCTCTAACTGTGATGCGGGCTCTATGTCCCCTGATTATTATGTTTGGATGGAAAAAGCTCAAGGCTGGATCAGAAAATCATAACTCTGAGTTCTTGCAGTTAACTAATTGTTCTTGTATATTGCCTTAGTCACCAACGGCTAGATTTTGGCGCACTTGGTAAGAGTGATGTATGCAAGGACACGAAATCGTAACTCTCTGAGGGACAATTATATAACTTATACAACATGTTGCAGTGTTTTCAACTGGAAAAAGATGTATAAAAATGGACAGTACTCTGTATATAAGTTGAGGCAGAATAATATTGTCAAAAATACAAAGTATCAACATTTTCGTTCAGCGAAAAAGTGGTCACTGAAGATAATTCACCAAATGATCTTGTTCAAATTCAAAGTTAACATCAAATTACACCAAATTAAAGGTATTCAAAGACTGGCAAATTACATGTGTTGTGTGTTTTCTATTTTGCAAAAAAAAAAAGGAAAACACAAAAAACAAATAAAAGTTGTTTTATTTTTTTTGTATAAAAGGGCCAAAATAAGAATTTTTCGTTTTGTAGAGATATTTTTGAAAAATGATGATTTGAACGCGATTTCTGTTTTCCTTGTTTTCAACAAAATATTTTGTAGAAACTAAGGTGTTTTCCATCCGACTAAACGCAACCTAATTATCTCGTTAGTACATTTTGATACAACATAATCAAACTCAAACAATATATT
The DNA here is from genome assembly GCA_025667525.1 of Glebionis coronaria. Taxonomy (NCBI): domain Eukaryota; kingdom Viridiplantae; phylum Streptophyta; class Magnoliopsida; order Asterales; family Asteraceae; genus Glebionis; species Glebionis coronaria. Next base: position 17,699,514 of record CM046877.1, on the reverse strand, counting down.
TTAAAATTTCATTTTATAACCGCTGATTATCTAATTACTAAACACCCCCTTAAAAGACACACTAGTCCATTGTGTTAAGAGTCCTAAGAGGGTTGGATTTAAAGTAAAATCATTATTAAGGAGTGCACAAAACTCTTGAGAGATATTTAGATTGTGGATAAAACCTAACATTAATTCCTTATTTATATTTTGTTGGTGTTTAAAATTTCACCATTTGTCTTTTTTTTTCAAAAATATTTTTAAGTTCCAAGGCCCATTTATATTTTAATTCTTATAATAAGATATTTAATCTCAGTTTTTTACTCCATTCATCCTAAAATTATTTTTTCTCGACAAAAAACACACAATTTAAGAAAAATATATTAATTATAGTTTCTTATCTAACGTATTTACTTTTATCTAATTAATTAAATTCTTTTTTTAAGTTTATAATAACAATTTCAAATAAATATAATATAATAAACTTGATCATTTTATTACTTCTAGCAACTGAAAAATAAAATTAAAACATCTTTAAAAGATATTTTAATAAGAAAACATAAACCATAATTTTAAAACTAAAAAAATAATAGGAAATGATTTATCCTCCTACTTGATATGCCTATATATGTTTCTATTTTTCTGATTATGACAAATGAATTGATCAATGAATAAAATCAAAAAAAAGAATTAGTGGATTACACATATTCTAATTTGATTTGAATATGAGAATAAATAAGATAATATTGTATGAGAATTTAGTATTGCTAAAAAAATAATATAAACCCAAAATCTTGATTTAAACCCAAAAATGCTAAATCTAAACTTGTCTATAAACCAGACGGGCTCTAAGTTATACTAGTATCAGAAGTGTGTGAGTATTGGCCCAAAACAAGATAGCCCAGACATCCCACAAAACAAAATCTAACCTAAGTCACACATTATATAAACGTACCATCAGATCAGATCTAACCAAACAAACTAACAGCCGCAATGTTCATGGATGACGACAATCAGATCAGATCTGAAATGGAAAATTCATTTTACTTGTTGGAGATTATAAGTCATACATCATGTTATAAAGAGACCAAACATATATTGGGTACGTTGTATTATTATGGTTTTTGATTTTGTTCTTTTTTACATTTAATAGATCTATCGTAGTGATCTGAATTTGGTGATCTGAATTTGGTAATGTTTATTTTTATTTGTTGTTTTTGTTGATGATGAAACCATTTATTAAGTTTTATTTAAAAAAATACAATCATTTGTTTCAGGCTGCTCACTATATGGAAATCAAAAGCCTCCTCGATTGCTGATACCATCAAGGACATGACCATCCAGGAGGTCCGTAGGTATTTCAAACTCAAGAATGATTTCAAATCAAGGAGTATGAATGGGTGTTTCTTTCAAATCTGCTTCCATTCTATGGCAGTCAAGCTGAGAGACCCTACCTACCTACAATGTCGATAAACTATCCTTCCGTTCTATGAAGAGTTGAAGACCAAAATTTTGTAATAGTATTTTGTTGTTTCCGGGTTTTCCAAGTGTTGTCTGTTGACATCATGAATTATTAAGGCACCCTCTGCCATGTAAACGGCCTGTTCTACCTCTCGTGGTCCTTCCATCTCAGGGACGTGACCTTAGAAGTTAGAGCGAGACCTTTTTCTTTCTCAAAGTTTGTGTCCAACCCTTCACGTTCACCGAGTCAAGGTCCACAAACTCCACAATGTAGTAACATAAATTCGACGATAAAGGTCACACATCATGTCATAAAGAGACCAAACATATTCATTTTATTTGGAAGATGATAAGCTTATTGCTTAACATGTCACAATGTGTTTGTTTCGGGGTCTAGTCTCCCTTAGTTGTACTAGCTAGCTTGTTTATTGCATTCTGCCCGATGAAGTTTGGTGTTATCTAGTCCTTGGTTTGGTACTTTGCTTTAGTTTAGGCTACATATGGCCGATACTTTGTATTTCTTTGCAAATCTAGTTATCATGAATGTGAGAATCGATTTCAAGAGTTTGAGGTTACTGGCTTACTTCTCGTAGCCTAGTTGAAAGGGCCTGGTCCTTTGATTCGAGTTTTAAGTTATACGTCGTTCATAGATGACAATCAAAACTCAAACGGGAATTCATTTTACTTCGCTGAAAGTATAAGTTATACATCGTATTATAAAGAGAGCAGAAGATCGTCGTTGGGTACGTTGTAGTTAGTCTTTATATCATTTGTTAGCACAGTACTTTTACATTTATTGTACGAACAAATCTAGGTTTGATTTTGTTCTTTTTTACTTGAAAAATATGCTAAGAGAAAGACCATGGCAAACGATTGATGTATCGTAGTGATCTGAATTTATTGTGGTGTATTTTTATTTGTTGATGAAACTGTGATTCGGTGTTTTGTTAGCGTTTGGCGACGATTGTTACAGGAGTCAAACCAGCAAAAAATAAGGGGATCCAAGTATGTAACACATAGTAAAACTAGCCGTCTGTTAGGGGGTGTTTGGTATTTGCTTAACAGTGAATTTTAACATCTATTTTGACTTCTGTAAGTGACTTATTTAGCTTAAACAAGCTACTTATAAGCTAGTTAAGTAAATAAACACCTGCAAGTTATTACCAAACATTTTGAGGGCAAACATTCACTCGCTAGACAATATGAAAACTACGTAGATAACTAACATCTGACCTCGACCTCCTTCAGACCTTCACACCCTAGAACTCTGAATGGTGGCTTAGCGATTTGTAAAAATCGACAGAGTACGTATATATGAAGATTATACGGCCACCACAAAAGTTGCAACACCATTGACAATCATGACCATCGACGATTCTTCCTTGACCCTTTCGAACCATTGACCTTGTCATGTCACCCTGACATTCCGTGTAAACAAAACACTACTAACAACACCTTTTTCCGAGCATAACATAACAAAAGCCATACTGAACCACGACTTTAAATCATGACCACCACGACCACACAACTGAAAAACGGCCCTCGGAAGCCCATGACCCTAAAAACCGTTTCTTGCAAAAACGACCCATCAAACGAAATCCATAAATTCCTCATTGGGCAGGGGAGATGATAGAAGGTAATGAGTTGAATTCTATGAATCTATCACATAACTCCATAACAGGCTTGCCAAAGTTTCAATGGTATCGAATATCTCAAGTTATCTGCAGTCCAACTTGATTCATTATACCTTCATCAATATGGAACATCAGCAATTTAACCTTAAATTCCTCATGATGCAAGTCTTATCAATTCATGGGCAAGAAACGTCATTATTTGTCGAATTAGGTGAAACAACAGATGATGGAAACTTTTTCCATCCAACTACGATTATCTACCTGTCTAGACTTTTCTAAGTGCACTTCTAAATATCCACGACGTGCTCTTCAGCCAAGAACATATTTGGTTAAGAATCAAAATTTTCCTTTTATTGTGGTTTTTCCTGTTTCGGAAAAAGCTAGAAGCTGGGCAGATTCGCCAATAATTGAACGAACATAGACAGTTGTTTGAGCACATTAAACACACTGTGTTAAGAGTTGCTTAGATTTTCTACTTATCTGCTTTAAGCACTATGGATATAACAAACCTCATCTAACTATCTGCTTATTTGGTGGTATTAGCAATACAAAACACCCTCTACACTGTACTTAAGCAGATGTTCATAAAAAAATACTGGGAGCTAGTGGATATTCAATGAAAAACGAACATTTGATAAGTTGTAAAACACGTCGCATCCAGTGAAGAAAGTTACACGAAACAATATGAGGTTACAGAAGAAAATAATAGTAACGCATAATCTGGTTTATATTCCTAAATCAACCTTCAAGTATTCAAGCGAACTTGTATACACAAAGTAGCTCATTACACGATACAAACTAATGAGTTCATTATGCTCGTTGCAGAAAAAAGAAACAAAAACAGTAACCTTGCATACCTAATACAAGGAATTAACTTTTGTTATTAACTAAGCATCTCTTACTTAGTACCGGTCATTTCCACCATCATTGTAGTTACGGTTATAGTTACCGCCACCACCTCCAAATCCACCTTGACGTGGAGGACGCTCGTTAGCAAGACTAACACGGATTGTTCGACCATTAAGATCCTAAAGAATAATGAAAGCAATGAGATTAGCAGTTAGCCTTGATACTATAATATTACAGGTGTGCAATTAAGAAATACGTCAACTGATATTATTGTCTAACCTGTCCATCCATGCCTTTCATGGCCTCGTTAGCTGATTCATCAGTGGAGTAGTTGACGAAACCAAATCCCCTGGACTTCCCCGTCTCTCTGTCAGTGATCACTCTTGCTGAATCATTAAGAAAACAAAAATCCAAGATGTCAAAAAAAGTATTTGTGAATCCTGTTCAGTGTAATGTTTTGCAATCTAGGCGAGTCTTTCTACATCCATATGACCGAATTGTTTTTAAAGTTTTGAATAGCACACCAACAATCTAGAGATAACTCGCTGTGTAATCATGTAGCATAATACGGAATTATAATTAGACATGCTACATGTTTAAAGTTTCTCACCTTCAGTAACATCCCCAAAACCAGAAAACGCTTCCTGCAAGGATTGATCGTCAGTCTGGAAAGAAAGACCTGAAAAGAATCGTAAGTGAATGAATTTCAGAATCAGATTAGCAGACGAAAGCGGTGTACCATAAGTCATATGTATAGACAATAGAGCATTAGAACATACCACCAACAAAAAGCTTCGAGGACATGCATCGAATAGCATTGAACATCGATGGTTGCCCATTTGAGACAACAGTCTGAGATACATTTTGCCTCATGAGGCTTCCGATTTTGTTGTAAAACGCCATTTTAACTGTTCAAGATCAAATACTGCACATTAGTTTTCGTTCATTTACTACAAGACATATGAAACACACAAGTTAACACCTCCTAAAACATTATTATCGTATATTCTTAACACTAAACACCCACTTCACTATTTCTGACCCTGAGTCACACTTAGCTGTTACCGGCAAACTTCATTTGCTGTTACCGACACTAGACTTTTCGCTATTATCGATTATAACATTTTCACCATTACCAACACAAGCATCACAAGAAACCGCGCATCATGCATTTCTCACCTTTTAATCAAATTGTCGACCTTATGGCTAATCTATATTCACAACCTAAAATATGAGCTTATCAAATTTTAAATAAAATCATCAACATTCAAATCGCGCAAACAAGTTTCATTATAACCAACACAACTATGGAGTGTTTGTTTAAGCTTATACGTGGGCTTGTCAGTTATATGATTTCAGCTTATATTTCATAAGCCCTAGCTTTCCGGCTTATTTCGAGACTTGTATGCTTATATAATTTAAGCCAATAAGTTACATAATAAGGTAAAAAAATAGAGGCTTATAAAATACAAGCCAAAATCATATAAGCCAATAAGCCTACATAGGGGTGTTTATTTAAGGTTATATGTAGGCTTACGAGCTTATTTGATTTCGGCTGATATTTCATAAGCCCCAAATTACCGGCTTATCTTAGACTTGTGGGCCTATATAAGTAAGCCATAAGTCTCAAAATAAGCCAGAAAATCAGGGACCAACAAAATACAAGACAAAATCATATAAGCTAATAAGCCCCACAAAGAGTTGTTTGTTAAATCTTATATGTGGGCTTAGGAGCTTATTTGAGTCCGGCTGATATTTCATAAGCCCCAATTTACTGGCTTATTTTGAGACATGTGCGCTTATATAAGTAAGTAAGCCCACAAGTCCCAAAACAAGCCAGAAAATCAGGGGCTTACAAAATATAACCCAAAAGCAAATAAGCTAATAAGGCCACATATAAGACTAAACAAACACCTTAATTAACACTTAAATCACAAGCAACAACCTTTTTTAAACTTCATTTTTCCTATAATAAACCAAATACGCGGGCTAATAGCTAATGTGACTATCGGCTTATATTTAATAAGGTCGCTTTTTCTGGCTCATTTTGAAACTTCTTCACTTATATAAGTTTACTAAGACATGATAAGCTTATGTAAACAAAAAAGTTACAAAACAAGCCACAAAAAGTGAGCTTATGAAACTCAAGCCCACAACCAAATATGCCATAAGCCCGCAACAAAAGCTTAAACAAAAACCCTTAACACTAACACCTTTCGACACCCAGATCACAAGCAATCACCTTTAAAACTTCAGTTTCTTTATAAGATTCATCCAACTACACATACTAATCAGACCCATTTAAGCTATTTTATCTCTTATAGTTTTTCGACACTATCATTTCACATCACAAATCATTCATTTCTGACATATCTAAAGTAATCCTAATCCCCTTATAAATAAACATAAACTAAGACATAACACAGATATAAGTTTATTATGCTACGATAAACTCATTTAAGCCCTTAAGTCTCCAAATAAGCCAAAAAAATTAAGGGCTTATGAAATATAAGCCAACAACATATAAGCTCGTAAGCCCACATATAGCCTTAAATAAAAAACCCTATGTGGGCTTATTAGCTTATACTATGATTTTGGCTTATATTTCATAAGCTGTAGTTTCCAGCTTATTTGAAGAGTTGTATGCTTATATGAGTTTATCATGATATGATAACTCTTTTAAGCCCTTAGGTCTCAAAATAAACCAAAAAACTAGGGGCTTATGAAATATAATCCAAAACCAAATAAGCTAATTAGCCCACATGGGGGTGTTTGTTTAAGGTTATATGTAGGCTTACGAGCTTACTTGATTTCGGCTGATATTTCATAAGCCCCAATTTATGGGCTTAGTTTGAGACTTGTGGGCTTATATAAGTAAGTAAGCCATAAGTCCCAAAATAAGCCAGAAAATCAGGGACTTACAAAACATAAGCCAAAATCAATTAAGCTAAAAAGCCCACACAGGGTTGTTTATTTAAAGTTATATATTTGGCCTTATTTTACTTATTTGATCTCGGCTTATATTTCATAAACCCCAATTTACCGGCTTATTTTGAGACCGTGGGCTTATATCAAAATAAGCCAGAAAATCAGGGGCTTACAAAATACAAACCAAAATCAAATAAGCTAATAGCTAATAAGCCGCACATATAAGTCTAAACAAACACCCTTTAGACACTTATAAATCACAAACAACCACCTTATGAAACTTCATTTTCACATACTAAAGCAACCATTTCATCTCTTATAGCTTTTCGATACTTTCGAAACTATCATTTCACGTTTTCGATACAACCCACATCACAAATCATTACATTTCTAACATATCTAAAGTAATTTCCTTACACATAACACAATCATAAAAACATAACACATAAACATAAACATAAACATAAGACATAAACATAAACACATAAACATAAACACAAACATAAGACATAAACATAAACCTTAAAGCAATAAGATATAAATGAAAATGAAATGGAGAAAAAAAGGTTATACCAATTAGGGTTTTAGAGAAAGCGGCTAGGGTTTATGAGACTCTGATATTTTGATGAATGTCATTTTATAGTCCAAATGGATAAGTTTTGGCTTTTTTTAACGTTGTACTATGTGCTATGCAACTTGTATGCTGACTAAGCATGGTTCCAAAACTGAACTGGGCCGATTAGAATCAGATTGGGCTGAAATCTGATTTGGGCCAAATCATAGGACCATGGACCGGACTATATAGAAGATAAAAATGATTAAAAAATTAGACGCTAAACTTGACAATTTAGAGGGTGTTTGGTTAAGCTTATAAGATGGGCTTAGCTTATATTATGTAAGCCATTTATGGCTTATATAATATAAGCTTATAAGCTCATGTTTAGTGTTTGGTTTAGCTTATTAAAATTAATTAAGTAAAATGACAAAAAAACACATAAATATTAAATGATGTAGTTATTAAATGTGGGTATAAAGGTCTTTTTATATACGTAATATTGTTATATAAGCCCATCATTCCTTATAAAAGCCACAAATGTTTGGCTTACCAAAACCCCTTTATATAAGCTGATAAGCCTACTTACATAAGCTTAACCAAACACTTGATTTCGGCTTATAAGCTTATATAAGCTAATAAGCTTATAAGCCCACTATATAAGCTAAAACAAACACCCCCTTAAGAGTTAGGATCAAATAAGAAGATTAAGTAAAATAAGAAGAATAAGAAGAAACCACAGCAACACATTTCAGATGCACCTACAAAGTCAGATGCATCTCCCCTTAAAATTCTCATTCCTTTGTGGAATTTGTGGTCAGGATTTCTTCTTATTCTTCTCATTTTAATTTTTTTTCTTACTGGATCTCCACTCGACAATTTTATATATTCGGTGTGAGCCAAGATTCTAAAAATAATTGTTACATTACCTTTTGGTGTCGTTTGGTTGGGTTATTTTGGAGGATGTTGGGGGATATTCAAAATATTTACATTTTAAATTCTTTCAAATATTTTGTTTGGTATGTTCAACGAAGAAATTTTAAATTTTCCGAAATGTTAAAATGAAGGATATTAGAATTACTCCAAAAAGTGAGGAATTTTAATTTACTTGAAAAAAAAATTATAAACTTTATTCTAACTGTTTTTATTCGAGTTTTTATGTTTATATACAAAATTATAAAATGTATATAATTTTTTTTTTTTGTTTTTACTCTTTTTAATAGCAAAAATAAAATTTATATAAATGTTTTATAAAATTTAGTGAATATTATAATTTTTTTATAAAAAACTTAAAATTTGATTTTTACTCTTTTAAATAGAAATTTTTTATAAAAAGTATTTATTCATTAACTAGTTCAACTAAAAATCAATGTTTCAAAATATTATGAATTTCTGCCAACCAAACAGGCATAGACATTTCAAATTCTGGAATTTTAAATTTTTAAGAATTCTAATTTACTAGAATTGAGAATTCCATAATTTCAAAATCCTGAACCAAACGGTGCCTTTGTATAATAAGGGAGAATTGTGGTTCCCAAGGTACAGTACGCTCCCTCACATACAAAATAAAATATATTTTCTGCCCCTCTCACAATCACTCATCCCTCTCACAATTCTCCCACGCACTTCTCTCATCTCACACATAGTTCTCTCCTCCCTTCCATTCATCCCTTCATTAATGGTTCTCATCCGTTCCGTTCATTCCTTCATTAATGGTTGGTGGATTGACCCTTCATGATTAATATTAACTTGCCCCTTCAAGAAGATGATTTATTGGCCCTTCATTAAAAAAATATCTCTCATAACTTGCCCCTTCATATGTATCTCTCATAAATATGTCATTAAATTGCCTTCTCACAACACAAACGTCTATGTGTGTGGTGACCTGATCTAATCTTGATCGGATCTTTGATCTTTTGTCGTGGTGACCCGACCTAATCTTGATCGGATGTTTGATCTATATACTTTTGAACCCTTGCTATTGTCGTGTGATTAGTTGGTTAAACCATAATTTTTACTAGGGTTTGTTGGTTCAATCATCTTTTTTACGTATGGGTAAGTAACTTTTTGTTCCAGCTTTTATAAATTGGTGTTTGTATGTGTTTATTGCTTCTTAAGGTAAAAAAGAAGTGATTTTTCATTTTCTTTTTGATAGATTTGTGAGAGGGAGATTAGTTTATTCGGTAGGCTATGAGAAGGGACTGTTGATAGGTTTCCAGATTTGCCTATATTATTAATAGATTAATTATAATATGCTTGCAGACATTGTGTTGACGGATAATGATGTCTTTGCTTAAAATTAAGCTTTATGCCTTTCGATGCCACCGTTGCTTTAGTTGCCCTATATATGGTGTGCGACGATGGTGCCGGTTTTGTGACGATTGCGCTTAGCTCATATTGATCCTATATAGTATATTTGCAATACAATGGCTGATGGTATAAAAGAATCGGCGCTGCATATATTTGTTATGTCGTACTTTAGCCATTGTGAACTTCAACATATAAAAAGAGTTTTGTTGCTATTTCGCAATTGAAATCGAACCGTACCTTGGCGTGTGATATACTGGTTTTGCTTGGGTTCTCTTTTTGTCTCTCAGTCCTCTCGAATTGATCTCGGCTCTAAGTGGAATGATTTGTTCTTGGTTAATAAAAAGGTGATGGTTTGTTTAACTATTTTAAACTAATGACAAGAAATTAAGTGTCGAAGAGTAAACTTAAAGCTTTAAAAGATTAAGGTAAGAATCGAGTTTAAAAATAAATGGTTGGAAACTTAAAGATCATAAGAGAAAAATAAATGAACACTTAATAAAAACCAACACTTGGAAAACTTTATAAAAAATATGAACTTAATTGAAAAGTACTAAAAGAAAGTAAGAATGGAACGAATCAAAACAAGCTAAATCGGAATAAGGGAAAAAGTGCACCAATCGGAATGTATTCCGATTGGGGGTGATCGGAATGCAAAGAAAAGCTAATGATCGGAATGTTGTAAATATGTAGTCAATCGGAATACATGAGAATCACTCAATCGGAATATAGGGCAAGGGCAAATCGGAATATACGAAATAACATCAATCGGAATGTTCAAAATAGCTACAATCGGAATCTAGGAAAATGGGGCGGATCGGAAAATGGGGAAGCTTACCGTCGGAATATACGAAACGGAACCAATCGGAAAACAAAACCCTTTTCCGATTGGACTCAATCGGAAAGGGTTGGATGTTGCTGGTCGGAAAACACCAATCGGAAAGGGGTTTATGACCCTTTCCGAAATCCCTTTTTAGCCGAATTTTAAGCAAAGTAATTAAGCTATGAATAAGCTAATCACTAAGCTAGCTCGAATCCAAACTTAAGCTGATCAAATAAGCACTAAAAACAACTTTTCTACACTCAAACTAAACAACTTTTAAATCAAATCAATAAAAAGATGAACTTTTTATAAAAACTTTAAAAAGCAAATAAACTAAATCAACAAATAAGCCAATAAGAACAAGGATCTCAAAGCTTATTCATATATAAACTTTAGGAAACATAAAAAGTAATCAACTTTTTAAGCACAAATCATTGATGAACAACACGGATCATACGAGATTTGCACCAAAATCAATAAAAGTAAAAGAAAGGAAGAATGAGATTAAAGATTAAAAGATAAAAACTTGAACTTGATTAATGAAAAAGTAATACAAAATGTTTGAATTTGAAAGAGAAAAAGATGAAATCTAATGAGAGAAAGTTTAGAACTTTCTCTCCCTAAAACTAGAGAATGAAAACTAAAGACTAACTAAGTGTAACTAAGTGCCCCATTTTTGTGAAGTAGAACCATATATATAGGCGTGTGATGTGGTGGTGGGCTTGTGATTGGGCTTTGGTTTGGGCTTCTTTTTCTTCTTCCTTCTTTAGTCTTCACGCTTCTTTAAATAAACGTTTCCAACTTGGATTTGAGAAGTGTCGGTGAATAATTCCAACTCGTCTTATAATCTTTTGTTTAATAGACTCGAGTTCTTCGACATATATGAATCTTCCATCTTTGGCTCTATTCTTCGATAAATTCTTCAAATAGGCACAATGACTTCAAATCTTTTGCATCTCTTGGACAATAGACTTCGTCTTGAGTCTTTTTCCTCGATAAAACCCGTGCAATCCCATGTTTTCTTCATTATTCATCCGGTTGACTCTGAAAACACAATAAACACAAAAACCACGCATAATTCCAAACAAATGATATTAAATACGTGTTTTGGTCTTGTTTTAGCCAGAATTAAGTGGTAAAAGGATGGGTGTTTTCACACCTATCAAATCTCTTACACTTAACCATTGCCATGCCCTCATGCAATGCTCAGTGACAAAGCACAATTACACTTTTCTCATAATCAATCAACCTTGGCCTTATTAAAATACTACTAAACAAAAATGAAAGTACTAAGAGAAATTCAAACTTTAAAGTAAACAAATGGATGGAAATAAGCTATCTGGAAATAACTTGCAAAGAGATCGAGGGCTTACATTAGGGCTTCGGTGCTGCGAAGATTTATCACCCTCAAGTTTCACGTTCCCCAAACTAAGCTTAAAAACGAGATCATTGTTATTATAAGTTAGCAACTCAAACACTCACACACATGGCTTAATTAAATGCTTAAACTCCCTTATTCCTAGGTGTATCTCTTATATTTTATTTTTGTCTTAGAATGATCATGAAGATACATTTTTGGACTTATTTCGATAGTTTATTTAGGCTGAAAGCAAAGTAGGACGATTTGATCAATAGTTAGCTAAAGGACAAAATCTCTTAAAACTGCTTCTCGGGATATCAAAAAGTTCATATCTTGGCATAACTCGGTTCACGATTTGAGACCTTTCTCGGGCCGATATTTGGCATGTACTTCATACTTCATATCTTCGAGAGACGTTCTTGAGATAATGGTCTTCTCATCATAATAGAGTTTCTTCACTTGGAGACTTTTGAGGGGTACTCCAACTTTGTTGACCACGACTTCATGATTATTTCTTCAATCTCTAATTGGGATTTTGAGATACAACGATCCGCCTCCTTTTCGGACTTGGATCTATTTATCCTCATACCTTGTTAGGGTCTTTTCGGATAGACTTCTCCATGATCTTTATGGGAGTTGATTGCTTTTCGTCGTGAGTCTTGATCCTTCATATTGATTTTGGGAATAATGCTTTTCACGTCACTTTGGATCTTCAGCAATAAAATTGAATCCTCATGCCTTGTTAGGGCCTTTTCGGACTCGCCAATCTTCGTGCCCCGCTTCATAAGTTATGCCTTGGCTATGAACTCTTATCAATACCGAGCAACTTTTAAACGATCTTGGGCTAGAAGCTAAGTAACTTTTCAAATCGTACGACCTTACTTATTGCAGATAAATTATTAGCAAGTGATGGGAGAATAGGCAAATAATTACACCAAGTGAGCTTGTGCAAGAATACCGACTTATAATTGACTCTATCATTTCTCGTCCTCTACAATTTAAAATCTCAAGTAATGAGACTCGTGGATACTTAGCCTAATAAACCAATTAAGGTCTACATGGTTAAGGATACTAGCTAGAATAAACTTGGATAAGTCTATTCGGGTTGAGTCAAAATAAACGCAACGGGCCTAATATGTCAAAGACTTCTAAACTAGCTATACCACTTTATTAATATTACTGACTTTATTACGGGATATATACATATGAAAGCAACGATAAAAATTTAAAAATTACGACTAAATGGCCAAAGTTAATAAAAAATTTGAAAAATGTTGAAAAATAGGATTTCCTGGTTAAATGAAGGCATTTACATGGAAAAGTCCACTTAAAACTTTGATAGAAGTCCCCCCTACACTTAAGATAAACATTGTCCTCAATGTTTAAGCATGTGGGAAAAGTCTCCCCTACACTTATGACATTGTGCACGTTGGTTAACTCAAGTTAAGGAAGAGACGACTAAAGTGATCAATTTCAAATGTGAGTATTAAGGAAATTGAATCACGATAGTTGAGAGATAGAACCGGATTTTGGATAACACGGGGGCACGGTTCTTCAGAGATTCCAAGAGTGCACTAATCCCTGTAATCACATCACCACACAAATACAAACACATATACAGGTCCCCCTACACTTAGGAGGTTAAACATAAAAGGATAGATACTCGGGCTGCCTCCCGAGGAGCGCTTGTTTTTTATAACCGAGTCACGAGCCTGACTCGACCCAAAATTAGTTCATAGGGAACGTGGTGAGGGATGGAATCACCTCCTGAGAGGTGTCCTCACCAAAGTACAACTTCAGACGCTGGCCATTCACCTTGAAATTGGGCCCATTTGGCTGAGAAAGCTCAATGGTCCCATAAGGAAATACTTTGGCGATGGTGAATGGACCAGACCAACGGCTCTTCAACTTGCCAGAGAAGATCTTCAACCGAGAGTTAAAGAGTAAGACTTGATCACCAACGTGGAACTCTCGGTTCTTTATTTTTGCGTCATGAAGGATCTTCGTCTTCTCTTTGTAGATCAGCGAGTTCTCATAAGCTTCATTCCTCAGTTCGTTGAGCTCGTTGAGTTGAATCTTGCGATGATCACCGGCTTTGTTGATGTCGAAGTTAGCCCACTTCAAGGCCCAGTGCGCCTTATGCTCCAGCTCGATGGGAAGGTGGCATGCTTTCCCGTACACAAGACGATAAGGTGTACAACCGATCGAGGTCTTGTAAGCAGTACGGAAAGCCCACAGAGTATCATCTAACTTATCGGCCCACGCGGCACGATGCTCTCCCATAGTACGCTCCAAAATTCGCTTCAATCCACGGTTGGATATCTCGGCTTGCCCATTGGTTTGGGGATGATAAGCGGTGGAAAGACGGTGATTGACACCATACTTTGCCATGACTCTTGCAAATTGATCGTTGCAAAAATGAGTCCCGCGGTCACTGATAATAGCACGAGGAATGCCGAATCGAGCGAACAACGATTTCAAAAAGTTACAAACCACCCTTGCATCATTAGTAGGTAAAGCTTTGGCTTCAACCCATTTTGAAACGTAGTCAACGGCTACAAGGATGTATTTGTTTCCTTTAGAGGAAGGGAATGGCCCCATAAAGTCGATACCCCAAACATCAAAGATTTCACACTCTTGAATGAAATTCTGAGGCATCTCGTCTTTATATGTGATCTTGCCTTGTTTTTGGCAAGCATCACATCGTTTAACCATCTCGTGAGCATCACGATAGATGGTGGGCCAATAAAACCCCGAATCAAACACTTTTTTGGCGGTGTAGTTGGGACCAAAGTGACCACCGGTGGGTCCTTTGTGGCAAGCATCAAGGATTTCTAAAGCTGCCGGTCCATCAACATAACGTCGAATAATCAAGTCAGCACATTGTTTGAATAGATACGGGTCATCCCAAAAGTAAGTCTTAATGTCGTTAAAGAACTTCTTCTTTTTCTGGGATGTTAACCCGTCAACGAGAATTCCATCCGCCAAGTAGTTTGCAATGTCCGCAAACCACGGGGTTTCATCAGCAGTCGAATTGATAGACATTAAGGTCTCCAAGGGAAAAGAATCATTGATTTCTTTGTTCGGATGATCCCCTTGGTACGGATCCTCAAGTCTACTGAGATGATCCGCGGCTAGGTTTTTAGCTCCTTTTTTATCGCGAATTTCGATTTTAAATTCTTGGAGTAGCAAAACCCAACGAAGAAGTCTTGGTTTGGAATCTTGCTTTGTCAACAAGTACTTCAGCGCGGAATGATCGGTGTAAACGATTGTGGTGGAAAGGACAAGATAGGGGCGGAATTTTTCAAAAGCATAGACAACAGCTAAAAGCTCTTTTTCGGTTGTCGTATAATGCAATTGTGCCCCCGTTATTGTCTTGCTAGCGTAATGGATTGGTTGGAAGTGTTTGTTCACTCTTTGTCCCAGAACCGCTCCAATAGCAAAATCGCTAGCATCGCACATCAACTCGAAAGGCAGCTCCCAATTAGGGGTAACCAAGACGGGTGCCTTAGTTAGCTTATCCTTAAGCGAGTTGAAGGCTTCAAGACACTCTTTGGAAAAGATAAAAGGAGTATCTTTTTCCAAGAGGTGGGTCATCGGGCGAGCGATTTGAGAAAAATCTTTGATGAATCGAGGGTAGAAGCCCGCATGACCTAGAAAACTTCTCACACCCTTCACGGTTGAAGGTGGAGGCAACTTGGCGATAACATCGACTTTAGCATGGTCTACTTCAAGACCGGCTTTCGAAATCTTGTGTCCCAGCACGATGCCTTCTTTTACCATGAAATGGCATTTTTCCCAATTTAGAACAAGGCGAGTGTCTTCGCACCGCTTAAGCATACGTTCCAAATTGGCAAGGCAAGAAGAGAAGGAATCCCCGAAGACCGAGAAATCATCCATGAAGACTTCCATGGTTTGTTCAACCATGTCATGGAAGATAGCTAACATGCACCTTTGAAAAGTCCCGGGGGCATTGCATAAGCCAAAAGGCATTCTTTTGTAAGCAAAAGTGCCATAGGGACAAGTGAATGTTGTCTTCTCTTGATCTTGGGGATCGATGGGTATTTGAAAATAACCCGAGAAACCATCAAGAAAGCAGTAATATTCATTACCCGCTAATCGTTCAAGCATTTGGTCCATAAAAGGTAGAGGGAAATGATCCTTTCTCGTGGCATCATTGAGTTTGCGGTAGTCTATACAAACTCTCCACCCAGTAACGAGACGAGTGGAAATTAACTCATTGTGTTCATTGGGAACAACGGTTATTCCGCCCTTCTTGGGCACACAATGGATTGGACTAACCCATGGTGAATCCGAAATAGGGTAAATCATACCCGCATCAAGAAGTTTGATAACCTCTGTTTTGATGACTTCATGGATTTTTGGATTCACCCTTCGTTGGCTTTGAATTGTGGGCTTAAAGTCGTCCTCCATGAGAATTTTGTGTGTGCAGAAGTGAGGATCAATTCCACGAATATCAGAAATCTTCCAAGCAATAGCCTTTTTGTGATCTTTAAGCACGGCGATGAGGCGAGTTTTCTCTTCATCTTTCAAATCCTTAGCAATGATGACTGGCGATTTCTTCTCTTCATCAAGGAATACATACTCAAGATGGGGCGGCAACTCCTTAAGTTCTAAATCTGGAGGATTTTCGACGGGAGGCGTATTCGAAGTCGGAGTATCGATAGCAATGACCGTGGGAGATGGAGGAGAAGGATTGTCTTCGTTGAGAAGATTGTCAAAGAAATTCATGTCTTCATCCCCATCGGTGGGAGAATCATTAGTAGCTAAGTTCGCATCTCCCATGGTGTCTTCAAGATTGTTCCAAAATAAATCACTATCTCCAAATAGAGACAACGATGAATCAATAGAGGACACGGTCTCAACAATGGAAAGAGAGGTAGGAATACTTTTGCAAGCATCATTAAAGTGTTCTTCACAAGCCTCATCAAGAACGTCAATGCAATTAACACTCTCATATGAATAAGGTTGTTTAGACAACTTTCCCATGTTGAAGACTACTTTATCGTCACCCACTCTCATGATAAGCTCACCGGCTTCAACATCAATGAGAGTGCGACCGGTCCTCAAGAATGGACGACCAACAATTAGTGGCACACGGGGGTCCATCTCGTAGTCGACGACAACAAAATCAGCAGGGAAGGTGAATTTGTCGACTCCTACAATGACGTCTTCGGCTATCCCCACTGGATAAGCAACCGTACGGTTAGCTAATTCCAAAGTCATTTTGGTGGGGACTAGCTCTGGGAGAGATAATTGCTTCCAAACGCTTAGAGGCATGAGATTAATACTGGCACCTAGATCGGCTAGGGCCATGCAATTCTCTACTCCCAGAAAATTGCAAGGGATTAAGAAACGACCCGGATCACCAAGCTTGGTTGCCAATTTCCTTAAGAGCACTGCAGAGCAATTCTCATTAAGTTGGGTGTTGGCAATATCGAGGAGCTTTTCCTTGTCGCTCAGAAGATCTTTAAACATTTTCGCGTATTTGGGCATGTGAGCGAGAGCCTCAGCGAAGGAGATATTGAAATTCAATTGTTTGAACATTTTAAGGAAGTTCGAAACTTGAATATCGTCCTTGCTTTTCAGCTTCTCTTTCCTCAACCTAGATGGATAAGGTATATGGGAAGAAGAGGAAGGCTTTGGAAGAATAGGATCACTCACATCCTTGGGTGGAGGAGGGGTAGAAGGAAGAGGTGGAGAAATTGGGGAAGGAGAAGGATGAGGAATAGGAGCAGGTGACTCGTTCTCCTTAGTCACAACCACCAGTGGAGGTATAGGAAGCTCGGGTTCCTTGGTACCTTTACCACTTCGAGTAGTGATTGCTTTCATCTCCCCTCTTGGTTTTGCAACGGTGTTACTCGGAAGAGTACCCAAAGAAGAGGGTTGATTACCTTGGAAGAAACCAGCCATCATGTTCCTCAAATAATTAGTTTGGCTATCCATAGTGTTTTTCATATCAGCTCTCAGATCATTCCCTTGTTTCATCAGGTCCGCTTTCAAGTTGCGCACTTCCTGTTGGAGATTATCCACGATCACAGCGTTAGTCCTCATGTAGGTTCCAATGTCTTGATGTGATGCGGGGGTTTGGTTGGAAGGAGCAGTGTATGCGGGTGGTTGATAAGCAGGTTGCTGGTAAACTTGGTTGTTTCGTTGAGGTGGTTGTTGTTGTTTATGAGGTGGGATGTATGGTGTACGAGGTTGTTGTTGTTGTTGAGGAGGTCGGTTGAGGTTTTGTTGTTGGTTTGGGTTGGTAGGAGGAAAACCTGGTGGTGAGAGGTAGTTGGTGGAGCGGTAGCTAAGCAAATTACGGTCACCTTGAGGTCTAGCTTGATAAGCATGTTGAGGATAGGTGCCATATGCCGTATTCACATTCTCAGCAGGGTAGTCTTGGGTGGCAGTACAAGTAGTGTAAGAGTGAGGACCACCACATATCTCACAAGGTTGGCTGACAGCACTGACTTGAGCGTTTTTAGCGTTGTTGCTGTTGTTGTTGCTGACGGTGTGGGTGACAAGCGATTCAAGAAGCGTAGTGATTTTGTCCAATCGCTTGTCGCTGTCACTAGTGCTAGCACTAGCGACATTGGTCCGAACACTCTTGGTTTGCACACGAGATTTATTCTCAATGATGTCCCAAGCAGCATTGGAAGTCTTAGCCAAAAGATTACCCCCCGAGGTACTGTTTAGTGAATCTTGGTCACTCATGCTTAAACCATTGTAAAAAGTATTAATTTGATGTACTTTGGTAAAACTATGTTGTGGGCATTTTCTTAAAAGATCTTTAAAGCGATCCCAAGATTCACTGAACGACTCATCGTACTTTTGTTCAAAATTTATGATTTCATTCCGCAAAGAGGTAGTACGAGAGGGTGGAAAAAAGTAATTTATAAACTTAGTCTCCAAATCCGTCCGCGAGAGAATACTCTGTGGCGGTTCCTTAGCAAGCCAATGTCGGGCTTGTCCCTCTAAAGAAAAGGGAAAAAGTTGTAACCTTATAACCTCTTGTGGAACACCATTGAACTTGACCGTGTTAGTGAGTTGCAAGAATCTCTTGATATGGTCATGTGGATCATCAATGGTACGCCCCAAGAATGGTTGAGCGGAGACCATCTGGATAAAGCCTGATTTTAGCTCAAAGTTGTTGGCTGCAATTGGTGGTATAACAATTGGATCAGTGTTGCCATCTACATGAGCTTGCAGCAGTTCAATCATCGGGCGATTATCCGGAAGAGGCTCATTGTTGTTATTATTCATGTTGTTGAAAGGTGGGTTGTTATTATTATTGTTGTTTGGAGGTGGTATGTTGTTGTTGTTTTGTACACCAGCCATGTCTAAGTTATCGAGAGGCTCGGGCTCTTGATAAGACGTGGATCGAGTGCGCATACACCTGCAAAAGAACTAACAAGAGAAAAACAAAGCAAAATATTTTTGGTTTTTATGTTTTTTAATTTTCTTTTGTATTTTTGAAAATTTTTATATTTTTTTGTGTTTTTGAAATTTTTTTATGAAAAAGTAACGTTCACGGGGAACGGATCCCAAAATCCAAGTTCTCACAAAAAACTTTTGATCTTAACGAGAAGAGCCGGCAGCGGCGCCATTTGATATACTGGTTTTGCTTTGGTTCTCTTTTTGTCTCTCAGTCCTCTCGAATTGATCTCGGCTCTAAGTGGAATGATTTGTTCTTGGTTAATAAAAAGGTGATGGTTTGTTTAACTATTTTAAACTAATGACAAGAAATTAAGTGTCGAAGAGTAAACTTAAAGCTTTAAAAGATTAAGGTAAGAATCGAGTTTAAAAATAAATGATTGGAAACTTAAAGATCATAAGAGAAAAATAAATGAACACTTAATAAAAACCAACACTTGGAAAACTTTATAAAAAATATGAACTTAATTGAAAAGTACTAAAAGAAAGTAAGAACGGAACGAAGCAAAACAAGCTAAATCGGAATAAGGGAAAAAGTGCACCAATCGGAATGTATTCCGATTGGGGGTGATCGGAATGCAAAGAAAAGCTAATGATCGGAATGTTGTAAATATGTAGTCAATCGGAATACATGAGAATCACTCAATCGGAATATAGGGCAAGGGCAAATCGGAATATACGAAATAACATCAATCGGAATGTTCAAAATAGCTACAATCGGAATCTAGGAAAATGGGGCGGATCGGAAAATGGGGAAGCTTACCGTCGGAATATACGAAATGGAACCAATCGGAAAACAAAACCCTTTTCCGATTGGACTCAATCGGAAAGGGGTTTATGACCCTTTCCGAAATCCCTTTTTAGCCGAATTTTAAGCAAAGTAAATAAGCCATGAATAAGCTAATCACTAAGCTAGCTCGAATCCAAACTTAAGCTGATCAAATAAGCACTAAAAACAACTTTTCTACACTCAAACTAAACAACTTTTAAATCAAATCAATAAAAAGATGAACTTTTTATAAAAACTTTAAAAAGCAAATAAACTAAATCAACAAATAAGCCAATAAGAACAAGGATCTCAAAGCTTATTCATATATAAACTTTAGGAAACATAAAAAGTAATCAACTTTTTAAGCACAAATCATTGATGAACAACACGGATCATACGAGATTTGCACCAAAATCAATAAAAGTAAAAGAAAGGAAGAATGAGATTAAAGATTAAAAGATAAAAACTTGAACTTGATTAATGAAAAAGTAATACAAAATGTTTGAATTTGAAAGAGAAAAAGATGAAATCTAGTGAGAGAAAGTTTAGAACTTTCTCTCCCTAAAACTAGAGAATGAAAACTAAAGACTAACTAAGTGTAACTAAGTGCCCCATTTTTGTGAAGTAGAACCATATATATAGGCGTGTGATGTGGTGGTGGGCTTGTGATTGGGCTTTGGTTTGGGCTTCTTTTCTTCTTCCTTCTTTAGTCTTCACGCTTCTTTAAATAAACGTTTCCGACTTGGATTTGAGAAGTGTCGGTGAATAATTCCAACTCGTCTTATAATCTTTTGTTTAATAGACTCGAGTTCTTCGACATATATGAATCTTCCATCTTTGGCTCTATTCTTCGATAAATTCTTCAAATAGGCACAATGACTTCAAATCTTTTGCATTTCTTGGACAATAGACTTCGTCTTGAGTCTTTTTTCTCGATAAAACCCGTGCAATCCCATGTTTTCTTCATTATTCATCCGGTTGACTCTGAAAACACAATAAACACAAAAACCACGCATAATTCCAAACAAATGATATTAAATACGTGTTTTGGTCTTGTTTTAGCCAGAATTAAGTGGTAAAAGGATGGGTGTTTTCACACCTATCAGCGTGGCAGCATACTTACATGCTTGCAGCCATGGCTGGTTTCGATTCTTGATGCATAACGTGGAAGGATGGTCGAGTGCGCAAATTAGTCGACTCGGCAAGCTCCACCAGCGCGGCCAGGCTGTGAGTTAATCTGAGCCAGGTTTAAAGTCGAGAGCGGAGGTTATTCGCACATTGGCAAGGCAAATTGTCTATTTGTAGCTATGGCGGATTCACCATTCTCTTTGTAAAACCGAATGAAGGTTTTCAGCTTTGCCATCAAAAAACAATGTTGGTGAATAAATAAGATGATAATAGAAATAACCCGTGCGCTGGTATGGCAACTCATTGTGTGTAAAACCCGCGTGCTTTTACCATGCATAGTACCTTTAGTATCGTACGTACTAGTTAAAACTTTCCTATTATAGCATGATTACGATTACGTGTTAGGAGTTTACGTATTACGTACGTGTTACAACACGATAAGTATTTTATATGCACG
The DNA here is from genome assembly GCA_025667525.1 of Glebionis coronaria. NCBI lineage: Eukaryota > Viridiplantae > Streptophyta > Magnoliopsida > Asterales > Asteraceae > Glebionis > Glebionis coronaria. The sequence goes on along the minus strand of CM046877.1, from coordinate 17,677,820 downwards.
ATCACGTAATAATTATTTAACAATAATTAATCACGAACATGCGATCATGAAATCATGAACGTAATTAAAACACGAACTATTATTAATTACGTATATATATTTATTACGAGCGTAATTAAATATATTAGATCACGGTATTTACGTAACGAGAACAATTAAAACACGAACATAATTAAACACAAACGAGTAACTAAATAACGAGACATGGAAAAATGTACGGGAACCCCATGTGGGGTCCCTACCCGCGGCCAAACAAGGACAATGGGCCAAGCCCACTGTCAATTTTTACTAAAGGGGGGTTAATTAATTTTTCACTACTCAAAAACACTTTACAGAAGATTTCAAGAAAAACCTAAAACCCTCTTTTCCTTGTTCTTTGTGCCGCCACCCATAAATCACCATACAAGGTGATTTGTTGATCTTTGGTCTTGAAGAATTGGTGATTGATCGTGTTTGTTCTTCGTTCTCTTGATCCACGAATTCGGTAAAACCTTTTTAGACATTTTCTTTTAATTTAATCTTTTTATTAATTATGAACATGTGATGTTTTATAAAAAACATAATAATTAATCATAGATCTAACATGTTTTGGTGATTAATTAAATCAAAGGGTCGTTTTAAGGGGTGTTTTGCTTTGGCCGCCGGCTTCACCGAGCCCAAATGGGGTCTCGGCTTGCCAAGCCGACCACCACCAAGACCATATGGTCTTGGTTGGTGCGTGTGGGTCCCACGGCAGCAAGGGGTACCCCGAGTTGGTTCGGGGTACGGTGTCGATTCATGTTCGGTTCATGTTTTTCGCCTAGATCCGGTTCATGGTATATGTTAGTTTTTTTATGTTATGAACTTAGGTTAAAATTAAATTAATAAAAGATGTGATTAATTTAATAACATGACTTAGGTTATTTAATTATTAATAATCATGAAATTATTTTAACCTAAGTATTTATATTATTAAGACTTATAATTAATTAATTATTTTAAAAACCACAGATATAATTAATTAATTAACATGACTTAGGTTATATTATTAAAATATAATAATACATATTTTGACCTAAGTATTTAACTTATTTAATTAAAAACATGTTATACTTTAATTAAATATTATAACCTATAGTTTAATTAAATTACATGAAATAATTATTAAACTATACATTATACCATATGACTTAGAAAATGATCATGAAAAACACTTAGGCTTATATACTTAGCTTATTTAACCAGCTTATTTCTATTTTTGGAAACTTTATATTTTTGGAAACTTTCTATTTTTGGAAACTTTCTATTTTTGGTAACTTTCTATTTTTAGAAACTTTCTATTTTTGGAAACTTTCTATTTTTGGAAACTTTCTATTTTAGGAAACCTGCTATTTTTGGAAAGTTACTTATTATTACACAGTAAGTATAATAACACATGAAATACCATAAATACTTAATCAGATTTAGCAGAATATAAGATTTAATACAGTTTAAGGCTTTAAAACAGTAAAACATAGTAGGAACACATAAAATAAGCTAAGACGTGACATAAAACCAGCTATGTATTTAGTAGCATATACTTATTCATGTACGTATTTATGTAGCACTAGTGATTCGAAAGTAGGATTCTCGTTCACTGGACATAAGGTACGGATTCCCGTCCTTTCAGTATGGACATTCTTTCCTTATTAGGATTTCCCCGTATGCAGCCAACTGTTTTCCCGTAGTATAAGTTATGAGTTTGATTGCTTATGTTTAATCAAGATTACCTATAGCCATATACATGCATGACCAGTTTCACCTAGTTATGGAGGTACCATAACCATAACATTAGAGGCACTGATGTTATGACTTCACCACGGCGGAGTGATTGCTCGTGGCGTCCCTTCAACTTTTGGCCATTTATATTATATTTATCATGTGGGGCGTATGGGTGCATCCTAGTTACATGTTTTTATTCAGGATTACATGGTGAATGTGGTGTGTGCCTTGCATCCTTCACAAGGAGCTGATCCCTCCTACCCATAAACCAGTATATTAAATTAGAGGCAGCCCCTCTAATTTGCATGATGAGGTCACCCCTCCAATTATTCATGCACGGTGGATTTTCATGACCTATATTGGCTAATGGTAAAATATGACAAACAGTTTTTATAAATAAACATAAGACTTTCAAACTATAAAACCAGTTTTATTAAAACTTAACCAGGTTACTCGGGACTTAGTTTCTTCCGCTGTTATTATGTTATATGCTTATCCTATTCATGCTTTATTGTACATCCGTGCACTGAGCGTATTGCTCAGCCGTTTTCCTTTTCTATGTTCCCAAAACGGCAGGTACTCAGGGACGCTCGTAGACACTAATAGTACGCGCATATGGACTGGAAGCTGTCTAGCCTTCTTTACATTATGCATTTCTTTTCTTTTGATACTTATGCTTTGGGACATTGTTTAGTCCTTTCCTTTATTATACTATGTTTGTGTGTGATGAGCTTTACTTTTGGACTACCGATGTTTGATTCTGGTATTTTCCTTTTTATGGTCAAGTAATGTTTAGACATTTTACCTTGTATGCTTTGATGACACGCCATAATTACTGTGATATTTCCATTTCCCAAAATGGGGTGTTACAATTATGGTATCAGAGCCAAGGCTTCGACCTGTAGGCTCTCAAATATGACCTGTGATTAGTGGGTAGTCACTACGGTCTTCCTAGAACTGACAGTTGTTTTCATGCATTCATCATTTTTAAGCATACATATACATGTCATTGTTGCAGGGTTTTTGACTAAGTAATGGTTGGTACAGGACTGACCCTATTTAGTCGCATGTGTTTTATCGAAACTTTTAGATTTGGGACCGACCCATAGGCGTCCCCTCGCTATGTCTTTTGTTTTGGGTGAACTGACCAGAGGCGTTCACTCTCGAGCATACAAAAGTTTTCATAAAACTGCATCATGCATTCATACACAAAATTTTCTTGCATAAAATTTTTCTCGTGAAATTTTAGTATAAATTTTTTTCATGTATATATTTATATTTTATGTTTTGAACTGTTTAATCATATGTTTTATGTTATACTGTCAGATGGTTCTCACACGCGAACAGGAGCAGCTCAATGCTGCAATTCAGGCTGCCATGCAAGCCTTGCTTCCTCAACTGAGGAATGACATCCGGGCTGAAGTTTAAGCTGCCAACAATCAGCAGCACAATCAGCCACCTCCTCCTCCTCCAGTGACATTAGCAGTATGGCTAGAGAGATTCAACAAGCTCCGCCCTCGAGCTTTTGAGAAGATAGATAGCCCTAGCGATGCTGAAAGCTGGTTGGCTCACATCGAGAAGATTTTCAACGCTATGGGCCGTGACCCCGCATACAAGGCGAGGTTGGCATGCTATCGGTTCGAAGGCGATGTACTCAACTGGTGGTTAGCATTGATGCAATCTGAAGGTGGTGATGAGTGGGTTGCTGGTTTGACTTGGGCTCAGTTCAAGGACAGGGTGATGGAGCAGTTCTTTCCCAAGGCTGAGCAGGACAAGCTCAAGAGAGAGTACCATGGGATCCGGCAAAGGGCTGGGGAGAATAGCAACGAGTTTATGCAGCGCTTCCTTCGCTTGGCTGGTTTCCTTGGTGCGGCAACAGGTACTCCTGAAGAGCAGGCACATCACTTCAGATGGGCTCTTCGCACATCGGTCGCAAACAATCTGGTGTGTGCTACGTTCAACATTGTAGCACAAGTGGCTGATGCAGCACGAAAACTGGAGATGCTGCAGGAGAGGGATGAGTTCGGGGAAGCTGAAAGACCCGACAAGAGGTAAACATTCGTATTCAAGCGATGACAAATCCGTATACTTCCATATGTCAATTATTCATCTCTTTAACTGTATCTTCCAGGCAGAAAACTGGGGACCGGTCTCAGCCGGCTACTCAGCAGCAGCCTCATCAGCCCAAGGGAAACGGTCAGACTAACGACCGTTCTGCTACGGATAGGTGTGGCGGTAATGACAATTACCGTAACAACGCCGGGCACTCCAACAACAGCAGGTCCTAATACTTACGAAACTCCCTTATGTTTTATGTTAAAACTCATATTCTGACACTTTAGCAAACTTCTACCAGGAACCATGGAAACGGTAGGGACCAGAACCAGAGAGGTTCGCAGCCTAGCCGTCCAGCTATCACTGGTATTCAATCTTACGATTATCCGCTTCGTCCTTTGTACCCAACTATCATGTCTTATGTAAACTGTTTTTTTATCAGGTCCTCAGCCAGCCAGAGCACCTGCTGGAGGATACACTCATCCTCTTTGCTCTACTTGCCACCGTAGACATCCAGGACCATGTCGCCGTAATACGGATGCGTGCTTCAAGTGTGGTCTTCCTGGCCATATTATGAAGGATTGCTGTAACGGCGAGATGGAATATAAGCCGAAATCAAATAAGCTAGTAAGCCCACATATAAGACTAAACAAACACCCTTTTAGACACATAAATCACAAACAACCACCTTAAGAAATATAAGCCGAAATCAAATAAGCTAATAAGCCCACATATAAGTCTAAACAAACACCCTTTCCACACTTATAAATCACAAACAACCACAATTAAAAACTTCATTTTCACATACTAAAGCAACCATTTCATCTCATATACCTTTTCGCTACTTTCGACACTATCATTTCACATTTTCGCTACAACCCACATCACAAATCATTACATTTCTAACATATCTAAACATCAAAACATAAACATAAACCTTAAAACAATAAGAAATAAATATAACATATAAATGAAAATGGAGAAAATAAGGTTATACCAATTAGGGTTTTAGAGAAAGCGGCTAGGGTTTATGAGACTGAAAGAAAATATATTATTGCTTCATTTTATAGTCGAAATGGATAAGTTCTAGCTTTTTTCAACGTTGTACTATATGCTATGCTACTTGTATGCTGACTAGGCATGGTTCGAAAACAGAACTGGGCCGATTAGAATCAGATTGGGCTGAAATCCGATTTGGGCCAAATCATAGGACCGTGGACCGGACTAAATAGAAGATAAAAATGATTAAAAAATTAGACGCTAAACTTGACAAATTTATATATTCGGTGTGAGCCAAGATTCTAAAATAATTGTTACATTACCTTTTGGTGCCGTTTGGTTGGGGTATTTTAGAGGATATTTATATTCAAAATATTTACATTTTAAATTCTCCCAAATATTTTGTCTGCTATGTTCAACGAAGATATTTTAATTTTTTCGAAATATCAAAATGAAAGATATTAGAATAACTCCAAAAAGTGAGGAATTTTAATTTACTTGAATAACAATTATAAACTTTATTCTAACTGTTTTTATTCGGTTTTTATGTTTATATACAAAATTATAAAATGTATGTAATTTTTCTTTTGTTTTTACTCTTTTTAATAGCAAAAATAAAATTTATATAAATGTTTTATAAAATTTAGTGAATATTATAATTTTTTTATAAAAAAGTTAGAATTTGATTTTTGCTCTTTTAACTAGAATTTTTTTATAAAAAGTATTTATTGTTCAACTAAAAATCAATGTTTCAAAATGTTATGAATTTCTGTCAACCAAACAGGCGTACGCATTTCAAATTCTGGGATTTTAAATTCTTAGGAATTCTAATTTACTAGAATTAGAATTCCATAATTTCAAAATCCTGAACCAAACGGTGCCTTTGTATAATAGGGGAGAATTGCGGTTCCCAAGGTACAGTACTCTCCCTCACATACAAAATAAAATATATTTTCTGCCCCTCTCATAATCACTCATCCCTCTCACAATTCTCCCACACACTTCTCTCATCTCACACATAGTTCTCTCCTCCCTTCCGTTCATCCCTTCATTAATGGTTCTCCCCCGTTCCGTTCATTCCTTCATTAATGGTTGGTGGATTGGCCCTTCATGATTAATATTAACTTGCCCCTTCAAGAAGATGATTTATTGGCCCTTCATTAAAAAATATATCTCATAACTTGCCCCTTCATATGTATCTCTCATAAATATGTCATGAAATTGCCTTCTCACAACACAAACGTATATGTGTGTGGTGACCCGATCTAATCTTGATCCGATTGTTCATCTTGATCGGATCTTTGATCTTTTGTCGTGGTGACCCGATCTAATCTTGATCGGATGTTTGATCTATATACTTTTGAACCCTTGCTATTGTCGTGTGATTGGTTGGTTTGCTGGAAAGCATAATTTTTACTACGTTTTGTTGGTTCAATCATCTTCTTTACGTATGGGTAAGTAACTTTTTGTTCCAGCTTTTATAATTTGATGTTTGTATGTGTTTATTGCTTCTTAAGGTAAAAAAGAAGTAATTTTTCATTTTATTTTTGATAGATTTGTGAGAGGGAGATTAGTTTATTCGGTGGGCTATTAGAGGTGACTATTGATAGGTTTCCAGATTTACCTATATTATTAATAGATTAATTATAATATGCTTGCAGACATTGTGTTGACGATAATGATGCCTTTGCTTAAAATTAAGCTTTATGCCTTTCGATGCCACCGTTGCTTTCGTTGCCCTATATATGGTGTGTGACGATAGTGCCGGTTTTGTGACGATTGAGCTTAGCTCATATTGATCCTATATAGTATATTTGCAATACGATGGCTGATGGTATAAAAGAATCGGCGTTGCATATATTTGTTATGTCGTACTTTAGCCATTGTGAACTTCAACATATAAAAAGAGTTCCGTTGCTATTCTCAATTGAAATCGAACCGTACTTGGCGTGGCAGCACACTTACATGCTTGCAGCCATGGCGGGTTTCGATTCTTGCTGCATAACGTGGAAGGATGGTCGAGTGCGCAAATTAGTCGCCTCGGCAACCTCCACCAGCGCGGCCAGGCTGTGAGTTAATCTGAGCCAAGTTTAAAGTCGATAGCGGAGGTTATTCGCACATTGGCAAGGCAAATTGTCTATTTGTAGCTATGGCGGATTCACCATTCTCTTTGTAAAATCGAATGAAGGTTTTCAGCTTTGCCCTCAAAAAACAATGTTGGTGAATAAATAAGATGATAATAGAAATAACCCGTGCGCTGGTATGGCAACTCACTGTGTGTGCAGCCGTAGGCGGGATGGCATAACATATGTCGTTGCTATGCAACCGAATTAGGTTGAAGCCAGTTAGCGGAATTCAGATACTTCTATGACCTGATCACATATAGATGTGGGCCTAATTATTGGTTTTTGTGGAAACGTTTATGGCGGTGATGACTGTTGTAATGTGAGGGGATAATTTCCTATCGTAACTTGGTGGGGCAACGACCGGATGGTATAACATATGTTGTTGCTATGCAACCAAATTAGTTCGCAGCCAGTTAGCGGAATTCGGATATTTCTATGATTTGATCACATACATATCTAAGCCTCATTATTTACTGTATCACAATTATGTTTTCAACCTTATTTATGGGGCTTATCAGCTTATGTGATTTTGGATTATTTTTAGACTTCATAGTGTATCAAAGTTTGTAGGGGTGTTTGTTTTCGTTTATATAGAGGGATAATGGTTGTGAATAAAAAAGCTAAGAGGTACGAGGTAGAGAAAAGATATGAGGTCTGTGTGACGCTAGTGATCGGCAAGTGACATTGGGTGGGTCAATTGGGTAGGCTGTGTGACGATGGTGATACGCTCATAAGAGCATGCCCAATGCACACAAGCTATGATGACTTTTTCTCTTAATTACAATTAAATTTTTCATATTCAATCTTTCAAAAAGTCATTTTTATAAACCCCCTTCCAATGCAAAAAATCTTTCTAAAATCTTTTCTACCTCTTCATTAATTGATAATGACTTGTTATATTTTGTGTCAACCACTTGGTGTTTACCAAGCTTTCCTTCTCAAAATCTTTCATCAAGCTTATCTCACAATGGAGCAAGTCATTTAAAAGACTTGAGCAAATAGTAAAAAGTCTTTAGTCAAGTTAGTATTGTGGTTGCTCTAAGCACGCCATTTTGATCGACAGGTGGGTTTGGGGTACTAGAATGGGTGGCTTATAGACTTCGTTCTTGATGCCCTAATAGTAAAGTGAGGGAATTGCCAAAAATATGTTTAGAGGAAATGGTTAGTCGCATTTACCTGAAGTAACTGTGACATATATGGGGGGTAAGTCATTTGATTGAAGGTCTTTATATTTTTATTGTTGCAATTAGATTTAAATATGTTTGATTTGGTAATTCCTGCTTCTTTAGTTGCATGTTTTAATAATAAGCTCACAAGCCGCAGAATAAACGGAAAGAAAAGTAAGCTCCTTTGTGGTCATAAGTTGTGTATAACCTGTACAAGCTACGTATAAGTTTTGGTCATACGCCGTGTACAAGGGAATTCATAACTTATTGTATGCTAGGTGTTCTTTTAAAAAACCCGTTGTTAATTTTATGCCTTCACTCAAACATATATTGCAACTTGGTCAATGAAAAACATTCATGTCATTACTCATGTCCCATAATCAGTTATTTAATGTTAAAGAAAACATTACATATTAATTTTGGTTGGTTTGAAGCAAACACCAAGCATTTGAGAACGAAAACATATAATAGATTAAGTAATAGTGTTATAAGTACTATGATGAAGCTTTTTAATATGTAAACGGAATACGAATGTCTAAGGTTTGAATATTCACTTGATGGCCTCATATAAACATGTAATAGTTATAAGTACTATGTTTCCCATTTTGAGTTACGTCTAGATGCACTTAGTTACTATCATGCTTTTGGCCTGGGAAGTCGTTAAGTTCACCAACCCTCTCCTCTTTGACCCTAACGTTCACCAACCCTTCCTCTTTACTATCTTTCTTATGGTCTTCTTTCGCAAGCTTTGACTCTCAACTCTTACACTCTGTTCTCGAGTTTTTTTTAAAGGAATGGAAAGGGATGGGATGGGAAATTACAATTTTTTTGTGTTCTTAAGATTTTTTTAAGAAGGGAAGAGAGAGGACAGGAAGGGGAAAAGAATGGAAGATATGTGCTTTTATGTGTATTATTGATCCGCCCAAAATTGGGATGATCAGGAGTGGAAGGGAGTGGAAGCTGTTAATGATCAACATGGGTTTTGTTAAATTACATTTGTACCCTCTTTTTCTTATACACGTTCCACATTCAACATAGTTCTCTCCGTGCAGCAACTATGACCATTATTACGAGAAGTTTTCTTTGATATTAGAGCACACAGTTGTAAGTCTTGTTACTCAAACATTGTGTGTTATATACATTTTCATACGAATTACCACTTGTATTTCCCCATTACATTATTAAAATATGATGTTAATGCATAACATTGTTTGTAGGAGCACGTTTCTCACATTAGGACTTCTCATATTAGCATATTTTGACATGTGAAGCATTACTTCTGATTGAAAGAGTGCAAAGTCACTAAAAAATAACTAACATGTTCTGTTTGTTGAACACCAATACATATCATGCTTCTAGTATGAATATATCAATGATGACTTTAGCATGCATGATCCATCTGCACAAGATATCGCTAGATGTACACTAGAAACCAATTAACTATTATCCATGTCACTGCATATTGACACAAAATGGCTCTGCAGCCTATAAAACAATTGTTTGGTAATCAATAGTGCAGGTAATTTCAACAAAAAAATGGAACATTTTGAGGGTAATTAGTAGTTATGTTATGTTTTTTTTCCTTACCTCATTAACAAAAAAAAACTCAAGAACACAAATGAGTACACTTGCTTCATTCCTCATATGATCCATTCCCCTTCCTTTCCCATTCCATCCCCTTCTATTCTTTTAAAAAGAAACTCGAGAACAGAGCGTTAGAGTAAGAGAAACTAGATGTCACTTTTGTGGTGCTAATTATTTTGTCTACAATATTTTTCTTAATCAATCAAAATCATTTAACTGTGATACTTTGTTTTTCGGCTGTAGTCCATGTGGGTCAGAAAATAAAACGAACTCAAAACAAATGTCGCAATGGGAGGAGCCGTATAACAAACCAACATTTAAATTACATAGAGTGCCTTTAGGTGCAGGTCTGTAGGGTAAGGTCTTATCATTATTTTTAATCTTTTATTTCATAAACTTTGAAAGTTTTGTATTATCATTATTTCCATATTCATTTAGCACATGTCAACTGTTATTTATGGATTATTAGCTTACTAGCCGATGATCAGCTCAAACCTCTACCAAATTCACTTTTAAGTTGCGTTTATAGGACTTGAGCTCATGTTTGAAAATAATAACTTGGTCGGCTTCATAAGACGGTTAAAAGTTGAGGAGTCTGTGGTGGAACTTGAGAATTGTTGGAAAACTAACTTGAATTGAATACATCTCGCCCGCGATCTATTTTAGCTAGGTGATTAAACATTAAGAACTTTATACATTAAAAGAGACTCAAACTTGCGAATATGTATAAGGTATTCTACTTGATGAAAGTCCAAACTTTATTTGAAAGAATAACATATGATTTTACCCTACTTTACAGGTACCGCAAGGGTCTACGAATGATGTACTATGCAAAAAGTTAGATGAGGTATGTACAACCATGTAGTTGGTGATTAGTTTTAATAAACATAACCTGCTGATTAGTTTTTATAAGCAAAACCTTTTTTTGTTTATAAAGTACTTGACTTGGTGGTTTGTTTTTATGTATGTAGGGTGAATACTATAGAAGTATAGAGGACTAAGTTTGGTATACATTTACATACACGAATCCAGTTTTGAGCATTCTTGCATTTGTTTATGCTGCATTTATATTACTACCATCTCACATTATCCATATACTTTTTTATCATGACCCTAATTTCCGTCTCCAACTAATGCATCATGACCCTATCTCTGTTAGTTTGTAAATATTACTGTGCGTTTTGTATTATCCGAAGTTTTGGAATTAGACATGCGGATTTTGTTAGGGATGTTTAGACTAACTCTAAAATTAAATATTATAAGATATGAGAAATTTGATTGCGAGTGGAGCCGATCTTTTGAGGCAAACCATTTGCTATCCTGAAAATAAAGATGTTTAAACGGGTGAAAACATTGTACAAAAATGACCTGGATCTTTTGACTGCGAGTGTGGCTTGATTATAACTCGGGGGTCGGATTTCAGTGAGATTGAGGTGCCGTTCAAAAAAAATAAAATATGTCGAGGCATTCTTGGCGGGGTCGTACTTCATGGAATATCACCCGTCATATTGTAAATGGTTAGAACCATCAAACTTACTTATGTTACAAAACCCTGATAAGGAAAAAGGTTATAGATAAATAGCTGAAATTATATTGGCTAACAACTATTAATAGCAATCACATAAAAACATTCGAAAGTAAACCTTGCATGTCACAATAATAGAAACAGTAAGTAAAACAATAAAAAAAACACCAATAACTTCTAAAAGCTTCTCTACTTGATATGATTTTCAACGGGTATTAGTAAAATACAGGAAAACACTTTTCCATTCCCCTCCGTTCGTGCAAAAAGCCAAAGTATTCCCGACTTAATTGAGGCGACTTTGCATTATACTTTGACATATGTCTAATAAAATTATAAGTAGTCTTGATTGTCTCGAGTCACATGTCAAGTTATGATGCGAAGCTATCTCGATTACTTTGATCGTCTTAAGTTAAAAGAAACCGTTTTCCCACCCTCCACCACCTCTCATGTTCATATTGACTTTCCACCTTTTTAGTGTGTACCTAAATTAGGAATTTTAAATTTCATGCTACTTTCTAAATGGCACTTTATCAAGATCTTTGATTCCTCTAAGGAAATGGTTATACAAAACCTATTGATCCTATTTAACCTTTTACTTGATAAACGTAGTATGAGCTCAAGAATTCCAATCTCATATCCCATTTCTTTTCTTATGTCGACACAAATCGATATCTTTGCCTTTCTTTTCTAGATGTAAATGACATAAAAAAAATGCAAGAATGGGAAAAGAAAACTAAAAACCATTTACGGAAAAGCGCAAAACATCCTAGACATTTTTTTGTGAAGCGAGATAAAAGTAGCAAAACACCCCTTCTTCTACGAAAGGGGGGTTTGACTGCTGTTAAAACAGTTTCCAAACACCCCTTCTGCTGCAAAAGGGTTGTTTGGCTGCTCTTAAAAGAGGAACCAAACACCTTTTCTGCTACAAAAAGGGTGTTTGGTTGCTGTTAAAACAGGATCCAAACATCCCACTTGAAATAACAAACCCTGGATTACTAGTCGAAATAACAAACATCAAGTCACATTCCTACAATATAAAACCCGAGTTTTACATAGTAGGCGAGTCTAGATTCAATGGTTTAAAGATTAAATGTGTTACCTTTAATTGGGTTTGTGTCCATATAGCAGAAGCTGGTTCGACTGAAGGTACATAAATAAAAGGACATGCATATGTTCATTGTGGGATGATGAATCACATTTGATAAAAGGAAGAATGTATAGTGTGAATATAAAGTAAATCCAGGGTTTATCCACTTCACAACCTATGTTGTACCTTTCTTAAATATATCTTCATCTTCGAATTACCAATGTGCATATTTTGGTTATAGTGATTAGCAAGTTTGCATTAGTTAGTCAATTTTCTTGTTTCCTCTTGTTTCAACGCCTATTTATACATGAACAATGTGGTGTTTATATTAGCTTATTTTATGGGGTAATTAGCTTTTCTAGACCCTCGAAGATTTTAACTGTGTCAAATTAACAACAATAACGATCACATATGCATTTTAAATAACCAAAATAAATGATGTTTACAATTATCAATAAGCACGATGCATCTTTAAATGATTACAATTAACCAAGACGAACTATTATCGAATCCATAAATATTGTAGGACTCACAAAATTTTGGCATGTATCATCGAGGATATAAGCAGTTTTAGTATGCCATTTTTTTTGTTAACCGTGATTTCCGACTAATCAACGGGGTTTGATCCCACCGCCATTTAGCAACATAACAGTCCAAATATGTGTCAATGTGGTAATATATTCGAATAAGGCAAGCATTCACTACATACATACTTTATGAATAGCATGTCATAGCATCTTAAAAACCATTATTAATTAAGCATTGGCTAATATCATTTGAGAACTAAATGCTTATTTACACTAACAACATGCAACATTTGGTTTTATGATATACAACTTAGAGGTTATTATCAACGTAACATAAGCCCGATTTTCAACTTACTTTCCAGTCTATGAGCTTATTTTCATGTTTAATAGGATGTTTTTCTAAGCTTATGTATTGGTATTATAAACTAAGCCCACGGGACTATGCGAGTAGAAATAATGATATCCGTAAAGCATGTAACAACCTTAAGGAACTAATTCCTAAGATAAGTATTCAAGAATTCCCAATTTCTTAATTACTAAACTAAGCTAACAAATCTCTTAAAAGTCCCTACTAACATAACACCTAATCATATCAAAGTATGTAGGATATAGGCTTAGAGGCATGATGAACCGCAATTACAAAACACAACTCAGACCTAAACATGTTTTAATTTTGTATAAAAACGATAAGGGTAAGTATCAACTTTCACAATATGCTTTACTTGTTTCACTTGATTACAATGAGTGCTATAGAAACCATCAATAAGAGGGACTACATAACAACTTTTCTTAGCCAGTATTTCCATGATTAGCAACAAAACAAAAGTCCCTCACTCATAATAACTTACATTACTATAACCGGTAAAACATACAAAATACCTTGCTATTCAAAGCAATTAAGTTGATTAGTATATGTCGATAACAAATTGCAATACTTAACTCGTTTTACCCAATTATAGTAACATTTTACATAAATTATTAATAAAAGGAGCTAATAGCCGCAAATATCAGTCCTTCCTAGATTATTAATAAAGGACTAATTGTCAAAATGCAAACTTTATAAACAATTTCCATAGTAAATTACTTTAATCTATGCAACATGCAAACAAAATGTACACAGTAGCGTTTATCAAGTTCTAAGGGGTCTATTTTTTGAGCCATTGCCAGGATCAATTATAACATCCCGCCTAATCATACCACAATATTGTCCGCTTTGCCTGTAGGCTCACGGCTTTGCTTTGTGGCCCTCTTGTAAGTACTTCCCGGCTAGTCACCCAACCTAGTACTACTCTGACATGAGCACGCTTAACTGCCCGTTCCTAAGAACCCCACGTGCAGTAGACTACAAAACGCGTTGTATCATGAGAAGGCTACTGTTATCTTATGAACCATGGATCTCTCCTGGCCACAGCCGATGTAGGATTTGCCTAGGGTGTCACAATCACCCCCCCCCTTCAGGACTCATCGTCCTCGATGAGGTTTGCCCCACCATCCCGAACGGCTCAGGAGTAGCTCTGATACCACATGTAACATCCTGCCTAATCATACCACAATATTGTCCGCTTTGCCTGTAGGCTCACGGCTTTGCTTTGTGGCCCTCTTGTAAGTACTTCCCGGCTGGTCACCCAACCTAGTACTACTCTGACATGAGCACGCTTAACTGCCAGTTCCTAAGAACCCCACGTGCAGTAGACCACAAAACGCGTTGTGTCATGAGAAGGCGACTGTTATCTTATGAACCATGGATCTCTCCTGGCCACAGCCGATGTGGGATTTGCCTAGGGTGTCACATCAATAATCAACGAAACAGAATCACTAAAAGTTCAATATTCAGGAACAACCTTTGCTCCTAATTTTTGCTGGAAGAATCTGTGATGTCGTTTGCTCAACTCAGGTTGCACGCTCTGCGAATAAGCCTCCATAGTGAAAGAGCTATGTCTATTTCATGATACCCACAAGCACTCTGTAATATGAAAATAATTTTTTATCAGTCAAAGATATAGCTTGAAATTAGCGATCAACATCTAGAAATAACACAAATATCAGTTTTCAATAAATTACACATCGACTACTTTAAAGTTTCACATGCACTTACCAATAATCTGATAACAGTTTGATGGCTTGATCATATAATGCGAGTTGCATCTTATTATGAAGAGTAACCTATTAACATTTATAACAAACAAACGGTACAGTTTAGCTCTAATCGATATTAAAAGTTAAATCTAAACAAAAAGTGCTTTTATTAATAATAATTTCAATTAGGCATTTTTTATCAAACATCTTATGCACATACACGTGACCATCTCAAATACACAATGAAATTAAGAGGCACATACCTTTTTAGATGGTTGACTTGATGAATTCATAAAAGGTTAACACCTAATCATAAAAGGTTTACACATTTGATTTGACTTATGAATTTTTCAAATACTTAACTGGGAGTCAAATGAGCAAAAAAAAATAAAAAATAAAAAAAAATGAAGACCTAAAAACATTAATGGCGGACGAAAATATCTCCTCTTCTTTTCATGTGATTTTTTCTTTTTCTTTTTGATCTGGATACCTTTTAATAACTGTGTTTGTTTGCTAATCGTTTGATTATTGAGATTAAACATTGTATTTATTAGGTTGATGTTTCATTAAGATTAGATCTAATCGTTTTTTAAGGGTTATTTTCGTTTTTTTCTAGCAATATGTTCATCATCGAGGTGTTATTATTTGTTCGTTGGTTCTTTCTGCACGATTAGAGTTCTATCGCAATTTTAGGGGTTCATTTGGCGCTGTTCGTTTTTAGGGAGTTAGGGTTTCGATTATGAAGCCTACCAATGATCCTCCTAATGAGGGTTATGCTGTTGACTACGGGTTTACTGGCCGTAGTAAACAACGTATGTCGACTAGGGTTTTGAAAAACCCTAATTCTGCAACTGTTAATGCACCGTATAGGCCACAATTGGATTCTAGGGTTCCTAATGCTAGCATTAATGATCCTATGGCGCATGTGTCCGGGGATAATGTGGGGGTCTCGTCGAGTTCTGGCCGCAGTACTCGTCCGAATCAAGACCTCTCTGGTGCTGCTTCATACTCGAGTGGTTCCAATGTTGCTGGTTTGGCTGGACGCATCACTAGTGTTGGAGGTTTGGAATCAAATTCTAGGGTTTCGACTGGTGCAACGAGTCCTATTACTACTATGGAGAATACTATGGATTATAATGAGATTTTCGGCTCGGGTCCTGTGCCTACGACCACTAGTACGAGTGTAAGTAAGGGTCCTTCTTTGGATGAGTTACTTGGTGCGAGTGTTTACACTGGTGGAGTTGCTTCGACTACGGGTTTAACGGGAGGCACTAATCCTATTGTTAGGGCTGCTGGGCCTAAGCCGCAACAACCTCCTAGGGTTAATGCTACATTTAATGTGTCTAGTATTGATTCGTCTATTGTGCATTCCGTTGAGGTTAATGTTACTCCGTCTTCCAATGCTAATGCAGCTAGTGCTTCGTCTGTGTCGAAGGGTGGTGTTTTGGTTGGAGAACAGGTTTTTGATGGTGTTAATATTTCTATCCCTCGTAAGGTGGTTGAAAAGGTGAGTAGTCGCTTTGAGCACATGTTGTTTGGCTATTTCATTGGTAAGCGAATGGCATTCCCTGTCGCTGAATATTATATGCGTAATAATTAGACGAAACATGGTCTTAAAAAGATCATGATGAATGATAAGAGATTCTTTTTCTTTAAATTTGATACTAATGCTGGCTTAGAGGCTGTTTTGGAGGGAGGGCCGTGGATGGTGCAGAATTCTCCTATTATTCTTAAAAAGTGGTCGTTGGAGACTAGTTTGTTGAAGGAGGAGTTAACCAGAATCCCTGTATGGGTTAAGTTTCATGATGTTCCTATACAGGTGTTTGAGGAAGATGGGATTAGTTTGATTGCCTCCTTTGTAGGTAAACCTATTATGCTTGATTCGTTTACTGCTACTATGTGTAAGGACTCTTGGGTTGGAGTAGTTTTGCTCGATGTTTGGTTGAGATTAATGCAGAGAATGAACTCAAGGAGTCTCTTACTATTGGAATTCCTTCGTTAGTTGGAGATGGTTTTATGAAAGAGACTATTAGAGTGGAATATGAATGGAAACCCCCTCGGTGTGCAACATGTAAAACGTTTGGGCATTCTTGTGAACAATGTCCTAAGAGGGTTATTGATCCTACAAATGTGGCAGCTCCTATAGATGGTTTTAAAGTGGTTTCTAATCGTAAGCGTAATAAAGGGACTGGGAATATGAATGCCCAGCAGAATCGTCCAGGAATGAATATCCCAAAGGGTTTTGAGTTTCGTCCCAAGGCTCCAGCTTCTACATCGTCTGAAAAAGGTAAAGGTGTTCGGGGTGACTCTAGTATTAAGGAGACTACTGCAGTCTCTAGTTCTGCTATGCCTCCTCCTTTTGCAGCTACCTCGAGCAGTAATTTTGTAGATAAGTCATTTCCTACTTCGACTCCAGTTTCCACTTATAATCTATATGAGTCATTATCTAGTCTTAACGAGGGAGGGGAGGAGTTGGATGATGATGAGGTTGTTGAGATGGTGTATGATGAAACTACAAATTTGTTTAATAATTCCACTCCAGGGGCAAGCACTCCTGTTCTAAATGTTTCTAATGTTTATTATGGCTTCATGGAATATTAGGGGTTTGAATCGCGCCCCTAAACAAAAGGAGGTTCATCAGGTGGTTAATGAGAATAATCTTAGTGTTTGTGCTGTTCTGGAGTCTCATGTGGATGGTTCTGTTGTTTATGATACTTGTCGAAAGGTGTGTAGTAGGTGGAAATGGACGTCTAATGGTGGTCTTTTTTCCAAAGGCACTAGGATCATTCTTGGTTGGAATGATGATGTTGTTGATGTTTTGGTGATGGCGCAAACTCCCCAAGTCGTTCATTGTCAAGTTAACACTAGAGTTGATTCTAAAACCATATTCTGTTCCTTTGTGTATGCGACTAATTACTATGTTGATAGGCGTGTTCTATGGTCTAATTTAGTGGCTGATAGGTGTGTAAACACCCATCCTTTTACCACTTAATTCTAGCTAAAACAAGACCAAAACACGTATTAAATATCATTTGTTTGGAATTATGCGTGGTTTTTGTGTTTATTGTGATTTCAGAGCTAACCGGATGAATATTAAAGAAAACATGGGATTGCACGGGCTTTACCAAGGAAAAAGACTCAAGATAAAGTCTATTGTCCAAGAGATGCAAAAGATTTGAAGTCACTGGGCCTATTCGAAGATTTATCGAAGAAAAGGACTAAAGACGGAAGATTTTTATAAGTCGAAGAAACTCGAGTCTATTTAACGAAGAAATTAAAAGACGAGTTGGATTTAATCGACGACAAATCCCGAATCAGAATCGAAAACGTCAACTTTTCTGAAAAGACGAGAAGACAAGAAGAAAGGGAGAAAGCCCACTCACCAACCAACCACTAGGAGTATAAATAGACACTCCCTTCACACAATTAGGGAGTTAGTTCATTTTTTCTTTTTCCAGTTCTTTTGGTTCGTAGCTTCATCACAAACACCATTAGGGTGTTTGATGATTTTTCTTCTTTCTTTTCAATCTTGTAATCTTTAATCATTAACCTTGTTACTCTTCTATTAATCAATCTATTCCATCTTTTCATTCATCTTGTTCATCTCCATTTTTATTGCAAGTTTTTAAGTTTCTTATTTGATCCAAGTTTGATTTCAAAAAGTTGTTGATTTAGTGTTTTTATTGGTGGGATTTGTTTCTTATGGTATTTAAATGATTTGTGTTTATTTTGGTAAAACCTTTTTGAGTATTTAGTTTGATTTTGAGTAAAATCCGTGTCCCCTGTTTATTCGTTGCTGCTACTGTTCTTGATTCCCAGGACTTTCCGAACAAGACCGATATTCCGAATAGACTAGCTCCCGTTTGCCTTACTCGGAATATTTCAATTATTCCGAGTAGAGGTTTTATTTCTTCTTTATTCGGAATATCCCAGATATTCCGAATAGCTCATATTTTCCGCATAGAAGTTCAACTTTCCGCATAGACCCGATTTTCCGATTAGAGTCATTTTTCCGCATAGGGTATGTTTTTCCGAATAAGCAATTTTTTTCCGAATAGCATCATTTTTCAGAATAGCCATATTTTTCCGCATAGAACCATACTTTCCGCATAGCCTTTATTTTTACGAATAGAATACTTTCCGCATAATGGTGTTTTTCCGAATAGCCCAGTTTTCCGAATTGAAGCACTTTATTCCGCATAGCAATCTTTCCGCATAGAGCAGACTTTTCCGAATGGCCATATATTCCGCATAGGCATGTTTTCCGCATAAGGGTTATTTTCAGCATAGGGCATTTTTCAGTAAGAGTATTTTTCTGCTTTACCATTTAATTATTTTTATCTACTGTTTCCGGCTTTAATCTTTATTCACTTCATATATTTAGAATAGAAAACCAAATTCACTTTTTGTCACCAAGAACAATCATTCCACTTTTAACTAAGATCAATTCGAGAGGATTCCGAGAAATATTTTGAACCCATAGCAAAATCTTTGTATCAAATGGCGCCGCTGCCGGCTCCTCTCGTTAAGATCAAAAGTTTTTTGTGAGAACTTGGATTTTGGGATCCGTTCCCCGTGAACGTTACTTTTTCAAGAAAACTTTCAAAAACAACTAAAAATATATAAAATTTTCAAAAATCCTAAAAAGTAAAAAACATAAAAACCAAAAATATTTTTGCTTTGTTTTTCTTTGTTCGTTCTTTTGCAGGTGTATGCGCACTCGATCCACGTCTTATCAAGAGCCCGAGCCTCTCGATAACTTAGACATGGCTGGTGTACAAAACAACAATAACATACCACCTCCGAACAACAATAATAACAACAACAATCCGCCTTTCAACAACATGAACAATAACAACAACAATGAGCACCTTCCGGATAATCGCCCAATGATTGAATTGCTGCAAGCTCATGTCGATGGCAATACGGATCCAATTGTTATTCCACCAATTGCCGCCAACAATTTCGAGCTCAAGTCAGGCTTTATCCAGATGGTCTCAGCTCAACCATTCTTGGGACGCACCATTGATGATCCACACGACCACATCAAGAGATTTCTACAACTCACCAACACGGTCAAATTCAATGGAGTTCCACAGGAGGTTATAAGGTTACAACTTTTTCCCTTTTCTTTAGAGAGACAAGCCCGGCATTGGCTTGCTAAGGAACCGCCACAGAGTATTCTCTCGTGGACGGATTTGGAAACAAAGTTTATCAATTACTTTTTTCCACCCTCTCGTACTACCGCTTTGCGGAATGAGATTATAAACTTTGAACAAAAGTACGATGAGTCATTCAGTGAATCTTGGGATCGTTTTAAAGATCTTTTAAGAAAATGCCCACAACATGGTTTTACCAAAGTACATCAAATTAATACTTTTTACAATGGTTTAAGCATGAGTGACCAAGATTCACTGAATAGTGCCTCAGGGGGTAATTTATTGGCTAAGACTTCCAATGTTGCTTGGGATATCATTGAGAACAAGTCTCGTGTGCAAACCAAGAGTGTTCGGACCAATGTTGCTAGTGCTAGCACTAATGACAGCGACAAGCGATTAGACAAAATCACTACGCTTCTTGAATCGCTTGTCACCCACACCGTCAGCAACAACAACAGCAACAACGCCAAACACGCTCAAGTGAACGTTGTCAGCCAACCTTGTGAGATATGCGGTGGTCCCCACTCTTACACAACTTGTACCGCCACCCAAGATTACCCTGCTGAGAATGTGAATGCGGCATATGGCACCTATCCTCAACCCGCTTATCAAGCAAAACCCCAAGGTGACCGTAACTTGCTTAGCTACCGCAGAAACAACTATCTTTCACCACCTGGTTTCCCTCCTACCAACCCAAACCAACAACAAAACCTTAATCGCCCTCCTCAACAACAACAACAACCTCGACAACCATACATCCCACCTCACAAGCAGCAACAACCACCTCAAAGAAACAATCAAGTCTACCAACAACCTGCTTACCAACCACCTGCATACAATGCTCCTCCCAACCAACCCACCTCTCTTCACCAAGAAGTGGAAACTTATATGAGGACTAACGATGCGATAGTGGGAAATCTTCAGAGAGAAGTGCTCAACCTGAAAGCCGACTTGGTCAAGCAAGGAAATGATTTGAGAGCTGATATGAGAAATACGTTGGATAGCCAAACTAATGATCTAAGGAACATGATGGCTAGTTTCTTCCAAAGTAGTCAACCCTCTTCTTCGGGTACTCTTCCGAGTAACACCGTTGCAAATCCAAGAGGGGAGATGAAAGCAATCACCACTCGAAGTGGCAAAGGTACCAAGGAACCCGAGCTTCCTATACCTCCACCGGTGGTTGTGACTAAGGAGACCGAGTCCCCTGCTCCTATTCCTCCTCCTTCCCCAATTTCTCCACCTCTTCCTTCTATCCCTCCCCCACCCGTGGTTGTGAGTGATCCTATTCCTCTCAAGCCTTCCTCTTCTTCCAATATACCTTATCCTTCAAGGTTGAGGAAAGAGAAGCAAAAGAGCAAGGATGATATTCAGGTCTCGAATTTCCTTAAAATGTTCAAACAACTGAATTTCAATATCTCCTTCGCTGAGGCTCTCGCTCACATGCCCAAATATGCAAAAATGTTTAAAGATCTTTTGAGCGACAAGGAAAAGCTCCTCGATATTGCCAATACCCAACTTAATGAGAACTGCTCCGCAGTGCTCTTAAGGAAATTGCCAACCAAGCTTGGTGATCCGGGTCGTTTTCTTATCCCTTGCAATTTCCCGGGAGTAGAGAATTGCATGGCCCTAGCCGATCTAGGTGCCAGTATTAATCTCATGCCTCTAAGTGTTTGGAAGCAATTATCTCTCCCAAAGCTAGTCCCCACCAAGATGACTTTGGAATTGGCCAACCGTACGGTTGCTTATCCAGTGGGGATAGCCGAAGACGTCATTGTAGGAGTCGACAAATTCACCTTTCCTGCTGATTTTGTTATCGTCGACTACGAGATGGACCCCCGTGTGCCACTTATTGTTGGTCGTCCATTCTTAAGGACCGGTCGCACTCTTATTGATGTTGAAGCCGGAGAGCTTATCATGAGAGTGGGTGACGACAAAGTAGTCTTCAACATGGGAAAGTTGTCTAAACAACCTTATTCATATGAGAGCGTTAATTGTATTGACGTTCTTGATGAGGCTTGTGAAACACACTTTAATGATGCTTGCAAAAGTATTCCTACCTCTCTTCCCACTGTTGAGACCGTGTCCTCCATTGATTCATCGTTGTCTCTATTTGGAGATAGTGATTTATTCTGGAACAATCTTGAAGATACCATGGGAGATGTGAATTTAGCTACTAATGATTCTCCCACCGAGGGGGATGAAGACATGAGTTTCTTTGACAATCTTCTCACCGAAGACAATCCTTCGCCTCCATCTCCCACGGTCATTGCTATCGATACTCCGACTTTGAAAACGCCTCCCGTCGAAAATCCTCCGGATTTGGAACTTAAGGAGTTGCCGCCTCATCTCGAGTACGTGTTCCTTGACGACAACAAGAAGTCGCCCGTCATTATTGCGAAGGATTTGAAAGATGAAGAGAAGACTCGCCTCGTTGCCGTGCTGAAAGCTCATAAGAAGGCTATTGCTTGGAAATTCTCGGAAATTCGTGGAATTGATCCTCACTTCTGCACACACAAAATTCTCATGGAGGACGACTTCAAGCCCACTATTCAAAGCCAACGAAGGGTGAATCCAAAAATTCATGAAGTCATCAAAACAGAGGTTATCAAACTTCTGGATGCGGGTATGATTTACCCTATTTCGGATTCCCCGTGGGTTAGTCCAATCCATTGTGTGCCCAAGAAGGGCGGAATAACCGTTGTTCCCAATGAACACAACGAGTTGATTCCCACTCGTCTCGTTACTGGGTGGAGAGTTTGTATAGACTACCGCAAACTCAATGATGCCACGAGAAAGGATCATTTCCCTCTACCTTTCATGGACCAAATGCTTGAACGATTAGCCGGTAATGAATATTACTGCTTTCTCGATGGTTTCTCGGGTTATTTCCAAATACCTATCGATCCCCAAGATCAAGAGAAGACTACATTCACTTGTCCCTATGGCACTTTCGCTTATAAAAGAATGCCTTTTGGCTTATGTAATGCGCCCGGGACTTTCCAAAGGTGTATGTTAGCTATCTTCCATGACATGGTTGAACAAACCATGGAAGTCTTCATGGATGATTTCTCGGTCTTCGGGGATTCCTTCTCTGCTTGCCTTGCCAATTTAGAACGTATGCTAAAGCGGTGCGAAGACACTCGCCTTGTTCTAAATTGGGAAAAATGCCATTTTATGGTAAAAGAAGGCGTCGTGCTTGGACATAAGATCTCGAAAGCCGGTCTTGAAGTTGACCGTGCTAAAGTCGATGTTATCGCAAAGTTGCCTCCACCTTCAACTGTGAAGGGTGTGAGAAGTTTCCTGGGACATGCGGGCTTCTATCGTCGATTCATCAAAGATTTTTCTCAAATCGCTCGCCCGATGACCCACCTCTTGGAAAAAGATACTCCTTTTATCTTCTCCAAAGAGTGCCTTGAAGCCTTCAACTCGCTTAAGGATAAGCTAACTAAGGCACCCGTCTTGGTTACCCCAAATTGGGAGCTTCCCTTTGAGTTGATGTGCGATGCTAGCGATTTTGCTATTGGAGCGGTTCTTGGACAAAGAGTGAACAAACACTTCCAACCGATCCATTACGCTAGCAAGACAATGACTGGGGCACAATTGCATTATACGACAACCGAAAAAGAGCTTTTAGCTGTTGTCTATGCTTTTGAAAAATTCCGCCCCTATCTTGTCCTTTCCACCACCATTGTGTACACCGATCATTCCGCGTTGAAGTACTTGTTGACAAAGCAAGATTCCAAACCAAGACTTCTTCGCTGGGTTTTGCTGCTCCAGGAATTTAAAATCGACATCCGTGATAAAAAAGGAGCAGAAAACCTAGCCGCGGACCATCTTAGTAGACTTGAGGATCCTTACCAAGGGGATCATCCGACCAAAGAAATCAATGATTCTTTTCCCTTGGAGACCTTAATGTCTATAAACTCGAAGCCGAACGAAACCCCGTGGTTTGCGGACTTTGCAAACTACTTGGCGGGTGGAATTCTCAAGGAAGGGTTGACGTCCCAGCAAAAGAAGAAGTTCTTTACCGACATCAAGACTTACTTTTGGGACGACCCTTACCTATTCAAACAATGTGCTGATCTGATAATTCGCCGATGTGTTGATGGACCGGCAGCGTCGGACATCCTTGATGCTTGCCACAAAGGACCCACCGGTGGTCACTTTGGTCCCAACTACACCGCTAAAAAAGTGTTTGATTCGGGATTTTATTGGCCCTCCATATACCGTGACGCTCACGATATGGTCAAACGATGTGATGTTTGCCAAAAGCAAGGCAAAATCACACATAAAGACGAGATGCCTCAGAATTTCATTCAAGAGTGTGAAATTTTTGATGTTTGGGGTATCGACTTTATGGGGCCATTCCCTTCGTCTAAAGGAAACAAATACATCCTTGTAGTCGTTGACTACGTTTCAAAGTGGGTTGAAGCCAAAGCTTTGCCTACTAATGACGCAAGGGTGGTTTGTAACTTTTTGAAAGCTCTTTTCGCTAGATTCGGTGTGCCTCGTGCCATTATTAGTGATCGTGGGACTCATTTCTGCAATGACCAATTTGCTCGAGTCATGGCTAAGTACGGTGTAAACCATCGTCTTTCCACAGCCTACCACCCACAAACTAATGGCCAGGCTGAAATATCAAACCGAGGGCTGAAGCGAATTCTTGAAAGAACCGTGGGAGAGCATCGTGCCGCATGGGCTGATAAACTCGATGATGCTTTGTGGGCTTTTCGTACTGCTTACAATACCCCGATCGGCTGTACGCCTTATCGTCTTGTGTACGGGAAAGCATGCCACCTCCCCATTGAGTTGGAGCACAAGGCTTATTGGGCCTTGAAGTGGGCTAATTTTGATATAAACAAAGCCGGTGACCTACGCAAGATCCAACTCAATGAGCTGAATGAACTTCGGAATGAGGCTTATGAAAATTCTTTAATCTATAAGGAACGAACTAAGCTCATTCACGACTCCAAGATCAAAAACCGAGAGTTCCATGTTGGAGACAAAGTCTTACTTTTTAACTCTCAGTTGAAAATCTTTTCGGGCAAGCTCAAATCTCGTTGGTCCGGCCCATTCACCATTGCCCAAATTTTTCCATATGGTACTCTCGAGCTCGCTCAACCTAATGGACTAAATTTTAAGGTGAATGGCCAACGAGTGAAGTTGTACTTTGGTGAGGACACCTCTCAGGAGGTGATTCCATCCCTCACCACGTTCCCCATGAACTAATTTTGGGTCGAGTCAGGCTCGTGACTCGGTTATCAAAAACAAGCGCTCCTCGGGAGGCAGCCCGAGTATCTATCCCTTTAACCCCCTAAGTGTAGGGGAGGACCTATTTTGGTCATTTGTGTTTGTGTGGTTATGTGCTTACAGGGATAACTGCAATCTTGGAAATCTTCGAAGAACCGTGCTCCCGTGTTATCCGAAATCCGGTTCTATCTCTCAACTATCGTGACTCAATTTTCTTCATATTCACATTTGAAATTGATCACTTTAGTCGTCTCTTCCTTAACTCGAGTTAACCAACGTGCACAATGTCATAAGTGTAGGGGAGACTTTTCCCACATGCTTAAACATTGAGGACAATGTTTATCTTAAGTGTAGGGGGGACTTCTATCGAAGTTTTAAGTGGATTTTTCCATGAAAATGCCTTCATTTAACCGGAAAATCATATTTTTCAACATTTTTCAAATTTTTTATTAACTTTGGCCATTTAGTCGTAATTTTTAAATTTTTATCATTGCTTTCATATGTATATATTCCGCAATAAAGTCAAAAATATTAATAAAGTGTTGTAGCTAGTTTAGATATCTTTGACATATTAGGCCCGTTGCGTTTATTTTGACTCAACCCGAATAGACTTATCCAAGTTTATTCTAGCTAGTATCCTTAACCATGTAGACCTTAATTGGTTTATTAGGCTAAGTGTCCACGAGTCTCATTACTTGAGATTTTAAATTGTGGAGGACGAGAAATGATAGAGTCAATTATAAGTCGGTATTCTTGCGCAAGCTCACTTGGTGTAATTATTTGCCTATTCTCCCATCACTTGCTAATAATTTATCTGCAATAAGTAAGGTCTTACGATTTGAAAAGTTACTTAGCTTCTAGCCCAAGATCGTTTAAAAGTTGCTCGGTAATGATAAGAGTTCATAGCCAAGGCATAACTTATGAAGCGGGGCGCGAAGATTGGCGAGTCCGAAAAGGCCCTAACAAGGCATGAGGATTCAATTTTATTGCTGAAGATCCAAAGTGATGTGAAAAGCATTATTCCTAAAGTCAATATGAAGGATCAAGACTCACGACGAAAAGCAATCAACTCCCATAAAGATCATGGAGAAGTCTATCCGAAAAGACCCTAACAAGGTATGAGGATAAATAGATCCAAGTCCGAAAAGGAGGCGGATCGTTGTATCTCAAAATCCCAATTAGAGATTGAAGAAATAATCATGAAGTCGTGGTCAACAAAGTTGGAGTACCCCTCAAAAGTCTCCAAGTGAAGAAACTCTATTATGATGAGAAGACCATTATCTCAAGAACGTCTCTCGAAGATATGAAGTATGAAGTACATGCCAAATATCGGCCCGAGAAAGGTCTCAAATCGTGAACCAAGTTATGCCAAGATATGAACTTTTTGATATCCCGAGAAGCAGTTTTAAGAGATTTTGTCCTTTAGCTAACTATTGATCAAATCGTCCTACTTTGCTTTCAGCCTAAATAAACTATCGAAATAAGTCCAAAAATGCATCCTCATGATCATTCTAAGACAAAAATAAAATATAAGAGATACAACTAGGAATAAGGGAGTTTAAGCATTTAATTAAGCCATGTGTGTAAGTGTTTGATTTACTAACTTATAATAACAATGATCTCGTTTTTAAGCTTAGTTTGGGGAACGTGAAACTTGAGGGTGATAAATCTTCGCAACACCAAAGCCCTAATGTAAGTCCTTGATTTCTTTACAAGTTATTTCCATCCTTTTGTTTATTTTAAAGTTTTAAGTTCTCTTAGTATTTTAATTGTTGTTTAGTAGAATTTAAATAAAGCCAAGGTTGATTGATTATGAGAAAAATGTAAAATTGCTTTATCACTAAGCATTGCATGAGGGCATGGCAATGGTTAAGTGTAGGGGATTTGATAGGTGTGTAAACACCCATCCTTTTACCACTTAATTCAGACTAAAACGAGACCAAAACACGTATTTAATAACATTTGTTTGGAATTATGCGTGGTTTTTGTGTTTATTGTGTTTTCAGAGCTAACCGGATAAATATTAAAGAAAACATAGGATTACACGGGTTTTATCAAGGAAAAAGACTCAAGACGAAGTCTATTGTCCAAGAGGTGCAAAAGATTTGAAGTCACTAGGCCTATTCGAAGATTTATCGAAGAAAAGGACTAAAGACGGAAGATTTTCATAAGTCGAAGAAACTCAAGTCTATTTAACGAAGAAATTAAAAGACGAGTTGGATTTAATCGACGACAAATCCCGAATCAGAATCGAAAACGTCAACTTTTCTGAAAAGACGAGAAGACAAGAAGAAAGGGAGAAAGCCCACTCACCAACCAACCACTAGGAGTATAAATAGACACTCCCTTCACACAATTAGGGAGGGAGTTCATTTTTTCTTTTTCCAGTTCTTTTGGTTCGTAGCTTCATCACAAACACCATTAGGGTGTTTGATGATTTTTCTTCTTTCTTTTCAATCTTGTAATCTTTAATCATTAACCTTGTTACTCTTCTATTAATCAATCTATTCCATCTTTTCATTCATCTTGTTCATCTCCATTTTTATTGCAAGTTTTTAAGTTTCTTATTTGATCCAAGTTTGATTTCAAAAAGTTGTTGATTTAGTGTTTTTATTGGTGGGATTTGTTTCTTATGGTATTTAAATGATTTGTGTTTATTTTGGTAAAACCTTTTTGAGTATTTAGTTTGATTTTGAGTAAAATCCGTGTCCCCTGTTTATTCGTTGCTGCTACTGTTCTTGATTCCCAGGACTTTCCGAACAAGACCGATATTCCGAATAGACTAGCTCCCGTTTGCCTTACTCGGAATATTTCAATTATTCCGAGTAGAGGTTTTATTTCTTCTTTATTCGGAATATCCCAGATATTCCGAATAGCTCATATTTTCCGCATAGAAGTTCAACTTTCCGCATAGACCCGATTTTCCGATTAGAGTCATTTTTCCGCATAGGGTATGTTTTTCCGAATAAGCAATTTTTTTCCGAATAGCATCATTTTTCAGAATAGCCATATTTTTCCGCATAGAACCATACTTTCCGCATAGCCTTTATTTTTACGAATAGAATACTTTCCGCATAATGGTGTTTTTCCGAATAGCCCAGTTTTCCGAATTGAAGCACTTTATTCCGCATAGCAATCTTTCCGCATAGAGCAGACTTTTCCGAATGGCCATATATTCCGCATAGGCATGTTTTCCGCATAAGGGTTATTTTCAGCATAGGGCATTTTTCAGTAAGAGTATTTTTCTGCTTTACCATTTAATTATTTTTATCTACTGTTTCCGGCTTTAATCTTTATTCACTTCATATATTTAGAATAGAAAACCAAATTCACTTTTTGTCACCAAGAACAATCATTCCACTTTTAACTAAGATCAATTCGAGAGGATATCGAGAGAAATCTGAACCCTAGCAAAATCATTGTATCAGTGGCACATGCCACATTTATGCGTGATAAACCGTGGGTGTTGCTTTAGGATTTTAATGCTGCACTCAATCTGGACGATCATTCATGTGGTGGCTATGAGCCGAATATTGATATGCGTGAGGTTAAAGAATGTGTTCAACAGATGGAAGTAATTGATGTTAATGCTACGGGGTTACATTTCACATGGAATCAAAAGCCTAAGGGTGGTGATGGTATTCTAAAAAAGATAGATCGTGTTATGTGCAATATCGCATATATTGATGCATTCCTTAACTCCCGTGCTGTCTTCCAAACTTATAGGATTTTGGATAATTCTCCTTGTGTGCTTCGAATTCCTGCGGTTACTAGACCTAAACCTAAACCTTTTAAGTTCTCAGACTTTTTGGTTTCTAAAGAAGGGTTTTGGGGCATTGTTGCGAATGGTTGGAATTTGTCTATTCAGGGATGTGCTATGTTTAGAGTTGTTAAGCGTCTAAAGGGTCTTAAATTTCCGTTTCGTAAGCTTCTCTATGAGCATAGAAATCTACATGAACGGGTTAAGCGTATTCGGTTGGATCTTGATGTGGCGCAACAAGCTATTGATCGTGACCCTAATGATCCTGAACTGCGGGAGATTCATGTGCATTATCTCCTTGCGTTTAAGGAGGCTACACTTGATGAAGAACGATTCTTGAGACAAAAATCTAAGATTGACTGGCTTCATGAGAGTGATTCTAACACGACCTATTTTCATCGTGTTGTTAAAAGTAAGTGTGCTAGGAATCGCATTGACACGGTCATGGATGGTTCTAATGCTCTTCATGAAGGTAATGTTGTTCCAAATGCTTTTGTCACACACTATGAACACTTTCTGGGGTTGGAAGGTATGACTGTACCGCGTGATAGTCATAACTTGTTTACTAGTATTTTGGATGCTCAGAAAGCTCATGCTATGATACGGGCTATTTCGGATGATGAAATTAAAGGGGCTATGTTCTCTATGGGTGATGATAAAGCCCTAAGTCATGATGGTTTCACGGCTGCTTTTTTATGAAGGCTTGGGATATTGTTGGTGGCGAAGTTATTTGTGCTATTCGGGAGTTTTTCGCTAATGGTAAATTACTTAAGGAAATTAACCATACTCTTATTGCTTTGATTCCGAAAGTGTCTACTCTTGTAAAGATTACTGACTATCGTCCTATATCTTGATGTAATGTGCTTTTTAAGTGCATTAGTAAGATTATTGCTAACCGTATCAAGGATGATCTTGGTGATTTAGTTAGTATTAATCAATATGCTTTTGTTCCGGGTCGACGAATATCGGATAATATACTTTTAACTCAGGAGCTTATGCGTAACTATCAGAGACGAAGTGGGCCGCCCAGGTGTTCTTTTAAGGTTGATATTCAGAAAGCATATGATACGGTTGATTTGGGTTTCCTTCGTACTGTTCTGATTGGATTCGGATTTCCTCATACTATGTTTGAATGGATTATGGTGTGTGTTACGTCTACATCGTATTCTATTTGTATTAATGGGAATATTCATGGCTGGTTTCGTGGTAAAAGAGGGATGCGTCAAGGGGATCCGTTGTCACCTTACTTATTCACTCTTGTCATGGAAGTGTTAACGCTTATTTTGAGGAAACGTGTGCGTGATGTTGAGGAATTTTATTATCACTATCGGTGTGAGAAGAATTCTATTGTTAATCTTTGTTTTGCAGATGACTTATTCTTGTTTACGCATGGTCATCTTCAGTCGGTACGTGTTATTATGGATGCTTTGGATGAGTTTAAGAATGTTTCTGGCCTTGTTCCTAGTATCCCTAAGAGTACTGTGTTCTTCTGCAATGTTTCTCCTACAGTGAAGACTAGTATTCTTAATCTGCTGCCGTTTGCTGAAGGGAAGCTCCTCGTTTGATACTTGGGTGTACCACTTATATCTTCTCGACTTCTTTATAGGGACTGTAACGTCCTAGTGGAAAAGTTGGAGAGCAGCGTTAATGATTGGCGGAATAAGTATCTTTCTTTGGCAGGTAGGTTGCAACTTATTCGCTCAGTTCTTTCTTCTATGCATATTTACTGGGCTTCTGTCTTTATTCTTCCTGCCCGGATCATATCGGAATTTGATCAACTTATGTGTCACTTTTTATGGTCGCAAGGACCTTTGAAACGGGGTAAAGCCAAGGTTGCTTGGGAGCTGGTTTGTTTACCACAACGTGAGGGTGGCCTTGGGATTCGTAACTTGGTAGACTTTAATATTGCTCTTATGACTTCGCATATTTGGTGTATTATTACTCGGAAGGAGTCTCTATGTGTTCGATGGATTCATTCGTATAAACTTAATGGGAAGAGCTTTTGGGATGTTCCGGCTATTGGTGACATGAGTTGGGGTTAGCGAAAATTACTTATGATTCTGCCGCGTGTATAGCCGTTTATTTGGAATAAGATTTCTAGAGGTTCTTCTACGTCTATGTGGTTTGATCGATGGGCGGAGATTTGTCCTCTCCGGAATTTTGTTATTGTTCGCAATATTATTCGGTCGGGTTTTACTCTTGCTGATTCGGTTCGTGACCTTATTTCTAATGGCGCTTGGCAATGGCCTCCGGATTGGCTTGAATGTTATCCTTTGTTAATTTTTTGCCTGTTCCGGCTCTCCAGGATGATCTTGAGGATGTTATTATGTGGCGTGATACTACGGGCGCCCTACACCCATTTTCTGTGGCTAGGGTTTGGGACTCTATTCGTACTCATTCAGAGGCTGTTGACTGGTACCATGTTGTGTGGTTTACGCATTGTATCCCTAGACATGCAGTTCATATGTGGCTTATGGTACAGGGTAAACTAAAGACTCAAGATAGATTGAGGTATTGGGATGTAGGCCCTAACGTGGATATTGCTGCTTTGCGGTGTCCATTGTGTGGGGCGGTTGTGGATTCCCATCCCCACTTATTTTTTTAGTGTTCTTTCTCTTCGCAGGTTTGGTGTAATGTTCGGGAGTTGGCTGATATGGGATATGTACCTCCGAGATTTGCGGACATTTTTGCCTATTTATCCCCTATTTCGAAGGCTCGATCTGTGGTTAGTATTATTGGTCGAATGGTCTTGGCTGCGACTTCTTATTTCTTATGGGCTGAACGGAATTCTCGTTTGTTCAGAGGGCAACGCAGGAATGTTGATCAAGTTGTGGTGTTGATTTGTGATACTATTCGACTAAAGCTTGTCACCTTCAAATTTAGAAAGGTTAGTGCCCGTTCCAAGTCCTTGTTGGATCGGTGGAGATTGCCTAGTATATGCGTTTCTCACAGTGATTGTTAGTGTATGAGGGCCGTACTCTTTTTTCCTTCTTGGGGTTTTTCCCATTGGGTTTTTCTCGAGAAGGTTTTTTAAGGAGGCGGCCTCATGGGCCTTTGCTGCCGCTGGGTGCTGTTGGAGTGGTGGGGTGTTTGCTTTGTTTCAAGACTTCATTCTACTGGTGTTCATTTGTTCGATGATTAGTTTATGATATAGTCTATGTCATTTGATATCTGTAGTGTGTTTATGGCATGTTATAAGCACTAGTATTCAAGCCTTTGCTTGAGGTTAATGTGGTACTTCAGCCACATTCCTGTGTACTTAACATTATTTTTTTGTTAATATATTTACCGGGGTAACCCATTACCAAAAAAAATGAGCAACAAATTAAATATTTCTTTTTTGTTGAATGAATGGTATGTTTCGGATGATCATCGGTATAAATTTTGCAAATGGCTTAATGACACGCCTGAGTTTTACATGAATGAATGGTTAGGGTTTAGGAAATGGAAGAGGCGGATGTAAAAGGTGAAGGGGAGGATCAGGTGATTTTATTTGTATTCCGAAAATAATGCTTCTTCCTTTGAAAGATTTGACCTTGTGTGAAAATAACCCGAAAATACTGAGGCTTCCTGTGTAAGCTGCAGACTATTAATATTATTACTAAAAATAACCAAGTTCTTATGTAAAATTATTAAGTTAGACATCTTAAAAATTCAGCATTCATTTTTAAAGGGGTATTTAACGTCTTTTAAACCCTTTTTTATTATAATATATAGATACAAATAGAAAGTGTGTACGACCAAGTGCTTTTTAAGTAAACTATTTGTGTGGTTTGTATTTTGTTATGTCTTTTTTAAAGTTATTTTCAGTGTTTTAAAAATCAGATTTCTAATGGATTCGATCGAATTACTAAAAAATAAAATTGAAGACACATATAAATATTACTAGTAAATATTATGTATATAAAACTTAAAAATTATTCGCTAACAAATATAACATATAAAAGTAAGATTATGTTATATATAGATCTTGGTTTAAAAATGCGCGCATCATTGCGTAAATTGCACGTATCAATACGTTGCATTCAAAATTCCGCATCAAGGTGCCTAATGCAGTGTCATCCCAAAATGCGTTCGCATTAAACCGCAATTTTTGCTATTATGTAATGCTAGCAATGCTAGCAATTGTCGCAATCAAGTACTAAGGCCATTTTTGTCAAATTTCAACAATTAAATAGAGACCTACATATTTTAATGACTTTTGAAAACTATGACTTGTTAGAAAAACATCTAAAACAAAAAAATAACAAAAATATAGTATCTTGCATTTTGCTAAGTGTTTTTTGTCAAGCTTTACTGCCGATTTATTTATTTTACAAGGGATTATAGGCCTAATTTTAATATGCTAATAACTTATTTTGTAAATTTATTGCGTTTATTTGGTATTTAAATAATTTTTATACTTTTTTATACTAAACGCATCGCGTCTAAATTGGCGCTCGCAATCGCATCACGCATCACGCAATGGCTTTTGGGACCTTTAGCACAATGGATCGCAAAACGCATTTTCAAACCAAGGTAGTGATATGATTAACTTGTTTTATTCGTATAAACACGAAAAAATCAATATCTGAATGAGTTTCAAGAATCGATTTATTTTTTTGGATCGCTTCAAATCCAACGGGCCTAACTAGAATCAAAAATATAAAAAAACTAATTTAATTTAACTTATTTTTTCAATCAGAACTAGTTTAATCGATCGAACTCGAGTTAAAATAGGTCTTAAAACATTGATTTTTTCTTTTTTACTATGTTTTTAAATACATTGCTTTTCAAAGAAAAATAAAGGTACACAATACCTTAAATTTTCACCAAAATAATAAAGATGGGGCTCACACGCACTAGATAAACACAAAACCAAAATAGTGAAATACATATAAAACAAAAGTAATTGACCAAACCAAAAGCAACACTACACCATTATTGTACTTGAGAAAAATGTTCACAAAATGCCAAAATTAACAATTTCCACGAAATTATGAGATCAAAACATCAATATCAAATAATGAAAGGTAAAGATAATATTACATATTACTTACATAAAGACGATTAGTTATAAAAAATAAACAACTATTTTGCAATAAAACGAGTTGAGTTGTTTTATATTTTTGTTTTTATTTTTAATTAAAAAATTAATCTTAATTATCTTTTCGTCTCATATTAACAGTCCAGGTTACTATTTATTACATAAAATTATTTTATAAAAAAACATAGAAGAACCACTTTTGCCAAACTGTCCAAAAATTACAAAGAATCGACGGATAGATTAAAGTTTAAATTTTCCAAACTAATTTTTAGTAATAGTGATATTTCACTAATAAAAAAGCCAATGAAATATCACTTGTGATAACACAAGAAATATCACTAGTGATATTTTATTGTTTATTTTTTCGTGAAATATCACCATTGATACAAATCAGTTCAAAAAAGTTACAACTTTAATCCCTCTATCAGATTTTTGAAACTTTTACACTTTTTAGCAAAAATGTTCACTCCACGTTTTCTTTACATCTTAGGTTAATCTCCACATAATATTTTATTTTTTTTATTACAAATTAATTTTTAAAAGCGCAAATTAAAAGAAAAGAGAATTTTAATGTAGTACACTGCAATTTTTTTTCGCTGGGAGAGGGTGCTAAAACGAAAAGAAAAGACATTTTTTAGCAAGTCACTATATGCCTTAAATTAACGCGTTTTATGAAAAATTTGTTGTTATCAACTTGCTAATTAATCATCTTTTTTATTTAAGTTCATTTGGATACCATAATTTTCTTTGGATATGAGAGACACATCTCTATCATCCATCTTATTTTAATTCAATGAATAAGATTAAACACAAAATATATTTTCACTATCTTTTTTCAAACATTAATATCTCTTAAACCGTTAATTGTTATGCAAAAAAAAGTATCGTTATGAAGAGCATTTAATTATCTTTTTATAGATAGTATATGATATACTTTTGACAATTTTTTTCCCATTTTTTTCACGTTTTCGAAAATTATCATATATGATACTAATATCATATATTATGTAACACTAGTATCATATATGATATGACCTATTATATATGATAGAAACCAATATCATATATGATTTAACGCTGTTATCATATACGATAAAACAGTATTATCATATAGTATGATATTTCACGTAAATTTTAACAAGAAGAAAAAAAACGAATTTTTTTTCTTCGAAAGTATATAATATTGCATATTGGTAGAAAGATAATAAAACGCTCGTCGCGATGGTATAAATATTTTCGTTTAACACTTAACGATTTAAAAGATATTTAAACTATAAAAAATAGGTAAAAAATAAATTAGATTTAATCTCATCCATTGGATGAAAATGAAATTGATGGTAGGGATGAATCCCCTCATATCGAAGGAAAAGTATGGTATCCAAAATAACTCTTCTCTTTTCTTTTATAACTTTATACTAGGATAAGCATTTTGACTAGAATCATAGAATTGTTTCGGAACCGAATCAAAATCGTATCGATTAACTACTTAAGAGTGGCCTAGTGGCAAAAGGGTTTGTGGCTATCACTCTAAAGTGTTTGAGGTCTGAAGTTCAATTTCTGCTAGGTGCAAACAACCTTGAAGTGGCCACGCTAACCTCCTGAAAAGGAGGGCTTTACCTAGTTTGAGTCTGTGTGGTGGTGGACTCAAACCCCGTGGATTAGTCGGACAATGAGTCGGAAATCACGGTTACCAAAAAAGAAAAAAAAAATCGTATCGATTCTCGGTATACGATACGGTATCGGAATTCGAAATAAGATAGAAAAAAATCGAGCCTATTAATTCGATACGAGACCGGTACAAAATAAGAAAATTCCCGAAAAAACAAAAAAAAACCCGATTTTCCAATATATGTACTCATATTTGTACTAATACCGGTATTCGAATCCTGTTTGATACGATAGCAGTATCACTAATTATTGGTGACTTTTTTTGGGCAAGGTTATCAAGACCCCCCTTTTTTACAAGCTATACCCTTATTTTTTCTATTTTTTTTATTTTTTTATTTTTTTTTAATTTTTATAATTTTGTACTTGTTATAAAACTGTGAAACTAAAAACGCGGAAAAAAAATAATAAGTTTTTGTGACTCAAACATATAAAACAAACAAAAAACGCGGAATATAAACTGATAAAAACTGTGTTTGACTGAAGCAGAAATGGGACAAACGGAATCTTTAGTACCTTTTTGGTACTTTTTAGTGAGGTAGGGGTATTAATAGTAGAAGCCCTTTTTTTATCAAATGAAAATAAGACAAGTGGTATTATGACGATTTTAACAAAAGCAAATAATATTCCTTAAAAATAAACTGCATTGACTAACTAAAGTACTTTGAACATTAACTAATATGTTAATGACAAGTGTTTTTCTAACGATGGTGACATATTTAGTTACTTCTAGGAACAAGGCATTTATAAGAATTTGATCATATTTGTTGTCTGTGTTCACAACTAAGAATCTTTACATTCGAGAAAAAAAAACCTTGTTTTCATTTGTAAACCTCAAAGTTGTTACGAATAAGGAGAAGATGGAGACCGTGTTCGATTGCGTCGTGCACTACATACACGACGCAAGTGACAGGAACTCGTTTTCTTTGGTTTCTCGTACGTGTTATGATCTTGACGCCAAGACGCGTGAGCACGTAACTGTCCATTTGTGTTACGCTACACCGTTAAGGTGTCGTCAAAGGTTTCCTTTTATAGAGTCGTTAACCCTAGCAGGAAATCCACATATGGTGGATTCAACGTCAAGTTCATGCAACTGGGATCATAATCTCACTCCTTGGGTTCAAGAAATCGCTACTTCGTTTAAATGTTTGAAAATGGTTCGTTTTCAAAATCTGGATGTTCATGATTCGGATATTGAGCTCCTGGCTAGAACTCGTGGCGAAAAGCTTAGGGTCTTGGAGATTGATTCGTGTTCAGGGTTTTCGACTGATGGGTTGCTATATATTGGTAAGTATTGTACTGATTTGCGAATTTTGAGTTTAGAAAATAGCTTGGTTGATGAGAAAGATGGGAAATGGTTATATGAATTAGCTTTGCATAGTTCTAGCATCGAATCACTGAATTTTAATAGGGCGGGTCTTACTAAATTTGATGTTAAAGATCTTGCACTTGTTGCGAAACATTGTAGCCAGAGTTTAGTATCTGTCAAAATAAGCGAACACTACGATTTTATTGATCTTGTGGAGTTCTTTAGCTATGCTGTTAAGTTAGAAGATTTTGGTGGTGGTCGATTTGGTGATAATATTCCTATCAATCATAATCATATTGGTATGAATCTTTTCGGTAACGATCCTTTTGATGATGTTATTGCTGCTATTGATATGAATCAGTTTGGTAATAATGCTTTGGGTATGAATCCTAATCTTCATTTTAGTGCCCAACGAGCGAAGTATAAAGATTTTAAATTTCCACCGAACCTGAAGTATTTGGCGCTGAATCACAGGGGGCAAAACGACATTGTTCTTCCTTTTGCACATCTAATAACGCAACTGGATACCCAATTTGTATATGACAGGAGGCACCGCCGCCGCCACCAGCACCTGCACCACGACCACCAACAACAACAACATTCGTTGATTGAGAATTGTCCACACTTGGAAATTCTTTATACAGCTTTCGTAAGTAACGAAGGAATGGAGCATCTAAGTCACTACTGCAAAAACTTGCGCAAGCTTTATGTGACGGATAGAACGGGGCCGCTTACAGATAAAGGTATATTTGCGCTGGCACTAGGATGTCGTAAATTGGAATGCTTACATATTAATTTGGCATATATCACTTTTGAAGCTATGGTGCATATAGGAATTAATTTGAAAAACCTCTCTGATTTGAGTATGAAAATACGTAACAAAGGGGTAAGCATGGCAGATTCAGTAATAGACAATGGGATCCGAAGTCTATTAATTGGTTGCGATAAACTTGAACGGCTTAGTATCTGCTTTCA
The DNA here is from genome assembly GCA_025667525.1 of Glebionis coronaria. Classification (NCBI taxonomy): domain Eukaryota; kingdom Viridiplantae; phylum Streptophyta; class Magnoliopsida; order Asterales; family Asteraceae; genus Glebionis; species Glebionis coronaria. The sequence goes on along the minus strand of CM046877.1, from coordinate 17,639,791 downwards.
GGAGCTCGGTGGAATGAGTGACATAGGTTTGAGTTATATAGGAAAGTTTGGTTGTAATTTGAGATACCTGTCTCTAGCCTATGCGGGAGAATCAGATGCAGGACTTGTGGAATTGTCGTTTGGCTGCCCAAAATTGCAGAACTTGGTAGTCAATGATTGTCCCTTTAGCAAGGAAGCGTTTGACGTCTTTAGGTGTAATGTACCTTCTCTAAGGTACTTTCAGGTTCAGGGTGTGCATCGTCACTGTCGTTATCTTTTGGAAGAGGATCACCCAAATTTTAGACAGATTGTTTGAAAGATACAAGGACTGATTAGCGGACAAGATTTTGCAAGATATCTTGTTATTTAATTTGCCAGTCTTTGAATAGCTTTAATTTGGTGTAATTTGATGTTAACTTTGAATTTGAACAAGATCATTTGGTGAATTATCTTCGGTGACCTCTTTTTCGCTGAACGAAATGTTGATACTTTGTAATATTCTGTCTCGACTTATATACAGAGAACTGTCCAGTTTTATAAATCATGTTTCAAGTTGAAAACACTGCGACATGTTTCAAGTATAAAGATTGTCCCTCGGATAGTTTCACTTTCCTGTCCTTGCATATATCAGTCTTACCAAGTGCGCCAAACTCTAGCCGTCGGTGATTAAGGCAATATACAAGAACGATAAATTAACTGCAAGAATTCAGACTAATACAAGAGATCAGATCATGTGAGATTATTATCTGAACTATTGCAAAAGAGCATTTAATCAAATGCATAAATAATTTTTTAAACTTCCAACCGATACAACCGTAACAAAATTTGATTTCCCAACATGTGTATCATAAGTTATAACCTTACAATTTACATCTTCTCATAGGACCTGTTATGCAGAACCGCTTCAAAAAGTTTGGATGTTAAACGTTCTACTGCGAATCTGCGATGGTCTTCCATACTTCATAGTCATTATTTTCCTTATTTTGTTCACTTTATGTTGTTGAGATATGCGATCGTTTAGCCATCGGTAAATGCGTGAGCCTATCGGGGGCACACACTCAATACGGAGAACACACGTTTATTTATGTTTTTATTATTTATAATTAAACGTATAATAAAAACTTCACGTTTTATTTAATTAACGGTGGTTTAATTAATTACGGGATTTAATTAATTAAAGGCGAGTGCGTTATTTAAATTTAAGAAAGGAAATCGACTTCTAGAACCCTCCGGTGCCCTATAGGCGGCCGATTATCACAAGGGGTCTAGAAGATCCTTTGTTTGTTGATCAAGTAATTAAGTTACTTAATTTAGGTGTTGGGTTGGGCCTAATTAATTTTGAGGAGGTTCAAGGATGTGTATAAATACAATCCCATACCCCTCATAATTTTTCATCCTCTCCCTTTTGTGTCTTGTGGCCGATCGACTCAAACACAACACCCAAACCCTTACGAACTTTTCCTTTAACCCTAAATTCACTTAAAGTGTAAACCTTTGCAAGATCAACTACCTTAGGGTACTTACTTGTGAAGTTTCTTAGCCTTATACTAAACCTTTGATCCTCGTGTCAAAGTTTTGGTCTCTTGTTTGGTTCCCCTTGTGGTTCGTCCAAACCCTAACCCTAATTAGGGTTTCCGGTGAATTTTTCCAAGTATCTTGTTTCTATCTATAAACCTTATCCTTACGCAATCCCAATTAGGGTTTTGGATATTAGGGTTTCTAGTTGCAAGATAATCGAAGTGAAGTTACCACTAGCATCGTGGTGTGTTCGTTTGACGTGTCGTGTGAGCAATCGCTAGAGGACGGTTACTTTACCGTTGCAGATTCAAGATCAAGATCAATTAATTGATTTATTCAATTAATTAAAAGGTTGGTTTTATTATTGTTTTATTATGTGTTAATCGTGAATATTATACTAGATCCATTCCGCTGCGCACTCGTAGTTAATGGTTTAACTAGTTCTAAATCCCAACAGTGGCATCACGAGTCAAATCGTATGGCATTCCTGGGTTACACATAGAATAAAACACGCTTGCTTCGCTTTAAAATCTCTTTTATTTATGTTTTTATGACAATTACATGCATACTTGTCATAAAGTTTTAATCTTGATCTAGATCTATTAAAATTGGGTAGGTTAAAATTGAACCGGTTAATAATTACTTTTGTTTTTTATTATCCGTCAAAGACCTTTTCATCTCACTTTTGTGATACTTTGCACGTCATCAAGTACCTTGCTCGAAAACTTGATGAGGGTCTTTAGTCCTCAATTTGGGGAAGACTCATTCGAGACTTGGATCTTATATGATTTATCGCTTTCATATAGAGTCTGTCTTCTGCTTCTACCCCCTTCTGTCTGTTTTATGTGCTTATTTGTTTTCCATTATGAATTGCAAAACGTAATAATTCAAGATTCTAGGAATCATAAAACGGATGGTACTTATATCGAAACTAGCTTTAAAACTATGTCATATTAATACACCATATTTTTCTTGCGAATCAGCTATGTGTTATTTGTTAAAATCGTGATTTTGGAACAAATATTAATATTGACATAAGAACTATGAAACTTGGTTTTATTGTATTCTAATTGTTTTGCGAAATCATATTGTCACTCGAGTTGGGCTTACATACCGTAATGATGGCTTATAAACTATCTTCTCAACGACGTGATTTGCAAAATCAATTAGTTTATAATACTTAAAATTACAACACCGTTTTGTGTTTTTACTAATGATGGACTTGCTATTGCACTTCGTGCTCTAGTCGAGCTATCTAGGGTTTGAGAAATCTTTAATCTTCTCCCGTGTTCCATAGGTGTTCCGGCACTTATGGAATAATTATCCCAAGCACTTGCACCTTCAGGTGCATGAAGAGTAGGATATAGGGTTTGATCTCTCTTTAATCTTCTCCCGCGGTAAAACACGCCTAAACCAAAAAGTTAATATATTGTTTTCTTAACTTGTGCTAAGAGAATGAATTGCATGCATTCTTTTACACACTTTGACATTTGTTTTCAAAAACTTATGTGATACCTATTTGAAATTTTTAAGTCTATGCCATCCAATTTAGAAGCACTTGTAGTTGTTTTTCGTCATCTGGTCAGACCTAGGGCGAATTACATACCCGAGGCGATCTTTGTCACTGGTCAGACCTTTGCCAATAATTGCAGCTTCAAATTGGTACGACTTAAAGTCGAGTTCCCGGTCAGATTCGGAACCCGAGGCATAAAGATGAGATGAAACATACTCATGACTTTATTAAAATGTAGAACAAGTTTGTTTGAGATGTTCAAAGGTTCTCGAAAGAGATGAGAGAACATCCCATCCAAACACTCTACAACAAATAAACTTCATGAATCGTCTCATACAATCTAAGAGTTGCACTTGTAATGCAATTGACGCCCGTCGCTTACCTCTTGCCCCACTTGAATACTAGACGGTCGGACCTCTAATATTAAGTGGGAGTGCAAGCAAGGATCTTAGTCTCAACATGATTAATTGGGTAGTTAATTCTTTGAGGTTATCGAAAATACTAATCGTTGAACTTTTATTTTGTAGATGAATAATCAAAACTCTTGCTTAAACAGCACGGTTGTTAAGTCATTCCTTGAAAAGATGAAATTGACTGAGAATAACTTTGTTGATTGGTATCGTGCTCTTCGGATAGCGCTCGAAACTGATGACTTGGTTAAATACCTTGAGCAACCAATTCCTGATCAACCTGCAATTCTGCCTCATGGTCATGAAGGACCAGAGCAAGACCCGGATTTACATCCAACTTGGGTCAGAAGGTCACGAGAAATCGCTGGCCTAATGCTCATGACTATGTCCCCTGAACTCCAGAAACTTTTGGAGGGTCATGGCGCATGGTCTATGATGGAAGAATTGAAGACCATGTTCACTGAACAAGCTGATCAAGAACTCCTTGATGTTGCACGTGCCTTTCACGCGTGTAAACATGAGGATGGACAGTCTGTGAGCTCCTATGTCTTGAAGATGAAGGGGTTCATAGAGAATTTGGAACGTTTGGGTCACCCATGTCCTTGAAACTATCAGTCAGCCTAATTTTAGCCTCACTGAATAAGGACTATGATAGGTTTGTGCAAGACTATAACATGCATGGCCTGGGGAAGACAATACCTGAATTACATGCCATGCTTAAGCTACATGAGAAAACGTTGCCAAAGAAGGTTGCACCTGCTACTCCTAATACCATTAATGCTATTAGGGCAGGAAGGGTTCAGAAGCCTAACAAGGCTAAACTGTCTAATGTTGCGAAGGGTAAGAATCGAGGTAAAGGGAAGAAAGTAGCTAACTTTACTCCCAGAGCCAAGATCCCCCCTCCACCAAGAAGAGAGAATCCTGCTAAGGATGCCATTTGTCACCAATGCGGTGACATTGGTCATTGGAAGAGAAACTGTCCAGAGTATCTCGCTGAGTTGTGGAAGAGAAAGAAGTCCTCTCAAGGAGCTAGCACTTCAGGTATCTTCACTATAGAACTCTTTACTTTTCCTAATAAATCTTGGGTTTATGACACTGGTTGTGGTACTCACATCTGTAATACTACTCAGGGTCTAAGGATAAGTAAGAAGCTGAAGCCAGGAGCTTTGAATCTGTACGTGGGCAATGGTCATCGTGCAGCTGTTGAAGCCATTGGTGTTTTTCAATTATTTCTCCCTAGTGGACTAGTTGTTATGTTGAATAATTGTCATTACGCACCTTCTATTTCTAGAGGGATTGTTTCAGTTTCATGTTTGTATGACGATGGTTTTGTTAATCGTTTTGAGAATAATGCAACTATTTCGGTTTCGAAAAATAATATGTTTTATTTTAATGTTGTTCCTAGTAATGGTATTTATGAAATTGATATGTGTGATTCTAATACAAACAATAGTTCTATCTATGCTATAAGCAACAAAAGGGCCAAATCTAATTTGGACTCTACATTGCTATGGCATTGTCGCCTTGGCTACATAAGCAAAAAACGCATTAAGCAATTACAATCTGATGGATTGCTCAAGTCAAACGATGATGATTCCTTTGACAAATGTGTTTCATGCTTATCTGGAAAGATGGCACGTAAACCTTATTCACATCAAGTGGAGAGGGCTAAAGATCTACTTGGACTAATCCACACCGATGTATGTGGTCCATTTAGAACCGTGTCAAGACAAGGTGCAAGTTACTTCGTCACTTTCACTGACTACTTTAGTCGTTATGGTTATGTTTACTTGCTAAAGCATAAACATGAAGTGTTTGAAACATTTAACGTGTTTCAAAAGGAAGTAGAAAATCAACTCGGTAAAACTATAAAGGCACTACGTTCGGATCGTGGAGGTGAATTTATGAGTTATGAATTTCTGGAGCATCTTGAGGAACATGGAATAGTTTCCAAAGAACTCCTCCATATACACCACAACACAATGGTGTGTCTGAGAGGAGAAATAGAACCCTACTTGATATGGTTCGTTCCATGATGGCCTAAACAACTCTTCCAAAATCCTTTTGGGATTATGCTCTTGAGTCTGCTGCTCGCATACTCAATATGGTTCCAACTAAGAAGTTTGAAAAGACTCCATACGAAGTATGGTATGGGCAAGCCCCTAAGCTGTCTTACTTAAAGGTCTGGGGATGTGAGGCTCTTGTTAAGCGTGACACGCTTATCAAACCTGAAAAACTAGAGCTCCGATCTGTTAAGTGTATATTTGTAGGTTACCCAAAGGAAACGATGGGTTACTCCTTCTACTACCCACCCGAGAACAAAGTATTTGTTGCTCGTAATGCTGAATTCCTAGAGAGCAATCTTATGAATCAAGAAGCAAGTGGGAGTATAGAGGATCTTGAAGTAATTCAAGATGAAGATATACATCCTTCTGAAAACACTAGCTATCATGAAGAGGATGATCAAGAAATTGATGAACCTATAAGTGATATAGCTCCCATTCGAAAGTCTGCAAGGACTAGGCGTGCTCCTGACCGTATGTGTTTATACATTGACGCTGAGGAACATGAGTTAGGGGATCATAATGAACCCACTAACTACAAAGCTGCATTGGCAGATCCTGAATCTGACAAATGGCTGGATGCTATGAATGTGGAGATGCAATCCATGAAAGACAATGATGTCTGGATCTTAGTTGACCTTCCCCTAACGCTAGAACTGTTAGTGGCAAGTGGTTATACAAGAAGAAGACCGACATGGATGGCAATGTACACACCTTTAAAGCTCGATATGTAGCGAGGGGCTTCACTCAAACCTTCGGGGTTGATTATGAAGAGACCTTCTCTCCTGTTGCGGATATCAACGCTATAAGGATTCTTTTAGCCATAGCTGCGTTCTATGACTATGAGATTTGGCAAATGGATGTTAAAACCGCCTTCCTCAATGGACTGCTTTACGAAGAAGTCTATATGAAGCAACCTGAGGGTTTTGTTGATCCAAAGTATCCAAACCGTGTATGCAAGCTTCAAAGATCCATTTATGGACTTAAGCAAGCATCAAGGCAATGGAACAAGAGGTTTGATGATGAAATCAAGAAATTTGGTTTCAATCAAAATCCTGATGAACCATGTGTATATATCAAAGCTAGTGGGAGTAGCGTAGTGTTTCTTGTCCTGTATGTTGATGACATATTGTTGATGGGAAAAGACATTCCAATGTTGCAAAGTGTAAAAGCTTACCTTGGAAGGTGTTTTTCCATGAAGGATTTGGGAGATGCTGCGTATATTCTTGGAATCAAGATCATACGTGATAGACCTAGACGGTTAATTGGTTTATGTCAAAGTGCTTACATAGATAAGATTTTGAAGAAGTATAACATGGACAATTCCAAACGTGGCTTTGTTCCCATGCAAACTAAATCAAAATTATCTAAGACTCAAGGAGCATCAACACCTGATGAGGTGAGACGCATGCAGAGAGTTCCTTATGCTTCGGCAATAGGATCAATCATGTATGCTGTTAGATGTACGAGACCTGATGTTGCGTTCTCTCAGAACATGACTAGCCGGTTTCAGCAGAATCCTGGTGATTCTCACTGGACTGCTGTTAAGAACATTCTGAGGTATCTTAGGCATACCAAAGACATGTTTCTTGTTTATGGAGGAGGTATGAAAAGAGAGCTCAAGGTTGCTTGCTACACTGATGCTGGATATCTTACGGATGCTGATGACACGAAGTCTCAGACGGGATATGTTTTCATGCTGAACGGAGGTGCTGTAAGCTGGAAAAGCGCAAAGCAGACCATCCATGCAAACTCATCTACAGAGGCTGAGTATATAGCCGCTTCGGAGGCTGCTAAAGAGGCAGTTTGGATTAGGAAGTTTATTTCTGGGCTTGGTGTTGTTCCCACAAATAATGAACCTATGACGATGTATTGTGACAATACCAGAGCCATTACTATAGCTAATGAACCAGGAATCACTAAAGTTGCGAAACATTATCGTTCCAAAGTTCACTACCTCAGAGAAGTGATTGAACTTGGTGATGTTAGTCTGGAGAAAGTTCACACAGACGACAATTTAGCTGACCCCTTTACAAAGGCGTTAGACCTCAAAAAGCATTCCATGTTGACTCATGGAATTGGTTTGCTTCCAGCTAATAGTCTCATGTAATCTGTGTTAATCGTAAGTATTTGGATAATTTGGGATTGTAAGACAATTTAATTATTTTCTGATGAATAAAGATATTTGATGTTTGTTATCTTCATATAATTGTTGTTGCCCTATGTTTGTATGTTTAAATCCTTGAATAATTTAATTATTCTAAACATGTCCATTGTCGGTTAAACAATATGGGAATATTGTATACATTAAGACAATTATGAGTGTTGGTTATATATACTGGTATATATAGTGGACGGCTTCCAACCAAACTCATATGTTATTCATTGATATGAATATTGGACACCCCGAACTTTCGAATGGTTACTTTTGGATCCGTTGTCATGAGTAAATTCGAATACATAAATGGTGAGGATTAGGTCATCCTTAGACTTGAGATGCAAACAAGTTGTGCATGTGTGGATATCGCTTCTTGATTTTATGTCCAACGCTAGTTCGGAAGATCTAGCTATAACGACTCTAATTGGAAGTGTTGTGAAGCAACATCCACAGACACTTGCAGTCAATATAGAATTCGTTCCTCCACTCTGATATAGTGAAGTGAAGTACGCTGGATCCCCTCCAGAATTAATTAGGTAATTGTATGGCCGTACCCAAAATGTAATCAAGATGATGCTTGTTACAATTTGGACTATCTAAATTAATTTGTAAACGAGGAATTAAAGTTAAACTATATGGAATGAGTTAGGATCCATATCCATGGTTTAACCGGTACATTGTAACGAAGGGATGATTATCAGCAAGCTCAAATAATCGTACACCATTACTAGTCTTTAAGATCTTATTCTTGAAACTATTTAACTCAACATTTTCTGGTTATGATGAAGTGTTGCTAGATGCTTCATTATGGACGCTGTATGTCTAAACTCTCACAAGTGGGAGCTGTTGAGATATGCGATCGTTTAGCCATCGGTAAATGCGTGAGCCTATCGGGGGCACACACTCAATATGGAGAACACACGTTTATTTACGTTTTTATTATTTATAATTAAACGTATAATAAAAACTTCACGTTTTATTTAATTAACGGTGGTTTAATTAATTACGGGATTTAATTAATTAAAGGCGAGTGCGTTATTTAAATTTAAGGAAGGAAATCGACTTCTAGAACCCTCCGGTGCCCTATAGGCGGCTGATTATCACAAGGGGCCTAGAAGATCCTTTGTTTGTTGATCAAGTAATTAAGTTACTTAATTTAGGTGTTGGGTTGGGTCTAATTAATTTTGAGGAGGTTCAAGGATGTGTATAAATACAATCCCATACCCCTCATAATTTTTCATCCTCTCCCTTTTGTGTCTTGTGGCCGATCGACTCAAACACAACACCCAAACCCTTACGAACTTTTCCTTTAACCCTAAATTCACTTAAAGTGTAAACCTTTGCAAGATCAACTACCTTAGGGTACTTACTTGTGAAGTTTCTTAGCCTTATACTAAACCTTTGATCCTCGTGTCAAAGTTTTGGTCTCTTGTTTGGTTCCCCTTGTGGTTCGTCCAAACCCTAACCCTAATTAGGGTTTCCGGTGAATTTTTCCAAGTATCTTGTTTCTATCTATAAACCTTATCCTTACGCAATCCCAATTAGGGTTTTGGATATTAGGGTTTCTAGTTGCAAGATAATCGAAGTGAAGTTACCACTAGCATCGTGGTGTGTTCGTTTGACGTGTCGTGTGAGCAATCGCTAGAGGACGGTTACTTTACCGTTGCAGATTCAAGATCAAGATCAAGATCAATTAATTGATTTATTCAATTAATTAAAAGGTTGGTTTTATTATTGTTTTATTATGTGTTAATCGTGAATATTATACTAGATCCATTCCGCTACGCACTCGTAGTTAATGGTTTAACTAGTTCTAAATCCCAACATATGTTTGGCAGCTATTCTCAAGCTTCCTCTTGGCATTTCTCATGGGGTCAGCGCCATTATTTTCTCACCTTGCTTTCTCTTATCCCTTATTGCTTTGCGATTTTTTCTTATCAAGGTATAAACTTGAACAAAATTTTGGACCCTGGTTACATCTCTGAAGCTGTAAAATTTTTGCGCATTTTGTTTTAACCAAGAATCAAAATTTATCTCCTGGCACAATCAGATAGAAAGACTTGAAGCAAGAACCCATATAGTAACTGTTTCGATAAGACAACACCGAAACATCCATTCAGCTTCTTGTCTTTTCTATAAGACACAAGCTTTAAATATTAAGAGTCTTGCATGGAAAGATCTTTCCTGTCCTTACAAGGTGTTTACGTGCTCGATTCGGTGCAAGCCTTATACGTAACGACCCCGTATTCATGCAGACCCGTGTTGTCGATCATCAACAAATGATAACAACACAATGAATATGGAAACAACCAACTCATGAAATTCTGATCATGTTCAGCTTTTAATTCATAAATATATATTTCCGGAATTTAAAAAAAAAAAAACATGTGCGTGCACGGACATCATAACTAGTACACACGAGACACATCTTAATGAGTTTATTGGTGGAACACCCAATAACTGTACATCTTATTCAGGAGAGGAGTATAACTTAAGATGATGAACAATAGCTTCATGTGATACCTTGAACAATGGAGCTCATATACCTAAAGGACGAACGAGCAATGATTTGATATGATCTATAACTTCTTCTCCTACGTGCGTGAAACTGTCTTTATGCTTGTAAAGAACATCCATCACTCGCGTCAAGTTGATCACACGCATTATTATAGGCATCGGAACATCTTTATCCCCGAGAGACTCTCGGGTGATATCTTTCCATGCATCTTCAATCCGTTTGTTAAACAAGCTGTGGACGTGCTCCTCTGTAACTTCATATTGTTTCATGTAACTTTCAACACTGGATGCGACATGTTTTCTTTCTTGCTCTTCCTGTATTATTATTATTATTATTAGTATTTTCGCCCTAAAAGGTGCGGATATTATGAATGGCCGGGGGTACGTACATACCTTGTGGGATGTAATATCATCCATGAGCCTAGCAACTGCACATGAAGCTTTTACGATAGGAGGTTTTGAGAGAGCCCATTTGAATGACTCCTCAGTGACTACATCACCCATGCCAACTAAACATGTCGTTGTAAGCATGCTATATCCGCTGCTCACAAAAGCGACAGACATGTGCTCCTCAGTTGTTGGTACATACCCCTCCTTTACCCATTTCGCTTCCGTCATGTAGCTTCCAATGAATTGTTTCATCTGCACATAACCATCAACTAACATTTCATGCATTCGCAGTATCTTTAAACATTTTAATTTATGATAATTGAAACTTACAGACTCTTTGGCATAGTTCAGATGATGTGCTTTTCCTTCCTTCATCATGATTTCTTCCATTTCTTTGTAAATATCCAAGATTACTTGGTATAAGAGTTTCATGTATTCCGGAAGCATTTCTAAGCATGTAATCGACCACCTATAATAAACTTATATGTTACGTTGCTCATTTCATTGTCCCATATTTAGTGCAAACGCACTTTTTATGCACAAGGGCTCGTACATACCTTTGAATCGCTTGAGTAAAAATCTCAAGTTCTTCGTAGATTCCATAAGCATCATACGTATCATCAAGAACCGTTGCCATTGTAATCACCTTTGTCAAAAAGATTCTAGCACCTGAATATTGTGGCTCAAAGTACACACCCAATGCCCAAAAGTAACACTCAACCAGTCTGTTCCTTGCATAAGGAAAATTCGTTAGGACGTCGATACTTTTCCACCACCTATAATACACGTGCAGTACACATAAACATGTCTTCAAGTTCGTCAGATTGATGAGTTAAAGTAGAAAGTTAGTGGTGTTTACCTAGAAAGTTGGCTAAGCTCTTTCTTGTGAAGCGATTGGAGCTGATTGAACCCAATCTTGGCAAGTCTAACCAGAGACTTGTTAGAAGACGCTTGTTTTTGGTAGAAATGAATGTAGCGCAATGCCTCTAGTCTTGGCAACCTTTTGTGAATTGGTTGTTTTAGCGCGTCTTGTATTTGGACAGAAAGGGTAGAGTTGCTCAAAAGAGGGTCCTTAGTTATGTTGCTAAGACGAGTTCTTGCATATATATGAGCTTCGTCTAGCACAGCTTCACGTTGGACACCAAGACACGTTGCCTCATACAACTCAAGCGTGTCATGAACATCACCATTGTCGTCCTCCTTATAGTTGCTCAAAATGTCTGTTTCAGTTGATGTATGAGATTGTTAGCTTATTACTGTACCATGCATGCCTAATACATTGGATATATGCATACTCACCACATGACACATAAAAGCCTTGTTGACGCATGAGCCGGAACCACAAGGAAGAGCTACCACCGTTCCATTCATCACCATATGTGTCATAGATATGCTGCAACGCTTGGCTAATCTCCTCGTCAAAATAATAGGCTATATACCAAGGCGCTGAATTGCATCAATTAGTTTTAGCAACTTTGTATGTTCCGTTGGAGCATCTAGAGCTACCATTAGATCTTTCCTCATCACTTCTTTCAAATGATCAATTATCTGATCTATCCCTTCTTCCTCAACCTGTTACATACAATATTGAGTTGTCAACTCGTCATCGAGTAGTTGTAAACATACATGAACATACCTGGTCATAATTGAGAAACTGATCTCCCCAAATGCACGGAGGAAAGTTTGCAGTCGGGCGGATAACTTCATCATGTTTGATAGACATGTTCTGTTAGAAGTCCGGGTACGATATATTTTGAGATGCTATTATCATCATGAAAGACTAAATATTTATAGAGTCCGATATGTCCTAATCTCGCATCCTTGTTAAAGATGTTACATGAGTTCAATAAAACTTTACCAATGTCCAAGTACACATGAAACACCATAAGATAGAAGACACAACTCACAAGTTCATACGTATTTTAGCCAGTGAGACTTATTTTTTTTTTAATTTGTAGTGGTTAAATTTAAAAAACTAAGATTTACAGTTTTTTATATTAATATTTTTTTTTTGTCTAAAGAGAGTTATCCATGACTGATAATAGTGAATTATAAGATAGAATAAAAGTAAAATTAGAAAAGAGAAAGTTAATGAGGCATTGATATTTTTGATAAAATTGTGTTTGTGTGGCGAGTGATAAATGTGTATATTTTTATAAGTGACAACCTCAAATAGAATCTTAGGTTGTCATTTTATGTCTATAATATGAACAAATTTTTTTGTGAAACACGTTTTTCACCAATAGACAAACAAGTATTTTATTTGCAAAGGTACAAAATTTTGGGCCTAATGATTTGGAGATGTCGAAGGTTACATTTCGAATTTTCATAGCCATTTGTATTTATTTCTTCTTATTATTTTTTAAGATTTCAACCACACTAGTCACAAGTCATAATTAAATTTATTTTAAACTTTTGTATAAATAAAGTTTATATATTTTGTATTTTAATTTGAAGTATAAAGTCATAGATTGTAAGGTGTAGTTGTTTACATAATTACAAAATACTGATAAGTCTTGCCAATTAAACCATAATGCTAGGGCTTTGACTCTATATGGGTCATATACTCATATATGTATATTGTATTTATTAATTATATGCGATTGTTATTGATATGTCTTGTCAATTGAAAAACTTTAATGCAAATATTATTAGTTTTTATTTAGCATACAATACATGTAAGTGAACTATTATATAATGCAACTATTATTTGAATTTAAAGTTACTTAACATTGGTTTGAATTATAATTTTTTCATGTATCATTGCAGACTATGAAGGTTTATGCATATGGTTTCGTAAAAGGAGTTGTGACAAGAAATATGGTGATGATAAAGAAAAAAAGACTGATTTCTCATTTTGTCTCCATCGAGAATTTAAATTCACACAACCTGTTTTTATATCATCCTCATGTATAAGAATAATCTTCATCTTCATCTCTTTGTTTAGCTTAATTTGTAAATAGAGCCTAAAGCTTTTTGGTCTCTTATGGTAGTTTAAATATCAAAGTTGTGTCTAAGATCGGTTAAGGATTGTTTACATGTTTTGCAGGTTCCAGAGCAAGAATAATGGCTTTCGGTTTATATGTAAAGGTTTGTTGGTTTCTTAAATATATTAAAATTGGTTTCTAAATCTAAGTGTTTTAGCGACTATAACATGGTTTTCGTAGGCTTCACAAGAAAGTATTACTAGGTTTAAATCTAGAAAATTGAATCTTTATTAGTTTCATTTTAAATGTATTATGTATATGTTCAAACAAATTTTGTAATATAAATGTTGTAAAATTCGCATGTTTCATTGTAACAAAAATACAACGCCAGCCTTTTAGCCATCTTATATTACTCATTTTCAAATATAAGTACGTTTTTAACAATCTTATATTGCCCGTGTTGAACACGGGTTCTTATCTAGTTGTAAATATGTTTGAAAAAGATCCTTTCAAGTTGAAGTAAATTTGATAGGTCATGTTCCCGAATCACAATAAAGATAAATATATGTTGCCCCCCTGTATTTCACTAAAAAACTTTTATACATTTATCTAAATTCTGATTGGCCAACATAATCAATCAAGTTACCTTCAACTTGAGAGGATTTTGATCTAAATATGTTTTTGTTGCAACTTTTAACTATGGTGGTCGTATAATATTGGTATCCTACCACTATGTTCAAACAAAATATGATATACATAATGCACAAGATTTTCCCAATATAAAATTACACGTTTCGTCCCTATGGTTTATATGAAATAACACGTTTCGTCTCTAACTCAAAGTAATTCCACTGGTTCTCTCTAATTCTCAAACTTGTAACACATACGCTCTCTATTTTGGATGAGAGTTATCTTTGACCGTTAAGTAGACGACTTCAAGGGGTAATGTCGTCCTTTCATATGTTTTAACCCCAAATTCCACTCACCTCACTCTTAACGCATACATTCCCTATATAAAATGATTCATTAACTTCCCTCGTATTAAACATTTACCAAAACATTTTCCCCAAATTAGATCAATTATTTTAAACCCTAATTTAATAAATAGAAAAATTATTGTGTCGATCATAAATCGATGGGGCGTATACGTTGGAAGATTCGTGATAACAATGTGGATTATCAAGCCCTGTTTCAATATGGTAAGTAAATGTTTTAATTTTGCCATTAATATTGGTCATTTATCTTGTTTATCTTTGTGTAATGTGTTAATCGTTCGATTGTGTGTTTAATTGATAATTTTATGGTGTTAATTATGTATTTTTGTTGATTGCATTTTCAGATAAAAACCCTACTCTATTTTTAATAAAAATACACCATGTTGAGAAGCTCAAATTATTAGACAAGGTAAGGTATGTTAATAGGTTAGTTTCTTATGTGGATGAGTTTGATATAAATGAGTTTTCAGTACATGAGTTGAATGATGTAATGGTGGAATTAGGATATGTGAATGATGAACCTATGTACTACCACTATATGATTTATGGTACTGACTTAGAGATAAGTTTAAGGGCCTTAGGAAATGAGAGTGATGTCATTGGGTTATCTAAGTATATTAAGGAGAATAAGCTTATTATGGTGTAATGTGAGCACTTTGATACTAAACTAGACACATTTTCTTCCATCCACCTAGAAGCACTGTTGTGATAGAGGAGTTGCCTAGTTCCACAAACATTCCAACCACATCAAATAGTAGGGTGATAAATAAGTCATCAAAAATGTTGCTTTTGGAATACCAAAGTTCAACTCTTAATGAACAGACACTACCCCTAATCCTAATGCCATATACACTACCCCCAATCCTAATGCCACATAGACTATCACCGCTCCTAATGTGACAAACACTACCCCCATACTAATCCCATAGGTTAAACCATCCCCAACTGTGACACCATCCCTAACTGTTACACCATCCCCAAAGAAATTGTCTAAGGCTATACACCCAACTGTTACACCACCCCCTGTTGTGAATGATAAGGTAATTGAGAATGTGGATGATATTGTTCAAGACTTGATGTCAATAGACTATGATTTTGATCTATTTTATGGGGCATCTCTTGCTAACATATGTACAGAACCTAAAGAAACTATGGTTGAGGAGGAAACATTAGTAGAGGATAATGTTGATAGTGGTTCTAAGGAGCATACTAGTTCAAGTGATGGTAGTGATTCAGATAATAGTGATTATTTGGTTGATGGAGACAAAAATTTAGAAGATGTAGATGTAGATATGCATGACTACCACTTTAATATAGATGCTGAAGTGGAGTGGGTTAGGCATTACAACCCATGTAATCAAAAGGATCATGAACCAATTCTTGGTGAGCTAGAAGTGTTGGATACTGATGTTTTTTATAGTGAAATAGATGAGGATGTTGATCAGATAGAAACTATAAGGAGAAAGAAGTTAAAAGATATGAAAAAGGCTAATGAAAGTGTTGATACCAATGTTTATAAGCATTAATTTTATGTGGGACAAACCTTTGTAACTAGGAATGAGGTGAAAGAAAGAGTTAGACTTCACTCCATTGAAACTAGAAGAAAACTTTCTATGGTCAAAAATGATAACATGAGCGTTAAGGTTAGGTGTTGAGGAACCATTCTGTTAATGCAATAATGACTAAAAACGTTACTTGCATTTTTCGGTCTCGCTTAGTTTTGATTACGACAATATGTAAAAACAAGCATTTACGAAAACAACGAAAAACAAATTCTTGAGTTCAAGTATTTTTCATTTTACACATTTTCACTTAAGGTATAGATAAACAAGTACTAACCTTAATCAAGTGATCAAGTGATTTAATCTTTTCTTAAACTCACTTTTTATTAAATGTGACAAGTTTTTATTAAACTTTATTTTTAAGAAAATGTTTTATTAAATTAATTATTTGAAATTTGAAAATGGCATATTCTTATTCTGTTAAGAATATCCTTTCAGGATATTTTTATACCCAGATAAGACCTCCACCACTAAAGGACAAAAAGGAGCGGAGTCTAGTCCGGCGGTACCTTATCGATAAGGTACCGCGGGCTGTGATAAGGTACCGCGGGCAGAACTAGCCGTTGGCTCCTTTGTCCTTTAAATAGTTGGCCATTCTCAGCTTTTCACCTCACCTCTTTTGCACATTCATTTCCAGATTCAAACCCCTTCTTTAATCACTCAAATCTTTGATCATTTGTTTGATTATTACTTGTTTAAGAAGTGAATCTTGTTCTTCCATCTCTTCCTCTCCAAGTGCAAAGAGAAGAACACTATCCTAGTGAAGTGTTGAGTCCACCACCAAAGATCCATTGAAGATCAATTTTATATACTTGTAGTTGTGTCATAGTTGTGAAGATCCAAGTAGTTGTGTCTATTTGGAAGTTGTGTATGTACTAAGTATAGTTGTGTAGATTGGTCCTAGCTACGATTAGGGCTCGACTTTTAGCTTAGAGTCGGAAATTGGTTAAACGACGTGTACGGTTTTCTCCACCATAAGGAGCTTGTTGTGTAGTGAACTCTCGAGTAAGGAGTACTCGAGGAGTGGAGTAGGAACGAGGAGTGAGCTTCGTTGCCGAACCACTATAAATCCTTAGTGTTCGGTTTGATCTTTCTTTACCCTTAACTCTTTACATTCCTTATTACTTTTTGCATATACATGTGTTAATATTAGATTAGCTACACTATTATTCTTTATTCTTTGTGGATATATTTTTGTTAGTATTAGTTTAGCTACACTATCATTGTTAATATTTGTGCATAAGAAGATTTCACATATTTCCTTAAGCCTAAGTTTTTTGAAAAATGATTTTTGGAAACCATATTTTAACAAGTAAATTTTAAGAAACTATTCAACCCCCCCTTCTAGTTTCTACAATTGGTATCAGAGAGGGTTGCTCAAGGATTTTTAAAGTATATTGTATTTTAAAACTTCAATCGATCTATGGATTCCAACAAGTACCTAGAAGGGCAATCTATGCAAAGACCACCACTTTTTGAACCGATAGTTTTATTTATTGGAAAAATAGATTTGAAACTTATGTGAAATCAAAAGATTTAGATCTTTGGCATGTTATTACCAATGGTGATTTTTTACCCTTTCAATTTAATGAAGTTTCTAAAACAAAAGAATTAGTCACTTTTGACAAAGCTAATGATGATAATAAAAAGAAACTTTCAAAAAATAATGAGGCTAAAATGGTGATTTATAATGCTTTGCCTAGGAAAGAGTATGAAAGAATTTTTATGTGTGAAACCGCTAAAGATATTTGGAACACTCTTTTAGTAACCCACCAAGGTAATAGCCAAGTCAAAGAAAGTAAAATCGATCTTCTTGTCCAACAATATGAACAATTTGTCATCTTAGAAGATGAAACTATTGATAGTGCATTCGCTAGGTTTAACACCATTATTACTAGTCTAAAAGCACTTGATGAAGGTTTTTCTAGCAAGAACAATGTTAGGAAGTTTCTAAGGGCCTTACATCCAAAGTGGAGAGCAAAAGTCACGGCTATTGAAGAGTCAAAAGATCTCTCAACTTTATCACTCGATGAACTCATAGGAAACTTGAAGGTTCATAAGATGATAATTTTGAAGGACTTGGAATTAGTAAAACCCAAGAGTGAAAGGAAATCTCTTGCACTTAAAGCCAAGAAGGCACAAAGTAACCATGATAGTTCCTCAGAAAGTGATGACGAGGAGTATGCATTGGCGGTAAGAGATTTAGAGAAGTTCTTCAAGAGACGAGGTCAATACGTTAGGCAACCAAACTATGACAAGAAACCATAGTCAAAGAATCGGTTTGTCAAGAACGAAAAAGGTGATAGAAGTTGCTTTAGATGTGGTGATCCAAATCACTTCATTGGTGATTGTCCAAAGCCCGCTCGTGATAAGAACCACACGGCATTCGTTAGTGGCGCTTGGAGCGATAGCGGTGAAGATGATGATGACAACCCCAAAGAGGAGAAATATCTTATGGCTCACACTTCTAAAGAGGTACATTCCGAAACCGAATATTATAGCAATGATAGTTCCACTTTAGATGATATTGAATTTGAAGGCAAATATGATAGCTTACACAAACTTAGTCTTAAATTCATAGAAAAGAATAAAACCTTAAAATCAACCAAAACTAAGCTTGAAAATGAGATCAATGAACTTAGGGAGAAATTGGCTAAACTTGAGAAAAACAAAGAGGTTGATTTAGGTTGCTTAAGTTGTGAGAAACTTAGATTAGAGAATGATGATCTCAAGAGCACCTCCATTAAATTGGAAAAGTTCATGAAAGGTACTAGTGCTCTTGATGATATGTTAAACAAACAAGTTCATTCTAAGGAAAAACTTGGTCTAGGTTTTAACTCAAATGAAGCCTCAACTAGTGAACCAAAACAAGTCAGGTTTTCATAGAAAACACCTTCTGGACGCGGTTCCACATTGTATGGCGCGGTTCCATATCACTATGAAACCGCGACCATAGATAAGGTACCGCGGCCAGAAGTTGATTTTTGTGAAAACTCTGAACTTTCTGAAAAATATAAGTTAAATGAAAAACCAAAGCATCTTACTGTTAATAAGGTTCAATTACCCATGCTTGACGACAATGCTATTAGTAAGTTCTATAAGCCGTTAAGTAAACCTCTCATGGGAAATAGAAGTTTATCTAGACTATCTTCTACTCCACCTAGAGTACGGAATGAGTCTAAGCCTAGAAGTAGAACGACAACGCCTACAAGAGATAATCAAAACAACTCACGAACTAGAAGTAAAACTCCAACACCTAGAAAGAATAATAATAACTCTAAACCTAGATCAAACACACCTAGGAGAAGTAACAAACAACAAAATGGTTACATGAATTACTACCCTCCTCCATTTTGTTCTCCATGGGGAATCCCCACCTCATTCATTCATCCCAACAAAATGCAAGGGATGTTTGGAACTAACAATTTTGGACCCATGAGATATTGGGGACCAAATGTTTGATCTTGTGTATTGTTACCTAGATATGCTTGGGAATTGATTTGGAGCCCGATGAGTGGATTAAGGATAGTGGATGTTCTAAACACATGACGGGTAATCGAAGTTTGTTCTCGCATTACAAAGCATATGATGGAGGTAACGTCACATTCACTAGTAGTCTACGTGGTAATATCATTGGCAAAGGTACGGTTACTCTTGACTCCATGACCATTGAAAATGTTGAGCACGTAGATAACTTAGGTTTTAACCTTTTAAGTATAGGTCAAATTTGTGATAATAAGTGTAAGGTCATCTTTTCGGAACATGACAGTGAAATCGTAAAAGATGGAAAAGTCATTGGAAAAGGTGTTAGAAAGCATGGGCTTTATGTCATGAAGGTTAATAAGAAGTCAAAAGACAACATATGTCTTGCGACTATAGATGATAGTTCTACTCTTTGGCATAGGAGATTAGGTCACGCTAATATGCGTTTAACTCAATCTTTAGTCTCTAAGGAGTTGGTAAGACACCTCCACAAGATTAAGTTTGATAGTCACTTTTGTGATGCTTGCAAAGTTGGAAAGCAAGTTCACTCAAGTCACAAAGCCAAGAATTTGGTTTCGACCTCTCGGTGCTTAGAGCTCCTACATATGGATCTCTTTGGACCTTCCGCCATACGGAGTTATGGAGGTAACCTTTATACCCTAGTTATAGTTGACGACTATTCTAGATTCACTTGGACTAGATTTTTGGCATCTAAGAATGAAGCTTTCGATCACTTCGAAATCTTTAGTCGGAGAATTCAAAATCAACTAGGATGTTCAATTGTTTCTATTAGGACGGATCATGGTAGGGAATTTGATAAGGAAGTACAATTTGGTGCCTTTTGTGAAGCTCATGGTATTACCCATAACTTCTCGGCTCCTCGCACTCCACAATCAAATGGGGTAGTTGAAAGGAAGAATAGGACTCTCCAAGAGATGAGTAGGACGATGTTAAACGAGCAATCGTTGCCTCAAAAGTTTTGGTGCAATGCCGTAGATACATCGACTTATATTCTCAACCGAATTCTTATTCAACCTTTCCTAGGAAAGACTCCCTATGAGATTCTTAAAGGTAAGAAACCCTCATTAGAGTACTTTAGGGTGTTTGGAAGCAAGTGCTTTATCCTCAACACCAAAGACTACCTTACCAAGTTTGACCCAAAGTCTTACGAAGGTATCCTTTTAGGTTATTCCCAAACTAGTAAGGCCTACATAGTCCTAAATAGAACCTCAGGGGTTATTGAAGAATCACTCAACGTAACCTTTGATGAAACCCCTCCTTCACCCAAGACACCACCATTGGTTGATGATGACTTGGATGAATTAGAAGTAGTTAAAGCCAAAGAGGTTAGAAAAATAGGAGTTGAAGACCTTAGTGTTGAAAAGGAAGTAAACATTAAGGAGTCTAGGGATCATACTCTCAATAATGTCATTGGTGACTTAAATCAAAGGACCCTAAGATCTCAAGTCTAAAACCAAAGCAACTTCTTTTGTTTTGTCTCCTTGATTGAACCTAAGAATGTTAAAGAAGCCTTGACGGATGAGAGTTGGGTCATTGTGATGCAAGAAGAATTGAATCAATTCGTTGCCAATGATGTTTGGGAACTTGTTCCTCCACATAGAAGTTCTACCATTATAGGAACCAAATGGGTATTTAGGAATAAGCTAGATGAGAATGGTGTTGTGTCTCGTAACAAGGCTAGACTTGTAGCTCAAGGCTATAATCAACAAGAAGGGATTGATTATGACGAGACATATGCACCGGTAGCTAGATTAGAATCAATTAGAATCCTTTTAGCCTACGCTTGTGCCTTAGATATTAAGCTTCAACAAATGGATGTAAAGAGTGCATTTCTTAACGGTTTGATCAATGAGGAGGTATATGTGGCTCAACCTCCCGGCTTCATTGATTTTGAGAAACCAGACCATGTTTACAAGCTTAAGAAAGCACTTTATGGACTCAAACAAGCACCCAAAGCTTGGTATGATAGACTTAAAGCGTTTCTTGTTAAACATGAGTATACCATGGGTATGGTTGACAATAAACTCTTTACAAAGAAGAAAGGTCCTCACCTCATAATCGTACAAATATATGTTGATGACATTATATTTGGCTCAACTTGTCAAGAATTGTGTGATGACTTTGCCAAAATCATGCATGATGAGTTTGAAATGAGTATGATGGGAGAACTTAACTTCTTTTTAGGACTCCAAATTAAACAAATGGACGATGGTATTTTCTTTAGTCAATCTAAGTACGCTAAAGAAATGCTAAAGAAATTTGGATTAGAAGAATCTAGACCAATGAAGACCCCTATGGCCTCGGATACTAAACTCACCGTAGATGATGATTGTGAGTCGGTAGACAACACCAAATATAGAGGTATGATTGGTAGTTTGTTGTACCTAACGGCAAGTCGACCGGATATCATGTTTAGTGTTTGCCTTTGTGCTCGCTTCCAAGAGGCTCTCAAAACCTCTCACCTTGAAGCGGTTAAGCGTATCTTCCGATACATTAAAGGCACTATACATTTAGGATTATGGTATCCTAAAGGGACCGGCGTAGAAACCATTGTCTACGCGGACTCGGATCATGCGGGAGACTATGTGGACCGGAAAAGCACTAGTGGAGTTTGTACCTTCATGGGTTGTTGTTTAACTTCTTGGTTCTCCAAGAAACAAACCGCTCTTGCGATATCCACCACGGAAGTCGAGTATGTGAGTTCCGGTAAAGCATGCCAACAAGCTCTATGGATGAAGCAAGCGCTTGTTGATTACGGGATTTCTCTTGATGATGTTCCCATCATGTGCGATAATAAAGGCGCTATAGACCTAAGCAAGAATCCCGTGCAACATTCGCGAACCAAACACATAGAAATTAGACACCATTTCCTTAGAGATAATGTTCAAAAGGGGAACATTACTATCGAAAAGGTGCCCTCCGAGGACAACTTAGCCGATATCTTCACTAAGCCACTTAAGAGGGAACCTTTTTATTACTTGTGTCTAGGTCTAGGATTAATGGAACATCTTCCTTAACTTCTTTTCTTCTTGTGTGTTTTCTCCTACCACCTTGAGTCCTTGAGTCTTTTAAGATTCTTTTGAAAAATCTTCTCATCTTCTTTTCAAAACTCTCAAAGTCTCTTTCGAAAACGGTTGAGAAACTCGTTTAACATTGTTAATTCAATCTAAAAACGATTTTTCATAGATTCTCGCTATTAATATAGAGCTTACATAATTCATATGTATGATTTTCTCAAACATAGCAAGAACAAGATTTAATGATGGAGGATCATTGTGTCATAAGGTCTTTTGTTACACACCTCCTACATTGATTTTATTTTTTTTAGTCAAATCTCTATTTGGTAAGTTTGCATATACTTTTCTTGTCTATCCTAGCTTTTAAGCACATCCCTATGATAAGTTAGACTAGAAAAATAAGATTTGCTGAAAAATCTTTCTCCAAACACCAAACCCTGCTTCTGCAGGCGGTTCCATAAGTGAGCCGCGGTACCTTATTGATAAGGTACCACCACCATAGATAAGGAACCGCCTACAGTGGCCTTCCTTTTTGGGTTTTTGTCTGAAACTCCAGATTTGCTCCAACCTTTTTGAGAATCTTTGTTTCAAACCCTTTGACCACCCCAAAAATACCCTAAGCCTTCCCTATTTAAACCATAAGCATTTTGCATTCTTCACATCCAAAATGTCTTTTTCTCCAAATGAAAGCCTTGAATCTCCTCCATTTTCTCCAATTGCTTTCAATCCAAACCCACCCAAGAACACTCTTAATCACATTTCTCCTACCAAGAATGTTGATTGTGGAACTTCCTTCCTTCCACCACCACCCTTTAGTGTTCTTTCTCCTTCTCATGATAATGTCATGCATCATGGAACATATTGTCATTGTTGTCAATATCAACATCTTGCTATGGCATACATCTATGAGAAGTTGAGCTACATTAAGAGTCTCTTAATCAAGCCTCCTCTTCATTTTGATTATGAGATCTCCAACAAGCCACCACCACCACCCTCCGCTATTACCTTGTCTTTCATATAAGCATTGGTTGCTTATCCTCAAGACACCAAATTCAAGCAAATCTTAGAATTCTAGAATAACTAGGATTAGATTTATGCTTTTGGCTTGTTTCCTTTTTTTTCTTTTCATACCTGCTTGTATGATGTTTCTTTAGTAACCTATCTTGGATCTTTGTCATTGTGTTTTCTTCTCTTTTAAATTTTTTTGTGACCTATTGCTATATATTGTTGGTTGTTTCTTTTGTTCAACTAACCCTTCAATGTAGCTTGTCATCATATCTCGATTCCCCGGTGCCCCAAGCTAGGGGAGTAAGCACCAAGGGGGAGTCTTTGCAAAGTCCGTTTCTTCAACACCGGCTTATGCAACCTTTTTGCTTCAACAAAGGGGGAGAAATGAATAAACTCGTCTTCGAAAATCTTTTTTTTTTGTGTGATTGAGTTTATGTATTGTCGGAATCAAAAAAGGGGAGATTGTTAATGCAATAATGACTAAAAACGTTACTTGTATTTTTCGGTCTCGCTTAGTTTTGATTACGACAATATGTAAAAACGAGCATTTACGAAAACAACGAAAAACAAATTCTTGAGTTCAAGTATTTTTCATTTTACCCATTTTCACTTAAGGTATAGATAAACAAGTACTAACCTTAATCAAGTGATCAAGTGATTTAATCTTTTCTTAAAACTCACTTTTTATTAAATGTGACAAGTTTTTATTAAACTTTATTTTTAAGAAAACTTTTTATTAAATTAATTATTTGAAATTTGAAAATGGCATATTCTTATTCTGTTAAGAATATCCTTTCAAGATATTTTTATACCCAGATAAGACCTCCACCACTAAAGGACAAAAAGGAGCGGAGTCTAGTCCGGCGGTACCTTAGAGCCTAGGCGGTACCTTATCGATAAGGTACCGCGGGCTGTGATAAGGTACCGCGGGCAGAACTAGCCGTTGGCTCCTTTGTCCTTTAAATAGTTGGCCATTCTCAGCTTTTGACCTCACCTCTTTTGCACATTCATTTCCAGATTCAAACCCCTTCTTTAATCACTCAAATCTTTGATCATTTGTTTGATTATTACTTGTTTAAGAAGTGAATCTTGTTCTTCCATCTCTTCCTCTCCAAGTGCAAAGAGAAGAACACTATCCTAGTGAAGTGTTGAGTCTACCACCAAAGATCCATTGAAGATCAATTTTTATATACTTGTAGTTGAGTCATAGTTGTGAAGATCCAAGTAGTTGTGTCTATTTGGAAGTTGTGTATGTACTAAGTATAGTTGTGTAGATTGGTCCTAGCTACGATTAGGGCTCGACTTTTAGCTTAGAGTCGGAAATTGGTTAAGCGACGTGTACGGTTTTCTCCACCATAAGGAGCTTGTTGTGTAGTGAACTCTCGAGTAAGGAGTACTCGAGGAGTAGAGTAGGAACGAGGAGTGAGCTTCATTGCCGAACCACTATAAATCCTTGGTGTTCGGTTTGACCTTTCTTTACCCTTAATTCTTTACATTCCTTATTACTTTTTGCATATACATGTGTTAATATTAGATTAGCTACACTATTATTCTTTATTCTTTGTGGATATATTTTGTTAGTATTAGTTTAGCTACACTATCATTGTTCATATTTGTGCATAAGAAGATTTCACATATTTCCTTAAGCCTAAGTTTTTTAAAAAAGGATTTTTGGAAACCATATTTTAACAAGTAAATTTTAAGAAACTATTCAACCCCTCCTTCTAGTTTCTACACATTCCTATCTTTACACTTGGTGAAGAAGGAAAAAGTGTATATGGTCTATAATAGTGGCACAGGTACATCACAGAACAATTTTGCTAGTTCTAAAAGGAAAAGGACATCTGATGCACCTACAAAGAAGAACCAGCCCACCAGGGGCAAGAGTATTAGTGATACATCACAAATGAAGCAGACTACTACTTCAACACAAAAGAAAAAGAACAATAGGAAAAAGATAATTTAGGATCTCATGTTGCAACTTATTTCAAACTTTCTATTGTGTTGCTTGTGAACTAGTTTTTGTAAAACGTTTATGTTCTGTCTTGTTTAATGTTGACAATTTGTAATGTATTGACTGATTACTATCTATCTATGGTATGTGAGTCAATGTTTTGTGCTATAATGTGTATGCTTTTGAGGACTTTTAGAGTCAGTGTTCTCAACAAACCAAGTTACATGGTTTAGGAAGCCATGGATTACCATTTATTATCTTTAAATAGTTTATACATAACAACTGGCCTTTATATTTTTATATAGGCCATGTTGTAAAAACCAAAGCATAGATTAAAGACAACTAGACTTAACATTATCACTTAAGCCAAGATGTAAAACATCACAATAGATACAAACCTTAACCAACTAATCAACAACAACTTCTTGAGCTTTAAAACTTCATTGGACAATTCTTGGATGGCTGCTTCATGATTGCTTCTAGGCCTTAACAATCCAGGTATGATTTGAACAGACCTAGCACACACTGGTGGATCAACCCAATCACTCCACCTACATTGTGATCCCTGTATAAACATAACGAAAACTTTAACAATTATAGTGTAAACATTATCAATTAATTATCATATAATGGTTATAAAATATCACCTTAATTTGACAACTATAGAAACGACGACCTGGATGAGCATCAGTCCATGACGTTTTGATTATGGCAACCCTACGACACCAGCATAAAACCATGGTTTGTGAGAGATGATTTATGTGTGTTCTAGGGTTAGATTGAATTGGGGGTTTATATAATACATATGGGTTGGGTTTATTAAAGACTAAGAGTGGGGTGGGTGGGATTTAGGGTTAAAACATATGAAAGGACGACATTATTCTTTGAAGTTGTCCACTTAACAATCAAAGATAACCCCCATCTAAAATAGGGAGCGTATGTGTTAGAAGTTTGAGAATTAGGGAGAACCAGTGTAGTTACTTTGAGTTAGGGACGAAACGCGTTATTTCATATATACCATATGGACGAAACGTGTAATTTTTTCCCCGCTTTCGGATCTAATTCTAGCTAGTTAAGCACGGTGCAACGGATTATGTACACGTTATATGACAATTTTTGCACCTATAATACCTATATAAAACTTATAATGCACCATATTAGCCGAAGGTTCAAAGCCCGTGCATTATTTATCGGGCTTAGCCCACATTAGTTATCTTATTGTGCAAGACTTATGGTGTATTTATATTAGATGATCAATAATAATTAAACATGAGAGTTTTACCAATTCTAATATGGTAATCAGAGCCTAAAAAAACCCTCTATCAAATTTGCCGAAAAAATGGATTCTTCCTTTGGTCCATGATGCATCGCCAACTACGTGATATTGCACGACTCTAGTAGTGTTTTTTATGCTTAATAAATGTTTTGTTTGTTAGTCAGTTGCATATTATATGCTTTTATGCCATCGCTGCTTTAATAATTCAAACGCAATACTTGCTGCCATATATTTTGTATAGCTTATTGATTATTCAATACACATCTAGTGTGCCGCTTTTTCTTATCCCTTTTTGGATGACCTTTGGAATGGCTCAACCAATACCCTGCTTTTATTTTCAAACGAGCGACACACAACCAGCCCAAGTCCCTCGGTTTGCAAGTCAAATATTTCAGCCCAGCTCTTTGACGGCCCAATACTGTTATACGCAAGACCAAGGCATGCCAGTGCCACAAAGCACCGTTCAAGCTCCAAATTACACTATCCCCGCTATGATTCCGCCTCAAACTACCATGAGTCCATAAGCATATCAGATTATGACTCAAGATCATTCTTGGAACATGGACAAAAGAGCATCTTCTCACTGTTGATCCCAAACTTAGATCGATTTAGCTTTGTGTAAACAAGAATGAATCAAGTTAATCACTTAGAGAAACTTTGTTGTATATGAAACAATCTAAGTATTATGCTGAATTAATACTTAGAACAAGAACACACACACAGAATAAACCAAACTTTCACTTTGATTGATGATTGAACTTGTGTACAATGAAAGTGTAAAACGTATATTAAGCTAAAACCTAAAGGCCTCTTATTATAGAATAAGGAACCTTGTACAAGAGTCTACGTATCAGCTATTTTAGGTAAATATAAACATAAGAAATACATTGTTGAACATATCTTTACTAGAAACATAAAACGTGTAGACTAAGTATTCTATCAGTGCTTGACTTCTTCTCATCAGCGCTTGATTTCTTCTTGTCAACGCTTGATCTGACAATGCTTGATTTCCTCTTATCAACGTCTAACTTCCTCTTGTCAGCGTCTAAGTTTCTTGGCTCATTTTATTCCTAACAATCCTCCCCTAAACTTGATATCTACTCTAGTAATTAAGTTTCTGAATAAAAACTAAGTACAAGGAGGATTCTTACAAATACACATCACTTGTTAATTAGGAAATAAATAAACCTAATTGTATCTTTGCTAACATCACTTGTGTAATCCATCTCCAGCTGTGTTGACACTATTTTCTTCAAAAATTCCTTGGACATGGGATATTCACAATCCACAAGAAGATATTCAGAAAATTTTGTAGTACTCAAATGATAAACACTATCTACTAAATGTAGACGCCACTGAAGTCCATTGATATCATCAAGATCCAACCATACTGGATCTTCATCACTTGGTGCACACATTCTCTTGAATGTGGTCCAAATCTTTATTCCATTGACTGAAGTAGGTGCTTCAGCCTCATACTTGGTCTTCATCAATCCATAAAGATCTACCAAGTCTTCTCTATCTAGGCTTGGAAACAAAGAGATAAGAGTAGTAAAAGTATGTACCTCCTTTCCATATCTGCCAATCATCCAAAACCCACTTGCATCTTCTTCATAGTGAACTATAGGGTTTCTAGAATCATGAGGTAGTACCTCTACCATATGTGAAGCTTCCAAAGGTGAGAGATTAATACTCCTTCTAATAACTGCTTCACTAGGATTCACTCTACCCAAACTCTTTGGGAACTCAATTGGATGTCCCTTCTTCAAAGGCCTTGGTGTAATTAAAGCCTGTTGGATTTGCGTCTCTTCTGCAAGTTCTTCCTTTCTTTCATCTGAAAGAAGTCTGATAGTATTCTGCTCTTGAACACTTACCCATATAGGATAAGCACGAAACTTCAACTCATCAAAGGACAAACCCTACAACTTCTAGAAAGTCCAACCTCCTTGATGACATCTGAGTAGCATATAGTAGAGCTTCCTTCTATCCTTCTTAGACTGTGAAAGAACCTTGCTAGCCTTATACTTCAGAATTACCTTGCAATCTCTTTGAACTCTTAGTAGAATCTCCAAAACCCAAATTTGATCTGAAATGGTCATGTCTGGATTCTCCATAACCTTATTCTACCATGAAAAGTACATCTGAACTACTTCAGGCATCTCATAATCAACCTAATTTTTCAATTCTACAAGCCTCTCTAGCCAACTCATCACCATATTCAATCCTTTCTGAATCTTCAATGATCATCACACTTGAATCAGTACTCTCATCATCACTGCCTCCCTTACTCTCAATAGCAGTCTCCTTTATCCTCTCCTTTTCCTCAAGTTGTGCAGCCAAAATAGAATCATACTGCACTTGGGCTGCATCCTTGGGAACTTTTGTTTCTACCATAATCCCTTTACCTTTATCTAATACATAAATTATGGGTAAAGGAGTTGATGGTACCTGTGTAGACACATCCTTGATGATAGCTGATGACTGGGATACATCAACCACACCTGCAAGTCTATCAGCGTCCAAAACCTGCTTGTCAACGCTTAACTTACTCTTGTCAGCGTTTGGCTTTGTGAACTGCTCCAACATCTCAGTAAAATATAAATTCAAATTTGTAGGGGTAACCAATGAAGCATCAAAACCTGGTTGCCTCTTCAAATATGTTAGAGCTTCAGTTATACCCAAATATTCTCCTTCATGTGAGCCTTTATCACTCACATGTACCTGCTCATCCTCCCCTTTGGAAGAATCCTCCTCTCTACGCCTAGGGTTAGCTCCTTCTAAAATAACAATCCTCTCCCTCGATTGTTTGAGTTCAAGGCCTTGTATGTTGACAGTATGTACAAGGTCTGGATTTTGCTTTTTCAAGCTAATGCAGACAGCCAACAATTCCAACAATGTGTAAGGTTCCAATCTGCCCTCCTCTAGAATAGGAATTTGACCTACCAAAGTAGAGTCATGGGGCATGGATGGCGTCTTAATGATGTTAGGACTGGCTTGGCCTGCATCTAAGCTAGAACCAATAGTCCCAGCCCCACCCATGTCACCAACCATACTTGTGGTGGTGGTTCTCTCTGCAACATGGCTAGGACCACTAGAGGAGAACACTCAAATAGTCCTTTGGTGTTTTACCAACCTAAATTCAGGGGGTGTTGAAGATGATGTGGATTGGGTGTTTGTTTGAAGGTTAAGGGGTGTTTGGGTTTGTGGTAAAAGGGTGTCAGCGTTTGGATTTGGAGTGTCAACGCCAGCATTTAACGTATCAGCGTTGAGTGGTTCTTGGTCAACTTCCATTTGCTAGGGTGATGGTGGTTGTACTGGCAATGGGTCTGGGTGTAGTTGTGGGTCTGGTTGAGGTTGTGCTGCTGCAATAACAGCAAGCATGGCTTGAGTAAGGGGTAAGTCTCTATGAGGTTCAAAATTCATCTTCCTAAAAATTGCTTTCTTTTGAACAGGGATCATATAAAAATCATTGTGATCCCTATTGTAGTATCTTTGTAAATCAAACACCATTTGTAAAAACCTTGGGTAAGCAAGAGTCATCTTGCTACCCTTGTTATGACACATGCCATCAAAAATCATTTTTGAAAAATTATATTTTTGCCCAGTTGCAATACACACAATGACATTCCCAATAGATCGGTTGATTTCATCGTGAGCAGTACATTTAGGACTCAAACATTGAAGAATGACATGTATCAAGTACTTCCAAGCTGGGGGAAATTCTTGTTTTGAATATTTGTTTAAATGGACATCTTCTGGCAATGGATAACCCAAAGCTTGGAGTCCTTGTTCTAGCTCTGCAATGGGTAGGTTGGTTATAACATCTACATCATTGAGATGCAAAGCTTGACGAACCAGAGCTTCTGTAACCACCCATGGAACCCCATGGACAATAGCAGTCAATGTAGTCATATTATTAACTGTTGAGGAAGTGACAGTATTCCAAAACTGTTTAGTATGTGTGACAGGGATAAAAGGAGTATGAGAAAGTGCATACCTTAATGGGGATGCATTCAAATACTCAACCATCTGAGTATATTGGGAAAACAGAGCATTATCAGCTTTTAAATAAGCAACCATGTTATGCTGACTCCTGAACCCCAATTCCAAATCTCTAGGTTTAAACTTAGGCGCCATTGATGTAGAAAGCTGTGATAAAAGTTATGAAAGATGAAGGTTTGAGAAAATTTAGTTAGACAAGAATAAACAGTTACCCTGTTTCAAAGAAATGAACCAAATATATAGGAGAGGTGAAAACATGTGATTGGTCAAAACATGAGGCAACTATATTCAAAATATAATGATGAAAATCTTGAAAATATATAACTTATCTCTTGCATTAAGAAAAAGTTACCAACTCCTAAAATTACAGCCCATAGTTTTGTCAAAAATAATAACTGGGTAGGACCCAATGTCTATCAACGGTCAAAAATAACTTATCAGCGCCCAACGGCTATATTCTTGTCAACGTTAGATTTTGCCATGTCAACGTCAAAATTGGTCTTAACAACGCTTGGAAAGAAAACTATCAACGTCCAAAAATAAAAATAATTTAAAAGAAAAAGGACCTTAACAAATTAATTTATCCTAGTGAAGATAACTTATAGACTGAAAATTACTATAGGGTGGCAAGCACTGTCTAATCATGCACACTTGCTTAAGCAAGATAGACATAATTGTCCTCAAGTGTCCCTTGCTAACCAAAGTTCTTAACAATGAAGTTATCTCATAAAATCCTATGTAACTTCCCAGGTAAGCCCAATAAAAATCATACCCAAGTCTCCCAACTGACCACATCCAGTTCTAGGTCAAAAAGTCTTGGCAGCGTGCAAAGTATATCAACTTTGCATGCTAAAGTGCCTCACGATTTAGTAAACTAACCCGTACTCACTAGTGGACACAATCTAGAATTGTGATAAGAGTATTATATGAATACCCAAAAAGTCTTAAAGGTTTCCTAAACCTCCCCTTAAAATATGATATACAAGTTGCCATAAATTATGCAATAAAAATTTATGTCAAGATAGGAATTTAAACATTCCAACCATCATCCATAAACTTGAACACACTCTAAGTAAGCTCCAAAGATCCATAAGCAACTCTGTATCCATTTGTACAATGCTCATAATGCCTGCATAAATAGATCAAAAACCACAAAACTAACATGTTGTTGTGAACGTCCATTTTAACACTTATCAGCGTTAAAATAACCTTTTTCAGCGTTAGATAAATAAAGTGGAAAACCTAATTTTGTACAAAGACTAATAACAGTACCTATCATGTACATACTTTTACAATAAGTTCCAAAAACACATATTAGGTAAGATTGATCATTCCAATACTTGTTACCAAGTATTGAAATCTCCCAGCATCAAAAGGTTTAGTTAATAAATCTGTCACATTTTCTTCTGTGTCAACCCTATCTGGTTGTATTAAACCTTTTTCAGAACAATCTCTTATAAAATGATGTCTAATTTCTTTATGTTTTGTTTTAGAATGATGTACCGGATTCTTAATAATGCATAAAGTACTGTTATTGTCTACAAAAATCTTGGTATGCATAAAATTATACCCATAATCCAACAGTTGGTTCTGAATCTATAAGACTTGTCCACAACAAGCAGCTACAGCCACATATTCTGCTTCAGTTATAGAGTTGGCCACCACTGTTTGTTTCTTGCATTGCCAAGATATTAACCTGCTCCCAAGAAATTGGCATCCACTGTCTGAATAAACAATAAGCTCAAATAGAGAATCCTTTGGATACCATAAACCTAAGGTGGGATAGCACCTAAGGTATCTAAAGATCCTCTTGACAGCTTGAAGATGACACTCTTTGGGAGTCACTTGATGGCGTGTACATGCACAAACAGCAAACATAATGTCAGGTCTAGAAGCTGTAAGATACATCAATGATCCAATCATTGACCTATAATGCCTGACATCCACCTCTTTTCCATCTCCAATCTTTCCACAAGGGTGTTCCCTGTCCATGGGTGTGCTAGCCCGTTTTTCATGTGGATAAAAGCCAAACTTCTTCAAGATCTCTGCTACATATTTGTCTTGAGAGATGAAGATACCATCTTCTTTCTGCTAAACTTGTAAACCTAGAAAGAAGTTCATCTCACCCATTGCACTCATCTCGAATTTGTCTGTCATGAGCTTGAAAAGGTCTTCACTCATCTTTGGACTTGAAGAGCCAAAGATGATATCATCCATATATACCTGAACAAGTAAAAAGTCCTTACTAGTCTTTTTGGTAAACAAAGTCTGATCTATGGTGCCCCTCTTGAATCCATTTTCCACCAGATAGGTTGACAATGTGCCATACCATGCTCTTGGGGCTTGATGAAGTACATACATTGCTTTCTTTACCATATACACCTTGTCTGGATGTTCTGAATCCTCAAAACCAGGAGGCTGCATTACATAAACCTCCTCTATAATTGTGGCATAAAGAAAAGCACTCTTCACATCCATTTGATAAACTGTGAAGCCCATGCAAGAAGCATAGGCTAGGAAAATCCTTATTGCTTCAATCCTTGAAACATGTGCAAAAACCTCTTCATATTCTATCCCTTCCTCTTGTGTATAGCCTTGAGCAACTAAACGTGCCTTGTTTCTGACCACAATTCCTCTCTCATCCTTCTTGTTTCTAAGAACCCATCTTGTCCTAATAGGTCTGACATATCAGGGCCAATTAACTAACTCCCAAACATCTTGAATAGCAAATTGGTGAAGCTCATCCTGCATTGCTTCCACCCAACTTGGTTCTTTGAGAGCATCAAAAATCTTCTTGGGTTCCTGTTGTGACAGAAAACAAGCAAACAAACATGCCTGTACAAGAGGGTATCAACATTCTTATGGATATTGGCAATAAAACCTCCTTGATTCTGATGAGACCTTCTTGTTTGAATAGAAGACATCACATCACTAATGATTAGAGAAGAAGGATGATTTTTGATAGTAGATGTAAGTATTCCTCCTTCAAGAATGGTGTTGTCTTTAATTTCAGCCTCCATGTTGCCAATATCATCTTCAAATTATCCTCCATCGTCACCTTAATGAACCTCTTCATGTATTGTGGAAGGTTCACCTTGTTCAAAAACATTAGAAGAGAATAAATGGTCAAAAGGGTTTTCAACGCCTGAACTAGGCATGTCAACGTTTGAGCCATCAACGCCTGAATTTGGCCTGTCAGCGCCAGATTTTCCTTTGTCAGCGCTTGAAGATTCATGCATGTTTTCATGAATAGGTTTTTCTTGTGGACCATCTTTTTCCTTTCCAGCAGCAGCAACAACAACAAATCCAACTGTCCAAATAGGAATGGTGACATACTCAAGTATGGGAGCTGATTTGACTGCATGTGTTTCTACTTCCTTGTCAACCTGTTTACTTAAAATTTCAACAACTGGTTCTTCCACAACATTTGAATCTACTTTCACAATGTCTGGATTAGTAACAGGCATATAATTCAAGGTTCTAAATCAAAGAACCAATTTGGTCCACTCTCAGGATCACTATGTTTACTTTCTAAAAACCTAACATGTACCTTTTCAAGTATACGTTTTTCTTTCTTAATGTGAACCCTATATCCTCTACTCTGCACTGAATATCCCATAAAATAGCCTTCATCACCTTTAGCACTAAACTTACCTAAGGCATCACTAGTATCAAGAACAACTACATGACATCCAAAGGGTTTAAGAAAACCAATATTAGGTTTCCTATTCCAAAATAACTCATAAGGTGTCTTATTGTAGATTTTGTTGATCAATGTCCTAATCTGAACATAGCAGGCTGTATTCACAGCCTCAGCCCAAAAAGCAATGGGAAAATGAGCATCAACCAACATTGTCCTAGCTGCTTCTATGAGTGTTCTATGATTCCTTTTAGCCACCCAATTTTGTTGTGGGGTTCTAGCTACACTAAACTGCCTAGTAATCCCTTTATTGACACAGAAGTCATATAACAACTTATTTCTAAACTCACCACCATTATCACTTCTAAGAATTTTAACCTTATTCCCAGTCTTTTTCTCAATTTGGGTAATAAAGTTTATCAACATAGTGGCAGTTTCACTTTTCAAAGCCAAAAAAAGTCCAAGTAAATCTAGAAAAATCATCAGTTATGACAAAAAAAAAGATTTACCATTTAAGCTTTCTATATTAGTTGGACCAAACAAGTCCATATGCAGCAAGTGAAGTGGTTTAGAACTAGAGTGCACAAGTTTAGACTTAAAGGAGACTTTGTGTTGTTTGCCTTTAAGGCATGCAACACAAGAATGATCATTGTGGAAAGCCTTTTCAGGCAAACCATCAACTAAACCATGTCTCACAAGTCTGTTTATGTTTTTAAAATTTATGTGCCCAAACCTTCTGTGCCAAAGATTACTTTCATCAACTGAAGCCTTAGCATACAGACATGACAAATTATTATTCATCCTAATTCCATTAAGATTCACATTATAAATGTCCTTATGCCTAGGTGTTCTATAATCAATAAACTTCTCATCAGGTATTTTAGTCTTTGCTTAACACCAAACATTCAGTATCAGCGAAAAGAACCTTATTTTTGTTATCACAAACTTGTGATACACTAAACAGATTGTAATCAAGTTCTTTTACCAGAAATACGTTTTCAAAACGCAAATTGTTG
This sequence comes from Glebionis coronaria, assembly GCA_025667525.1. Lineage (NCBI taxonomy): Eukaryota > Viridiplantae > Streptophyta > Magnoliopsida > Asterales > Asteraceae > Glebionis > Glebionis coronaria. The sequence goes on along the minus strand of CM046877.1, from coordinate 17,604,342 downwards.
GTGATAAGAGTGCCTTTGCCAGTGATAGTTCCATAGCCTCCTCCAAAGTACACTTTGTCACCATCTTTAATGGGGGTAAAGTTGGTCAAATAATCTTCCTTCCCCGTCATGTGCCTAGAGCATCCACTATCCCAATAGCCATAATCATTTACCTGCTTTTAAATGCCCCGCACATAAAGAAAACAAATTAGTTTTCTTTGGGAACCCAAGCCTGAGCAGACTTGGATTCATTTGGTTGTTCAACAAGAACAGATTTAGTCCTTATAACAACCCGTTGTTCATCCCTTTTTGGATTGAACACCCAGTTAACCCCAATTGGTTTAGTTATGACCTTTGAAATATAATGAAATCTGTTACAGGTCATAGAAATCCCATCTGAATTAGGGTTTTGGTCTTGTTTGGGTCTCCATGTCAAGCTAGAAGAAGCTTTAGACCCCTTTCCCTTTGGTTGCAAGTATTTGTCATTACTTGGTCTAACAACGTTGGAAACATTCATGTCAACGTTAAAATTGTTCTTGATAGCGCTGAAATTACCCTTATCAGCGTCAAACCTAAGGTTTGCTACAGGAACCCATTGTATGTTAGACCATGTATTTGTCTTTTGAAAAGGCCTTTGTCCATAAGTATTAGACCCTTTAGTAAAGAATGAAGTTGGTCTAATGACTTGTGGACTTTGTTGGACAAAAGGTCTGGGTTTGACCATGGTTGACTTTTTATCAGCGTTGACTTTTGAAGCACTGACACACTTATAAGCCAAATGTGAAAAATTCCCACAACTATAACAAGCTTTCCTAGACATAACCCTAGGTCTAGATGAAAAGAAACCTGTTCCATTATCACTAACTTGACTTTTTGGTGACCTAGGTTTTCTATACATTTCTGCATACTTAACACTAGGTTTTCTATAACTAGATGAACCAAGGTCAACAGTCTTTCCAGTAGAAGGGTTAGTCACAATTATGGGTGTAGACTCATTTGGGCTTTCACTAAGCATGCCACCTTTAACAAACAAGGTAGGATTGGCTTTCTTCCATTGGTCCAAATCAGTCGATTTCTGCTTATATTCCTCGACTAGAGTAAGAACTCTTGGTGGAGGAATGAATTCCTTTTTTGGAGTTCTGGTATACCAGTCCAAGACAAATCCTTTCTAAGGACACCATAGAAGTTCCCAGCAGGTGGTGGAATATTAACATACTCTTTCATCCCAATCCCAGTCATATCCCTAGAGACTCTTTGTTCACTAACACATTTTTCTAGGGTTTGAGAAGCTTTATCAAATCTTTTAATTTTAAGCCCTACAAACTCTTTGTTTTTAATGGCCTCATCCAACTCAGCTTGTATGACACCTTTGGATCTCTCCAAAATATCCCTGAGGTCAACACTAACTTTAAGGTCATGTGACAAAATGTTAATTTGATCTTTTAGGTCAAGCTTCATTTTCTTATATTCAGCCACAGTCTTTTCAGTTTGAGCAAGTGCAAGTTGATAATTTGATAACTTGCATTTTTCATCAAAAACATCTGATTTTAGCTTTAAGATTTCTTTGTTAAGTTTTTCAGTGTTTAAACGACAACCTTTACTACAAAATGCATCATCATTTACCTCATCGTCTGATGAAGATGAAGAATGTGCCATGAGAGCCTAGTGAACATGCTCCTCTTCCTCCTTTTCTGCAACCAATGCTTTGTTCTCTTCCGCATCTTTGGCCATAAAGCTCCAATCCCAGCCAACACCATCAATTTCTTACATGGCAACCATAGACTTTGTGTCTTCAACCTTGATGATTTGGCTTGAAGGTTTTCCAGCATCAGATCTTCTTGGAGATCTGCATTCTCTCATAAAATGACCCATTCTATGGCAATTGTAACATTCAACCTTGGATTTATGAAACCCATCAGTGTCTTTAGTATTAAATGTCACCTTCTTCTTGAATCTCCTATTCCCTCTATTGGCCCTTATGCTTGCAAGTCTCATATTCCACTTTATGTCCATCTCCTCCAAATGCTCATCACTGATTTGCTCAAGGTCCTCATATGTAATCACTGAACCATTGGGTAATGCAGCAATGTATGCACAGATTGTATTTAGATCAATACCACCAGGCCTAATCCTTGGTGAGTCAACATTGTATGTGTCAGCGTCTGAATGTGGGGTGTTGACAAAGCTTGATCCAACGTTGACACAAGGTGATCCAGTAACGGGGTGCACGTACGACTCCCTTTGATCAAATTGACCTTCACTATGTGAGAAGAAGGCCATGTTTCCATTGGTAGATTTGCTTCCTTGATCCAAAAGGATTTCATTCTCTACAATCTTCAGTTTATTGTAGACGTCATCAAAAGTGGAACTTTTGTGAGCATTGGTAGCAACAATAGTCCTTGCTTCAATCTTACATGCATCACCAAGACTTTTAAGGAAAGTGGTAATAATATCAGCATCATCATACACTGTTGCCATAAATGAAAATTTGCTTCTGATGTCAAGAAGTCTGCTTCTCACCCCACTTAGCTTTTCATTGGGAAGAGCTTTGAGCACAACATACTCATGCAAGAGTTGCTTCTTCTTCTCTGAGGCAGTATCATCATTACCACCATAATTGACTTGGAGGGCTGCTCAAAGCTCTTTGGCAGACTCAAAGCCTCTATACTTGTGCTGATTTGCTGGTCCCAAAGAAAGTTTGAGAATGCTTAGAGTTTTCATGTCATTCCTTCTCTTTGCAATGTCTTCAGTTGCGACAGCTCTTCCATTTGAAGGTCTTTCTTTTTGATCCTCTTCAGTTGAGCCCTGAGTTGATCTTGCAGCAATAGCAGCAGCAATCCTAACAGCCTTATCGAATGTGTTTCCATATTCAATAATTTCCCATAGAGTGTGATCATGAATTTGAAGATACTGCTCAAAATTGAACTTCCATAGCTCAAAGTTGACAGGGTCTAGCATGTGGATATTTAAATTGTGACTAGAGGAGGAAGTCATCTCTAAAGTAGACATCTTGTCTGGTTTTTAGGGTTTCTTGAAAAATTAGGGTTTTTGGCGATTTAGGGTTTTTAGGGTTTTGAGTTCTTCTAGATTAAAGTTCCTCAACAAGCTCTGATACCACTTGTTGATCCCAAACTTAGATCGATTTAGCTTTGTGTAAACGAGAATGAATCAAGTTAAACACTTAGAGAAACTTTGTTGTATATGAAACAATCTAAGTATTATGCGGAATTAATATTTAGAACAAGAACACACAAACAGAATAAACTAAACTTTCACTTTGATTGATGATTGAACTTGTGTACAATGAAAGTGTAAAACGTATATTAAACTAAAACCTAAAGGCCTCCTTTTATAGAATAAGGAACCTTGTACAAGAGTCTACGTATCAGCTATTTTAGGTAAAGATAAACATAAGAAATACATTGTTGAACATATCTTTGCTAGAAACATAAAACGTGTAGACTAAGTATTCTATCAGTGCTTGACTTCTTCTCATCAGCGCTTGATTTCTTCTTGTCAATGCTTGATCTGCCAACGCTTGATTTCTTCTTATAAACGTCCAACTTCCTCTTGTCAGCGTCTAATTGTCTTGGCTCATTTTATTCCCAACACTCACGTGGCAGACAATACAAGTATACTCACTTCCTTTAGTAATTCGAGCATTTATCAATCTGTATTTGTTGGCAATGGTCACTATATTCCTGTCACTCATACCGGACATAGTTTCTTGCCTACATCTCATAAGCCTCTTCATTTCAATCACATTCTTGTCACACCTCACATAATTAAGAATTTAATTTATGTTCGTAAATTTACTCGTGACAATGATGTTTCTGTTGAATTTGATGCTTATGGTTTTCCTGTAAACGATTACCATACCCAAAAGCTTCTTCTTCGTTGTGATAGTACGGGTGACCTTTACCCGGTCACTCAACAACCTCCATTACAAACTCCAGTTGTTTTGCTTTCATTTAGTTCCACTACTTGGCACAGACGCCTCGGTCATCCCGGGGAAGATGTGTTACGTCGTTTAGAGTCAACTAATTTAATTTCGTGTAATAAATCAAAGTTTTCCACTTTGTGTCATGCGTGTCAATTAGGTAAACATGTTAAGCTTCCATTTAATAGTTCTGAGTCTTCTGTTGAGTCTGTCTTTGAATTATTCACTCAGATTTATGGACATCCCTAATTCCGAGTGAAAGTGGAATTAAATATTATGCTATTTTTATAAATCATTTTTCGCACTTTGTTTGCGTCTACCCTTTACATAAAAAAATATGGGATTTTTACACCAATTCTAATACACCAGCACCGGGTGGTGTTATAGGTTTGACTGTCATTCGGTTTGCAAATTTTTTAGCATGACATTTTTGGTTGTGTGTTATAATTTTTTATTGAGAAAGTTGTTTATGTTATAGCGGTGTTATACTTCACACGCCAAGTTGGTAACGCCTATAAAACATATACGCCACCACTACTACACATGGCTCTTTCAACGGTATTTGTATTTATTTAATCGTACCGTACCTAATAAAAACCTTGAAAGCTAAATATAGTAACGTGAAATAAAATCCAAGGTTGTTATTTTGTGTCTTTCACAAATACTACTAGTGTCCAGATAGTATCAATTTGGAGATATCGAAGGTTACATTTTATGCAGGCCTACAATTTGGAGAATTTGAAGGCTACATTTCGAATTTCCATAGCCATTTGTATTTGTTTCCCCTTATCTTTTTTCATTCGTATAGTGATTTTAATCGTATTTGCATACCAAAGGCTAGCTAATAGTATAAGTAGCCCCAGTACACACCGATTTTTGATATAAACAACGTTTAATTGTATATATTGCAAAAAAAAAACTATCATAGTTGATATTTGTGGTTACATGATAAAGCTATGAAATACTAGCTTCTATTATAAGCTGTAAATTGCTCATTGTATTTTATTTTTTACATGATAAAGTTGTTACAGTTGAAAAATGTAATGTGACATAACATTATGTTAACTTAAAGGAATTTTGAGTCGTTATGTAAATCAAAACTTTAAATATTATGTAAAAATGTAACGTACTAATTTTTCATAAATATTGGCTTCTAGAGTTTGGATGAATACTCAGTAACGTACAAACAGATTTAAATCGAACATTCGAACATGCACACACATGTTGGGTTCATCTGGGCCAAAACATACTTTTATTAGTAAATGGGCTTGGCCCGATTATTATGTATAAACACGATTGTTCACCAACAAACTTTTTTATATGTAAAATGTATGATTCCTGGTAAGTCCTTTATAAACAAAACAATACGAATGTGACTCAACCTGGCCAAAGACATTTGGTGAACAAGATAATTTGGTAAGTTAGTGGTGACCTCTTTTTCGCTTAACCAAAATGTTGATGTTCAGCTTGGTAGTGTTTAACAATATAATTGTGCATCGATTCATAATACAAGTTATTGGTTATACATCGTATTTTCGGTTGAAAACACAACGACCTGTTGATAAGTTGCATAATTATCCAACACATAGTTACGATTTCCTGTCTTTGCTGTTAGCACTCTTACCAAGTGTGCCTAACTCTAGTCTTTGGCGATTAATTAAGGAGTATAAAATGCTGATGCTTGGTAGTTTTTGAACAAGATCGTATTTCCTGTGACATGTTGTATAAGTTGCAAAATTGTCCCTCGGACAGTTACGATCTTCCTGTCATTGCCATTAGCACTCTTACCAAGTGTGCCTAACTCTAGTTCTTGGCGATTAAGGCGACATAAAAGCTTGCGCTAGAGCTATAAAGAATAACAAGGACAATCAATTACTGCAAGAACTCAGACTTATACAAGAGATCAGATCACCAGAGGTTATAATTTAAACTATTGCAGAAAAAGCATTTTTCAAATGCATAAATAAATTTTCAAAATTTCCAACCAATACATCCGTAAAAAATTGATTTCCGAACATCAATATCAAAAGTTATAAGCTTACAATTTACATTTTCTCATAGAACCTGTTATGCACAAACGCTTCACAAAGTTTGGATGTTAGACGCTTTTCTGCAACGGTCTTCCAAACTTCATAGTCATTGTTTTCCTTTTTTTGTTCACTTTATGCTTGGCAATTCTAAGCTTCCTCTCGTCATTTCTCATTAGGTTAACAACAGACATCTTTTTCTCACCTTGTCTTCTACAAGAGGATGATTGGCTGAATGAGCTAATTAAATTACTCAGTAGTCTTTGTTTTCTTCGCTTCTTCCCTCATCATGATCGTCCGAATGATATATCATGGGGTCGTTTACAAAGATTAGAATGTATACAAGTGTCTGATCCAGCTTGAGCTTTTTCCCATCCTTTCTTGAATACTTTAAACAATTCTGGATCTTCAGCACGAGCCTGAGGGTTTGCTTGTATCATACAGTTGTTGCTTAAGGTCAGGGATACTGCTTAGTGATGTGGATTGAGAGTGATGGTGTTGGTTTGCATGTAGTTACGAAGAAATTTTTCAATTTGCTGTGGAGCAGTAGCATCTTAGTTGTTCTTAAACAACTGAATTAATATTCTCTTCCACATACTTTTCGACCTTTTCTGCAGGTATGTGAACCTTGTTGACTACACCCCACAAAATTTGAAGTGTACCAATCTTTGTTGCTTCCAATCGCTATTTGAGTTTATCTAAGCAAAGGGACTAATTCTAAGAAAGTGGGATGTTAAGAATCAAAACCATGATTCTAAACATCCCACTTCGTTAGTATTAGTGAATCCCTTAGATAAACTGAGATCTGATCCCAAATCCTAACCCATGGCATTCAAGTTAGCGGTTGCTTCAAAATCCCAGAAACTGAGATTCCACAAACATGTACCTGAAAGGTAGTCATCAATATTAGTCACATGAGGTTTATTAGATCTAAACTTATAAAAAGTTAGTTAGGGTGGCAATTAAAAGGACATCAAGAGTTAAAAGAGAAGTACATTGTTTGCGGCATCCATCCAAACATAATCAGGGGACATAACCCGCATCACAGTTAGAGATGTTATGACATGTTAAGGAAGATACTTATCATCTTCCAAACCCTTATGAGCCCAGGCATACTCCTCGATGATATCCTTCTCTTGTGTTGAGTTGAAATCATTCTGGAGTTTGAAATACCTACGGACCTCCTGGATGCTCATGTCCTTGATGATACGAGCAATTTTATCAGAGGTTAGACCAAGGAGGCTTTGGATTTCCAGATAGTGAGCAGCCTGAAACAAATGATTGTCTTTTTTATGCAACGGCTAAACATGTAACACACACGTACAAATGAAAGAATTAAGCAAATACCAAACACCCCCCTAGCCGGCCGGCTAGTTTTACTGTATGGGTCTTATATCCCTCAATACTCAATTACATTTGATATGGGGTATTTACATATAAAATTTTACCCCCTTGTTTGAGCCTTTCTTATCCGTATACTGAATTTCAGTTACTCCTTAAAACCTTTCTTAACATAAATTCTTACTAGCAAATTCCATCTTTCTTTCTCCATGCTCATACATATACTAGCAGAGTCATATTGTCCATATATAATCAGTGTTAAGTTCAACTTTTTCTAACCCCACTATAATAAACTCATCATCAGAAGTAAAGATATTTAAAGAAATAAGTACCCGGGTAATTCCAAACAAAGTGTCCTGGTCCACTTCGAGAAACTCTGCATCAAAAGATTTGAGATCACGAGCGGTTTTAGCATGTTCCTCACAATAGTCAACAATCTTAGATAAGATATTGCTGTTGACATTGAGAATAGGGATGACGCTGTTGGTGCAGTCATCTTCTCTAATACGTTTTACCAAAGCGGACAGCACTGTTGCTTTGAGCTTAATCGAGAAAACCTCATCATGGGAACTCGAGTGAAATCACTTCCAACCATCAATAAAAAACAACAAACAAGTCAAAACCTTCATTAATGTGTTGAATCTGTAATAATGGCGTGTTTCAATTGTTTATATACATATATATCAATGTACCTAGCAAAAAAAACATAGACATATAGACAGTTGACTCTGACTTGTAAAAATCGCAAAAACAGGTCCGTAATTTTCACTACAAGAGTGCATGTCCAAGTATTCTTAGGAACAAGGTGCATTATTTGTAGATTGTCAAAAGTCAATTTAATGTAAAGCTGTTGTCTTCATTAACTAGATGTAGACTTAACTAATGAGATGTAAGCAGATTCAAAATGAAGATAATCTTCATGTCTTTAACCGTTATTCCTAACTTGTTTGTCATTAGAACGAATCGAGATAACAAAAGCTAGTGGGCTAATAATAAGTTATGCAATGACAAACACGGGGTACATGTTTAACAAATATCCAAGACAGAGCTTTAGTTTGAACGGCTTCCCTTTAGCTGGCCATGTACAGAAACACACCATATACATATATGCAATTAGAGACAACCCACGAGTATTGAAAATATCAAAAAAGGCGACAACATTTAGAATATACATGAAAAGCTAATTGATAAACACATACGTTATAACATTATTTTTAGTCTTGAAACTGGTTTTAGAAAGTAGCACATATAAAATAAAACAGATAGTTTATAGGCTTAGCATATTTGTGGACACAAAAACAACAGGTTGCCAAATAAAAGCTTAAGCAAGGCAAGCTTAACTTATAAGGCTCGAAACGAACCAAGCTCAATCTTTGTACTAATACTTAGGGGGCGTTTGGTTTGGCTTATATAATGTAAGCCCATTTCGGCTTGTATAACATAAGCCCCAATTTTGTGGCTTATTTGGAGTTTTATAGGTTTATTATATCATAATAAACTTATATAAGCCCGTAAGTCTCAAAATAAGCCACATAATTGGGGCTTACGTTATATAAGCCGAAAATAAGCCATATTTCGGCTTATATTTGATAAACCCTAATTTTTTAAGCTTATTTGGAGACTTATGCGCTTATATAAGTTTATTATATAATAACAAACTTAGATAAGCTCACAAGTCTTCAAATAAGCCACAAAATAAAGGCTTATGTTAGTATAAGCTAAAACAAACAGGCGAATAAACATATAACAGCACACACAGTGAAAGTGAAACAAGTACTAAATTAACGACCCACTAAGAAACAGAAACATATATTAGTACCTATTTAAGGATTTAAACAAAAGAATCTAGGTGTAAAAAACATGTAGGATCTTCTTCATCTCTAAGAAAACATCGACTAAACGAACCACAAAACCAATGATTCTTCCAAGTTTCATCAACATAATTCACAACCAAATCAAAGAGATGAATACTATTGATTGATTAGTGTGGATTGAAATGTTATGGTTTGATGTTTAGATCTGAGTTTTGGGGGATATAAATAGGGGAGCTTTGGTATTAAAAGCGGGTAGGTAGAAGGCGGGAAAAACAAGCGGGAAAAATGCCCATTGTTTTTGTGGTTTAGATTTTGCTAAAATCAAAAGTGAATCCATAAACGAATGACCTAATATCAAAACAACGAAATGGTCGTCGTAATTGAACGGCTTTTTGTATTATTAGACGTATATTCGTGTATAGTTACGAAAATTACCTAGCAACAAATAGTTGTTAATTGACTCAGTGGCGAAACCAGAAATATTGATCATGGGGGGCAGTGAGCAACAATTTTTTTTAGTGTAACTTATAAGAATCCGAGTCGGGTCGTATCGGATGAAATGTGATTAACCGTAAAAAAAAATTGATTTACCTCAATAATCAAAATCGACAAAAAGGACTAAATTCAATGCAATCAAAAGTGATTGAATTTATAAAATATACAGTATCTAATATTAGTATAAAATGATATTCCTACATTCACTAAAAAGGTTGTAGGATGTGCAATTAAGTAATTAACGTTGGAATGAGCGTGAATAATTCCTTTTGAGATGGTAATATATTTAATTTTTTATTAATAATAAATAAAAGCAGGTACCTTGGTTTTGACCCCACTATTCAACTATCCACAAACTCTTCTTCTTAATTTAACCAAAACCACCATTGACGATTATTCCTACACTTTTAACAATAATAATCACTTTGATTTTTGATAATCTCCTAGAATATAGAGGGCACATTTCCGATTTATATGGGGCACTAGACACTTTCTTTACAAAATACATCATTTTCATATATACTTTGAGTGCTCAAAAAAATTTATGGGGGGCACCGCCCCCCATACCATCAACGTAGATCTGCCTCTGAATTGACTTGATGGTCGAACCCGTAATCTGTTGACTCGATCGAGTTGACATGATGTGAATCAATGGGTTGACCCGGGGTCCGTAACTTAATCGGGTTGTCGTGGCGGTCAATCGCGTGACATTAGTGAACCCATGACTCAACTTGGTTGATTCGGCAGTCAAACCAGTAACCTAGTAGACTAGGTTGTCGATCCTGTGACCCGGTGACTCGATCGGGTTGACCCGATAACTCAGCTAGGTTGACTCAGTTGGTTGATCCGATGATCGAATCCGATTTTCTAGTCCGGTCCGGTCCAACGGTCCAAATGCTCACCCTTAGTTATTCCTAACTAACTTGTTTGTAATAGAGTTAACAAAGCTAGTGGGCTAATAATAAGTTATGCAATGACAAACACGGGTACATGTTTAACATAAATCAAGACAGACCTTTAGTTTGATCGGCTTCCCTTATATTTGAGCTGGACATGTTCCGGTACAGAAATACACCATATACATAATATGCAATTAGAGACCATCCACGAGTATTGAAAATATCTAGAAAAGTGACCAACATTTAGAACATACATGAAAAGCTAATTGCTAAACACGTACGTTATAACGCCATTTTTAGTTTTGAATTGGTGCACTTTTTAGATAAACAAAGTCACATCAAACAAACAAGTTATGTCCATTTAAAACATAAAGATAGTTTATAGTGTTAGCATATTTGTGGACATAAAAACAGCAGGTTGACAAATAAAAGCTTAAACGAGGCGAGCTTAACTAATGAGGCTCGAAACGAGCCAAACTCGAGCTTTGCAAAACTCAAAACATCCCCTCTAATAGATTTAACTAAAGAATATGACACACCAAACAATTGACAAGAGTATATATACATAACACACACACACGTAAGTTTGCATATATAGCTTACCAAAACACACACACGGAGAGAAACATACACAGGAAGACTTAGTCTTACCGTCGACAAGTCTTCCTAATAGGGACCCTGATAGGGAAAACTCCCAAGACTCATCTTAGTCTACCCATTACCAGTGGTCTGAAACAATACAAATTAAATGAATAGAGCACCCGGCTTTGTGGTGGATTTAACCAATCGGTCTCCTGGTCGACATAAGTGTTAAATTGTGTAACATCGCGATTAAGGAGACATGTAAACATGACTTGAACCGTGATGGTTTATAGTATTGTTTAGTTTTATTTGGCTAAACATCGTGATTAAAGAGCCCAATACAGTGGTGTGGTCCAGGCTCGGAGGCTCGTTGTACCTGTTATACATCAACAGCATACGAGACTCCTTTATTTAATTGAAATGATTAACATTCGTAACAAGAAGATACAAGCAACAAACTAACTGGACTATCCTTACCAACAAAATACTATTACTCAATAAATTTTAAAACAAACTATTTGTAGCCATTAACAAACTAGTATTTGTTAATCAAGGCTTTCTCACGCTCAATGATATCTTCTTCTTGTTGTTTCAAAAGCTCTTCATCTTTTTCCAAAACTTGTTTTTCATCCAAAAGCCCTTTCGCTCGAACCTAAACATCCTGCTCAACATCTAATACCTTCTTCCAAATAGAAAAGATGGGTTTTTTCAAGTTATTCACGTCCCGATTTATAGCAAACTCCTTACAATTCAAGTCGTGACTCTTAGTAATCAAATCATCCTCCTTTTTCAATGTAGCCTGCTCCTTAGTCAATATAACACTCTCTTGATCCTCAAACCTTTCAATTGTGCCGCCGCCTCCACCTCAGAAGCAGAAGTGGCTTTCTCACGCGTCGCCGCCGCCTTGAGGTTTTCATCACGCGCCGCTGCCGTCATCTCAGAAGCCTCACGCTCCTCATCGGCTTTCGTGCTTACTTCTTGATAGAACTTCTCCACCGCCTTCTTGCGTTCTTCGATCGTCGACTTATGCTGTAAAAGGACATTCATAGCAACCTTAACGGCCATCTCACGTTCTTTCGTCGACATATCAAAATTTTAAAAGGTTAGCAATTTTACCAATTAAATTTTTTTACAAGTAATAAACCCTATTCACATTTACTTGTTTATCTATTAAAAATAAGAGTAAAACCTATACAATATCATCGGACTTATTAAAATGTGTTGACTTTAAGCACTTACTATCTAATCTCCTAACTTTACCATTGTACTTTCAAATTAGTTCCGACTACACCAATATAAGCCTGAAATGATTATATTATCCTGACACAATAGCCCATCAGTTGCCTCGTTTACAAACACAAGCCACAACTGGTCTTGATAAGTTACCTCATACACATGACTAGGAACATGGTGGTAAGGGGGAGAGTTTGTAATAAATAAATGGACACTGGGTGGTTGGTAGGTATCTTTTATTCTTTTTTAGTTTATAATAAGGTAGGTAGGTAAGGGGAGAGTTTGCAATAAATAAAGGGACACTAGTTGGTTGGTAGGTAGCTATTATTCCTTTTTAGTTTGTGATAAGGTAAGTAGGTAAGGGAGAGTTTGTAATAAATAAAGAGACATTAGTTGGTTAGTAAGTAGATTTTATTCCTTTTTTGTTTGTGATAAGGTAGGTAGGTAAGGGAAGAGTTTGTAATAAATAAAGAGACACTGTTGGTTGGTATGTATCTTTTATTCCTTTTTAGTTTATGATAAGATAGGTAGGTAAGGGTGAGAGTTTGTAACAAATAAATAGACACTAGTTGGTTGGTATGTAGCTTTTATTCCTTTTTAGTTTGTGATAAGGTAGGTAGGTAAGGGGAGAGTTTGTAATAAATAAAGGGAGACTAGTTGGTTGTTAGGTAGCTTTTATTCCTTTTTAGTTTGTGATAAGGTAGGTAAGGAGAGAGTTTGTAATAAATAAAGGGGATAATTATTAAAAGAGTCCTTGAATTTTGAGCAATTCGTGATTGAGTATAAAAAACATGGTTTTCTTGATATGATCCAGGGCAACAATGAATATAGGGCAGCAACCGTTCAGATTTTGACAAGTGTCCAAAAAATAGGGCAATTCTGACATATTGCCCCAAAAAATAGGACATGTGGCGCATTCTGCACCCAGTTGCCCTATTGCCTAAAAAATAGTACTTTTCGGGAAAAAAAAAGTTTTGGTGTTTTTTGGGAAGAGAATAATGGGCAACAGACCTTTTTGGTAATTTTCCCTAAATAAAGGGACACTAGTTGGTTGTTAGGTAGCTTTTATTCTTTTTTGGTTTGTGATAAGGTAGGTAGGTAAGGGGAGAGTATGTAATAAATAAAGGGACACTAGTTGGTTGGTAGGTATCTTTTATTCCTTTTTAGGTTGTGATAAGGTAGGTAGGTAAGGGGGAGAGTTTGTAATAAATAAAGAGACATTGGTTAGTTGGTATGTATCTTTTATTTCTTTTTAGTTTTGTGATAAGGTATGTAGGTAGGGGGAGAGTTTGTAATAAATAAATGGACACTGGTTGGTTGGTAGGTATCTTTTATTCTTTTTTAGTTTGTGATAAGGTAGGTAGGTAGGTAAGGAGAGAGTTTATAATAAATAAATGGACACTAGTTGGTTGGTAGGTAGCTTTTATTTCTTTTTAGTTTACGATAAGGTAGGTAGGTAAGGATGAGAGTTTGTAATAAATAAAGAGATATTGGTTGGTTGGTATGTAACTTTTATTCCTTTTTAGTTTGTGATAAGATATGTAGGTAACGGGAAGAGTTTGTAATAAATAAAGAGACATTGGTTGGTTGGTAGGTATCTTTTATTCCTTTTTAGTTTGTGATAAGGTAGGTAGGTAAGGGGGAGAGTTGGTAATAAATAAAGAGACACTGGTTGGTTGATAGGCATCTTTTATTCCTTTTTACTTTGCGAAAAAGTAGGTATGTAAGGATGAGAGTTTGTAATAAATAAAGAGACGCTGGTTGGTTGGTAGGTAGCTTTTATTCTCTTTTTAATTTGTGATAAGGTAGGTAGGTAAGGGGAGAGTTTGTAATAAATAAAGGGACACTAGTTGTTGATATGTAGCTTTTATTCTTTTTTAGTTTGTGATAAGGTAGGTAGGTAAGGGGAGAGTTTGTAATAAATAAAGGGACACTAGTTGGTTGGTAGGTAGCTTTTATTCCTTTTTAGTTTTTTATAAGGTAGGTAGGTAAGGGGGAGAGTTTGTAATAAATAAAGAGACATTGGTTGGTTGGTAGGTAACTTTGATTCCTTTTTAGTTTGTGATAAGGTAGGTAGGTAAGGGGGAAAGTTTGTAATAAATAAAGAGATACTGGTTGGTTGATAGGTATCTCTTATTCCTTTTTAGTTTATGATAAAGTAAGTAGGTATGGCTGAGAGTTTGTAATAAGTAAAGGGAAATTGTTTGGTTGGTAGGTAACTTTTATTCCTTTTTAGTTTGTGATAAGGTAGTTAGGTAAGGGTGAGAGTTTGTAATAAATAAAGAGACACTGGTTAGTTGGTAGGTAACTTTTATTCCCTTTTTAGTTTGTGATAAGGTAGGTGGGTAAGGGGAGAGTTTGTAATAAATAAAGGGACACTAGTTGGTTGATAGGTAGCTTTTATTCCTTTTTTGTTTGTGATAAGGTAGATAGGTAAGGGGAGAGTTTGTAATAAATAAAGGGACACTAGTTGGTTGGTAGGTAGGTTTTATTCTTTTTTTGTTTGTGATAAGGTAGGTAGGTAAGGGGGAGTCTGTAATAAATAAAGGGACACTAGTTGGTTGGTAGGTAGTTTTTATTTCTTTTTACTTTGTGATAAGGTAGGTAGGTAAAAGGGGAGTTTGTAATAAATAAAGAGACACTGGTTGGTTGGTAGGTAACTTTTATTCCTTTTTAGTTTGTGATAAGGTAGGTAGGTAAGGGGGACAGTTTGTAATAAATAAAGGGACACTAGTTGGTTGGTAGGTAGCTTTTATTCCTTTTTAGTTTGTGATAAGGTAGGTAGGTAGGTAGGTAAGGGAGAGAGTTTGTAATAAATAAAGAGACATTGGTTGGTTGGTAGGTAACTTTTATTCCTTTTTAGTTTGTGATAAGGTAGGTAGGTAAGGGGGAAAGTTTGTAATAAATAAAGAGACACTGATTGGTTGATAGGTATATTGTATTCCTTTTTAGTTTGTGATAAAGTAGGTAGGTAAGGGTGAGAGTTTGTAATAAATAAAGAGACACTGGTTGGTTGGTAGGTACCTTTTATTCCCTTTTTAGTTTGTGATAAGCTAGGTAGGTAAGGGGAGAGTTTGTAATAAATAAAGTGACACTAGTTGGTTGATAGGTAGCTTTTATTCTTTTTTTGTTTGTGATAAGGTAGGTAGGTAAGGGGAGAGTTTGTAATAAATAAAGAGACATTGTTGGTTGGTAGGTAGTTTTATTCCTTTTTTGTTTGTGATAAGGTAGGTAGTTAAGGGGGAGTTTGTAATAAATAAAGGGACACTGGTTGGTTGGTAGGTAGTTTTTATTCCTTTTTAGTTTTTGATAAAGCAGGTAGGTAAGGGGGGAGTTTGTAAAAAATAAAGGGACATTGGTTGGTTGGTAGGTAACTTTTATTCCTTTTTAGTTTGTGATAATGTAGGTAGGTAAGGGGGAGAGTTTGTAATAAATAAAGGGACACTAGTTGGTTGGTATGTAGCTTTTATTCCTTTTTAGTTTGTGATAAGGTAGGTAGGTAAGTGGGAGAGTTTGTAATAAATAAAGAGACATTGGTTGGTTGGTAGGTAACTTTTTTTATTCCTTTTTAGTTTTTGATAAGGTAGGTAAATAAATAAAGAGACACTGGTTGGTTGATAGGTATCTTCTATTCCTTTTTAGTTTTTGATAAAATAGGTAGGTAAGGGTAAGAGTTTGTAATAAATAAAGAGACACTGGTTGGTTGGTAGGTAGCTTTTATTCCCTTTTTAATTTGTGATAATGTAGGTAGGTAAGGGGAGAGTTTGTAATAACTAAAGGGACATTTGTTGGTACTAGTTGGTTGATATGTAGCTTTTATTCATTTTTAGTTTGTGATAAGGTATGTAGGTAAGGGGAGAGTTTATAATAAATAAAGGGACACTAGTTGGTTGGTAGGTAGCTTTTATTCTTTTTTTTTGTAATAAGGTAGGTAGGTAAGGGGGAGTTTGTAATAAATAAAGGGACACTGGTTGGTTGGTAGGTAGCTTTTATTTTTTTTAGTTTGTGATAAGGTAGGTAGGTAAAGGGGGAGTTTGTAATAAATAAAGAGGCACTGGTTGGTTGGTAGGTAGCTTTTATTCCTTTTTAGTTTGTGATAAGGTAGATAGGTAAGGGGAGACTTTGTAATAAATAAAAGGACACTAGTTGGTTGATAGGTAGCTTTTATTCCTTTTTAGTTTGTGATAAGGTAGGTAGGTAAGGGGAGAGTTTGTAATAAATAAAGAGAAACTAGTTGGTTGGTATGTAGCTTTTATTCCTTTTTAGTTTGTGATAAGGTAGATAGGTAAAGGAGAGAGTTTGTAATAAATAAAGAGACACTGGTTGGTTGGTAGGTAGCTTTTATTTCTTTTTAGTTTGTGATAAGGTAGGTAGGTAAGGGGGAGTTTGTAATAAATAAAGGGACACTGGTTGGTTGGTAGGTAGCTTTTATTCCTTTTTAGTGTGGAGGGAAAAATTAGCGGGAAAAACTAGCGGGATAAATATTGCAGATTTATGGACTGTCTTTTTATTGTTACTTGGTAGTCGGTGGTCGAACCTAGTGACTCGATGGGGTGACCCGGTTGTCGATCACGTGACTCGATAACTCGATCAGATTGATTTGATGACTCAGTCGGGTTGACGCGATGGTCAATCATATGACCTGTCGACTCGGTTGATTGATCTGGTAGTTGAATTCGTGACCAAATGACTCGGCCAGTAGTAGAATTCGTGATCTAATAATAATGTGAGAAAAAAAAATATCGAAACTATACTAAAAATTAGAATTTTTTTAACTTTTCAACAAAATACATACATTATACAGATAAAGATGTAAAATTCTAAAAATGAGTGCGACCTATTTTCCCCAACAAGGCTATCTATTTGGAAATAAATATTCTTTTTTTAGAAAAAAATTACATTTAATTAAAAAGATTACATTTAAATTAAAAACATTACATTAAAATTAAAAACATTAAACATTACATTAAAAAGGTTAAACTATTGATTGTGATTGGCCCATATGTGTTTCACTAGATTGGATTTTAGGTTTAGATGACCTTGTTCGTCGATTATCTGCTGAGTAATTTCGAGCGATTCTTCATGCGTATTCACCGGATCGTTATCAGCATGTTGTTCTTCGGGATGATATATGGGTGATATCGCCGCCCCGTTGTGTTGAATTATCATATGATACAGGTGTACGTTACGTCCGATAGACGTCTTGACATTCCTCGGACCGGGTAATCAATCAGCTTCCATTTCATTTTCAATACACCGAATGCTCGTTCAACATTTTTTCTTGCTGCTTCGTGCTTCGTTTTATACAATCTTCGTTTATGATTATTCCTAGGCGGATCTTTTATAGACTTAATAAGAACCGACCATTTCGGATATATCCCATCAGTAAGATAATATCCCCGCCGATAATACACTTCGTTAGCCATGAATCCTAGTTCAGGTTCTTTCCCTGATTTAAGATCATTGAAAATAGGGGATTGACGTAAAACATTTACGTCGTTATTCATCCCGGCTACACCAAAGAACGCATGCCAAATCCATAAGTCTTGAGATGCAACCGCTTCCAATAAAATGAATTGAGTTGACCCCTGACCACGTCTACAAAATTTAGCTTTGTAGGCAACGAGACAATTCTCCCACGTCCAATGTGTATAATCGATACTTCCTATCATCCCGGGAAACCCATGCTTTTCCTCGTGATGAGCATAGAGTTTCTCCATGTCAGTATACGTCGGCTTTCGCAAGTACTCTTTGCCATATAATTCCATGATGGCTGTACAAAACTTTCGAAGACGCTGACGGGCTGTTGACGCAGGAATGGATCCGTACGCCATTTGACGAATAGCGAAATTGCACTTCAACAATGGCGAAATACATTCTCGACCAGTACAATCCCTCGAATTTCGAAAATAAGAATAGTTATTTTTCACGTCATCAACAATTCGTAAGAATAAATCTCAATCCATTCGGAGCTGTTCACGAAATGTCTCCGCGTCATACTGACGATTATGTTCACCCATGTAATCTCTATGTATGTACCCTCGTTTTTTTATGGTTTGATGCTTCGTAAGCCAATTGAAAAGCTTGCGTAAATACCACAAGCTCACTTGTAACTTCATCCTCGTCGTCGAAAGAGTCGCCAAAAAATAATTCATAAAACATTGTAGTTTGAAGAATTGCGGGTTTAATTGTGTAAAAGTTTGTTGAATAAATGAGGTTTTCATAGAGATATAAGGTTAAATTGAAAATAAAAAAAATAATTCAAACTAACGGTACAATTCGAAACAAAACACTCCCAAACTCGAGCGCATCTAAGACCGAATAGGGTGGGATCGAATTGCATGACTCGGTCGCCACAACGGGACGGCCGAGTGCGACTCGGTCGCAACCGAAAAAAAACCCGCTGTTGCGGCCAGCCTAAGAATCATTTTTCTTCGTTTAAATAAAACAAAGGACAATAAATTAACTGCAAGAACTCAAACTCATTGCAGAAAAATCATTTTTCCAATGCACAAATAAAATTTCAAAACTTCCAACCGATACATCCCGTAACAAAAATGATTGTCCAACATCAATATCCTAAGCTATAACCTTCAAAAAGTTTGGTTGTTAACGGTTTAATGGTTTAATGCAGCGATCTTTCCAAACTTCATAAAGTTCATAGTCATTATGCAAAACCACTTCAAAAAGTTTGGTTGTTAACGGTTTAATGCAGCGATCTTTCCAAACTTCATAGTCATTATTTTCCTTTTCTTATTCACTTTATGCTTGGCGGCAATTCTAAGCTTCCTCTTGGCATTTCTCTCGGTGTTAACAACAACCATTACTTTCTCACCTTGCCTTCTCTTATCCCTTTTTGCTTTCAGATTTTTCCTTATCGAGTTACAAACTTGAACAAAATTTTGGACCCCAATTACATCTCTGATGCTATCACGAACCTTTTGAGCATTTTGTTTTGCATCATCTGAAAGAAGACGCATACATTCATTGTGAGTGTTAAATGGTATTGGGCTAGATGGATGACATGCATAAGGGCATAAAAGGAAACACGTAATATAACTAAAACTGCCATTTATTGTTCGACTGTCTCTTAACGAAAGATTATAAAAAACTACAGTCTTATATTCCAAAAATTAGACATGAAGATACTGAAACTTACCAGAAATAACTTTCCCAGAAAATCCCTCACAAATTTTTTACAAAGGCAGGAGCATCTGATAAACAAAAGTTTGACCTTCATTGTGCTCAACCATATCCATAGCTTCATTGTTACCGAGGATTTTGGGTGAGATTTTTTTGAAGCACTCAAAAATAATTTCCATCTGCAAATAGTTAATAACCACCTGTCAGCAAATAAGAACTCAAAAAGAAGTGGCAATTTCGACCCCTTTACAAATGAATGGCTGATTCGGTTTTTATTCTATCTAAACGGGCCAAATAAGTTTTTTAATGTAGTGATATTGTATGGACTACAACATATATGGTCATTGTTGTTTAGAAACACAGTTGGCTTTCACATTTGGTTCCACTCGTGTAGTTAACATAAACTTTGGAGGGGCAAATAACCTAATATGAAACATGGACCAAGGGTGTGTTTGTTATGAGGTTTTAGGTTGAATGGAATGGGCTCAAAGTAAGAAAATTTGTTTGCTTAAAATCCATAGGTTTTGAAAATGGGATTTACACCCTTATGTAAGCGGTTGTAGAAACCTAAATTTTCAAAAAACCCTAATTTTGTAAAAATCCAATTAAGACTCGGATCTTCAAGATCCAACTAATTAAACCCAAAATACACCAATTTTAAAGATCAATTATCCCAAAAACGGAGCCAAGGCTCTGATACCATGTGAAAAAGTTAACCAGTTTGTGTAAAAACCAAGAACAAGAGATTACTAAAATATTTTATTAATGGATAGTCCTAAATCGGATGCTATCACTACGAATACAAAAGACAATGTGCAGTCGCCAAATGGATACTACACGAATGGAATACAGACTCTAACAGACACCAAACTGATCAAATCAAACTATCAATCACAAGACGTGATCACATACAAGATCACGAACCCAGATGAAAACCCTAACAACTTTTGAGAGAAAATGTGTGTGGACTGTGTGAAGTTATGAAAGACTTCACGCAGCTTCGTCCTTAAATAGCAACGTCCCATTCCTTTGAGAAGTTTGCATAATTAGTCCTTCAAGAATCATAATGTCTTCAATCTTGGCACACCTTTATTGCAATATAGTCCTTGAAGTATCCAAAGTTAATCAACCCCACTTTAATACTTCCAACACAAATACATATAAAAGCAGCAATCAAAGAGATCGACGCCAATATTGTATCCAGTTATATCGCTATTAGTCCCACGAGAAGCATTAGATCGGTGTGTTATAAACGAATATGAGATACCCAAGAAGACTTCAGTCTACGTGATCGATCAGAGTTCGAGCCAGAAAGGTTTATGGGTAGTGATTACGGCTAGAACTGATTTCTATTAGGAGTGCAAGTCCAACTCCTATTTTATAAATGATTAGAATAGATTTAATGTAATCCTATTTATAGTTATACAAGACTTGCGCTATTGGAAATCTTTTTTAGGAAAGTCGGATACGACCCTCTTGGGTAGTATCGGGATAAGGCACCACTATAGCGTGTGCTGGCTCCTTAAGAACGAGAGATGAGAAAACTAGACATTTTGTTTAACTTTAACTTGATTGACTGATAATAGAATTACATAATGAAACCTTAAATACTACTTTAAAAGATAAACATAAATAATAAAAGATACTAAAATGATAAACATAAAACATAAACATATATCCTAAAAATAGAAGATATTCTTGTCATAACATTCATCACTCCTTCGAATTCACCTTGCCCTCAAGGTGAGGTCTTGAAAAACACTCTTGATTCCCGGATCCCAAATTTTGAGACGTCTCGTAAGCATTTGCAGACTCTCCTTCAACATGTTACTTGACTCGGGTAGTAACGATATTTGGACTCCTGTTCTACAGTCTTTCCGTTCAGATGAAACAAACCACGTGACCCTCTTAGGCGATTCATCAACAAGATGTGATTCACTAACCACAAGCTCAATGGGTTCCTTATTAGGTTCGGATGTAATATTCCCCATAACTTCTGGCGTAGCTTCGAGTGCAACGTCGGGTGCCACTTTAGTTGCAACTTCAAGTTCAACTTCTGGTGTTGTAAAAGAATCAACCGTTTTCTTTTCAGTAGTTTGCTCTTCCTCTACAATTGCATCAAGACGAGCCTCTACTATACGAGCTAAGTAGAAAGCTTCTCCTAACATTGTAGGTTTCGAGTACGACCTCAACAATTCTAGCTGCAACTTCACTTTAAGTCCAGATATATAAAACGAGGCAAGTAAACTTTCAGAGATACCCGTTACGCAAGTTATAAGATACTTAAACTCACTTTGATATTCGACCACCGTACCCATTTGCAAGAGTTTAGATAATGCATCCCGATCGCTAGTGTTCGATGCCATAACAACAAATCGAAAAAAAAAAAAAATTTCCTGATGAATAGTACCGGATGAACAGTAGTTGATGAACAGTAACCTTGATGAACAATACTTCTGATGAAACAGTGATTTTTTTTTTTTTTTTTTTTTTTTTTTGAGATTGGAATCTTAAATCAAAACCCCCCAACGAATTGAGGGCTCTCAATGAAAGCACCAATTGATACGACCCGGGTAGGGTTGTATCGGGATAGATAGCACCACTTCAAGCGTGTGCTTGCTCCATAAGAACTCGAGAAGAGAAAACCAGATTTATTGTTGTTTAACTTGATTGATTATAATGATAACAATGACATGGTATTTATAAAACATAATAATAAAACCCTAACCCTAAGATAGATAGTTGTAGCCCATGTTGGGTGTATCATACGACCCGGGTAGGGTTGTATCGGGATAGATAACACCACTTCAAGCGTGTGCTTGCTCCATAAGAACTTGAGAAGAGAAAACCAGATTTATTGTTGTTTAACTTGATTGATTATAATGATAACAATGACATGGTATTTATAAAGCATAATAATAAAACCCTAACC
This sequence comes from Glebionis coronaria, assembly GCA_025667525.1. Lineage (NCBI taxonomy): Eukaryota > Viridiplantae > Streptophyta > Magnoliopsida > Asterales > Asteraceae > Glebionis > Glebionis coronaria. The sequence continues at coordinate 17,581,957 of CM046877.1, read as the reverse complement.
CTAAGATAGATAGTTGTAGCCCATGTTGGGTGTATCATTCCCCACTCCTTCGAATCCACCTTACCCTCAAGGTGATGCGTGAAAAACACTTTTGATCCCTGGGTCCCATATCTTGATCATACCGCTGTCTCGTCTTCCACTCTCCCAGTTCTTCACCCAAATATTTCTCCGGTTCAATTGTTTTCCACCTAGAAAGTTCTCGAACACATAATACTCTAACAACATAGATAGTTCTCCGACACACTTTCTTCTCCAACACAGTTTGTTCTCCATCCTTCTTTTACCGCGACCAACACCCTTTTTCCTCTTTCGCCTTGCATTGCCTTGGACAAAACACAGCACCCTTCTTCCACCTTCCGTTGCCCGGGCCGTAACACTCCTCACTTCTTCAAAAATGTACGAAGAATTCTCAGATTGCCCCGCGACTTCATCACTACCAACAATATGATGCGATTCACTAATAACAGGTTGTGATTCACAAACCATAAACTGCGACTCACCAATGCCATGCTGAGATTTACCAAGATTCGGCTGCGACTCACCAACAATGACCTGTTCTTTTTCTGATATTGCCTCAAAACGAGCCTCTACTATACGGGCTAAGTAGAAAGCTTCAACTAAAGTTGTTGGTTTCGAGTATGACCTCAACAATTCTAGTTGTATCTTCAATTTAAGTCCAGATATATAAAAGGAGGCAAGTAAACTTTCTGACATAACTGATACTCGACTTATAAGATCATTAAACTCACCTTGATATTCGACTACGGTACCTATTTGCAAGAGCTTAGATAAAGCATCCTTCGCGGCCCGATCGTTGCTACCCGTTCCCATTAACAGTAAGTCGAAAAAAATTGATTTTTTTTTTGCGGATGAACAGTAACTTCGGCCGATAAACAACTGTCTGCAGTGAATAGTAACCTGTGAGATGAACAGTGCCTTTCGGGAATAGTGCCGCTGATGAACAGTAACAGTAACGATGAACAGTGTTTTTTTTTTGTTGATTGGATCTTAGATCAAAAACCCCTCAACGAATTGAGGGCTCTCAATGAAAGCACCAATTGATACGACCTTCTTGGGTAGTATCAGGATAATGCACCACTATAGCGTGTGCTGGCTCCTTAAGAACGAGAGATGAGAAAACTAGACATTTTGTTTAACTTTAACTTGATTGACTGATAATAGAATTACATAATGAAACCTTAAATACTACTTTAACAGATAAACATAAATAATAAAAGATACTAAATGATAAACATAAAACATAAACATATATCCTAAAAATAGAAATATTTTTGTCGTAACAAAGTCTTTTGCTACAAGGAATCTTAATAAGCCTATAAATATTGGCTACTAAAAAACCCTAGATACAAAATCTTAATTCTTGGAAGATGTTGTACGATAAGCGAGGACTAAAGTTTTGTTTACATATACCTCTAGAGATCCAGCTAGAGATCGTCAAACGGATTCCTGATGTCAAGCCACTGTTGCGGTTCAGATCAGTTTCAAAACCATGGAAGTCCTTCATCGACAGCCGTGAGTTTATTGCTTTTTACGGTGTTCGAAACACTCAGCCGCATCGTTTACTCTTAAGGTACAACGAATATTGGTTTAGTTCTTTTATAGATGATGCCTCTTCCCCGCTACAAAAACAATACTTTTCTCCAACTGTTCCTGACGTCATAGAACTACGAGATTTACATCTAATTGGTAGCTCTTGTGGTTTGTGGTGTTTCGACATTTACCGGCGTTCACAAGAGATAGTTGTTATTTGGAACCCGTCAATCAGGAAATGGGTTCGTATTGTTATGCCTCGCGAACCCTCTCACATTTTTGGTTTTGGGGTTTCTCCAACAACTTATGATCTAACTATTGTAGGAACCTCAGACATGATACCAAGTAAATGGCATGTTCAAATTTTTACTTTGAGCTCCAAGACTTGGAAGATGATACCAAGTGACAATCGGCCTCGTGAATCAGTTAGACTTTGCTCGTCTCAATTTGATCTTGTCATTTGATTTGGTTACCCATGAATTTAAAGAGCTACACTTCCCCGTTCGTATAACAGACAATGAATATAAACTACATATGTCCATTTCTGAGCTAAATGAGTCTCTTGGCGTGTTAGCGGATGAGGACAAATATGGAGAAGTATATGGCGTATGGAAGCTGGGGGAGGAGGGTGGTGGTATGACATCTTTTAAAAAACTATTCACCATTGAAATACCTGGTTTAGAAATAAGGAAGTTATTGGGATTCAGGAAGAGTGGTCAACCTATAATGGAAACTAATTGGAAGAAGGATGGAGAGTATGACAGAAAGTGTGACAAAAAGTATGACGAAGAGTCCGAGGAAGATTCTGATTCTGACGAAGAGTACTCTTCAGCACTCGCAGTTTATGAACCATGCTTAACACAGATAAACGATCTTCGTATTAAGGGAGACATGTACTCATTCTTCATTTGCCCGTACAAGGAAACATTGCTTCTTGCTGACCACTCGGATAGTTGTATTATTTCCGACCGAAACTAATGTAAGTTTTAGCAACATATGGTGTATCTATCAATCACAATTGGCTTATCTTTACTACTCTAATTGCTACTGTTGTCTCAAGTAAGTAACTCGCTATACTCATGAGTAATGGATAGGTTTATTGCTCCTTAGTCTCATTCACCTTAGCATAGATTAAAATGGCTAAATAGTTGACTGGATAGGTTTATTCCGATCATAAAATGGATGATTAATATGTTATAACAGTTTATTTGGATGGTATTTTTTGTGATAAATTGTTGTGTATATGATCATCGTATTGAGATTGCTGATTCGTATACCCAAAAACATGTAGCAGAACATACATAATCATTACATTTAAATCTTCCTGATACTAGATTATGTACATGATTTAACACACACAGGAACATGCGAGAAACTCCCATGATTTGGTTAGCTATCCTACGCTGTGTAACCATTCGTTATATAAACAGTCTAGCTGAACATCATAAAACTAAAAGTGAATCTTTTTAATACTTCACCTGCTAAACAAAACTGCTTATCGATCACCTGCTAGAGAATGATACCCATACGTAGGCGTGTTTCAAACTCATTAAAAACTATAGAAAATCCCTATAGATCCTGTGGTCCTTGAAAAGAAATTATTTTACTGGGCTAAGGATACAAAACACACACACAAAATGGATGTAGCAATAACACATTTACAAAGACTCAAAGCCGTTTAGACCCACAAGTGAAACTGCCTAACCGGTTTTTCCATTGTACGATTATAGACAAGCATATTGATTGCATACCTAAAATATCATTCTTGTTGACTACACTGACAGCAATAGTTTTTCTGAGTTAGATAGGCCGATTCTCTGTAGATCAGGACATCAGGTGCATAACGGAGATAGGGCGAATTTAATGGGAGCTACAAGAGGGTTGAAACGGAAACACATAGTTGTTGATTCTTGTTCTCTCTTCCCATAGATTCAAGAGATCATTCGCCCCATATAGAAAGACAATTAATCAGCTCCTTCTCATTAGGTGTTATAACCTTTTTCTGGAAATACATGGATTATTAGCACTCAAACTGAATAATGATCTATCAGCAACTCCGCACCTTTCTTAAAAATAATTTTTGGTCGATTCATCATATCAACAGTTTGTATTGAATTAACAAAAAGTATAAATCAACGTGACTAAATGCATTTGTAAGGTTTATTTCACAATTTCTCTCATAGAAATACGAAACATATGCTATATCCTTAAGAATTAAAGTAAAATAAACAAAAAACACTAACCTTGTGTGCACATGGAGATCTATGTGTTATCCTAACACAACCATAAGAACGCTATATTTCGACAACACTGCAATCTGCAGCACTGACGGGCGCATCTTATTAGTTGGAAGCTGCCACCGTACCAGAGGGCATCTCATCAGGGAGGAAGCTGCCTAAACTGTAACTGATTTTCATCGATTCCCAAACGGTCCAAAAATATATATACTCTCCCAATGTAGAACGCCGGCCAGTGTTTGATTATTATTGCCAATCCCATAGAGAAAACAATTTCAATTAAACTTTGAATATCTTAAAACTTAGGTCAACTGAAACGGTAATTGTCAAACGATATGTAGCAGCAGACATGTCATAACTTTAAGAGTGGGGGGAGCGGTGGCTGTTAAGTGGGCTGTTAGCCCTTTGGCGCCAGCTCCCCTTTGGCGCCAGCTCCCCTTTGGCGCACTGTACCGAGCCTCGCGCCAACGGGGCTCGCGCCAAGGCTAACAGCTCGCGTTAACACCTTTTTTTTTTTTTTTTTTTTCTTTTTTTGATTTCCAGCCGTTGGTTGAGGGGTGTTTTTGAAAAAAAAAATTAATTTTCAAAAAACTAGCCGTTGGGGTTTAAATTTTTTTTTTTTTTTTTAAAAAAAACTCATACATTCCCTATATATTACCCCATTTCACCCATTTTTTTCAAAACTAAAGAAATTCGAGACCGAAGAGTGCACACCGAGCTCCGAGCCGATCTTGTGGAGCATTTGAGCCGCAATCATTAAATTTATGTTTTTTTTATTGTAATGTTTTTTTTTTATTGTAATGTTTTTTTTATTAATAAAGTTTTTATTTTAAGTTAATTTTTGTGAAAAAAAAAATAAATAAAAAAAAATTAATTCCGTTGGCACCAGAAATTCTGGTGCCAACGGTTACCTTAGAAATGTGGTGCCAACAGGATTCTGGTGCCAAAGGCCCAGAATCCTACGTGGCGCCTTTGGCACCACCTTCTGGTGCGGCACCTAGCACTCTAACCATGTTAAGGTTTTTACGTATATAAAACTAACCTGAGAAAAATTTGTCTTCCCATCCCTTGAAAAAACAGGAAACTCGAGGCCTGAAACTTTAAAATACTTTGGATGTAAACTGTCTTTGAGAATCCATATAGTCCTCGCTCTCGCCAAACATGGGGTGATTGACATTTAAAAGACAATGTCTAGGAGATTATTGTGTTGATTTTAAATGAAAAAATGTCAATTTCTAGTACATGAAACTTGACAACCAATATACAGTTTCCAAACTGTATTACCTCACATCTCAGCTTTTTGAGTAACTTGAGCATGCAACAGCAAAATGGGAGTTTAAGTATCTCATTGTGTCGGGAAGGTTCATGGGTCTGGTCGTAGGATTTGTAATGGAAATGACTCTTTCAAATCTTATGTACTTGTATGATTGGTAATCACCTGTAAAAACACATGAACTTGATACTTTAAAATCTCCTGGCACCGTAACACATAAGAAGAATGCACTCGAACTCATTACTCATGGCTAATGTTTATGGTCATGAGTCATGACAGGAAGAACTGATATTTTAGGAATCCTATCTTCTATGCACTAGTTAAGACCCATATAATACACGAGTTGTATTGTTGAAGTGAAAATTTTAATATAGAATTTGAATCAATCGAAGATCAATAGACTTTAGGGGGTTTTGTTTAAAATAGGGTTTTCTCCTTGTTGGAATTTTGGAGTAAACTTAAACATAGTTTAGGTACTTAAGTGTACTTTGTAATATAGATTAGGAATAGACTAGTACTGTATTAGGAAGTATCTAGGTTAACCTCCTTAGAAGTTTCTTATTTGACTTACCTAACCCCTCATCTCTATAAATAGGAATGAGAGGATGCTGGTTCATTGAACTCTTCTTATTCAATGTAGTCTTTATTATGGTTATTAATAAAGAGTGGTTTGAGGTATACCGTGTGCATATACTTGTCGGTTCTTTGTAGTCTCTTGAGTTCACTACTTGTGCTCGATACAACTCGCGATCTAGCGGTTCCGTGTTATCGAACTTCGGGTTTGTTGTTAGTATCCTACAACACTCATGTTTAGGGATTTTGTTAATTTGAATGTATTTTTTTAATTTATAGTGGTTTTTATAAACATCGAGTCTTTTTCTTAGTTTGTATGATTTGATTTTGGATATTGGGTGTGTTTTTTGCAGGAAGCAATTGAGATTATTGTTGTGCAATGGCTATATTAAAACAAGAAGAGGCAAAGTGTCTTTTCTTAGCAGCTCGAGTTGTTGTAAAATTAAGGCCTTAAAATGCCCGGAGACGGTAACTTATGCTGATTTTTCTGATTGTGTGGAATTGTAGCTAGATGTATGAAGCGTTACTTTTCATTAGTTAGGCTGCAAATTTAAATTGAGGTGTAATTAATCGTTTGAATTTTTGATTAATTGTATAACATGATATGTCTCAGCTAAACCGGTTAACACTTCAAAAGAACAGTTCTTGGATACCTATGAATTTGACGAGGTGGAAACGGAAGTTGCATCCAAGAAGCGAGTTTACGAAGTTGTTGTGAAACCAGTGGGACGCATGTGGTGTTGCACACATGAGACATCTTCGTTTTAAGTTAGATACTGATATGATCTATGCGCACTGCAAATGATCACATTAAGCTCAAAATATGAAGTATCTACCCTTAGTTCCAGATTGTGTCATTAATACAGATTTACATCAGTTGATGTAATGATGTTTCCTACTCCTCTATTTACAATATTGCAAAGCAAGGGTCGTCGTGAAAAAAAAATGATCGAATGTCAATATATGATATGCTATCTGTATTACGATAATGAAAAGCAACTGCGCGCGCAGTATAAGGGTTAAGGGCCATCAGACCCATTCTCATATGTGTTCTTTGATTAAAAAGTTATGGAGTATTGAAGCTAAGAACATAGTTTATAATGATGATTTATCGTTACTAATATTATACTGTACTATTTTTATGTCTATGGTTAGGAATACATCTCGATAGACCGGATGAATTTAAAAGATATATATGCGAAAAATCGATATTTTTTCCAAAAATTAACAGTAGATAAAAAAGTCAATGTATCGAGTACCCACGAGACACCCTGGCTCCGTCTGTGATTGCACGGAAAAAGTTACCGTTTTCACGTTGATGAAGTGTACCTCTTCTGTTCGCCAACTACCATACGACTATGTTCCTGAACAACTAGACGAATATATGCAAATTGGTGATAAAACTTCTCGTGATTGTCTCGATGCTTTGTAAGAGATTCTGTGAAAGCCTACTACCATTGTAACTTGTGATGTAACCCTCTAATAGTAACTCTGTCCTCATGTTGTAACCAGGATGAAGCATAGCGATGTCGCTGATTTGAAACAGGACTAAAACAAGACGACAAAATTTAAAGTTGATCATAAGCATGGGCGGAGCCACGATTTTTAGTTAAGGGAGGCTAATCATACTGGCAAAAAGTCAGGTAGAAAAATTTCTTGTCATGCACATAAATAATAAATGAAATAGGTTGATTAGAGGAGGCTTAGCATCCACTAGTCCCCCTACTAGCTCCGCCCCTGAATTCATAAGTGGATTGCTCCCGAGATGGAAATGAAAAGAATGGCGGCTTGACAGTTTTGTATTTTCATTTTAGGGTCCTACTGATAGTTACAGTATATGACAATAAAAAGAAAAAGAACCAGTTTATAGGGTGTTTGTGATCGCTTATTTTTGAACTGATTTTGTAGAACTTAATAATTTCCTCGAAGCAACCAAACATTACGCGTTCAACAAATGCATTCAACCCTTGTACAATGCACAGGCCTGAATGCATTGAACTCACTTGAGAATTAGCCAATACGCACTGTGAGTGTGAAATAACGACAAGCCATATAATGAATTTCTAAAAATATTTCCCCGTTCTTTATCTTCCTTTTCTTTCTCTTAGCTGAAGGTTTAGCCGGAAGGTTTTTCTAGGTGCAGTAAGACTTGGGCGAAATAATTATAAAAAAGATGGGCTACTGGAAGAGATCTTAATAAATATTCGCTACTAAAACCCTTTGATACAACTTACGAAATGATCTTGGTATCAAGGGAGAAAAAGAGTCGTTATTCATTTGCCATAACAAAATATGATTGTCCAACATCAATATCCTAAGCTATAACCTTAAGATTTACATCTTCTCATTATGCAAAACCGCTTCAAAAAGTTTGGTTGTTAACGGTTTAATGCAGCAATCTTTCCAAACTTCATAGTCATTATTTTCCTTTTCTTATTCACTTTATGCTTAGCGGCAATTCTAAGCTTCCTCTTGGCATTTCTCTCTGGGTTAACAACAGCCATTACTTTCTCACCTTGTCTTCTCTTATCCCTTTTTGCTTTCAGGTTTTTCGTTATCGACTTATAAACTTGAACAAAATTTTGGACCCCGATATAATCTCTGATGCTATCACGAACCTTTTGCGCATTTTGTTTTGCGTCGTCTGAAAGAAGACATACATTTATAGTCAGTTTTAAATGGTATTGCCGTATTGGGCTAGATGGATGACATGCATAAGGGCATAAAAGGAAACACGTAATATAACTAACACTGCCATTTATTGTCGACTGTCTCTTAACCGAAAGATTATAAAATAGATACAGTACTTATATTCAAAAGATTGGACATGAAGATACTGAAACTTACCAGAAATAACTTTCCCAGAAAATCCCTCACAGATTTTGTACAAAGGCAGGAGCATCTGATAAACAAAAGTTTGACCTTCATTCTGCTCAACCATATCCATAGCTTCATTCTTATCGAGGATTTTGGGTGAAATTTTTCTGAAGCACTCAAAAATAATTTCCATCTGCAAATAGTTAATAACCACCTGTCAGCAAATAAAAACTCCAAAAGACGCTTAAAATGACTTGTCAATTAGTGGCAGCAATTTCGACCCCTTTACTAATGAATGGTTTGATTCGGGTTTAAATCTATCTAAACGGGTCAAATAAGTTGAAACTCTTTTTTAATGTAGTGATACTGTATGGTGCTGTATAAACATTAACCAGCCCCATATAAAATACTACAGCATATATGGTCGTTGCTCTTTAGAAACACAGTTGGCTTTCACATTTGGTTTCACTCGTGTAGTTAACATCACCTTTGGAGGGACAAATAACCTAATATGAAAGTAAACATGGACTAAGGGTGTGTTTGTTATGAGGTTTTGGGTTGAACGGAATGGGTTATTCACTGACAATTTCTTTTGGGTCATACTGTTTGGACTTCATGTAATAAAAACCTCTTTCCTCTCTTGACTTCATGTGAAAAATCTAAGAGCTATACATAAAGTAAATTTTTAAATATTAAAGAAACTAAACACTAGTTTGCAAACAGGAAAATCTAATCCTAAATCACTCGGTTGCTGATCGATGCCTACAGAAAATCCTTATCTCATACCAAACTGGCCCTAAATTCTGTAATTTTGAGTAGGACAAAGTGACACTTTATGTAAATTGCTCTGGAAAAACAAGGATCATGTATGTGGAGGCCGCCGAACTATTAAGTTTTTTCCTTTAGGCCACCCATTCATAAAAAATAACTTATGGCCCACCAAAATATGCGTTTGTTACCTTTAGTTTAATTTTCGTTGTTTCGAAGATTTTCAAGAAATAATTATTCGAAATTGGTATACACGAAAGCAAACACATAAAGGAGTGGCCTATAAGTTAGTTTTGATAAATGGGTGGCCTAAATAACAAACGTTTAATAGTTTGGTGCCCTCTAAATACATATAAAAAAAATATTTAAATAAATAAGAAAGATCGATAACTAACCTGAACCTCCTCCATATCAAGTGCAATCTTTCCCATCTTTTTAAGTAAAGATGAAATTAGCAAATACTTGTAGTCCTCACACTGATTTAGGTCGCAGTTACCATTAAGCCCCGTTGCAAGTGACCCAAACATACTTCTACCTTTCCTTGAATCAAGAATCACAAAACCTCTTAAAAGGATTTCTTCATCTTCTTTTTTAATAGTAGACCAAAACACTTGAATTTCGTTTTGTTGCCCCAAGATTGAATGCAATGTGAGAATTGAAGTCTCGACATTATACTTGAGACAATCATTGGCTTCTCCATCATCAAGCGATGCTTTCAACTGAGAGCAAAAAGAAACCGCTAACAGAAAAAGTCGACTCGGTCTCGTTAAGAAATAATTTCCCATCCTTGATACCCCATTTTCCTGACAGACCGATTCTAATTCTTTAAAGTACAATGCAATAAGACGATTTGAGATATTGCGCAGCCAAATGTGGGGATGCAGTAAGAACTCGCAAATTAGCCCCCACATGTCCTGTAAACAAATGGAAAAAATATATATAGTTATTTTTCCTGCATGTAATATTTTATATTCCGCATGTTGGGTTAGTCAAATAAAGTACCTCAAGATCTTCCCTTAAGACCAGTTCAGGAAATTGCCCAAGTATCTTCTCGAAAAGAACCAGTGAGTAGTATGCTTCTTTCCATAGGGGAACTGCTGCTCCACTTGAAAGATCTGCTTGACCGTCTTTTATGATCTTGACTGCGGATGGTAATATCTCTCTCACTCTGCCTAAAACAGTATTGATATTTCCTGTAAAGCGTTCCTTCATTACTTCTACCAATAGTCCCAAGACCTGTAGATAATGAAGTGAACAAAGATCGTAACGGAATTGATGGTGTTTGCAATTCCCAACGTTTGGGCAACAATTGCATCATATATTTATGGGTTTTGCAATGAATTCTTATGTTATCGTTCTCATTTCGTCCTCATGATCATCAATTTTAGTTACTTGAGTGAAATAAAATATGCTTCATCTTTATAATGAAAATAGCAAGCAATTTATATGGATAATACCTGTGCTGCAGCACTCCATAAACCCTGGTTCTTTGCTGAATACCAATCCAAAGTGTTTGTTAAAATAGAACGTTGACTTTGTGAGTCAACACGGCCAACCAAAATTTTTATAGCAGTACCAGCCATAGATCGAACTTGTTGCTCGGTATCATTCGCCAAACAGAGAACCAGTTGCACAAAAAGAGTTTTTGAAAGCTCATTTACAATAGGTGGCTGGAACTTCTTAATAATAGCATGGAGCATTTCAAGCACAGCTTCTCTTCCAGTCGAATGCTCATAACTACAACCAGAAAATAAGGTTCATATTTAAATTAAAAACTAATTCAACTTTACCAAAATGATTATCAGGGACTAAAAGTTACCTAAGATTTGAAACCAAGAAATCGAAATGTTGTTGCCTGCGCTTTTTCTTAAGGTCATAATCGAGCAAAAACTGTAGAAATATGTGACTGCATTTCTTGCGTATCAGTTCATCGGTACTTGTTACCATCAACTCTGCAACTTGCTTTGCAAGATCAAATATCTCCGGAACCTCGACCCTACGCTTCACAATCTCCATCAATAAAGAAAGTGCGATAGATGATGGCTTTCTTTCAAGATCAACAAAAATCGAAAATTGAAGGAGCATCTGTGCCTGCTCTTTTGAGAGTTTCAAACTTGTGCTTTTTAAAAGTACAGTTAGCATCCGAATACAAGATTCAGCCAATGGACTGGTGGCATTAACAGAACGATGTAAGATGGCAAAGAGTTGACTTCTTATATTATCAGCTTGTGAATCGAGTGACGGTAATTGAAACTTCACAAGAAGTGAAAGACACATAAGAGATGAAGATGTTATATCTTCATACTTGGAGCTCAAACCACTGCATAGCAATTCAACAAAAGGATCCAAGAATCCCAATATTTGTTCGTCATTTTTTAGCTTTTTCAGTTTCTTGATTCGCTTATGCAAAATCCTGAGGGCAAATACCGTTATCATATATGAATCCTTCGCATTCTCTTGAATAAGCTGATAAGTAAAACAGAAAATATCTCTCGGGTTTGCGGTCGGGTTTGATTCAATACCAGAAGCTATATGCTGCAGCATAGTTTCTAATTTTGACTTCAATTTTGGCGTCAACTGCTTCTGAATATTTCTTTTGATCGGTGAAATTAGTTTCATCGCTTGGGTTTGCAACGTAACGTTTTGAGCTACTAATTGCAGAGTCTCGAACGATTTCTTTTTTCTTGTTTCCTTCATTTTTGAAGCAATCTTATCAACATCCTTCTCTTCGGAAACCTCACCAAGAATATCATTTTCAGCCACAGAAAGAAGTTCCTCCAAACAATAATCCAACTTCCCGCTCTCAGTAACCGACAAACATTTTGATAAAATGAAATTGAGTGTATATCCAAGAACATGCAGCTCGAAACCTCTTTTTAAAGTCGATCTCAACACTTTGAGAATGACTTGAAGATACTCGACCCCCAATTCTTTCAAACAAGCAGCAAGAGCAGATCGTGCTTCATCACGAATACTTTCTAAACGACTCTTCAAAAAGTTTGAAATACGGTGAATAATAGTCGGAAGTTGAAGCTCCAAAATGTCACCGGGAAGTTGCTTCAATAACTTGAGCGCAACAAGACTCACATTAACATTGACATTATCGGTATCCAAAGTCAACAAATTTTGGACTTTTGGTAGGATACTTTTGTGAAGAGAAGTTTGTATGTCAGAATGTTTGTCTCCGTGTGTACATTTGTCGGTTTTGTCTTCTGAAAAATGGAATTTGTCGAGAATAGAACAAATGAGTCGCAAGAAGAGTTTTTGTCTGTCAGGTCTAAGTTTGAGCTCTTTGAAGCATTTGTTCAGGAGTGCATAGTATTGTTTCCATCCCATAGAAGCAGAAATAGATGCAAGGGCTTCAATGCAAGCATTTCTAAGATGCTCTCCTTTGTTATCATTTACTTCAAGTAACATACTGAATGAAAGCGGAAGCATCACTTTACTTGTAACAACCTGAACGATATTAGAGGTAAGAAAAACGCAGCATAATTGTAGGAATGTAACACTTACAGATAGGAAAATAGGTGGCATGGGCGGGTCGGGCGACAATTAAGAAAAGTACTTTGTGGGGTCAAAACGAGTGGGGGTGACCCAAAACAATTTATCCACGTTTCTTTAAAAAAAGGGTTGATTGCAAATAAATGTATTATACTTGCCACTTTCAAGTAACATACTAAATGAAAGTAGAAGAGGTAAGAGAAACGCAGCATAATTGTAGGAATGCAACAAATAGAGATTTGGAAAAAGGTGGCATGGACGGGTCATGGGTCGAAACTGAAACCTACAAAGTAACTAGAAAACGAAATTGGTACCTCAGACAAAGAAGTAGAAACTTTGCAGAATCGCGACAATGCCCTTGCTCTCATATGCTTCTGAATTCATTAAATTAAAAAAAATCGTTATTTTCAACCTATTGCATTGCTTGCTGCCTTGCTGGTGTTTCAACCAAATAGATTATTACGTATCAAGTAAAACAAAAAAGAAAATATTATTTATCCACAATATTATACAATTTCAAGAATATGCATCCTACTAACCTGTACGTGGACAATATTGTTGAAGAAGTCGTGCTCCGGATCTCCCTGATGCAGGGCAAGATATGATTCAAGTTTATACACATTCGGAAGCTCATTTGCCATCTTTAGCAGTAAATCCATCCACACCTGCATATTAATAAAAAGACGAATTTATGAAAAACAATAAAAACCCAATGAGGCGTTTATAACGATAAATCAACTCCCTCACCTTTCTAACAGATGTTTCTTTGTTCATAGCATCCCCCATATACTTCAATATGAAGTTATTGACTGTGTTCTGGATGTGTGCATTAGACCAACACTCAGACATGGGTACAATTTCACCAGAAATGACCTTTTTACAAAATTCGATAAAGGTACGCAAGACCCCAAGGGCACTATCCCTCAAAATCAGGTCATGAGATGACATATCATGTACACAATGTGACAGGATAATTAATGCATGCTCCTCTCGAACAGTGCAGAAGAAGTTAATACTGATTTTGTTGTAGGCGCCAGCTATGATATCATAATCAAGAGCATCCATTTCCGTAGCAGATGTAGCATTAAATTCTCGAAGAAGTTTTGCCACATGGGCCAAAGAAGGGTCACTTTCAACAAGGGCATCAACGACATCACAAATAGCCAGACGGGCCACTGAGGGAGCGTGAATGAGAAGAGGAGAAATAGTATTCAAGATTCTTGAACTGCCTTCATTTCCTAACATCGGTATCATCTTCTGGATGACATATAGTGTGTCTGCGCATGAAGCTGGGTGAAAAATGATCAGTAAAAAAATTAATTAGATGGTTAAAAATAAAGTAAATTAGAATGTTGTTGGTAAGATAATATACTTACCCCAGTCATGAGGTTTGTTGATTAGAGTTGGAAGCAAAATGTCAACAAATTTTATCCCGATTGCAGGATCTTGAATATACTTGGGTAATAATTTGAAAATGTTAAGCTCTCTTCCTCCAAACGACTTGAGTGATTTCCTACAAATTTAAGCGTACAAATGAAGGCCGTATACTTGATCCATTTACTTGTGAACATATTGATCCATAACAAAACTTAAAAAATATAGCTATAAAATAATTGGTTCAAACAGGTCAAACCAGCCTAAAGGTTAAAATGTTCCGCGTCAACTTGACCCAACCCGTTTCAGCACATACCAAAAGTGACTTGTTACCCAACCCACTTTTAAATTTTAAAACTTGTATATATAACCAATTACAAAAAACAAACTTCTAATACCTGTTGGTGCTTTTGCACGTGAAAAGGTGATGCAAGCTGTAGACAAGTGTATCAATATTAGGATGTAGAATTCCCTTCACATCAGTAGCCCCACTTTCCATGTCAATGTCGAGATTAAGAAGGTTCTCAATGAATTTAAGAACACAAGCAATAATGGCTTCTGAAGCTGTTGCAACTGTTAAAATCGAAAATATATCTGGGACAAGATTTTTCGCCCTGTGGAACAGTAACACGAGTTTGTGGCTTCTACTCATAGCAAGAAAACAAACAAACAGTGAGCTTGGCTTCTCGCTGCTGGCCCCTTCTTGCTTAAAACCATCAATTAATGGCTTTAAAGCTGAAAAAAAGATGTCCCAGAATTCCAGGTTGAAATCATGACCCTCGAATTTCCCCAGTACAAATGAGATCATTTTCAGGCATAAAGATCTCAGATCCTTGAAATGTTTTGTGCCTAAGCTGGCCTGCAACTCAAAAAAAGATATGTATTAGGATAAATATAGAGTAACACTACCAGGAAAGTTATTCAGGTTAAATGTCTAATTCTAATAAAATATCATCTAAAAAACTTCATGTAATCCTGGCAGTAAGGTAAATCAGGCCACTTTTAGTAATTTTTTATACATGTTGGCTTGACCCAAAAGACTTCGTGTCCAAAGTTTAATATTTTCATAAATAAATAATGTAAAATATGCATTTTTTTCAACACGCTCGACTCATTTGACATGCTTACTTTAAAGCTACACTTTTCAATTTTACCCGTCGACCCGTTAGATCAAATATGACCCGCATCGACCCATTCAAGAGTAAATGGGCAGATATTACTGCGCACCCTGACACCCTCTTTATGTTGAGTAGCAAATGATAAATGCATATTACCATGGCTTGCTTTTCTTCTCCTACGTCTTCCTCTTGGATGCACATGTTGTTCGTTTCATCCACAGTTGGTGCACAGCTGGCTAATATGCGAACAACACTTCCCATTAATGTATCAAGAAAGGGTTCCATCCGTGACGCATCAAAAACTCCAATAATTTCTTCGATCACATGTAAAAACCCATAAACTTTCTTTGAGGATAGTGACTTGATGTTATCCAAAGTAAAATGTCTCAGAACACTTGAAGAATCAACAATAGCAGGCGTTTCATGTGACTCATCCATATCATCAACACCTGATGAACCAGTTTGTAATGGCTTTATCAACAAAGCAAAAAATAGCGGCAGCTCGTTGATATCAAGCTCAGCTAAGAACCCAATAACTGCTTTTCTGTGGTGCACGCTTGCAGTCTGAAAATAACAACACACGGTTATGTGTAGTTCAAAAGAGTGTGATACAAGGGAAGGTTAATAATAGTTCAATCCTAAACTCTAAGCCATCTTGGTGGTTTAACAACGACTTGGAAATGTTTTATTACTCAACTTTCTTTCCCATTGTTTTTGTCCCTTAAAAATAGCAGATAAAGAAAGAAAAAAAAGACCAATCTAATCAATTATAAGTAATAAGTAATATACTTGGATAAGATAAAACTGAAGGGGTGAAAATAATAGGAAAAAAAATTAAGGAGTAAAGCATTGCCCCCACAAGTTTGGATGTGTAACTGTCAAAAAGAATGAAGGTTTACGGATTAACCAATATCAGCCCTGTTGAGAAATTAATGAGATTGGTTGACAGAACGAACCTTTCTGGATGCAAGCTTTTTCAATTTCCTCACTTTCGGCACAAGAATACGAATGACTATAGGCACAAGAGATTCTCGGTGGTCTTCACTAACTAGCTGAGATTCCCTCGATAGACTCCATCTTGTAAGTTCATCCCTCAGAGTCTTGGGATTGACAAGATTTCTCAAATGCTGATCGTAAGGGAGTAAAAAATCATCTTTCCAGTTTAACAGACACTCAAGCACCTTCAGTTGCGCATCAGGATCATTATCATCAAGCAACCTGAAAAAAATAGAAATGCAATGCTAAATATTAGAAATTAAAATGTTACGAGTAATTTATGTTCTTAGACCATCATTAAAGAAACAATATATATAATTCCTAAATTTATAGCAACCTATATTGTAAAACATCCTTAAGAAACTGGCTTTGAGGGAATGCCTTCAGATTGTGCATCAACTTCAACAAACACAACCAATCTTCAAGAACACCTTTCCAATCTTTTCCTTTAGAAGCCTGCGAACTATATGAACTCACACTGCAACATCATATATAAAAAGGGGTTAGGGTATATTATTAATACATTTTAGCTTTAGCATAGTGAATGTAGAAGAATTACCTCGAAAGTTCAGAAACCTCATAGCCCAAAAACATCAGAAACAAAGGTATAAGTTGCCGAGACTGTGATTCCTTAAGTCTCGCTACCACTTTTTGTAATGATTTTATCAGCAACGACAAAACAGTATGGGATGGAATATCATCATATGAAGGACCAACAAATGCATAAAAACAGCTGAGCAGATCTGAAAGATAAAATCCCCAATGTCATATAAGGTTTTCTTTATTCCTGATATAATTTAACAAACTTGACCAATGGACGATAAAAACGTACCATCACGACTGTTATCCATCTCGTTGTTGACTTTCTCAGAATGTTCTTGAGGGGATATGAAATTAGAGACACATCTTTCTAGGAACTTCAGGCATGTTTCCCACACCAGCTGACGATAATCGTTATGGCCAACCAATACGGCAAAGCACTCCATTGCTGGATTCCATAGATAATTAAACCGGTTGTGGAATACGCCAATAATGGAATTAAAAACAAGGGGTATATACGCTTTGCAAATCCTTCCCGTAGAAAGTTCCATCTGTATCTTTGTTATCAACCGAATAACTGTCCTACTAGTAGCTATAGAAAGTGGCGTTGCTTCGATGGTTAGCAGTAGATGAAGAACCTGAAACAGGAATGACGAAAAAATAATTAGGCAATAATTGAAAGAAAAAAAATGTTGTATATGATGACAAAAGCTAAAGTACGGCACATACGCTGTCTCTGTGATCACTTGTATTTAAATTGTCAGAATGGTCAATTATCATATCATTCTCCAACTGTTCATTACTTGGTGAATTCTCGGAATTCAGAGGTTCATAGTGGCACAAGATCCTTAGTGTGAGAAGACGAATTTGTTTGTTAGAGTGATATAAATTCTCTGAAAATATATTAAATGCATCATCGGTTTTTCCTGCCTCTAGCTCCAGATGATACTTCTTACAGGTGCCATCCGATTGAGCAGTTGACCTGTATTGACAAACCAAAAAGGTCAAATTTAGAAAAAAAAATTAAGGCATAAAATAGGGAAAAGTAAAAAAAGGTAAAGAATAAGATCAACATACACATCTGATGAATCCAAGAAGTCAGCAACTGCAGACAATACAGGGATAGAAGATTTGTATTTTTTAGCAAAAAGCAAGAACTTATCCACTGGTAATTCGTCAATCCCAGCTGTCTGACTAAATCTCAATTTCTGATAAGAAACTAAACCAGCTCCAAGAAGGCTCTCCCAAGTCCGTCTCGGTAATGCTGCAACTGTTTCTGAAAGGACAATCACATGGATCATCAGCTACAAGTGAAAAGCTTGTCTAGAGGCTTAAAAGATTAGTCATTCAAATATTAGTTCAACTCATTTACGTGAAACCGTTTTAATTCAAGTCGAATATTTACATGATACAGATAGGTTTTACAGGTCAGAAATTCAGAATTCACATAGTATGTTTTCAAAGGCTTACAAGTTACAGAATCCCAATTCGCTTCCTATGAAATATTTTGTAACTTCAGTAACAGTTCCTATTATCATAGCTAATAATTATAAAACGAAAAAGAAAGAGAAAGTGTTGACAGACGAGCCAAACAAAAACCATTCCATTTTGGACCAAGCCCATTTAGAGTCAATACCAATACTTAATACTACAGTCATAAAATGATACCTGATTTGATCATCAAAAGGCGATCAATGGACTCTACAAAGTCCATAAGTAACGACGGATTAGCTTGGAAATCTGCCATGTACGAATAGCAGCTAATAAATCCCCACATCTGAGCCAAATCCGTCGCCCCAAACTCCACACAGGATGGACCCTCAACATCATTCATCTTGCCGATCCAGCAAGTAATACGTTCTTTGAAAACATTACAAACCCCTGAAATCCCTTGTCGTAGCTTCTCTTCCGAAAGACAAAATTTTATGGATTCTATTTTCTCAAGGAACTTGACTAGCATGTAAGTAGCTTCCTCCTCCGAGGATGTAACTAAACCAATCAGTGCACTGAAATGCAATTGTAAATGTTAACATAACCGCTGGGATTCTTGAACATGTAAATCCTGGAACATTTTATTGCCCCACGTCTAGAAACAAGTTCTTACCTTGTAATGCTAGTTCTGAACGTCTGAACTATGAAAGGGTCCTTTGATAAGAGCTCCTTAATGAATGTCATAAAACTGCAACCAGTATATATGCGGTCAAAATAAAACTAGTAAAATATCACATCAAATTGCATACTAAACTATCATGGCAAATACCTTCTATCCCTCATTTCAAATACAGGAGCCCATTGAATTGACAGATCAATATGAGTCGTCATGAGATTATGGATATGAGGACCGTCAAGAGTGCAAAGCATCAGCCGAAGAATATTATCAATGACTGCATCTGATCTGTCCTCTTCCATCAGCATGCTAGAAGGCATGATAAATCTCTCGATAAGCAATTTGACTAACTTGAGCACTGATTCAAACTCTGGAGTAGTAAAATTCAAGTAGATGTTAAGAAATCGTAAACATTTATACAACGAAAATGGTGGAACTCAACCAAAAGTAGAATAATCTTACCTATTGTCTTGCGCATGTTATTAATCTGCATAGTAGAATTATATATGGTTAGAAGATGACTGAGATGAAGCAAGTCCCCACTAGATATACATTTACGTATTTCTTTTTCTTGACGTTGCAACAAACTTATCAACTCCGTGGTTTCTAACTCATCACATAACCGCTGAAAGACTGTGATCACAACTTCAACTACTGGATTTGGGTCTGTAAAGAGATACAGATGGTAAAGTTCTTTTAGAATTTTCCATAACTAACACATGTAGAAACTTTTTTTTGCATAAAATACTAAGACGGGATAAAGAGAAATGTGTACATAACAATTACCTTCAGGATCTTTGTCGCCACTCCCAATAACTTTACTGTCCAGTAATAACCTCAGAACGCGCTCCGCTTTTGAATGCAGCTTTGATTTAGATCCCATCATGACAGAGGATAACAAAGCACTGACTCCATAGTTTCTAGTTTCCGAAGGTTCATCCACAACTTCAGACATTACTTTCCGGACACCTGCCAAATTAGATGTACACAAGTTATTATTAGATGTTGATACATATTGTAATAAACTTGGTGCTTTTCATATTACAAATATATGATAGTCCCACCACTCTCGAGCTGGTCATCAGGTGCAGTCCTCAACACGTAGGCAACGGAATCTGCCATAAATTCTTGGATGTATTCTTTTGGGTAAAACCTTAAATTTTTTGTGATTCTGAGATAAAAACATGAAAATAAAAAATTAGAAACTTTTTAAAATGAAACGTAGATTACGTAAACAACGACTGTAGGTTTTTGAGATATTAAGACACTGTTACTTACTCAAGGACATAGACAACAGCTTTTATCAGATCTTTTTGTAGATACTCCATAATGCGCGACCAGGAGTTAAAAATCTGCAAAGAAGAAGAAACAGAGGGTACTTTTCTTGTTTATTATCTATGTTTATAGGAAAACGAAAAACTGCAATATAAAAATTTATACCTGTTCAATTATTTCCGGCTCCCGGTCGGCACCACCACTGAGAAGCAACACAAAGGATTCTGCAACCCTCTCCAAATAGCTGGAATTATTGGATTCTGCATCTCTCTGCGCCTTGGGGACTTGAATAAAGAGATCCAACAAATCTCTAGATAATTCCGCAATTAAACTGCATAAAACATTGTTCAGATCAGATAATAGATGCTAAAGTAAATTTCATGTTTACGGAAATGATAAATCTGTATAAGACAATACCTGATAATAGCGTCAACTGATAGTCTCCCTTTCATATGCAACCTGGAAAGAAGTTGTGATAGTATTTCCTCCTTTCTAAGAAGAACCTCTGGTAATGTTTGTACAAACGGCAACGTTTCTTCATAGAATGAAATAAAATCCTCAGCTGTGTTGTGTAGCTGTTTGTGCAGATCATATATAAACGTTAATAAACGAAAGATGAAATAAGTCAAGAATAACCTCCCCCAGGAGGGTTCAAAACAGTCACGTTAGGAAAGTAACTGATATGCATGTGCTAACTCAAGCGACCATGATTAATATCATATTACATTTAATCAAATCAGGAATTGTAACATACCCTCCAATGATGAAGGGAGGCGAGAAAAAAACTAGTTGAGTCATTTGACGGGACTGCCTCATTTGGAACAAGACTTCGATGGACATCTTTAACTGGATCCATTTCAGCAATCCTTTGTGAATGGGTTTTGAACTGTAAACACCAATATACACATTCATTATTAAACGCCTCACTAACATTCAAAAGTGTAACCAACGAAATGAAGTTGTTTGAACAAAAAAATTAAAGCTCAAAATTCAAAATGTACCGTATGCCGCTGTTTTCCAGGTCCTGTATTCAACATCTTAACCGCCCGAGCATCTGCTTGTGACGCCATTTTCTCGCACTCAAATCTGTCGCCAAAAAAAGTTTACTTCACTAACAAAATTCAACAAGTTGTTACAACTCCAAACTAACGGTTGAAAGAAGCCAAATTAAGCCCAAACCAGCCAAAGCCTTAATATGGATCGAGCTCAAGCTCCTCTTGAGACTCGGCTCATTTTTATAACAGGCCGGAACAAAACAAAGCTCATCCCGAGCTCGGCCGATTAAGTAAACTAGGCTCAAGCTTGTTTAGTTAACTTAATCTCAATTATATATATACACATAATTACATTACATTTCTATGTACATGACCCACATATACAAATACATATATTCCAAATGTTCGACTAGGCTCACGAGCCTAAACTAGCTTTGGGTATAAAGCATGGCCTCACGCTTGTTTATTAAGGGCATGTCTGTCAAAAACTAGGAGTAGCAACAAGCACGACAGCCACTAGCAGTTAGCAATATAAAGTCTAAAATGACGGTAAAAGCTAAACCATGATGCTAAACACTTTTTAAGGTAGCAACTGATAACTAGTGCTTAAAAAACTAAATGCGCTCTATCAAACGATCTTTAACAAGGGTCAAATTACAGCATATATATTCAGTGACGTTATTTTACAAATCTATTACAATAACAAACTTTTTTTAAGGTTGTTGCATCTTCTAACAATATTCTGTTCAAAGCATAACAACTTTCAGTTCGACAAATTTAAATTCAATTAACGCAAATTGAGCTTAATTTTAATATAAGGATGTGTTTATTTAGGCTTATTTGTGTTCTTATGAGCTTATCGGCGTTCCTCATTTTCTATAAGTTCCGATTTTCCGGAGACTTACAGGCTTATATAAGCTTATTATGATATATTATGGTTTTATAAAGTCTGGAAATAAGCCGGGAAAATCAGAGCTTATATAAAAATAAGACGGAAATCAAATAAGCTCGTAATGCCACAAAAATAAATAAGCTTAAAGAAACACCTCCTCAGATTAAATCAATAAACTGCTAACAAATGGTTGTTCTGCTCAAATCATAACAGCTTACGGTTCAAACATTTCAACAATCTTATAAAATTCATGAAATTTGAGCTTAAGTTAGGAAGGTGTTAGTTTAAACTTATTTGTGGCCTTACGAACTTATCTGATATCCGCCCTATTTTATATAAGCTCTGACTTTCCTGCTTATCTTGAGACTTAAGGACTTATATAAGCTTATTATGATATAATAAGCTTACATAAAGTCTTGAAATAAGCAGGAAAATCAGAACTTAAAAAAAGTAAGGCGGAAATCAAATAAGCTCGTAAGACAACAAACGAGCTTACACAAACACCCCTTCCATTCAATTTAGTAATAAACTCCCAACAAACTATTATTCAGTTCAACAATCTTATCAGAATTAACAAAAACTGGGCTTAATTTAATTTAAATAGGTGTTTAATTAAGCTCATTTGTGGCCTTACGGCCTTATACAAGCTTAATGATATAAATAGGTGTTTAATTAAGCTCATTTGTGGCCTTACGGGCTTATACAAGCTTAATGATATAATAAGCTTGTATAAAGTCTCGAGCGGAAATCAAATAAGCTCGTAAGGCCACAAATAAGCTTAACCTAACACCTCCTTAACTAGAAGTAGTAAACTACCAACAAATTGTTATTCTGTTCAAACCGTAACAGCTTTCAGTTGAAACATTTCAACAATTTTATCAAAATTAATACATGAGCTTATCCGCTTTTGCCTTATTTTCATAAGCTCGGCTTATTATGACAGAATAAGCTTATAGAAACTCTTGAAATAAGCCTGAAAACAGAGCTGATAAGAAACAAGACGGAAATCAAATAAGCTCGTAAGGTCACAGATAAGCTTAAACTAAAACCTCCTCAGATAAATGTTATTCAATTCAACAATTTTATCAAAATTAACAAAAAAATGAGCTTATTTGTGAGCTTATGAACTTACTTGATATCTGCCTTATTTTTTTAAAAGCTCTTATTTTACGGCTTATTTTGATACTTAAGGCCTTATATAAGCTTATTCTGCTATAATAAGCTTATTCTTCTGCTTATTGTTATTCAATTCAACAATTTTATCAAAATTTACAAAAAGATGAGCCTATATGTGTTCTTATGAACTTAATTGATATCCGCCTTATTTTTTTATAAGCTCCTATTTTACGGCTTATTTCGAGACTTAATGCGTTATAGAAGCTTATTATTCTGCTATAATAAGCTTGCACAAAGTCTCGAAATAAGCCGTAAAATACGAGCTTATAAAAAAAGAAGACGGATATCAAATAAGCTCATAAGACCACAAATAAGTATAAACTAAAACCTCCTCAGATAATTGTTATTCAATTCAACAATTTTATCAAAATTAACAAAAAAATGAGCTTATTTGTGAGCTTAATTGATTTCCGCCTTCTTTTTTTATAAGCACCTATTTTACGGCTGATTCCGATACTTAAGGCCTTGTATAAGCTTATTATGATATAATAAGCTTGCAAAAAGTATCGAAATAAGTCGTAAAATAGGAGCTTATAAAAAAAGAAGGCGGAAATCAAATAAGCTCGTAAAGTCACATTAAATGAATAAGGTGCCAACAAATTGCTAATTCAATTCAACAATTTTAACAAAATTAACAAAAAAAAATGAGCTTATTTGTGAGCTTATGAACTTAATTGATATCCGGCTTATTTTTTTATAAGCTCATATTTCACGGCTTATTTCAAGACTTAATGCCTTATAGAAGCTTATTATTCTGATATAATAACCTTGCACAAAGTCTCGAAATAAGCCGTAAAATCAGAGCTTATACAAAAAAAAAAGGCAGAAACGAGCTTATTGTTATTCAATTCAACAATTTTATCAAAACTAACAAAAAATGAGCTTATTTGTGAGCTTATGAACTTAATTGATATCCGGCTTATTTTCTTATAAGCTCCTATTTTACGGCTTATTTCGACACTTAAGGCCTTATATAAGCTTATTATTCTGTTATAATAAGCTTGCACAAAGTCTCGAAACAAGCCGCAAAATCAGAGCTTATAAAAAAATAAGACGGATATCAAATTAGCTCATAAGACAACAAATAAGCTTAAACTAAAACCTCCTCAGATAATTGTTATTCAATTAACAAAAAAATGAGCTTATTGTGGTCTAATTAGCTTATTTGATATCCGGCTTATTTTTTTATAAGCTCATATTTCACGGCTTATTTCAAGACTTAATGCCTTATAGAAGCTTATTATTCTGATATAATAACCTTGCACAAAGTCTCGAAATAAGCCGGGAAATCAGAGCTTATAAAAAAAGAAGGCGGATATCAAATTAGCTCATAAGACAACAAATAAGCTTAAACTAAAACCTTCTCAGATAATTGTTATTCAATTCAACAATTTTATCAAAATTAACAAAAAAAATGAGCTTATTTGTGAGCTTAATTGATATCCGCCTTATTTTTTTATAAGCACCTATTTTACGGCTTATTCCGATACTTAAGGCCTTGTATAAGCTTATTCTGCTATAATAAGCTTGCACAAAGTCTCGAAATAAGCCGTAAAATACGAGCTTATTAAAAAAAGAAGGCGGAAATCAAATAAGCTCATAAGCTCACAAATAAGCTTAAATTAACACACCTCCTAAATTAAAATTAATAAACAGTTACCTAATTAGGTGGCCGCAGTGCCGGCGGAGTATGACGGTGGTTACCGGCGAAAATGTGATATGTTAGGGTTTAGGGTTTTTTTTTTTATAAAAATAAAAATGTGTGTATAAATAGTTTTTCTTGGTTTGTGGAAATGTGGAAGAAAGGTACTTGGGTTAATGGATACCTTCATTTTTAGTCCCTTATGAGGTGTAACGAGTCGAGCTTTTAACGAGCTCGTTTAACTCGAGTTCGGAAACTCGTTTAATTGTCTCGAGCAGATTAACGAGTCGAACAAGCTATTTGAGCTTAATGATAAATCTATAAGTATATAAGTTATATACACCTTAGCTTACTCATTAAGTATTAGTATCATTTTAATAATCATAAACGAGCTTTCGAGCTCGAGCTTAAGTTAATAAACGAGTCTATCAAACTATATCTGTTATAATAGAAGTTAGTTTAAACAAAAGTAAAAAATCGTAAACGAGCTTCGAGTTCGAGGTCGAACAATAAAAAAATATTCGAGTTCGAGCTCGAGCCAGATTATAAAATTTTATTCGTGCTCGAGCCAGGCAGTTAATAAACAAGCCTGGCTCGTTTAGGTCAAAACTCGACTCGGCTCAGATCATTTACACTCCTAGTTATGATATGTTTGATGAGGTAAATGGACGGGTCGGACGGACACGGGCAGGGGTAAACCAAACGATGGACTAAATAGGCGGCAGGCTAAACGAGTGCGGTCAAACATCCACAGGTTAAAACGGACAAAAAAACATATGAAAACGAAAAATAGAAAAATAATAATACTAAAAGTTTAGGAAATATATCTTAAATATAAAAGATCCGCCAAATGAAAAATTTAGGTTTTACATATGGTCATTGGAGCCCATGTTACATGTACCCATTCAGCCAGTAAGCAAAAGATACCCTCTTTCTTTTGCTTACTGGTTGAATGGGCACATGTAACATGGGCTCCAATGACCATATTAATAAAATTAGCAAGATTTGCCATCTAATCGCCTATAACGGACTGATAATCTAAAAGCCTGTTTTTTAAACTGATTCTGAAAT
Organism: Glebionis coronaria; assembly: GCA_025667525.1. Classification (NCBI taxonomy): domain Eukaryota; kingdom Viridiplantae; phylum Streptophyta; class Magnoliopsida; order Asterales; family Asteraceae; genus Glebionis; species Glebionis coronaria. Next base: position 17,556,051 of record CM046877.1, on the reverse strand, counting down.
TTTTAACAAAAATAGTTGTTAGGTTGATGTTTTGTTGCTAAGTTAGTTATTAATAACTAATTTTGTAACGGAGATATAACGTTAAGGACAAAATTCATAAAATCTGCAAGGCTAACAAGCGTTATTAGTTAACGATTAAGAACTAACTTTGCAACGGATGTATGACATTGAGGACGAATTTTGTCAAATATGTAAGTTAGCATTAAATATTACATAATCTCCTCTTAAATGTATAGTATAGCATGGAGTAATAGTAATAGTAATGGAATTAGAGTCAAGCATATTGGATCGCGGACTAAACCGAACACAGTTCGTCCAGTTTAGTCTACAAAAATACTTAACGATTAAGCTTTGTTGGACCGAGTTGAAGGGCGAACTAGACCTGGCCGATACGGTTCATGATCTAACGCGTTAAACAAAATCAGTTTCTATGCGATTGATCGGTCTAGTAAAGTTTTCCAATGATCACCTTCAAGTGGAATTGATTATCTTTATACTTATAAGTCATAGATAATGGTTGCTATAATGCTATTGTTGATAGAGTATTTTTTATTTTAGCAAAGTTAGAGAGTATCTAGATTCTGGAAGGTTTTTTATTCTTGTGCTTATGTGCGTTTTTAAGTTAAAAAAATATTATTATTTTCATCCAGTTATTGTGTACTTCGTTTTAGTTTTCAATATTGAATTTTCATATTTTGTTTTAAAGGAATTTGATATTTCGTTTTTAGGTACATAGTATAATATTCTTATTCAAGCATAAGTAATAAAAAGTGGTTTACCATTGTTGTATCACAATTTTCCATGTTAACAAAATATGTGTAATCAAAAAATTTGTAATGGCCTAAGTATGGGCTTATTTAGGAAGAGAAATTTGTAATATGATGGAATGTGACGTGAGGTGTGGCATAGAGTACTTTCAATTTAATTTCGAGCGAGGTATCTGATAGTGTGAAAATCTAATTGCGGTGAAAAGAAATGAATGTGAGTAACACATTGCGATGTCTTGCACACATCATTTCTTAATCAACATCAACTATATATAGGAAGACATAAAGAGAAGTCTGAATAAAGTGAAGCGCGCACAACAACTTGTTTAGAATTGATTGGATTTGGTGGAGTCCCATTTGACTTTTTTTTAATGACAATATACAATCTGATCTTTGAGTTAAACCATCCAAACAATCTGATCTGGTCTAATTAAATAAATTTATTTTTATTTTTTTTTTATAAAAATAAAAATGTGTGTATAAATAGTTTTTGTTGGTTTGTGGAAATGTGGAAGAAAGGTACTTGGGTTAATGGATACCTTCATTTTTAGTCCCTTATAAGGTGTAAACGAGCCGAGCTTTTAACGAGCTTGTTTAACTCGAGTTCGAACTTAATACCTTGAGCTTGAGCCGTTCGTTTAATTTGGCGAACAGAGTTTTGAAAACTAATATTAGGTTCGACTCGTTCGAAAAATCGTTTAATTGTCTCGAGCCGAGCGAGCTTAACGAGTCGAACAAGCTATTCGAGCTTAATGATAAATTTATAAGTATATAAGTTACATACACCTTAACTTACTCATTAATTATTAGTATCATTTTAATAATCATAAACGAGATTTCGAGCTCGAGCTTAAGTTAATAAACGAGTCTATCAAACTATATCTGTTATAATAGAAATTGGTTTAAACAAAAGTAAAAAATCGTAAACGAGCTTCGAGTTCGAGGTCGAACAATAAAAAAATATTCGAGTTCGAGCTCGAGCCAGATTATAAAATTTTATTCGAGCTCGATCCAGACAGTTAATAAACAAGCCTGGCTCGTTTAGGTCAAAACTCGACTCGGCTCGGATCATTTACACCCCTACTTATGATATGTTTGATGAGGTAAATGGACGGGTCGGACGGACACGGGCAGGGGTAAACCAAACGATGGACTAAATAAGCGACAGGCTAAACGAGCGCGGTCAAACAGCCACATGTTAAAACGGACAAAAAAACATATGAAAATGAAAAACAGAAAAATAATAATACTAAAAGTTGAGGAAATATATATTAAATATAAAAGATCCGTTAAGTGACAAATTTGGGTTTTACATATTAGAGCCCATGTTACATGTGCCCATTAAGCCCAGCAAACAAAAAATACCCTCTTTCTCTTTTAAAAAAGACTAAAAAAATTGTTCATAATTAATAAAATTAGCAAGATTTGCCATCTAATCGCTTATAACGATAATCTAAAAAAAATTAAATTGATTTTGAATTTTTTAACAAAAAAAGTTTTTAGGTTGATGTTTTGTTGCTATGTTAGTTATTAAGAACTAATTTTGTAACGGAGATATAATGTTAAGGACAAAATTCATATAATCTTTAAGGCTAACAAGCGTTATTAGCTAACGATTAAGAACTAACTTTGTAACGGATGTATGACGTTGAGGACGAATTTTGTCAAATATGTAAGTTAGCATTAAATATTGCATAATCTCCTCTTAAATGTATAGTATAGCGTGGACTAATAGTAATAGTAATGGAATTAGAGTCAAGCATATTGGATCGCGGATTAAACCGAACACAGTTCATCCAGTTTAGTCTACAAAAATACTTAACGATTAAGCTTTGTTGGACCGAGTTGAAGAGCGAACTAGACCTGGTCGATACGGTTCATGATATAACACGTTAAACAAAATCAGTTTCTATTCGATTGATCGGTCTAGTAAAGTTTTCCAATGATCACCTTCAAGTGGAATTGATTATCTTTATACTGCTATTGTTGATAGAGTATTTTTTTATTTTAGCAAAGTTAGAGAGTGTCTAGACTCTGGAAGGTTTTTTATTCTTGTGCTTATGTGCGTTTTTAAGTTAAAAAAATATTATTATTTTCATCCAATTACTGTGTACTTCGTTTTAGTTTTTAATATTGAATTTTCATATTTTGTTTTAAAGGAATTTGATATTTCGTTTTTAGATTCATAGTATAATATTCTTATTCAAACATAAGTAATAAAAAGTGGTTTACAATTTTTCATGTTAACAAAATATGTGTAATCAAAAAATTTGCAATGGCCTAAGTATGGGCTTATTTAGCAAGAGAAATTTGTAATATGATGGAATGTGAGAGGTGTGGCATAAAGTGTTTTCAGTTTAATTTCGAGCGAGGTATCTGATAGTGTGAAAATCTAATTGCGGTGAAAAAAAATGAATGTGAGTAACACATTGTGATGTCTTGCACACATCATTTCTTAATCAACATCAACTATATATAGGAAGACATAAAGAGAAGTTTGAATAAAGTAAAGCGCGCACCACAACTTGTTTAGAATTGATTGGATTTGGTGGAGTCCCATTTGACTTTTTTTTAATGACAATATTCAATCCGATCTTTGAGTTAAACCATCCAAACAGGTCGGCTTCGGAACCCGAATCATTATGAGAGACCCATGAATGGAAACTCATACAACTCATGGCTTCGCACTAAGAGAAAAATCCATAATTTTTTGTTTCTTACAAAACTCTAACCTTGGAAGACCTCCTCAAGCTCTAGAATGAACCGATGTGACCAACTGTACTAAGACAATTGGTTCACAGTTGACTTACACTTAACTCGTTTAAAGTTTAAAGTTTATAGATTAGTTGCACAATACAATATTATATAAAGTGTTATGAAGTGTAGAGAGTCGTCTGATAAACTTTGCTTAATGTTTTGGATGTATACTTGTAGTTTTATCAATTGAATAAATTACATATGTCGGATATTATGTGCATTTACAACATATACATAGCTTTGATAATAAGTAACACTAATAGACCATAAATCCACAATCAAGATTGAGTCAATGACTAGTCATCAACCCTCCCCACACTTTAAACGGGGGCTTTTAGGCACATGTATTTGAAAACATAATTGTTGGTTGCGTCGCCATTACCTGCAATCTTTTTGGTGCAAAAAGTGAGTATATTAATAATCACATAAATTACAATATACTATAAAGATTACAACATGCCTTAATCTTTCATAATACAATTTTATCCCAACATACTAGAAAAGTAAACAAAGCTTCTCGGATGACACTAACAGTGCACCAGATTATCTCGGATAACACATAAAACATATGTCTGATGTTAATGCCAAACATTGCCAATCAGCTCCAAGCCCTATGTTTTCTTCGTGAAATCACCAATTACTAGTATAGTTATACCAATACCATCTCTTCTCGACTACATTTCCCACTCATATCATACTCAGACCATTCAACCCGTATCCATAACAGTATGAGCTGAACATGATGTTGGGAATAAAATGACTAAGTCCCTAGCCGCTGACAAGTAAGATTCTAGACGCTAACAAGACATATTGTAGCCACTGATAAGAAGCCACTGACAAGAAGAATCTTAGCCACTGAAGGATTGCATGATCTGGATGGATCAACGTGTTTTGTTATATTAGGAAGATATGTTCAAATATTGTATTTTCTATATTTATCTCTTTCTAGAATAGTTGATTCGTAGCTTTTTGTTCAAGGATCTTTAACCTATAAAAGGATACTTTGGGGTTTGTTTATTGTAACGATTTCATACATTATTATTCATGATCAATCGATTGAAAGTTTGGTATACGTGCTTTGCTAGTTTGTTCGTTTCTCTAAGTATTAAATTTCGCATAGTACTTAGATTGTCGAATACACAAAGTTTCTCTACGTATTACACTCTATCTAATATCGTTAATACAAAGCTAAATCGATCTAAGTTTGGGATCAACAAGTGGCATCATAGCTTGTTGAGGAACTTTGATCAAAAGAACAAAACCCTAGATCACACTAAACCCTAATCACAACAATCATCATGTCAAACACATCCGATAACTCAACAAATCTTACACACCCCACTAACAACATCAAACTCCCTATCCTAGACCCTGACAACTTTCAATTATGGGAATTCCGAATAAGACAGTATCTTCAAGTTGACAACTATGTCCTCTCGGAGATCATTGAATTTGGGGACTCATATAATAAAGAACAAAATATTGTTGATGCTAAAGCACAGAGACTAAAAGAAGGTAAATCTGAGGCTAAAAGTTCTAGTGATCAAGATGGAAGAGCCACATCTGTTGATGAAATTACTGCCAGAAGGAATGACATTAAGGCACTTAGTTATCTTCAATTGGCTCTTGGCCCAAATGAGCAATTTAAGTTTAGAAAGTATGAATATGCTAAAGAGCTTTGGCAGGCCTGATAACGACCTATATATACATATTCAACCCGTTATTATAATACCACTTTATATTATAAATAAGAGCTTTCGATACTTAATATATTGCATTTTATATGCACTTATGAAGTATGAATAAGCAAAGTGAAGAAAATACAAAGAAGGGTCCTTATTGTGCAAATAAGCAAAACTATTGAAAGAAGATTTTGGAACACACAAAAGTGCGGCGCACATTGCCAGAAGTGCGGCGCTTATTCCCGTATCCAAAGTACGGCGCACTTTCGGATAAGTGCGGCGCACATTTCATCTCAGCCAGAACTATAAATAGGAGCCACGTCTACACATACAACTAATCTCATCTACTACTTTGGTTATCAAAATCAAGCATAAACCGTTCTTAATGCTTTTGATATGACATGATTTTAGTCGGATTTTTGTTATATTGATTAGATGTTGCGTGTACGACTAGTAATCGGCATGTTGTCTTACATTGTTTATGTGTTCATGTTCATCATTGCTAATGATCTTTCATATGTTTGTGACCATAACCAAACACACATTTAAAACCATTTGATAAGTATATCTTTAGAACTTGTGACACTCTAGAGGTAATTGTTTTATATTCTTTAGCATCAATCCCGTGGAACGAACTGGACTTTACCATTAAACTGTGTTATACATGATAGGGTATACTTGCCCGTGTTTGTGTTTCTAGTCATGTGTGTGTGGTAATATCTTGAAATAAATTTAAGACTTGCGAAACGAACATCAAGTTTTTGGCGCAGCTGCCGGGGAATTATAATCCTGTTTTGTAACCAAAATGTCCGTAATCTTTGAAGAATTGACAATTTCCCAAACAAATTTTTCCTGCAATACAGAAAGTACGTCGCACATTTCAAAAAGTGCGATGCACTTCCTGTAGCGAACCAAAGTACGCCGCATGTTTCACAAAGTGCGACGCACATTTTCTGTTGTAACCCAAAAACCTTTGTTGGATGCACACCCGTTCATCCAAAACTCCACCGATGAGAACCTGAACGTACCCTTAACCGAAGGCTACGTAGACTTCACCTTCGTGTACCTTTCGATAGGAGACACGAGCAACCTCAACCTCGCGAAATCAACCAACCTTTCGACAACCTTTCTCAATTCCTATTTCTCACCAAACTCATCAACCGTTACGATCCAATGTCGGACACCGATGATGAACCAATGTGGTTAACCGATAGAGTTATAGCACCAACTCCTGGCTCCACAGTTGTTTTACCTAAAATTGAAAACGATTTTGCAATCAAAGGAAACCACTTGACACTTGTCAAAAACCACCAATTTGATGGTCGAATCAAAACCGATCCTCACAAACACATCCATGAATTTAGCGGAATATGCAAAATGTTTAACTGTGGAGAAGGACAAGCCGAAGCCGTTCAACTCATGATGTTTCCATCATCCCTCACTGGAGAAGCCAAGTCATGGCTCGAAGAACTTAATGAAGGAACCATTCGAACATGGGAAGGTCTTAGAACCGTTTTCATTAGCCGATTCTTTCCTCCTGACCTATTTGAAAAACTCCTCGGAGAAATCCGAAGCTTTTCTCAACAAGATCGAGAAACTCTCACTGACGCATGGTTAAGAATGAAAGAATTACTCAGAAACTGCCATGGTCATGGACTAAAAAAGGAAGGAATAATCAAGATTTTCTATCATGGTCTTGACGATGCTACCCAAGATGCATTGAACGCCGTAGCGGGCGGTATTTTCCTTTACAAAGCCCCTAACCAAGCTTACCAATTGTTAGATGACAAAGTGTTACTCAAGGTTGATTGGTCCAAAAATCACAAAAACAAAAACCCACGAAAAATCGTAGCTTTTGCTGAAGAAAGCAACAACCCAACCGACACTGAAAAAATTATGGCTCGCATGGACGCCATGTCTCTCAAAATCGACACTCAATATAAAGAGATGAAAAACAAAAGTCGTGAAACTTGCAAACACTATGGAGGAAACCATCCTTCTAGTGAATGTAATGACGATGACACACCTATGACAAAGGAAGAAGAAGCCAATTTCATGAACACCTTTCGTCGAACTCGATTTTATAACGATTATCGTAATTGTGACCGCGATAATTGGAGATCTAACGATAGACCAAATTACGATCGAGATGGAAAGAAACCCAACCAAACCGAAGACAAACCCAACCTCGAAACCAAGCTCGATAATTTTATTGAATCTCAAAGAAAAACCAACCTTTTCGTGCGAGATACATTCACTGAACTCAAAACAAAGTTCGAGACTTCAAACAAAAACCACCAAGCTTTCATTCTAAACCTTGAAGCTAAATTTGATTGTTTTACCGATAAGCAATCAAATCGCGCTTTTGGTTCTTTACCAAGCAACACCAACCCAAAACCCAAAAACAACAACAAATATCAACCACCGCAAGCTCGTAATGAACATGTGAATGTCGTATTCACGCGGAGTGGTTTATCCTACGAATCACCTACCAAACCTACCCAAGACACACCAATCTAAAACCCACTCGATAGTGACGATGAGGATGAAGCTCAACCAACCAAAACCAAACCCACTGAAAACTCAAACCCAACACCCAAACCTTATAAGCCAAAAGTACCATACCCCCAACGCTTACGCAAGCAAAAGATGCAAGCTAAGTATGGTAAATTCCTTGACTTAATCCAAGAAGTTCGAATCAACATGCCTTTAGTCGATGTTCTGGCTGGAATGCCAAACTATGGCAAATTTATCAAAGAACTTATCAAAAGCAAACATAAGTTTGAATATGTATCTTCAGCTTTTCTAAATGATGAATGTTCTGCCATTATCCAAAACAAAGTACCACCAAAACTGGGAGATCCTAGAAGTTTCCTAATTCCATGTACTTTCCATCACTCATACTCTTGTAACGCCTTGGCCGATTTTGGCGCTAGTATCAACCTCATGCCATACTCTTTGTATGCTAAACTCTCAAAATATGTTCTCAAACCCACAAAAATGAGCGTTCACCTCGCGGACCGTTCTTTTCAATACCCAATGGGAATAGCTGAAAACATGCTTGTTGGAGTTGGAAAATTCATTTTTCATGTCGACTTTGTAATCCTAGAAATGGAAGAATATAGAAAGGTACCACTTATCCTTGGTAGACCTTTCTTGCATACAGTTGACGCTGTAATTCGTGTAAAACAAAAACAACTCAACATTGGAGTTGGAGAAGATAGAATTTCCTTTTCTATCGATGAAGCAATGAAACACTCGTATTCTAATGATGATACTTGCTTTAGTATTGATGTCATTGACGAAATCATTGAAGCCAATTTTGACGCTCTTCTTGATCAAGGAAGCGAAATTTTATATTCTATCGAAGGAACCATCCTCGAAGAAGAACTTTTTGCTGAATTTGACGCCTTCATAGCCGTTAATACCGACAAACCTATAGAAACACCTAAAGAAGAAAAAGAAACCCCATTTGAAACCATAACTTTCGAAACCAATTTCGAAGTTAAGAAATCTGTGGAAGAGCCCCTACAGATTTAGAGCTTAAACCTCTTCCTGAACATCTAGAATATGCGTTTCTTCACGAAGAAGAATTACTGCCTGTAATTATTTCATCCCAACTTTCGGAAGAACACAAAAACGATCTAATTGAAGTTCTCAAGAAGCATAAACAAGCTTTTGCTTGGAAAACTTCTGATATTCCTGGCATATGTCCATCGTTCTGTAAACACAAAATCCAACTTTTGGATAACAAGAAACCGATTGTTGAAAAACAACGAAGATTAAATCCTAACATGAAGGACGTTGTTAAAAAAGAGATCCTTAAACTCCTCGATTATGTAATAATCTACCCAATCGCAGATAGCCTGTGGGTTAGTCCTATTCATTGTGTACCTAAAAAGGGAAGTATCACTTTAGTAACTAACGAAAACAATGAGTTAGTACCAACACGAACCATCACTGGATGGAGAGTTTGTATTGACTATCGAAAATGTTAGAAAGACTCGTAGGGAATGAATACTTTTGTTTCCTCGATGTTTTTTCTGGATATTTTCAAATCCCAATCAACCCTATGGACCAACAGAAAACCATATTTACTTGTCCATTTGGAACTTACGCGTATAGGCGCATCCTTTTGGCCTATGCAATGCACCTGTTACTTTTTAGAGGTGTATGATTGCAATATTTCATGATATGATTGAAGAATTAGTTGAAGTCTTCATGGACGATTTTTCCGTCTTTGGAAATTCTTTCGACACGTGTCTTAGCAATCTTGATAAAATGTTAGCACGATGTAAAGAAGCAAATCTTGTGCTAAATTGGGAAAAATGTCATTTTATGGTTAAAGAAGAAATCATGCTTGGACAAAAAGTGTCTGGCGCATGCTTAGAAGTTGACAAATAAAAAATAAATGTAATCTCAAAACTCCTACCACCTACTAATGTGAAAGGCATTAGAAGTTTTTTAGGTCATACCGGTTTTTACCGACGATTTATCAAAGACTTTGCAAAGATCGCGAGACCTTTAACTCAACTTCTAGAAAAAGAAAGAACATTCGATTTTAATGATGAATGCCTTTTAGCATTTGAAACTCTTAAAGCAAAGCTTACATGCACACCCATTATTGCAAGCCCCAATTGGAATCTTCCATTTGTGCTTATGTGCGATGCAAGTGAACATGCCCTTGGAGCTGTCCTTGGACAAAAAGATGCAAAAGAATGTCACTCGATCTACTTTGCTAGTAGAACTCTAAACGCATCCCAACAAAATTACACCATCACGGAAAAAGAACTCATGGTTGTAGTTTATGCGTTTGATAAATTTCGATCATACCTCGTATTATTAAAAAAATAGTTTACACCGATCACTCAGCCTTAAAAGACTTGTTTAAAAAGCAAGATGTATAACCTCGTCTCATACGATGGATATTGCTTTTACAAGAATTTGATTTAGAAATTAAAGATAAAAAAGGAGATGGGAATGTTGTTGCCGATCATTTATCTCGCATAGTGAATGATGACTCTAGCGATGATGAAATCGACGATTTTCTCGATGAACACATAATGCAAATAAATACTAACAATACAACAGGGTTCGCAGACTTTGCAAACTGTTTGGCTGTACGTATTCTACGAATGGGAATGACATATCAACAAAAGAAAATATTCTTTTCTAAACTCAAAAAATACTTTTGGGACGATCCTCATCTGTTTAGAATCTGTTCTAATGGAATGATCCGACGTTGTATTTTCGGATCCGAATCTCAAAAAAATTCTCGATGGATGTCACTACGGACCGACCGGAGGACATTATGCAGCGAACACCACCGCTACAAAAGTGTTCGACGCTGGCTTTTACTGGCCAACGATTATTCATAGCTCATACCTTAGTACGATCATGCGAAGCATGTCAAAGGACTGGAAATCTTACAAAAAGAGACGAAATGCCTCTAAATAATTTCAAAGTCTGCGAAATCTTTGACGTGTGGGGTATCGACTTCATGGGGCCATTTCCCAAATCTTATAAATGTGAATACATTTTAGTCGCCGTTGACTATGTATCGAAATGGGCCGAAGCTCAAGCCTTGCAAACTAACGATGCAAGAGTTGTTATAACATTCTTAAAGAAATTATTCTATCGTTTTGGAATTTCAAAAGCACTAATAAGCGACAGAGGAACTCATTTCTGTAACAAACTCATGGAAAAAATCATGAAAAGATATGGAGTCAACCACCGATTTTCCACATCTTACCACCCTCAAACGAGTGGCCAAGTTGAAAACACTAATAGATCTCTTAAGCAAATCCTTGAAAAGACCGTCCAAAACAACCCTACTTGTTGGTCTAAGAAATTAGAAGATGCTCTTTGGGCCTTTCGTATCGCATTCAAAACACCAACTGGAACCACACCGTACAAGCTCTTGTATGAAAAAACATGCCACTTACCAATAGAAATTGGACACCGTGCATATTGAACACTTAAGAACTACAACCCCGATCTTATTGCAGCTGGAGAAAAACGTATCTTCCAACTTCATGAGTTAGATGAATTTCGACATCAAGCTTATGAAAGTTCACGTTTATATAAAGAACGAACCAAAGTGTAGCATGATCGCAAACTACGACAAAGAAAAGAAACCTAAGCTTACATCGAGATGGACTGGACCGTATACACTAAAACACCAATATCCATCTGGATATGTTGAACTCTACGGTAGAGACAATACCACTTTTATTGTCAATGGACATAAACTCAAGCTCTACCATGAAGAAGAACACTGTAATGAATTCGATGAGAAGAAATCCCCTTATTTTTGAAATAAAACCGAGTAGTCGAGTCTGGCCGAAGACTCTAAACTTAGCGCTTCTCGGAAGGAAATCCGTATTTTATCCCCCACTTTTTACCTTAAGTGTGGAGGAGGACCTGTAAATAAATAAAACCGTCCTTGTATATATTTTGCATGTTTTTTGTTTTATAATATCATGCAGGAAAATAGCAAGTTTGGAGCTCTAAGCTGGATTCATCTCTTGAAGTTCCGTAATTTTCTACTTAGCCCCGGGAAGTTCTTGTTTCCCTTTGCATTTTTTCTATTTTTAGTTTTTATCAGTTATCCCTCGAGGACGATGTTCACCTTAAGTGTGGAGGGGAATAAAAATAGGAAAAATAATAATAAATTTCTCCACATGAAAAATCTTTTTGAAAATAAAATAAAATAGATATATTTTGAAATAAATAAAGTTTTAGCAAAGCAAAAATCTTATTGATTGACGTTATAACTAAGCACAAAACCATCCACCAAATATGTGAGGGCACCTAGCCTTATATTTCTCTATTTTGTGTGAAAGCCGATAATCTAGTATGCTTCAGAATTTGTGTTTGGTCATCATTTACTAAACCGCAGTGAGATTAATTTATAGATATTTTTGAGAAGAGGCAAAATTAAATCACCATTTATCATTTTAATTAAGTTACACTAGCTTGCTCAAATATGTTGCACTCGTACCTATGTGTTATATTATCCCTTGTGCTATTATCTTAATTAGATGCCTATCCATTTGTCAAGTCGAAAAAGTATATATGATGTTCTCTTAAAATAAAGTATTCTAGTATAGTTATTCTACGACTTTGACAAGGCATATTTTGTTCTTACACCCTCATCATTATCACGTCTCGTCTCTTTGAAAATTTATCTGGTGCTCACGCTGCAGCGGTTATGTTTATGTGTCATGTACAAACCTATGGTAGCTATCTATTTTATGTCCGTGCTATATGAGTGTTATCTTATATTTACCTTTTGTGAGTGACATTTGTGTGAACTTAAAATCCAAACACTATCCATGTGAGGTGCTGAAATTATATTGTCATTTGCTTTTGCTACTTATAAAAATTTAATCATTTTTCTATCATACTTCATAACACTTAAAAGCATTTTGAAAATATAATTGTTTTCTCGCTTTGATTGCTTGAGGGCAAGCAATAGCTAAGTGTGGAGGAATTTGATAACGACCTAAATATACATATTCAACCCGTTATTATAATGCCACTTTGTATTATAAATAAGAGCTTTCGATACTTAATATATTGCGTTTTATATGCAGGTACGAAGTATGAAGAAGCAAAGTGAAGAAAATACAAAGAAGGGTCCTTATTGTGCAAATAAGCAAAACTATTGAAAGAAGATTCTGGAACGCACAAAAGTGCGGCGCACATTCCCGTATCCAAAGTGCGATGCACTTTCGGATAAGTGCGACGCACATTTCATCTCAGCGAGCACTATAAATAGGAGCCACTTATACACATACAACTAATCTCATCTACTACTTTGGTTATCGAAATCAAGCATAAACCATTCTTAATGCTTTTGATATGACATGATCTTTAGTCATATTTTTTTATATTGAATAGATGTTGCGTGTACGACTAGTAATCAACAAGTTTTCTTACAATGTTTATGTGCTCATATTCATCATTGTTATCTATCTTTCATATGTTTGTGACCTTAATCAAAAGCACCTTTAGAACCATTTGATAAGTATATCTTTAGAACTTGTGACACTGTAGAGGTAATTGTTTTATATTTTTTAGCACCAAGCCCGTGGAACGAACTGGACTTTACCATTAAACTATGTTATACATGATAGGACATACTTGCCTGTGTTTGTGTTTCTAGTCATTTGTGTGTGGTAATATCTTGAAATAAATTTAAGACTTGCGAAACGAACATAAAGGTCATTTAAGCCACTTTTGGTGGTAATGAAGACACTCTCAAGGAAAGTAAAAAGAAGTTGGTGAGAGAGTTTACAATTTTCAAAGCTCTTCCCAATGAAAAGTTGAGTGAAGTTAGAAGTCATCTACAATATCTCACTAGCAAACTGGCATTCATTGGTTTGGAGTTTGAAGATGAAGATGTCATCTCTGCTTTTCTTGGATCTCTTGGTGAAGCTTGGCATGTACAAGCTATTTCAATCCTTGCTACAAAGAGTCACAAGAACACAACTCTTGATAACATCTACAATCAATTGAAGATTACGGAACCTGAAGTATTGTTGAGACATGGAAGTGCACCTGCTTCAACCTCTGGAAACATGGCATTTGTTTCCAATAGTGGCTACACAACCTCTGACAATGGAACTTTTGTCGGTGGATTGAAGTCTACAGCCACCGACACATCTTTCTTAGCATCTTCTAGTGTCAAACCTGTTGGAATCGACTTGGATATTGTGTGTGCATACATTGCTGCTTTGCCCAATGGTTCTCAAGTCATGTGTGAGGATCTTGAGAAAATAAATGATGATAATCTTGAAGAGATGAACATCGAGTGGAATATGGCACTTAGTAGCATAAGAGATAACAGATTCTACAAGAAGTTTGGCAAGAAACTTACATTCAATAAAGGAGAGTCAGGTGGCTTTGAAAAATCCAAAGTTGAATGCTTCAACTGCCATATAATGGGTCATTTCAAAAGGGAATGCAGATCTCCACTCAGGAATGATGGAGGAAATGATACAAGTCGAACCATCAAGATAGAGGATGCTGATTCAAAGGCTATGAACCATGCAGAGCATTGATGGAGCTGGATGGGATTGGAGCTTCATGGGAGAAGAGATTAAGGATAATCAAGCTTTGGTAGCTAAGGAAGATGAGCATGTTCAATTTTCCCTGATGGCTAAATCTTCATCATCTTCTTCATTTGATAATGAGGTATACAATGATGCGTTTTGTAGTAAAGGGTGTAGGCAAAACACTAAAAGTCTTAAAACTGAGGTTAAAACCTTAAATCAAAAACTTTTAGATATTGATGCCACATTAAGAAATTACAAAAGAGGCCTTGCACAATCCGATGGGGTGGTTGTTGAATATAGGAAGATGGAATAGCTAAAGAAAATATGGGCTTTAAAATTGCCTTTACAAATGTATTTTCGTTAGTATAAATTTCATTAAGTATTAGTTAACACATACAAAATATTTTAAGGTTAAAGTTGAAAAAAATTGACTCCGAAAGTCAACAGTGGACATTTATCTAGGGACGGAGGGAGTATATCTTCAATTATTCAAGGGTAATTTTGTAAATTCACATCCAGGTCCGGTTCTTTTGTACGGCTTCGTTTCCCGTGTTCATTTTTGCTTGATTTTATGATTTCCAGTTCGTTTCTTGATATCCATGCCTACACATACACAAACAACAATACAAGGGTATTTGACACATTTTTGATGATATTTTATCCGTTTTTAGTCCGTTTTGTGTATGAAAATATGTATAATACGAGTCTCATCATGGTGACATGAAACATTATCAATCATATAATCACTTTCGAACATATTATAATCAGGATTAAGTCAAATATATAACAATGATCAAATATAACAATATCGAGCACAAAAGTACGTCAACCATGCATATAACTAAAAACTAGAGGCGAAGTGTGATGGTTTATTATCCACATAACAATTGTTAAAACCCTAACAAAGATCAAAGCACACATAGCGGAAGCGACTTAACAAGATCATAATTAACACAATTATAATTAATCGAATTAGGGTTACGTACCTTTTAGCTATGACGATTCCACAAGATAAAGAACGAATCACAAATATATCAATAAAACCGTATCACCAAGATATAGTCTAAAGTAAGACTATATTACGTTCTTGTACACACGTAATACAACGAGCTAACCGTAAGTCTAGTACGTGTAAACCGAGCTTCAACGTCTAGTTGAAAATCTACCCAACAACCCTAGAGAGGGGCTAGGACTAGATTATTTAGCTAAACCAAAAACCAAAGAACCCTAAGGTGCGTTTGGTAGTTGATCGCAGAAGAAAAGAGAAATGAGAGATTGGTGTGTCAAATTATGAAGGCTAGGGGATCCTTATATAGCCTACTAAACTTGTAAAACCCGCATACTAATACCATGAACAGTACACTACGTAAACATAGGAACCAATTAAAAATTTCTATTTATGTCACGTACACGTGTCACGAACATTAAATTCAGAAACTAAGTACATGTTAGGGCACGATAATTATTAAGTACGTGATAATACACGGCAATTATTAACTATAATAATTATAATCATGAGCATATCATCACGAACATAAAAACATGAACATGTGAAGTATGTATTATATATTATTACACGAGAAACAAGTATTACGTATAATATATATTTCATGAGTATTAAAACACGAACCAACACGAACATTTAATCACACGAATGAACACGAGTATATTTTAAACATGAAAAATGTACGGGTTGCCCTTTGGGCCTATGGTAGCCGCGGACAAGAGCAAAGAGGGGGGGGGAGCCCATTTGTTTGTTAACCAGGGAAAACCAAAAACACATAACATTCATTCTATAGAATTTTTAGAAAATTAAAACCCTAGCTTCTCCCTTCTCTCTTTGTTGCCGCCGGCTACACACTACACCAAGAGGGTGTTTGTTTGATTTTGACCCTTGAATTCGGGGTGATTGTGTTCGTGTTCATAGTTCTTTTCAAGACACGTGTTCGGTATCATCTCATTTATTTTATTTTCTTTTTATTATGATCATGTGTAAGAATATTAAAAACATTAAAAACATGTTAGGTTATACTAGCAAACATGAATTAGATTGGTTTTTGGTGGGGTTTTGTTCGGCCGACACGCACAACCGAGAGCACCAGGCTCTCGGCTTGGTCTTGCGATCACCAACAGCCGAGACCCCAGGTCTCGGTGTGGTTGGGTTTCGGTCAGCCGCAGGGAACAAAGGACCCCTACTCTCGTCGGGGTGGTGTTTGGGTTTGTTTGTGTCTCGGCGCATCAACAACAACAACACCGGCATAAGTAGGTGGTTGTTTTGTTCAAACAGTGGGTACCGCAGCCAAACAGGGGGAACCACCGGCTACAGCCGGTGGTGTATTTGGTCCAGCGGTGGCTAGCCAATACACGACAGTGGCAACCGGCTAGACCGGGTTAGCCAATGTCGGGCTGTTTTGGTTCGGCTTATGTTTCGGCTTATATGTAAAACACGGGCACGGGTTAATTCTTACAAGTTAAACATTTTGACAAGTTACATTTTTTTCAGTTATATTATTTTCAAGAAAAATTAAATTAATTTAACATGACTAGTAAATAATTTAATTTAATCATGGACTTAGGTTATATTTTTTTATATAAATAATACACGTTTTAGCCTAAGTATTTTATCATTAAAATTTAGACTATAGTTTCATTATTAATTAATTATTATTAAAACATGGACTATAATTAATTAATAGAACATGACTTAGGTTATAATTATTAAGTATAATAATTCATGATTAACCTAAGTATTTACCTATAGTTTATTTAATTAACATGTTATGATTAATAAACTATACAAATAATTACATGACTTATGATAATTAATCAGTAATAATTAAGCTTATACTATTAGCTTATTTCTAAATATGGAAACTTTCTATTTCAGGAAACTTACTATTTTTAGAAACTTTCTAGTTTTAGAAACTGATCTATTTTTAGAAGTTAATCTATTTTGGAAACATTCTATTTTTGGAAACTTTCTATTTTAGGAAACCGACTATTTTTAAAAAGTTACTTATTATTACACAACAAGTATAATAATACAAGAATACAAGTTAATACTTAATCAAAATACATATAATACATGATAAACACAGTATAGCATCAAAATTAGTAAAATAAGACTAAAATATATAAAACAAGCTAAGACATGATATAATCATCTACGTACTCAATAAACATAATACTTATACATGTCCCTATTTATGTAGCATTAGTGAGATCGGAGTAGGCTTTCGTTCTGTTCTTCTTTTTCGTTCACTGGACACAAGGTACGGATTTTCCGTCCTTTAGTATGAACATTCTTTCATTATTAGGATTCCCCGTATGCAGCCAACTGTTTTCCCAAGTATATGTTTTATATGTTTTGATCTGCTTATGTTTAGTTTTAAATGCCTAAGCCATATACATGCATGACCAGTTCCACCTAGTTATGGAGGTACCATAACCATAACACTAGAGGCACCAGTGTTATGACCTCACCACGGCGGAGTGATATCTCGTGGCGTCCCTTTCAGCTTTTGGCCATATTATTATTATTATTATCATGTGGGGCGTATGGGTGCATCCTAGGTTACATGTTTTAGACTTTTAGAAGTATTATCAGGTGAATGTACTGTGTGCCTTGCATCATTCACAAGGAGTTGATCCCTCCTACCCAGACTTAATTAATTAGGGGCAACCCCTCTAATTGCATGATAAGGTCACCCCTCTAAGTATTCATGCACGTTGATACTTCATGACCTATATTGGCTTTTGGTTTACATGTAATACAGTTTTAATAAGATAAACGTAAGGCTTTTCAAACTATAAAACCAGTTTTACTAAGTTATACAAGGTTTTCCAGGACTTATTCATTTCCGATGCTACATGTCTTATATGCTTATATTATTCATACTATGCGTGTATATCCGTGCGGATGAGCGTATTTGCTCAACCGTTACTTTCCATTCCATGTCCTAAAATGGTAGGTACCCAAGGACAAACTTGAGCATTTGGAGGACGTGCATATGATGGAAGCTGCCTTAGACTTCTTTTCCTGTTTGCCCTCATACACTTATGCTTGTTTAGTCTTTCTTTATTTCCATTATTTTATTTATGTTTTGGGCTTATCTTTGGGAACCGATGTTTGATTCCGGTTTTCCCTATGGTCATGTATGTTTTACTACATATTACCTTGCATGCTTTGATGATACGCCATAATTACGCGTAACGGTCCACTTATCAAAGTGGGGTGTTACAATTACGGTATCAGAGCCAAGGCTTCGACCTGTAGGCTCTAAAACTTGACATGTGACTAGTGGGTAGTCACCAGGAGCTTCCTAAGCCAACACTTGTTATTCTACGTATTTATGTTTTTAGCACCTTGTTGTTCTAACCATGATGTTTTCATCAGTATTGCTTTTACTAATATGGACTGAACAACCGTCATCCATACTTAGTTATGTGTCATTGTTTATGCATGATGGTCCTTGTGAACTGTGGCTATGTGGACTGAACCCTAGTAGTTCATACTTAGTCACATAAAAAAAATCTGTTAAGTTTTGACAGATGATTTTTACTTATTTATGTTTCATGTATCATTGTTGCGGGAATTTTGACTAAGTAATGGTTGGACTGGCCCTATTTAGTCGCATGTGCTTTTATCGAACTTTTGTTTGATTAGTGGACCGACCCATAGGCGTCCACACTTATCATTTTGTTTTGACGAACCGACCCATAGGCGTCCATCCTCGCCATGTCATTTTGTTTAGGTGAACCAACCCACGGGCGTTCACCCAAACCCATGTCATTTTCATTTTCATGCATTCATACACTGTTTTTTCTGCATAAATTTTTTCATGTTGATATGCAAAAAATTTTGTTTTCATGTTTATATATATTAGGTTCTAATCAGATTAAGCATGCTAATTTTCTATTGTGAACCGACCCATGGTTGTTCACACCAGTGATTTTCAAATTTCATTTCATTACAATCATATTTATTTCATGTCCACTCATTAAAATTTTCACGATCTTTATGTCGATTATGTTTTCATACTACCATGGTTAACTTTATTTTCATGCTGATTATGTTTATGCTCCTTCATGTTAATTTCGTTCCAAGGTTCTCCATGTTGATTCGTCTTCATGATGAGTATGTCTTAAGTCCCCTTATGTTGATTATGTTGCCATCATGTTAATCATGCCCTCATGCTAGACATTGAAGGATTTCATTAAATCCCGTTTCCATGATAGTCATGGTTGGTTTTCATTAATCATGCTTCCGTGTTAATTATTGTTGAATTTCGTTTCACCACCCTTCTGGGTGTTTCCTCTATGTAACCAGAATGATGTCTATGCTGAAATTGCTAGGCTATCATGATGCTCAGTCCGATATGGTAGTCTAACCATTAAACCAATTATTCCTGTAAAATCATGTCAGATGATCGACCCATATTGATCATTTCATGTGCATTCCATGTGTACTCCACGTACCGTATTCCATGTGTCTTACACGTACCATAATCCATGTGTATTTCAGTTACTATTCCATGAGTATTCACTAGTCGATTCTAAATCATCTCAGGCGTATTCCACTTGTTGATGTTTCACGAGATGCTGATGCCGCTCATGATTTGGTGATGTTACTAAATGTTGATGTTGCTGATTAGTTGGAGACGTTACAAGATGCTGATGATGTTCACAGCCTGGAGATCCTATAAGACGAAGACAAAGGCGTTAGATCGAAGCGATCAGACGAGATGATGCTTCACCACCAGACGATTTCCATCAAAATCCATGTCCCTACCTCTCAGATATATGTCACACGTCATTCAGTTGTCTTTTCAATCATATGAGTGGAAACCGGTACCAGCCGGCCACTCAGCTAAAGAGTTACATGAATCACCGTCGTGAGAATGACCATCATGGAACTGACAGATAATACGGTTGTAACCACTACCGTGACAACAATTATTCTAGCAATCTCAACAGAACACCGGTCACGGACGTGATCATAAACACAAGGGTCAATAGAACAACTGATCCGCCAATTCTGGCAGGATAACTGACAGGTGTGAAAACACCCATCCTTTTACCACTTAAAACAATTAAAACGAGACCTAAACGTATATTTAATATCGTAAATGTCAGAAATATGCGTGGTTTGTGTTTCTGTTGTGTTTTAGGATTAAAATATGAAAAAGGAAGATAACACGGGCTTTCACGGGCTTTTATCGAAGAAAAAGACAAAAGACGAAGTCAAAAGATCAATAGTGCAAAAAAAACGGAATTCAAAGGCCTATTCTGAAGATTTATCGAAGAAAAAGACCAAAGATGGAAGTTTAACAAAGTCGAATAACCAAATCTAATAAAAGAAGAAATTAGAAGACAAGTTCATTTTATTTATCGACAAATCCCGAGACAAAGTCGAGAATGACGAGTTTATTGTCAAAGACGAAAAAACGAGAAGACAAAAGAAAGAAAGAAAGAAGCACCACCTACCAACTCTACCCTATAAATAGAAGACCTCAACCTCATTTTTGAGGTGTTAGCTAATTCATCTTAGCTCTCAACTTTACTTTTTCAAGCTTTTCCTATTGTCTTTACTTTATTGTTCTACTTTCTTCAAGTTTATCATGTAAGTTTTTAATTTGTGTTGAATCTTAATCTTTAATTTCAAGCTTTTTACATTAATCTCATTCTACCTTTCTTGATTGTTTAATCTTTATGCTTGTTTGCTTATTGGATTATTGCTTATTTGATTGTTTGGTTGATTTAATTAAGTTGGTTTTATAGTTTTAATGATTTGATTAGAGTAAAGTTTGTTGATTTGGTTGATTTAATGTTTGTTAGATCTTATTTGGTGTTTTGATTAGCTTATTTCTTAGATTATTTGGCTTATTTTTGGTTTCCTAGAATTTAGGATCGGGATTCGGAATTCTTTTGATTATTGCGAAGTTGCCAAGAGGGTTTTCATTTTCTGAAGTCACTTTGGAATTCTTGGTAATATTCTGAAGTGAATAACTGATTTTATTGCGAAGTTCTTTACAAGATTATTCCGAAGTCATCTTTCAAAGATATTCCGAAGTTAATTTCTCCATTTTCCGAAGTTAATAAACAAAAAATTCCGAAGACCTTTTTGTTTTTTCCGAAGTAAAAATAAATTCCAAAGTAGTTAAAAAAAATAAAATTCCGAAATTAAAAAAAATGAGATTCCGAAGTGAGAAAAAAAATAAAAATTCCGAAGTAAACAAGAACGAACATTCCGAAGTGAAATGACATGCTAGCTTGTTTTCTTTTCCCGCCTAATTTATGTCTCCCCAAGGGAGACATGTCCCTTATTGTTCAACAATTGTCCCGTAAGTCGATTAGTTTTATCCGAAAGTCGTTTTAATTTTTATTCTGAAAGTTAGTTATTTTTAGTTATATTTTTCCGCAAATTTTAGTATTAGTATTTTATCGAAAAGTTTAATTTTAATTTTTATTAGGTGCCCGCTTTAATATTTGTTTCGTTTGTTTTTAACGTAGCTTTATAATCCAATTTCTTTCATTTTTTATTTAGTAAGTTTTATTTTTAGGTCGAAAGTTTATTTTTATTTTTAGTTTTATTTTTATCTTTTGTTTCCTTTTAGTATTCTTTTTAATATTTGTTTTAATATTCGTTTTAATATCGTTCTAATTTTTAGTTTATTTCTAATACTTTTCACATTTACTTTTTAAGTAGCTATAGATAACAAATTTTATTTTACTCACCAAAAACGACCGAGTCAGACTTAAACCGGATCAATTCGATTAGACACCGAGAACGAACACTCAAAATCCAGTTATTAAAATGGTGCCGGTGCCGGCTCTTTTCGTGAAGATTAACGGTTTTTTGTGAGAGACGCGTTGGATTTTGGGATCCGTTCCCTCGTGAACGTTATTTTTCTTGCACGTTCAAAATTTTTCAAAAATCCAAAAAAAATAAAAAATTTCAAAAACCCAAAAATATTTAAAAATCATAAAAAGCATTTCTTTTTAAAAAAGTTTTGCACCAAAAATATTTCTTTTTACGTTAACTTTATTTCTTCTATTTCTTTGCTATCTTTTTCTTTTGTAAGTGTATGCGTACTCGATCTTCGTCTAATCTTGAGCCCGAGACTCGTGAAGACCTAGATATGGCCGGTGTGCATAATAATAACATTCAACCACACCCCGGTGTGAATGATAACCATCACCCTCAACCCGACCTTCGTACGATGGAGGAGCTATGCCAACCTACTATGAATGGACGTGGAGGACCGATTGCGCCGATGCAAATCACGGCTCCCGAATTTTCGTTGAAGCATCACATGATCCAACAAGTGCAAAATGCTTGCCCATTTCGCGGATTACCGGATGATGATGCCAACAAACACCTCGATAAATTCATAACCGTCACTCAAAGCATGAAATTGCCCGGTGTTACCATGGATTTTCTTCGCCTTCATATTTTTCCACACACTTTATCCTACCATGCCGAAAAATGGTTTGATCGTCTTCCTAAGAATTCAATTCATACATGGGACGAAATGACTCAACGATTTTTGTCGCGCTACTTTCCACCATCCATGGTAACGAGCCTTCGTAATCAAATAAGTGGTTTCACGCAAGACCCCGATGAGTCTCTTTTCGATGCTTGGGAACGTTATAATGTCTTGATCGATCGTTGTCCTAACCATAATATGCTCCCCGTCACTTTAATTGATACTTTCTACAACGGTTTGACTTTTCGTGATCGTGATACGATTAATGCTGCCGCCGGTGGTACATTTATGAAAAGAAGACCCGAGGAGTGTAGAGAGCTTATAGAGAACATGACCACTCATCACAAAAATTGGGATTCATCCGCATCCTTAAGAACAAACCCGAGGGTCAATGTCTCTTCTTCTTCTATTTCCTCCAACCCTTAGATGACCGAAATCACCCGCCAACTAGCCGAAATGAGCAAAAATATCCAACTCATGGCTACGAACCAATATCAACAAGTTAAAGTTGTTGCACTTTGTTATGAGACTTGCGGTGGTACTCATTCATACAATGATTGTCCTTCTACTCATGACAATCCAGAAACGTGTATGCGGCTCACGGTAACTATTCCACGGAAGGCTATCAAGCCCGACCTCAAGGTGACCGTAATTTCCTTAGTTACCGTTCCGACAACTTTCTTTCACCCGATTTTTCTCCTCAAAACCAACACCCACATAATTTCAATAGAAGCAATCCAAGCCAACCTCGAGCTTCTAATCCATAACAACCACCCGCTTACCAAGCTCCACCTCTCACTCCACCCACTACATTAGAAGCTTACATGAGGACCAATGGAGAGGTGGTGAAGAACCTTCAAAGCCAAATCATTAACTTGAAAAGTGATATCACTAAACAAGGGAATGATATTCGAACCGAGCTTAGGAATGATATGCGAACCTCGTTAAGCAATCAAACAAATGATTTAAGGGATATGATGGCTAGTTTATTCCAAACTAACCAACCCTCTGCTTCGGGTTCTCTTCCTTCGAATACCGTGACCAATCCTAGGGCCAATGTGAGTGCCATTACCACTAGAAGTGGGCATACCCATCAGGGACCTTCTATCTCTTCGCCAATAAAGGAGAGACAAGGCCCGAAGGTCATAATAAGTAATCCTACTCCCCCTTCGGTGACTCCTCCCTCACCCACTTATTGTGACATTCCTCCATTGAGTAACCCTTCGAATCCCCCATCTCCTCCTTTCATTTCTACACCTTCCACTTCGGCTCCTACACCGATTCCTTCCATCCTCACCCCTCCACCAAAGGTTGTTCAAGAAGCGACTCCTTCTCCTTCTAAACCTTCAGCATCTAAGCCTAATATTCCTTACCCTTCTCGGTTAGACAAGGCTCGATTATTGACCAAGGATGACGTTCAAGTTTCCAGCTTTTTGAAAATGATTAAGTGAACGTCACCATTAGCCTTGTTGAATCTCTTGCCCAAATGCCCAAATTCGTTAAGATGTTTAAAGATTTGCTTAATAAGAAGGAAAATTTGGTTGAGCTTGTTAACACCCGTTTAAATGAGAATTGTTCCGCGATTCTCCTCAAGAGATTCCCGAAAAGCTAGGAGATCCCGGACGATTCGTGTTGCCTTGCTCATTTCCTCAAATTGAAGATTGTATGGCATTAGCGAATCTTGGGGCTAGTATTAATTTAATGCCTTTAAGTGTTTGGAAAAGGTTATCCTTACCCGATCTTATACCCACCCGTATGACCCTTGAGCTAGTGAATCGAACTCTCGCATACCCCGTTGGTATTGCTGAGGATGTTTTTGTTAAAGTTGGTACCTTCACTTTTCCGGTTGATTTTGTTGTTGTTGATTATGAAATGGATCCTCGTATTCCGTTATACTTGGACGACCATTCTTGCGAACTGGAAAAGCTTTAGTCGATGTATCCGAGGGAGAATTAATTCTTAGGGTTGGGAACGATGTGCAAGTTTTTAAAATGGGGAAGATCACAAACAAATCAAATGGAAGAGAATCGGCGAACATGATTGATGTGCTTCAAGACGAGCTTGTTACTACTACTTTGGAAAGTACAACGCTTGATGATTTTGTCGTTTACAACAATCCTCTTTTCGAGCCTATATATGATAATCCACTTTTTCAAGAAAATGTGGAAGATTTTGAAGACTCTATCTCCAATTTGGTTGCTCCACCAATCTATGATGCTCCACCAAGTTATGATGATGATTTTTCTTCTGAGTATGAAGAGATGCCGATTTATGATGACTTTGATGATGTTGACACTCTTTCAAGTGATTCTTCAAGTATTGTGTCTTCTACTACGGATCGTGCTCCTATTTTTGATGCGCATCCTCCACCGACAACGCTTCATGCTACTTTAGAGGATTACTCATTTGAGGAAAAAATTCGCCACCTTTCTCAATACATACTTCCCCAATGAGCATGATTCTCCTCCTTTGGACTTTGATTATGGTCTTTATCCTCCTTCGGATATTAAGACACCCGTTTCAAAAGAGAAGAAACCGGAAGACACCGACATCCGCAATACTTATGTTTTGACACCTCTCTATCCACCTTCCGAGGATGAGATTGTGTGATTTATGAGCGGATCTTCTTTAAGTTCTACTAACCGTCAATCTTATTTTCCCCTAAAGGAAAAGGTGTTCGATCTGGGTATCACAATTTTTAAGCCATCTCAGTATCCATCTGATGCAATAAAAGGAAAGACTTTTGGAATCCTCAGAGCTATGCTTTCACTTCATCATACTTTCTACCACCGTGCTCAATTTTTGCTTAAGGGAACCTCGCCTACTCTTCTTTGGCTTGTGCTCTTCACCTTAGGCTTGTGCTATTTGTTGGATGAAAACCATGTATTTGATCCCGTCGGATATTCTTCAAGGTTCTTACCATAGTAATCAAGGTCGAGTCAGGCTCACAAATCGGTTAACAAAAACAAGCGCTTCTCGGGAGGCAACCCGAGTATCTATCCTTTCTATCCGTTTTAATAATAAGTGTCGGGGGAGCCCCGTAGATTTTTGTTGTTTTCTTCTTATGAAATGCAGGGATTGGAGCTTTCAAAGATTCACTTTTGATGACTTTTGACGACCTGTGATTCTGTGTACCCGTCTTCCCGGTTCTATCCTAAACTCTTTTGATTTACTATTTTATATTTTTCAATATTAAAATAGAAATCACTTTAGTTGTCACTTCCTTAGCAAGATTTAAACAACGTGCACAATGTACTAAGTGTAGGGGAGTTTACTCCCACATGCTTAAACATTGAGGACAATGTTTATCTCAAGTGTAGGGGGACTTCTATCGAATTTAAGTGGGCTTTTCCATGAATTTGACCTTATTTTAACAGGAAAATCGATTTTTCCGCATTTTTCAAAATTTTTGATCTATTTTGGCCAAGTAGTATTTTTATTTTATTTTCTTTTATCTCTTTTCCTTTTGTTATCACTATCATATGTATATATTCTATTTCTAGAATAAAGTCAATAAGGAAAACAATTATTAAATAAAGCGGTTTTAGCGAGTTTAGATGTCTTTGATATATTAGACCCGTGGTGAATATTTTGACCCAACCCGAGTTTACTTATCCAAGTTCACTCTAGCTAGTATCCTTAACCATGTAGACCTTAATTGGTTTATTAGGCTAAGCATCCACGAGTCTCATTACTTGAGATTTTAAATTGTGGAGAACGAGAAATGATATAGTCAATTATAAGTTTGGTATTCTTCCATTAATTTATGTGAGTTAATTATGAGCTTTTTCTCCCATCGCTTGTATATAAATAAATGCAATAAGTAAGGTCATACGATTTGAAAAATTACTTAGCTTCTAGCCCAAGATCGTTTAAAAGTTGCTCGGGATTAATTAGAGTTCATAGCCAAGGCATAACTTATTGAAACGGGACGCGAAGATTGGCGAGTCCAAAAAGGCCCTAACAAGGCATGAGGGCTCCATTTTGTTGCTAAAGATCCAAGATGATGTGAAGAATCATTATTCCAAAATCAATATGAAGGATCAAGACACACGACGAGAAGCAATCACTCCCATAAAGATCATGGAGAAATCTATCCGAAAAGACCCTAAGAAGGTATGAGAATAGATAGATCCAAGCCCGAAAAGGAGGCGGATCGTTGTACATCAAAATCCCAAATAACGATTGAAGAAAAATGAAGAAGTCGTGGTCCAAGTTTTGAAGAATCTCTCAAAAACTTCAAGTGAAGAAATTCCATATATGAAGAGAAGACCATTATTTCAAGAACGTCTCTCAAGATTCGAAGTATGAAGTCAATGCCAAATATCGGTCCGAGAAAGGTCTCAAATCGTGAAACGAGTTATGCCAAGATATGAACTTTATGAGGTTTCGAGAAGTAGTTTTAAAAGATTTTGTCCTTTAGCTAACTATGGATTAGATCGTCCTACTTTATTTTCAGCCTTAATAAACTATCGAAATAAGTCAAAAATGCATCCTCGTGATCATTCAAGACAAAAATAAAATATAAGAGATACGCCGTAGGAATAAGGGGGTCTAAGTGATTAATTAAACCACATGAGTAAGTGTTAGTTGTGCTAACTTGTAGTAACAATGATCTCGTTTTTATGCTTGGTATGGAGAACGTGAAACTTGAGGGTGATTAATCTTCATGACACCAAAGCCCTAATTTAAGTCTTAGATTTCTTTACGAGTTTCTTCCATCAAACAATTTTAAGTAAATAAATAAAGTGGAAATTGTTTTATCTTTTGTTTCCTTGATTAAAGTTTTTATCGTTTCACCGTTCTTTAGTTTTAGTAATAGTATATCTTATAAAGGACAAGGTGGGTTAATTATGATTGAGAATGTAAATCTTGCTTTGAAACTAATGCATTGCATGAGGTCATTGCAATGGTTAAGTGTAGGGGATTTGATAGGTGTGAAAACACCCATCCTTTTACCACTTAAAACAATGAAAAACGAGACCTAAACGTATATTTAATGTCGTAAATGTCGGAATTATGCGTGGTTTGTGTTTTTGTTGTGTTTTAGGAATAAAATATGAAAAAGGAAGATAACACGGGCTTTCACGGGCTTTTATCGAAGAAAAAGACAAAAGACGAAGTCAAAAGATCAAGAGTGGAAAAAGAACGGAAGTCAAAGTCCTATTCTGAAGATTTATCGAAGAAAAAGACCAAAGATGGAAGTTTAACAAAGTCGAAGAACCAAATCTAATAAAAGAAGAAATTAGAAGACAAGTTCATTTTATTTATCGACAAATCCCGAGACAAAGTCGAGAATAACGAGTTTATTGTCAAAGACGAAAAAACGAGAAGACAAAAGAAAGAAAGAAGCACCACCTACCAACTCTCCCTATAAATAGAAGACCTCAACCTCATTTTTGAGGTGTTAGCTAATTCATCTTAGCTCTCCACTTTACTTTTTCAAGCTTTTCATATTGTCTTTACTTTATTGTTCTACTTTCTTCAAGTTTATCATGTAAGTTTATAATTTGTGTTGAATCTTAATCTTTAATTTCAAGCTTTTTACATTAATCTCATTCTACCTTTCTTGATTGTTTAATCTTTATGCTTGTTTGCTTATTGGATTATTGCTTATTTGATTGTTTGGTTGATTCAATTAAGTGGGTTTAATGATTTGATTAGAGTAAAGTTTGTTGATTTGGTTGATTTAGTGTTTGTTAGATCTTATTTGGTGTTTTGATTAGCTTATTTCTTAGATTATTTGGCTTATTTTTGGTTTCCTAGAATTTAGGATCGGGATTCAGAATTCTATTGATTATCGCGAAGTTGCCAAGAGGGTTTTAATTTTCTGAAGTCACTTTGGAATTTTTTGGTTATATTCCGAAGTGAATAACTGATTTTATTGCGAAGTTCTTTACAAGATTATTCCGAAATCATCTTTCAAATATATTCCGAAGTTAATTTCTCCATTTTCCGAAGTTGATAAACAAAAAACTCCGAAGACCTTTTTGTTTTTTCCGAAGTAAAAATAAAAGTAGTTAAAAAAAATTCCGAAGTTAAAAAAAATGAGATTCCGAAGTGATAAAAAAATAAAAATTCCGAAGTAAACAAGAACAAACATTCCGAAGTGAAATGACATGCTAGCTTGCTAGCTTGTTTTCTTTTCCCGCCTAATTTATGTCTCCCCAAGGGAGACATGTCCCTTATTGTTCAACAATTGTCACGTAAGTCGATTAATTTTATCTGAAAGTCGTTTTAATTTTTATTCTGAAAGTCAGTTATTTTTAGTTATATTTTTCCGCAAATTTTAGTATTAGTATTTTATCAAAAAGTTTTAGTTTTAATTTTTATTAGGTGCCCGCTTTAATATTTGTTTCGTTCGTTTTTAACGTAGCTTTATAATCCACATTCTTTCATTTTTTATTTAGTAAGTTTTATTTTTAAGTCGAAAGTTTATTTTTAGTTTTATTTTTATCTTTTGTTTCCTTTTAGTATTCTTTTTAATATTTGTTTTAATATTCGTTTTAAAATCGTTTTAATTTTTAGTTTATTTGTAATACTTTTCACATTTACTTTTTAAGTAGCTATAGATAACAAATTTAATTTTACTCACCAAAAACGACTGAGTCACACTTAAACCGGATCAATTCGATTAGACACCGAGAACGAACACTCAAAATCCAGTTATTAATAACCTAAGAATTTCATTTTTCGTTTCACACCTGGAGACACATGTCAAGACATCAGTCAAGACACATGTCTCACGTATATTTTCTGAAGACACATGTCAAGACATCAGTCAAGACACATGTCATACACATATTTTCTCAAGATACGAGTCAAGACACATGACTCACGTCTATCTTCTACAATAGCCCTAAGAAATTTAGGGTACCCTACAAGGGGTATACCTATTTTGTTGTGCCATGTATTAATCAGGACACAAGAATTCTAGTATCATCACTGGCGTATTATTCGTGTTTGGACGCGCAGGATTCGGTCTGCATGAGACAGGCAAAACACATTCAGTGAGATCCATTCCGTTTGTTTCAGGACACCTTCATTTTTTTGATTTCATATTTCATATATCCACGACCATAAAGGACGCCATTCGTATCACCCATGTATACGAAGGTTTTTCCTTCAGTCTAATGATAAGATCCAATCTACTAACACACTTACCTCAGACAATATGAGTTAAATATGATTCTGATTATGGACTATGAACAACACACCATGCTACGATTGGTCGTCATTCATATCAGATTATGTACAACGATGTTCAGGCTCCTGAATACATTCAGCATGGTTTTCAATCAGGAAAATCTGTACAAGTGATCTATGCTTTACAAGCACGTGTTTTGTTAGCTATGACTGTGAAATTTTTTTAGCAGTCAGTTAAGACACGACCACTGAAGATCCTTTTATGCATAACCTGCGATCATTCCAGAATCTTCCCATATATTCCAGAAGAACCTTCAAGGGGAAGGACGGTAACATGAGATTATGTGTCGAATACCGTCTTTTTAAACAAATCACCATTCATGACGGTTATTCCCCTCCACGTATTGATAATGTGTCTGATCGACTATATAGTGCTAAACATCTTTCCAGGATCGACTTATGATCATGCTACCAGCAGTGATGGGTGAAAGAGCAGGACATTCCCATGACTGCTATTCGTACACGACTTGGTCATGCTAAATTCATGGTTTTGTTTTAGTCTTATAAATGCTTCAGCAACATTATGGACTTAATAAACTGAGTTTCCATGAACTCATAAACAAATTCATCAGTACTTTCATCAATGACAACCTGATCTTCTCTAAGTCTAGAGAAGGGCCCGAATACCATATTCGCATTTACGTTACAAATCCTACGACATCAGGAAATTCACCTAAAAAAATTATAGTACAAATTCTGGTTGATTTCAATGACACACTGAATCACATTGATTCTCACAGCTAATCTTACCATGACTCAGCTTATGCGTAAAGGTGGGAACCCTACACTATACTAGGTGTTCCACAAAATCCTACACTAAGAGAAGTCTAATTTCAGAGACTTATGGTTTTTTTCCAAACTCCTAGGTATCCAGTTCTATGGAACAAGATGCAGTTATGTTCATATCTAATTTCCTGACATACCGGCATGTTAAGATAGAACACCAACATACTAGTAGCTATCTCCACCGGGAAGACTTCCTGAATGGAAGTGGGACAAGACCTCCATGGATTTTGGTTGCCAGATTACCACAAACTCAGAAGAATCATGATGCTATCTGGGTTATTGTCAACAATTTGACCAAGTCTGCAGAATCCTTACATCCGCAAGGATTTCAGAGTCAGCAGATTGATCGGACATGTACCAGCCAAGGCTCATCCGATCACTTGGTACTCCCTCAGCTATCGGGCCAGACAAATATTCACATTGGTGCTCCTTATTTACATTCACGTCCTTGTTCTAATTTTACGACTTGCTCTCGCGCTCGCTTTCATGACACTGTCACGTTCACGATCGTATCCTGGCTTATGACTTACGTTTCATTTTTGTTCTGGGAAGTTTACAGAAAGTTTGGGAGACCAGACTCGAGTTTAATAAACTTTTCATCTTCAGGTTGACGCTTCACGTCACATTTCACGTCTCACGTCATATCGTTGGGAATTACCTCCGTAGTTATATCACGTTCCCGATGTGTTTCACATATCAGGGTTACCTATGTCTCGTATATCGCGTTCACGATATGGTGCACGTATTTCTGTGCATTATGTGCTCTCATATTACACTCACCATATCTTCACGTATCACGTTCACAATTGTTCACGTATCACGTTCACAATCGTTCACGTACTACGTTTCAGTACGTCTCGGGCATTATTGCTCAGACGTACTAATGTCACTTATTTTAGGTTATTTTGTATCATAACGTTCCATTGTACTTAAACGTAGGTTCTTATCCATTCGATCAGATTTATGAAAAACTCATTTCACGTTGATAAACTAGAAACTTTCGCGTATCGTCAAATCAGGGTCATGAGGACCAGGATTTCTACTTCGTCAAGATCTTGTGGAGAAACCGTTCCGGGCGGGACGCTACTTGGAACGTAGGAGTCCATCCGGACTTTCTATCATCTTTTATGTCCATAAGTCAGATATGTTCCTTTCAGTCACGTCACGTTCCATGTCCTTTATAGTCATGTTGGTTCATGACCTTCCTAGATTATTTTATCTATAATTCGAGGACGAATTATTCTTTTTAGAGGGGAAGAGTTGTAAAACCCGCATACTAATACCATGAACAGTACACTACGTAAACATAGGAACCAATTAAAACTTTCTATTTATGTCACGTACACGTGTCACGAACATTAAATTCAGAAACTAAGTACGTGTTAGGGCACGATAATTATTAAGTACGTGATAATACACGACAATTATTAACTATAATAACTATAATCACGAGCATATCATCACGAACATAAAAACATAAACATGTGAACTACGTATTATATATTATTACACGAGAAACAAGTATTACGTATAATATATATTTCATGAATATTAAAACACGAACCAACACGAACATTTAATCACACGAATGAACACGAGTATATTTTAAACATGAAAATTGTAGGGGTTGCCCTTTTGGGCCTATGGTAGCCGCGAACAAGAGCAAAGAGGGGGGGGGGGGGGGGGGGGCAAGCCCATTTGTTTGTTAACTAGGGAAAACCAAAAACACATAACATTCATTCTATAGAATCTTTAGAAAATTAAAACCCTAGCTTCTCCCTTCTCTCCTTGTTGCCGCCGGCTACACACCACACCAAAAGGGTGTTTGTTTGATTTTGACCTTTGAATTCGTGGTGATTGTGTTCGTGTTCATAGTTCTTTTCAAGACACGTGTTCGGTATCATCAAAAACCCTTCATCTCATTTATTTTATTTTCTTTTTATTACGATCATGTGTAACAATATTAAAAACATGTTAGGTTATACTAGAAAACATGAATTAGATTGGTTTTTGGTGGGGTTTTGTTCGGCCGACACGCACAATCGAGAGCCCCAGGCTCTCGGCTTGGTCTTGTGATCACCAACAGCCGAGACCCAAGGTCTCGGTGTGGTTGGGTTTCGGTCAGCCGCAGGGAACAAAGGACCCCGACTCGCGTCAGGGTGGTGTTTGGGTTTGTTTGTGTCTCGGCGCAGCAATAACAACACCACTGGCATCAGCCGGTGGCTGTTTTGTTCAAACAGTGGGTACTGCAGCCAAACAGGGGGAACCACCGGCTATAGCCGGTGGTGTATTTGGTCCAACGGTGGCTAGCAAAGCCACGGCAGTGGCAACCGGTTAGCCACTGTCGGGCTGTTTTGGTTCGACTTATGTTTCGGCTTATATGTAAAACACGGGCACGGGTTAATTCTTACAAGTTAAACATTTTGACAAGTTACATTTTTTTTCAAGTTATATTATTTCAAGAAAAATTAAATTAATTTAACATGACTAGTAATTAATTTAATTTAATCATGTACTTAGGTTATATTTTTTTTATAAATAATACATGTTTTAGCCTAAGTATTTTATTATTAAAATTTAGACTATAATTTCATCATTAATTAATTATTATTAAAACATGGACTATAATTAATTAATAAAACATGACTTAGGTTATAATTATTAAGTATAATAATTCATGATTAACCTAAGTATTTATTTAGACTAATTTAAATAAATCATGCTTATATTTAATTAACATGTTGTGATTAATAACCTATACAGATAATTACATGACTTATGATAATTAATTAGTAAAACTTAAGCTTATACTATTAGCTTATTAATCCAACTTGTTTCTAAATATGGAAACTTTCTATTTTAGAAAACTTACAATTTTGGAAACTTTCTATTTTTAGAAACTGTTCTATTTTTAGAAGTTAATCTATTTTGGAAACTTTATATTTTTGGAAACTTTATATTTTTGGAAACTTTCTATTTTAGGAAACCTGTTATTTTTAGAAAGTTACTTATTATTACACAACAAGTATAATAATACAAGAATACAAGTTAATACTTAATCAGAATACATATAATACATGATAAACACAGTATAACATCAAAATCAGTAAAATAAGACTAAAATATATAAAACAAGCTAAGACATGATATAATCATCTACGTACTCAGTAAACATAATACTTATACATGTCCCCTATTTATGTAGCATTAGTGAGATCGGAGTAGGCTTCCATTCTGTTCTTCTTTTCCGTTCACTGGACACAAGGTACGGATTTTCCGTCCTTCAGTATGGACATTCTTTCCTTATTAGGATTCCCCGTATGCAACCAACTGTTTTCCCAAGTACATGTTTATTATGTTTTGATCTGCTTATGTTTAGTTTTAAATGCCTAAGCCATATACATGCATGACCAGTTCCACCTAGTTATGGAGGTACCATAACCATAACACTAGAGGCACCAATGTTATGACTTCACCACGGCGGAGTGATAGCTCCTGGCGTCCCTGTCAGCTTTTGGCCATATTATTATTATTATCATGTGGGGCGTATGGGTGCATCCTAGGTTACATGTTTTAGCTGTATTATCAGTGAATGTAGTGTGTACCTTGCATCCTTCACAAGGAATTGATCCCTCGTACCCAGACTTAATTAATTAGGGGAAACCCCTCTAATATCATGATGAGGTCACCCCTCTAAGTATTCATGCACGTTGATACTTCATGACCTATATTGGCTTTTGGTTTACATGTAATACAATTTTCATAAGATAAACGTAAGGCTTTTCAAACTATAAAACCAGTTTTACTAAGTTATACCAGGTTTTCCAGGACTTATTCATTTCCGCTGCTACATGTCTTATATGCTTATATTATTCATACTATGCGTGTATATCCGTTCGGCTGAGCGTATTTACTCAGCCGTTACTTTCCTTTCCATGTCCTAAAACGGCAGGTACCCAAGGACAGACTTGAGCATTTGGAGGACGTACATAGGATGGAAGCTACCTTAGACTTATTTTCCTATTTGCCCTCATACACTTATGCTTGTTTAGTCTTTCTTCATTTCCATTATTTTATTTATGTTTTGGGCTTATGTTTAGGAACCGATGATTGATTCCGGTTTTCCCTATGGCCATGTATGTTTTACTACATATTACCTTGCATGCTTTGATGACACGCCATAATTACGCGTAACAGTCCACTTATCAAAGTGGGGTGTTACAAAACTTGTAGCTCAAGTAGGATAAATATATGGCAAGAAAAAAGTTCCCTTTTCTTTTCTCCCCCCCCCTTTGTGGCCGACATTCGACACCCCTTCTATGGGGTGTTCCAGAATCTTCTTGTTACTTCTCTTTTAGTCCACAACGATCGCTTAATACTTAACTCTTAATTATTTAACGACCGTTAAAGTTTAAAGCTTAGTTTAATTTAATAAATACATAAATATATATTTATTAAATAAATTAACTCTTTATGTATTAAGTGCAATCCCGTAATCTCGAGTTCGATCCTAACATACGACTATTAAATATAAGTCCATAAACTTTCAACTCCCACTTGGACATATTTCGAATATCGTGATTACATTGACTAGTCTAGTTACACTGGCAATGTCTTTAGTACAACTCGAGTAAGGTCTCCTAGAAAAACCTTTTAATGATTCATCATTATTATTATCCTTTTATTTATAATACAACGTTAATAAGGATATGGATCTTAGTCATTCCTTTCATTAACCATTCTATTTCTCGTTCATGGATTCAGCAAGATTACCAAAACAAATTTGGGTGTGGCCACACAAACATCTTACTAATCCCACGAGGGGCTCAGCTGTATTATAACTCCAAAACGAAATTGGAGGAAATAAATTCCATATTGACTACAAGCAAAACTTATGAATTTTGCAACACTTCTAAAAATAACCCTTATAGATACCAGTTACGTTTAGCGTTAGATTATTCCACAAAAATGCACTAGATTCACGACAATTTCCTGGTATCTCAGGTCTATGGATAACTATTTATGATATACTTAATGACAAAGATCCATAAAGTATAATCATATAGTTGGGATAAGTCCAATATTCGATTCATCGAATATCATCCAAAATTGATCAATATACTTTCAAGTATACTCTATTGCAATTTCGAATTGTCTTAATTTAATAATACTTCCATATTATTAATCGACAACGGATATTTAGCATAACAAATTTATTCATGGATTAAAACATGTAAAATAGGATACAAAATTAAATAATAGGTGAACTCCATGCCATTTGCGAGTATGAGGCCTGCTCCTGATCCATTCGTGCAAGAAGATCCATCAGTAAACAAGACCTATGGTTCCGTTGGAATTTCTTCCTTTAGTACCATTGGCTCGTCCTCATCGGGTTTCTCAATTATGAAATCTGCCAAGATTTGGCCCTTGACGGCTGTCCTTGGTCTATAAGAGATGTTTTTTTCCCGAGTAGGAAGCTCCACTTCTGTAGTCTCCCTATCACGTCCGGTCTAGAGATAACCACAATTGGGTGCACCTGAAAGTACCGGCGTAACCTTTTCGCGGCGTAGACCAACGATAGGACCAATTTCTCCATTGGTAAATAATTCAACTATGGTCCTTGCAATGCTCTGCTTATGAAGTAGACCGGAGTCTGGACTGAATTCCGATCAGTCATGAGGACTGCGCTTATTGCTCCGTATGTAGCAGATAAGTACATGATTAGCTTCTCCTTAGGTCGCGGGGCGACTAGCATGGGAAGAGCCGCTAGATGTTGCTTGAGCTGTTCAAACGCCTCATCTGCTTCTCTTGTCCAATAAAAGTCTCCTTTCTTCAAGCACTTCTTGAGTGTTTTGAATAGAGGGAGTGACTTCTCTGCGGACTTTGATAAGAACCTATTAAGCCCAGCCAGCTTTCCATTAAGCGATTGTACCTCCTTAAGTGTCCGAGGGGATGGTAGTTGTATAACAACGTCAGTTTTCTCCGGACAAGATTTGATGTTGTTTGGATTAATCATGTACCCGAGGAACATTCCCTCGGTTGCCCCAAACGTGCAATTTTTAGGATTCAACTTCATGTTGATTTTCCTCAATGTGTCGAATGTCTCCTGGATATCATGGAGGAGTTCGTCTTCTGTATGGATTTTGATAACTAAGTCGTCGACGTAGACTTAAAGGTTACGGCCAATATGCGAGTCGGAGGCTTTATCAACAAGTCGTTGATATGTCGCACCTGCGTTCTTGAGTCCGAACAAAATTTTTGTGTAACAATACACGCCCTGACAAGTATGGAATGCCGTCTTCTCCTCGTCTTCCTCCGCCATTTGGATCTGATGGTATCCTTTATATGCGTCCAGAAAACATTTAAAAGAGTACCCACATAAGGATTCGACCTTCCAATCAATTTCTGGTAACGGATAGCAATCTTGTGGGCAGTCTTTGTTCAAGTCCGTGAAGTCTACATACATGCGCCAGCTTCCATCGTGCTTCTTAACCATGACCAAGTTGGATAGCTACTCATGGTAATAGACCTCTCTCATGATTCATGCGTCTACCAGTTTCTTTACCTCATCCAGTATCACCTGGCTGCGTTCTAGTGCTTGACCGCTCTTCTTTTGTTTAACAGGGGGATATCCTAGACGAATTTGGAGCTTGTGCTCTGCGACCGAGCGTGGTACGCCCGTCATATGCTTTGGTTCCCATGCGAATACATCAAGGTTTTCTTTAAGGAGGGAGCACATGCCCTTCCTTCCTTTCTTAGAGAGAGTTCCCCCGATAGAAACCTCTTGTTCTGGATATTCAGGATGGATAGACACTTTCCTATTAGATGGTGGTGATCATTCCTTGATGGGGAATTGGTTGGATTGGTGTTGCGACGTCATGACACTCTGATACCGGTACGACTAAATTGTAGATGGTGACAATTCCCCCTTCGACCGAGAATTTGATCATGCCGTATACTATGGACGGGACTGCCCGTATGGCCAGGATTCCTGGTCTTCCAATAATACCATTGTACGTAGAATGTGAACGTATCACCATAAAGTTCATCCACGCCGTGGTTGAATGCTCCTTATCTCCAATGGTTACCAGCAACCGTAATTGTCCTATCGACCAAATAGTATCCCCGCTGAAGCCAATGAGCGGCGACGTGGCCGGGATTAATTGGCTTTTGATTTCTGGACGTAACTGCACGAAGCAGTGTTCATAGAGCACTTCGGCTGATGATCCACCATCCACGTACATACGATGAACATTGTGAGTTCCGATTCTCACCTCAATCGTGAGAGGCACGTCCGCCACGTTGCTCGCCGTGATGGGAGGGAATGAGATTTCCTTGCAGCGTGAAATTTTTTTACTAATTTTCTGCTTCGTCCTGGCGCTGCCATGATTGAACCATGTATATGGTCGTAGGCTTTTCCTTCTGGAAATCTTTTTTGTCGTTCATCCTTCCCATCCTTCCAATCCTTAACTAGATGTTTGAGTTTACCTGACTTGATCAGTGACTCAATATGCTTTTTGAGTTGAATGCACTCGTCTGTGCCATGGCCTTTGTCATTATGGATTTCGCAGAAGCGATTTCCTTGACGACGGTCAACCGGAGTTGTCATTGGGGGATGCCTTGTAAAATTTGCTCCTTCCGTTAGTAAGATGTCTCGGTAAGTCATCTTTAAAGGGGTGAACTTATCGTCCGAACGTCCTCCTTTTGTCTGGATCTTGTAATTCAAGCTCCTTCCATTGCCGTGATTGCCTTGACCCCCCGATTGCCTCCTGGGCTGGTCGTTCGATCGATAACTATGGTTATCCTTTGTGGGGTAGGCCACAGCGACAACGGTTTCTCCTTTCACAAAGTTTCTAACCCTTTCCATGAGTTCGTCAAACTTCTCCGGACGCTTATCATTGAGGCGCCTGATTAGCTCCTTGTCCGTTATGGCGTGCATATAATCAGAGATTTTGAGAACTTCTGGGCACGCTTTTGTACGCGTACACTCGTCATTGAAACGCTCCGTGAAGTCTTCTGTAGATTCTCCGGGCCTCTGCTTGACTGTTACCAATGAGACCGATTCCCTATTATACTTCTTTCGCTGAGTATAATTGTTTTTAAACGTTGTGCGTATCTCATCAAAGCTGTTGATGCTTCGGTGGGGAAACTTTTCAAACCAATCACGGGCATTGTCAATCAAGGTTGAGTTAAACATTTGGCACCATATGGGCATCGACCATCGTTCAATTTTAGCCTGCGTGTCAAACACCTTTAGGTGGTCATCCGGGTCACCGGATCTGTCATAGGTTTTGACACATGCCGGCATGCGACGCTGCTTTTCCTCGGAGTAATCTCGTATGCGAAGAGTGAAGGCGTCCTCCCTCTCGCTACACCATGGAAGGGAGAGGTCTTCTTCCTCCTCGACATGATAGTAGGGATCTCCATAGTGTCCTTCGTCGTCCGATGGTTCAGGAGGGGAATACCTCAGTCGGCGACGTCTGATATGGTGATCATCCGAATCAGATCCCGAAGGATCGTGATGAGGCGGTCGCGCCCCACCTTTCGACTGACTCCGATAGCCGCTTTTGTGAGAGGAGGTAGGAGTTTTCTTCCCCTCATATTCAATTCTACGCCACACACTAGTGCGACGGTTATTAGGAGGAGTTTCTAACGTCGCGCGTCCTATGGATCCGTCGGAGTTATATTCATCCCCCATGGGCTTCTTTCAATTCTTGCATGATTCGATCTCCTATACGCTCAAACATATTCCGTGGTCGAGGTGGTTCCTCCAAAGGAGGTTGTTCCTGGGTCCGAGGCTTTCTCTGCCTTTTTTGAGTTTTGGCAGGGGTGCCGCGTCCGGCGCTGCTGAAGTTGAGTCTGGCTTGGAGATTCCTTCCCAGATTCATCCTTGCCGTGACGGCCAGGATGATTCTTTCGAGGTTTTGCATGAGTACTCACTCGAGATCCTCATCATCAAGTGACTCGACTTCCATCTTCGCCTCGACCGCAGGTGGCTTTTGCACCTCCTAGTTGGGAGTGTTAGGTGCTGACCCCGGGTCGGGGTTGTTCAACGTGAGGGTTGGTGGTGGGGTATTGGTATTCGTGCCTGCCCTGCCAGGGGATTAAAACAACGTGTTTCAGTTGTTTGGTCCTCGTGGTTGTCCACCTGGAGGCGGGGTTGGGGTGACTGGAATTTCACCTCCGGACTTCTCGTTCCCAGGGTTCGTGTTCCTTGGGTTTCCCTGAGGATGTCCCTTCGTCACAGGTAGAGTTCAGTTTAGTGTAGGGTCCCACGGATGGCGCCAACTTGTTGATACAAAAGTTGGATGATCCTTGCTTGACCCGAATTAGGCTTAATTTGGGGTGCTTGGGCTCCGGCTCCTGCACCAAGTAAACTTCGGGTTGGGATCCTGCACACTGAAAGCAACACGCTGCTAGGCTTACCGTGGGAATGTATTCCACGATTAGACTCCGGCGTGAGAGTAAGTAATCGGTTTAGGGTTAGTAATCGGATATGAAGTGAGAGTGTGAAGAATACGATACCTTTGTGGAACCCTTGGGGGTTCCTTATATAGGCGATAAAACCCTAATGGGTTGTTACCGATGCTTCGGCCCCAAGCAAAGGATAAGTACCATAATTAGCTTGATTGTTATCTTCTAACTATGGTTAGTGTATATCCTTTACTTTAGGGTAAATCCCAATCCTAATTAGATTGTGATTCTGTCTAATCCTGTACCAGCTGTGCCGGGCCGTGGGCCGCACACATCTATGCGGTCACCTCAATCGTGATGGGCCGGATGCAGGTAGTACCCGTGGGCCGGGTTCATGACCCGACTGGGGACTATTCGTCATCATAAGGTACCTTTTGCATGTATGCCTCCTCTTCAAGAGTTGATGCATCCATCTCATGACTTAAATTATGCTTAATTTCCATAGGTTGAAAACCTTTCTTAGAACTATACATATTATACTTCTTCAATATTTTGTCAATATAAGCATCTTGACTAAGACCAATTAACCGTCTACTCCTATCTCGATAGATCTTAATTCCCAGAATGTATGCAGCTTCTCCTAAATCCTTCATAGAAAAACATTTACCAAGATAATCCTTAAAAGCTTTAAGTCTTGGAATGTTACTTCCCATGATTATTATGTCATCAACATATAGGACTAGAAATACTACATCACTCCCACTAGCTTTGCGATATACACATGGCTCATCAAAATTTTGAATAAATCCGAACTTTTTGATTTCTTCATCAAATCGTTTATTCCATTGACGTGATGCTTGCTTCAAACCATAAATAGATCTTTGAAGTTTACATACGTGTTTTGGATTCTTAGGATCAACGTACCCTTCCGGTTGTTGCATATAGATATCTTCATCTAAGCGACCGTTCAAGAAGGCAGTTTTAACATCCATTTGCCATATCTCATAGTCACAGTCTGCTGCTATAGCTATGAGAATCCTAATTGCTCTTAAGTCTGCTACAAGAGAAAATTTCTCCTCATAGTCTACGCCAAAAGTTTGAGTAAAACCTTTAGCTACTAAACGAGCTTTATAGGATTGTATTTTGCCATCTATGTCGGTTTTCTTCTTGTATATCCACTTATGTTTCACTACTTTAGCATTTGGTGGTGGATCTACAAGAATCCAAACATCATTCACTTTCATGGATTTCATTTCCTCATCCATAGCAACCATCCACTTATCCTTCTCAGGATCAAGCATGGCGGATTTATAATTAGCAGGTTCTCCAAGATCCCCTACTTCATCATTATCCTCTATATTAAGACATATATTGCTATTTGCGTTTTTAATCCTTTCATATATACGCAAAGGAACTATTTTCGGTGGAACCGCCAGACTTTCTGGTTCTACAAGAATTATTTCGCTAGTGTTTTCAGAAGGTAATGTATCTATATGACTCTCTTCAAGATCATAATTTCTCCCACTGAATTCTTGATTTACAAGATCACTTTCAAGGAAGTCTCCATGCCTAGCAACAATAACCTGGTTCTCAGGTGGATAATAAAAGTAGTAACTCATAGTTTCCTTAGGGTATTCTATAAAGATACATTTCACAGATCGTTGTTGGAGTTTATCACCTGAGTCACGTTTCACATATGCCTCGCAACCCCAGACCTTTAAATAAAACAAGTATGGCGTTTTACCATGCCATGGTTCATATGGTTTCTTATTAACCTTCTTCGTGGGAACCATATTTAAAATGCGAACCACAGATTCTAAGGCATAGTCCCAAAAGGATAATGGTAAAGCTGTAAGATTAAACATAGATCGTACCATATCTAATAGTGTACGATTTCTCCTTTCGGATACATCATTTTGTTGTGGAGTATAGGGAGAAGTAAGATGTTGAACTATTCCATTCCCACTTAGATAATCTTTAAACTCTTGACTTAAATATCCACACCTCTATCGGGACGAAGAGCTTTAATTTTCTTTCCTAGTTGCAATTCTACTTATGCTTTAAACACTCTAAATGTTTCAAATACCTCATGTTTATGTTTAAGTAAATAAACATAACCATAACGGCTATAATCATCCGTAAATGTTAAGAAGTAACTAGCACCTTTCCTTGACACATGTCTAAGTGGTCCACACGCATCAGTGTGAATTAAACCAAGAAGATCAGTAGCTATTTCAACATTTCTATTAAAATGTTTCTTGGTCATCTTTCTAGAGATACAAGACTCACATTTATCAAATGATTCATCATTGATATTTTCTAAAAGCCCTTCACGTTGAAGCTTTTGTATGCGTGTCTTCCCAATATGGACAAGTCTACAATGCCAAAGATAAGAAGAGTTCTTGTCAAACTTTCTCTTCTTACTCATGCTAAAGACAAAATTATTATTATACTTAAAATTATCATGCATATCTATTTCAAACACACCATTCACAAAAATTGTATTAAAATAGAAAATACCATCTTTGAAAACAGAAATTTCATTATTATCAATAGTGTGAATAAATATAAGATTTAACAAACAAGAAAAGGAAATAACACCCCTAACAATTAAAGGTGCACGATGACAATCATTCAAAATCAGTACTAAACCCGAAGGTAAAACTAAATTAAAAGTTCCTATGCTTCAACAGCTGCTTGTGCTCTATTGCCCACTTGCAGATATTGTTCCCCATAGGATAGCTTCCTTTCAGCTTAAATCCCTGCAGCGTATTACAAATGTTAATACCGCATCCCTTATCATATACCCATCAATTTAAATTGTATGTCAAATTACATAATTCAATCATAAATAAGTTACCTGAAGCTGCAACACCTAGCTCAAACTTCTTCTTCTTACTTTCTCATAAGTCATCGAGGTAAAGAGGGCAATTCCTCTTCTAGTGACCACTTGCTCTGCAATGGTGACAAGTCTCATTATTTTGAGATTGTTTCTTCTTGACAAAGTTCTGCTTAGGTTTCTGATTGTGGAGTCCTATTGATCGTTCGACTCAATGGTTATGAACCATATATCTAGGGTTGATCATCGTTCATATGATAACATAGCGGAAAAGAACAATGATCATGACAAGGTGTTTGGGCACAAAGAACACATGAATTAAAACAAATGGGATGTTTATTATATTAATAACAAACATCCACTAGACGTGTATACATTGAATCCCACGTCTAGTGCGACACACACTTTAGGTTTACATTGTGAATGAATTATATATATGATTATAAAACCTACGTATGTTTTCTTTATATACTAGAAAACATAGCTTACAAAGAAAGCTAAAGTAATAAAAAGACTCCAA
Organism: Glebionis coronaria; assembly: GCA_025667525.1. Classification (NCBI taxonomy): domain Eukaryota; kingdom Viridiplantae; phylum Streptophyta; class Magnoliopsida; order Asterales; family Asteraceae; genus Glebionis; species Glebionis coronaria. The sequence goes on along the minus strand of CM046877.1, from coordinate 17,512,529 downwards.
CGGCTTGTTCTTTTGCAACTTGTACTTTTTAGCCCTTGTCTTCTTATTTTGTTGTGTTTTGACTTATCAACTTAATAATTGGACCCAACAATCTTCCCCTAGTTGATGATGTCAAAACACTCTTCTTAAGCATGAATTCTTTGTATTTAGTACATGATCTCCAAGAAGCTTCCCCTTAAGTATAGCACATATTCTTCCCCTTTTTGACACATCAATAGGGAATATGTGAAAGTATGCAATCTTGTAGATTCTCCAAAAGTAGCTCTATGTAATGATCCTGAAGAAAAATAAATAAAGTAGTCTTGATGTAGAAGTAAAATGCCACAAACCTATGTTCCATGTCTTGTTTATCCATGTGATGAAGAACTTATACCAAATAGAGAAAATATAAGTAGACCTCGATCCCTTGTCAATATTCTCATCCTATGTGAGACACTGAGCACGATAATGTAACTCCTTCAAGTGTTTATGACAAGTCTTCATCACCAACTATGTAAGCACGAACAAGTTACCATTAAAGTCAGTGCTGAGGACCACGACTTTAAGATATGATAGAACACAAACTTACGAAAATTTCCTTCAATCATCAAACTTCCCATAAGAATTCTTCCCCTTAAGCTAACACCTCTTCATGATGAATTTAATGGAATAACATCTTCATACCATATGTAAAAGCCAGTTATGGATAACTCTTTTGCAAGGCTATCCCGATTACATAGTTTAAGTATCCATCAAATTCCCACGAATAATTGCTAACTCGCTTTAAAATCATTAATCCCTTTCAATATATCCGAGCCATAAATATCATCATGATATTCTATATTAAAACGGAGATTCCATGTACCTTTTGTGTGTATTTTCCTCCTTTTTGTGTGCTTAAAACGTATCCATTTTCTCAAACAGCAGCTATCCATGTGTTGTCCAATATCTCTTCTGTCCAATATCCTGGACAGATGTATTGTCCGATATCTGACAATACGTATCAGCGTTGAAGTTCATATATCGGACGACACTGTCAACCTATCAGCGTTGACTTATTTCTTGTCAGCGTCGAAACCTTTCCTGTCAGCGCCTAAATAACAAGCGTCAGCGCCAACCTAAAATCCTGTCAGCGTCTGACCTATACTCGTCAGCGTTCACTCTTATCAGTGTTGTACTAAACTTTGTCAACGTTGCTCCAAGATTTTTGACAACGTCAAAATTAAGTCCCATCAGCGTTGACCTACGTGAATTACTTAAAACAATAAACCACGTCCGTGACACATGATTGCCTTAAACTTTGCCGTGTGAACACACAAAGTTATAACCAATCATAACATGTTTACTGTGTGAACACAATAAACATTCACCAATTAGAATGAGGACTCACGGTTACTACAATAGAATAGCATGCATGGGATCACAAACCTTAGATGCGCGAATATTAGGGTTTGTTTTAGCTGTGTGAATGCATCTTTTATCCAATCATCATTAAGCAACCGTGTGAACACACCGTGTGAATATAGAACTCTCCACCAATGAGGAACAAAGGACTTGTATCCCCATATGAAGAACAATAGACGAGCATGTAGGAGATCCAAAGCTAGATAACAAATTAGGGTTATCCTTCACGTCTGTAACAACGAATCTGCATTAACGATCTAGGGTTTGGAGTTTTGAGCACTGAAACCCTAATTAGGGTTTATAAATTAACCTTAGATCGTGAATCTTCACACGTTATAACAGCCACAAACATCAATTCTTCCTGTTTTTTTAAGTAGATCTAGGGTTTGAGGAACCCTAGTTCATGATTTTATGTGAAACCAGAAAAACTGAAAATCACCTCTGCTGTCAACTTTGACGCTTAATAACTTTTGCCTGGGGATAAAACTCGACAATCCCTCCGGTGGATGTTTAGATCTATGTATGTAGAACACACATCTAAAATTTCGTGACGATCCAACGGTTAGATCAAAAGTTATGACCTTCTGAATACTGCTGCGCACACAAAAACGTCCAGAAAAATTCAATACAAATTTTTCTTCTTCACCATACACGAACACCTCGTCGGACCTAGATATCATGAGCCTTAGGCTCTGATACCAATTGTGGAGTCCTATTGATCGTTCGACTCAATGGTTATGAACCATATATCTAGGGTTGATCATCGTTCATATGATAACATAGCGGAAAAGAACAATGATCATGACAAGGTGTTTGGGCACAAAGAACACATGAATTAAAACAAATGGGATGTTTATTATATTAATAACAAACATCCACTAGACGTGTATACATTGAATCCCACGTCTAGTGCGACACACACTTTAGGTTTACATTGTGAATGAATTATATATATGATTATAAAACCTACGTATGTTTTCTTTATATACTAGAAAACATAGCTTACAAAGAAAGCTAAAGTAATAAAAAAACTCCAACGGCTTGTTCTTTTGCAACTTGTACTTTTTAGCCCTTGTCTTCTTATTTTGTTGTGTTTTGACTTATCAACTTAATAATTGGACCCAACACTGATATGTCGCAACTTGCTTGCCCTTATCAACTTTGCCTTTGCCTTTCATCATTTTGTTCGCTTGCGGTTTTGGCTTAGTCACTCTACCCTTTTGTATGGTTAGTACTTGAGGAGTAGAGGTAGACGCCTTGTTCTTTAGCCCCTTTTCATAGTCAATGAGCATTGCATGCAATCATTAATTGTCTTCCCCGTGTAATGCATATTATAGATCCTAACAAAATCATTAAAGTCCTTGTTAAGGGACCTATTGATTAAGTTAATCGCCATATCATGATCATAGGGTTTTCCTAGTGCAATGAGTTGTTCCATGTAACCTCTTTTCATGTAATGTGCACTTACGGATTTTCTAGGGGATTGCTTACAGCTATGCAAAGCATCTACTAAATCGTAAATCTCTACAGCTTGAGGCTTCTCAAACATTGCCTTGAGTTCATCAAACATACGCATACGAGGATAAAGCTCAAACTTCTTTTGTAGAGAAGGTGACATTTTTCCAAGCATTAAACAAGCCACATCAGAGTGCTTCTTTAATTCAGTATTGTGTGCAAGCCTTTCGGCAAGGTCGGCCAGGACGACCGTGGACAAGATATCAATAGTACCCGCTACTCTCAGAACAATTCTTAGGGAGCGATACCAATCACTGAAGTTTTGGCCAGTAAGTTCTGGACGATCAAAGAAATTTTTAAACGCCAAACTTAAAGCGTTGTTATCGGGTTGAGCCATTTCTACAGAAATAAGTTCAAATATTAGTATTTTCCATAATAAAATACTTTCAAGAAAATAAAATTACCCCGGTAAATAAAAAACCATAGTAGTTTCCTTGAACCTAGAACATATATTTGTTGATCCCAAACTTAAATCGATTTAGCTTGTGTAAACGAGATTAAATCAAGTTGCACACGTAGAGAAACTTTGTTGTGTATAAGACAATTTAAGTATTATGCGGAATTAATACTCAAACAAGAACACACAAACAATGTAAACCAAACTTTCACTTTGATTGATTAGAACAAACTTGCTTACAATGAAAGTGTTTAAACGAATGAAAACTTATATGAAAACAAAACCTAAAGGTCTTCTTTTATAGACTAAGAAGCCTTGTACAAGAGTCTACGTATCAGCTATTATAGGTAAAGATAAACATAGAAAATACATTGTCAATCATATCTTTACTAGAAACAAACTAGAAACATAATACGCGTAGACTACATCTTCTATCAGTGCTTGACTTCATCCTATCAACGCTTGACTTCTTCCTGTCAACGCTTGATCTGTCAATGCTTGTTTTCTTCTTATCGACGCTTGTTTTCTTCTTGTCAGCGTTCAAGTGTACTGGCTATATTTTATTCCCAACAATCCTCCCCTAAACTTGATATCTACTATAGTAATCAAGTTTCAGAATAAAAACTAAGAACTAGGAGGATTCTTACAAAACTTATCAAATTGGTAATAAACATGCCTAATCAAATCTTTGACCACGTCACTTGAATAGTCAATCTCCAGCTGTGTTGTCTTCATCTTGTCCAAAACTTCTTTGGACATGGGATACTCAGCATCTACAAGAAGATACTCAACAAACTTTGTAGAACTCAAATAATACACACCAGCAGCTGAATACAAACGCCATTAAAGTCCACTGATATCATCCTCAAGATCCTTCCAAACAGGATCTTCTTCTTCTGGTGCACACATTCTCTTGAATGTTGACCAAAGCTTTGTTCCATTGACTGAAGTAGGTGCTTCAGTCTCATACTTGGCCATCAACAACCTCCAAAGGTCTGCCAAGTCTTCCCTATCCATACTTGCAAAGAGAGACATAAGAGTAATAAATGTGTGTACCTCTTTCCCATATCTGATAATCATCCAAAACCCACTTGCATCTTCTTCATAGCTAATGATAGGGTTTCTGGCATCAAGAGGTAACACTTGTACCATATCTGAAGCTTCCATGGGTGAGAGCTTAATGCTCCTTCTAATAACAGCTTCACTGGGATTCAATTTATCCATATCTTTAGGGAACTCAAGTGGAACTCCCTTCTTCAAAGGCCTTGGAACAATCATTGCCTTTTGAATCTCCATCTCTTCTGCAAGTTCTTCCCTCCTTTCATCTGAGAGAAGTCTGATAGTATTCATTTTCTGCACTGTTGTCTAAATGGGATAAGCCTTATACTCCAATTCTTCAAAGGATAATGTTGATCCCAAACTTAGATCGATTAGCTTTGTGTATACGAGATTAGATCAAGTACTACACGTAGAGAAACCTTTGCTTATGAATAAAGTAACAAAGTGTTATGCGGAATTAACACTTGATCTAAAACACAATGATGTTAAACAAACTTTCACTTGTATTAGAATAATCGTGTTGATTACAATGAAAGGTTTAACTTGCGAATACTATGAAAACTGATATCAGACTTTAACCTAAAAGACCTTCTTTTATAGAACAAGAAGTCTTGTACAATAAGCTATGAATCAACTATTCTAGGTAAAGATAATAATAGAAAATACAATGTTGTGTTTATCTTTACCACAAACAAATAAACAAAAGATACGTATGAAGATATTCCATCAGTGTCAATCTTCAAGGCTGTCAGCGTTGACTTCTATCAGCGTCCAATGTCAATCTATCAGCGTTGACTTTCTTCTTATCAGCGTTTAGTGATCTGACCCATATTTTATTCCCAACAATCCTCCCCTAAACTTGATATCCATTCCAATGATCAAGTTTCTGAATAAAACCTTAAGACTTAGGAGGAATCTTTCAATAACTTCTTATGTTGGTGATAAACATATCTGATCAAGTCCTTAGCCACATCACTAGTATAATCTATCTCCAAGGGTGTCTCTAGCATCTTCTCCAATACTTCTTTGGACAAGAAATAGTCAGCATCAACAAGCAGATATTCTGAAAACTTTGTAGAGCTCATATGAAACACACCACAAGTAGAATATAGCCTCCAATGAAGATTACTGAGATCATCTTCAAGATCCTTCCAAATGGCAGGATCTGCTTCTTTTGGACCACACAAAGTCATAAATGTGTTCCAAAGTCTTATTCCATTAGCTGAAGTAGGTGCTTCAGCTGTATACTTGGCCTCTATTAACCTCCATAGATGCACCAAGTCTTCCCTGTCTATGCTTGCAAATATAGAAATAACTGAAGTGAAAGTATGTACCTCCTTTCCAAATCGTCCAATCTTCCAAAAACCACACTCATCTTCATCAAAACTAATGATTGGATTTCTGTCATCTAGAGGTACTACATTTACCAAATCTGAAGCTTCCAAAGGAGAAAGCTTGAGATGCTTCCTTATAACACCTTCAGTTGGAAAATACACATCCATGTCTTTAGGAAATTGAAAAGGATCTCCTTTCTTCACTGGTCTTTGAGCAATCCTTATTTCCTTTTGAATTTGCATCTCCTCTGCAAGCTCTTGTTTTCTTTCTTCTGAAAGAAACTGGTAGACATTCTGTTCTTGCACCTTCCTCCAAATAGGATGTGCCCTATACTCTAACTCCTCAAAAGACAAGGCCAGCAACTTCTTTGATGTCCAATTAGGCTGATGACATCTAAGCAACTTATAGTACAACTGCCTTCTATCTCTTTTGAGCCAGGTCTTGACCTCTTGTGCATTAAATCTCATAATCACCTTTATGTCTTCTTGTACCCTAAGAAGAACTTCCAACCCCCAAATTTGATCTGATAAACTCATACCTGGGTTGTCCATCACCTGGTCTTCCCAAGCATGATACATTCTGGTGATTTCTGGTAGGTCCCAATCAATCTGATTCTTCAACTCACTCAACCTTTCCTTTGCTAGCTCATCCCCATATTCAAGCCTTTCTGGATCTTCAATAATTTGAATGCTTGAATCTGAGCTATCACCTTCTTTATCATCACCACTTTCCTCCTCACTCTCAGAAACAACAAATGGTGATCTTCTACTCCTCCTCAAATCTCTTTCCACAAGTTGTGCAGCCAACTGTTCATCAAATGCTATTTGTGCTGCATCTTTCTTTGGAACATCTTCTTCAATCAAAATACCTTTACCTTTGTCTTTTGGATCAATAATTGGTAAAGTAGAAGAAGAAACCTGTGTGGACACATCTTTGATGATTGTTGATGGCTGGAATACATCAACACTACCTGCAACTTTGTCAGCGTCCAAGTTGCTCCCATCAGCGCCACGATTACCTTTATCAGCGCTGGATGTGTCAGCGTCCAAACCTGTATCAGCGCCCAATGTTTCTTTGAAAGATCCTTCCAAGTTCTTTGGTGTCACCTTGGATGTATCAACAACTGGGTGCTTCTTCAAATTGGTGAGAGCTTCAGCAATCTGCAATGATTCACTAAATTGTGAACTCTTTTCTGAACTCTTCTCACTAGCTGTGTGAATCAACTCATCCTCCTCATCCTCTTTATCCTCCCCTTTGGAAGATTCCTCCATTAGACTCCTGCTACTTGGATTCTCCAAAACAGTTACTCTCTCCCTCAAAGCTTGGAGTTCTCGTCCCTGTTTGTTGACAGTTTGTACAAGACTGACATTTTGCTTTTGCAAGCTAATGACAGCCGCCGTCAATTCAATTATGGTCATAGGTTCCAATCTGCCCTCAGCTAGAATGGGGATTTGACCTCCCAAAATAGGATCATGGGGCATGGATGAGGTCTTAATGATGTTGGGACTGTCTTGACCAGCATCTAAGCATGTGTCAATAGCCCCAGCCTCACCCATTTCACCAGCCACACTTGTGGAGGTGGTTCTCTCTGCTACAAGGCTAGGATCACTAGAGGAGAACACTCCAGTAACCCTTTGGCGTTTAGTCAACCTAGATTGTAATGGGGTGGAAGATGAAGTAGATTGTGTGGGTGTGGGTTGATTAAGGGGTGTTTGGGATTGGTCAGGGAGTGTATCAGTGTTGGGATTGGCTGTGTCAGCGCCCACATTTTGAGTGTCAGCGCTGGGTTGATCAATGTCCATGATTTCTGGTGAAGGAGATGGTTCATGAATAGGCTCAAGTTGGGGTTCAGGGTCTGGTTGTGGGTCTGGTTGTGGTTGAGCAGCCTGAATTACTTCAAGCATGGATTGGGTAAGAGGTATGGGGTCGTTTGTGGAGCTCATTTTAGCAAAAATGGTTTTCTGTTGTTTAGGGATCTCATAAAAAGTGTCATGATCCCTAGAACAATATTCTTGTAAATCAAAGAACAATATTCGTGTCAGCGCTTGATTTCCCTTTGTCAGCGCTTGAAGAATCATGCATGTTTGTAGTTGGTGGTATCTGAACACCACCATTATCTTTCCTTGCAGCAGTAGCAGCAGCATAATACTCATCTGTCCATATAGGAAGTGTAACATATTCTTGTGTGAGAGATGATTTAGCTGCTGGTGATCCATCCTCCTTAGCAACCTGTATACCTGAAACATTACCAATTCTCTTTTCCAAAACACTTGAAGTTACCTTCACAATGTCTGGATCAGTAACAGGCATATAATTTAAAGCTCTAGACAAAGGTTCTAAATCAAACAACCAATTTGGACCACTCTCAGGATCACTAGGTTTACTTTCTAAAAACCTAACATGTACCTTTTCAAGTATACGTTTTTCCTTTTTAATGTAAACCCTATATCCTTTACTCTGCACTGAATAACCCATGAAGTAGCCTTCATCACCTTTTGAATCAAATTTACCTAGGGCCTCACTAGTTTCTAACACAACTACATGACAACCAAATGGCTTAAGAAAACCAATATTTGGCTTCCTTCCCCAAAGTAATTCATAAGGTGTCTTATTATGTATCTTGTTGACCAATGCCCTATTTTGAACATAACAAGCTGTGTTAACAGCTTCAGCCCAAAAAGCTATAGGAAAGTGGGCATCAGCCAACATGGTTCTGGCTGCTTCAATAAGGGTCCTATTCTTCCTCTCAGCAACCCCATTTTGTTGTGGGGTTCTAGCTATGCTAAACTGCCTAGTAATCCCTTTCTTGGCACAAAAATCATCTAACAACTGATTTCTAAACTCACCCCCATTGTCACTTCTAATAATTTTGACCTCATTTCCATTTTTCTTTTCTATTTGGGTAATGAAATTAATCAGACTTAGGGCAGTTTCACTTTTCTTGGCTAAAAAGAAAGTCCATGTGAACCTGGAGTAATCATCAGTAATTACAAAACAATATGATTTACCCTTCAAACTTTCTATATTAGTTGGACCAAAGAGGTCCATATGCAATAAGTGAAGGGGTTTAGAACTAGAGTGCACCTGTTTAGACCTGAATGAGACCTTGTGCTGCTTGCCCTTAAGGCATGCAACACAAGAGTGGTCATTGTGGAAAGCCTTTTCAGGCAAACCATCAACTAAACCAAGCCTTACAAGCCTATTAATATTCTTAAAGTTTATGTGCCCTAGTCTCCTGTGCCAAAGATTACTTTCATCTACTGAGGCCTTAGCATACAGACATGACATTTTATTATTTACCTTAATTCCATTAAGATTCACATTATATATGTCTTTATGCCTTGGTGTTCTAAAATCTATGTATTTCTCCTCAGGGAGCTTATAATCTTTGCTTAACACCAAGCACTCAGTATCTGTGAAAAGAACCTTATTTTTGTTATCACACACTTGTGATACACTAAACAAGTTATAATCCAGGTCTTTCACCAAGAAGACATTATCAAACCTTAGATTGTTGGTGACAAGGGTTCCTTTTCCTGTGATTGTGCCGTATCCACCTCCAAAGTATACCTTATCACCATCTTGAATAGGAGAGAAATTGGTCAGATAGTCTTCCTTTCCTGTCATGTGCCTTGAGCATCCACTATCCCAGTATCCATAGTCATTGATCTTCTTCTGAATGCCCTGCACATAAAGAAAACACATTAGTTTTCTTTGGGAACCCAAGCCTTGGAAGACTTGGATTCATTTGGTTGTTCAACAAGAACAGACTTGGTTCTCATAACAACCCCATTTTCATCCCTGTTTGAATGAAATTCCCAGTTAACCCCAATTGGTGTTGACAATGCCTTTGAAATATAATGAAACCTGTTGCATGTCATAGAAATACCAGTAGAATTAGGGTTCTGGTCCTGTTTTGGTCTCCATGTTAAGCTAGTAGAAGCTTTAGACCTATTTCCCTGTGGCTGCAAATACCTAGGTTTAGCAGTGTGTCTGTCAGCGCTGAAATTACTCCTGTCAGCGCCCCGATTGCTCTTATCAGTGTTGAACCTAGGGTTTGCTACAGGAACCCATTGCCTATTTGACCAAGTATTTGACTTCTGAAAAGGTCTTAGGCCTTGTGTGTTAGACCCTCTAGAAAAGAATGGGGCTGGTCTAACAACTTGTAAACTTTTGTTCACAAAGGTATTGGGTCTGACAGTGTTTGACCTATGTTGACTTGTGTCAGCGCTGAAATGGTTCCTGTCAGCGTTGACATTGGAAGCATTGACACATTTGTAGGCCAAATGTGAGAAGCTACCACATGTGTAACAAGCTTTTCTAGACATAGTTTTAGGTCTAGAAGCAAAGAAGCCTGTTCCATGATTACTAACTTGGCTTTTTGGTGACCTAGAATTTCTATACATCTCTGCATACTTAACACTAGGTTTTCTAACAGATTGTGGGCCAAGGTCAACAGCTTTGCCAGTGGTAGGGTGTGTGATCTTAATAGGTTTAGGATCAAGGCTCTTGATTGGTGTGGGCTCATTTAGACTTTCACACAATAACCCTCCCTTAACAAACAAGGTGTGGTTTGCTTTCTTCCATTCTTCTAGGTCAGTCAGCTTTTGCTGATATTCCTCAACTGGGGAAGTCACTCTAGGTGGAGGAATAAACTCCTCCTCTTGGCATTCTGGCAAGCCAGTCCAAGATAAGTCCTTTGATTGGACACCATAGAAATCCCCAGCTGGTGGTGGAACAACAGTATAATTATTCATCCCAATCCCACTCATATCCTTAGAGTCTCTTTGTTTGCTAACACACTCTCCTAGGGATTGTGTGGCCTTATCAAATCTCTGGATTTTAAGACTCACATTATCTTTATTTTTGTTAGCCTCCTCTAACTGAGCTATCAAATCAAGATTAACCCTATTCACTATATCTTGAACATCCTTACTCTGATGTAACTCATGTTTTAAGATATTTATTTCATCCTTTAAATCAAACTCCATTTTCTTATACTCAGATACTGTCTTTTCTGTTTGGGTAAGAGCAACTTGATAGTTAGATACTTTGCATCTTTCAGTACTTGCATCATCTAATAATTTAACTATCTCTTGTTTTAATTTTTCAGTATTTAAACGACAACCCTTAGAACAGAAAGCATCATCATATACCTCATTATCTGATGAAGAGGAGGAGTGTGCCATGAGAGCATATTCAGCATGCTCTTCTTTAACCTCAGCAACCAAAGCTCTGTCCTCTTCCTCATTCTTAGCCATCCAGCTCCAATCCCATTCTCCAACACCATCAATTTGTTGAACAGCAACCATGGCCTTGGGATCTGGGTTCTTAATCATTTGGCTAGAAGGTTTCCCAGCATCAGATCTTCTTGGAGATCTACATTCCCTCATAAAGTGCCCCATCCTATGACAGTTGTAGCACTCCACCTTGGACTTGTCAAAGCCAGCAACATCCTTAGCATTAAAGGTCATCTTCTTCTTGAACCTTTTATTGAACCTGTTTGCTCTTAAACTTACAAGAGCCATAGTCCACTTTATATCCATCTCTTCCAATTGTTCATCACTTATCTGCTCAAGATCTTCATAAGTGATCCTTGAATCACTAGGCAAAGAAGCAATGAAGGCACACACAGTATCAAGATCAAAACCAGCAGGTTTAATTCTATCAGCGCCATGATTGTGTGTGTCAGCGCTTGAGTACAAAGCGTTGACAGGATATGATCCAGCGCTGACAGATTGACATCCAGCGCTGACACCTTGAGATCCAGATGCTGAATGTCCATAGAAGTTCATGGAATCAAATTGGCCTTCACTTTGTGAAAAGAAGGCCATGTTGCTGCTGGAAGATTTGTTATCACTTTCCAATTGCCATTCATTCTCCAACAGTCTTAACTTGTTGAAGATGTCATCAAACCTGGAAGTCTTGTGAGTATTATTGACAAGAATAGATCTTGTCTCAATCTTCCATACATCACCAAGGCTTTTGAGAAAAGTAGCATTCAATTCAGGATCATCAATCTGTTTTCCCATGAAGGAAAGTTGACTTGTGATATCAAGAAGTCTACTTCTCACACTGCTGAGATTCTCATTAGGTTGAGCTTTAAAGACAGCATACTCATGCAAGAGTTGCTTCTTCTTTTCTTCTTTTGTGTCAGCATTTCCACCATGTGCCACTTCAAGAGCTTCCCAAAGCTCTTTTGCAGACTCAAATCGTTTGTACTTGTGCTGATTCTCATGACCTAGGGCATGTTTCAAGATGTTCAGAATTTTCATGTCCACCCTCTTCTTGGCTATATCTTCAACAGCAACAGCTCTCCCATCTTCAGGTTTTTCCACCTTATCAGATTCAGGACAATTAGGAACAGCTGTCCTTGTAGCAATAGCAGCAGTAATCTTTGCTGCTTTATCGAATGTGTTCCCATATTCGATAATTTCCCAAAGAGTGTAGTCATGAATAGCTATGTATTGCTCAAAATTGGACTTCCAAAGCTCAAAGTTCCTGGCATCAAACATGGGAATTTTGATACTAGGGTTTGAGAAGTTGTTTTGCAGCAAAGCAGGAGGTTGATTTGTGCCAGACATGGTGTTTTTAGGGTTTTGAGAATCTAGGGTTTTTAGGGTTTGGTGTTTTAGGGTTCTGCGTTACTTAAAGATCAAAAGTTTCTCAACATGCTCTGATACCACTTGTTGATCCCAAACTTAGATCGATTAGCTTTGTGTATACGAGATTAGATCAAGTACTACACGTAGAGAAACCTTTGCTTATGAATAAAGTAACAAAGTGTTATGCGGAATTAACACTTGATCTAAAACACAATGATGTTAAACAAACTTTCACTTGTATTAGAATAATCGTGTTGATTACAATGAAAGGTTTAACTTGCGAATACTATGAAAACTGATATCAGACTTTAACCTAAAAGACCTTCTTTTATAGAACAAGAAGTCTTGTACAATAAGCTATGAATCAACTATTCTAGGTAAAGATAATAATAGAAAATACAATGTTGTATTTATCTTTACCACAAACAAATAAACAAAAGATACGTATGAAGATATTCCATCAGTGTCAATCTTCAAGGCTGTCAGCGTTGACTTCTATCAGCGTCCAATGTCAATCTATCAGCGTTGACTTTCTTCTTATCAGCGTTTAGTGATCTGACCCATATTTTATTCCCAACAGATAATCCCTACAATTTCTGAAAGGTCCATCGTGTTCCATGACATCTGAGTAACATATAATAAAGCTCCCTTCTATCTCTCTTCAGCAGTGAGAAAACATTGCTAGCCTTATGCTTCAGAATTACCTTGCAATCTCTTTGAACTCTTAGAAGAATCTCCAATCCCCAAATTTGATATGAAATTGTCATATCTGGATTCTCTATAACCTTATCTTCCCAAGCATGGTACATCTGAGCAACTTCTGGCATATCATAATCTACCTGCAACTTTAACTATCTAAGTTTTCCCTTGCCAACTCATCACCATATTCAAGTCTTTCTGGTTGTTCAATTATCATAACACTTGAATCTGAACTCCCTTCATCACTTCCTTCTTGTTCCTCAGAAGTAACAACAAATGGTGATTCACCAACCTTCTTCATCTCTTGTTCCACAAGTTGTGCAACCAACTTTGAATCAAATCTACTTGAGCTGCATCCTTTGGAACTTCTATTTCTACCATGATTCCTTTACCATTATCTAATGGATCAATGATAGGTAAAGATGATGATGGTACCTGTGAAGACACTTCCTTGATGATAGCTGATGACTGGAATACATCAACCATATTTGTAGGTATGTCAACACTCAAATTCTGTGTGTCAGCGCCCAACTTACTCTTGTCAGCGATTGGTGTGTCAGCGTCCAAAGTCTGATTGTCAAAGCTCACCTTACTCGTCTCAGCGCCTCTTGTGAACTGCTCCATCATTGCTGTAAAGGACAAGTTCAAGTTTGTAGGAGTAACCAAAGATGTATCAAAACCTGGTTGCTTCTTCAATTCAGTAAGGGCTTCAGCCACACCCAAAGATTCTCCATCATGTGAGCCTTTTTCACTCACATGGATATGCTCATCCTCCCCTTTGGAAGAATCCTCCATACCACGCCTATTGTTAGCATCCTCCAAAAGAACAATCCTTTCCCTCAATTGCTTGAGTTCAAGGCCTTGTGTACTGACTGTTTGTACCAGGTCTGCATTTTGCTTTTGCAAGCTAATGCAGACAGCCGTCAATTCCAACATTGTGTATAGTTCCAATCTGCCCTCCTCTATAATGGGTATTTGACCTCCCAAAGTAGAGTCATGGGGCATGGATGAGGTCTTAAAGATGTTAGGACTGTCTTGGCCTGCATCTAAGCGAGTACCAATAGTCCCAGCCTCATCCATAGCACCAACCACACTTGTGGTGGCGGTTCTCTCTGCAACATGGCTAGGACCACTAGAGGAGAACACTCCAGTAGTCCTTGGGCGTTTCATCAACCTATATTCAGGGGGTGTAGAAGATGATGTGGATTGGGTGGTAGTTTGAAGGTTAAGGGGTGTTTAGGTCTGTGAAGGAAAAGTGTCAACGTTTGGATTACTAGTGTCAACGCCAACATTTAAAGTGTTAGCGTTGAAGGATTCTTGGTCAAGTTCCATGTGTTGAGGTGAAGGTAAGGGATCTGGTATTGGGTCAAGTTGTGGTTGTGGGTCAGGTTAAGGTTGTGCTGCTGCAATAACAGCAAGCATAGCTTGGGTGAGGGGTAAGTCTCTGTGTGGGGGTGAGTTCATCTTACTAAAAATAGCTTTCTTTTGCATAGGGATCTCATAAAAATCATCATGATCCCTTGTGTAGTACCTTTGCTCATCAAAAACCATTTGATAAGCCAAAGTCATCTTATTACCCTTGTTTTTACACATGCCATCAAAAATCAGTTTAGAAAAACTATACTTTTGCCCATTTGTAATGCACACAACTGCACTAGCAATTGATCTGTTAATTTCATTATGTGCAGTACATTTGGGACTCAAACATTGAAGGATGACATGTATTAATTAAAAGTTATCTACTCCCAAAATTACGGCCCTAATTTTCGTCAAAAATAATAACTAGGTAGGACCCAGTGAGTGTCAACGGTCAAAAATAACCCATTAACGCCCAACGGCTATATTCTTGTCAACGTTTGCGAAAGCCATGTCAACGTCTAAATTGGTCACAACAACGCTTGGTAATATATCTGTCAGCGTCCAAAAATAAAAATAATAAAAATGAAAAAGGACCTTAACAAAGTAATTTATCCTAGTGAAGATAACCTATAAACTAAAAATTATTATAGGGCCGCAAGCACTGTCCAATTATGCACACTTGCTTATACAAGATAGACATAATAGTCCTCTAGTGTCCCTTGCTAACCAAAATTCTTAACAGTTAAGTTATCTCATAAAATCCCTTGTAACTCCCAGGTAAACCCAATATAAATCATACCCAAGGCTCCCAACAGACCACATCCAATTTTAGGCCAAAAAGGTCTTGGCAGCATGCATAGTATATCAACTTTGCATGCTACAGTGCCTCATGAGATAGAAAACTAACTCATACTCACCAATGGACACAATCTAGAATTGTGATAAGAGTATCATAAGAATACCCAAAAGTCCTAAAGGTTCCTAAAACCTCCCCTTAAATTGTGATACATAAGTTGCCAAATAATATGCATATAAATAAAAATTTATGTCAAGATAGGAATATAAATATTCCAGCCATCATCCATAAATTGAAACATGCTCCAATGATTCTCCAAGGATCCATAAGAAACTCTGTATCCAATGGTACAATGCTAACAACGCCTGCACACTTAGATAAAAAACCACAAAACTAACATGTTGCTGACAACGTCACGATAACACTTATCAGCGTTAAGATAACCTTTGTCAGCGTTAGACAAATAAAATGGAAAATTTAACTTCTAAAAAAACCAATAACAATGCATATCCTGTACATACTTTTACAAAAAGATCCCAAAACACATATTAAGTGAGATTGATCATTCCAATACTTGTTACCAAGTATTGAAATCTTCTAGTATCAAAAGGTTTAGTTAATAAATCAGACACATTTTCTTCTGTGTCAACCCTATCTGGTTGTATTAAACCCTTTTCAAAACAATCTCTTATAAAATGATGTCTAATTTCTATGTGTTTTGTTTTAAAATGATGTACAGGATTTTTAATAATGCATAAAGTACTGTTATTGTCTACAAAAATCTTGGTATGCATGAAATTATACCCATAATCCAACAGCTGGTTCTGAATCCATAAGACTTGTCCACAACAAGCAGCTGCTGCAACATACTCTGCTTCAGTTGTAGAATTGGCCACCACTGTTTGTTTCTTGCATTGCCAAGAGATCAATCTGCTCCCAAGAAACTAACATCCACCAGTTGTAGATTTTCTATCAAACTTGTCACCACCATAATCATTGTCTGAATATGCAATAAGCTCCAATGGTGAATCTTTTGGATACCATAATCCCAGGTCTGGATAACATCTAAGGTACCTAAAGATTCTCTTGACAGCATGAAGATGACACTCTTTGGGAGTCACTTGATGACGTGCACATGCACACACAACAAACATAATGTCAGGCCTTGAAGCTGTGAGATACATAAATGAACCAATCATTGATCTAGAGTGCCTGACATCCACCTCTTTTCCATCTCCAACTTTTCCCCAAGGGTGTTCTCTATCCATAGGAGTACTAGCCCTTTTCTCACGTGGAGAAAAGCCAAACTTCTTCAAGATTTATGTTACATATTTATCTTGAGAGATGAAGATACCATCCTCTTTCTTCTGAACTTGTAACCCTAGAAAGAAGTTCATCTCCCCCATTGCACTCATCTTGAACTTGTCGTTCATAAGCTTGGAAAAGTCTTCACTCATCTCTGGGCTTGAAGAGCCAAAGATTATATCATCCACATAAACCTGGACAATTAAGAAATCCTTACCAGTCTTCTTTGTAAATAAGGTCTGGTCTTTGGTGCCCCTTTTGAATCCATTTTCCACCAGATAGGTAGACAATGTGCCATACCATGCTATAGGGGCTTGATGAAGTCCATACATAGATTTCTTGACTCTATATACCTTGTCTGGATGCTCTGAATCTTCAAAACCAGGAGGCTGCATTACATAAACCTCCTCTACAATTGTGCCATAAAGAAAAGAACTCTTCACATCCATTTGATAGACAGTAAAGCCCATGCAGGAAGCATAGGCTAGAAATATCCTTATAGCCTCAATCCTTGCAACTGGTGCAAAGACCTCCTCATAGTCTATCCCTTCTTCTTGTGTATATCCTTGAGCCACTAAACGTGCCTTGTTCCTGACCACAATGCCTCTTTCATCCTTCTTGTTTCTAAGAACCCATCTTGTCCCAATAGGTCTGACATGTCTGGGACAATCAACCAACTCCTAAACATCCTGGATAGCAAATTGGTGAAGCTCATCCTGCATTGCTTCTACCCAACTTGGTTCTTTGAGAGCATCAAAAATCTTCTTGGGTTCCTATTGTGACAGAAAACAGGCAAACAAACATGCTTGAACAAGAGGGGTATCAATCTTGTTGCTAGTAGCTAAAAGATCAAGGAAACCAATGCTCTATTCTTGGTTATGAATCTTGTTGACTAATGCTCTATTCTGAACATAACAAGCTGTATTCACAGCCTCAGCCCAAAAAGCAATGGGAAAGTGAGCATCAACCAACATAGTCATGGCTGCTTCTATGAGGGTTCTATTCTTTCTCTCAGCAACCCCATTTTGATGTGGGGTTATGGCTACACTAAACTGTCTAGTAATCCCTTTCTTGGCACAAAAATCATCCAACAGCTTATTTCTAAACTCACCACCATTATCACTTCTAAGCATTTTAACCTCATTACCAGACTTCTTTTCAATTTGGGTAATAAAGTTAATCAGAGTATCAGCAGTGTCACTTTTCAAAGCTAAAATGAAAGTCCAAGTAAACCTAGAAAAATCATCAGTGATGACAAAACAGTAAGATTTACCATTCAAGCTTTCTATATTAGTTGGACCAAATAAGTCCATATGTAGCAAGTGAAGTGGTTTAGAACTAGAGTGCACCTGTTTAGACTTGAATGAGACCTTGTGCTGTTTGCCTTTTAGGCATGCAACATAAGAGTGGTCATTATGGAAAGCCTTTTCAGGCAAACCATCAACCAAACCATGTCTCACAAGTCTACTTATATTTTTAAAATTAATGTGCCCTAATCTCTTGTGCCAAAGATTACTCTCATCAACTGAAGCCTTAGCATAAAGACATGACAAGTTATTATTCATCCTAATTCCATTAAGATTCACATTATAAATGTCCTTATGCCTAGGTGTTCTATAATCAATGAATTTCTCATCTGGTATTTTAAAATCCTTGCTCAACACCAAGCATTCAGTATTAGTGAAAAGAACCTTATTTTTGTTGTCACAAACTTGTGATACACTAAACAGATTATAGTCAAGTTCTTTTACCAGAAACACGTTTTCAAAATGCAAATTGTTGGTGAGAAGAGTTACTTTGCCTGTGATAGTTCCATATCCGCCTCCAAAGTAAACTTTATCACCATCCTTAATGGGAGTGAAGTTTGTGAGATAATCTTCCTTCCTAGTCATGTGCCTAGAGCATCCACTATCCCAATAACCATAATCATTAACCTGCTTTTGAATGCCCTACACATAAAGAAAACAAATTAGTTTTCTTTAGGAACCCAAGCCTGAGCAGACTTGGATTCATTTGGTTGTTCAACAAGAACATACTTAGTCCTCATAACAACCCCTTGTTCATCCATTTTTGGATTAAACACCCAGTTAACCCCAATTGGTTTTGTGATGACCTTTGAAATATAATTAAATCTGTTACAGGTCATAGAAATCCCATCTGAATTAGGGTTTTGATCTTGCTTAGGTCTCCATGTCAAGCTAGAAGAAGCTTTAGACCCCTTTCCCTGTGGTTGCAAATATTTACCATTATTTGGTCTGGCAACGTTTCTGACAGTGTTTGATTTGGTCTTGCCAATGCTGGAATTACCCTTATCAGCGTTGAACCTAGGGTTTGCTACAGGAACCCATTGTCTATTAGACCATGTATTGGTCTTCTGAAAAGGTCTTTGTCCATAAGTATTAGAGCCTTTTGTAAAGAATAGGGCTGGTCTAACAACTTGTGGACTTTGCTGAACAAATGTTTTGGGTTTGACAGTGTTTGACTTTTTGTCAGCATTGACCTTTGAAGCGTTGACACACTTATATGCTAAATGTGAAAAACCACCACAAGTATAACAGGCTTTTCTAGACATAACTCTAGGTCTAGAAGAAAAGAAAGCTGTTCCATTATCACTAATTTGGCTTTTTGGTGACCTAGTTTTTCTATACATTTCTGCATATTTGATACTAGATTTTCTAACAAAGTTTGAGCCAAGGTCAACAGTTTTACCAGTGATTGGGTTTGTTACTTTGATAGGTGTAGACTCATTTGGGCTTTCACTAAGCATGCCACCCTTAACAAACAAGGTAGGGTTGGCTTTCTTCCATTGGTCCAAATCAGTCAACTTCTGCCTATATTCCTCTACTGGGGTAAGAATTCTTGGTGGAGGAATAAATTCCTCTTCTTGGAGTTCTGGTAAACCAGTCCAAGATAAGTCCTTTCTTTGGACACCATAGAAGTCCCCAGCATGTGGTGGAACACCAGCATATTCTTTCATCCCAATCCCAGTCATATCCCTAGAATCCCTTTGTTCACTAACACATTTTTCTAGGGTTTGTGAGGCTTTATCAAATCTCTGAATTTTAAGGTCTACATTATCCTTATTTTTGATAGCCTCATCTAACTTAGCCTGTAATTCAGCATTAACCCTCTCCATGATGTTTCTAATATCAGTTATTTAGATCATGTTTTAAGATATTTATTTGATCTTTTAGGTCAAGCTCCATTTTCTTATATTTAGCTACAGTCTTTTCAGTTTGAGTAAGAGCAAGTTGATAGTTAGATAACTTGCATCTTTCATTGCCCACATCTGTTGACAATTTTAAAACTTCTTTGTTAAGTCTTTTAGTGTTTAGACGACAACCCTTACTACAAAAAGCATCATCATATACCTCATTGTCTGATGAAGATGAGGAGTGTGCCATGAGAGCATAGTGAGCATGCTCTTCTTCTTCCATTTCAGCAACCAAAACTTTATTCTCTTCCTCATTCTTAGCTAAATAGCTCCAATCCCATCCAACACCATCAATTTTGTTGGAAATACGTTTTTCCCAATAAAGTCTCGGTCACATCTTAGTTAGCATAGATCACGAGTTATAGACTATTTAGAACTTTGTAACTTGGAGCGACCTCCCTTAGGGGGAGATTGTTGGAAATACGTTTTACGTATTTATGAAGGATCGGTCGCTCCAACGATAATTATGTAATGGGCTCGTGATCTATTTACTTTATGTATGGTCCATATAGCCCACATGTAGGGTGGGCTATATATAACCCCTCCTAGCATGTTAGGAGGGGGTTGTTGATTCCATTTACACATTAATCATTTCCATCTTTTCTTTCTCTCTCTACATTTCCCCTTTTCTCTCCTTTCTCTCTCTAATCCTTCATCTCTTTCCTTCATTTCTTTATGTTTATCAACTAAATCAACCATCCAAATCCACCTAATCCATGATAAAAGTGATATTTCATTATGTTATTTTATTTACAAATTTTAGTTAAGTAATTTTTTAAGGTAACTTTTTCTATTTTTATATTGTAAAGTAAATTTTCTTTTTAGTTAAATTAATCCTTTTTATTTTAAAATATCACATTTTATCTTAAAAATATCACTTTTATATTTTTATTTTGTCACTTTTATATTTTTAGCATTTTGTTTAGTAATTTTTGGCAAATCGTGTCGAAGCGGGTATTTTCAAAGTTTAACGTGGATATATACTTATCGGGATAAACGTTATTGTGGCCGGATTTCCAGAAACACGTGACGAGTCAAAGTGACGAGCTTCATTTATACCATCCATCGAGGAATTTTAAGTATTATTTACGGGTCTTTCGTTTTAATCGATCTTTAATGGATTCGTTCGATTCGACATGTCAAAAGGGAGAGTTGTATTTAAGGCACAACGAAGTTAAGAAAAGTGGCATCACCTCCTTTCAACTACTCCAGTCTCATCTTGTCACTCTTTCGGGGATTCAAGGAGGGAGTGAATTTGTGACAATCTTTGGACAAGATCGTCATATATTCATCGACTCAATTTTTACCACTTTGACCCAACTCGCCGAGCAACTCAACCATGGAAATTTTAATCACTCTGCATCGGTACTTGCATATAAGGCTCTTGTGACACACCTCACGCCTTTCCTCCAATTTAATATCATCAAGCCTGAAAGTTCAATGATTTGCCAATCGTTTCTTCGAGATACACATACCGAGCTTCGAGTTTTCCGTGATACGATTTTGAAACTCATGTCATCGGTCTCGTCTTCGATATATCAAAGATCACAACTTCAGCAAGTGTATGATAATGGAGTGCAAGAATCAATGATGCAGATGCAAGAGGATAATGGTCATACGGTTGACAACTTGGAGCCTAACGATGGCAAGAGCATCGAATCAGGAGGACAACATAATGCCAGTGGCACGTCAGGGAATGTTCACGAGATTTCTCTTGATGACACCTTACCCATTTATGACGCAGAGCCTGCAAACATGGTACAATGTAATGTGGTTTATGATGTCTATGCTGATGACATGCCGCATATTGAGCATTCTGAACCTATTTATGACAAACATGGGATGGACAAGAGTGATAGAAATACCACTTATGATTCATCCGATGTGAGTCATAATGGGGGAGAAAGTGTTCAAAATGCTACAGTTCATCATGATAAATGCTTTATAACTGCCTCGTTAACTGATTCTGATTCTAAGATTAAAGAGCTCGAAACGATCGTAGCTCGGCAATCTAAAGACCTTGAGGATGCCAAACTTGAATTTTCTAAGAAAACGGACAAATTTGAAACATATTTTGAAAAACTTGAAAAGTCAAACGTTGTTCTTGAAAGAAAATTGGATCAAACTGTTCTAGATTCTAAAGCTGAAAAGGATAATCTTTTGAAACAAATTCAACTGCTTGAATCTAAGTTGGCATTCCAAGATAACGTGCTCAAAGAAAATGAAACATTAAAGGCTCAAGTACAGGAAAAGGTCTTTGCTATAGCCGCATTGAAAAACGAGTTAAGGAAAACTAGAGGACCTAGTGTGGACACTAAGCTTGAAAAACCATCAATCTTGGGGAAACCGCCTACAAATCAGTTCGTCAGACAACCGATTGTCAGACAACCTACTGCATTTAGATCCGAGCGACCACAATCCTCGAGACCGCGGTTTGCCTCCCAAGTTGATTTGGTTCATCTTATTAGACCAGTCACTCCAGCAACTAGGCCCAATGTGATCACTCCAGCTTTAGCAAGACCAAATCATATGATTGCCTCTAGTTTCCCTAAAAATACCAAGACCACGTCTAGAACTAGTTCAAATGACGTTTGCCATGAATCTAGGGAAGCTAAGCAAAAGACACATGTAAGAGATAGAAATTTCAAACCTAGTCAGATGCCTTCTAGTTTACCCAACACTGCTAACCGTAGCATGTCCAATCCTAGGAGCATCAATCAATCATCTAAGGATTCTAGATCTTACTCGGACATTAAATATGCTACTTGTAAAACATGTAGAAAATGTGTCTTTACGGCAAATCATGATGCTTGTATCAAAAAATTGCTTAATGAGGTGAACTCCCGTGCTAGACTTAAATCCCAGTGGGTCGCTAAAATCAAACCCTTTGGTAAAATGTGGCGCCCCACTGGTAGAACTTTCACTATTGTAGGAAACGAGTGCCCTTTAACTAGGATAGTCTCCGATTCTACTAAGTCTACTAGGGAGGAAACTGATAAAGATGATACTTCACTTACGCCTAAACTTAAGGTTTTCTATAAAAGGAAACGTTTGCCAGCCAAGACTAGTGAATCATCTACTCAGGTCGCCTCTGAAACAAGTAAAGCCAACTGTGAACCCCCATGTGCTTCTATAATTGATATTGCTAACCCACGTCAAAGCATGCAAATTCCTAATGAGATTGCAGGTACCAAAGTTGATGTTCCAAAAGAACGAAGCGGTCCAATCGTTGTGTACCGTTCAACTAAGGACACTCTTAGAGTTTGGTTGCTGAAGAAGCAGATATCAGAGAAACAAATGTCTCAGGGGATTCATGGTTAAGCTGCAAACAAGGACTTACAGTCACATAACAGACTGTAACTCGATCCTCAAAGAAAGGAAAGTTCATCCCGATGATGACTTATCCTAAAAACGAGAAATTCATTTTTCTCGGGCATGAGCTTATATCAAAAACATTCCAAGTTTTTAAGCTCATGCATTATGGTTTATCATTAAATATCAGATGGTAACCCGTTCTTCAAATAAAGGAAAGTTTATCGCCGATGATAAACTTATCCTTACAACGAGAAATTAAATTTTCTCGGACACAAGCTTACATTAAAACCATTCAAAGGTTTTAAGCTCGTGTATATGAATTACAGTTAAATGTCAGACTGTAACTCGAACTTAAAATAAAGGAAAGATTATCTTTTATGATAACTTATCCTCTTAACGAGAAATTCACCTTTCTCGGTCATGAGCTTGTATTAAAACATTCGAAGTTTTAAGCTCAGAAAGGAAAGTGTATCTTTTAAATAAGAGAACTTTTCTTCATAACGAGAAATTAACCTTTTTCGGTCATGAGCTTTCCGTTAAAACAGTCAAAGTTTTCAAGCTCATGAAAAACGACTTCTAAGTAAATGTCAGCTTAGGACTCATCCTTCAGATAAAAGGAAAGTTTATCGCCGATGGTAACTTATCCTTAACAACGGGAAGTTCACAACTTCTCGGACTTGAGCTCGCTTTTAAGATATTCAACATCTTAAGCTCAAGTAATTGTTTTTCAAAACTTTGAACACAATTTTTCGAGAATTTCTCAAAAGGTTTTTCTAAATCTTTCAAAATTGTGTGTTCAAAAACGTTTTGATAAAACGAGCATGTCTTCTGGAATCGATAATATTTACGAACCTAGAAATGTCATTCAATAATGACACGGGGTTGTAAATAAAGTTCGAGCAGAAGTTTAAAAGATTTAAAACATGCTCCATATGGTTTGCTATTATTTCAGATAGCAACCCGCTTTTCATAATCAAGTCAAGCATTTCACCGGAAAGCTTTGACTCAACAACGGGAATTAATTTTCTCGGGAACGTGACGAGGTGACCAGCATTCATGAACAAGAACCATGTGAATCTTTCATATGATGTTCTCCATCATTCAGGTCCAACCTCGTAAATTGCTAATCTTGTGAATTCATTATCATATATGATCTTTGCACGTAATAAATACCTTACACTTGTGTTTAAAAGGTATTTAATTTACGTTTCAGCACACCCTCATTAATTTGAGGGGGAGCTTGTGTACTTCATGCAGATAATTGGACTTGCATTTTTCTTCCCAAATTTTCTTAAAATGCTATTAAATCAATTGATATTAAAAATATCGATTGGGTTAATATTTTTAATATGGGGGAGAAAATGTGATTTAATATGGGATATGATCAATCATAAATGGTTTGACTTAACGTGTTAGCTCATCCCGACATGTGCGAAATGTTTTCGAATATCGTAGCATATGTTAAGGGGGAGCAAAATGGATTTGCACTTCAAAATGGATCTCATGGTGACATACACTTACCCAAAACATCTCTATTCACGACGGTGAAGATTGTGGTGACATAAGGATGGTAGGATAGGTTAAAGTCCAATGATTTCTCTAGAACCGGAGGAATCTTCCCAAGGACATTCCATAGCTAGAAATAGTAGTCCTTAGGAACGATGGAGAAAGATTGTGAACGTAGCTGAATGCCGACCAAGTACTTAAGTTAGCACTGGAACAATCACAACAAGGTGCTAGTGATGACGTATTGGTAAGCATTGAAGGGGTTGAAGAATGAAAAAGAAATGTAAAGATAAAGGGTGTAAAGAAAGAAGCCCTCCTTACAACTTTAGGCAGAAACCGGGTCAATACATATGCTATTGAGGTCATTTTTGCTAATGATTCTCGGTATTGAAGAAAGACATCATGGACCCAGTGATGCAATGCACAACCCTTCCCAGCTAACTCAAATATCTCTCAAAAGGTATTTGTTTTAATCACACGGAGATCAACACGTTATCTATTGATTTATTCACTCCGAATAAATTGGTATTGAAAAGGTGGCACTCCTCTCCAGCCTCCGATCACTAAAAATCCAAAATGCACGATCGAGTCTAGAGCCATTTGAGATCATCAAATATCTCATTAGGACACACTTTCATATTTCCTTGCTTCTTCACACACTGTGAAAAGTAAGAAAGATCTTAAGAGTCCTACGCAAAATCTTCATGATCTTGCCTGAACATCCGAGTAATACGAAAGTATTTACAATGAAGATGGAAATCCTTCTTGAGCGAACATCAAAAAGCTCATGTTAGGTGACTTGTGCGATTCTTTATGAATCAAACTTGTGATAACTGGAAAGCAACAGTGGTTTAATTCTTAAATGAATTTAAACTCGTTCCAGGCCTCTACGCATCATCATATGATCTTGCCAGAACACTCAGAGTGACTCTTTATTGATCACAGTGACGAGTGGAAATCCTTCTAGTGTTAACATCAAACAGCACTTGGTAGGTAACTTGCAAGATTCTATATGAATCAAGCTAGTGACAACTGGAAAGCAACGATGGTGCGGTTCTTAATTGAACTTCACTTGTTCCAGGAACATGAATTGACGGCTTCAAATCATGCAGATAATATTATCCAAATGATCCACTCTTTACGTTCGTAGTCAGCTTTGGACGGTCGAGTAAAGAGAACGGGTTTACCCGCGAAATCTTGTCAAGGAGGTTCTTTATTGAAACTACCTGCCACAAGTACGATATTTAATATCGTCCAACGGTCTTCACCGACCGGAGGTAAATTGCTACCGAATTAGAATGAAATGTTCAAGGCCATTTCATCCGTGTATATTGTTTTGTTGCTAACTGTCTTATGCAGCGTAACAAGAAGGTGGCATTGCGGTGTACAATCCAGAAGAAGTCGTTACCACATGCTTATACTACATACAATTAGTATTTCAACAAATTCAAGAAAGCCTGAAGGTCAAGTCTTCCGCTGTATCAAACTCTGAAGCTTTCAAGAATTTAAAAGTATAAGTATGTGGAACATGAAGTCACAAAGAGGCAAATATCACAAGTGAAGAATGCACAAGGTCAAGGCAAGGAAACATGCTCAAGACTAAAGTCAAAGATCACATCAAGCATATTCACAAGAACAAGATCGAAGACTCAAGCATAGATGCTAGGTTTAAGATTTTGTAAAAAGATGTGACCTCCCTTAGGGGGAGATTGTTGGAAATACGTTTTTCCCAATAAAGTCTCGGTCACATCTTAGTTAGCATAGATCACGAGTTATAGACTATTTAGAACTTTGTAACTTGGAGCGACCTCCCTTAGGGGGAGATTGTTGGAAATACGTTTTACGTATTTATGAAGGATCGGTCGCTCCAACGATAATTATGTAATGGGCTCGTGATCTATTTACTTTATGTATGGTCCATATAGCCCACATGTAGGGTGGTCTATATATAACCCCTCCTAGCATGTTAGGAGGGGGTTGTTGATTCCATTTACACATTAATCATTTCCATCTTTTCTTTCTCTCTCTACATTTCCCCTTTTCTCTCCTTTCTCTCTCTAATCCTTCATCTCTTTCCTTCATTTCTTTATGTTTATCAACTAAATCAACCATCCAAATCCACCTAATCCATGATATAGAATAGGCCATTAATTACGTAGACCTACAAATTTCTTGCATTGCAACCATGGCTTTGGGATCCTGAGCCTTATTGATTTGGCTTGAGGGTTTTCCAGCATCAGATCTTCTTGGAGATCTGCATTCTCTCATAAAGTGTCCTATACGATGACAATTGTAACACTCAACCTTGGATTTATCAAATCCAGCAGTATCCTTAGCATTAAAAGTCATCTTCTTCTCGAATCTTCTATTCCATCTGTTTGCTCTTATACTTGCAAGATCCATATTCCACTTTATGTCCATCTCCTCTAAATGCTCATCACTAATTTGCTCAAGGTCCTCATATGTAATCACTGAACCATTGGGAAATGAAGCAATGTATGCACACACAGTATCTAGATCAATACCAGTAGGCTTAACTCTTGGTGAGTCAATTTTGTATGTATCAGCGTCTGAATGTGAGGCGTTGACAGGATTTGATCCAACGTTGACACAAGTTGATCCAGTAATGGGGTGCATGTATGTCTCCTTTTGATCAAATTGATCTTCACTATGTGAGAAGAAGGCCATGTTTCCATTGGTAGACTTGCTTCCATGATCCAAAAGAGTTTCACTCTCTATCAGCCTCAGTTTATTGTAAACATCATCAAAAGTAGAACTTTTGTGAGTGTTATTAGCAATTATAGACCTTGCTTCAATCTTCCATGCATCACCAAGGCTTTTAAGAAAAGTGGCGATAATATCAACATCACCAAGCACTGTTCCCATGAAGGACAGCTTGCTTGTAATGTCAAGAAGTATGCTTCTCACACTACTTAGCTTCTCATTAGGTTGATCCTTAAAAACAACATACTCATGCAAGAGTTGCTTCTTTTTCTATTGCACAGTATCAGCATTACCACTATAAGCAACTTCAAGAGCTGCCCAAAGATCTTTTGCAGACTCATAGCTTCTGTATTTGTGCTGATTTTCTTGTCCCGAAGAGATTTTCAGAATGCTTAGGGTTTTCATGTCAATCCTTCTCTTTGCTATATCCTTAGTTGAGACAGCTCTACCATCTTCAATTTTTTCTCTTCGATCCTCTTCAGTAGAACCTTGAACATTTGTTCTTTGTTGGATGGCATCTGCAATCTTTTGAGCTTTATTGAATGTGTTTTCATATTCAATAATTTCCTATAGGGTGTAGTCATGGATTTGTAGATATTGCTCAAAGTTAAAATTCCACAGATCAAAATTGTATGGGTCTAACATGGGAATTTTGATGTGGTGGGTTGAGGAGGAGGAGGAGTTTACTTCTGGAGTAGACATGATGTTTTTAGGCTTTTTTGAAAATTAGGGTTTTTGGCAATTTAGGGTTCTTGTGTTCTTTAGATCAAAGTTTCTCAACAAGCTCTGATACCACTTGTTGATCCCAAACTTAGATCGATTTAGCTTGTGTAAACGAGATTAAATCAAGTTGAACACGTAGAGAAACTTTGTTGTGTATAAGACAATTTAAGTATTATGCGGAATTAATACTCAAACAAGAACACACAAACAATGTAAACCAAACTTTCACTTTGATTTATTAGAACAAACTTGCTTACAATGAAAGTGTTTAAACGAATGAAAACTTATATGAAAACAAAACCTAAAGGTCTTCTTTTATAGACTAAGAAGCCTTGTATAAGAGTCTACGTATCAGCTATTCTAGGTAAAGATAAACATAGAAAATACATTGTCAATCATATCTTTACCAGAAACAAACTAGAAACATAATACGCGTAGACTAAATCTTTTATCAGTGCTTGACTTCATCCTATCAACGCTTGACTTCTTCCTGTCAACGCTTGATCTGTCAACGCTTGTTTTCTTCTTATCAACGCTTGTTTTCTTCTTGTCAGCGTTCAAGTGTACTGGCTATATTTTATTCCCAACAATATTGACATAGATCCATTGCATTAGTTTATTTGCTAGTAATGAATGCATTCAAGAAGTGACTTGTCGAACAATTCAATTGACAACCAATTTTCAATTTCTAAATATTTAAGGGATTTACATTGCCAAAAGATCGTTTGGCATTGTAAACATGTTTCACTCTTCTGAATGCCTTAAGTTTCCAGATCTCACTAAGTAACTTAATTAAGTCATCTAATCTAAAGAACGTAAAACTATCATGCGAATTCTCATTCTATGAAAGTTTTCTTTCCATCACAACATCGTCTAAAATTCTCATATGACGACATGGTAATTTCAAGTTTTCGTCAATTAGATAGCATTCGACTTAAATTTAAGGGTATAAATTTTGATGTCAAAATTGATGTATGAAGAAGCATGCATACAACTCTATAGCATAAGTTTAATAAAACATTTATTAAACTTTTTCACGAGACTAAATTTCTACATATATTTTGTTGAGGTATTGGTTAAACCAATTTAAAAAATTTACCCACAACTATTCTCAACGTACTTTTTCTAGAACTCGACTAAAGCACAAAGCAATAACCTTATTCATTGTGTTTCGGATGTGAATTTGCGGTATATCAACCTTAAGGTATAATGCAAATAATAATCGTAGGTAATTTCTATTTGACGCAACAGGCGAGCCAGGAATTTGGTCAACACTAATGGCGTAACACCTCCTTCCTTAACCGGGTACATGATCAGCGGTGCGTTATACCTACTTTATAGTTTGTCAAAAGGAGTAGGCCGTTAAATTATTATTGCGAATACCAATCAACAAAATTCTATGTAATTTAAATCTCAAAACAAATCTTAATTTTAATATGATTTAGTCCATATTATTTTTCTTAGAAAAAACCATTGTTTGCAATTTATATGTGCAATAAATAAATCAAATAGCCACATGCATACGATTTATTCAATAATCATCAAATCTAGGTTTTTATATTCATATAAAAGTCTTCCCTAATTCTAGATTTATTGAATCAAATTAAACAAGTAGCACATAAAATCATATAAACATACAATTTTATGATCCATATAAAACATGCATGTTCATCACGGATCCACCCAGAATCTCTTAACAATTAAATCTATACGGATCGTAACCATTAATCTACATGACATAACAATTAATCATGCAATTTAATCTAAAATTATACAACATGTAATTTAGGGTTTCAAAACAATTTTTTATTAAAAAATTCGGCTCAAAACCAATTTTAAAAAACAAAACCCTAGAATTTTTAAGAAAACCTAAAAAACATGTAGTTTTAACTCAAAAAATTATTAGTTAAAAAACTTTAGATTTTCGATAATTATAACATGTTAAAACGGCTCTCGATCTGAAAGTTTATGGACTTATATTTAATAGTCGTGTGTTAGGATCGAACTCGAGATTATGGGATTGCACTCAATACGTAAAGAGTTAATTTATTTAATATATATATATATATATATATATATATATATATATATATATATATATATATATATATATATATATATATATATATATATATTTATGTATTTATTAAATTAAACTAAGCTTTAAACTTTAACGGTCGTTAAATAATTAACAGTTAAGTATTAAACGATCGTTGTGGACTAAAAGAGAAGTAACAAGAAGATTCCGGAACACCCCATAGAAGGGGTGTCGAATGTCGGCCACAAAGGGGGGGGGGGGGGGGGGGGGGGAGGAAAAGAAAAGGGAACTTTTTTCTTGCCTTATATTTATCCTTACTCGAGCTACACGTTTAGTAGACTATATAAGGATCCCCTAGCCTTCATAAATTGACACACCAATCTCTCTTTTCTCTTCTCTTCTACGATCAACAACCAAACGCACCATAGGGTTCTTTGGTTTTTGGTTTAGCTAAATAATCTAGTCCTAGCCCCTCTCTAGGGTTGTTGGGTAGATTTTCCACTAGACGTTAAAGCTCGGTTTACACGTACTAGACTTACGGTTAGCTCGTTGTATTACGTGTGTACAAAAACGTAATATAGTCTTACTTTAGACTATATCTTGGTGATACAATTTTATTGATATATTGGTGCTTCGTTCTTTATCTTGTGGAATCGTCATAGCTAAAAGCTACGTAACCTTAATTCGATTAATTATAATTGTGTTAATTATGATCTTATTAAATCGCTTCCGCTATATGTGTGCTTTGATCTTTGTTAGGGTTTTAATAATTGTTATGTAGATAATAAACCATCAAAGTGCGACGCACAAACTCAATTGTGCGACATACTTCTTCCCTGCAATGTTAGAAGATCAATTCATATATTCTATGATAAGCCAAACACAAGACGAATAGTCTATAATCAAAGGGGTGATACTCATAACAATCATATTAATTGCATAATATCATAATAAAAGAGTTATTATACCAATTGATTACAAGAGTTTTGAGTCGACGATTAGTTTCTCCAAATGAAAACTATATACTAATGATCCAAGTGTCGATCCAAATGCACCGAACCCTTTGGATGATGTTACTACACCCAAAATTCATCCTAAACTGATGAGGAAGATATAAGAGAAGTGGTGGTGAGTTGATATGAAATGAGAGAGCCAAAAGGGTCCTTGCATAGGCTTTATGAGGGTCAAAGTGCGTCACACAAACCCAAATGTGCACCACACAATGGAGGGGTCATTTATGTGTCGCACAATCCGAAGGTGCACTGCACAATTGCGCGTTTAGAATGTTCTTAGTGTTGTAGATAAGTGCGTCTCACTTATTGAAAAGTGCCCCGTACTTCTGTACGTTTCTAGCTTTAGACCAAATGTCAAGGTTGTAGATAATTTTCTTCTCTTTTCGTGGCCGCTTGAACCAACTCAATAAGAGTTCGCATGCTCAAGCTATGACCAAAACAGTCGATATGTATATGGAGATCTCAATTTGACTTTATTTATTCGTTTAAGCTTCATTTCTTCGTGTTTAATTGCTTTCCTCTACGACACGTTAATATTTACTTTTTAGTGTTCATATTTCCAAGCTCAAGACAAATTGAGAGGCCAATTAATATCAAGCTTATAATTGTTCTTGGTTGTTAAGAGTATTTGGATTTCTATGTCTAATTCAATCAACACGTAAAAAGTGAAAAATATTAAGTTTACGTATCCGTAAAACAAAGTGCACGTACCAATTACTATTCACAAAGTACAAATTTTTAATGCATGAAAGTAAAAACACTTGAAAGTAAACTAAATGAAAGTTAAAGGACTGAAATGTAAAATTCAGAAACTAAAGAACCAAATATGTAAAATATAACAAACTACCAACAAACTTAACAAACTTACAAAACTTACTAACTGAAAATGTAACAAACTGAAACTAGAGGGATAAGACTTTGCAAAACCTAACAATTAGGAAGATTAGATCTGATTACAAAGACTAACAAAGAACAAGGACCATACTGCAATTATATGGAAAGTTATTGAAAAAACGAGTTAAGCCACTACAATAAGCTGGATAGAGCTTAACTCTCAACCAAATTCAACCTAGTAAGTTACAAACTGCTTAAAAATGAAAATAAGCTAGGCCAGTAGTAGGAATTTGATTAAAAGCTTGAAAATCCCAAGATTGCTTATCTCAATAAGCCAAGTATAAGCTCATATGAAATCTAGCCATCCACACTTTGATTTTATTGCTGATAATGATCAATCAACTAACCATAGGCTTGGAATGTCTTTTAGAATGGAAAATGGTCCACTGAATAAGCCAAAATCATGAATAAGCTAAAACGGTCTTATTTGACCAACTTTGACCAAAATTCCAAAAAGCTGAAAATCTCAATTTCTACTCAAGACATGTTGGCAAATCGATTTGTGCAAGAAAATTAACAAGTTTATGAAGTGGATTTGTAGATATAGAAAAACAGTTAGCACTCTATTACAGAAACTTGCATTTGCTCATAAGCTAACTAATAAGCTGATTTCTCTTTCAAATCTTGAAACTGTATAATTTCCACTTAGACACTGGTACTTCAGATGTTGAACTACAAATTAAAATAGGTTTGAGCTAATTTGGTCGAGTAATGAAGGAATGACAATGAATCAAAGTGAACAAGTTTGACTGATGAACTAGTTAAAAATCTTGACCCAAACCTTTAGACTACCAATTGCCTTTTTGACTATTATTTTGACCACAAATTGAGACCAAAATGTTTACACTATGTTACCTAGTGTAGATGAACACTTAACAAAAATTTTAACAAACTTGATTCACCAAAAATTGCTTAAACCAAACACTCCCTTAAATTCTGTATGAGAACTTTTTCAAAGTGAATTCGAGCATAAGTTTAAGACAGGTTCAGACTTTGATCAAAACTTACTCAAATGACAAAATGAAGTATGATTGAACCAAAAACAAACATGTGAACAGACTATACCACAAAATGAGACTTATGCCTAAAGACTGATGAAAATTTAAACTGAAATCAAGTAAAGCTAAGATCAAGGCTGCAAATCAACTAGTAATTAATCAAACTAACTCAATTATGCTACAAACAAGCTAAACACATATCATATCAACACATAGTAGTTATTCTAGGAAATGTAGCATGCATTGACATTTGAGAGGAACCAAAATGAAGAGAATGGAACTTTTTAGCTATAAAGCCTCCTCTGATGGAGTAGAGGAGCGTTGAGCTCTCTAGTAAACACTAATCCACCAGTAATCTACCCAATATAACCATCATCATCATCATAAGGATCAGCAACAATCTACATTCCTGCTACCAGATCTGCATATGAATGAAAATGGACTGTAAATGGAACTTCACTGGAACTGAACAACTACTGGTCTTCAAAAACGTTATCAAGCTTCCATTGATCATGGAAGATCAATAGCAACACACAGTATCAACAATATTGAAGTAATGAATGAAGTAGAATAAGAGTGAAGTGAACTGAATTTTTGATTTTATTATTTGGAGGGAAAATCTGTTACAACAGTTAACTATCTAACTAACAGACTCTTAGGTGTGTGT
Organism: Glebionis coronaria; assembly: GCA_025667525.1. Classification (NCBI taxonomy): domain Eukaryota; kingdom Viridiplantae; phylum Streptophyta; class Magnoliopsida; order Asterales; family Asteraceae; genus Glebionis; species Glebionis coronaria. The sequence continues at coordinate 17,478,984 of CM046877.1, read as the reverse complement.
CAAACACCTAAGAGTTGTTGTAACTAAAAAGGAAGAACTGGAATTGAGAGAGAAAATGGAAGTGTGTGTTTTTCACACCTAAGTCTACATACAACAAATGAGCTACCCTATCCTATTTATAGAGCTGGGATGAAGATTAGTTGGGGTTGATGACGTGTTTCGTCCAATCTCTGAGCTCCACGTGGCTTCTTGTTGATTATTGAATAATTCGGCTCAAGAACACAAAGAGGGGTTTTTGATCTAACGACTTTTAGCTTAATTGATCACGAGGGATGGATTCATTGCTTGTTTTTTAGCCTTTTCATGTATAACACTTGTTCTGAATGCAGTGTAGCTCATTATCAGTTCTGGGCTCGTTTTTTTTGTTGAAGATGATACGTGGATGTTTTTCATTGACCTTCTTCCTCTCACACAGATCATTATCCATTTTTGAATAAAATGAATATTGCATGGCGCTTTGTGATTGGTTAATAAGAGAGTAAGTGGGAATCCCTGTAGCAGATTCGGTTATTAAATATGAGACTGAGTTAGTGGCCAGCTGGCGCTGACTTGGTGATCCTTGTCTCATTATTCAAGCATTCTCATTGGTTCATTATCCTTTCACACGGATTAAGCACAAAGTAATATGAATTTTGACAATTCCAGCCCTTGGACTTTGGCAGAATCTACATTTGAGCTATTTTCTCCATTTCTTTAGCAAAATCAGTCCTTTGACCTTCATTTTTGATTATTTGAGTCCTTTGACTTGGTTGACTTGAGAGTTGACCAGGTTTGACTTTAATCTTGACTTTATCAAAATTGCACTTTAGTCCCTCAACTTTTGAATGTTGTCAAGATAGGTCATTTATCTTCAAATGGCTTGTCATCTTTGATCCTTCTCTTGTCTTTTCTTCATAAATGAGCTTGATTCCACTTGTTTACTTCAAATTTGTTTCCTTGTTACCTAAATAAGCACAAACATAAAACATACCACATAATATACTGCTTTATAGCATAAAAGTTAGGTATTTGCTATGTGTTTAGGGTGATTTGTTGACTTATTAATATGAGATTTTGCTCATATCAAATCCCCTACACTTGACCATTGCCATGAACTCATGCAATGCAGTATTTTAAAGCACCAAATTACACTTTTCTCATAATTAACCCACCTTGGCCATTATGGAATGCATCTACACTACTCTACACTATATGATGCATGATTTTGATTTTATACAATGCAATGCAAATGAAAGCAATTCTATATACATCTTTTTGGATTTTCTTGAAATGGTTTTGATGGAAATAACTCATAAAGACTCAATGACTTGGATTAGGGCTTTTATACCATGAATTTTTATCACCCTCAAGTTTCACTTTCCCCATACCAAGCTTAAAAATGGGATCATTGCATTCACAAGTAAAAAGTGCATCAACTTATTCATAACAATTAATTGTGGAACCGGTTATTATTTGATCAAATTTCTTTTGGGAAAATTTGTTATTATTAAAGTGTGAATTATAAGAAATGCAAAATCAAAAATAAGGAAGCACGGTTTTAACCCTAAGTAGTCATCTCATCCATTACTTGAAAAACCGCCCATGGTTAATATAAGTCCGAATAAAAAATAATAAGTCATTCGTTTTACGTGTAAAATTCTCATGTCATGCATTAATAAGTAGCTACACACTCGCTAACGAAAGAAAAATAAAACTTACGCAATAATTTACATCCGTCGTCTTTTTGAGACCTTGGATCTTTAACCCCGCAACCTGTCAAGGTAATATTGGATTGGAGCAACTATCAAATCCCCGCAACCCTTGTGAGAGTAATATTGGAATTCAATAGTCACTATAAATAACACCACACTGCCCCTCTTGGGAGTCTTGTATAATAATTATTATTTTTTTTCTATATTTTTTTTTCTTTCTTCTTTTTTTTACTAGCCACTCATTTTTTAATAAGCCGCTCTTATTTTTCTTTATTCCTCACAAAGAAAGTTGAAAAGAATAAAAGGAAAAACACCCGCTAAGTATTAAGCATGACATAAGTCTAGTACACATAAAACGTTCTAACTTAGAATCTTAAGACGTACTTATACCAACCACGAATGATTAGTAAAAAAAGGAATAAGAGACTATAAACCGATTAAAACCGTTCTTGATTATTTATTAACAATATATACATGCGAAGAAAATAGAGGCAAAGAAAGAGAAGGGTTTAGCCACAATTAATTGTCATGAAGTTTATCTAGCCCTTTTATACTTGCTTCAACTCTATCATCTGCCATTCTCCACAAATTTAAAATCTCAAATAATGAGACTCGTGGATGCTTAGCCTAATAGACCAATGAAGGACTACATGGTTAAGGATACTAGCTAGAGAATGCTTAGATAAGCAAACTCAGGTTAAGTCAAAAGATTCATGGCGGGCCTAATATGTCAAAGAGATCTAAATTTGTTAAACCATATCCTTTAATATATTTTTTCCTTTTCAATATTTTTGATGAAAAATAAAAGAAGAGATATATACAATGCAAATGTGTTATGCAAAAGAAAAATGATTAATGCAAAAATTATGAATGCATATTTTTGGTGGCCAAAGTAGGTCAAAAATTTGAAAAGCGTTGAAAATAATTTTCTGAGTTATCATGAAGGTCAATGACAAAGGTCTAGGTAAGGTCACTTTGATAGAAGACCCCCTACACTTGAGATAAATATTGTCCTCAATGTTTAAGAGTATTGGATTAAACTCCCCTACACTTAGGACATTGCGTACTTTGTTTAACTCTTGCTAAGGAAAGATCAACTATAATGAATTCATTTTAAGCACAATGTGGTATGAAAAATCATAATAGTAACGATGTGAATCGGATACAATGGCCTCCTCCATAAGCTCCAATGCATGCAATGAGAGAGAGCAACCCTACAAATAACATGAAGACAAAAGGAAGGTCCCCTTACACTTATCCTCAACTCTATATCCTTATGGCTATCCTACCACACTCTAAGTCTAACAACTCTAAGCCTAGTTATTCAATGCTTGAGTTATGGAGTCTCTAGCTCGACTCGTCCCTCAATGAATTAATTCATGGGGATAATGGGGATCTCTTGGACCATTTCAACGGAAATGTCCTCCCCAAAGTAATGCTTAACACGGTGACCATTAACTTTAAAATTTGGGCAATTTAGTTGTGACAACTCAATAGTCCCATATGGAAACACTTAAGCAATAGTGAATGGACCGGACCATCTTGACTTAAGCTTGCCCGCAAAGAGTTTCAACCTTGAGTTAAAGAGGAGAACCGGCTCTCCAAATTTAAACTCACGGTTCTTGATCTTAGCATCATGCAATTGCTTAGTCTTTTCATTGTAAAGCAAGGAGTTTTCATAGGCATTGGCTCTCAATTCATCCATCTCATTGAGTTGGTCTTTCTCATGTGAACCGGCTTGATTTAAATCAAAGTTAGCCCATTTGAGAGCCCATGAAGCCTTATGTTCTAACTCGAATGGGAGGTGGCATGCTTTTCCATAGACAAGCCTATATGGAGTACAACCAATAGGCGTCTTAAAAGCCGTCCTAAAAGCCCACAAAGCATCATCAAGCTTATCCGACCAAGAAGCTCTATGCTCTCACACTGTACGTTCTAAGATCATCTTTAAACCATGATTAGTGACCTCGGTTTGCCCATTGGTTTGAGGGTGATACGCGGTAGAAAGTCTATGGTTAACACCATATTTCTTCATGACTCTTGTAAATTGATCATTACAAAAGTGAGTCCCACGATCACTTATGATGGCCCGAGGTACACCAAATCTAGCAAATAATTGCTTCAAGAATTTCACTACAACTCGAGCATCATTAGTAGGCAAGGCTTTGGCCTCAACCCACTTTGACACATAGTCCACGGCTACGAGTATGTACTTATTGCCCTTTGATGAGGGAAAAGTTCCCATGAAGTCTATACCCCGTACATCCAAAATCTCACACTCTTGTATGAAATTTTGTGGCATTTCATCTCTTTGACTAATCTTGCCTTGTCTTTGACATACATCACAAAATTTCACCATCTCTTGGGCATCTTTGTATATGGAAGGCCAATAGTAACCCGAATCAAAGACTTTCTTGGCCGTGTACTTGGGCCCAAAATGGCCACCCGTGGGTCCCTTATGACAAGCTTCTAAGATTTTAAATGCTTCGGGCCCATCTACACACCGTCTTATGATTTGGTCCGCACATTTCCTAAAGAGGTAAGGATCATCCCAAAAGTAATATTTTGCTTCCTTAAGAAACTTTTTCTTTTGTTGGGAAGTGAGACCCTCAATTAGCACATCACCCACAAGATAGTTTGCAATATCTGCAAACCATGGGGTGGCATCCTCTTGTGAAGAGATAGACATGAGCTCCTCTAATGGAAAGGATTCATTAATTTCCTTATGAGGAAATTCACCTTGAAAAGGATGCTCAAGTCTACTCAAGTGATCCGCCGCTAAATTCTCAGCTCCTTTCTTATCACGTATCTCAATCTTAAACTCTTGTAGCAATAAAACGCATCTCAAAAGCCTAGGATTAGCATCTTGCTTTGTCATGAGGTACTTGAGAGCGGAGTGATCCGTATACACTATGGTCTTTGAAAGCACAAGATAGGGTCTAAATTTCTCAAAGGCATAGACTATAGCAAGCAACTCTTTTTCTGTGGTGCTATAATGAAGTTGAGCACCCGTCATTGTCTTACTCGCATAGTGTATAGGTAAAAATGCTTATTCACTCGTTGGCCCAAAACAGGCCCCACGGCATAATCACTCGCATCACACATGAGCTCAAAAGGCAATTCCCAATTTGGTGAAACCAAAACGGGAGCCTTAGTCAATTTTTCCTTAAGGATCTCAAAAGAGTCTAAACACTCTTGTGTGAATATGAAAGGAGCCTCTTTTTCCAAGAGGTGGGTCATGGGTCTTTATATCTTAGAGAAATCTTATATAAAACGCCTATAAAAACCCGCATGACCCAAAAAGCTCCTAACTCCTCTCACCGTGGTAGGTGGGGGAAGTTTGGCAATCACATCTATCTTAGCTCGATCCACTTCTAAACCTTTGTTTGATATCTTATGGCCTAAAACTATACCTTCTTTGACCATTAAATGGCACTTCTCCCAATTTAGAACAAGACGTGTTTCTTCACACCTTTGTAGCATACGTTCTAAATGGGAGAGACAAGAAGTGAATGAATCTCCAAAGACCGAGAAGTCATCCATGAAAACTTCCATAGTGTGCTCAATCATGTCATGGAAGATTGCCATCATACACCTTTGAAATGTCCCCGGTGCATTGCACAAGCCAAAAGGCATTCTTTTATAAACAAATGTACCATAGGGACAAGTGAATGTGGTCTTTTCTTGATCTTTTGGATCAATGGGTATTTGGAAATATCCCGAAAATCCATCAAGAAAGCAATAGTACTCATTTACCGCTAAGCGTTCAAGCATTTGGTCTATGAAAGGCAATGTGAAATGATCTTTCCTAGTAGCATCATTGAGTTTCCGATAATCAATACAAACTCTCCAACCCGTGAAAAGTCTAGTAGGAATAAGCTCATTGTTCTCATTAGGCACAACGGTGATTCCACCCTTCTTTGGAACACAATGAACCAGGCTAACCCATGGAGAGTCGGAAATTGGGTAGATCATTCTCGTATCAAGGAGTTTGATAACTTCCTTTTTGATGACCTCATGAATTTTTGGGTTAACCCTTCTTTGGCTTTGAATGGTGGGTTTGTAATCATCCTTCATAAGGATTTTGTGAGTACAAAAATTAGGATCAATCCCCTTATGTCGGATATTTTCCATGCTATGGCCTTCTTATGTTTCTTAAGCACCTCTATGAGTTTTTCCTTCTCATCATCTTTCAAATCTTTGGCTATGATAACGGGTAATTGGTCCTCTCCCTCTAAGAAAACATATTCAAGGTGTGATGGAAGCTCCTTAAGCTCTAAGGAAGGTGGACTCTCAATGGAAGGTTGAACTAAAGATGGATCCTCATTAGTAACCTCTTGTGGAGTAGGTGAAGGAATGGGATCCTCATTGAGCAACTTTTGGATAGTTAGAATGTATTCTTCCCAATTTATGGGAGAATCATCATTACCAAGGAAGTTGGACTCAAATTCCTCCAAGAGGAAATCACTCTCTCCAAATGGTGTTAAGGATGGAGCAATGGAGGCAACGGTCTCTACATGAGGCATGTTCTCACTATCATTCCTACAAGCTTCATGAAAATGCTCATCACACACCTCATCAAGAACATCCACTATGTTAATGGTTTCACTATTTGGAGACCTCTTAGTTACTTTTCCTAGCTTAAACACCACTTTCTCATCCTCAACTCCCATAATTAATTCTCCTCCGCCACATCTATAAGAGTACGACCCGTCCTCAAAAATGGTCTACCAACAATAAGAGGAACTCGTGGGTCCATGTCATAATCAACCACTACAAAATCCGCGAGGAATGTGAATTTATCCACCCCTACAAACACATCCTCCGCAATGCCTACCAGATAAGTTATGGAACGGTTTGCTAACTCAAGGGTCATCCTAGTGGGAGTGAGCTCGGGAAGAGAGAGTTTTTTCCAAACCAACAAAGGCATGAGATTTATGCTTGCCCCAAAATCCGCTAGTGCCATGAAATTTTCCACCCCGGGAAAATTACAAGGAATCAAAAACCACCTCGGATCTCCAAGTTTTGTAGGTAGAGTCTTAAGAAACAAGGCGAAGCAATTCTCATTGAGTTATGTGTTAGGCATATCCACCAACGTTTCCTTATTTGAGAGGATATATTTGAACATTTTTGCAAACTTTGGCATATAGGCAAGAGCTTCCGCAAAGGCGATATTTATTTTAAGTTGCTTGAACATCCTCAAAAAGTTAGAGACTTGAATATCATCCTTGTTTTTAAGCTTCTCCTTTCTCAATCTTGAAGGGTAAGGAAGACTTGGTTTAGGTGTAGGTTGAGTAGGTGTGGTTGAAGGATTTTCTTTGTTGGTTTCTTCATTGGTAGGTGTGGAAGGTAAAGGAGTAGTAGGTGTAGGATGAGGAGGTGTAGGTGTTGAGGTAGTAGAGCTTGAAAGTGGTGTGTTAGATGTTGAAGGTGTATCACAAGGTGGAACCAGAGTAGGCTTAACCATAGGAGGGATAGGAGGTGAAGGATCATTAGTTGTCTTTCTACTTCTTGTTGTGATAGCATTGACATTAGCCCTTGGGTTTGTTTGTGTGTTTGAAGGTAGAGCCCTATGTGGCCTTTGATTAAGTGCCATCAAAATCTTTTTGGTAGACTCCTCATTCATAATTCTCATTTGCTCTTGCATTCTCTTTTCACTTTCACGAATTCTTCTTTCAACAAGCTCAAAAGTATCATTTTGCCCATATCCTTGATTATAACCTTGAGGGTATCCTTGATTTTGAAAAGGTGAATGTAAAACCACGATATTTTCGTATCCTTAATTCGAGGACGAATTATTCTTTTAGAGGGGAAGAATTGTAAAACCCGTATTTAAAGATTCCCGAATATTAAATACACAGCCTCAGTTAAACAAATTATTATTACAAATAATTATTCAGGAAATAATTAACATATCAGAATTATTAATTTCGTTTCAATAAATTAAATGCGAGAAAGTAAAAGCGCAAGAATTAAATACGTACATACGTAAATAAATATAAATGTCAAGAATATAAATAAAAAAAATATGTAAGAAAGAAATAAGGGCCGGTTTTTTTTAAAAAAGAGAAGATTTTGGGCTTAAGCCCATTTGCACAAAGTTATACACGGGGGTTAATTTTTCTTTGCCATAATCAGTTAAAAAAAAAGAAACGCTTGGCTGCTAGGGTTTATGGCCGCCGGGAAGAAAAAAAAAGATTCAGCCTAGTGTTCTTCAAGCATTCCGTGTGTTCTTCATCTTTCGTTTTAATTCATTACACGGTAATTACCTCGTTTCCATTCCATTGTTATCACGTTTTCTTTTTGATTTTGGTTCATATAAACGAAAATCAGGAGTAACCTATAGAATATATATAAAAAAAGAGGTCGGAATTGATGTCTAACTGTATAAAGGGCGTCGTATTTGGTGTGCTTTAATGCCCAACCGAGACACAAGGTCTCAGTGGTGTTGTTCTTTGGACAGCCGCGAGCAAGCAACCCCAACAGGGGCGTGTTTTGGTTGAAATAGAAGATCAGGGCTGTTTGGTTTAATGAAACCGAGACTCAAGGTTTTGGTGGCCTTAGCCCTGCCCAGCCGTGACCCATACAGGGGCGGCCTAGGTTAAATTCGACCCAAATCATTCAAAAACAAACCCTTCGGACTGTTTTATAAAATAAGGGTGCGTTTGGGGTTATAAACAGTGGGAACTTTCGTTAAACCAGTGGGAACACCATAGAAATCAGTGGGTTAAAGATTGGACAGAAAATTAGTGATTTTAATATAGGATTAGCGACGGTTTGGCGACACCAAATTCTGTCGCAAATTCTTCATGACAGTTTTAATGACAGTTTTAAACCCAGTTATAGTCACAGCTTTTTGTGACAGAATTTTCTGTCGCAGATTCTAATAGGCAGATTTTACATGTTTGTTGTATTGTTTTTAGTGCGACCGAGAAGGGGTATCTCGGTAGGCTCGGGTTAGAATTAAAGAATGTATACGAAGATTTAATTATACCTTGTTTTTCACTTTTATAAATGATTGTTTAAAATGATTTAATTAATAAATTAATTTCATTTTAATTAAAATAGTTTTATATAATTAAAAGGATATAATTTTATTAAGGAATTATAAATGATTCTAGAAACGTTATAATTTAAGAAACTTTCTATTATTAGCAGGATACTTAATATAGAAATATGATAACGTAAGAATACGTGTTATACCGTAATTAATAATAGAATAGGAATAAATTATCAGAAATATTAGAACATTCAGACTTATCAGTTTATATATTAACAGTATTACAAGAATAAATAAATTAACTAAGTAAAGTTGAGATAAATAAAATAAACGAATATTAGTCAACTTATTTCCGCGTCCGTTATTTGTGTAGTATTCGTGAAGTCGGGGTAGATCTTTCAGCTTTCGTTCTTATTTCATTACTGGACACGAGGTACGGATTTTCGTCTTTCAGTAAGGACTTTCTTTTTATGCATGTTTAGGATTCCCCGTTTTCAGCCAAATGTTTTCCCCAGTATATGTTTAAGCTTATCCGTAATCATGTTAATAACTAAATAAATTGCCTGAGCATTATATACAAGCACGACCAGTTTATGTACTAGTTACGGAGGTACCGTAACCACGGCACTAGAGGCACCGGTGTCGTGACTCACATGCATGAGAGTGATATCCTGCATCGTCCCACTCATGTTCAGGTTGGCCATTTTTATATGTATGTTTAGTGGGGCGTATGGATGCATCCTAGGCTTATCAGTTTACAAGTTATCAGGGTGAATGTGGTGGTGCTCTACATCCTTCACATTGGAGCTGATCCTCCACCCAGCACAGTATTTAGAGGTCACCCCTCTACAGCATGACGAGGTCACCCCTCCAGTTATTCATGCACGGTTGTTACAGCACGTGACCTATATAAGCTCTGGCAATTAAAATACAGTAAATGCACGTTTTTCAGATTTAACAGATAACAGTTCAGCTTTATTGTTTATAAATCAGATTTTACGGATTATACACAGGTTTTCCGCTGCAACTTTACTTATCAGTCTTACCGCTCTAGTATTTTATCATCTGCTTCATTTTAGTAATTCCTTATCATGCTTTATATCCGTTCACTGAGCGTTATGCTCAGCCGTAGTTCTTTCATGTTCTAACGGCAGGTACACCAGGACGCTCTTAGGATTCTTAGAGCATGTGCATTGAATGGAAGCTATCTGGACTTCTTACTTTATACACTTCTTTCATTATTCTGCTTATTTGGACATTTTTTAGTCCTTTCCTTCAGTATTTTACTTTTCATGTTTTGAGCTTATGTTTGGATTACCGTTGTTTGATTCCGGTATTTCATTTATGGTCAATTAATGTTTTAGGACATTTACCTTATGCTTTGATGACACGCCATAAATACACGTAACGGTCCACCTATCCAAGTGGGGTGTTACAATTATGGTATCAGAGCGCAAGGTTCGACCTGTAGGCTCTAAAACTTGACATGTGACTAGTGGGTAGTCACCAGGAACTTTCCAGATTTTGGCGTTGTTATCTTTCATGTTCTCATGCATCTATCTGTCACTTTTCCTCGATTATCAGTCAGTTTTCTTAAAGTTTTTGACTAAGTAAAAGGTTGGTACAGGACTGGCCATATTTAGTCGCATGTGCTTTTCTGCGAATTTTGTTTTCGTGAACCGACCCATAGGCGTTCACCCTTTCTCGTTCAGATTATTTGTATAGATGAACTAACCATAGGCGTTCATCCTTATTCATGTCTGATTCATGTTTTCAGTCGAATATTACTTGGTGAACCAGCCCATATACGTTCACCAATGTTCAGATCAATTTTTTTATATGCTATTCAGTCGAATGATGTTTTGTGAACCGATCCACAATTGTTCACCCTTGTCCTATCAGGACATTTCAGAAACTTTGACAAGTATGGATTGGACCACAGCCAACCATATTTAGTCCCAGATTATAAATTTCTATACTTGACTGTTCTAATAAAATTTTGACAAATATGGATCGAACCAGAATCGCCCATACTTGGTCACATGCTTCCTACTATGAATATTGTGGATTAAACCATACCTATTCACATCAGTTGATGTTAAACCTCAGTTGATTATTCTTTTATGTTATTTGTATCAGTCAAGTTTATACTTTCACGTGAGTGTCGTCTTCATGCTGACTAAGTTCAGGTCGCCTTATGAGGATTATGTTTTCACCAAGGTGATGATGTTTTCATGCTAAGATACAGAAGGTGTTACAATTAAATCCTGTTTTCATAATAATCAGGTTTGATCTTTGTCAGTCATGTCTTCATGCTGACCATTGTTGAAATTCTGTTTGATCATATTCTTGAAACTCTATACAACCAACTTTAAGTCCACACAGAAATTACCAGGCTATCATGTTACTTATTTCAGTTTAGTTTACTACCATTTAAATCAATTTAATTCTTTGATCATGTCAAACAAGCGACACCAGTATCGATCATTCCATAAAATTTCTACCAGCTCCATGTACAGTATTCCATATGTACTCCACGTATAGTGTCTCAGATATGATCCATGTGCAATATTTCATTTTGTACTTCATGTACAGTAGTCCAGGTGTACTCCAGGTACCCTAATCCATGGATATTGCTAATCAATCCTCAATCATCTCAGGCGTTTCCACTTGTCGATATTCTACCAGGTGCTGATGCTGCTCGTGAGTTGAAGATTTTGCTAGATGTTGATGCCGCTAACACATTGAAGACCTCACAAATGCTGATGCTGCTGATACTTTGGAGATTTCTCAAGATGCTGATTGTCGTTTATACTATGAAGACTCTGCAGAGCAAGGACGAAAACTATAAATTTGAAATTTCTGAAAAGAATAAAATTTCAACCATGAGACACTACCATTCCATTACATACTTTTACCTTCTCAGCTAGATGACACACTTCACTCAGCTAACCGTTCTTTTAGAAGAGTGGGAACCGGAACCTAGCCGGCCACTCAGCAGAATAGTTACATGAATCACGGTTGTGATAATGATCGTCTTAAAGCTGACAGACAAGACAACAGTGACAACTACCGTGCTAATAACTAAATCAGTCAGTAACCATCGGAACTCCAGAACGGACGTGACCAGAAATACAGAGGCCAGCAGTCTACCGGTCCGCAAATCCTAGCAGTTACGAAAATTTTCAACCTTACTCGTATCCACCTACCAAAACACATGTCAAGACACAGGTCTCAAGTATCATCTTGGAAGACACGTGTCAGGATACCAGTCATGGTACATGTCATACGAATATCTTCTCAAGGCGTGAGTCAAGACTTATTACTTCAGTATGCCTTCTAAACCAAATCCTCAGTAATTCAGGGTACCCTCCAATGGGGTATACCCGTTTTGTTATGCCACACATAAATCAGACCATTAACGATTAATTTACTACCACCTGCGTATTGTCCAGGTTAGACACGCAGTGTTTGTTCTGTGAGATTCAGACGAACACATTCAGTGAAAGTTGCTACGTTTACTACACATGTTCACATGCCAGTTTTATTTTTAAATCAGGCATTACCTACCTCCCAGCCGAAAAAGACTTCACAGTATCACCAATATTCATTAAGTTTTCCTTCCAGTTGAAGATGAAATTCGTCTTACTAAATCCAAATATATTCATTCTACTTCTGCCAGAAAATCAGTACAAATTTTTCTACTTTATAAGCACGCGACTTATTATTCCATAGCTTTGAAGGCTTTCTAGCTACCAGTCATGAGTAAACTTTTGAAATTCCTTAAATTCATTATCAGTAAATTATTTCAAAAATTTCCAAATGTCATTCCATAAGGTTTCTAGAAATTCCTCTCTAACCACGAGACCGAACTTAACATCAAGCTTGTCCCAAGAACATAACCTGTTTTCAAAACTCTTTATTGCGAGGATTCAACTAAGTTAAAAGAGTGGCAGCATTTGCTGCATGAGTTACCGAAACGAAGTTTTGTTCGTCCTAACGCACCATCAGGAAGTACACCGTTTCTGACTACCAAGAAGAAGGCCGATATCATGACATCATGTATCGACCACAAGATATTTTTTTTATATAGATCAATATTCTTAACCAATGTTTCTTTCCACATATAGAAAGTTTATATGATCTACTACGATGTCTAAAACATATTTTCCAGAATAATTTTCGATCATGCTACCATCAGTGGTGAGAGGAAGAATATGTTGTTTCCAAGACTGACTTTGCACACGTTATAGTCTCTCTAAATTTTCGATTTACACTCCAAGCTTCTATTTGCTCCAACTATAGTATGAAATTTTTTTTTTGAATAAAATTTTTCAATGATTCTCAGACAAAATCGTCAGCATATTCATTGATCGCTTTCTGGTCTACTAAACTCTAGAGAAAAACGTGAGAATCATCTTTTCATGATCCTGTAGATTCTCAGATAGGAGAAAATTATATACACAGATTCCCAGACGTAAATTCCGGTTGAACAAGGTGGCATTTTTGAACCACCCTATTACAGCAGAAAGAAATTTCAGACAATCATGCGAAGGTGAAGGCCATCACCTGATGGTCCCGACCGACGCCTGTGAACGAAGTACAAACTTTTCTAGAACTCAATTGACTGCTACCGCAGAAATTGCTGACAGTTCTCACTAAAAATTCTTCCATAGCTATTCAACCAGATTTCCACCAGAATGTCCCATATCTCAGGCAAAATTTTTATAGAAGCAGTATCACACAATGATGCAACTACGTTTATATCTCGATGCCTGACATTTCATAGGTTCAAGATAGAACATCGTCATGCTAGTGAGCTACTACAATCCTTAGAAATTTCTAAGCATAAATGAGACGAAATTCCATGTAATTATTATCAGTTACCACAGACTCAGAAAAGTATGATACTGTCTAAGTCATCACCAACCATGTAATCAACATGCGCGTGTTCTTTCATCCGAAAGGATTACGCAGTAGTAGACCTGCAGAAAATTTAGCAGTAAATTGGACGAATTCAAGGTATTCCATCGACCGTCATATCAGGCAGAATTCATGTTCACGATCACGTGTATGTTTACGTTCACTTACGTTCACGTTTATTTTCACTTTCACTTTTACGTCTCATTCACGATAAGATGCTGTTTCAGTTTATGTTTTGTGTCATCTCATGATTTAAGTTCACGTTCACGTTCATGACATTGTTCACGTTCAGGTTCGTGTTCCATCTCACGATACACGTTTCACCACTTGTTACTGAATACGGTTACAGAAAGCTTAAGAACCAGACTTAAGTTTAGCATAACTTTTCCATACCCAGGCTGACGTCTCACGTCTCAAGTCGTATCGTTTGGTATTCCTTCCTCAGATAGCATACGTTCATTATATGTCCTAGTACCACGTTCACAGTATGTTTCACGTATCACGTTCACGATATATTCCATGCACAACATTCCTCAAATGATCCCGAAACCACGTTCACAATTGCTCACGTAGCACGTTCACAATTGTTCACGTAGTTCGTCCCTATAGATTTTCAGCAGCTTGCTCAGAGTTATAAATGTCATCTTTTCAGGAATATTCTTACGTACCGTTTCATGTATACAACATGCTACAACTCATTTCATTCTATCAGATTCAGAAAATCCATCATAAGTATGGAACTAGAAACTATTCAGCATCATCAGGACAGGGTCATCAGGACCAAGATATTCATTATGCTTAGACCTTTTAAGGAATCGTTTCGAGCGGAAAGCCACTCGAAACGGAGGAGTCCATCCGGGCCTCTCATTCCTTCACCTTTAATAAATCTAGTTAAGACCTTTCAGTCATGTCATGTTCCATCTTCTTTTCAGCCATGTCACGTTACATGATCACTTCAGTCATGTCATGTTCATATTTATCAGCAACATTATGTCTTAATTAGAAGAAGAATTATCCTTCAACTTAATTGTCTTTTCAGTTTACCTGTTCTTTCGGTTATTATAGCTTCATCAGCTTATTACCTTTAATTCGAGGACGAATTTCTCCTTTTTAGAGGGGAAGAATTGTAAAACCACGATATTTTCGTATCCTTAATTCGAGGACGAATTATTCTTTTAGAGGGGAAGAATTGTAAAACCCGTATTTAAAGATTCCCGAATATTAAATACGCAGCCTCAGTTAAACAAATTATTACTACAAATAATTATTCAGGAAATAATTAACATATCAGAATTATTAATTTCGTTTCAATAAATTAAATGCGAGAAAGTAAAAGCGCGAGAATTAAATACGTACATACGTAAATAAATATAAATGTCAAGAATATAAATAAAAAAAATATGTAAGAAAGAAATAAGGGCCGTTTTTTTTTAAAAAAAAGAGAAGATTTTGGGCTTAAGCCCATTTGCACAAAGTTATACACGGGGGTTAATTTTTCTTTGCCATAATCAGTTAAAAAAAAAACGCTTGGCTGCTAGGGTTTATGGCCGTCGGGAAGAAAAAAAAGATTCAGCCTAGTGTTCTTCAAGCACTCCGTGTGTTCTTCATCTTTCGTTTTAAATCATTACACGGTAATTACCTCGTTTCCATTCCATTGTTATCACGTTTTCTTTTTGATTTTGGTTCATATAAACGAAAATCAGGAGTAACCTATAAAATATATAAAAAAAAGAGGTCGGAATTGATGTCTAACTGTATAAAGGGCGTCGTATTTGGTGTGGTTTAATGCCCAGCCGAGACACAAGGTCTCGGTGGTGTTGTTCTTTAGACAGCCGCGAGCAAGCAACCCCAACAGGGGCGTGTTTTGGTTGAAATAGAAGATCAGGGCTGTTTGGTTTAATGAAACCGAGACTCAAGGTTTTGGTGGCCTCAGCCCTGCCCAGCCGTGACCCATACAGGGGCGGCCTAGGTTGAATTCGACCCAAATCAGTCAAAAACAAACCCTTCAGACTGTTTTATAAAATAAGGGTGCGTCTGGGGTTATAAACAGTAGGAACTTTCGTTAAACCAGTGGGAACACCATAGAAATCAGTGGGTTAAAGATTGGACAGAAAATTAGTGATTTTAATATAGGATTAGCGACGGTTTGGCGACACCAAATTCTGTCGCATATTCTTCATGACAGTTTTAATGACAGTTTTAAACCCAGTTTTAGTCACAGTTTTTTGTGACAGAATTTTCTGTCGCAGATTCTAATAGGCAGATTTTACATGTTTGTTGTATTGTTTTTAGTGCGATCGAGAAGGGGTATCTCGGTAGGCTCGGGTTAGAATTAAAGAATGTATACGAAGATTTAATTATACCTTGTTTTCACTTTTATAAATGATTGTTTAAAATGATTTAATTAATAAATTAATTTCATTTTAATTAAAATAGTTTTATATAATTAAAAGGATATAATTTTATTAAGGAATTATAAATGATTCTAGAAACGTTCTAATTTAAGAAACTTTCTATTATTAGCAGGATACTTAATATAGAAATATTATAACGTCAGAATACGTGTTATACCGTAATTAATAATAGAACATGAATAAATTATCAGAAATATTAGAACATTCAGACTTATCAGTTTATATATTAACAGTATTACAAGAATAAATAAATTAACTAAGTAAAGTTGAGATAAATAAAACAAACGAATATTAGTCAACTTATTTCCGCGTCCGTTATTTGTGTAGTATTCGTGAAGTCGGAGTAGATCTTTTAGCTTTCGTTCTTATTTCATTACTGGACACGAGGTACGGATTTCCGTCCTTTCAGTAAGGACGTCCTTTTTATGCATGATTAGGATTCCCCGTCTTCAGCCAAATGTTTTTCCCCAGTATATGTTTAAGCTTATCCGTAATCATGTTAATAACTAAATAAATTGCCTGAGCATTATATACAAGCACGACCAGTTTATGTACTAGTTATGGAGGTACCGTAACCACGGCACTAGAGGCACCGGTGTCGTGACTCACATGCAGGAGAGTGATATCCTGCATCGTCCCACTCATGTTCAGGTTGGCCATTTTTATATGTATGTTTAGTGGGGCGTATGGATGCATCCTAGGCTTATCAGTTTACAAGTTATCAGGGTGAATGTGGTGTGTGCTCTACATCCATCACATTGGAGCTGATCCCTCCACCTAGCACAGTATTTAGAGGTCACCCCTCTATAGCATGACGAGGTCACCCCTCCAGTTATTCATGCACGATTGTTACAGCACGTGACCTATATAAGCTCTGGCAATTAAAATACAGTAAATGCACGTTTTTCAGATTTAACTGATAACAGTTCAGCTTTATTGTTTATAAATCAGATTTTACGGATTATACACAGGTTTTCCGCTGCAACTTTACTTATCAGTCTTACCGCTCTAGTATTTTATCATCTGCTTCATTTCAGTAATTCCTTATCATGCTTTATATCCGTTCACTGAGCGTTATGCTCAGCCGTAGTTCTTTCATGTTCTAACGGCAGGTACACCAGGACGCTCTAAGGATTCTGAGAGCATGTGCATTGAATGGAAGCTATCCAGACTTCTTACACGTAACTGTCCAACTATCCAAGTGGGGTGTTACAGTGAAGGTGGTTGGTTAAATCCTTGATTGTTTGTATGAAATTTATTACCTTGATGTTGAAAGTTGTTCCCTTGAAAGTTATTGCCTTGGGATTGAAAGTGATTGGGTGCTCTATTGTTGATGTTTCCTTGGTAATTTCCCCTTTGCCCTTTGATTTCTTTGAAGCAATTGTGGCGGGTTGGCTTGGTTTTGGGTGGGTTGATAGGGTGGGAAACCGGGTGGAGCAAGGTAGTTATTTGACTTGTAAGAGAGATTGTTTGGGTTTATGTTAGGTTTGAAGTGCTCTCTATGTTCATTTTGGTAAGCATAACATTCACCTTGATAACCTTGAACCTTGTCACATTGTAAATAAGAATGGGGACCTCCACAAGTCTCACATGAAGTAGCAATGGCATGCACATCATTGGTGGAATTTTTGTTCAAAGTGATTTCACAAAATTTCACAAGTGTGTCATTCATAGTATCAAGATTTTGAGAGATCATCTTATCCAATTGTGGAGTAACACTCTCTTGCACCACATGGACTCTCTCATCAAATTGTGTGTTAGTTTGCACCATGGATTTAGTCTCAATAATGTCCCATGCCTCTTGAATGGATTTGGAAAGAATATTCCCACCCGCGGAAGAGTTGAGGGAATCTTGATGATGTGGTCTTAATGTATTGTAGAAAGTATTGATTTGGTGAACTTCACTAAAACCATGATTGGGGCATTTTCTCAATAACTCTTTGAACTCTTCCCAAACATCACTAAAGGTTTGGCTATGTTTTTGTTGAAATCATATAATTAGGTTCCTCAAAGCCGTGGTCTTAGATGGGAGAAAGAACTTGTTCAAAAACTTCTTAGTAAAGTCATCCCAAGTAGTAATGCTCTTATGTGGTTGTGTGTCTAGCCAATACTTAGCATTGCCCTCTAAGGAGAATTGGATCAAGATCAACTTAATGGCATCATGGGGAACTCCATTGTACTTAATGGTATTGCAAAGGGATAGAAACTTCTTGATATGATCATGTGGATTATCATTAGGTTTCCCAAAAAATGATGTGTTTGAAACCAAGGTAATCATGGATGTCTTAAGCTCAAAGGTGTTTGCGGGTATCTCGGGTATAACAATGGCATCGGCATATCCTTGCACATTTGATTGGAGATGCTCCATAAATGGTCTAGTATCCATGGCGGCCATAACTTTGTTAACGGGGTCGAAAGCACGATGCTCGGGATCGGCTTGATGGACGGTGTTGATTTTACTCTTTCTTTTTTTATTCCTTTTGGGAAGAAGGGGTTGTACACCAATCGGTATGAGTGCACGCCCTCGTGTGAGCATGCAACTAAAAGCAAGGAGTGAGAGAGGAGCTCTCGTTCGACTTTGGAAAAGAAGGGATTATCCTTTCCGAGGTTCAATATGAAATATCCACAAGAAAGTATAATATACGTAAGTAATACTTGGGTGGCAAGACCCCCAACAAGCTTTCCTTCTTAGAATACGCACTAGTGAACGGGGGGTTAGGTGGCGCGAAGCACTAAAATACCTATTAACCCTTAGACGGAATTTTATAGCGCGTTGCCTATCTATTCACTTGGATAGTTTGTATTCTTCGAATTCTTGCCTTTGCAAGTATTTATCTATTCTTTCCTTTAATTTACTTTGATCGATACACGAACTTAGGAACGGAACGTCCCTAAGAACGGGGTATTGCAAAAGCAATACTTATGGAAGTAGGTGTGTTAAGGTTCTTATCTACGTATACGTATTTACATATAAGAATATAGAGAAAATATTTTTGTATTTATTGATTTTTTAAAGAAAATACAGTATGTACGTAAAAACCGATGAAAACCAATATATACAATATATTTTTGGTGTAATCTTTTAGGAAAAAGATTACTTTTGTGATTTTTTTTGGTTCAATTCTTTAGGAAAAGAATTGATTTTGTGATTTTTTTTATGTTTTTGTATTTTTATATTTTTTTGATTTTTTATGTTTTTGATTTACAATACGTAAAAGGAACGTCCAAAATGTGAACGGATCCCAAAATCCAATCAAAACCGTCAATCAAACGTCAATCGTAATGTCATGAACCGGCAACGGCGCCATTTAATATTTGCTTTTAAGTGTTCGTATTTCCAAGCTCAAGACAAATTGAGAGGCCAATTAATATCAAGCTTATAATTGTTCTTGGTTGTTAAGAGTATTTGGATTTCTACGTCTAATTCAATCAACACGTAAAAAGTGAAAAATATTAAGTCTACGTATCCGTAAAACAAAGTGCACGTACCAATTACTATTCACAAAATACAAATTTTTAATGCATGAAAGTAAAAACACTTGAAACATAAACTAAATGAAAGTTAAAGGACTGAAATGTAAAATTCAGAAACTAAAGGACCAAATATGTAAGATATAACAAACTACCAACAAACTTAACAAACTTACAAA
Source organism: Glebionis coronaria (assembly GCA_025667525.1). NCBI lineage: Eukaryota > Viridiplantae > Streptophyta > Magnoliopsida > Asterales > Asteraceae > Glebionis > Glebionis coronaria. Next base: position 17,459,306 of record CM046877.1, on the reverse strand, counting down.
ACTTACTAACTGAAAATGTAACAAACTGAAACTAGAGGGATAAGACTTTGCAAAACCTAACAATTAGGAAGATTAGATCTGATTACAAAGACTAACAAAGAACAAGGACCATACTGCAATTAAATGGAAAGTTATTGAAAAAATGAGTTATGCCACTACAATAAGCTGGATAGAGCTTAATTCTCAACCAAATTCAACCTAGTAAGTTGCAAACTGCTTAAAATTGAAAATAAGCTAGGCCAGTAGTAGGAATTTGCTTAAAAGCTTGAAAATCCCAAGATTGCTTATCTCAATAAGCCAAGTATAAGCTCATATGAAATCTAGACATCCACACTTTGATTTTATTGCTGATAATGATTAATCAACTAACAATAGGCTTGGAATGTCTTTTAGAATGGAAAATGGTCCACTGAATAAGCTAAAATCATGAATAAGCTAAAACAAGCTTATTTGACCAACTTTGACCAAAATTCCAAAAAACTGAAAATCTTAATTTCTACTCAAGACATGTTGGCAAATCGATTTGTGAAATAAAATTAACAAGTTTATGAAGTGGATTTGTAGATATAGAAAAACATTTAGCACTCTATTACAGAAACTTGCATTTGCTCATAAGCTAACTAATAAGCTGATTTCTCTTTCAAATCTTGGAACTGTATATTTTCCACTTAGACACTGAAACTTCAGATGTTGAACTACAAATTGAAATAGGTTTGAGCTAATTTGGTCCAGTAATGAAGGAATGACAATGAATCAAAGTGAACAAGTTTGACTGATGAACTAGTTAAAAATCTTGACCAAAACCTTTAGACTACCAATTGCCTTTTTGACTATTATTTTGACCACAAATTGAGACCAAAATGTTTACACTATGTTACCTAGTGTAGATGAACACTTAACAAAAATTTCAACAAACTTGAATTACCAAAAATTGCTTAAACCAAACACTCCCTTAAAATATGTATGAGAACTTTTTCAAAGTGAATTCGAGCACAAGTTTAAGACAGGTTCAAACTTTGATCAAAACTTACTCAAATGACAAAATGAAGTATGATTGAACCAAAAACAAACATGTGAACAGACTATACCACAAAATGAGACTTATGCCAAAAGACTGATGAAAATTTTAACTGAAATCAAGTAAAGCTAAGATCAAGGCTGCAAATCAACTAGTAATCAATCAAACTAACTCAATTATGCTACAAACAAGCTAAACACATATCAAATCAACACATAGTAGTTATTCTAGGAAATGTAGCATGCATTGACATTTGAGAGGAACCAAAATGAAGAGAATGGAACTTTTTAGCTATGAAGCCTCCTCTGATGGAGTAGAGGAGCACTGAGCTCTCTAGTAAACACTAATCCACCAGTAATCTACCCAATTTAACCATCATCATCATAAGGATCAACAACAATCTACACCCCTGCTACCAGCTCTGTATATGAATGAAAATGGAACTTCACTGGAACTGAACAACTATTGGTCTTCAAAAACGTTATCAAGCTTCCATTAATCACGGAAGATCAATAGCAACACACAGTATCAACAAGATTGCAGTAATGAATGAAGTAGAATAAGAGTGAAGTGAACTGAATTTTTGATTTTATTATTTGGAGGGAAAATCTGTTACAACAGTTAACTAACTACAGACTGTGACAACCGTGGTTTTGGATTTGTCACTTGGTCTTACTTTTAGGTTATTTTATGTGTGCTTACTTGAATTGTGTGTTTACGTGTTTATTTTGTGTGAACGAGGTTGGTGTGGTTATCGTTTATGAGTATAGAGTACTCATAAGTAAATCGAGGAACGGTTATTTCATGTTCATGAGCTCACAAGTGGTGACTATGAAATGAAAATGGTGATATTGTGGTGTTTACGTATACGTATAAGTATTTTAGTAGTAGTATTTTTTTTAGGATTTACGGTTTAGCATTTAGAGATCTCGGGTGAGGTAATTATCCATATGAATATTTTTTTGGGATGGTTTTAAGTCATTTAGGACTTAGTTATAAAGTTTATTTCAAAATTTGAGATTTTTTATAAAAGTGTATATTTTACGTCTTTTACGGTAAAACGCGTAAATTTGACTAGTTTTACGGTTTTGAGGTTTTGGAAGCTTTAGGAGCTGAAATAAATTAAGGAAAATTAAGGTAATATTATTAACATAATATTAAATAATAAAAAAAAACGAATTTATTGGGTGTTTGGGTCGGTTTAGACGCACCAAAGAAAGAAAAAAATGGAAAAAGGGAAAAAAAAGGAAAGTTGGGTGTTATACTTGGACTAGGATTTTATGTACACACAATATAAGGTTATCTAATAAATAAAAAAAACATAAATCCCTGGAGACAAAGAAAATTTCGTGGGTTTCATAGAGGAGAATTAGGGTTCTTCAAAAAAATTAGGTTTTCTTCATCTTCCATTGATTTAAGGTAAAAACCTTCATTAACCTTTTTAATTAAATTGTTTTTATGTTTAATTAATCATTCTTATGATAGATTAAGGGTTAGGGTTTATATAAAAACAGTAGATTATTGATGTATTAATCATAATATGATGATCATATAATCTAGGGCTTGTATTAGAAGGGTTATAGGTGATTAATTAGATCAATTTGTTAAAAACCCGTTTTTAAAAACTGGGCAGAATTTTGAGTCTATTGTTTTGATCATATCTCGAGTTCTAGGAACATTCAAGATGCGATCAAACTAGCCCTGGATAGGTAATTGAGTTGGCTTTCTAAATCAAGAAACGAGAACTAAATTGGAGGTTGGGAAGTGGGTCAAAAACAGGTTACAACAGTCGGAGGTCAAAACAGTTTTGAATTCAGCCTGTTTTCTTTTTAAGTTTTGGGTTGTTTGGGGTACTTAGGGTTGCATTGGGATCTTCTCACGAACATGAGAGATGGTTTATATATTGTAGTAAGGATCTGCACTTGGGCAAAGATTGTGGTTTAGGGTAAGACCCTCTAATGGTAATGAACTTTTCATACGTTTAAAATCAGTTTATTATGGATAGGTAGCAATATATACACATATATTTGGGATCTTCTCACGAACATGAGAGATGGTTTATATATTGTAGTAAGGATATACACTTGGGCTAAGATTGTGGTTTAGGGTAAGACCCTCTAATGGTAATGAACTTTTCATACGTTTAAAATCAGTGAATTCTGGATAGATAGCAATATATACACATATATCTGGGCTTTAACAGTAGCTTTAAGGTTAAGGTAGGTGGGAGGTTTTAGCTAACATGTATAAAAGTGTGAATATTCCTTTTACAGAAACCATGGGTATGTTTAAGTGGACGTTTGACTTAAAGTTTTGAGACCTAAAACTGAGATTGTTTTGTGTAAAATTATGAACGGGATAGCTATTAAACTTAACCAAGTTAGGGACTTGTCAAGGAAGGGTAATGGGGTGATTAGAGCTTAACAATGAGGTAATTATACGGGAATAGACTAGATGTCCATCATAGGTTTATGAGCCATCTTAGTGATTGGTTCGTGTATTGATTTCGTGTTTTTGGTTTGTTAGCTTGTTGCTAGTGCGAGGACTAGTGAAGAAGCTATCAGGTGAGTTTCATAGTCCCATGTTTAATATTGATTTTGACTTCCAGATGGGATGGAAGAGACACTGTGTTGAGTTATTTTCTAAATTGATGCTGTGAATGTGTTTGTGATTTGAGATGGACTTGTGTGTACATTATGTGATTAACTGCTATGTGATTTTTGATTGTGTATGATTTGGATCGGGGGACACGTGTCGTTTCAGTTATTGTGGTTTGACAAGGTAGTGGCCTTGTGGTTTGACAAGGTAGTGGCCTTGTAGTTTGACAAGGTAGTGGCCTTGGGATAGGTACATAGTGTGATCATCTATGGTACCATGATGTTGTTTGGCAAGGTAGGAGCCTTGGATTTTGGTTTGGAATGATTGATCTTGAATGCTAGTTGTTAATACATAATTGTAGCACATTGTCCATATGTTATTGTGTTGATGGTTGTTATTCACAGCTTGTAATTGATTTAGCGTTGGAGTCTAAACCTATGACTCTCACCAACTTTATGTTGACGTGTTTTAGTGTCTCTTTCAGGTGATACTATGGTTAAGCATGAGAACATAAGTGGCTAGGATTGGAGAAGCTTAGGAATGCATATAGAAGGAGAATCCCCGTTTCCTTCTTAGTTTTTATTTGTTCTTTTAATAAGTGATACTGTGGCACACATATATTTGTTTGGTTATGATATTTGTTTGTCTTGGGTAAGCGATAGGACTGTTACCTACTTACCTAGACTCCTGAGTTTGATGAGATATTGTCATGACTTTGTGTCTCCCTTTTATGACATTTCTTATTTCATATAGTTATCTCTATAGACACGCCATGTTGTGATGATATCCATACGTCGTGCCCCATATTCCGCCATGGTGGGGTGTGACAGAATGGTATCAGAGACAATGGTTATAGAGAATTAGGTTGCCTAGTCGTGTAGTCTAGTCTATAGTTTAAGGGTCCCTGCATATAGGCGTCATAGGAGTATGTGTGCATTTTATAGTAATTGATGTGTTTGAATATTATTTTCGCAGTATTTGTTAGGTTATGAACTACTATGGTTCATACTTAACTACATGTTATTTTCTTTACGAGTTTTGATTAGTGCGGGTGGAACCATGGTCGTATACGCTAGTCATTGTTGGATTTCGCTTAATTATGTTTTCATGTTCTTTATACATTTTGAATTTTGTCTACGCTGGTTCAGCTGGACTACGAGTTTATGTGTTTCGTGCATTGGCTATGTTATTTTAATACATGGGGGTTTGGATCTTATCTTGTGTGGTTTGTGCTTGTGAGTTGTTGGATTATGTGTTATGTGTAGTATTAATTTCTTATAAGTGTCATCATAGGAGGGAGTACATTGGTGAAAGGGAACATGTATAATTATGGAGGCCTACATAATTATATATGTGCCACAACACCACTGGACTTTCAAGTATGATTGCATGAAAGAGAGTTAATACATGCTTGTATAGTATATGTTGGATAGATTTGAGTGTATGTATCACTGCAGTTCCTTTTCGGGCGGATGTAGGACGGACGGCCGCCTATAGGTGGTAGGGTAGGGTGGGTGGTACCGCTCAGACGCTTATGCCTATGTATATAAAATTATTTTCTACTTACCGGTTGTATTCTTGGGATGGTTGCTAGCTCGTTTCTCTTTGAGATGTTCAACTTCTGTAGTAGCGCATTTCTCGGGTCCTCATTTCACGTGTTTGTTTGTACGGTACTTTTGGCGTGAAGGATTTTGAGATGGTGGAGATTTCTTTTTGGGGTAACGATGTCTTTTGTTTCGAGTTATACATGGTAAAAAAATAGAACTTGCAAATTGAAAAAAAAATAGTTGTTGGTAGTCGATGAAATAAGGAAGTGTCGGGATCATGTTTCAAATAAGGTGGAATATAAATTCTTTAACATATAAGCATGACTCGGTTATTTTAAAATATTTTGGTTTTGATCACCTAAAGTTATTGTTCTTAAGTTAAAAATTTTGTTCTTATTTAGTGAAATATGTTAAAATCATGTAATTAATAGAGTTTTAACTTTCTGGAATTAAAATAAATTAGGTTCTAGTTTTGGTAATTAATGGGGGGTTTTAGAGTTTAAAAATCGTTTTTTTTTATAAATCGGAGTAGGCAGAAACTGTCGCTAAACTGTCAAAACATGTCGCTAACTGTCAGAAACTGTCGCTAATGCCTAGGCAGATTTTGAGAAAAATCGTTTTGGTCATAACTTATTCGTTTTTAAAGGTTTTTGGGTGATTCAAAAGCCTAAAATTATGTACTCGGAACATACATTTCAAATATTCAGAAAGTTTCGTAATTGGAAGTCAGTAGCTTGGTCGAATTAATTGTACAAGTGTTGAGTTCAAGGTTAATTTTCGGACAACATGGGTTAAACTCGTGTTTTGGGTATTTTGCGGTAATGAACACTTGGGGGGTTAACATAGAGATGATTTGGGAAGGATTTTGAGAGTTCTTTAGACCTTATTATACGTGGTTATATTTTGATGAGTTTTGATTTATGGTATTTATGAGTAAGACTGAAATCGGGGTGACAGTTTTAAACCCGTTGAGTTATGTGACGGCTCCTAACTTGGTTTCAAGACAGTTCTTGTTTGATGAGTTGCGAGATTTAGTTAGGTTGGTTACATAAATTTATGGTTTTGATAAGTTTCCTCACGGACGGTTAAGGCTCATGTGTTGTTGGTTGAGATTATTTTCGTGTAAACTGAGTTCACGTTTGAACGTGAAGGTTTTATCAGGGATATGCATCCTCGTTTGTTTGCTGAGAATAAGTTTGAGTTTGGGAGTGAATCTCGGGACGAGATTTCTATTAGGAGGGAGTGATGTGACAACCGTGGTTTTGGGTTTGTCACTTTGTCTTACTTTTAGGTTATTTTATGTGTGCTTACTTGAATTGTGCGTTTACGTGTTTATTTTGTGTGAACGAGGTTGGTGTGGTTATCGTTTATGAGTATAGAGTACTCATAAGTAAATCGAGGAACGGTTATTTCATGTTCATGAGCTCACAAGTGGTGATTATGAAATGAAAATGGTGATATTGTGGTGTTTACGTATACGTATAAGTATTTTAGTAGTAGTATTTTTTTTAGGATTTACGGTTTAGCATTTAGAGATCTCGGGGTGAGGTAATTATCCATATGAATTTTTCGGGATGGTTTTAAGTCATTTAGTACTTAGTTATAAAGTTTATTTCAAAATTTGAGATTTTTTATAAAAGTGTATATTTTACGTCTTTTACGGTAAAACGCGTAAATTTGACTAGTTTTACGGTTTTGAGGTTTTGGAAGCTTTAGGAGCTGAAATAAATTAAGGAAAATTAAGGTAATATTATTAACATAATATTAAATAAAAAAAAAAAAAAAACGAATTTATTGGGTGTTTGGGTCGGTTTAGACGCACCAAAGAAAGAGAAAAAGGGAAAAAGGGAAAAAAAGGAAAGTTGGGTGTTATACTTGTACTATGATTTTATGTACACACTATATAAGGTTATCTAATAAATAAAAAAACACAAATCCCTGTACACAAAGAAAAATTCATGGGTTTCATAGAGGAGAATTAGGGTTCTTCAAAAAAAATTAGGTTTTCTTCATCTTCCATTGATTTAAGGTAAAAACCTTCATTAACCTTTTTAATTAAATTGTTTTTATGTTTAATTAATCATTCTTATGATGGATTAAGGGTTAGGGTTTATATAAAAACAGTAGACTAATGATGTATTAATCATAATATGATGATCATATAATCTAGGGCTTGTATTAGAAGGGTTATAGGTGATTAATTAGATCAATTTGTTTAAAACCCGTTTTTAAAAACTGGGCAGAATTTTGAGTCTATTGTTTTGATCATATCTCGAGTTCTAGGAACATTCAAGATGCAATCAAACTAGCCCTGGATAGGTAATTGAGTTGGATTTCTAAATCAAGAAACTAGAACTAAATTGGAGGTCGGGAAGTGGGTCAAAAACAGGTTACAACAGTCGGAGGTCAAAACAGTTTTGAATTCAGCCTGTTTTCTTTTTAAGTTTTGGGTTGTTTGGGGTACTTAGGGTTGCATTGGGATCTTCTCACGAACATGAGAGATGGTTTATATATTGTAGTAAGGATCTGCACTTGGGCTAAGATTGTGGTTTAGGGTAAGACCCTCTAATGGTAATGAACTTTTCATACGTTTAAAATCAGTGAATTCTGGATAGGTAGCAATATATACACATATATCTGGGCTTTAACAGTAGCTTTAAGGTTAAGAAAGGTGGGATGTTTTAGCTAACATGTATAAAAGTGTGAATATTACTTTTACAGAAACCATGGATATGTGTAAGAGGACGTTTGACTTAAAGTTTTGAGACCTAAAACTGAGACTGTTTTGTGTAAAATTATGAACGGGATAGCTATTAAACTTAACCAAGTTAGGGACTTGTTAAGGAAGGGTAATGGGGTGATTAGAGTTTAACAATGAGGTAATTATACGGGAATAGACTAGATGTCCATCATAGGTTTATGAGCCATCTTAGTGATTGGTTCGTGTATTGATTTCGTGTTTTTGGTTTGTTAGCTTGTTGCTAGTGCGAGGACTTGTGAAGAAGCTATCAAGTGAGTTTCATAGTCCCATGTTTAATATTGATTTTGACTTCCAGATGGGATGGAAGAGACACTGTGTTGAGTTATTTTCTAAATTGATGCTGTGAATGTGTTTGTGATTTGAGATGGACTTGTATGTACATTATGTGATTAACTGCTATGTAATTTTTGATTGTGTATGATTTGGATCGGGGGACACGTGCCGTCTCAGTTATTGTGGTTTGACAAGGTAGTGGCCTTGTGGTTTGACAAGGTAGTGGCCTTGTGGTTTGACAAGGTAGTGGCCTTGGGATAGGTACATAGTGTGATCATCTATGGTACCATGATGTTGTTTGGCAAGGTAGGAGCCTTGGATTTTGGTTTGGAATGATTGATCTTGAATGCTAGTTGTTAATACATAATTGTAGCACATTGTCCATATGTTATTGTGTTGATGGTTGTTATTCACAGCTTGTAATTGATTTAGCGTTGGAGTCTAAACCTATGACTCTCACCAACTTTATGTTGACGTGTTTTAGTGTCTCTTTCAGGTGATACTATGGTTAAGCATGAGAACATAAGTGGCTAGGATTGGAGAAGCTTAGGAATGCATATAGAAGGAGAATCCCCGTTTCTTTCTTAGTTTTTATTTGTTCTTTTAATAAGTGATACTGTGGCACACATATATTTGTTTAGTTATGATATTTGTTTGTCTTGGGTAAGCGATAGGACTGTTACCTACTTACCTAGACTCCTGAGTTTGATGAGATATTGTCATGACTTTGTGTCTCCATTTTATGACATTTCTTATTTTATATAGTTATCTCTATAGACACGCCATGTTGTGATGATATCCATACGTCGCGCCCCATATTCCGCCATGGTGGGGTGTGACACAGACTCTTAGGTGTGTGCCAAACACCTAAGAGTTGTTGTAACTGAAAAAGAAGAACTGAAATTGAGAGAGAAAATGGAAGTGTATGTTTTTCACACCAGTCTACATACAACAAATGAGCTACCCTATCCTATTTATAGAGCTGGGATGAAGATTAGTTGGGGTTGATGACGTGTTTCGTCTAATCTCTGAGCTCCACGTGGCTTCTTGTTGATTACTGTATAATTCGGCTCAAGAACACAAAGAGGGGTTTTTGATCCAATGACTTTCAGCTTAATTGATCATGAGGGATGGATTCGTTGCTTGTTTTTTAGTCCTTTTCATGTATAACACTTGTTCTAAAATGCAGTGTAGCTCATTATCAGTTCTAGGCTCATTTTTTTGTTAAAGATGACACGTGGACGTTTTGCATTGTCCATCTTCCTCTCACACAGATCATTATCCATTTTTGGATAAAATGAATATTGCATGGCGCTTTGTGGTTGGTTAATAAGAGAGTAAGTGGGAATCCCTGTAGCAGATTCGGTTATTAAATGTGAGACTGAGTTAGTGGCCAGCTGGCACTGACTTGGTGATCCTTGTCTCATTATTCAAGCATTATCATTGGTTCATTATTCTTTCACACGGATTAAGCACAAAGTAATATGAATTTTGACAATTTCAGCCCTTGGACTTTGGCAGAATCTACATTTGAGCTATTTTCTCCATTTCTTTGGCAAAATCAGTCCTTTGACCTTCATTTTTGATTATTTGAGTCCTTTGACTTGGTTGACTTGAGAGTTGACCAGGTTTGACTTTAATCTTGACTTTATCAAAATTGCACTTTAGTCCCTCAACTTTTGAATGTTGTCAAGATAGGTCCTTTATCTTCTAATGGCTTGTTATCTTTGATCCTTCTCTTGTCTTTTCATCATAAATGATCTTGATTCCACTTGTTTGCTTCAAATTTGTATCCTTGTTACATAAATAAGCACAAACATAAAACATACCACATAATACTGCTTTATAGCATAAAAGTTAGGTATTTGCTATGTGTTTTAGGGTGATTTGTTGACTTATTGATATGATATTTTGCTCATATCACACGTACTTGTAACTTATAATATCGAATATACTCCATTAAGTATTGAAATTTCTCATTTATATATAGTTTATGGGTCAATATGGTCTTATCAAACATGTATAATTTGAGTGTTATCACGACATTACCCGATAAAGTTTCCACTTAAATAACACGACCTCTGATCTTGTTTCTACTCATGGTTGGCATTGTCCCCAACGATGGCTCCTTAAAGCATCAAACTTAGGTCTTGTTCCTGGTCCTAGTCTTAATGTGATATTATGGATAGGGTGCAATGACGTGATGATACTGGTAATTTTAAGCTGTTCTCGGTCCGTAAGGCTTGGGAGGCGTTCCGACCTTGTTTAGTGATGTTACGTGGTATCTGGTCGTGTACTTTTCCTATTCGATTCCTAGCCACATTTTTATATATGACTCGTGATGAGGAAGTGTTTGAAGACACATGATAAACTCAAGCCATGAGACCTTGGGCATAGTTCTAATGCAACTAATATTACTTGTACTCTGTATGCGATGCAATCAGACTCGCATTCTCACATGTTTTTTGAGTGCCCTTATTGGGTGAAGGTATGGTCTTACACTCATACGTTGGCTGGTATGGAATTGCTCCCTCCTGTTATGGATGATATAATCGCTTATCTCACTCCTGTAGCTGCTAAACGTACTGTTCGGAGTGTGGCGGGTCGTCTACTAGTGGCTGCCTCTACTTACTTTATATGGCTTAGACTTAATGCTCAGGCTTCAAAGGTACCAAAAGGTCGCCTGAAGACTTGAGGGTTTTAATAATGGTTACCCTTTGTCTTAAACTTCTATCTCTTTGATTCAAGAATAAGTATTTAGTTAAGATGATTATGTTCCGCTGGCATATGCCTAAGTGCTTTAGATTATATGGGGAGTAATTTGTGTTCGTTTTTCTACTTTTTTAAAAGTTAGAGTCGCGTGGTGTGGATTTTCTATTTGTGATCCGGTGGTCTAATATGGTGATAGATGGTGGAAGCCATAGATGAAGTTGAGAGAGAAGGTGGTTGTCTGTGAAAATGAAGAAAAGTGTATTAAACTAGAAAGTGAACACAAGCAACAACCCCTCCTTGGAAGCCTACGAGGGGTATTTATAGTCACACACGATAAACTATACAAAGTTACCTAATCTAGTCCCTGCGTGTGTGACTATGATAACTAATGGGAATTCTTAAATGTCGTCACATAAAGTGAATTTCCAACAATCTTCCCCCATGGGACGACGTGTAGAATTCCTTACAATATTTTTCCTAACAAGTACATAATGATAGAACAAACACTTCAACGAAGCGTCCAATGCTGATGATGTCTTCTGAGGCCTTTGAATTCAAGTCTTCACTTTAAAACGACTCATCTTTGCAGTAACTTGTAGTAGAAATACTGTAACGGCATAAGCTAAGTAACCCATACACTTTTTGTTAAGGAGAAGCTTCTGAATTAACTTCCCCCTAATTCATGCCACACCTTCTTGATGTAGAAGCTTTTAAATAGATTCCCCCTAAACCAACAATCCTCGTAAGCAACTTCAAAGCTTTCAAAAAAGCTTAGAATGATTAAGCGCACAACGGAATTTAAAAAGCAAACCCCATCATATAACATGATAATATTGCTATGAGGGATTGCAAGTAAGGGGCACACCAAGTAGATCAACAACTTCTTCTCACGCTTGAATAATTCTTCTGAATTTTTCTTCCCCCTGAGAGTTCAAGTTATGCATACTAGAAAAAATCAAGACATTTCTTCCCCCACATAGTTGAAGAAAATAAACCAATCCCAAGTATGAAGCTCAAATACTGAAGTGGACACTTTATCCCATTCATGAAGTTGACATCGTAACACCAGAGTCAATTAAGTCCCGGAAATGCACATATCTTCTTCCGGAGATGCACCAGAGTCAATTAAGTCCCGGGAGTGCATATAGGATAATGATGATGAATAATTGCAACAACCAAACAATTAAACATCGAATCAGTAGTGTACCGTTTAGAGATTGATAACGCCACGAGTTAAAACACTGATTTTCTCTGCGGCTATGACAAATGTCATCCCGGAATGTCTTCAAATCAAAAGAAGGTATGAAGTTCATCACGTGTACTCGTTGTGCGTTCAATGTGTCTTCTTCTTCCCCCTTGATGGTTTCGAAACTCGGAACCATCAATAAATCGTAAGCACATGAACCTGAAAATCTCGAGAGAATAATAAATAAACTTAATTATATTCGGTGAGAATCAGATGTTGATCGAAAATCTCTACTCATAAACTCTCCATGGCCATCTTTACCAACCCACTTGAAGGCAATTTGAAGTGACCACTGATGGAATGAACCAGATACATCAAACGTGAAACTGAATCAAAATCCTTCGATCTTGTGACTTAAGCTTGCACAATTGTTGAATGAAGAACGATGGAGAAATCTCTAAGAACCCAATGCATCACTGAAGATGTCTATAAGCACAACACCTCTTGAAATTATCCACGTCGACTATGCGCGTGACACTGAGTACAACAAAGTAACCCCTTTAAGTGATAGTTATGCGAGTCATCAACCATCCACCCCGAACCCGGAAACTAGATAACCAAGTCGTCATTCTAAGATTAAGCACGAGCAAGTTATCTTTGAAGATAAAATAAATACACGCCTTCGAAAAATCCGTCTTCATCTTCAAATAATTAATACCCGATCCAAAAAAAATCTGTAGTCACTAAAAAATCGCCCATATTTTTCTTGGTCTCGGCAAAATAAATTCTCGTCACATTTGTCACGTCATTTTGTCACGTCACTTTTGTCTTATCTCAAATAAATTCTCGTCACGTTGTCTCGTCTTTTTGTCGCGTCACTTAATCACGATCATCAACCATTTATACATCTTAATACCTTTACACCAAAAATATAGTTAAAAAAACTATAATTCAGTTTAGAAAATTGAAGCTCAAATTACAATGTTTAAAAGTCGTGTGTCCATCAAATCTTAAGCCCATTACTAATCAATTCTTAACCAGCCCATCAAAACTTAAATACCCGGTCCTATATCCTAAAGTGATGGATATAAATAACAACATCCCCAAAAAATTAGGTTATAACAAAAACCCTAATCACTTTTCATCGCATCCACACACCTACTAACTACACTGTTTTCTCCGCCCCCCCCAAAACATCCATCTCCATACCAGCCACCAATCAATCTTTCCATATCTTAGTCAACCAAAACTCAATCTCCACCTTCAAAATCCTCTAATCTCCATCTTCTACATACGAATCCCAATCTCATAAACCAAGCACCTCAATCTAAGCATCATCTTATCCCACCTTCACAGTCATAATCATCTTAAATCGAGACTTGGAAGGACGAATCAAGGTAAGATCGTGGCTTCAAGAACAATAATTGTTCTCAGGTAAGAGTAAGAGGTGTTGATTCAATGAAAAACGAATCCAAGTTCGAATCTAACATAGTTGTTAGGATTCGTTCTTAATATTCGTAAATTAAAGAAGGTGTGAGCCTTGATAGTTGAGATTCGGATTGCATGTTGATTTTTTGTTTAAAGAATCGAAACAAGAAAAAAGATTTAACATAATTGTTACAATATCTTTCTTTTACTTCGAATATAAAACAAAAGAATCTGTGATGATAATTATTTTCGTGAACATGATCTTAATTGATCATGGCTTCATGTTCGAGCACGAAAAAAAATAAAATTTAATCTGAGATTTGTTTGATTTTGTTTTCTGCTATGCTTGAGTCTATATGTGATAGGGATTAGGAGATGATGGGCTAAGTTAGATTTGTGGTGGATTTGATGAAGTTATAAGGTTGGCAGTTGAGTCGACTCAGTGAGTTAACTGAGTCAACTCGGTAATTACCGAGTTGACTCGGTTGAGATGGTTTTGGTCAAGAGTTAAGTTAAAACTACATGGTCAAGTAATTTTTTTTAAACTGCATCGTAGTCAAACAATTTTTAAACCCATAGTAGTCTAAAAAAAGAATTTTCCATCGCAGTCGTAAAAAATGAACCCATCGCAGTCTTAAACAAAAAGAGTCCATCGAAGTCTGTTTAAATCATCATCTTGATGGTTCCATCGTATCTTTATGGACACCATCTCAGTCCCATCGCAGTCAAAAAATAGACCCATCGCAGTCAAAAGAAACTAAGGCCATCGCAGTCAATTATTTTTGGAGTCCATCGCAGTCTAAACTATGTAGTCCATCGCAGCGAGTTTTTTTAAAAACCCATCGCAGTCTATCGTGATGATGTCCCATCGTATCAAGATGACCCATCGCGATGGTACCCATCGCAATGGAGCCATCGCAGTGGTACCATCGCACTCAATGCGATGTACCTGAAGCTGAAACCTTATCCAAATCTGTACTTTTTCCGTTTTTCAAGATCTTACTTTTCTGGGTCATCTTCATCATGTGAATACAAGAAAAAAAATTACCAGAAAGAATCAAGACACTTCTTTTGACCAGGAAAATTTTTATAGATTGGACCAGTGGGTTATGAAAACTAGATGAGGACTGTGAGACAACCTTTGACAACTTTTGACATTATGACAACTTTTGACCCAGATATCAATCTAATTTAATGAAACCAATGAGACACTGAAACTGTGGACAAGAATAATAACAAGACGTGACAAATCTTAAAAGTAATAAGACGTGACAAAGAGATAACAAGACGGACCAAATTTTTTTTTATAGACCACCGAAATCGAAAATAAGAACGATCCAAGGATGAAACCGAGGCTCTGATGCCAAATGTGGATTTTCTATTTGTGATCCGGTGGTCTAATATGGTGATAGATGGTGGAAGCCATAGATGAAGTTGAGAGAGAAGGTGGTTGTCTGTGAAAATGAAGAAAAGTGTATTAAACTAGAAAGTGAACACAAGCAACAACCCCTCCTTGGAAGCCTAGGAGGGGTATTTATAGTCACACACGATAAACTATACAAAGTTACCTAATCTAGTCCCTGCGTGTGTGACTATGATAACTAATGGGAATTCTTAAATGTCGTCACATAAAGTGAATTTCCAACACGTGGCATGTCACGGACTTTAGAGGGTTTTTTGTCAATCTCTCGCTTGAGGTTAATGTGGTATTTCAACCACATTCTATTGTACTTCATTAGGTTTTTTTATTATTAATACATATTTACCGGGGTAACCCTTGACCCAAAAAAATAAAACCAACTAGTATGATGAACTTGATCTTAGTTCACCACACTTTACTATAAGGATACTAAAGAGAGAATTCAGCACAAGAGAAAGTGTGTGAATGGAATAATTTGTTCTTTGATTTTGAGAGGTAGTTAAATGCTCCAAGGGACCTCAAAAAGTCAGATAATGAATGAAAACGAGGGAAAATGTCCCCATTAATGTGAAGTTTTAATTCTTTCTCATAACTACAGAAAGAATTACAATTGAAAACAAACAAGTACGAACAAACGAAGCATAAGCTTTATTCAAATACCTTAAATTACAATTCAAAAGTTACAAATAAAATTAATGACATCGACCTCTATTTATATGGAGCCAATGACCTAAAACATATTAAATCAAGACACACTAAACGTAACAACATTTATTGGATAAACCAAACAAATTACCAAAAGCAAATTTACTAAATGAACCCTAATGTTTAACTCACATTCCAACAAAAAGAATAAAATTAGCAAAAAATAAGCATATATAAACTAGTATTAACATGTAAAATGAATCAGTTTTACAAAAATTAAGCATTAATTCCGGGTTGATTAATGACCCAAGTTTCACAACTGATTGGAGCCTTACTTGGAATATCTATAACCAAACCTAATTAATTGATACTTTGGGTTAAGTGGCAGAGTGGTGGGTCATAAACGTATAGAGCTGAATGATGCCTTGGTTAGGTGAATTGTGAGTAAAAAATGTGGGGAACAAATTGGGTGGGGGAACAAGTGTGAGAATTTTTAGATTAATGAAGTGGGGAATGAAACATGAAACAATTGAAACCCCACCCAATATGTGGGTGAAAATAAGTTCTTTTTGGACCTGTGCAAAATAACATATACGAGTCTTTATATATTTTTTATAACACATGTACCGGTGTGTTCTATTTTCAGGTTTTTATTCTCATTTAGACTTGTGTGTTTAACAAAGGTTTATATGAGGAGGTCTAAAAGGCCTATTTGTTAGTAGTGAATGATCTTCAACAATGAAAACAAATAGACAAGGTAGAAAAATAATGCTTGATCGTAGGCATCTCAACATATTTTGTGTTTTGACGGCTAGAGTTTAGGGCTTATGGATTAATTGGATACGAAAAACAAAATCACAATTAAATCATAATAAGGTTTAGGGTTTATACAAGTAGCGGATGATCTGAAGATAACGAATTTTGTTGGTAAACCTTACTTAAAAGCTTGAATATAATATAAAATAACCAAAGACGGTTTAATTGATTGAATAAATTACATATATAAAAGATATATATATATATATATATATATATATATATATATATATATATATATATATATATATATATATATATATATATATATATATATATATATATATATATATATATATATATATATATATATATATATATATATATATATATATATATATATATATATATATATATATATATATATATATATATATATATAGAGGAGGGTTATTGTGAGAGAAAATTTAAAGTCTTAAAAGTGAGAACTAATTCCAACCATTGGATCTATAAGTTGGTCTTTGATGACACTAATAAATAATTAATTATAATATATTAAATAAATATGGTTTGAAGGGTATTTTAGAGATTAAATTAAAATATTTTTAACTTTTTATTTTTTAACCGATACACATCACCAGTATATAGTTATATACTAATTTTTTTATTAAACATTTGAAAATTATTAAAAATTACAAAGTTTACATAAGGTTTACGAGAACAATAATGACACACATGTGCACAAATTGATAGAATAAAAAGTACGTATTTTCAATTTGAACCCAACTTAGTACATACAGTACCTTAATTGCAACAAATAATAAAATACACATAGCACCACTAGTACAAAACATTATCTGGGTTTCTTTAAATAATCCAATTCTAGCTTAAAAAAAGCTAATACAAGTACTACAACATATCTTTTTAAACAAAAAAATCCCTTCCTATAAAGTAGTCCTAGAAAACAAAAACAGATCGAAATAAATTCTACTATGTACTATATACAACCATGAATCCACGACTAGTTTTTTATCGACACATCGAAGATTGAACAATATTACAATAGCAAACAAAAACGATCAATCCATCACATCCACACTCTGGTACACCGATACGTCAGCGCACCAACCCACCACCATCACACTTCGGTACACCGACCATCACGCTCCGGTGTAACACGGATACATCTACCATCACGCTCTGGTGTAACAACGCTCCGGTGTAACACTGGTACATCCACCATCACGCTCTAGTGTAACATCGGTACATTAGCGCACCAACCCTACCATCAAACTCCGGTACACCGGTACATCAGCGGCACCAACCCCCCACCATCAAACTCCGGTACACCGGTACATCAGCGGCACCAGCCCACCACCATCACAACCTGGTACCTCGTACATTGTGGTTGTGTGCATCACATATCACGATCATATTGACCCACACCATCAGAAGCTTAATCTAAAGCCAATATGTCGTCTATGATTTGTGTTTTTAACTTTTCTGTGTCGATGGAAAGTTTAGATCTACTGATCGTGTAGTATTTTACTCCATTTGTAATGATCAATGCTTTTTTATGGATCTAAAAGCCTTTTTTATTTGTTTATAAATAAAAATGGAATAAAGATGAAAAATTAGTGATGTGTTCTTTTTGAAAACGGAGGTTGTACTAAATTTTTTTGGGATGTTATAATTAGGATTTAGGAGTGACAGACGAATGTGCCATGGAGGGTTTATAAAAAATAAAAAATTGTAAGATACCTGTAATACCCTTTTAGGTATATAATTAATTTTCAGTTTTTTTAGGACTAAATTCCACATGTTATGCATTGATTGAGTTCTTAGTTTTGTAACTTTAAAAAGTTCTCATTTGATCCAAATTCTATATATATATATATATATATATATATATATATATATATATATATATATATATATATATATATATATATATATATATATATATATATATATATATATATATATATATATAACTAGCTACAAGGCCAGCCCGTTGGGCGGGGAGCTTCAAATATATATTCGGTAAACTTAGAAGCTCTGAATAATCATTCAGTAAAAATATAAGCAATGCCGAAATGAAAGAGCTCCAAATGACATGAATATATGTCCAAAGGCAAAAGGTTTAGTTATGAAAAATTAAACCAGACTTTTATAGTCTCCCAAAGGTACATGAATAATATTACATTAAAAAACAACAACACTAAAAACTGGGAAAAATTGATGAATAATATATTTTCAAAGATAAAATCTCCTAAGTAAGTTTGCCTAAATAAATGACATCATTTGATTTAGAATACTACACTTCTAATGAACGAATGCATTGAAATGAGATTTATCAACAAAAAAAGTGTGCACCAGTTCATATTGTCTGCAACATTAAGACAACAATTTTATTTGGTCAAAAAGAAAAAATACAAATAAATACCACTGCAGACATTAGATTTGCTTTGAGACTTTTCATTGCTTGTATTACTGCAAGTAATCCAAGGATCGCCATAGTCTATGGATTTGGTGGTTGATATGCAAGACTGTTTTTGCATGATTCCATAATCTACAACAAGTGAAACTAAGTTTGAGACATATAAGCACAAGTGATTTAGAGAATAAACATAAATCCAATAAGTTGCATACCTTAGACGTAAACGGAATCAATCATCAGACCATTTCTATACGAATATAGGATTAATAGGTCAAACAAATTATATACCGAACCTAAGTGATGCATAATATTTATTAAAACAATTAAGCTAAAGATTTGAATACTCTACCGCCATAATCAAAGATTTTGGATCAATATGTTTAGCCCTTAGAACTTTATTTTCGCCAATTGACTTTAAAAGAGCCTGTAGCATTGCCGAATGACATAATACTTTCTTAAGAGGAGACTTCAAAGAGCACGTTGAATCTTTAAGTGCACCAATTAATAAGCTATAAGAAAATACCTCGCAATTTCGATAACTTGCTTCCACCATTTCTTTATTCAGATGTTTTGAGTTAAATAATCAATATAAAGCATGGGAAAATCAAGTTCTATGCAAGAGCATTTTGAAAGCTTCAAGTCATAATTGAGATATATTATTATATTAATATCAGCTAGCTGTGAATGGGCTTGGGTAAATTTGTCGACTTTCAATTTTTTTACCTTGTTTAAGAACCGGAGAGGAATCATAGCGTTTTAGGACAACGTCGTTCGCTATAACACTATCACTAATTGCGTTCTTTTCACCAGTTTAGCTCACATTCAGTCCTCGCATATCAAATGTTTGATAAAAATAACATCCAAACAACCCATATATTGTTGCAGAAAGTTTTTGGATAATGCATAAGTAATTCAGGGGCGAATAAGAAAATATCGATTTACCGATATGTTTTATACATGTTCCATAAAAGTTTGTGTGATATGTCACCAATGTAAAATATATAATTTCCAAGATCACATAACATTATCTAGATGCCATAAATGAAGGAAGATAACAAATTATTGATTACATTAACTAATAACATATGTTATATTAAGAAAATGTTATAGAATATGAATCAATGTACGAATAAAACTTACCCATTGTAGAGTCCCAACTCAAAACACATCCTTTTTTCAAGTAGATGTTTGTAGTCAACAACCAATGCATTATCTCCCGTAATTGGAGGGTATGTGCATTCTGATGTTAACTATCAACGACATATGGTTGTATGCCGTACACACTCGGCTAATTACTCCGACTTCTATGTGTTGTTTTCGGGCGATGTTCTGAAAAAGCGTAAACCGGCGTGCGATTAGAGTAGCAGGAAAAAAAAATAAAACATGAACCTTGATTGAAGACGGGATTTGATCGGTGGTGTTTGGCTTTAGAATAAGAAGTGTGGCACATGAAAGGAGATGTGAATAATAGTAACAAAGAATCATGCATTTTTGGAGAGAGGCATCATTGGTGGCACGCAACAAAGAGATAATATGTACCTTCATCACATACAGATTCATGCTGACTATGTGTTGCTCCTGAGAGATAGCGTGAATAGAAGGTGGGTCCCGAGAGATAGTGTGAATAGAATGTTGTTAACATGTATAGCTAACTGTGTGTGATTACATGTATATCTGCAAAAAAATGCGTAACGTTAGAAGTGAAAGGTGATAAGAAATAAGCATTCAAGATAGTCGATTGATGTTATTACATGTCACGTGCTTTCTTCGTTTTAAGCTTCATAACTCTCATGGCCGACATCATTAGATTATGAGAATATGAATGAGAGAAGATGGTAATTCTGGATGGGGAAAAAGTAGCTTCAATCTAAATGCAACGCCATTCAGGTAGTATCTTAATAGACTTTTTGCTCTTATAAATCCAAGCCTTTTTGCTCTTATAAGTCTAAGCCATCCATATAGTGTAAGCACACCTTATTTGTAACTTATTCATTCAATTTCACCTTCAAATAAGAACATATGTTATCAGATGTCTTCCCTGTTTCTATAATTTGGTAACAATTATTTACGAATCAATGCACTACCTATTCAATTTACTTCATGACACTCTTACATTTCAAATGATAAATATACATTTCAAAAATCCGAACTAATATGAGATTTAAATTTTTGAAAACCATCCTTTCAGAAAAACCAGCAAAACCATTATATACTATAATCAAATTATCTACTTTATGTCATATAATCAAAATAAATAAATAACTAAAAGTATTAAATAAATTAGATATAATAATATGAAACTTGTACCAATGATGATGACATAAACCATTGATGATCATATAATAGATTAATGAATCATCGATAACATTTATCCAACAAAGATTAAACAATCTATCTCATATACTTTGACAATTGGTTTAAAAGGTTGTTTTGGATTTATGAATGATATTATTTTTGAATTGGGTATTTTGTGATTTACAATCGGATTGTGATTAATATTTTCATCGGAACAGGGATAATTTCATTCGAATCCGGTGTAATTGCTTGCTAAAGAAATCATAATGAGATCAGATTTAGTGAGTTGAAATCCGGTGTAACTGATGATGATTTTAGGCCGTAACTGATTTATGAAATTGTTATTTGTCGGTCGCTGCAATTGATGAAGAAATCGGTGTAATTGCTTGCTAAATAAAGGGTAGGATGGTCGTTCATTTTCAGCCGTTGATTAAAACTGATTTTACAGGTGTCATTGTTTGGGAATTTTAGGTAGAGATTGTTTTGACCAAAACCTTCCTTTATACATATTAAAGATGAGTTGAGATAAATGTAAACTCGTAAGTTAGCATAAACCCGATCAACCAATCAACCAATCAAATTCACTCATTAAAAAAAACCCTACTTCTCACATCTTTTTAAAATATTAAATATCCCACAAACAGTAATTCGTCAAACATAAAAAAAATACATCATTGCAATGACAATTAAATCATCTTTCTAACGAGGGAACATGTATAAAATTTCGCCGAAATTTTTTTGTCTGAGAAAATCATATATGATTCGTATCACAAATCATATATTATTTCTATCACGAATCATATATGATTTCGTATCACGAATCATATATGGTTTCAGAAAATCATATATAATTCGTGATACGAATCATATATGGTTTTCTCAGACAAAAAAAAATTCGTCCAAAGTTTATATATGTGCCTCTCGATAGAAAGATAATTTAATTCTCGTCGCGATAATATGTTTCGTTTTACGTAAAAATTTAGGGTTTGTAAGATGTTTAATTTTTTTAATAAATAACGAAAATGAGTTTTTTTTTTTTTTTTTTTTTTTTTTTTTTTTTTTTTGTTAAAAATAGATGACCGAAGTTGATTGTTTATTGAACAACTTGACAATGAGGCCTTGGGCCTTGTCTAACAAAATCACTAGGTTAAAATGAAAAATACCCAGTGGCTCATCTTATTACTGTACATCCATCTCATATAAATAGTACGTAAAAAAAGTAAACCCTAAACCCTAAATCAGTCTCCATCTTCAACTTTTTTTTAGTTAAAGCCGTTGATCTTAATATTAGTAATGGCGAGGGCGGGTAAGAAGAATGCTATAAGACCAAAACGGTTTAAGGTACGGCTTATTATGAGCTTATTTTGAGACCTAAATGTTTATATTATTGCATGATAAACTTATATAAGCCGCGTTTATAATCAAATAATCAATTTGATTAATTTATTTGTGGTGTTTTCAGCATAAGACTTTTAGGGAAAGAATTGACGAAACTGAAGAAAGACATCGACGTCATCGAACAAGTCTCGTTCCTGATGAGGCAGTCCCGTCGAATGGCTCGACTAGCTTTTTTCTTGCTTCCCTTCATCATTGGAGGGTATGTATGCTGTTTATTTATTTTATTATCACCATGGTAGCTTTAGTTAGCATATATATATACCCGTTTAACCTGTTTAGGTAACTAGTTTAAATGCAAAAATGATATATTTATGTAATAAATACTATACTATACGGCAATTTTAATCGTAATTCACTCTTATTAACTAGATGTAATCCAAATTTAACAGAAAGCCAAAGTTATAAATTTTAATTTTAGAGGATTAAACACGTTTTGGTTTTTGACCAAATGTGTTTATCCTCGACCGAACCTGTTTAACTTTCATGGAGCATTCCGAGTTAAAGATAAAGCTACTTGATGCTCCTGACAGGACACTCACTAAATGCTCCTAATACCAAACACATCCCTAATGTGTGTCATTTGTTTACTAACGTTTTGATCTGCACGAACAGCTACACAACACAGCGGAGGATTTCATTTCTTTCTATGAAGAAATGTTTCCATTTGTTCAAACATTACCAGCAGTTATTCATAGAAAGGAGGAAATAATATCACAACTTCTTTCCAGGTTGCATATGAGAGGGAGACTATCAGTTGACGCTATTACCAGGTATTGTCTTATACAGATTTACTATTTCCGTAAACATGAAGTTTACTTTAGCATCTATATCATCTGATCTGAACAATGTGTTATGCAGTTTAATAGCGGAATTGTCTAGAGATTTGTTGGATCTCTTTATTCAAGTCCCCGAGGCGCAGACAGATGCAGAATCCAATAATTCCAGCTATTTGCAGAGGGTTGCAGAATCCTTTGTTTTGCTTCTCAGTAGTGGTGCCGACCGGGAGACGGAAATAATGGAGCAGGTATAAACTTTAATATTACAGGGTTCTCGATTTCTTATAAAATTTATTCCGGTCTCTTTTTCTTTGCAGATTTTTACATCCTGGTTCAACATTATGAAGCATTTACAAAAACATGTCATAGAAAGAGTTATCTATGTACTCGAGTAAGTAACATATATTTTTAGGTTGAATTATCATGTTAAAGTTTTACACTCATTCTTTACCTTATCATGTTAAATTTTATTTTATTTTATACTTCATTTTCATGTTTTTATCAGAGTCACAGAAAATTTAAGGTTTTATCCGAAAGAATACATCCAAGACTTAATGGCAGATTCCGCTGCCTACGTGCTGAGGAGTGCACCTGATGACCAGCTCGAGAGTGGTGGGACTATCATATATTCACCAAATTTATTACAATATATATTCGACACCAATCTAATAACTTGTGTACATCTAATTTGGCAGGTGTCCGGAAAGTAATGTCTGAAGTTGTGGATGAACCTTCGGAAACTAGAAAATATGGAGTCAGTGCCTTGGTATCCTCAGTTATGATGGGATCTAAATCAAAGCTGCATTCAAAAGCGGAGCGCGTTCTGAGGTTATTACTGGACAGTAAAGTTATTGGGAGTGGCGAAAAAGATCCTGAAGGTAATTGTTATGTGCACATTTCTCTTTGTCCCGTCTTAGTCATTGTGCTAATTTTGTTTATCTAAGTCATTAAAAGATAGTTTCGTGTTGCGTTTGGGTCATTTTGTAATCCGTAATCGAGTATTTTATTATGAGTATTCACATACGGGTTAATATAACTTTTTTTTTGAAACTTTTGCTTACAAAGATCAATGAATTTTTTCTTACGTATTGACCCAAATGCGATAACAAGCTATCTTTATATGCTTAAATGTACAAAAAAAGTACCATGAGTCAATTGGGAGAAGATGTAGAAGTATGTTGGTATTTTATGCAATTTTTTTTTCTACATGTGTTAGTTATGGAAAATTTTAAAAAGAACTTTACCATCTTTCTCTTACAGGGCCGAATCAAGTAGTTGAAGTTGTGATCAGAGTCTTTCAGCGGTTATGTGATGAGTTAGAAACCAAGGAGTTGATAAGTTTGTTGCAACGTCAAGAAAAAGAAATACATAAATGTATTTCTAGTGGGGACTTGCTTCATCTCAGTCATCTTCTAACCATATATAATTCTACGATGCAGATTAATAACGTGTGCAAGACAATAGGTAAGATTATTCTACTTTTGGTTGAGTTCCACCATTTTTGTTGTATAAATGTTTACGATTTCTTAACATCTACTTATTTTACAACTCCAGAGTTTGAATCAGTGCTCAAGTTAGTCAAATTGCTTATCGAGAGATTTATCATGCCTTCTAGCATGCTGATGGAAGAGGACAGATCATATGCAGTCATTGATAATATTCTTCGGCTGATGCTTTGCACTCTTGACGCTCATCGTAGTGGTAATCTCTTGACAGATTTGACTCAATTGTCGATTCAATGGGATCCTGTATTTGAGCTGAGGGATAAAAGGTATTTGCCACACTAATTTAGTATGCAATATGATGACATTTTACTGCAAGTTTTGTTTTGACCGCATATTTACTGGTTGCAGTTTTATAACATTCACGAGGGAGCTATTATCGAAGGACCCTTCCGTAGTACAGACTTTCAGAACTAGCATTATAAGGTAAAAAACTTGTTTCTAGACTAAGTTCATCGGGTGGGTTGGGCAGTAAAATGATCCAGGATTTACATGTTCAAGAATCCCAGTGGTTATGTTGTTAACATTTACAATTTCATTTCAGTGCCCTGACTGATTTAATTACATCCTCGGAGGAGGAAGCAACTTACATGCTAGTCAAGTTCCTCGAGAAAATAGAATCCATAAAATTCTGTTTTTTTGAAGAGAATCTACGACAAGGGATTTCAGGGGTTTGTAATGTTTTCAAAGAACGTATTACTTGCTGGATCGGGAAGATGAATGATGTTAAGGGACCATCCCATGTGGAGTTTGGGGCTACAGATTTGGCTCAGATGTGGGGATTTATTAGCTGCTATTCGTACATGGCAGATTACCAAGCCAATTCGTCGTTACTTATGGACTTCGTGGAGTCCATTGATCGCCTTTTGATGATCAAATCAGGTACCATTTTTATGATAAGTATTGGTATCGACTCTAAATGGCCTTGGTCTAAAATGGAATGGGTTCTGTTTGGCTCGTCTGTCAACACTTTTTTCATTCTTTTTTGTTTTATAATGTATTAGCTATGATTATAGGAACTATTTTTCTACTAAAGTTACAAAATGTTTCATAGGAAGCGAATTGGGATTCTGTAACTTGTAAGCCTTTGAAAACGTACTATGAATTCTGACCTGTAAAACAGTTTCATGTAAATGAGTTGAACCAATTTTTAAATGACTAATCTTGTAAGCTTCTAGACAAGATTTTCATTTGTAGCTGATGATCCATGTGATTGTGCTTTCAGAAACGGTTGCAGCATTACCAAGACGGACTTGGGAGAGCCTTCTTGGAGCTGGTTTAGTTTCTTATCAGAAATTGAGATTTAGTCAGACAGCTGGGGGTGACGCATTACCAGTGGATAAGTTTTTGCTTTTTGCTAAAAAATACAGATGTTCTATTCATGTATTGTCTGCAGTTGCTGACTTCTTGGATTCATTAGATGTGTACGTTGATCTTATTCTTTACCTTTTTTACTCTTCCCTATTTTAGGCCCGAAAATAATTTTCTTTTTAATTTGACCTTTTTGGTTCGTCAATACAGATCAACTGCTCAATCAGATGGCACCTGCAAGAAGTATCATCTCGAGCTAGACGCAGGAAAAACCTGTGAAGCATTTAATATATTTTCAGAAAACTTGTATCACTCTAACAAGCAGATTCGTCTTCTCACACTACGGATATTGTGCCACTATGAACCTCTGAATTTCGAGAATTCACCAAGTAACGAGCCTTTGGAGAATCATATGGTAATTGTCCATTCTGATAATTTAAATACATGTGATCACAGAGACAGCGTATGTGCCGTACTTTAGCTTTTGTCATCATATACAACATTTTTTCTTTCAATTATTGCCTAATTATTTTTTGTCATTATCCTATTTCAGGTTCTTCATCTACTGCTAGCCATCGAAACACCACTTCTTATAGCTACTAGTAGGACAGGTACACGGTTGATAACAAAGATACAGATGGAACTTTCTACGGGAAGGATTTGCAAAGCATATATACCCCCTATTTGTAGTTCCATTATTGGCGTATTCCATAACGGGTTTAGTTATATATGGAATCCAGCAATGGAGTGCTTTGCCGTATTAGTTGGCCATAACGATTATCGTGAGCTGGTGTGGGAAACATGCCTGAAGTTTCTAGAAAGATGCGTCTCTAATTTCATATCCCCTCAAGAACATTCTGAGAAAGTCAACAACGAGATAGATGACAGTCGTGATGGTACGTTTTTATCGTCCATTGGTCAAGTTTGTTAAATTATTTCAGGAATAAAGAAAACCTTATATGACATTGGGGATTTTATCTTTCAGATCTGCTCAGCTGTTTTTATGCATTTGTTGGTCCTTCATATGATGATATTCCATCCCATACTGTTTTGTCGTTGCTGATAAAATCATTACAAAAAGTGGTAGTAACACTTAAGGAATCACAGTCTCGGCAACTTATACCTTTGTTTCTGATGTTTTTGGGCTATGAGGTTTCTGAACTTTCGAGGTAATTCTTCTACATTCACTATGCTAAAGTTAAAATGTGTTAATAATATACCCTAACCCCTTTTTATATATGATGTTGCAGTGTGAGTTCATATAGTTCGCAGGCTTCTAAAGGAAAAGATTGGAAAGGTGTTCTTGAAGATTGGTTGTGTTTGTTGAAGTTGATACACAATCTGAAGGCATTCCCTCAAAGCCAGTTTCTTAAGGACGTTTTACAATATAGGTTGCTATAAATTTAGGAATTATATATATAGTTTCGTTAATGATGGTCTAAAAACATAAATTACTCGTAGCATTTTAATTTTTAATATTTAGCATTGAAATTTCTATCTTTTCAGGTTGCTTGATAATAGTGATCCTGAAGCGCAGTTGAAGGTGCTTGAGTGTCTGTTAAACTGGAAAGATGATTTTTTACTCCCTTACGATCAGCATTTGAGAAATCTCGTCAATCCCAAAACTCTGAGCGATGAACTTACAAGATGGAATCTATCGAGGGAATCTCAGCTAGTTAGTGAAGACCATCGGGAATTTCTTGTGCCTATAGTCATTCGTATTCTTGTGCCGAAAGTGAGGAAATTGAAAAAGCTTGCATCCAGAAAGGTTCATTCTTTTTGACAGTTTCACATCCTAACTTGTTGTGGCAATGTTTTAATTGATTAGATTGGTCATTTTTTTTCTTTATCTGCTATTTTTAAGGGACAAAAACAATGGGAAAGAAAGTTGAGTAATAAAACATTTCCAAATCGTTGTTGAACCACCATAACCGTGTGTTGTTATTTTCAGACTGCAAGCGTGCACCACAGAAAAGCAGTTATTAACTTCTTAGCTAAGCTTGATATCAACGAGCTGCCACTATTTTTTGCTTTGTTGATAAAGCCATTACAAACTGGCTCATCAGGTGGTGTTGATGATATGGACGAGTCACGTGATAACATCCAGTCACTATCCTCAAAGAAAGTTTATGGGTTTTTACATGTGACTAAAGAAATCATTCGAGGTTTTGATGCATCACGGATTGAACCTGTTCTGGATACATTTATGGGATGTGTTATTCGCATATTAGCCAGCTGTGCACCAACTGTGGATGAAACTAAGAACATGTGTATCCAAGAGGAAGACGTCGGAGAAGAAAAGCAAGCCATGGTAATATGTATTTATCATTTGAACATAAAGAGGGTGTCAGGGTGACGTGGTACTATCTACCAGTTTACTCTTGAATGGGCCGGGTAATATTTGAAAAAATTAAACGGTAGACAAGAAGTCTTTTTAGTCAAGCCAACGTGTATAAAAAATTACTAAAAGTGGACTGGTTTACCTCATGAATTGGACATTTGACCTGAATAACTTTCCTAATACATATCTTTTTCTTGAGTTGCAGGCCAGCTTAGGACCAAAACATGTCAAGGATCTGAGATCTTTATGCCTGAAAATTATCTCACTTGTACTCGATAATTTCAAGGGTTATGATTTCAGCCTGGAGTTCTGGGACATATTCTTTTCAGCTTTAAAGCCATTAATTGATGGTTTTAAGCAAGAAGCGGCCAGCAGCGAGAAGCCAAGTTCACTGTTTCTTTGTTTTCTTGCTATGAGTAGTAGCCACAAACTCGTGTCACTATTTCACAAGACGAAGAATCTTGTCCCAGATATATTTTCGATTTTAACAGTTGCAACAGCTTCCGAAGCCATTATTTCTTGTGTTCTTGAATTTGTTGAGAACCTTCTTAATCTAGACAATGGCACGGAAAGTGGAGCTTCTGGTGTGAAGGGAATTCTACATCCTAATATTGATACACTTGTCTACAGCTTGCATCACCTTTTCACTTGCAAAAGCACCAACAGGTATATTTGGTTTTATATACGAGTTTTCAAATTTAACAAGTCACTTTTGGTATTTGCTGAAACGGGTTGGGTCAAGTTGACGCGGAACATTTTAACCTTTAGGCTGGTTTGACCTGTTTGAACCAATTATGTTCTGGCTATTTTTTTTGAGGTTTTGTTATGGATCAATATTTTCACAAGTAAATGTATCAAGTATATTGCCTTCATTTGTAGGAAATCACTCAAGTCGTTTAAAGGAAGAGAGCTTAACTTTTTCAATTTATTACCCAAGTATATTCAAGATCCTGCAATCGGGATAAAATTTGTTGACATTTTGCTTCCAACTCTAATCAACAAACCTCATAACTGGGGTAAGTATATTATCTTGCTAACAACATTTTAATTTACTTCATGTTTAATCTTATAGTTGATGCTTTTTACTGATTATTTTCACCCAGCTTCATGCGCAAACACTTTATATGACATTCAGAAGATGCTACCAATGTTGAGAAATGAAGGCAGTTCAAGGATCTTGAATACTATTTCTCCTCTTCTCGTTCATGCTCCATCAGTAGCTCGTTTGGCTATTTGTGATCTCATTGATTCCCTTGCTGGAAGCGACCCTTCTTTGTCCCATGTGGCAAAACTTCTTCGAGAATTCAATGCTACGAAAATGGATGAACTCGATTTTGATGTCATAATGGATGCTTACAAGATAATCAATATTGAATTCTTCCGCACTGTTCGAGAAGAGCATGCATTAATAATTCTGTCACATTGTGTGCATGATATGTCGTCCAATGACTTGTTTTTGAGGGATAGTGCCCTTGGGGTCTTGTGTACGTTTATCGAGTTTTGTAAAAAGGTCATTTCTGGTGAAATTGTACCCATGTATGACTGTTGGTCTATTGCACGCATCCATAACACAGTAAATAACTTCATATTGAAGTACATGGGGGATGCTATGACAAACAAAACTTCTGTTAGAAAGGTGACGGAGTTGATTTATCTTTCTAAACGCCTCACTGAGTTTTTATTGTTTCCGGTATTCATTACTTTTTCTCGTTAATGTGCAGGGATGGATGGATTTACTACTAAAGATGGCGATTGAGCTTCCCAATGTGTCTAAACTTGAATCATATCTTGCCCTGCATCAAGGGGATACGGAACACGACTTCTTTAACAATATTATTCACCCACAGGTTAGTAGGGTGTATATTTTTCAAAGTGTATACTATTTTTGGTTAAAAAACGATCAAGCAATGCAACAGGTTGAAAATAACGAAGTTTTGTTTATGTTTTAATTTAACTAATACAGAAGCATATGAGAGCAAGGGCATTGTCGCGCTTCTGCAATGTTTCTACCCCTTTGTCAGAGGTACCAATTTCCTTTTTTGTTACTTTAGAGGTTACAATTTCGACCATTAATGTATGGATTGATTGATTTGGAACTCTGGGCTATGTTTAATTTCTCACATGACAATCGGGTCTAATTAAAGATTAGGTCTAATTGATCAAAAAACAGGTCGGGAGTGGTATAAACTACTGTATAAAGTAATAATACGGGTTGCATTATTATATTCGTCTGAAGTAGTTATTATTGTTTTTTCTGAAAGGTAACATGGATAAATTGTTTTGGGTCACACCAGCTCGTTCTGACTTCCACAATATACTTTTCTTCACTGTCACCCGACCAGCCCATACCTCCTATTTTCCCATCTCTAATTGTTACATTCCTACAATTTTCTCTTATCTCTAATATCGTTCAGGTTGTTACAAGTAAAGTGATGATTCCGCTTTCATTCAGTATGTTACTTGAAGTAAAGGGTAACAAAGGAGAGCATCTCAGAAATGCTTGCATTGAAGCCCTTGCATTTATTTCTGCTTCTATGGGATGGAAACAATACTATGCACTCCTCAACAGATGCTTCAAAGAGCTCAAACTTAGACCCGACAGCCAAAAACTCTTTTTGCGACTCATTTGTTCTATTCTTGACAAATTCCATTTTTCAGAAGTCAAACCAGACAAGTCATTTATGCTGGTCAGATGTACACAGGGAGATAAACATTCCGACATACAAAGTTCTCTTCACAAAAGCATCCTACCAAAAGTCCAAACTTTGTTGACTTTGGATGCTGATAATGTTGGTGTTACCGCCAGTCTTGTTGCACTCAAGTTATTGAAGCAACTTCCCGGTGACATTTTGGAGCTTCAACTTCCGACTATTATTCATCGTATTTCAAACTTTTTAAAAAGTCGTTTAGAAAGTGTTCGCGATGAAGCACGATCTGCTCTTGCTGCTTGTTTGAAAGAGTTGGGTGTTGAGTATCTTCAAGTCATTCTCAAAGTGTTAAGATCGACTTTAAAAAGAGGATTTGAGCTGCACGTTCTTGGATATACACTCAATTTCATTTTAACCGAATGTCTATCGGTTCCCAAGAGCGGGAGATTGGATTATTGTTTGGAGGAACTTCTTTCTGTGGCTGTAAATGATATCCTTGGTGAGGTTTCTGAAGAGAAAGATGTTGATAAGATTGCTTCAAAAATGAAGGAAACAAGAAAAAAGAAATCACTCGGGACTCTTAAATTAATAGCTCAAAATGTTACGTTACAAACCCAAGCAATGAAGCTAATTTCACCCATACAAAAAAATATTCAGAAGCAGTTGACGCCAAAGGTGAAGTCAAAATTAGTCACTATGCTGCGGCATATAGCTTCTGGTATTGAATCAAACCCTGGTACTGAATCAAACCTGATTGCAAACTCGAGAGATATTTTCGTCTTTACTTATCAGCTTATTCAAGAGAATGTAAAGGATTCATATATGATAACGGTATTTGCCCTCGGGATTTTGTGTAAGCGAATCAAGAAACTGAAAAAGCATAAACAAGATGAACAGATATTGGGATTCTTGGATCCTTTTGTTGAATTGCTATGCAGTGGTTTGAGCTCGAAGTATGAAGATGTAACATCTTCATCTCTTATGTGTCTTTCATATCTTATGAAGTTGAAGTTCCCGTTACCGTCACTCAATCCACAAGCTGAGAATATAAGAAGTCATGTTTTTGCTATCTTATATCGTTCTGTTAACGCCAGCAGTCCATTGGCTAATTCTTGTATTCGGATGCTGGCTGTACTTCTAAAAGAAACGAGTATGAAACTTCCGAAAGAGCATGCGCAGATGCTTCTTCAATTTTCGTTGTTTGTTGATCTTGAAAGAAAGCCGTCAACTAGCGCACTTTCTTTATTGCGTGAGATTGTGAGGCGGAAGGTTGAGGTTCCGGAGATATTTGGTCTTGCTAATGTAGTTGCAGAGTTAATGGTAACAAGTACCGATGGAGAGATACGCAAGAATTGCCGTACAATATTTAACGAGTTTTTGGTCAATTACAAGATTAAAGAAAAACGCATGCAACAACACATTGATTTCTTGCTTGCAAATCTTAGGTAATCTGAAGCTCATGATAATATCTTTTGTACGTGGAAATGTTGGATTTAGTTTATAATTAAAAATTTGTTTTTTAATTGTTGTAGTTATGAGCATGCGACGGGAAGAGAATCTGTGCTTGAAGTGCTCCATTATATTATAAAGAAGTTCGCCAAGTTGCAACCACATACTTTAAATGAGCTTTCAAAAACTCTTTTTGTGCAACTGGTTCTCTGTTTGGCGAATGATACCGAGCAACAAGTTCGATCTATGGCTGGTACTGTTATAAAAATTTTGGTTGGCCGTGTTGACTCACAAACTCAACGTGCTATTTTAACAAACACTTTGGATTGGTATTCAGCAAAGAACCAGGGTTTATGGAGTGCTGCAGCACAGGTATTATCCATATAAATTGCTTGCTATTTTCATTATAAAGATAAAACATATTTTATTTCGCTCAATTAACTAAAATTGATGATCATGTGGACGGTTACTGCCGTTAAAAGTAATATAAAATGAGAACAATAACATAAGAATTCATTACAAGAGCAAAAAAACATAGATGTAATTGTTGCCCAAACGTTGGTAGTTACAAATACCATCAATTATGTTACGATCTTTGTTCACTTCATTATCTACAGGTCTTGGGACTATTGGTAGAAGCAATGAAGGAACGGTTTGCAAGAAATATCAATACCGTTTTAGGTAGAATGAGAGAGATATTACCATCCACAGTCAAGATCATAAAAGACGGTCAAGCAGATCTTTCAAGTGGAGCAGCAGTTCCCCTATGGAAAGAAGCATACTACTCGCTGGTTCTTTTCGAGAAGATACTTGGGCAATTTCCTGAACTGGTCTTAAGGGAAGATCTTGAGGTACTATATTTGACTAACTCAACATGCGGAATATAAAATATTACATGCAGGAAAGATAAGTATATATATTTTTTCATTTGATTACAGGACATGTGGGGGCTAATTTGCGAGTTCTTACTGCATCCCCACATTTGGCTGCGCAGTATCTCAATCCGTATTATTGCGTTGTACTTTAAAAGACTAGAGTCGGTCTGTACAAAAAATGGGGTGTCAAGGATGGGAAACTATTTCTTAACGAGACCGAGTCGACTCTTTCTGTTAGCAGTTTCTTTATGCTCTCAGTTGAATGAATCGTTTGATGATGAAGAAGCCAATAAATGTCTTAAGTATAATATCGAGACTTCTGTTCTCAGATTGCATTTAATCTTAGGGCAACAAAGCGAAATTCAAGTGTTTTGGTCTACTATTAGTCAAGAAGATAAAGAAATTCTTTTAAGAGGTTTCGTGATTCTTGATTCATGGAAAGGTAGAATTTTGTTTGGGTCACTTGCATCGGGGCTTAATGGTCACTGTGACTTAAAAAAGTGTGAGGAGTACAAGGATTTGCTAATTTCGTCTTTACTTGAAAAGATGGGAAAGATTGTACTTGATACAGAGGAAGTTCAGGTTAGTTATTTACTACAGTACAATTTTTTTTTGGGATTTTTTTTCCAAAATTACAGTTAGGGGTCGCAGTTGCCCATTTAGATACAATAAAATCCGAATCAAACCATTTCTTAGTAAAGGGGTCGGGATTGCCACCACTAATTGGCAGTCATTTTAAGCATCATTTGGAGTTCTTATTTGCTGACATGTGGTTGTTAACTATTTGCAGATGGGAATAATTGTTTTTGAATGCTTTAAAAGTTTTGCACCAAAAATCCTCGATAAGAATGAAGCTATGGATACGGCTGACCAGAATGACGGGCAAACCTTTGCTTATCCGATGCTCCTGCCTTTGTACAAAATCTGTGAGGGATTTGCTGGGAAAGTTATTTCTGGTAAGTTTCAGTATCTTCATGTCCAATTTTTGGAATATCGGTACTGTAGTATTTCATAATCTTTCGGTTAAGAGACAGTCGAAACTGATGATGAATGTATGTCTTCTTTTAGATGATGTAAAACAAAATGCGCAAAAGGTTCGTGATAGCATCAGAAATATAATTGGGATCCAAAATTGTAATCAAGTTAATAACTCGATAAGGAAAAGTCTCGATGCAAAAAGGGATAAGAGAAGACAAGGTGAGAAAATAATGGCTGTTGTTAACCCCGAGAGAAATGCAAAGAGGAAGCGTAGAATTGCCGACAAGCATAAAGTGAACAAAAAAAGGAAAATAATGACTATGAAGTCTGGAAGATGTTAGCGTTAAAACGTTTAGCATTCAAACTTTTTGAAGCGGTTTTGCATAACAGGTTCTATGAGAAGATGTAAAAGGTTATAACTTAGAATGTTGATATTGGAAGATAATTTTTTGTTAACGGATCGGTTGGAAGTTTAAAAACATTATTTATAGATTTGATTAGCTCTTTTGAAATAGTTTAGATTATATGGTATAGTCTCTGTAGATCTGACCTCTTGAATGCGTCGAGCTCTTGCAGTTAATTGATTGTTCTTGTTACTAGCTCTTGTACAAGCTATTATATCATCTTAATCGCCAGATACTAGATGCTTGGTAAGACAGGCAAATCGTAATTTTCTGAGGGATAATTATGCAACTCATACAACTGGAAATATGATGTATAGGAATGGACAGTAGTCTGTATATGAATCGAGACACAGTAATATTTGTCAAAAAGTACCAAGCATCAACATTTTTTAAGCGAAAGAGGTTCTTACGACAATATCACTAAATGATGACGACCCAAAAAATAAGTTTAGTAGAAAAGCCTTGTCCATCGATCAGTGGTTTTGCAATTTCAGGCACCCAAATGACAAACTCCTCAAGTCCTGCATCTGATTCTCCCGCATAACCTA
This sequence comes from Glebionis coronaria, assembly GCA_025667525.1. Lineage (NCBI taxonomy): Eukaryota > Viridiplantae > Streptophyta > Magnoliopsida > Asterales > Asteraceae > Glebionis > Glebionis coronaria. Next base: position 17,423,997 of record CM046877.1, on the reverse strand, counting down.
GAGACATCTCAAATTACAACCAAACTCCCTATATACCTCAAACCTATATATGTCGCTCAGTCCACCGAGCTCCTGAAAGGCTGAAATCAAATACTAAGCCGTTCAAGTTTGCTCAAAAACCTGTCAGTAGAGAACCAATCCCATTGTCTAGTACTGAATCCTTCATGCAACCTGTCAGTGAGTCACCCCTTTGTTACGTAATACCATACTCAAATCAGAGTTTTTTCAGATTAATTCCTGCACCATAACTTCAAAACTGATATACGACAAATTAATATGTAAACATTCTAATTCTACGATATCCTAGTGCAAGCACAAATAAACCTTTCTCTGTAAGCGGCCCTGTTCTATTCATCACATAAAGCTTGCACAAGTTTTTGCAGCACTGACTCAGATGTTCTAATCCTTCGTTACTAATGAAAGCCGTATGAAGAACTTTCAAGTTGGGACATTTCACAATCAACAAATGTTTGTGGGTGGCTTCCATGTGATTCAGCGCAAAATATTTCAGCTTCAGAGGAAATTTAATATCTTTATAATTATCTCCTACTGGCACCAAATTCACCTCTGAATAAAAAGCTTCGACACCATTCGAAAGGATAAACAAAATGATCATGATTGATACCAATATGATTAATAGGATTATTATCACCAAAATCTTCTAACTTAACAGCATAGCTAAAGAACTCCACACGATTAATAAATTCGTAATGTTGATATATGCAGTAGCTAATTGTGTTATTGATACACAACATAATTATATTACTTCATTTCGACTTTTAGAATTATATTTCATGCATTACTTGATATTGAAGTTTTGACATGATGATCATATATTGAAAAAGGGGGCGGTACCAAGGTTTCCCGACGACCTGTCCCCGGGGATTCCACAAGTACTTATTTAATTTCGTTAATATTCATTAGCAAACCGTCATTAAAATGGGGTAACGTGGCCCTAACTTTCCCCGTGGACGAGTGGTGACGTTGCCCAAACTTTCAGTTTAAACCAAAAAACTTTTCCAAACTTTTCCCATTGACTCGTCCCCGGGAAAGGTTTAAAGAAAAAACTTTCTCAAACTTTCCCCATGTACTCGTCCCACGGGAAAGTTCAATTTGGCGGAGTGTTTGCCGCCAGACTTTTCCCGTAGACTTGTCCTCGGGATACTTCAAGAAAATACATATAATCTCTTAAATTGTTGATATTTACTAATTTTACCATCGTTTTATATAAAAGTAAACTCATATAAAGAAACAAAAGTGTTAATTGATTCTGTAAAAAATAATGCCTTTTGTTATAAGCTAAATGGATATTAGAGGATGGACGTATTCACAACTAAGAAGGCAAGGCGAGAAAATAATGGCTTATGTTATTCGATTGAGCGCAAGAGAAATGCCCAGAGGAGGCTTATAATTTCCGTTAAGCATAAAGTGAAGAAAATGAACATATTGATCGACTATGAAGTTTGGAAGATCGTTGTAGGATTGTTCTTAATCGATTGTTGTCATTCTATTTAGTTCTTTCATTCCTTAACAGGATTTCATTGCCCTAACCATCAAAGACTGTAGTTCAGATTCTAACCAGAATAAAATTCTGCGCATTAGCAATGGCGAGTTTGACATTCTAATCTGTTAACTTCCCAATACCTCTCGATCACTCACCCCCGTACTGAATCAACATCGACCATACTACCCTTTGATTCCCGCCAGAGTAGCTAGGCATTCCACCCGACCTTCCTTGTCACGGATAATTACTCCACCACACCTTTAGACAGCCATATACAATGTAAAACATGTGCATTTCTTGAAAAAAGCCATTTTACCCATGGAACCTTTAGACTTTGCCCGGCCCCGTACCCCTTGTGATACAAGAAAAGATCCTTATGTTGAAGGATTTTAAGACTGCCACCATATCATCATACCTTCTCTGGGGAGGACGTTTTTGAATCACATCTACGCGGCCTAACCTAGGTATCCTCGTGACCATTGTGTACTAACTGTAATTTAAAGCCAAGAATTCTTGTAAGAACATCATGTGCCTAGCCACTAAGCCATTTTGTGCTCGTTTTTTACCTCATAATACAACAATCGAAGAAAGCATCAACACAACTACAGGAGAAAACTTTAGCATCAACAGAACTACAGAAGTATATACAACATAGCATCAGCAGAAGAAAACTTTAGGAAAACATAATTTCTTAAAACAAGATTATATATACACAATTGAAATCAAGGTTTTAAAATTTCATTATGTTCCAAAATCGTAGAGGTTAGATTCATGTAAATTACAGAAATATCAGTTATATTTATCAATTAACAACTCGGAAACTATGTATAAGTTCTTATAAGAAAAACATCCATCTAAATAATAACTTTTGGCTCAAGGTATACTACTATATATAATTACACAACTTTTACAGCGATGATCATCATTTTCAATGTGTTAAATCGGAATAAGATGGATATGAATGAATACTCAGTATATGAATTGAGACACATTGATATTGTCAAAAACAACGAACGATAAAATTTTTCATGAAGTGAAAAGAAAGAGTGACAAAAACAATTAAAGAACAATAGATAACTAGTAGTTAAAGACCTTAGAAAATTAAAGAACAATAGATATTGCATAACAAAGCTTATGAAGGCAGACAAAAAACAGATGTGATAGAAAAACCTTGTTCATCAACCTGTCCTTACATGCATCAGCAACACTTCTTCCTGATTTTTCAAACAATTTGTTTAAAATTTGGCTGTTCTTCTTCCAGAAGATAACGACAATGACGAGGTATGCCCTCAACCTCAAAGTACCTTAGAGAAGGCACATTACACCTGAAGATGTCAAAAGCTTCTTTGCTAAAGGGACAGTTCCTGATTACCAAATTTCGCAATTTTGGGCACCCAAATGATAATTCCACAAGTCCTGCATGCATCTGATTCACCCACATAACAAAGAGACAAATACCTCAGATTATAACCACACATCCCAATAGTCTTCAAACTCTTGTCACTCAGTCCTCCAAGCTCCTGAAAGCAAATACTAAGCCTTTCAAGTTTGTTGCAACCAATTAGGAGAGTTCGGATGCCTTTGTCTAGTACTAGATTCTTCTTCCTTACCCCTTTGTTAAGTAATACCATACTTAAATCCGTGAGGTTTGTCATTTGCATTCCTATATATGCCATAACATCGGATGTGATAGAAGATAGATTAATATGTAGACATTCCAGCTTCGAACATCCTGGCGCCAGAGCAAGTAGGCCCTTCTCTGTCACATACCCTGATCTTGTTGTCATATAAAACTTTCGCAAGTTTTTGCAGTACTTACTGAGATGTTCTAACCCTCCGTCCAAGATGTAAGTCGTATAAAGAACTTCCAAGTTGGGACAATTCTCAATCAGCGAATAAATGTGGCCCCCATCATATACATGTTGAGTATCCAGCTGTGTTATAAGATGTGCAAAAGGGAGAACGATGTATTTTCCACCGTTGTGCTTCAGCCCTAAATACTTCAGCTTCGGAGGAAATTTAAAATCTCTATATTTATCTTGTTGAGCAATAGGATTATCAAAAGCATGATTATTACCTAACTGATTCAGAATGCCGATATGATTAAAAAAATTATCACCAAACTGATTAATACCAATATGATGAACGGGATTATTATTAGCAAACTGATTAATACCAATATGATGAACGGGATTAATATTAGCAAACTGATTAATACCAATATGATGAAGAGGATGATGAATGTGATTATTATTAGCAAACTTACCGCCACCAAAATCTTCTAACTTAACAGCATAGCTAAAGAACTCCACAAGATCAATAAAATCGTAATGTTCGCTTATCTTGACAGATACTAAACTCTGGCTACAATTCTTTGCAACAAGTGCAAGATCTTTAACATCAAATTTATTAAGATCCGCTCTATTAAGGTTCAGCGTTTCGATGCTAGAACTATGCAAAGCTAATTCATGTAACCATTCCCCGTCTTTCTCTCTAATCGAGCTACTTTCTAAACTCAAAATTTTCAAATGATTACAATACTTACCAATATATAACAACCCATCAGTCGAAAACCTTGAACACGAATCAATCTCCAAAACCTTAAGCTTCTCGCCACGGGTTCTTGCCAAGAGTTCAAGATCCCAATCATGAACAACCAAATTTTGTAAACGAACCACTTTCAAACGCTTGAATGAAGTAGCGATTTCTTGAACCCATGGGGTTACATTATGATCCCAGTTGCACGGGCTAGAGGTTACATTCATAATATGTGGACGTCCTGTTAGGGTTAGTGATTTGATAAAGGGAAAGCGTTGACGGCACCTTAGCGGCGTAGCATAACACAAATGAGCCTTTACGTGCTTACGCGTCTTAGCATCGACATCATAACACGTATGAGAAACCAGTGAGAACGATTTTCGGTCATTCACATCGTGTATGTAACTAACAATGCAGTCGAAAACCGTCTCGAATGACTGATAGCGCCGCTTCATCATATTATCGAAGTACGTAACTTAGAAAAACCCTAAAACATTGTTAGGGTTTTATAATGATGGTTTATACAACTTGTACTTATCTGATCCTGGTTTATATAACTTAGGTAAGAAATTTTGTCACTCGAAATCGAACCATACTAGCTAGCTAGACGTGCCGAAAATTTAGGTACGATGAGCGGTTACTTACAATTTGGGTTATTGTTAATTATATTATTGCTAACTAGCAGGATACCCGCGCGTTACGGTGACAGGAACCCTGTAACATAATTTTCAGATAACTTAATTTTAATTTTATGTTTTTCTTACAACGTCATTTAAAAAACGATAATTTGAGTTTTGGGTAACTTTATGTAACTAGCTAGCCGAACCAATAGTTTTTTTTTTTTTTTTAAACGGCGGATTGTATAAAACTAGCAAGAACATATATATATTTTTGTAGGTATATGTTTTTAGCTGTCGTACAATGTGTATATATATACTTATACTTTTAAGTTTTGAGGTTTTTAATCATGGGCTAATTACCCAAATAGACTTTTCATGAAGTCCTTTTGCCAAACTAACCCAACTTTGTTTCATTTTCCCAAAATAGACCTATGCGACTTATGCTACCCTATGCAACCGACGCTACCTTATGCAACCTAAGCGACTTGTATTTTTTCAAAAAAAAAGTACAATTTGTGTAAGAAACAAGTACAATTGTGTAAGGTACCTTTTTATGCAACTTTGAATTTATTATTATGCAACTTTTTATTTATATTATTTTTGTAACATATTTTTATTATATTTTATTTATTAAAAATATTATGCTATTTTAATAAAACTTATGCGACTTCTGCTAATGGTGTAAGAATGTGTAAGAATGTGTCATTGTACTTTTTAAGCGACTTGTTATTTTTGTGTAAGAATATGTAAGAATGTGTAAATGTACATTTTAAGTGACTTGTACTTTTATAATTAAATATTAAAGTATTTAATTTTTATAAAATATTTTTTACATAAAGTATTTAATTTTAACAAATAAAAAATGAATGCATTAGTTAGTTGTACATTGGTTAATATTTACTTATACATTGGCTAATACCATCACCCCCAATATCATTTACCATTTGAAAACCCTCACCCCATGCAGATCTGTAACCAAAAAAACCTATAATCCATCGCCTAGTTTAAAACCACACCGCCCATTAAATCGACCACCCTAACCTCCATTAATAATTGAAACCCAGAAAATCCAACGCCAAGTTCTTGTTTATAGATCCTTCATATTGTTAATCCGTCTTTTTCGTAGTTCGATCCAAACATGTTGTGGGCACAGGTTAGTACAAAATCAAAAGTTTTCCTCTCTTATTAATCTGTATTTTAGATATATTTAAATTTGATTACAATAGTTATGTTTAAAATGTGATTTGATATGTTTGAAGCATATATATTTGTATTAAATCAATTGTACTATCTGATTTTAAATTTAATGGTGACATGACCGTAAACCACCATCTGTAACTTTAAAATTGATTACAATAGTTGTGTTTAAAACCACCATCTGTTACCATAGTTTTCAGCAGAAGTTTTAAAAACCCTTCTCACCCTGAATATCTATTTTAATAAAAAAAAATAATCAAAATTATAAAGTTTAGAGCTTTAAAATAGATGAGCACCAAATGTTTGATAAAAAACTTGAATGAAAAACTGGTTAACGATTGATGTCTGTTTATTTTTTTAAACTTTTTTTTTGCTATTTGAGGGTTGTATATAGGTTTTTGAGTGTTTTGTTTTTCAGATTTTAGTGATTATTTGAGCTATTTAAGTGCTTATTTGAGCTATTTAGGGGGTTTATTGTTTCCGCTTACATGTGGAATTATGAGCTTATTTGGTTTCGGCTCATGTGAGAAGTGGTGTGCAACTTTCACCGTCAAATGAACTTAAAATCGGTTGAGGATCTATATTTGGTTTTATGAAAATGGCCGTGAGAATTGACTGTAGTCTGTGTTTAAATCGATGTAAATAGGAAATGCACGTTAGAAGGAGATTGTTGGTAGGTGATCCAAGTCTGTCTGGATGAGAAGCCAAGTCTTTTGAAGGAGATTGTTGGTAGCACAAATGTTTGTGATGTGCTGGCACCTAATGTTTAGCTGTATAGATGTCTTTGACTTTTCGCTGTTTATATTTATTGTCAATCCACTCGTGGCCATAATTAGTGTCTTTGCATGCTATGAAATTGATTGCTGATGCATGTTTCTGAACCTTGTAACACCTTCCCTAAGTAGGTAGGTACCATCTGCTATATAGTCTGAAAGCGGATTTTCACTTTGTAGTTCCTCTGTACTAGGAAGTGTAGCGCCCTTACAAATCACCTCCGAAATTTTTAAGTGAATCCCATTAGACATAGAATTGATTATGATTTTGACCGGTTATTTAGTATATACTGGGATTTGCTGGAGGACTTGAACAGTTAAATGGCTTTCAAAGCTTGCAGATTAAATTACTAGTATACTGAAATTTTGGTGTGGCAATACACAGAATAGTGTGTGTGATCGTCTTGTTTAGCTGTTAGGTTGCCCCATATTGTCGTGATAGCAATACTTTAGTACAACAGCATAACCTCTGTCAAATCCTCGTCTACTCATCATTGCTAGCATTCTGCCAATAGGCCCCCTCACGTTTGTCCCCAATTATATAAATCCTTTGGAATGTGTTCATGATCAGAAACCATGTCAGGGTAGGCAGGTTTGGGCTCATGGATCTTAACTGCAAACACGTCGGTGCAGAAGTGCATAACCTCACCAAAATCCTTTACCAACCCCCCGTTCCGCCTCTAGCCAACCCCGCCAATGCTATCCCGTAAGCAAGTTGATCAGATTTGCATTCCCGAATTGCCATCTATGGATTGACGCACAACCCATGCTTTCTTGTTATCACTCTTTGCTTTAGATTTTTCTTTAATTGGCTGCTTATAACTTATATTGGAATTTAAATTTCTTTTTTTCTCTCCGGTGTCTTCTTTTCCCCATAAAGTGTGTGATTGCACATTCTATTTTCACTCTGCCCTAATCATTACTGTAATTAACACGTATGCCAGTTTTTCTGATTTTTTTCTCTCTTTGCATTGAGAATGTCATGCCCGTAGGTTCATCTGAAAGCTAAAGGTTTCTTTTTTCCATCGAACTTGAAGGCTGTTGATGTTACTTCACCGCTATCATATTAAACTCATAGTGATTCACTAGATCTAGCGGATAGGTTTCACAGTGATGTTACTTGATGCTATTTGTGTGTTTATAGTACTTATAGATGGTCAGCTTTAGGAGAACTTATTATAAATATTGTACTATTTTGTATATACATTTTAAAAGTGACAATTGAGACACGGATTATCTAAATAAGATGATCACTTATTTAAAGCTAAAGGTTTCATTTTATATTATAAAAATAATTCGTACAAGTAATTACACCACTTTATTGCTGCATTCTGTTTGTAGACTCTTGCTCGTTTGGAAGCTGAAGGTTTCATTTTTCCATCAAACATGGAGCATCCTGTTTTGCCGGACTATGATTCATCTAAAAGTGAAGATTACGGTTTCACTTTTCCATTAAACATCGAGCAACCTGATTGGCGTGACTATGATTCATCTAAAAGGGAAATGCATATTTTGCAGGCAATTTTTAAGCCTCCAAAGCCAATACGTGGGGGTATTCCTATATGCTTTCCTCAGGTAATTGTCTCTATTATACTGCTATTTACGTCGCTGCTATTGGATTTTTTCATGTGATGGAACCTGCTTCCTGGATGCAGTTTTCAGATTTTGGCACTCTTGAAGCACATGGATTTGCCAGAAACAGATTATGGACCATAGACGCTGACCCTCCTCCTTTTCCATCCAATGTCACCGATAGAGTTTTTGTCGATCTGTTACTTAAGCCTACTGAAGAGGATTTGAAAATATGGCCTCACAGGTTTGTCTTATAGAAATTATCAGCTATTTTATTTTGTACACAGTTTGATCTGTTTATGGTATACAAAACTTCAATCTTTTACTTACTGATAGCCAAATAACTCCATTTGTTTGTCGCTTTTCTGCTTGTGTTTAGCTTTGAGTATCGACTGAGGATTACCCAAGTGTGGAATTGCTGATCTAATCAACAAGTTTCTCAGATGGGATCTGGACGTCTAATCATTTTGATATTGCGCTTGCTTGTACCAGGGAATGAGAACAATCGAAATCATTAACCAGGAGCCATACTAAGAAGAAGTCGATGATTGCTTTGATGATCCTACATGTTTCTCAAAGACTACGAAACTGAAATCTCTAAGAATTAGTAACATACACTTACCTCAAGGTCTTAGTTATCTCTACAATGATCTGGAATGGCGTGGATGTACTTTAAAGTCATTCCCTTTATCGTTTAAACCCGAACATATATTTGAACTTGATATATGTTTTAGCCAACTTGAAAAACTTTGGGAGAAAAGTTTGGTGAGTATCATCTATTTATTCCTTTAGTTACATGCTAGTTATATGATGTGTGGTTTATTTAAGCTAAGAATCTAATTATTTTTCTCTCGCTTGATAGGACCTGCCTCGTTTGAGATCTATTAACGTCAGTTTCTCAAAGGATTTAACAAAGTACCAAACTTGGCATCAACTTCCAACATTGTGAAATTAAATCTCATTGGTGCAAAAAAGGGTATATGTTTGAAGATGCAGTTTCAAAGATTAAGAGGGACACTATATTTGCAGCGTCACTATACTTGTAGACGTTAGTTAGTCTCCATCTGTGTGGTTTGATTAACTTAAGGCCTAAAGCTAGTATGATTAGAAAACAAGTAATATTTGACTTAAAGAAAGTCAAACTGTACTATGTGCTCCATTTGATCAATAAAGTTACGTTATTCAAAACTGTGAGATTGCAATATTGATAATTAGTACATTTGTATAAACCAAACTTTTGTTATGGTATTTGATATGTGTGTAAACACACATCTTTTCTACCACTTAATTACAATAATAACCGGACCAAAACGTGTATTTTATGTCTTTTATGTCGGAATTATGCGTGGTTTGTGTTTTTGTTGTGATTTAGGACGAAAAGGTGAAAAGTGGAGAAAACACGAGAATTCACGGGCATTTACGGACTTTTATTGAAGAAAAAGATGAAAGACGAAGTCAAGAAGTCAAGAGTGCAAAAAGAACGGAAGTCCACGACCAATTCTGAAGATTTATCGAAGAAAAAGTCAAAAGACGGAAGTTTATCAAAAGCCGAAGAATTCAAGTCTATTTTATTGAAGAATTTAAAGACGAGTTCAAAGAAATCCCGAAGCCAAAAGTCCTTAAAGTCCAAGTTTAATGAAGATTAAAAGAAAGAAGGACTAATGATGTAATTAATGAAGATTAAAAGAAGGAGGGACCTAATGACGCAATTAAGAAGAAATGAAGGAGGGGAGGAAGCTTCCTTAATCCTCCCCTATAAATAGTCATTAGTTGTTAATTTTCTTTTTTTTTAGCTAAGTGTGACAATTAGCTCTTCCACCATTTACTTACCTTGCAGCTTTAATTTCCTTGTCATTTAAATACTTGTCAATTTAAATACCTTGTCTCGCACTTTAAATTCATTTAATTTCAAGTAAGTTTTCATTTAATCTTTGTCAATCTTTACTTTATCTTGTTAATCTCTCATCTACCTTTCTAAATCTTTGATTTTTGTGTTTATGTTTATGTTCATGTTCATGCTTTTATTTTGATCCAAATGGGTTTTTGATTATTGTGGTTAAAGTTGTTAGATTTCTTGATATTGATTGTTTGTTTATGATTAATTGATGTTTTGTTATTGGTTTTATTAAATCGTTTGGTTGATTTTGGTTAAATTTGTGTTAGATCGTCTTTACCTTGATTTCCTTGTTCTTCGGGAAAGTTGTTTCTGTTTCTTTGTTCCCAGGAAATCTTCCGACTCAAGGGAAGGAGTGTTCATTCGGAAGTCTTAAAGTTCAGTATCAAGCTTCTTCATCCGGAACATTCAAAGTTCCGAACGAAGGAAATCTTCCGACTCAAGCTTTACTCATTCGGAAGTCTCAAACTTCCGAACGAAGGGAAAGTTCCGGATCAGCAAGTGTTCATTCGGAACTTTAAAAGTTCCGAGTCAAGAGTCTTCATTCGGAACTTCTCAAAAGTTCCGGATCAGCAAACTTTCGACTCAAGGTACCTTCATCTGGAACTTTAAAAGTTCCGAATCAAGGCTTTTGGGGTTTGAAAGTTCCGACTCAAGACTGTTTCATTCGGAACTCAAAAGTTCCGAGTCAAGCCAGTTCATTCGGAAGTTTTGAACTTCCGAATCAAGGGTTTCTTGTCAGGTTCTTTTTGGTTTTTCTTTTTAAGTTTCTGTCTTTTATTTTTAAAGTTTTATTTTTCCCGCCTTTATTTTAATTGCACTTTAAGTTTATTTGCCTTAGTTAAATTTTCGCCTTGCCTTAGTTTAAGTTTTAGTCGCGTTTTAGTCTTGCCTTAGTTAGATTTAAATTTGTGTCATTTACTTTAGTGCCCTTTAAGTTCAGTAACGTTTTTAAATACTTGCACTTTTATATAACAAGTATTTGATAAATATTTAAATTAAATACATTTAAATACAATTAAAATAATTATTTAAATTATATATTATTATCATTACATTTGATACTAGGTATTTTTTGCACTGGGGTCTAGATTCTCTCGATATCCTCTCGAATTGATCTCGGTTCTAAGTGGAATGATTGTTCTTGGTTACTAAAAAGGGGAGTGTTTTCTAATCTACTAAATGTTAAATGCTCTAAAATGTAAACTTAAATTTAAAAGCAATTAAATTAATAACAATTAATAAAACTTTTAAATTAAAATTAAAATTAAAATTAAAATTAAAATATAAATATGAAATGAAGAAACAGAAAGTAACCCTTAAAAATACTCAAAGAAAATTGATTCGGAAGTAACCTTGATTCGGAACTATTGATCCGGAACTTTCTTCGGAAGTTGATTCGGAAGTTGGTTCGGAACTTCTGGAAATAAAGATTGATTCGGAACTTTTGCTCATCCGGAACTTGTTGTTCATTCGAAACTTTTGCTCATCCGGAACTTGTTGTTCATTCGGAAGTTTCGCTCATCCGGAACTTTGTTCGGAACTTTCACTCGGAAGATTGATCCGGAACTTTGAGTCGGAAGTTTATTCGGAAGTATTACTGATTCGGAACTTTTAAAAAGAAAACTCATTCGGAAGATTTTAAAGGAAATTTATTCGGAACTTTTCAAAGACACATTCATTCGGAACTTCTTACTCATTCGGAACTTTTTGAAAAACTATTCATCCGGAACTTTTTATGTTCATTCGGAAGATTGTGTTCATCCAGAAGTCTTAGTTCATTCGGAAGTTTTAGTTCATCCGGAACTTTTGGTTCATCCGGAAGTCTGGGAAACTCAAGAACAGTAACTTAACCGAAAAAACAGGGGAAGAACGATTTAAACCAAAAATCACCAAGTTTCTAACCAAAAACTTAAACAAACTAATCACTAAGCATCTACTAACCATAAACTACAAATCCCATCAATAAAAACATAAAACCCAACAACTTTTGAAGATCAAATCAATCAAATAAGAACTTAAGAACTTGAAGTAAAAGATGATGATGAACAAGATGAAATGGAAAGATTGATATATTGAATGATTAAGGTTTTAACAATCACAAAACAAAGATTAAAATTACAAGATTGAAAAAACAAAGATCAAAATCACCAAACACCCTAGTGGTGTTGGTGATGCTACGAACTAAAAGGGAGAAAAAGAAGGGAAGAAGAAAAACAAAAAAAACTAAAAACTGAATGAAAAGTGTGAGGGGGATTCCTTTTATAGGTGTCCCCTTTGGTTGGTGAGTGGGCTTTCTTCCATTCTTCTTGTCTTCTCGTCTTTTCAGAAAAGTTGACGTTTTCGATTCTGATTCGGGATTTGTCGTCGATTAAATTCAACTCGTCTTTTAATTTCTTCGTTTAATAGACTTGAGTTTCTTCGACTTGTGTAAATCTTCCATCTTTGGTCCTTTTCTTCGATAAATCTTTAATTAGGCCAAATGACTTCAAATCTTTTGCATCTCTTGGACAATAAACTCTGTCTTGAGTCTTTTTCTTCAATAAATCCCGTGCAATCCCATGTTTTCTTCAATATGCATCCGGTTGGCTCTGAAAACACAATAAACACAAAAACCACGCATAATTCCAAACAAATGATATTAAATATGCGTTTTGGTCTTGTTTTAGCCAGAATTAAGTGGTAAAAGGATGGGTGTTTACACACCTATCAAATCCCCTACACTTAACCATTGCCATGCCCTCATGCAATGCTTAGTGATAAAGCAATTTTCCACTTTTCTCATAATTAATCAACCTTGGCCTTATTCAAATACTACTAAACAAAAATTAAGGTACTAAAAGAAATTAAAACTTTAAAGGAAACATAAGGATAGAAAACCATTTTCACTTGAAAATAGCTACATGGAAATAACTTGCAAAGAGATCAAGGACTTACATTAGGGCTTTGGTGCTGCGAAGATTTATCACCCTCAAGTTTCACGTTCCCCAAACTAAGCTTAAAAACGAGATCATTGTTATTATAAGTTAGTAAATCAAACACTTACACACATGGCTTAATTATATGCTTAAACTCCCTTATTCCTAGGTGTATCTCTTATATTTTATTTTTGTCTTAGAATGATCATGAAGATGCATTTTTGGACTTATTTCGATAATTTATTTAGGCTGAAAGCAAAGTAGGACGATTTGATCAATAGTTAGCTAAAGGACAAAATCTCTTAAAACTGCTTCTCGGGATATTAAAAAGTTCATATCTTGGCATAACTCGGTTCACGATTTGAGACCTTTCTCGGGCCGATATTTGGCATGTACTTCATACTTCATATCTTGAGAGACGTGCTTGAGATAATGGTCTTCTCATCGTAATAGAGTTTCTTCACTTGGAGACTTTTGAGGGGTACTCCAACTTTGTTGACCACGACTTCATAATTATTTCTTCAATCTCTATTTGGGATTTCGAGATACAACGATCCGCCTCCTTTTCGGACTTGGATCTATTTATCCTCATACCTTGTTAGGGTCTTTTCGGATAGACTTCTCCATGATCTTTATGGGAGTTGATTGCTTTTCGTCGTGAGTCTTGATCCTTCATATTGACTTTGGGAATAATGCTTTTCACATCACTTTGGATCTTCAGCAATAAAATGTAATCCTCATGCCTTGTTAGGGCCTTTTCGGACTCGCCAATCTTCGCGCCCCGCTTCATAAGTTATGCCTTGGCTATGAACTCTTATCATTACCGAGCAACTTTTAAACGATCTTAGGCTAGAAGCTAAGTAACTTTTCAAATCGTACGACCTTACTTATTGCAGGTAAATTATTAGCAAGTGATGGGAGAATAGGCAAATAATTACACCAAGTGAGCTTGTGCAAGATTACCGACTTATAATTGACTCTATCATTTCTCGTCCTCCACAATTTAAAATCTCAAGTAATGAGACTCGTGGATACTTAGCCTAATAAACCAATTAAGGTCTACATGGTTAAGGATACTAGCTAGAATAAACTTGGATAAGTCTATTCGGGTTGAGTCAAAATAAACGCAACGGGCCTAATATGTCAAAGACTTCTAAACTAGCTACACCACTTAATTAATATTTGACTTTATTGCGGGATATATACATACGAAAGCAACGATAAAAATTTAAAAATCACGACTAAATGGCCAAAGTTAATAAAAAATTTGAAAAATGTTGAAAAATATGATTTTCCGGTTAATTGAAGGCATTTTCATGGAAAAGTCCACTTAAAACTTCGATAGAAGTCTCCCCTACACTTAAGATAAACATTGTCCTCAATGTTTAAGCGTGTGGGAAAAGTCTCTCCTACACTTATGACATTGTGCACGTTGGTTAACTCAAGTTAAGGAAGAGACGACTAACGTGATCAATTTCAAATGTGAGTTATGAAGAAAATTGAATCACGATAGTTGAGAGATAGAACCGGATTTCGGATAACATGGGAGCACGGTTCTTCAAAGATTCCAAGAGTGCATTCATCCCTGTAAGCACATCACCATACAAAAACAAAGAACCTATAGAGGTCCCCCTACACTTAGGGGGTTAAAACAAAAAAGGATAGATACTCGGGCTGCCTCCCGAGGAGCGCTTGTTTTTGATAACCGAATCACGAGCCTGACTCGACCCAAAATTAGTTCATGGGGAACGTGGTGATGGATGGAATCACCTCCTAAGAGGTGTCCTCACCGAAGTACAACTTCACTCGTTGGCCATTCACCTTAAAATTAGGTCCATTAGGTTGAGCGAGCTCGAGAGTACCATATGGAAAAATTTGGGCAATGGTGAATGGGCCGGACCAACGAGATTTCAGTATGCCCGAAAAGATTTTCAACCGAGAGTTAAAGAGTAAAACTTTGTCTCCAACATGGAACTCTCGGTTTTTAATCTTGGAGTCGTGAATGAGCTTAGTTCTTTCCTTATAGATCAAATAATTTTCATAAGCCTCATTACGGAGTTCATTGAGCTCATTGAGTTAGATCTTACGTAGGTCACCGGCTTTGTTGATATCAAAATTAGCCCACTTCAAGGCCCAGTAAGCCTTGTGCTCCAACTCAATGGGGAGGTGGCATGCTTTCCCGTACACGAGACGATATGATGTACAACCAATCGGGGTCTTGTATGCGGTACGAAAAGCCCACAAAGCATCATCGAGTTTATCAGCCCATGAGGCACGATGCTCTCCCACGGTTCTTTCCAGAATTCGCTTTAGTCCTCGGTTGGATATTTCAGCCTGGCCATTAGTTTGTGGGTGGTAGGCGGTGGAAAGACGATGATTTACACCGTACTTAGCCATGACTCTAGCAAATTGGTCATTGCAGAAATGAGTCCCACGATCACTAATAATGGCACGAGGCACACCGAACTAGCGAAAAGAGCTTTCAAAAAGTTACAAACCACCCTTGCGTCATTAGTGGGTAAAGCTTTGGCTTCAACCCACTTTGAAACGTAGTCAACGGCTACAAGGATGTATTTGTTTCCTTTAGAAGAAGGGAATGGCCCCATAAAGTCGATACCCCAAACATCAAAGATTTCACATTCTTGAATGAAATTCTGAGGCATCTCGTCTTTATGTGTGATCTTGCCTTGTTTTTGGCAATCCTCACAACGTTTAACCATATTGTGAGCGTCACGATATATGGAGGGCCAATAAAATCCCGAGTCAAACATTTTTTTGGCGGTGTAGTTGGGACCAAAGTGACCACCGGTGGGTCCTTTGTGGCAAGCATCAAGGATTTCCATAGCTGCCGCTCCATCAACACATCGGCGAATAATCAAGTCGGCACATTGTTTGAATAGATACGGGTCATCCCAAAAGTAAGTCTTAATGTCTTTGAAAAACTTTTTCTTTTGCTGGGATGTTAACCCGTCAACGAGAATTCCACCCGCCAAGTAGTTTGCAAAGTCCGCAAACCACGGGGTTTCATCAGAATTCGAATTTATAGACATTAAGGTCTCCAAGGGAAAAGAATCATTGATTTCTTTGTTTGGATGATCCCCTTGTTAAGGATCCTCAAGTCTGCTGAGATGATCCGCGGCTAGGTTTTCAGCTCCTTTTTTATCGCGAATTTTGATTTTAAATTCTTGGAGAAGAAAAACCCAGCGAAGAAGTCTTGGTTTGGAATCTTGCTTTGTCAACAAGTACTTCAACGCGGAATGATCGGTGTAAACGATTGTGGTGGAAAGGACAAGATAGGGCCGAAATTTTTCAAAGGCATAGACAACAGCTAAAAGCTCTTTTTCGGTTGTCGTGTAATGCAATTGAGCCCCCATCATTGTCTTGCTAGCGTAATGGATTGGTTGGAAGTGTTTGTTCACTCTTTGGCCCAAAACCGCTCCAATAGCAAAATCACTAGCATCGCACATCAACTCAAAGGGAAGCTCCCAATTAGGGGTAACCAAGACCGGTGCCTTAGTTAGCTTGTCCTTAAGCGAGTTGAAGGCTTCAAGACACTCTTTGGAAAAGATGAAAGGAGTATCTTTTTCCAAGAGGTGGGTCATCGGGCGAGCGATTTGAGAAAAATCTTTGATGAATCGACGGTAGAAGCCCGCATGACCCAGAAAACTTCTCACACCCTTCACGGTTGAAGGTGAAGGTAACTTAGCGATAACATTGACTTTAGCACGGTCTACTTCAAGACTGGCTTTGGAAATTTTGTGTCCTAACACGATGCCTTCTTTTACCATAAAATGGCATTTTTCCCAATTCAGAACAAGGCGAGTGTCTTCACACCGCTTCAGCATACGTTCCAAATTGGCAAGGCAAGAAGAGAAGGAATCCCCGAAGACCGAGAAATCATCCATGAAGACTTCCATGGTTTGTTCAACCATGTCATGAAAGATAGCTAACATGCACCTTTGGAAAGTCCCGGGGGCATTACATAAGCCAAAAGGCATTCTTTTGTAAGCAAATGTGCCATAGGGACAAGTGAATGTTGTCTTCTATTGATCTTGGGGATCGATGGGTATTTGGAAATAACCCGAGAAACCATCAAGAAAGCAGTAATATTCATTACCCGCTAAACGTTCAAGCATTTGGTCCATAACAGGTAGAGGGAAATGATCCTTTCTCGTGGCATCATTGAGTTTGCGGTAGTCTATACAAACTCTCCACCCAGTAACGAGACGAGTGGAAATCAACTCGTTGTGTTCATTGGGAACAACGGTTATTCCTCCCTTCTTGGGCACACAATGGATTGGACTAACCCATGGTGAATCCGAAATAGGGTAAATCATACCCGCATCAAGAAGTTTGATAACCTCTGTTTTGATGACTTCATGGATTTTTGGATTCATCCTTCGTTGGCTTTGAATTGTGGGCTTAAAGTCGTCCTCCATGAGAATTTTGTGTGTGCAGAAGTGAGGATCAATTCCGCGAATGTCGGAGATTTTCCAAGCGATAGCTCTTTTATGCTTCTTCAAAACGGCGACAAGTCGGGCTTTTTGTTCTTCTTTTAGGTCCTTTACGATGATGACGGGCGACTTCTCGTTGTCTTCAAGGAACACGTACTCGAGATGAGGCGGCAACTCCTTAAGCTCTAAATCCGGAGGATTTTCGATGGGAGGCGTATGCAAAGTCGGAGTATCGATAGCAATAACCGTGGGAGATAATGGAGAAGGATTGTCTTCGTTGAGAAGGTTGTCAAAGAAATGCATGTCTTCATCCCCATCGGTGGGAGAATCATCATTAGCTAAGTTCACATCTCCCATGGTGGCTTCAAGATCGTTCCAAAACAAATCACTTTCTCCAAATAAAGACAATGATGAATCAATAGAGGAAACGGTTTCAACATTGGGAAGAGAGGTAGGAATATTTTTACAAGCATCTTGGAAGTGTGCTTCACAAGCCTCATCAAGAACGTCAATACAATTAACACTCTCGTATGAATAAGGTTGTTTAGACAACTTTCCCATGTTGAAGACGATTTTATCGTCCCCCACTCTCATGATAAGCTCACCGGCTTCAACATCGATAAGAGTGCGACCGGTCCTCAGGAATGGACGACCCACGATCAAGGGAACACGAGGGTCCATCTCGTAGTCGACGACGACGAAATCGGCAGGAAAAGTGAATTTGTCGACTCCTACAAAGACGTCTTCGGCTATCCCCACTGGATAAGAAACCGTACGGTTAGCTAATTCCAAAGTCATTTTGGTGGGGACTAGCTCAGGGAGAGATAATTGCTTCCAAACGCTTAGAGGCATTAGATTAATACTGGCACCTAGATCGGCTAGGGCCATGCAATTCTCTACTCCCGGGAAATTGCAAGGGATTAAGAAACGACCCGGATCACCAAGCTTGGTTGGCAATTTCCTTAAGAGCACTACAGAGCAATTCTCATTAAGTTGGGTGTTGGCAATATCGAGAAGCTTTTCCTTGTCGCTTAGAAGATCTTTAAACATTTTCGCGTACTTAGGCATGTGAGCGAGAGCCTCAGCGAAGGAGATGTTGAAATTCAATTGTTTGAACATTTTAATAAAGTTCGAAACCTGAATATCGTCCTTGCTTTTGAGCTTCTCTGTCCTCAACCTAGATGGATAAGGTATATTGGAAGAAGAGGAAGGCTTTGGGAGAATAGGATCACTCACATCCTTGGGTGGAGGAGGGGTAGAAGTAGGAGGTGGAGAAATTGGGGAAGTAGAAGGTTGAGGAATAGGAGCAGGTGACTCGTTCTCCTTAGTCACAACCACCGGTGGAGGTATAGGAAGCTCGGGTTCCTTGGTACCTTTGCCACTGCGAGTGGTGATTTCTTTCATCTCCCCTCTTGGATTCGCAACGGTGTTACTCAGAAGAGTACCCAAAGAAGAGGGTTGATTACCTTGGAAGAAACTAGCCATCATGTTCTTCAAGTCATTCGTTTGACTATCCAACGTGTTTCTCATGTCAGCTCTCAGATCGTTCCCTTGTTTCACCAGGTCTGCTTTCAAGTTGCGTACTTCCTGTTGGAGATTTTCCACGATCACATCATTGGTCCTCATGTAGGTTGCAACCTCTTGGTGTAATGCGGTGGGTTGGTTGGAAGGAGGAGCATTGTATGCGGGTGGTTGATAAGCAGGTTGCTGGTAAACTTGGTTGTTTCGTTGAGGTGGAGGTGGTTGTTTGTGAGGTGGGATGTATGGTGTACGAGGTTGTTGTTGTTGTTGAGGAGGGCGATTGAGGTTTTGTTGTTGGGTTGGGTTGTTTGGAGGAAAACCGGGTGGTGAAAGATAGTTGTTGGAGCGGTAGCTAAGCAAGTTACGGTCACCTTGAGGTCGAGCTTGATAAGCAGGTTGAGGATAGGTGCCATATGCTGCATTCACATTTTCAGAAGGGTAGTCTTGTGTGGCAGTACAAGTGGTGTAAGAGTGAAGACCCCCGCATATCTCGCATGGTTGGCTAACAGCATTGACTTGAGCGTTTTTAGCGTTGTTGCTGTTGGTGTTGTTAACGGTGTGGGTAACAAGCGATTCAAGAAGCGTAGTGATTTTGTCAAGTCGCTTGTCGCTGTCACTAGTACTAGCACTAGCGACATTGGTCCGAACACTCTTGGTTTGCACACGAGACTTATTCTCAATGATATCCCAAGCAGCATTGGAAGTCTTAGCCAAAAGATTACCCCCCAAGCACTGTTTAGTGAATCTTGGTCATTCATGCTTAAACCATTGTAAAAAGTATTAATTTGATGTACTTTGGTAAAACCATGTTGTGGGCATTTTCTCAAAAGGTCTTTGAAACGGTCCCAAGATTCACTAAACGACTCATCGTACTTTTGTTCAAAATTTATGATTTCATTCCGCAAAGCGGTAGTACGAGAGGGTGGGAAAAAGTAATTGATAAACTTGGTTTCCAAATCCGTCCACGAAAGAATACTCTATGGCGGTTCCTTAGCAAGCCAATGTCTGGCTTGTCCCTCTAAAGAAAAGGGAAAAAGTTGTAGACGGATTACCTCTTGTGGAACACCATTGAATTTGACCGTATTGGTAAGTTGCAAGAATCTCTTGATATGGTCATGTGGATCATCAATGGTACGCCCCAAGAATGGTTGAGCAGAGACCATCTGGATAAAGCCGGATTTGAGCTCGAAATTGTTGGCGGCAATTGGAGGTATGACAATTGGATCGGTGTTGCCATCTACATGAGCTTGCAGCAGTTCAATCATCGGGCGATTATCCGGTAGAGGCTCATTGTTGTTGTTATTATTGTTGTTTTGAGGTGGTATGTTATTGTTGTTTTGTACACCGGCCATGTCTAAGTTATCGAGAGGCTCGGGCTCTTGATAAGACGTTGATCGAGTGCGCATACACCTGCAAAAGAACTAACAAAAGAAAAACAAAGCAAAAATATTTTTGGTTTTTTATGTTTTTTACTTTTTAGGATTTTTGAAAATTTTATATTTTTTAGTGTTTTTGAAGATTTTTAAGAAAACTTAACGTTCACGGTGAACGGATCCCAAAATCCAAGTTCTCACAAAAAACTTTTGATCTTAACGAGAAGAGCCGGCAGCAGCGCCATTTGATACTAGGTATTTTTTGCACTGGGGTCTAGATTCTCTCGATATCCTCTCGAATTGATCTCGGTTCTAAGTGGAATGATTGTTCTTGGTTACTAAAAAGGGGAGTGTTTTCTAATCTACTAAATGTTAAATGCTCTAAAATGTAAACTTAAATTTAAAAGCAATTAAATTAATAACAATTAATAAAACTTTAAAATTAAAATTAAAATTAAAATTAAAATTAAAATTAAAATATAAATATGAAATGAAGAAACAGAAAGTAACCCTTAAAAATACTCAAAGAAAATTGATTCGGAAGTAACCTTGATTCGGAACTATTGATCCGGAACTTTCTTTGGAAGTTGATTCGGAAGTTGGTTCGGAACTTCTGGAAATAAAGATTGATTCGGAACTTTTGCTCATCCGGAACTTGTTGTTCATTCGGAACTTTTGCTCATCCGGAACTTGTTGTTCATTCAGAAGTTTCGCTCATCCGGAACTTTGTTCGGAACTTTCACTCGGAAGATTGATCCGGAACTTTGAGTCGGAAGTTTATTCGGAAGTATTGACTGATTCGGAACTTTTAAAAAGAAAACTCATTCGGAAGATTTTAAAGGAAATTTATTTGGAACTTTTCAAAGACACATTCATTCGGAACTTCTTACTCATTCGGAACTTTTTGAAAAACTATTCATCCGGAACTTTTTATGTTCATTCGGAAGATTGTGTTCATCCGGAAGTCTTAGTTCATTCGGAAGTTTTAGTTCATCCGGAACTTTTGGTTCATCCGGAAGTCTGGGAAACTCAAGAACAGTAACTTAACCGAAAAAACAGGGGAAGAACGATTTAAACCAAAAATCACCAAGTTTCTAACCAAAAACTTAAACAAACTAATCACTAAGCATCTACTAACCATAAACTACAAATCCCATCAATAAAAACATAAAACCCAACAACTTTTGAAGATCAAATCAATCAAATAAGAACTTAAGAACTTGATGTAAAAGATGATGATGAACAAGATGAAATGGAAAGATTGATATATTGAATGATTAAGGTTTTAACAATCACAAAACAAAGATTAAAATTACAAGATTGAAAAAACAAAGATCAAAATCACCAAACACCCTAGTGGTGTTGGTGATGCTACGAACTAAAAGGGAGAAAAAGAAGGGAAGAAGAAAAACAAAAAAAACTAAAAACTGAATGAAAAGTGTGAGGGGGATTCCTTTTATAGGTGTCCCCTTTGGTTGGTGAGTGGGCTTTCTTCCGTTCTTCTTGTCTTCTCGTCTTTTCAGAAAAGTTGACGTTTTCGATTCTGATTCGGGATTTGTCGTCGATTAAATTCAACTCGTCTTTTAATTTCTTCGTTTAATAGACTTGAGTTTCTTCGACTTGTGTAAATCTTCCCTCTTTGGTCCTTTTCTTCGATAAATCTTTAATTAGGCCAAATGACTTCAAATCTTTTGCATCTCTTGGACAATAAACTCTGTCTTGAGTCTTTTTCTTCGATAAATCTCGTGCAATCCCATGTTTTCTTCAATATGCATCCGGTTGGCTCTGAAAACACAATAAACACAAAAACCACGCATAATTCCAAACAAATGATATTAAATATGCGTTTTGGTCTTGTTTTAGCCAGAATTAAGTGGTAAAAGGATGGGTGTTTACACACCTATCAAATCCTCTACACTTAACCATTGCCATGCCCTCATGCAATGCTTAGTGATAAAGCAATTTTCCACTTTTCTCATAATTAATCAACCTTGGCCTTATTCAAATACTACTAAACAAAAATTAAGGTACTAAAAGAAATTAAAACTTTAAAGGAAACATAAGGATAGAAAACCATTTTCACTTGAAAATAGCTACATGGAAATAACTTTCAAAGAGATCAAGGACTTACATTAGGGCTTTGGTGCTGCGAAGATTTATCACCCTCAAGTTTCATGTTCCCCAAACTAAGCTTAAAAACGAGATCATTGTTATTATAAGTTAGTAAATCAAACACTTACACACATGGCTTAATTATATGCTTAAAATCCCTTATTCCTAGGTGTATCTCTTATATTTTATTTTTGTCTTAGAATGATCATGAAGATGCATTTTTGGACTTATTTCGATAATTTATTTAGGCTGAAAGCAAAGTAGGACGATTTGATCAATTGTTAGCTAAAGGACAAAATCTCTTAAAACTGCTTCTCGGGATATCAAAAAGTTCATATCTTGGCATAACTCGGTTCACGATTTGAGACCTTTCTCGGGCCGATATTTGGCATGTACTTCATACTTCATATCTTGAGAGACGTGCTTGAGATAATGGTCTTCTCATCGTAATAGAGTTTCTTCACTTGGAGACTTTTGAGGGGTACTCCAACTTTGTTGACCACGACTTCATAATTATTTCTTCAATCTCTATTTGGGATTTCGAGATACAACGATCCGCCTCCTTTTCGGACTTGGATCTATTTATCCTCATACCTTGTTAGGGTCTTTTCGGATAGACTTCTCCATGATCTTTATGGGAGTTGATTGCTTTTCGTCGTGAGTCTTGATCCTTCATATTGACTTTGGGAATAATGCTTTTCACATCACTTTGGATCTTCAGCAATAAAATGTAATCCTCATGCCTTGTTAGGGCCTTTTCGGACTCGCCAATCTTCGCGCCCCGCTTCATAAGTTATGCCTTGGCTATGAACTCTTATCATTACCGAGAAACTTTTAAACGATCTTGGGCTAGAAGCTAAGTAACTTTTCAAATCGTACGACCTTACTTATTACAGGTAAATTATTAGCAAGTGATGGGAGAATAGGCAAATAATTACACCAAGTGAGCTTGTGCAAGATTACCGACTTATAATTGACTCTATCATTTCTCGTCCTCCACAATTTAAAATCTCAAGTAATGAGACTCGTGGATACTTAGCCTAATAAACCAATTAAGGTCTACATGGTTAAGGATACTAGCTAGAATAAACTTGGATAAGTCTATTCGGGTTGAGTCAAAATAAACGCAACGGGCCTAATATGTCAAAGACTTCTAAACTAGCTACACCACTTAATTAATATTTGACTTTATTACGGGATATATAAATACGAAAGCAACGATAAAAATTTAAAAATCACGACTAAATGGCAAAAGTTAATAAAAAATTTGAAAAATGTTGAAAAATATGATTTTCCGGTTAATTGAAGGAATTTTCATGGAAAAGTCCACTTAAAACTTCGATAGAAGTCTCCCCTACACTTAAGATAAACATTGTCCTTAATGTTTAAGCGTGTGGGAAAAGTCTCCCCTACACTTATGACATTGTGCACGTTGGTTAACTCAAGTTAAGGAAGAGACGGCTAACGTGATCAATTTCAAATGTGAGTTATGAAGAAAATTGAATCACGATAGTTGAGAGATAGAATCGGATTTCGGATAACACGGGAGCACGGTTCTTCAAAGATTCCAAGAGTGCATTCATCCCTGTAAGCACATCACCATACAAAAACAAAGAACTTATAGAGGTCCCCCTACACTTAGGGGTTTAAAACAAAAAAGGATAGATACTCGGGCTGCCTCCCGAGGAGAGCTTGTTTTTGATAACCGAGTCACGAGCCTGACTCGACCCAAAATTAGTTCATGGGGAACGTGGTGATGGATGGAATCACCTCCTGAGAGGTGTCCTCACCAAAGTACAACTTCACTCGTTGGCCATTCACCTTAAAATTAGGTCCATTAGGTTGAGCGAGCTCGAGAGTACCATATGGAAAAATTTGGGCAATGGTGAATGGGCCGGACCAATGAGATTTCAGTATGCCCGAAAAGATTTTCAACTGAGAGTTAAAGAGTAAAACTTTGTCTCCAACATGGAACTCTCGGTTTTTAATCTTGGAGTCGTGAATGAGCTTAGTTCTTTCCTTATAGATCAAAGAATTTTCATAAGCCTCATTACGGAGTTCATTGAGCTCATTGAGTTGGATCTTGCGTAGGTCACCGGCTTTGTTGATATCAAAATTAGCCCACTTCAAGGCCCAGTAAGCCTTGTGCTCCAACTCAATGGGGAGGTGGCATGCTTTCCCGTACACGAGACGATATGGTGTACAACCAATCGGGGTCTTGTATACGGTACGAAAAGCCCACAAAGCATCATCGAGTTTATCAGCCCATGAGGCACGATGCTCTCCCACGGTTCTTTCCAGAATTCGCTTTAGTCCTCGGTTGGATATTTCAGCCTGGCCATTAGTTTGTGGGTGGTAGGCGGTGGAAAGACGATGATTTACACCGTACTTAGCCATGACTCTAGCAAATTGGTCATTGCAGAAATGAGTCCCACGATCACTAATACAAGTGATGTTACCACCAAAAGTATCAAAGTTCGTTATAGTTCCGAATCTTTTCGAATTGAAAACCGGTCTTAAGTGTGACTCAATCGTCTTTTGGTGGATCAAAGATTTGGTTGATTTGTTTTAAACTAATTGCAAGTAATTAAAGTGTCGTTGAGTAAAATGGAAGATAAAAGATTAATTTGAATGACGAGTAAAAATAAATGCATATAAAACTTAAAGGTGACAATGGAAAATACTAACTTACTAAATAAAAATAACACTTTGGAAGATTTCAGAAAAATTTCAGAAAAATAAAAAGTACTATAAGAAAGTTATATCGAAAGAAACCAAAAGCAACCAAAAAGGCCCCCGATCGGAATGTTTTCCGATCGGTTGATCGGAATGTAGGTGGAGCAAATCAATCGGAATGCCAGGAAAGTTCCAATCGGAATATCAAGGAATGGTTGAGATCGGAATGGCGCAATTGCTACAATCGGAAAGCTAATCAATACAGCCAATCGGAATGGACAATAAGTCCTTGATCGGAATAGAAGAAAGAGGTAACACAATCGGAATGTTCAACACCACTCCAATCGGAATGCGGAGAAGTGATCCCGTCGGAATGTGGAAGATGGGTCCTTGTCGGAATATGCACCAATCGGAAAGGGGAGATAACAACCTTTCCGAAAATAATGGAAACGGATAGGGGAGGATCCCCGGTCGGAAAGCCAATCGGAAAAGGGGGTTTAAACCCTTTCCGAAATCTATGGAAAAAGGGAAAAGCAAGGTAATAAGCTAAGTAATAAGCTAATACCAAAACTTATCAATCCAAATAATCAATCGAATCAAATAAGCACTTTAGTCAACTTATTCAACTCGAAATCAAGCAACTTTTTAGATCAAACCATAAAAACATAAACTTTTTAATAAAACTTTTTAATAAGAAAAATAAGATAATCATAAAAATAAGCCAATAAGCACAAAAGTCTTAAAGCTTAATCAAATGAAAACTTATAAAATGATCAAAAGATTAACTTTTTAGCATGAAATCAATTAGAACAACACGGATCACATGATAATCACACCAAAATCAATCTTAAATCAAAGAAAAGTAGAATGAGATTAAGAGATAAAAGCTTAAAATAGAACTTTGATTAATGAAATAAGCAATACAAAGTGTTTAATATTGAAAGATTAAAAGAAAAAGATGAACTAGTGAGAGAAAGTTTAAGACTTTCTCTC
This sequence comes from Glebionis coronaria, assembly GCA_025667525.1. Lineage (NCBI taxonomy): Eukaryota > Viridiplantae > Streptophyta > Magnoliopsida > Asterales > Asteraceae > Glebionis > Glebionis coronaria. The sequence goes on along the minus strand of CM046877.1, from coordinate 17,397,852 downwards.
TCTAAAAACTAAAAAGTGAAAAATTAACTAAAAACTCTAACCACCCTCCTAATGACTATTAGGAGGGTATTTATAGGGAAGGAGTGCATGTGTTGCATCTTCTCTCTTGCTTTCTTCACGTTTTCTCGACTCGACTTTAATTCTTCGTCTTTGTCGTCTCGGGATTTGAACTTGTCTTTTTAATTTTCTTCTTCTACTAGACTTAAGTTCTTCGACTTCGTTAAACTTCCGTCTCTTGACTTTTTCTTCGATAAATCTTCAGAATAGGCCTTGGACTTCCGTTCTTTTTGCACTCTTGATCTTTTGACTTTGTCTTTTTCCCGTTTTCTTCAGTAAAAGCCCGTGAAAGCCCGTGTTTTCTTCCTTTTTCACATTTAGGTCCTAAAACACAATAAAAACACAAACCACGCATAATTCCGACTTTTACGACATAAATCACACGTTTTGGTCTTGTAATTATTGGAAATAAGTGGTAAAAGGATAAGTGTTTTCACACTTATTAAATCCCCTACACTTGACCATTGCAATGCCCTCATGCAATGCATTAATTTTAAAGCACGGTTTACATTTTCCATCATAAATAACCCACCTTGGCCTTTATTAAATACTAAACATAAAAGATAGAAATAAGTAAAGAAATTAAAAACTTACATTGGGTTTTGGCGGCCATGAACATTTATCATCCTCAAGTTTCACGTTCCCCATACCAAGCTTAAAAACGAGATCATTGTTATTATAAGTTAGCAAACTATCACGAACTCATGTGGGCCAATTATTCACTTAGACTCCCTTATTCCTAGGTGTATCTCTTATATTTTATTTTTGTCTTGAATGATCACTAGGATGCATTGTTTGACTTATTTCGATAGTTATTTAGTCCGAAAATAAGGTGAACGATTTAATCAATAGTTAGCTAAAGGACCAAATCTTTTAAAACTGCTTCTCGGGATATCAGAAAGTTCATATCTTGGCATAACTTGGTTCGCGATTTGAGACCTTTCTCGGGCCGATATTTGGCAGCGACTTCATACTTCGAATCTTCGAGAGACGTTCTTGAAATTATGGTCTTCTCTTCATAATAGGAATTTCTTCACTTGAAGTTTTTGAGAGATTCTTCATCTTTGGACCACGACTTCTTCATTTTTCTCCAATCTTTATTTTGGACTTTGATATACAACGATCCGCCTCCTTTTAGGACTTGGATCTATTTATCCTCATACCTTGTTAGGGTCTTTTCGGATAGACTTCTCCATGACTTTTGGGGAGTTCTTGCTTTTCGTCGTGTGTCTCGATCCTTCATATTGATTTTTGATAAATGATTCTTCACATCACTTTTGGATCTTTAGCAACAAAATGTAGTCCTCATGCCTTGTTAGGGCCTTTTCGGACTCGCCAATCTTCGCGCCCCGCTTCATAAGTTATGCCTTGGCTATGAACTCTCGTCATTACCGAGCAAATTTTAAACGATCTGGGGCTAAAAGCTAAGTAACCTTTTAAATCGTACAACCTTATTTATTAGCAGATAATTTATTAGCAAGCGGAGGGAGAATAGGCTCATAATTAACTCACATAAATTCACGAAAGAATACCGAACTTATAATTGACTCTATCATCTCTCGTTCTCCACAATTTAAAATCTCAAGGAATGAGACTCGTGGATGCTTAGCCTATTAAATCAAAGTTTTGGGTTTTCGAGTCGCCTATAGGATCTTGCAAGTTCTTAGACTTTTTCAAGTTTAGAAATCGCATTTTAAAGTTCCCTTGATAAACGACTCTCTAGGATCAATTATAGGAACTTGCGAAAAGTTCTTGTTCTTAACCCGTGAGAGTTAAGACTTTCGCGTTTTATAGCTCCCTATATAAAAGCCTAGCAAAACTTGACTTAAACACGTTAAGGATACTAGCTAGAGTAAACTTAGGCAAGTAAACTCGGGTTGAGTCAAAATGTTCACGACAAAGAAAAATCTAAAACCACTTATTTGAAAATTTATTCTAGCAAAGGAAACATAACAAAGGCAAATACAACTATACAACTAGGCCAAAATAGATTAAAAATTTTGAAAAATGTCAAAAAATCAAATTTTCCGGTTAAAGTGAAGGCAAATTCATGGAAAAGACCACTTACTTCGATAGAAGTCCCCCCTACACTTGAGATAAACATTGTCCTCAATGTTTAAGCATATGGGAGTAAACTCCCCTACACTTATTACATTGTGCACGTTATTTAAATCTTGTTAAGGAAAGGACAACTAAAGTGAATTCAATGTGAACATATAGAATATGAAATATTGAATCACAAGAGTTTAGGATAGAACCGGGAAGATGGAAAACACGGTATCACGGTGCGTCAAAAGTCATCAAGATGCTCTCTGAAGCCTTAATCCCTGCACAGCACAAGAAACAAGACAACAAACATATGCGGGGCTCCCCCTACACTTATTATGAAAGTAGTAAGGGATAGAACACGGGTTGCCTCCCGAGAAGCGCTTGTTTTTGTTCACCGAGTCATGAGCCTGACTCGACCCAATTTTAGTTCATGGGGAACGTGGTGAGGGATGGAATCATCTCCTGAGAGATGTCCTCACCAAAGTACAGCTTCAAACGCTGGCCATTCACCTTGAAATTGGGCCCATTTGGCTGAGAAAGCTCAATGGTCCCATACGGAAAGACTTTGGCGACGGTGAATGGACCAGTCCAGCGGCTCTTCAACTTGCCAGAGAAGATCTTCAACCGAGAGTTAAAGAGTAAGACTCGATCACCAACGTGGAACTCTCGGTTCTTGATTTTAGCATCGTGGATCATCTTCGTCTTCTCCTTGTAGATCAGCGAATTCTCATAAGCTTCATTCCTCAGTTCATTTAGCTCGTTGAGTTGAACCTTGCGATGATCACCGGCTTTGATGATGTCGAAGTTCGCCCACTTCAAGGCCCAGTGCGCCTTGTGTTCCAGCTCGATGGGTAGGTGGCAGGCTTTCCCGTACACAAGACGATAAGGTGTACAACCGATTGGGGTCTTGTAAGCAGTACGGAAAGCCCACAGAGCATCATCTAACTTATCGGCCCACGCAGCGCGATACTCTCCTACAGTACGCTCCAAAATTCTCTTCAAGCCACGATTGGAAATTTCGGCTTGCCCATTGGTTTGTGGATGATAGGCGGTGGAAAGACGGTGAGTGACACCATACTTTGCCATGACTCTTGCAAATTGATCGTTGCAAAAATGAGTCCCGCGGTCACTGATGATAGCACGAGGAACGCCAAATCGAGCGAAAAGCTGCTTCAAAAAGTTCACAACCACCCTCGCATCATTCGTAGGAAGAGCCTTAGCTTCAACCCATTTAGAGACGTAGTCGACAGCGACGAGGATGTACTTGTTCCCTTTGGAGGATGGAAATGGCCCCATGAAGTCGATGCCCCATACATCAAAGATTTCACATTCCTGTATGAAATTTTGAGGCATCTCATCCTTATGTGTGATCTTGCCCTGACGTTGGCAAGCATCACAATGCTTAACCATTTCGTGAGCGTCACGATAAATGGTGGGCCAGTAGAATCCAGAATCAAACACTTTCTTAGCGGTGTAGTTGGGACCAAAGTGACCACCAGTGGGTCCTTTGTGGCAAGCTTGAAGAATGTCAAAAGCTGCCGGTCCGTCAACACATCGACGAATAATCAGATCAGCACACTGTTTGAATAGATAAGGGTCATCCCAAAAGTAAGTCTTAACATCGTTCAAGAACTTCTTCTTTTGTTGGGATGTTAACCCTTGGATGAGAATACCACCCGCTAAGTAGTTTGCAATGTCCGCAAACCACGGGGTGCCATCAAGATTAAGATTTATAGACATTAGAGTCTCCAGGGGGAAAGAGTCATTGATCTCTTTGTTCGGATGATCCCCCTGATATGGATCCTCAAGTCGACTCAAATGATCCGCGGCCAGGTTTTCGGCTCCCTTCTTGTCACGAATTTCAATGTTGAATTCTTGAAGGAGTAAAACCCAGCGAAGAAGTCTTGGCTTAGAATCGTTCTTTGTCATCAAGTACTTCAACGCGGAATGGTCCGTGTATACGATGGTGGTGGATAAAACAAGATAGGGGCGAAATTTCTCAAAAGCATAGACAACAGCTAAAAGCTCTTTTTCGGTTGTCGTATAATGCAATTGAGCCCCCGTCATTGTTTTGCTAGCATAGTGGATTGGTTGGAAGTGTTTATTCACACGTTGGCCCAAAACCGCACCAATAGCGAAGTCGCTAGCATCGCACATCAATTCAAAAGGCAGCTCCCAATTTGGGGTAACCAAGACCGGTGCCTTAGTTAGCTTATCCTTGAGAAGATTGAAGGCTTCGAGACACTCTTTAGAAAAGATAAATGGAGTATCTTTTTCCAAGAGGTGGGTCATTGGGCGAGCGATTTTAGAGAAATCCTGAATGAATCTACGATAGAAGCCCGCATGACCCAAAACGCTTCTCACACCCTTCACAGTTGAAGGTGGAGGTAATTTGGCTATGACATCAACTTTAGCACGGTCAACTTCAAGACCGGCTTTAGAGATTTTGTGTCCTAGCACAATGCCTTCTTTTACCATAAAATGGCATTTTTCCCAATTCAGAACAAGGCGAGTGTCTTCGCACCGCTTAAGCATACGTTCCAAATTGGCAAGGCAAGCAGAGAAGGAATCCCCGAAGACCGAGAAATCATCCATGAAGACTTCCATGGTTTGCTCAACCATGTCATGGAAGATCGCCAACATGCACCTTTGGAAAGTCCCGGGGGCATTGCATAAGCCAAAAGGCATTCGTTTATAAGCAAAGGTGCCATAGGGACAAGTGAATGTTGTCTTCTCTTGATCTTGGGGATCGATGGGTATTTGAAAATAACCCGAGAAACCATCCAGAAAGCAGTAATATTCATTACCAGCTAGACGTTCAAGCATTTGGTCCATAAAAGGTAGAGGGAAATGATCCTTTCTCGTGGCATCATTGAGTTTGCGGTAGTCTATACAAACTCTCCACCCAGTAACGAGACGGGTAGGAATTAACTCGTTGTTTGCATTGGGCACAACGGTGATTCCACCTTTCTTAGGCACACAATGGACTGGACTAACCCATGGTGAATCCGAAATAGGGTAAATCATACCCGCATCAAGAAGTTTGATAACCTCTTTTTTGATGACTTCATGGATTTTAGGATTCACCCTTCGTTGACTTTGAATTGTGGGCTTAAAGTCGTCCTCCATGAGAATTTTATGTGTGCAGAAATGAGGATCAATTCCACGGATGTCCAAGATTTTCCAAGCGATAGCGCGTTTATGCTTCTTCAAAACAGCGACAAGGCGTTCTTTTTCGTCTTCTTTCAGATCCTTTGCGATGATGACCGGTAGCTTCTCGTCGTCTTCCAGGAAAACGTACTCAAGATGAGGAGGTAGGTCCTTAAGCTCAAGAGTAGGAGGATCCTCAATAGATGGTGAAACTAACGATGGATCATCATTAGTCACCTCTTTAGGAGCAGTAGGAGACAACGGGTCCTCATTGAGAAGTCTCTCAATAGTACGAATATCTTCATCCCAATTGGTGGACAAATTATCATACTTAATATCGAGAGGACCCAAGCTAGCTTCGAAATCATCCAAGTCACTTTCTCCAAAAGGAGTCAATGCTGGAGCAATTGAGGCAACGGTCTCAACATTGGGTAGAGAAGAAAGAGTACTTTTGCAAGCATCATGAAAATGTTCTTCACAAGCCTCATCGAGAACATCAATAGCATTAACACTCTCATACGAATAAGGTTGCTTAGAAATCTTACCCATGTTGAAGACAATTTTATCGTCACCAACTCTCATGATTATTTCGCCTGCGGCTACATTAATGAGAGTGCGACCGGTCCTCAAGAATGGACGTCCGACGATTAATGGAACACGGGGATCCATCTCGTAATCAACGACGACAAAATCCGCCGGGAAGGTGAATTTATCGACGCCAACAAAGACATCTTCGGCTATCCCCACTGGATAAGCAACCGTACGGTTGGCTAATTCCAAAGTCATTTTAGTGGGGACTAGCTCGGGGAGAGATAATTGCTTCCAAACACTTAAAGGCATTAAGTTTATACTTGCACCTAGATCGGCTAGGGCCATGCAATTCTCTACTCCCGGGAAATTGCAAGGAATCAAGAAGCGACCCGGATCACCAAGTTTGGTGGGCAATTTCCTTAAGAGCACTGCGGAGCAGTTCTCATTAAGTTGGGTCTGAGCAATGTCAAGAAGCTTTTCTTTATCACTTAAAAGATCTTTAAACATCTTAGCGTATTTGGGCATGTGAGCGAGAGCCTCGGCGAAGGAGATGTTAAAATTCAGTTGTTTGAACATTTTAAGGAAGTTCGAAACCTGAATATCATCCTTGCTCTTTTGCTTCTCTTTCCTCAACCTTGAAGGATAGGGTATATTGGATGAAGAAGAAGGCTTTAAGGGAATAGGATCACTCACAACCACGGGTGGTGGGGAAATGGGGATAGAAGGTGAGGGAGGTGAAGAAAGTTGCTCTTTTTCCTTGTTCACAATCACCGGTGGAGGTGTAGGAAGCTCGGGTTCCATATAACCTTTTCCACTACGAGTGGTGATTGCTTTCATCTCCCCTCTTGGATTCGCAACGGTATTACTCGGAAGAGTACCCGAGGAAGAGGGTTGATTACTTTGGATGAGCGAACCAATCATATCACGAAGGTGAAGAGCTTGATTGTTAAAAGAGTTTTGCATGTTGGCATTAATATCATTGCTGTGTTTGGCCATATCATTCCTTAGCTCGGCTCGAATATCGCTCCCTTGTTTCACCATGTCATTCTTCAAGTTAACAAATTGACTCTGAAGATTCGTCACCATCTCACGATTAGTCTTCATGAACGTCTCGACGTCTTGACTTACTGCCATCGGTTGATTGAGAGGTGGAACTTGGTAAGCTTGAGAATTTCCTTGAGTTGGGTATGGGTTTCTTTGGGATTGATATTGATTTTGAGCACGAGGTTGGGATTGGTTTTTTCGGTTGTAACTTTGTTGTTGGTTTTGGTTTGCAGGAGGGAAACCGGGAGGAGCAAGATAATTGTTGGACCGATAACTTAGCAAGTTACGGTCTCCTTGAGGGCGAGCTTGATAGCCTCCCGTGGGATAAGTACCATATGCTGCGTTAACGTCTTCAGAATAATGGCCGTGAGTAGAAGGACACTCATTGTAGGAATGAGGACCACCACATGTGTCACAAGAGATAACAACGGCTTTAGCTTGTTGAGTTTGGTTAGAAGTCAAAATTTGGAGACTTTTGTTAATATCAAGAATAGCACGTTCCAAAATAGACGGGTTGGTGGTAGTAGAAGTAGATGAAACATTGACTCTCTGATTAGATCTTGAGGATGCGGAAGAATCCCAATTCTTGTGGTGAGTAGTCATGTTTTCAATCAACTCTCGACACTCCTCCGGTCTCCTTTTCATAAAAGTACCACCGGCGGCGGCATTGATCGTGTCACGATCACGAAAGGTGAGACCATTGTAGAAGGTGTCAATGAGAGTGACGGGGAGCATATTGTGATTAGGACAGCGGTCGATCAAATCATTGTAACGTTCCCAAGCATCGAAAAGCGATTCATCATTCTCTTGCATAAATCCACTGATTTGGTTACGAAGGCTAGTGACCATGGATGGGGGAAAGTAGCGCGATAAAAAGCGTTGAGTCATGTCATTCCACGTATGAATAGAATTCTTAGGAAGACGGTCAAACCATTTTTCGGCATGGTGAGAAAGCGAGTGTGGAAAAAGTTGAAGGCGAAGGTCATCCATAGAAACACCGGGAGATTTCATGCTTTGGGTAATGGTAATGAATTTGTCGAGGTGTTTGTTGGCATCATCGTCCGGAATTCCACGAAACGGGTTCGTTTGCACTTGTTGTATCATATGATGCTTCAACGAAAACTCCTGAGCCGTGATATGCATCGGCGCAATCGGGCCTCCGCGTCCATTCATGGTGGGTTGGCACAATTCCTCCATGGTTCGTAAATCAGGTAGAAGGACATTGTTGTTGTTGTTGTTGTGGTTGTTATTCAAATTATTTTGAGGTGGGTGATTATTGTTGTTGTTAACACCAGCCATATCTAAATCTTCACGATTCTCGGGCTCAGAATAGTTTGTAGATCTAGTACGCATGCACCTGCAGAAGAAAAATATACACAAGGAATATCTATATAATCTTTTTGGTTTTTATAGGTTTTTTTAATGTTTTTGTATTTTTGAAGAGTTTTATATTTTTTATGGATTTTTGAAATTTTTAAAGCAATGAAAATAACGTTCAAAGAACGGATCCCAAAATTCAATGCGTCTCTCACTAGAAACCGTTTATCTTAACGAAAAGAGCCGGCAGCGGCGCCATTTAATACAAGTGATGTTACCACCAAAAGTATCAAAGTTCGTTATAGTTCCGAATCTTTTCGAATTGAAAACCGGTCTTAAGTGTGACTCAATCGTCTTTTGGTGGATCAAAGATTTGGTTGATTTGTTTTAAACTAATTGCAAGTAATTAAAGTGTCGTTGAGTAAAATGGAAGATAAAAGATTAATTTGAATGACGAGTAAAAATAAATGCATATAAAACTTAAAGGTGACAATGGAAAATACTAACTTACTAAATAAAAATAACACTTTGGAAGATTTCAGAAAAATTTCAGAAAAATAAAAAGTACTATAAGAAAGTTATATCGAAAGAAACCAAAAGCAACCAAAAAGGCCCCCGATCGGAATGTTTTCCGATCGGTTGATCGGAATGTAGGTGGAGCAAATCAATCGGAATGCCAGGAAAGTTCCAATCGGAATATCAAGGAATGGTTGAGATCGGAATGGCGCAATTGCTACAATCGGAAAGCTAATCAATACAGCCAATCGGAATGGACAATAAGTCCTTGATCGGAATAGAAGAAAGAGGTAACACAATCGGAATGTTCAACACCACTCCAATCGGAATGCGGAGAAGTGATCCCGTCGGAATGTGGAAGATGGGTCCTTGTCGGAATATGCACCAATCGGAAAGGGGAGATAACAACCTTTCCGAAAATAATGGAAACGGATAGGGGAGGATCCCCGGTCGGAAAGCCAATCGGAAAAGGGGGTTTAAACCCTTTCCGAAATCTATGGAAAAAGGGAAAAGCAAGGTAATAAGCTAAGTAATAAGCTAATACCAAAACTTATCAATCCAAATAATCAATCGAATCAAATAAGCACTTTAGTCAACTTATTCAACTCGAAATCAAGCAACTTTTTAGATCAAACCATAAAAACATAAACTTTTTAATAAAACTTTTTAATAAGAAAAATAAGATAATCATAAAAATAAGCCAATAAGCACAAAAGTCTTAAAGCTTAATCAAATGAAAACTTATAAAATGATCAAAAGATTAACTTTTTAGCATGAAATCAATTAGAACAACACGGATCACATGATAATCACACCAAAATCAATCTTAAATCAAAGAAAAGTAGAATGAGATTAAGAGATAAAAGCTTAAAATAGAACTTTGATTAATGAAATAAGCAATACAAAGTGTTTAATATTGAAAGATTAAAAGAAAAAGATGAACTAGTGAGAGAAAGTTTAAGACTTTCTCTCTCTAAAAACTAAAAAGTGAAAAATTAACTAAAAACTCTAACCACCCTCCTAATGACTATTAGGAGGGTATTTATAGGGAAGGAGTGCATGTGTTGCATCTTCTCTCTTGCTTTCTTCACGTTTTCTCGACTCGACTTTAATTCTTCGTCTTTGTCGTCTCGGGATTTGAACTTGTCTTTTTAATTTTCTTCTTCTACTAGACTTAAGTTCTTCGACTTCGTTAAACTTCCGTCTCTTGACTTTTTCTTCGATAAATCTTCAGAATAGGCCTTGGACTTCCGTTCTTTTTGCACTCTTGATCTTTTGACTTTGTCTTTTTCCCGTTTTCTTCAGTAAAAGCCCGTGAAAGCCCGTGTTTTCTTCCTTTTTCACATTTAGGTCCTAAAACACAATAAAAACACAAACCACGCATAATTCCGACTTTTACGACATAAATCACACGTTTTGGTCTTGTAATTATTGGAAATAAGTGGTAAAAGGATAAGTGTTTTCACACTTATTAAATCCCCTACACTTGACCATTGCAATGCCCTCATGCAATGCATTAATTTTAAAGCACGGTTTACATTTTCCATCATAAATAACCCACCTTGGCCTTTATTAAATACTAAACATAAAAGATAGAAATAAGTAAAGAAATTAAAAACTTACATTGGGTTTTGGCGGCCATGAACATTTATCATCCTCAAGTTTCACGTTCCCCATACCAAGCTTAAAAACGAGATCATTGTTATTATAAGTTAGCAAACTATCACGAACTCATGTGGGCCAATTATTCACTTAGACTCCCTTATTCCTAGGTGTATCTCTTATATTTTATTTTTGTCTTGAATGATCACTAGGATGCATTGTTTGACTTATTTCGATAGTTATTTAGTCCGAAAATAAGGTGAACGATTTAATCAATAGTTAGCTAAAGGACCAAATCTTTTAAAACTGCTTCTCGGGATATCAGAAAGTTCATATCTTGGCATAACTTGGTTCGCGATTTGAGACCTTTCTCGGGCCGATATTTGGCAGCGACTTCATACTTCGAATCTTCGAGAGACGTTCTTGAAATTATGGTCTTCTCTTCATAATAGGAATTTCTTCACTTGAAGTTTTTGAGAGATTCTTCATCTTTGGACCACGACTTCTTCATTTTTCTCCAATCTTTATTTTGGACTTTGATATACAACGATCCGCCTCCTTTTAGGACTTGGATCTATTTATCCTCATACCTTGTTAGGGTCTTTTCGGATAGACTTCTCCATGACTTTTGGGGAGTTCTTGCTTTTCGTCGTGTGTCTCGATCCTTCATATTGATTTTTGATAAATGATTCTTCACATCACTTTTGGATCTTTAGCAACAAAATGTAGTCCTCATGCCTTGTTAGGGCCTTTTCGGACTCGCCAATCTTTGCGCCCCGCTTCATAAGTTATGCCTTGGCTATGAACTCTCGTCATTACCGAGCAAATTTTAAACGATCTGGGGCTAAAAGCTAAGTAACCTTTTAAATCGTACAACCTTATTTATTAGCAGATAATTTATTAGCAAGCGGAGGGAGAATAGGCTCATAATTAACTCACATAAATTCACGAAAGAATACCGAACTTATAATTGACTCTATCATCTCTCGTTCTCCACAATTTAAAATCTCAAGGAATGAGACTCGTGGATGCTTAGCCTATTAAATCAAAGTTTTGGGTTTTCGAGTCGCCTATAGGATCTTGCAAGTTCTTAGACTTTTTCAAGTTTAGAAATCGCATTTTAAAGTTCCCTTGATAAACGACTCTCTAGGATCAATTATAGGAACTTGCGAAAAGTTCTTGTTCTTAACCCGTGAGAGTTAAGACTTTCGCGTTTTATAGCTCCCTATATAAAAGCCTAGCAAAACTTGACTTAAACACGTTAAGGATACTAGCTAGAGTAAACTTAGGCAAGTAAACTCGGGTTGAGTCAAAATGTTCACGACAAAGAAAAATCTAAAACCACTTATTTGAAAATTTATTCTAGCAAAGGAAACATAACAAAGGCAAATACAACTATACAACTAGGCCAAAATAGATTAAAAATTTTGAAAAATGTCAAAAAATCAAATTTTCCGGTTAAAGTGAAGGCAAATTCATGGAAAAGACCACTTACTTCGATAGAAGTCCCCCCTACACTTGAGATAAACATTGTCCTCAATGTTTAAGCATATGGGAGTAAACTCCCCTACACTTATTACATTGTGCACGTTATTTAAATCTTGTTAAGGAAAGGACAACTAAAGTGAATTCAATGTGAACATATAGAATATGAAATATTGAATCACAAGAGTTTAGGATAGAACCGGGAAGATGGAAAACACGGTATCACGGTGCGTCAAAAGTCATCAAGATGCTCTCTGAAGCCTTAATCCCTGCACAGCACAAGAAACAAGACAACAAACATATGCGGGGCTCCCCCTACACTTATTATGAAAGTAGTAAGGGATAGAACACGGGTTGCCTCCCGAGAAGCGCTTGTTTTTGTTCACCGAGTCATGAGCCTGACTCGACCCAATTTTAGTTCATGGGGAACGTGGTGAGGGATGGAATCATCTCCTGAGAGATGTCCTCACCAAAGTACAGCTTCAAACGCTGGCCATTCACCTTGAAATTGGGCCCATTTGGCTGAGAAAGCTCAATGGTCCCATACGGAAAGACTTTGGCGACGGTGAATGGACCAGTCCAGCGGCTCTTCAACTTGCCAGAGAAGATCTTCAACCGAGAGTTAAAGAGTAAGACTCGATCACCAACGTGGAACTCTCGATTCTTGATTTTAGCATCGTGGATCATCTTCGTCTTCTCCTTGTAGATCAGCGAATTCTCATAAGCTTCATTCCTCAGTTCATTTAGCTCGTTGAGTTGAACCTTGCGATGATCACCGGCTTTGATGATGTCGAAGTTCGCCCACTTCAAGGCCTAGTGCGCCTTGTGTTCCAGCTCGATGGGTAGGTGGCAGGCTTTCCCGTACACAAGACGATAAGGTGTACAACCGATTGGGGTCTTGTAAGCAGTACGGAAAGCCCACAGAGCATCATCTAACTTATCGGCCCACGCAGCGCGATACTCTCCTACAGTACGCTCCAAAATTCTCTTCAAGCCACGATTGGAAATTTCGGCTTGCCCATTGGTTTGTGGATGATAGGCGGTGGAAAGACGGTGAGTGACACCATACTTTGCCATGACTCTTGCAAATTGATCGTTGCAAAAATGAGTCCCGCGGTCACTGATGATAGCACGAGGAACGCCAAATCGAGCGAAAAGCTGCTTCAAAAAGTTCACAACCACCCTCGCATCATTCGTAGGAAGAGCCTTAGCTTCAACCCATTTAGAGACGTAGTCGACAGCGACGAGGATGTACTTGTTCCCTTTGGAGGATGGAAATGGCCCCATGAAGTCGATGCCCCATACATCAAAGATTTCACATTCCTGTATGAAATTTTGAGGCATCTCATCCTTATGTGTGATCTTGCCCTGACGTTGGCAAGCATCACAATGCTTAATCATTTCGTGAGCGTCACGATAAATGGTGGGCCAGTAGAATCCAGAATCAAACACTTTCTTAGCGGTGTAGTTGGGACCAAAGTGACCACCAGTGGGTCCTTTGTGGCAAGCTTGAAGAATGTCAAAAGCTGCCGGTCCGTCAACACATCGACGAATAATCAGATCAGCACACTGTTTGAATAGATAAGGGTCATCCCAAAAGTAAGTCTTAACATCGTTCAAGAACTTCTTCTTTTGTTGGGATGTTAACCCTTGGATGAGAATACCACCCGCTAAGTAGTTTGCAATGTCCGCAAACCACGGGGTGCCATCAAGATTAAGATTTATAGACATTAGAGTCTCCAGGGGGAAAGAGTCATTGATCTCTTTGTTCGGATGATCCCCCTGATATGGATCCTCAAGTCGACTCAAATGATCCGCGGCCAGGTTTTCGGCTCCCTTCTTGTCACGAATTTCAATGTTGAATTCTTGAAGGAGTAAAACCCAGCGAAGAAGTCTTGGCTTAGAATCGTTCTTTGTCATCAAGTACTTCAACGCGGAATGGTCCGTGTATACGATGGTGGTGGATAAAACAAGATAGGGGCGAAATTTCTCAAAAGCATAGACAACAGCTAAAAGCTCTTTTTCGGTTGTCGTATAATGCAATTGAGCCCCCGTCATTGTTTTGCTAGCATAGTGGATTGGTTGGAAGTGTTTATTCACACGTTGGCCCAAAACCGCACCAATAGCGAAGTCGCTAGCATCGCACATCAATTCAAAAGGCAGCTCCCAATTTGGGGTAACCAAGACCGGTGCCTTAGTTAGCTTATCCTTGAGAAGATTGAAGGCTTCGAGACACTCTTTAGAAAAGATAAATGGAGTATCTTTTTCCAAGAGGTGGGTCATTGGGCGAGCGATTTTAGAGAAATCCTGAATGAATCTACGATAGAAGCCCGCATGACCCAAAAAGCTTCTCACACCCTTCACAGTTGAAGGTGGAGGTAATTTGGCTATGACATCAACTTTAGCACGGTCAACTTCAAGACCGGCTTTAGAGATTTTGTGTCCTAGCACAATGCCTTCTTTTACCATAAAATGGCATTTTTCCCAATTCAGAACAAGGCGAGTGTCTTCGCACCGCTTAAGCATACGTTCCAAATTGGCAAGGCAAGCAGAGAAGGAATCCCCGAAGACCGAGAAATCATCCATGAAGACTTCCATGGTTTGCTCAACCATGTCATGGAAGATCGCCAACATGCACCTTTGGAAAGTCCCGGGGGCATTGCATAAGCCAAAAGGCATTCGTTTATAAGCAAAGGTGCCATAGGGACAAGTGAATGTTGTCTTCTCTTGATCTTGGGGATCGATGGGTATTTGAAAATAACCCGAGAAACCATCCAGAAAGCAGTAATATTCATTACCAGCTAGACGTTCAAGCATTTGGTCCATAAAAGGTAGAGGGAAATGATCCTTTCTCGTGGCATCATTGAGTTTGCGGTAGTCTATACAAACTCTCCACCCAGTAACGAGACGGGTAGGAATTAACTCGTTGTTTGCATTGGGCACAACGGTGATTCCACCTTTCTTAGGCACACAATGGACTGGACTAACCCATGGTGAATCCGAAATAGGGTAAATCATACCCGCATCAAGAAGTTTGATAACCTCTTTTTTGATGACTTCATGGATTTTAGGATTCACCCTTCGTTGACTTTGAATTGTGGGCTTAAAGTCGTCCTCCATGAGAATTTTATGTGTGCAGAAATGAGGATCAATTCCACGGATGTCCAAGATTTTCCAAGCGATAGCGCGTTTATGCTTCTTCAAAACAGCGACAAGGCGTTCTTTTTCGTCTTCTTTCAGATCCTTTGCGATGATGACCGGTAGCTTCTCGTCGTCTTCCAGGAAAACGTACTCAAGATGAGGAGGTAGGTCCTTAAGCTCAAGAGTAGGAGGATCCTCAATAGATGGTGAAACTAACGATGGATCATCATTAGTCACCTCTTTAGGAGCAGTAGGAGACAACGGGTCCTCATTGAGAAGTCTCTCAATAGTACGAATATCTTCATCCCAATTGGTGGACAAATTATCATACTTAATATCGAGAGGACCCAAGCTAGCTTCGAAATCATCCAAGTCACTTTCTCCAAAAGGAGTCAATGCTGGAGCAATTGAGGCAACGGTCTCAACATTGGGTAGAGAAGAAAGAGTACTTTTGCAAGCATCATGAAAATGTTCTTCACAAGCCTCATCGAGAACATCAATAGCATTAACACTCTCATACGAATAAGGTTGCTTAGAAATCTTACCCATGTTGAAGACAATTTTATCGTCACCAACTCTCATGATTATTTCGCCTGCGGCTACATCAATGAGAGTGCGACCGGTCCTCAAGAATGGACGTCCGACGATTAATGGAACACGGGGATCCATCTCGTAATCAACGACGACAAAATCCGCCGGGAAGGTGAATTTATCGACGCCAACAAAGATATCTTCGGCTATCCCCACTGGATAAGCAACCGTACGGTTGGCTAATTCCAAAGTCATTTTAGTGGGGACTAGCTCGGGGAGAGATAATTGCTTCCAAACACTTAAAGGCATTAAGTTTATACTTGCACCTAGATCGGCTAGGGCCATGCAATTCTCTACTCCCGGGAAATTGCAAGGAATCAAGAAGCGACCCGGATCACCAAGTTTGGTGGGCAATTTCCTTAAGAGCACTGCGGAGCAGTTCTCATTAAGTTGGGTCTGAGCAATGTCAAGAAGCTTTTCTTTATCACTTAAAAGATCTTTAAACATCTTAGCGTATTTGGGCATGTGAGCGAGAGCCTCGGCGAAGGAGATGTTAAAATTCAGTTGTTTGAACATTTTAAGGAAGTTCGAAACCTGAATATCATCCTTGCTCTTTTGCTTCTCTTTCCTCAACCTTGAAGGATAAGGTATATTGGATGAAGAAGAAGGCTTTAAGGGAATAGGATCACTCACAACCACGGGTGGTGGGGAAATGGGGATAGAAGGTGAGGGAGGTGAAGAAAGTTGCTCTTTTTCCTTGTTCACAATCACCGGTGGAGGTGTAGGAAGCTCGGGTTCCATATAACCTTTTCCACTACGAGTGGTGATTGCTTTCATCTCCCCTCTTGGATTCGCAACGGTATTACTCGGAAGAGTACCCGAGGAAGAGGGTTGATTACTTTGGATGAGCGAACCAATCATATCACGAAGGTGAAGAGCTTGATTGTTAAAAGAGTTTTGCATGTTGGCATTAATATCATTGCTGTGTTTGGCCATATCATTCCTTAGCTCGGCTCGAATATCGCTCCCTTGTTTCACCATGTCATTCTTCAAGTTAACAAATTGACTCTGAAGATTCGTCACCATCTCACGATTAGTCTTCATGAACGTCTCGACGTCTTGACTTACTGCCATCGGTTGATTGAGAGGTGGAACTTGGTAAGCTTGAGAATTTCCTTGAGTTGGGTATGGGTTTCTTTGGGATTGATATTGATTTTGAGCACGAGGTTGGGATTGGTTGTTTCGGTTGTAACTTTGTTGTTGGTTTTGGTTTGCAGGAGGGAAACCGGGAGGAGCAAGATAATTGTTGGACCGATAACTTAGCAAGTTACGGTCTCCTTGAGGGCGAGCTTGATAGCCTCCCGTGGGATAAGTACCATATGCTGCGTTAACGTCTTCAGAATAATGGCCGTGAGTAGAAGGACACTCATTGTAGGAATGAGGACCACCACATGTGTCACAAGAGATAACAACGGCTTTAGCTTGTTGAGTTTGGTTAGAAGTCAAAATTTGGAGACTTTTGTTAATATCAAGAATAGCACGTTCCAAAATAGACGGGTTGGTGGTAGTAGAAGTAGATGAAACATTGACTCTCTGATTAGATCTTGAGGATGCGGAAGAATCCCAATTCTTGTGGTGAGTAGTCATGTTTTCAATCAACTCTCGACACTCCTCCGGTCTCCTTTTCATAAAAGTACCACCGGCGGCGGCATTGATCGTGTCACGATCACGAAAGGTGAGACCATTGTAGAAGGTGTCAATGAGAGTGACGGGGAGCATATTGTGATTAGGACAGCGGTCGATCAAATCATTGTAACGTTCCCAAGCATCGAAAAGCGATTCATCATTCTCTTGCATAAATCCACTGATTTGGTTACGAAGGCTAGTGACCATGGATGGGGGAAAGTAGCGCGATAAAAAGCGTTGAGTCATGTCATTCCACGTATGAATAGAATTCTTAGGAAGACGGTCAAACCATTTTTCGGCATGGTGAGAAAGCGAGTGTGGAAAAAGTTGAAGGCGAAGGTCATCCATAGAAACACCGGGAGATTTCATGCTTTGGGTAATGGTAATGAATTTGTCGAGGTGTTTGTTGGCATCATCGTCCGGAATTCCACGAAACGGGTTCGTTTGCACTTGTTGTATCATATGATGCTTCAACGAAAACTCCTGAGCCGTGATATGCATCGGCGCAATCGGGCCTCCGCGTCCATTCATGGTGGGTTGGCACAATTCCTCCATGGTTCGTAAATCAGGTAGAAGGACATTGTTGTTGTTGTTGTTGTGGTTGTTATTCAAATTATTTTGAGGTGGGTGATTATTGTTGTTGTTAACACCAGCCATATCTAAATCTTCACGATTCTCGGGCTCAGAATAGTTTGTAGATCTAGTACGCATGCACCTGCAGAAGAAAAATATACACAAGGAATATCTATATAATCTTTTTGGTTTTTATAGGTTTTTTTAATGTTTTTGTATTTTTGAAGAGTTTTATATTTTTTATGGATTTTTGAAATTTTTAAAGCAATGAAAATAACGTTCAAAGAACGGATCCCAAAATTCAATGCGTCTCTCACTAGAAACCGTTTATCTTAACGAAAAGAGCCGGCAGCGGCGCCATTTAATACAAGTGATGTTACCACCAAAAGTATCAAAGTTCGTTATAGTTCCGAATCTTTTCGAATTGAAAACCGGTCTTAAGTGTGACTCAATCGTCTTTTGGTGGATCAAAGATTTGGTTGATTTGTTTTAAACTAATTGCAAGTAATTAAAGTGTCGTTGAGTAAAATGGAAGATAAAAGATTAATTTGAATGACGAGTAAAAATAAATGCATATAAAACTTAAAGGTGACAATGGAAAATACTAACTTACTAAATAAAAATAACACTTTGGAAGATTTCAGAAAAATTTCAGAAAAATAAAAAGTACTATAAGAAAGTTATATCGAAAGAAACCAAAAGCAACCAAAAAGGCCCCCGATCGGAATGTTTTCCGATCGGTTGATCGGAATGTAGGTGGAGCAAATCAATCGGAATGCCAGGAAAGTTCCAATCGGAATATCAAGGAATGGTTGAGATCGGAATGGCGCAATTGCTACAATCGGAAAGCTAATCAATACAGCCAATCGGAATGGACAATAAGTCCTTGATCGGAATAGAAGAAAGAGGTAACACAATCGGAATGTTCAACACCACTCCAATCGGAATGCGGAGAAGTGATCCCGTCGGAATGTGGAAGATGGGTCCTTGTCGGAATATGCACCAATCGGAAAGGGGAGATAACAACCTTTCCGAAAATAATGGAAACGGATAGGGGAGGATCCCCGGTCGGAAAGCCAATCGGAAAAGGGGGTTTAAACCCTTTCCGAAATCTATGGAAAAAGGGAAAAGCAAGGTAATAAGCTAAGTAATAAGCTAATACCAAAACTTATCAATCCAAATAATCAATCGAATCAAATAAGCACTTTAGTCAACTTATTCAACTCGAAATCAAGCAACTTTTTAGATCAAACCATAAAAACATAAACTTTTTAATAAAACTTTTTAATAAGAAAAATAAGATAATCATAAAAATAAGCCAATAAGCACAAAAGTCTTAAAGCTTAATCAAATGAAAACTTATAAAATGATCAAAAGATTAACTTTTTAGCATGAAATCAATTAGAACAACACGGATCACATGATAATCACACCAAAATCAATCTTAAATCAAAGAAAAGTAGAATGAGATTAAGAGATAAAAGCTTAAAATAGAACTTTGATTAATGAAATAAGCAATACAAAGTGTTTAATATTGAAAGATTAAAAGAAAAAGATGAACTAGTGAGAGAAAGTTTAAGACTTTCTCTCTCTAAAAACTAAAAAGTGAAAAATTAACTAAAAACTCTAACCACCCTCCTAATGACTATTAGGAGGGTATTTATAGGGAAGGAGTGCATGTGTTGCATCTTCTCTCTTGCTTTCTTCACGTTTTCTCGACTCGACTTTAATTCTTCGTCTTTGTCGTCTCGGGATTTGAACTTGTCTTTTTAATTTTCTTCTTCTACTAGACTTAAGTTCTTCGACTTCGTTAAACTTCCGTCTCTTGACTTTTTCTTCGATAAATCTTCAGAATAGGCCTTGGACTTCCGTTCTTTTTGCACTCTTGATCTTTTGACTTTGTCTTTTTCCCGTTTTCTTCAGTAAAAGCCCGTGAAAGCCCGTGTTTTCTTCCTTTTTCACATTTAGGTCCTAAAACACAATAAAAACACAAACCATGCATAATTCCGACTTTTACGACATAAATCACACGTTTTGGTCTTGTAATTATTGGAAATAAGTGGTAAAAGGATAAGTGTTTTCACACTTATTAATCACTAATAATGGCACGAGGTACACCGAATCTAGCGAAAAGAGCTTTCAAAAAGTTACAAACCACCCTTGCGTCATTAGTGGGTAAAGCTTTGGCTTCAACCCACTTTGAAACGTAGTCAACGGCTACAAGGATGTATTTGTTTCCTTTAGAAGAAGGGAATGGCCCCATAAAGTCGATACCCCAAACATCAAAGATTTCACATTCTTGAATGAAATTCTGAGGCATCTCGTCTTTATGTGTGATCTTGCCTTGTTTTTGGCAATCCTCACAACGTTTAACCATATTGTGAGCGTCACGATATATGGAGGGCCAATAAAATCCTGAGTCAAACACTTTTTTGGCGGTGTAGTTGGGACCAAAGTGACCACCGGTGGGTCCTTTGTGGCAAGCATCAAGGATTTCCATAGCTGCCGGTCCATCAACACATCGGCGAATAATCAAGTCGGCACATTGTTTGAATAGATACGGGTCATCCCAAAAGTAAGTCTTAATGTCTTTGAAAAACTTTTTCTTTTGCTGGGATGTTAACCCGTCAACGAGAATTCCACCCGCCAAGTAGTTTGCAAAGTCCGCAAACCACGGGGTTTCATCAGAATTCGAATTTATAGACATTAAGGTCTCCAAGGGAAAAGAATAATTGATTTCTTTGTTCGGATGATCCCCTTGGTAAGGATCCTCAAGTTTGCTGAGATGATCCGCGGCTAGGTTTTCAGCTCCTTTTTTATCGCGAATTTCGATTTTAAATTCTTGGAGAAGCAAAACCCAGCGAAGAAGTCTTGGTTTGGAATCTTGCTTTGTCAACAAGTACTTCAACGCGGAATGATCGGTGTAAACGATTGTGGTGGAAAGGACAAGATAGGGGCGAAATTTTTCAAAGGCATAGACAACAGCTAAAAGCTCTTTTTCGGTTGTCGTGTAATGCAATTGAGCCCCCGTCATTGTCTTGCTAGCGTAATGGATTGGTTGGAAGTCTATACAAACTCTCCACCCAGTAACGAGACGAGTGGAAATCAACTCGTTGTGTTCATTGGGAACAACGGTTATTCCGCCCTTCTTGGGCACACAATGGATTGGACTAACCCATGGTGAATCCGAAATAGGGTAAATCATACCCGCATCAAGAAGTTTGATAACCTCTGTTTTGATGACTTCATGGATTTTTGGATTCACCCTTTGTTGGCTTTGAATTGTGGGCTTAAAGTCGTCCTCCATGAGAATTTTGTGTGTGCAGAAGTGAGGATCAATTCCGCGAATGTCGGAGATTTTCCAAGCGATAGCTCTTTTATGCTTCTTCAAAACGGCGACAAGTCGGGCTTTTTGTTCTTCTTTTAGGTCCTTTGCGATGATGACGGGCGACTTCTCGTTGTCTTCAAGGAACACGTACTCGAGATGAGGCGGCAACTCCTTAAGCTCTAAATCCGGAGGATTTTCGACGGGAGGCGTATGCAAAGTCGGAGTATCGATAGCAATAACCATGGGAGATGATGGAGAAGGATTGTCTTCGTTGAGAAGGTTGTCAAAGAAATGCATGTCTTCATCCCCATCGGTGGGAGAATCATCATTAGCTAAGTTCACATCTCCCATGGTGGCTTCAAGATCGTTCCAAAACAAATCACTTTCTCCAAATAAAGACAGTGATGAATCATTAGAGGAAACGGTTTCAACATTGGGAAGAGAGGTAGGAATATTTTTACAAGCATCTTGGAAGTGTGCTTCACAAGCCACATCAAGAACGTCAATACAATTAACACTCTCGTATGAATAAGGTTGTTTAGACAACTTTCCCATGTTGAAGATGATTTTATCGTCCCCCACTCTCATGATAAGCTCACAGGCTTCAACATCGATAAGTGTGCGACCGGTACTCAGGAATGGACGACCCACGATCAAGGGAACACGAGGGTCCATCTCGTAGTCGACGACGACGAAATCGGCAGGAAAAGTGAATTTGTCGACTCCTACAAAGACGTCTTCGGCTATCCCCACTGGATAAGCAACCGTACGGTTAGCTAATTCCAAAGTCATTTTGGTGGGGACTAGCTCAGGGAGAGATAATTGCTTCCAAACGCTTAGAGGCATTAGATTAATACTGGCACCTAGATCGGCTGGGGCCATGCAATTCTCTACTCCCGGGAAATTGCAAGGGATTAAGAAACGACCCGGATCACCAAGCTTGGTTGGCAATTTCCTTAAGAACACTGCAGAGCAATTCTCATTAAGTTGGGTGTTGGCAATATCGAGAAGCTTTTCCTTGTCGCTTAGAAGATCTTTAAACATTTTCGCGTACTTAGGCATGTGAGCGAGAGCCTCAGCGAAGGAGATGTTGAAATTCAATTGTTTGAACATTTTAATAAAGTTCAAAACCTGAATATCGTCCTTGCTTTTGAGCTTCTCTGTCCTCAACCTAGATGGATAAGGTATATTGGAAGAAGAGGAAGGCTTTGGGAGAATAGGATCACTCACATCCTTGGGTGGAGGAGGGGTAGAAGTAGGAGGTGGAGAAATTGGGGAAGTAGAAGGTTGAGGAATAGGAGCAGGTGACTCGTTCTCCTTAGTCACAACCACCGGTGGAGGTATAGGAAGCTCGGGTTCCTTGGTACCTTTGCCACTGCGAGTGGTCATTGCTTTCATCTCCCCTCTTGGATTCGCAACGGTGTTACTCGGAAGAGTACCCGAAGAAGAGGGTTGATTACCTTGGAAGAAACTAGCCATCATGTTCTTCAAGTCATTCGTTTGACTATCCAACGTGTTTCTCATGTCAGCTCTCAGATCGTTCCCTTGTTTCACCAGGTCTGCCTTCAAGTTGCGCACTTCCTGTTGGAGATTTTCCAAGATCACATCATTGGTCCTCATGTAGGTTGCAACCTCTTGGTGTAATGCGGTGGGTTGGTTGGAAGGAGGAGCATTGTATGCGGGTGGTTGATAAGCAGGTTGCTGGTAAACTTGGTTGTTTCGTTGAGGTGGATGTGGTTGTTTCATGGAAAAGTCCACTTAAAACTTCGATAGAAGTCCCCCCTACACTTAAGATAAACATTATCCTCAATGTTTAAGCATGTGGGAAAAGTTTCCCCTACACTTATGACATTGTGCATGTTGGTTAAATCAAGTTAAGGAAGAGACGACTAATGTGATCAATTTCAAATGTGAGAATGAAGAAAGTTGAATCACGATAGTTGAGAGATAGAACCGGATTTCGGATAACACGGGAGCACGGTTCTTCAAAGATTCCAAGAGTGCATTCATCCCTGTAAGCACATCACCATACAAAAACAAAGAACCTATAGAGGTCCCCCTACACTTAGGGGGTTAAAACAAAAAAGGATAGATACTCGGGCTGCCTCCCGAGGAGCGCTTGTTTTTGATAACCGAGTCACGAGCCTGACTCGACCCAAAATTAGTTCATGGAAAACGTGGTGAGGGATGGAATCACCTCCTGAGAGGTGTCCTCACCAAAGTACAACTTCACTCGTTGGCCATTCACCTTAAAATTAGGTCCATTAGGTTGAGCGAGCTCGAGAGTACCATATGGAAAAATTTGGGCAATGGTGAATGGGCCGGACCAACGAGATTTGAGCTTGCCCGAAAAGATTTTCAACCGAGAGTTAAAGAGTAAAACTTTGTCTCCAACTTGGAACTCTCGGTTTTTAATCTTGGAGTCGTGAATGAGCTTAGTTCTTTCCTTATAGATCAAAGAATTTTCATAAGCCTCATTACGGAGATCATTGAGCTCATTGAGTTGGATCTTGCGTAGGTCACCGGCTTTGTTGATATCAAAATTAGCCCACTTCAAGGCCCAGTAAGCCTTGTGCTCCAACTCAATGGGGAGGTGGCACGCTTTCCCGTACACGAGACGATATGGTGTACAACCAATCGGGGTCTTGTATGCGGTACGAAAAGCCCACAAAGCATCATCGAGTTTATCAGCCCATGAGGCACGATGCTCTCCCACGGTTCTTTCCAGAATTCGCTTTAGTCCTCGGTTGGATATTTCAGCCTGGCCATTAGTTTGTGGGTGGTAGGCGGTGGAAAGACGATGATTTACACCGTACTTAGCCATGACTCTAGCAAATTGGTCATTGCAGAAATGAGTCCCACAATCACTAATAATGGCACGAGGCACACCGAATCTAGCGAAAAGAGCTTTCAAAAAGTTACAAACCACCCTTGCGTCATTAGTGGGTAAAGCTTTGGCTTTAACCCACTTTGAAACGTAGTCAACGGCTACAAGGATGTATTTGTTTCCTTTAGAAGAAGGGAATGGCCCCATAAAGTCGATACCCCAAACATCAAAGATTTCACATTCTTGAATGAAATTCTGAGGCATCTCGTCTTTATGTGTGATCTTGCCTTGTCTTTGGCAATCCTCACAACGTTTAACCATATTGTGAGCGTCACGATATATGGAGGGCCAATAAAATCCCGAGTCAAACACTTTTTTGGCGGTGTAGTTGGGACCAAAGTGACCACCGGTGGGTCCTTTGTGGCAAGCATCAAGGATTTCCATAGCTGCCGGTCCATCAACACATCGGCGAATAATCAAGTCGGCACATTGTTTGAATAGATACGGGTCATCCCAAAAGTAAGTCTTAATGTCTTTGAAAAAACTTTTTCTTTTGCTGGGATGTTAACCCGTCAACGAGAATTCCACCCGCCAAGTAGTTTGCAAAGTCCGCAAACCACGGGGTTTGATCAGAATTCGAATTTATAGACATTAAGGTCTCCAAGGGAAAATAATCATTGATTTCTTTGTTCGGATGATCCCCTTGGTAAGGATCCTCAAGTCTGCTGAGATGATCTGCGGCTAGGTTTTCAGCTCCTTTTTTATCGCGAATTTCGATTTTAAATTCTTGGAGTAGCAAAACCCAGCGAAGAAGTCTTGATTTGGAATCTTGCTTTGTCAACAAGTACTTCAACGTGGAATGATCAGTGTAAACGATTGTGGTGGAAAGGACAAGATAGGGACGAAACTTTTCAAAAGCATAGACAACAGCTAAAAGCTCTTTTTCGGTTGTCGTATAATGCAATTGAGCCCCCTTCATTGTCTTGCTAGCGTAATGGATTGGTTGGAAGTGTTTGTTCACTCTTTGGCCCAAAACCGCTCCAATAGCAAAATCACTAGCATCGCACATCAACTCAAAGGGAAGCTCCCAATTAGGGGTAACCAAGACGGGTGCCTTAGTTAGCTTATCCTTAAGCGAGTTGAAGGCTTCAAGGCACTCTTTGGAAAAGATAAAAGAAGTATCTTTTTCCAAGAGGTGGGTCATCGGGCGAGCGATTTGAGAAAAATCTTTGATGAATCGACGGTAGAAGCCCGCATGACCCATAAAACTTCTCACACCCTTCACGGTTGAAGGTGGAGGCAATTTAGCGATAACATCGACTTTAGCACGGTCCACTTCAAGAACGGCTTTGGAAATTTTGTGTCCTAGCACGATGCCTTCTTTTACCATGAAATGGCATTTTTCCTAATTTAGAACAAGGCAAGTGTCTTGACACCGCTTCAGCATACGTTCCAAATTGGCAAGGCAAGAAGAGAAGGAATCTCCGAAGACCGAGAAATCATCCATGAAGACTTCCATGGTTTGTTCAACCATGTCATGGAAGATAGCTAACATGCACCTTTGGAAAGTCCCGGTGGCATTACATAAGGCAAAAGGCATTCTTTTGTAAGCAAATGTGCCATAGGGACAAGTGAATGTTGTCTTCTCTTGATCTTGGGGATCGATGGGTATTTGGAAATAACCCGAGAAACCATCAAGAAAGCAGTAATATTCATTACCCGCTAAACATTCAAGCATTTGGTCCATAAAAGGTAGAGGGAAATGATCCTTTCTCGTGGCATCATTGAGTTTGCGGTAGTCTATACAAACTCTCCACCCAGTAACAAGACGAGTGGAAATCAACTCGTTGTGTTCATTGGGAACAACGGTTATTCTGCCCTTCTTGGGCACACAATGGATTGGACTAACCCATGGTGAATCCGAAATAGGGTAAATCATACCCGCATCAAGAAGTTTGATAACCTCTGTTTTGATGACTTCATGGATTTTTGGATTCACCCTTCGTTGGTTTTGAATTGTGGGCTTAAAGTCGTCCTCCATGAGAATTTTGTGTGTGTAGAAGTGAGGATCAATTCCGCGAATGTCGGAGATTTTCCAAGCGATATCTCTTTTATGCTTCTTCAAAACGGCGACAAGTCGGGCTTTTTGTTCTTCTTTTAGGTCCTTTGCGATGATGACGGGCGACTTCTCGTTGTCTTCAAGGAAAACTTACTCAAGATGAGGAGGCAACTCCTTAAGTTCTAAATCTGGAGGATTTTTGATGGGAGGCGTTTTCAAAGTCGGAGCATCGATAGCAATAACCGTGGGAGATGGTGGAGAAGGATTGTCTTCGTTGAGAAGGTTGTCAAAGAAATGCATGTCTTCATCCCCATCGGTGGGAGAATCATCATTAGCTAAGTTCACATCTCCCATGGTGGCTTCAAGATCGTTCCAAAACAAATCACTTTCTCCAAATAAAGACAGTGATGAATCAATTCTAGGAAACGGTTTCAACATTGGGAAGAGAGGTAGGAATATTTTTACAAGCATCTTGGAAGTGTGCTTCACAAGCCTCATCAAGAACGTCAATACAATTAACACTCTCGTATGAATAAGGTTGTTTAGACAACTTTCCCATGTTGAAGACGATTTTATCGTCCCCCACTCTCATGATAAGCTCACCGGCTTCAACATCGATAAGAGTGCGACCGGTCCTCAGGAATGGACGACCCACGATCAAGGGAACACGAGGGTCCATCTCGTAGTCGACGACGACGAAATCGGCAGGAAAAGTGAATTTGTCGACTCCTACAAAGACGTCTTCGGCTATCCCCACTGGATAAGCAACCGTACGGTTAGCTAATTCCAAAGTCATTTTGGTGGGGACTAGCTCAGGGAGAGATAATTGCTTCCAAATGCTTAGAGGCATTAGATTAATACTGGCACCTAGATCGGCTAGGGCCATGAAATTCTCTACTCCCGGGAAATTGCAAGGGATTAAGAAACGACCCGGATCACCAAGCTTGGTTGGCAATTTCCTTAAGAGCACTACAGAGCAATTCTCATTAAGTTGGGTGTTGGCAATATCGAGAAGCTTTTCCTTGTCGCTTAGAAGATCTTTAAACATTTTCGCGTACTTAGGCATGTGAGCGAGAGCCTCAGCGAAGGAGATGTTGAAATTCAATTGTTTGAACATTTTAATATAGTTCGAAACCTGAATATCGTCCTTGCTTTTGAGCTTCTCTTTCCTCAACCTAGATGGATAAGGTATATTGGAAGAAGAGGAAGGCTTTGGGACAATAGGATCACTCACATCCTTGGGTGGAGGAGGGGTAGAAGTAGGAGGTGGAGAAATTGGGGAAGTAGAAGGTTGAGGAATAGGAGCAGGTGACTCGTTCTCCTTAGTCACAACCACCGGTGGAGGTATAGGAAGCTCGGGTTCCTTGGTACCTTTGCCACTGTGAGTGGTGATTGCTTTCATCTCCCCTCTTGGATTCGCAACGGTGTTACTCGGAAGAGTACCCGAAGAAGAGGGTTGATTACCTTGGAAGAAACTAGCCATCATGTTCTTTAAGTCATTCGTTTGACTATCCAACGTGTTTCTCATGTCAGCTCTCAGATCGTTCCCTTGTTTCACCAGGTCTGCTTTCAAGTTGCGCACTTCCTGTTGGAGATTTTCCACGATCACATCATTGGTCCTCATGTAGGTAGCAACCTCTTGGTGTAATGCGGTGGGTTGGTTGGAAGGAGGAGCATTGTATGCGGGTGGTTGATAAACAGGTTGCTGGTAAACTTGGTTGTTTCGTTGAGGTGGAGGTGGTTGTTTGTGAGGTGGGATGTATGGTGTACGAGGTTGTTGTTGTTGTTGTGGAGGGCGATTGAGGTTTTGTTGTTGGGTTGGGTTGTTTGGAGGAAAACTGGGTGGTGAAAGATAGTTGTTGGAGCGGTAGCTAAGCAAGTTACGGTCACCCTGAGGTCGAGCTTGATAAGCAGGTTGAGGATAGGTGCCATATGCTGCATTCAGATTTTCAGAAGGGTAGTCTTGTGTGGCAGTACAAGTGGTGTAAGAGTGAGGACCCCCGCATATCTCGCATGGTTGGCTAACAGCATTGACTTGAGCGTTTTTAGCGTTGTTGCTGTTGGTGTTGTTAACGGTGTGGGTAACAAGCGATTCAAGAAGCGTAGTGATTTTGTCAAGTCGCTTGTCGCTGTCACTAGTACTAGCACTAGCGACATTGGTCCGAACACTCTTGGTTTGCACACGAGACTTATTCTCAATGATATCCCAAGCAGCATTGGAAGTCTTAGCCAAAAGATTACCCCCCGAAGCACTGTTTAGTGAATCTTGGTCATTCATGCTTAAACCATTGTAAAAAGTATTAATTTGATGTACTTTGGTAAAACCATGTTGTGGGCATTTTCTCAAAAGGTCTTTGAAACGGTCCCAAGATTCACTAAACGACTCATCGTACTTTTGTTCAAAATTTATGATTTCATTCCGCAAAGCGGTAGTACGAGAGGGTGGGAAAAAGTAATTGATAAACTTGGTTTCCAAATCCGTCCATGAAAGAATACTCTGTGGCGGTTCCTTAGCAAGCCAATGCCGGGCTTGTCCCTCTAAAGAAAAGGGAAAAAGTTGTAGACGGATTACCTCTTGTGGAACACCATTGAATTTGACCGTATTGGTAAGTTGCAAGAATCTCTTGATATGGTCATGTGGATCATCAATGGTACGCCCCAAGAATGGTTGAGCAGAGACCATCTGGATAAAGCCGGATTTGAGCTCGAAATTGTTGACGGCAATTGGAGGTATGACAATTGGATCGGTGTTGCCATCTACATGAGCTTGCAGCAGTTCAATCATCGGGCGATTATCCGGTAGAGGCTCATTGTTGTTGTTATTATTGTTGTTTTGAGGTGGTATGTTATTGTTGTTTTGTACACCGGCCATGTCTAAGTTATCGAGAGGCTCGGGCTCTTGATAAGACGTTGATCGAGTGCGCATACACCTGCAAAAGAACTAACAAAAGAAAAACAAAGCAAAAATATTTTTGGTTTTTTATGTTTTTTACTTTTTAGGATTTTTGAAAATTTTATATTTTTTAGTGTTTTTGAAGATTTTTAAGAAAACGTAACGTTCACGGTGAACGGATCCCAAAATCCAAGTTCTCACAAAAAACTTTTGATCTTAACGAGAAGAGCCGGCAGCGGCGCCATTTGATACTAGGTATTTTGCACTGGGGTCTAGATTCTCTCGATATCCTCTCGAATTGATCTCGGTCCTAAGTGGAATGATTGTTCTTGGTTACTAAAAAGGGGAGTGTTTTCTAATCTACTAAATGTTAAATGCTCTAAAATGTAAACTTAAATTTAAAAGCAATTAAATTAATAACAATTAATAAAACTTCAAAATTAAAATTAAAATTAAAATTAAAATTAAAATATAAATATGAAATGAAGAAACAGAAAGTAACCCTTAAAAATACTCAAAGAAAATTGATTCGGAAGTAACCTTGATTCGGAACTATTGATCCGGAACTTTCTTCAGAAGTTGATTCGGAAGTTGGTTCGGAACTTCTGGAAATAAAGATTGATTCGGAACTTTTGCTCATCCGGAACTTGTTGTTCATTCGGAACTTTTGCTCATCCGGAACTTGTTGTTCATTCGGAAGTTTCGCTCATCCGGAACTTTGTTCGGAACTTTCACTCGGAAGATTGATCCGGAACTTTGAGTCGGAAGTTTATTCGGAAGTATTGACTGATTCGGAACTTTTAAAAAGAAAACTCATTCGGAAGATTTTAAAGGAAATTTATTTGGAACTTTTCAAAGACACATTCATTCGGAACTTCTTACTCATTCGGAACTTTTTGAAAAACTATTCATCCGGAACTTTTTATGTTCATTCGGAAGATTGTGTTCATCCGGAAGTCTTAGTTCATTCGGAAGTTTTAGTTCATCCGGAACTTTTGGTTCATCCGGAAGTCTGGGAAACTCAAGAACAGTAACTTAACCGAAAAAACAGGGGAAGAACGATTTAAACCAAAAATCACCAAGTTTCTAACCAAAAACTTAAACAAACTAATCACTAAGCATCTACTAACCATAAACTACAAATCCCATCAATAAAAACATAAAACCCAACAACTTTTGAAGATCAAATCAATCAAATAAGAACTTAAGAACTTGAAGTAAAAGATGATGATGAACAAGATGAAATGGAAAGATTGATATATTGAATGATTAAGGTTTTAACAATCACAAAACAAAGATTAAAATTACAAGATTGAAAAAACAAAGATCAAAATCACCAAACACCCTAGTGGTGTTGGTGATGCTACGAACTAAAAGGGAGAAAAAGAAGGGAAGAAGAAAAACAAAAACTAAAAACTGAATGATAAGTGTGAGGGGGATTCCTTTTATAAGTGTCCCCTTTGGTTGGTGAGTGGGCTTTCTTCCGTTCTTCTTGTCTTCTCGTCTTTTACAGAAAAGTTGACGTTTTCGATTCTGATTCGGGATTTGTCGTCGATTAAATTCAACTCGTCTTTTAATTTCTTCGTTTAATAGACTTGAGTTTCTTCGACTTGTGTAAATCTTCCATCTTTGGTCCTTTTCTTCGATAAATCTTTAATTAGGCCAAATGACTTCAAATCTTTTGCATCTCTTGGACAATAAACTCTGTCTTGAGTCTTATTCTTCGATAAATCCCGTGCAATCCCATGTTTTCTTCAATATGCATCCGGTTGGCTCTGAAAACACAATAAACACAAAAACCACGCATAATTCCAAACAAATGATATTAAATATGCGTTTTGGTCTTGTTTTAGCCAGAATTAAGTGGTAAAAGGATGGGTGTTTACACACCTATCAAATTGATACTAGGTATTTTGCACTAGGTATTTTGCACTAGGGTATTTTGATACTAAAAATACCTAGTATTAAACACCCATCCTTTTACCACTTAATTAAAAATATATAATTAAAAATAATATATAATACTAAATAATACTAGTATATATATAATAGTATATTTAATATATTTAATATATAATTATAATAATTATTAAATAATACTTAAATATATTAAATATATAATACTAGTATATATTTAATAATACTAGTATTTAATAGTATTATATACTAGTATTAAAAATAATTATTAAAAATATATAAAAAATAATAAATAATATTAATTAAGTATATATAATTATTAAAAATATATTATAATATATATTTAATATATTATATAAATATATACTTAAATGTAATGATAATAATATATTATTGTTATTATATGTTAATTAAATAATTGTATTTATATCAATTAGGGGTGATAAATTATTGTTTGTTATTTACATCACTAATCACTTTGTTTTAATTAGACTTAGATTTAATTTAACGCACCTTTAAATTAATGCACCTTTTACTTTAATTGTTCTGCACATTTTATTTTTTTTTAAAAAAACAATCAAAAATATTTGTTTTACCAAGAACAACTGAGTCGTACTTTAAGCCGGAAATCAATTCGTTAAGATACCGAGAAACGAACAATTTAACCTAGCAAAATCCAAATATCAAATGGCGCCGCTGTCGGCTCTTTTCGTAAGGATTAACGGTTTTCTGTGAGAGACGCTTTGCATTTTGGGATCCGTTCACTTGTGAGCGTTATTTTTCTTGCATAAAAAATTCAAAAAATCATAAAAATTAAAAATTGATAAAAATCCATAAAAATTAAAAATTTCAAAAATCCAAAAAGATTTTATCTTTATTGTGTATATATATTGTCTTTGTGTTTGGTTTCTTTTTCTTTTGCATTTTCAGGTGTATGCGTACTAGATCTTCTAATTATCAAGAGCCCGAGACTCAAGAAGATTTAAGTATGGCAGGTGTTAACAACAACAATAATGCACCACACCTCAATAATAACAACAATGTTCTTCCACAGCCCGATCTTCAGACCATGGAGGAGCTTTGTCAACCTACCATGTTTGGACGAGGAGGACCGATTACGCCGATGCAAATCAACGCTCCTGAGTTTTCGTTGAAGCACCACATGATTCAGCAAGTGCAAACTAACCCATTCCGTGGATTGCCTGATGATGATGCCAACAAACACCTCGACAAGTTCATTACAATCACCCAAAGCATGAAGTTGCCTGGTGCCACAATGGATGTTCTTCGCCTACAACTCTTCCCACATACTTTATCGCATCATGCCGAGAAATGGTTTGATCGTCTCCCGAAGAATTCTATTCACACTTGGGATGACATGACTCAACGCTTTTTGTCGCGCTACTTTCCACCATCCATGGTCACGAGCCTTCGCAATCAAATCAGCGGTTTCATGCAAGACCCTGATGAATCTCTTTTTGACGCTTGGGAGAGATATAATGTCTTGATCGATAGATGTCCAAACCACAACATGCTCCCTGTGACATTAATTGATACGTTCTACAACGGTTTGACTTTTCGAGATCGTGATACGATTAATGCAGCCGCTGGTGGCACATTCATGAAAAGGAGACCCGAGGAGTGTAGAGAGTTAATTGAGAACATGAATACTCACCACAAAAACTGGGATTCCTCTGCTTCTTCAAGGAACAACCCGAGAGTCAATGTTTCTTCCACCTCAGCAAACCCTGAGATGACCGAACTCACCCGCATGATGACTGAAATGAGCAAAAGTATTACGCTTCTCGCTTCAAACCAACAACAACAACAAGTTAAAGCGGTTGCTAATCCTTGTGAAACATGCGGCGGTCCTCACTCATACACCGATTGTCCTTCGACACAAGGAAATCCGGAAAATGTGTATGCAGCTTATGGTAATTATTCACCGGAAAATTACCAACCTAGACAACAAGGGGATAGAAATCTGCTGAGCTACCGTTCCAACAATTACCTTTCACCTGGTTTTTCTCCTTAAAACCAAAACCCCGCCAACAACTACAATAGAAGCAACCAAATCCCACCAAGAGCTTCTAATCCTTATCAACCACCCACCCAACAACCCCCACCCATTAACCCCGATGTTGAAGCCATTATGAGAACTCAAGGTGAGCAAATCAAGAATCTACAGAGCCAAATAATCAATTTGAAAGGAGATATCATGAAGCAAGGTAATGACATTAGAACCGAGGTTCGCGATAATCTTCAATCCTCCTTCAACACTCAAACGACTGAATTAAAGAATCTGTTGGCTAGTTTCTTGCCCGCCATTCAACCTTCTACTTTAAGTACTCTACCTTCAAACACCGTCACCAATCCGCGAGCTAATGTGAGTGCTATTACTACTCGTAGTGGAGTCACCATCATAGGACCACCAATCCCACCACCATCATCTACACCTCCTCCACCATCATGTATCCCTACTCCTCCTACACCTAGTATTAGTGCACCATTACCGTCTCCGCCTCGTCATGACGATGTTTCACGGAAGGACCCTTCAACATCTCAACCTTCATCGACTACACCTTCACCTTCCATCTATAAACCCAGAATACCATACCTTTCTCGCATAGGCAAGACCAATGAACTAACCATGAATGACTGTCAAGTATCGAAATATGTGAATATGCTATCTCAAATGACCATCAACATTAGCCTTGTTGAAGCACTTTGCCACATGCCGAAATTTGTCAAAGCATTCAAGGAATTGCTTAGCAAGAAGGAGAAGCTGATTGAACTCGCCAACACACGATTAAATGAAAACTGCTCTGCAGTCATTCTTAAAGAACTTCCGGAAAAGCTTGGAGATCCCGGTCGTTTTGTGTTGCCTTGCGTGTTCAACAAAACTGAAGAATTTACTGCCCTTGCTGATCTCGGGGCCAGTATTAATTTGATGCCACTGAGTGTTTGGAAAACACTATCATTACCCGACCTCACTCCAACAAAGATGACTCTTGAACTTGCAAACCGCACTCTCGCTTACCCCGTTGGTATAGCCGAAGACGTGTTCATCAAAGTTGGCACATTTACTTTCCCGGTCGATTTTGTCGTAGTTGATTATGAAATGGACCCTCGTATTCCTTTAATACTTGGTCGGCCATTCTTGAGAACCGGACGAGCTTTAGTGGATGTTGCCGAAGGTGAGTTAATCTTAAGAGTCGGGGATGATTCAAAAGTTTTTAAAATGGGGAAGCTTACAGGCAAATCTTTTGGACGAGAATCAGTGAATATGATTAATGTGCTTGATGACTTTGTCGTCTACGACAATCCTCTATTCGACTCTTGCATTGATAATCCACTTTTTAATGATGATGTGGATGATTCTCTCCCTACTTTGGACGCTCCTCCCATTTATGATTCTCCACCGGTCTTCGATGCTTATGATGATGATGATTCTAGCTCAGATTCGGATGATTTTGATGATTATACTTCTGAGTATCCCGAGCTGCCCACTTTCGATGATTTCGATGAGGCTGATACTCTGACGAGCGATCTTCACACGATGAAGATCCTCCGCCATCACTCGATCCTACTTTGGACGATTACTCATTTGAGGAAGACTTCTCTGAATTTCTCAACACTTACTTCCCTCATGAGAGTGATGCTCCTCCTTTGGACTTTGAAGATTATCGTCTTGATCCCACTTTGGATTTGAAGCACATTCTTTCTAAGGAGAAGAAACCGGTCGACACCGAAATCCGTTGCACATATGATTTGACACCTCTTTGTCCTCCTTCTGAGGACGAGGTTGTGCTTCTCTGCGGATCTTCTTCATACTCTGCTGAGCCTGAGTGCTATTTTCCCTTAAAGGAAAAGGTGTTCGACCCCAGTATTGAAGTCTTTAAGCCATCTCAGTATCCACCTGATGAAATAAAAGGAAAAATCTTTGGAATTATTGAAGACAAGCTTGCACCACTTCACCATACTTGCTTCCACCGTTCTCCATCACTGCTTAAGGGAACCTGGCCTACTCTTCTTTGGCTTGCCTTGTTCGCCTTAAACTTGTGCTATTTGATGGACGAAAACTATGTCTTCGATCCTGGTGGATATGTTTCACGCTTCTTCCGTTGATGATCAAGGTCGAGTCAGGCTCACGACTCGGTTAACAAAAACCAAGCGCTTCTTGGGAGGCAACCCATGCATCTATCTTTTCGCTTTCTTTATCATAAGTGTAGGGGGAGACCCTTTGGTTTGCTATTCCCTCTCCTCACTTCTTCATCAGGGAGTCGAGCTTCAATGATCCACTCTTGATGATTCTTGATGACCCGTGATTCCGTGTTCTACTTCTTCCCGGTTCTATCCTAAACTCTTTTCGATTCACTATTTTATATTTTCCCAATATTTAAATAGGAATCTCTTTAGTTGTCTTTTCCTTAGCGAGATTTAAACAAAATGCACAATGTCCTAAGTGTAGGGGAGTTTACTCCCACATGCTTAAACATTGAGGACAATGTTTATCTTAAGTGTAGGGGGACTTCTATCGAAGTTAAGTGGTCTTTTCCTTGTATTTGTCCTCATTTTAACCGGAAAATCAATTTTTCGACATTTTTCAAAATTTTTGATCTATTTTGGCCTACTAGATTTTCCCTTTGTATAGTTATTTTCTTTCCTTATTAGAATAAATATTTAATAAAGTGGTTTTAATTTTCAAACGTCGTGAATCTTTTGACTCAACCCGAGTTTACTTATCTAAGTTACTCTAGCTAGTATCCTTAACGTGTTTAAGTCAAGTTTTGCTAGGCTTTTATATAGGGAGCTATAAAACGCGAAAGTCTTAACTCTCACGGGTTAAGAACAAGAACTTTTCGCAAGTTCCTATAATTGATCCTAGAGAGTCGTTTATCAAGGGAACTTTAAAACGCGATTTCTAAACTTGAAAAAGTCTAAGAATTTGCAAGATCCTATAGGCGACTCGAAAACCCAAAACTTTGATTTAATAGGCTAAGCATCCACGAGTCTCATTCCTTGAGATTTTAAACTGTGGAGAACGAGAGACGATAGAGCCAATTATAAGTTTGGTATTCTTTCGTGAATTTATGTGAGTTAATTATGAGCCTATTCTCCCATCGCTTGCTAATAATTTATCTGCTAATAAATAAGGTTGTACGATTTGAAAAGTTACTTAGCTTCTAGCCCAAGATCGTTTAAAAGTTGCTCGGTATGGATTAGAGTTCATAGCCAAGGCATAACTTATTGAAGCGGGATGCGAAGATTGGCGAGTCCGAAAAGGCCCTAACAAGGCATGAGGGCTATATTTTGTTGCTAAAGATCTAAAGTGATGTGAAGAATCATTTATCGAAAATCAATATGAAGGATCGAGACACACGACGTAAAGCAAAAACTCCCCAAAAGTCATGGAGAAGTGTATCCGAAAGACCCTAGCAAGGTATGAGGATAAATAGATCCAAGTCAATAAAGGAGGCGGATCGTTGTATATCAAAGTCCAAAATAATGATTAGAGAAAAATGAAGAAGTCGTGGTCCAAATATGAATCTCTCAAAACTTCAAGTGAAGAAATTTCATTATGAAGAGAAGACCATAATTTCATGAACGTCTCTCAAGGTTTGAAGTATGAAGTCGCTGCCAAATAACGGTCCGAGAAAGGTCTCAAATCGCGAAGCGAGTTATCCCAAGATATGAACTTTATGAGGTCCCGAGAAGCAGTTTTAAAAGATTTTGTCCTTTAGCTAACTATTGATTAAATCGTTCACTTTATTTTCAGACTTAATAACTATCGAAATAAGTCAACAATGCATCCTCGTGATCATTCTAGACAATAATAAAATATAAGAGATACACCTAGGAATAAGGGATTCTAAGTGAGTAATTGGCCCACATGAGTTCGTTATAGTTTACTAACTTATAATAACAATGATCTCGTTTTTAAGCTTGGTTTGGAGAAAGTGAAAACTTGAGGATGATGATTATTCATGACATTTCCAAAACCCGAGGTATGCTTTTGATTTCTTTATTCTGAATGTTTTTTTAATTTTCTATCTCTTTAATAAAGGCCAACGTGGATTAATTATGATGAAAAGTGTAATCGTGCTTTGTAACTAATGCATTGCATGAGGACATTGCAATGGTCAAGTGTAGGGGATTTGATATGTGTGTAAACACACATCTTTTCTACCACTTAATTACAATAATAACCGGACCAAAACGTGTATTTTATGTCTTTTATGTCGGAATTATGCGTGGTTTGTGTTTTTGTTGTGATTTAGGACGAAAAGGTGAAAAGTGGAGAAAACATGGGAATTCACGGGCATTTACGGACTTTTATTGAAGAAAAAGATGAAAGACGAAGTCAAGAAGTCAAGAGTGCAAAAAGAACGGAAGTCCACGACCAATTCTGAAGATTTATTGAAGAAAAAGTCAAAAGACGGAAGTTTATCAAAAGCCGAAGAATTCAAGTCTATTTTATTGAAGAATTTAAAGACGAGTTCAAAGAAATCCCGAAGCCAAAAGTCCTTAAAGTCTAAGTTTAATGAAGATTAAAAGAAAGAAGGACTAATGATGCAATTAATGAAGATTAAAAGAAGGAGGGACCTAATGACGCAATTAAGAAGAAATGAAGGAGGGGAGGAAGCTTCCTTAATCCTCCCCTATAAATAGTCATTAGTTGTTAATTTTCTTTTTTGTTGGCTAAGTGTGACAATTAGCTCTTCCACCATTTACTTACCTTGCACCTTTAATTTCCTTGTCATTTAAATACTTGTCAATTTAAATACCTTGTCTCGCACTTTAAATTCATTTAATTTCAAGTAAGTTTTCATTTAATCTTTGTCAATCTTTACTTTATCTTGTTAATCTCTCATCTACCTTTCTAAATCTTTGATTTTTGTGTTTATGTTTATGTTCATGTTCATGTTTTTATTTTGATCCAAATGGGTTTTTGATTATTGTGGTTAAAGTTGTTAGATTTCTTGATATTGATTGTTTGTTTATGATTAATTGATGTTTTGTTATTGGTTTTATTAAATCGTTTGGTTGATTTTGGTTAAATTTGTGTTAGATCGTCTTTACCTTGATTTCCTTGTTCTTTGGGAAAGTTGTTTCTGTTTCTTTGTTCCCAGGAAATCTTCCGACTCAAGGGAAGGAGTGTTCATTCGGAAGTCTTAAAGTTCAGTATCAAGCTTCTTCATCCGGAACATTCAAAGTTCCGAACGAAGGAAATCTTCCGACTCAAGCTTTACTCATTCGGAAGTCTCAAACTTCCGAACGAAGGGAAAGTTCCGGATCAGCAAGTGTTCATTCGGAACTTTAAAAGTTCCGAGTCAAGAGTCTTCATTCGGAACTTCTCAAAAGTTCCGGATCAGCAAACTTCCGACTCAAGGTACCTTCATCTGGAACTTTAAAAGTTCCGAATCAAGGCTTTTGGGGTTTGAAAGTTCTGACTCAAGACTGTTTCATTCGGAACTCAAAAGTTCCGAGTCAAGCCAGTTCATTCGGAAGTTTTGAACTTCCGAATCAAGGGTTTCTTGTCAGGTTCTTTTTGGTTTTTGGTTTTAAGTTTCTGTCTTTTATTTTTAAAGTTTTATTTTCCCGCCTTTATTTTAATTGCACTTTAAGTT
Organism: Glebionis coronaria; assembly: GCA_025667525.1. Classification (NCBI taxonomy): domain Eukaryota; kingdom Viridiplantae; phylum Streptophyta; class Magnoliopsida; order Asterales; family Asteraceae; genus Glebionis; species Glebionis coronaria. The sequence goes on along the minus strand of CM046877.1, from coordinate 17,359,515 downwards.
TATTTGCCTTAGTTAAATTTTCGCCTTGCCTTAGTTTAAGTTTTAGTCGCGTTTTAGTCTTGACTTAGTTAGATTTAAATTTGTGTCATTTACTTTAGTGCCCTTTAATTTCAGTAACGTTTTTAAATACTTGCACTTTTATTTTAATTTTAATTGCCCTGCACATTTTATTTAAAAACTACAACGACACATTTTTGTTCCGACCAAAATAAAACTGAGTCACACATTAAACACAAGTTTTTCAATTCGAAGAGACATACTTAAACGAACTTAATTTTCTTACTAGCAAAAAGCTTGTATCAGTATTGCAGACAATGTGGGAGGAAATTCAATCCAGAGAAGCTTCATAAGCACATGCAATACTGCAGAGGAATGAAGGCTTTTGTGAAGTCTGCCAACTCAAGGCCTAAAGCAAAGATATCGACACCTTCTGCTGCGCCTATCAGAATACTTTTACTTGACAAATAATCAGACATTTGTAATCAGTTTTGAATCGGTTTATATAGCTTCCCCATTGAGGTTAATGTTTAAAATAGTACTTATAGAATTACTCATATGTGACTAAAGGTTATAGATTTCATTGGCATAAATTGAAAAAAACACTTGTGTATGAAACATGTAACACATTATGAATGTATAAATAATTAGTTGAACTATCTGAGTCAGCTTTTGACTATTTTAAACAACAATTACTAAGTTGAATCTCAAAGCCATCAGTTTAAGATCACAAAAATTAAATTACTCATATATGGATTTGTGACCATAAATTTACAGATTCAAATCACTAAAGATATGTTACTCGATTCGACCATTCCGAAAGAACTGCTAGATGAGCTAAGATACATCTTTAAGCCCCTATTATCAGATCACAAGCTTAACTGTGAAGTCCCTTTGCATAATAATGAGAACTTAATTGTGCAAATAAAAACAAACCGGATGCTAAAACACATTCTTAAAATCTCACCATTCTAGTGGTGAAATAAATTTCCTGGTGTCATACATTTCTGCAACTAATGTAAACATAAGTTACCATCATTAGTCTAACCTACAAATCTTACAATTAATTTCGGTTAGAAACGCAATTCCTGAAACACTAACACTTCCTTGATGATGTGAAAGGACACATTTGACCACCATCACAGTTAACAACCTACAATTTCAGATCTTTAGTCAATAGTAGTCTTATGTATCTTGAGCTAAACTACTTGGCTGCTTTCTGCACATGATCTAGCAAAAACCGATATAATTTCTTCCTCAAATTTTCCACCGTTTCATCCCCACAAACTGAATCATCAAGCCACTTGTTAACCCTTTTAAGTTGTCCCAATAGACTAACCGCAACTACTGAATCTTCTTCTTTTGTTAGTCCAAATCCCTTGTTCAATGATACCTCCAAGTAATTTAAGAACCATTTACGCGATGCCAAAAGCATCTTTTCAGCTAAGTTAGTAGTGTCCTTTAAACCGTTTTTTACCATTCTACCCTCTTAGGACTTTCCTTTTTAGGGGCGGGGACAACACGTCGTACTCTAGGAGTAACCGATTCTTGGGTTTTTGGGCTTCTCTTGTTTTCAGGTAACCGGTTTTCCAACTGAACTTTTTCTGAAGCTTGTTCAAGCACAACATGGTAGTTTCCCTCGCTACATTTAACATTTGTGTTTTCTTCCATCATTGTAAATTTTGCAAGGTTAGTTCCTAAAGCAGCTTGTACCCACAATGCACTATTACTAGGATGGACTTTTGTTTTTTCGACAGTTGACTTTGAGTTGATTAAAGTGTTAACTACAGCAACTGATGTTTGAAGTTTCTGATAGAAATTCAAGAATTCTTCAACAAGAGGCTTTTTAGAGCTCTCAGCAAGTTCACATATTTCCGCAAACACACTGCATAGAAAAAAAACATAGAAAGTTATATGATGATGATGATTTAGAAGCATAAACATCATATACAACTGCATAATCATACACGACACGGGAGATGACATGGGAGCTTCTACCTCATGCATTGAAGGATGTTCTCCATGGCTGAAGTTTCTTCTAATGCATTTACAGCAGATGAAAATCTATGATTCCTACGACAAATAGCTTCCTGAAAGGAATCATATTTTAAATATAAACATTGGCTCAGGAAGTATCAATAAATAATCAAACTAGAACAACTAGGAGTGGCGAGATAGGCCAGCTGGGTAATGGGTCAAAACAGGTTTCAGATGAAGAATGTCATATTTGCAGGGATTGATTGAAGCCGCAAACACTATTTTATTACATTTAAGGATATGTTTTTTTAAATTGATACAAAACCAAAAGCTTTGGGTAATTTCCAGCCTATTTGACCTGTTCGACCCATTCGGTTCCAATATCAGCTAAAAAACTTATCTACACCTTTTGAGCTAAATATACAAACTAGGTCGACTCGTACACATGTAAATGGATCGCAATTACCAACACCAAGGAATAACCCGTCAATAACTAAGAATTAGAATACCTTTCCAAGTTCACGGATTGTTGGTGAAACAGAATCCCATGAACTGTTTGAATTAGACCATGTTCTAGCACTGATAGACACTTGGGTAAGGTGGCTTGGTACCCGAATGCTATCGAAAGATGTTTTCAAGTCTTTTTTTATAGTAACCTTTCAGAATGGGGGATACTGATTATTTGAATCCTAAACAATCAGACGGGGTCTGGGATTGCTAATTTATAATGAATAGATATCTCATACACTTGATGCATTTTGATACGGTAATTAGTACTTTGAGGATTTTATCCAAAAAAACAGTATATGATACTTATGACAACTCTACTTATATAATGTATGATTAGATTTTGTGAAACACTCGAAAATAGATTATCTGCTTCTGAATAAGCATGTCCATCCTGATTTTGGATTACATATTTTCTACTTATGCTTAATTTAGGCACTTGTAAACAAGTACTTCTAGGCTCTTATAAATAAATGTCTACGTGAGCACAAACTAAACAAATACGCTGCCTATTATTATATCCAAACACTCAAAAAGTGGTTAAGCTAATGAGCACTTGAAAATATGCAATCTAAAACACCCTATTCGAAGTCCTTTAGACTCAGATAAGCAAATAAGCAATTTTATCCAACACCTACTTGTTATCTACCTAAAAATAGAAAGATAAGCAGTCCCAAACAACCTCTATTGCTTTTCTAATAAGAACATAAGTAAATCCAAGCACTATCTCCTACATTATGTTAATACATCTAATAAGCTCTCTTATATAAGTTTATTATGATATGATAAACTTATATAATCCCATACGTCCCAACATAACCCAGAAAATAGATTTCGACTATAGCCTAGAATAACTAGATTTTGCCCAGTATAAAAATTTAGTTATTTGTCGTATGTCTAATCGAATTGATTATTGGTAAACGTGCGACTCAGTTGTTCTTGGTGGGAAACAAATAGTTTGGTCGTTGTAGTAAAAGGAAAGTGCAAAACTTTAAAGTAAATGGCAAGTAAATAAATCTAAACCTAATTTAAAATAAAAGACGAGAAATTAAAACGAGACGAAAAGTAAATAACGCACACTTAAAACTATCCTAAAGGCAAACTTAAACTTAAACTAAAGGCAAGCTTAAAATAAATCTAAGGCAAGTTAACTAAAAGTGCGACTAAGTAAAAAGGCGGGAAAATTAAAGCTGAAAATTTAAAAACATAAACTAAAAATAAACTAACAATAGCTCATTCGGAAAATCACCTTCATCCGGAATAACTTGTTCATCCGGAATAACAAAACTCATGCGGAATAATCAAACAAAACACTCATCCGGAATAAAACACTCATTCGGAATATTACTTCATCCGGAATACCACGTTCATCCGGAATAAACCTTCGTTCGGAATAAAAGCTTCACTAGGAATAAAAGGGGTTGATTCGGAATAAAGTGCTTATTCGGAATAACTTTGCTTCATGAGGAATATTGGTTTATTCGGAATATGGGCTTGGTTCGGAACTAAACGCTCATCCGGAATAAATCCTTGGTTCGGAAAACATAAGCTTCATTCAGAATAATGCTTTGGTCCGGAATAACGCTTCATGCGGAATAAAGGGTTCATCCGGAATAAATTAGAGAAAACCTTCGTTCGGAATATTAAACTACAAATGCTGGTTCGGAATATTGTTACTGATGCGGAATAACCTGGAAAACAGACTAAGCGAAGAACAAGGAAGATAAAAAGCTACGAATTTTAATCAAGAACTACCAAATTAAACCCAAAGATTAAACCAAGATAAACACAAATGATCAACTAATGATAATCTATCAATCCAAATCAATAAAACTAACAATAATAACCAAAATAATCAAAACCCACTTAATCTAATCAATAAAAACTTAAGAACATGAACATAAACATAAACATGAAGATCAAATCAAAACAAGAAGAGTAGATAGGAGATTAACAATAAAAGTAAAGATTCTATAACAATAAAAGTAAACTTACTTGGAACTAAAGGAATTAAAAGTGCAAGACAATTAAGGAAATGACATGAAATTAAATTGCAAGTAATGTAAATGGTGGAGAGTTAATTTGTCAAATTAACTAACAACATGAAAATGAAACTAATGAGGTCTATTTATAGGAGAGTAGATGATTAGTGGAAGGAAGCTTCCTCCTCTCTTTCTTCTTTCTTTATTTCTCATTTAATCCTTCGTCTTTAGTCTTTAATCTTCTAAATTCTTCGACTTTTCAGACTTTGTCTCGGGATTACTTTAAACTCGTCTTGTAATTTCTTCATAAATTAGACTTGAGTTCTTCGGCTTTATTAAACTTCCGTCTTTAGACTTTTTCTTCGATAAATCTTCAGAATAGGCCTTGAACTTCCGTTCTTTTTGCACTCTTGATCACTTGACTTCGTCTTTTGTCTTTTTCTTCGATAAAAGCCTGTGAAAGCCCGTGTTTTCTCCCATTTTCACATTTTCGTCCTAAATCACAACAAAAACACAAACCACGCATAATTCCGACATTTACGACATAAAATACACGTTATGGTCTTGTTTTTATTATAATTAAGTGGTAAAAGGATGGGTGTTTTCACACCTATCAAATCCCCTATACTTGACCATTGCAATGTCCTCATGCAATGCATTAGTTACAAAGCAAGAGTATACTTTTCATCATAATCAATCCATCTTGGCCTTTATTAAAGAGATAGAAAATAACAAAACAAGTAAAGAAATCATAGACTTACCTTAGGGTTTTGTAATGTCATGAATGATTATCATCCTCAAGTTTCACGTTCCCCATACCAAGCTTAAAAACGAGATCATTGTTATTATAAGTTAGTAAACTAACATGAACTCATGTGAGCCAATTATTTACTTAGACTCCCTTATTCCTAGGTGTATCTCTTATATTTTATTATTGTCTTGAATGATCACGAGGATGCATTGTTGACTTATTGCGACAATTATTAAGGCTGAAAATAAAGTGGGACGATTTAATCAATAGTTAGCTAAAGGACAAAATCTTTTAAAACTGCTTCTCGGGACCTCATAAAGTTCATATCTTGGCATAACTCGCTTCACGATTTGAGACCTTTCTCGGACCGATATTTGGCATTGACTTCATCCATCAAATCTTAAGAGACGTTCATGAAATAATGGTCTTCTCTTCATAATAGGAATTTCTTCACTTGAACTTTTTGAGAGATTCTTCATATTTGGACCACGACTTCTTCACTTTTCTTCAATCTTTATTTTGGACTTTGATATACAACGATCCGCCTCCTTTTAGGAGTTGGATCTATTTATCCTCATACCTTGTTAGGGCCTTTTTGGATAGACTTCTCCATGATCTTTTCGGGAGTATTTGCTTTTCGTCGTGTGTCTCGATCCTTCATATTGATTTTCGATAAATGATTCTTCACATCACTTTTGGATCTTTAGCAACAAAATGTAGCCCTCATGCCTTATTAGGGCCTTTTCGGACTCGCCAATCTTCGCATCCCGCTTCAATAAGTTATGCCTTGGCTATGAACTCTAATTAATATCGAGCAACTTTTAAACGATCTTGGGCTAGAAGCTAAGTAACTTTTCAAATCGTACAACCTTATTTATTGCAGATAAATTTATTAACAAGCGATGGGAGAAAAAGCTCATAATTAACTCACATAAATTCTCGAAAGAATACCAAACTTATAATTGACTCTATCATCTCTCGTTCTCCATAATTTAAAATCTCAAGGAATGAGACTCGTGGATGCTTAGCCAATTAAATCACAGCTTTGGGTTTTCGAGTCATCTATAGGATCTTGCAAATTCTTAGACTTTTTCAAGTTTAGGATTCGCATTTTAAAGTTTCCTTGATAAACGACTCTCTAGGATCAATTATAGGAACTTGAGAAAAGTTCTTGTTCTTAACCCGTGAGAGTTAAGACTTTCGCGTTTTAAAGCTCCCTATATAAAAGCCTAGCAAAACTTGACTTAAACACGTTAAGGATACTAGCTAGAGTAAACTAAGATAAGTAAACTCGGGTTGAGTCAAAAGATTCACAACGTTGAAAATTAATGCCACTTTATTAAAATTTATTCTAGTAAAGAAAGAAAATAACTATACAAAGGGAAAAAACTAATAGGCCAAAATAGATCAAAAATTTTGAAAAATGTCGAAAAAATCAATTTTCCAGTTAAAATGAGGACAAATACAAGGAAAAGGCCACTTAACTTCGATAGAAGTCCCCCCTACACTTGTTATAAACATTGTCCTCAATGTTTAAGCATGTAGGAGTAAACCCCCCCTACACTTAGGACATTGTGCACGTTGTTTAAATCTTGCTAAGAAAGAGACAACTAAAGATATTCCTATTTTAGTATTGAGAAATATAAAATAGTGAATCGAAAAGAGTTTAGGATAGAACCGGGAAGTCAGAAACACGGAATCACGGGTCGTCAAAAATCATCAAGAGTGGATCATTGAACGCTCGAATCCCTGAATATGAGAAGAGAGGAAATAGCAAACACCAACGGGTCTCCCCTACACTTAGGATAAAAATAGCTAAAAGATATATACTTGGGTTGCCTCCCAAGAAGCGCTTGATTTTTGATCACCGAGTCGTGAGCCTGACTCGACCTTGATTATCATGGAAATAGACTTGAATAACATCCACCGGGATCAAACACATGGTTTTCATCCATCAAGTAACACAAGCTTAAGGCGAACAAGGCAAGCCAAAGAAGAATAGGCAAGGTTCCCTTAAGCAAAGATGGAGCACGGTGGTAGCAAGGGTGAAGAGGTTCAAGCATATCTCCATGGTTTCCAAAAATCTTTCCTTTTATTACGTCAGATGGATACTGAGAAGGCTTAAAAAGTGCAATACCGGGGTCGAACACCTTTTCCTTTAGGGGAAAATAACACTCAGGCTCAACAGATCTTGAAGAAGATCCGATCATAAATCTCGCAATCTCATCCTCAGAAGGTGGATATAGAGGTGTCAAGACATAAGTGTTGCGGATATCGGTGTCGGCCGGCTTCTTCTCCTTTGAAGCAGAATTCTTCATATCCAAAGTAGGATAAAGACCATAATCATCAAAGTCTAAAGGAGGAGCATCACTCTTATTTGGGAAGTATGTGTTGAGAAAAGTAGCAAAGTCTTCCTCAAATGAGTAGTCATCCAAAGTAGGATTAAGCATGGTTGGCGGAGGATCTTCATCATGAGAAGAATCACTCGAAAGAGTATCGGCCTCATCAAAATCATCATAAGTGGGCATGTCTGGATACTCAGAAGTAAAATCATCATAATCATCTCCATTAGAACTAGAATCGTCTTCATAAGTATCAAAGATCGGTGGAGAATCATAAATTGGGGGAGGATCGGAATTGGAGAGAGAATCATCCACATCGTCTAGGAACAGTGGATTATCATAGCAAGAGTCGAATATAGGATTGTTGTAGACGACAAAATCATCAAGCACATTAATCATATTCGCCGATTCTCTTCCATAGGATTTGTTTGTGATCTTCCCCATTTCGAACACTTGTGCATCATTCCCGACCCTTAAGATTAACGTACCTTCGGCAACATCGACAAGAGCTTTTCCGGTTCTCAAGAATGGCCTACCAAGTATTAAAGGAATACGAGGGTCCATTTCATAATCTACAACAACAAAGTCGACCGGAAAAGTGAAGGTACCAACTTTAATGAACACGTCTTCGGCAATACCAAGCGGGTAAGCGAGAGTGCGATTGGCAAGCTCAAGAATCATCTTCGTTGGTGTAAGGTCGGGAAATGATAACTTTTTCCAAACACTGAAAGGCATCAAATTTATACTTGCCCCGAGATCGGCTAAGGCAGTAAATTCGTCGGTTTGGTTAAAAGTACAAGGTAGCACAAAACGACCGGGATCTCCAAGTTTTTCCGGAAGTTCTTTAAGAAGGACGGCATAACAATTTTCATTTAATCGAGTATTAAAAAACTTCTTCTCCTTTTTGCTAAGCAATTCCTTAAACATCTTGACAAATTGTGGCATTTGGGCTAGGGCTTCAACAAGGGTGAAGGTGATGGTCATGCCGGCAATCTTGTCCAAAACGTTAGAGACTTGAACGTCATTCTTAGTCAAAATTCTAGCCTTGTTGAGTCGAGAAGGGTAAGGAATGCTTGGGTTGGGTGGTGGAGGTGTAGAAGGTGAAGGTTGAGATGTTGAAGGGTTAAAGGTGGAAGGTGGGGTTGGTGGAGGATTCTTCTTGGGTACTTCTTCATGACGAGGCGGAGACGGTAATGGTGAACTAATACTAGGTGTGGGAGTAGTAGGGATAAATGGTGGTGGAGGAGGTGTAGATGGTGTAACTGGGGGTGGGATAGATGGTCCTACTAAAGTTGTTCCACTATGGGTAGTAATAGCACTCACATTCGCTCTCAGGTTGGTGACGGTGTTTGAGGGGAGAGAGCCCGAAGTAGAGGGTTGAGTGGTGGATAAGAAACTAGCCAGCATATTCTTCAAATCATTCATTTGATTGCTGAAGGAGGATTGTATATCATTTCGAAGCTCGGATCTAATGTCATTCCCTTGCTTAGTGATATCCCCTTTCAAATTGATAATTTGGCTTTGTAGATTCTTGATTTGCTCTCCTTGGGTTCTCATTAAAGCTTCAACATCTTGATTAATGGGTGGGGCTTGTTGAGCGGGTGGGTGATAAGGATTAGAAGCTCGAGGTGGGATTTGTTTGCTTCTATTGTAATTGTTGTTGGGGTTGTGGTTTTGAGGAGAAAAACCGGGTGAAAGATAGTTGTTTGACCGGTAACTTAGCAAATTTCGATCCCCTTGAGGTCGGGCTTGGTAATTTTCCGGTGAATAGTTACCATAAGCCGCATACACGTTTTCCGGATTGCCTTGAGTAGAAGGACAATCAGTGTATGAGTGTGGACCGCCGCATGTCTCACAAGAATTTGCTACAGCTTTAACTTGTTGTTGTTGGTTTGTAGCGATGAGCAAGATATTTTTGTTCATTTCGGCCATCATGCGGGTGAATTCGGTCATATCGGGGTTTGCTGAAGTAGAAGAAACATTGACTCTCGGGTTGTTCCTTGAAGAAGCGGAGGAATCCCAAATTTTGTGATGATTATTCATGTTCTCATTAAGCTCTCTACACTCCTCGGGTCTTCTTTTCATAAATGTGCCACCGGCGGCTGCATTAATCGTATCACGATCACGAAAAGTCAAACCATTGTAGAAAGTATCAATCAACGTAACGGGGAGCATGTTGTGGTTTGGACATCGATCGATCAAAACATTATATCTTTCCCAATCATCAAAGAGATTCATCGGGTTCTTGCATGAAACCGCTGATTTGATTTCGAAGGCTCGTGACCATGGATGATGGAAAGTAGCGCGACAAAAATCGTTGAGTCATGTCATCCCAAGTATGAATGGAATTCTTCGGGAGATGATCAAACCATTTTTCGGCGTGGTGTGATAAAGTATGTGGAAAGAGTTGAAGGCGAAGAACATCCATAGTAGCACCGGGCAACTTCATGCTTTGGGTGATGGTAATGAATTTGTCGAGGTGCTTGTTGGCATCATCATCCGGTATTCCGCGGAATGGATTAGTTTGCACTTGTTGGATCATGTGATGCTTCAACGAAAACTCCGGAGCCGTGATTTGCATCGGCGCAATTGGTCCTCCTCGTCCAAACATTGTGGGTTGACAAAGCTCCTCCATTGTCCGAAGATTGGGCTGTGGAAGAACATTGTTGTTGTTATTGTTGAGGTGCGGTGGGTTAGTTGTTGTTCACACCTGCCATAGCTAAATCTTCACGAGTCTCGGGCTTTGGATAAGTTGAAGATCTAGTACGCATACACCTGCAAAAGCAAAAGAAAAAGATACCAAAGCAATAGACAATATATATACACTATGAAAATAAAAATAAAATGTTTATGGATTTTTTGAAAATTTTTAATTTTTATGGATTTTTGGAAATTTTTAAGCAAGAAAATAACGCTCACGAATGAGCGGATCCCAAAAAGCAACGCGTCTCTCACAGAAAACCGTTAATCTTTACGAAAAGAGCCGGCAGCGGCGCCATTTAATAACTAGATTTTTCCCAGTATAAAAATTTAGTTCTTTGTCGTATGTCTAATCGAATTGATTATTGGTAAACGTGCGACTCAGTTGTTCTTGGTGGGAAACAAATAGTTTGGTCGTTGTAGTAAAAGGAAAGTAAATGGCAAGTAAATAAATCTAAACCTAATTTAAAATAAAAGACGAGAAATTAAAGCGAGACGAAAAGTAAATAACGCACACTTAAAACTATCCTAAAGGCAAACTTAAACTTAAACTAAAGGCAAGATTAAAATAAATCTAAGGCAAGTTAACTAAAAGTGCGACTAAGTAAAAAGGCGGGAAAATTAAAGCTGAAAATTTAAAAACATAAACTAAAAATAAACTAACAATAGCTCATTCGGAAAATCACCTTCATCCGGAATAACTTGTTCATCCGGAATAACAAAACTCATGCGGAATAATCAAACAAAACACTCATCCGGAATAAAACACTCATTCGGAATATTACTTCATCCGGAATACCACGTTCATCCGGAATAAACCTTCGTTCGGAATAAAAGCTTCACTCGGAATAAAAGGGGTTGATTCGGAATAAAGTGCTTATTCGGAATAACTTTGCTTCATGCGGAATGTTGGTTTATTCGGAATATGAGCTTGGTTCGGAACAAAACGCTCATTCGGAATAAATCCTTGGTTCGGAAAACATAAGCTTCATTCGGAATAATGCTTTGGTCCGGAATAACGCTTCATGCGGAATAAAGGGTTCATCCGGAATAAATTAGAGAAAACCTTCGTTCGGAATATTAAACTACAAATGCTGGTTCGGAATATTGTTACTGATGCGGAATAACCTGGAAAACAGACTAAGCGAAGAACAAGGAAGATAAAAAGCTACGAATTTTAATCAAGAACTACCAAATTAAACCCAAAGATTAAACCAAGATAAACACAAATGATCAACTAATGATAATCTATCAATCCAAATCAATAAAACTAACAATAATAACCAAAATAATCAAAACCCACTTAATCTAATCAATAAAAACTTAAAAACATGAACATAAACATAAACATGAAGATCAAATCAAAACAAGAAGAGTAGATAGGAGATTAACAATAAAAGTAAAGATTCAATGACAATAAAAGTAAACTTACTTGGAATTAAAGGAATTAAAAGTGCAAGACAATTAAGGAAATGACATGAAATTAAATTGCAAGTAATGTAAATGGTGGAGAGTTAATTTGTCAAATTAACTAACAACATGAAAACGAAACTAATGAGGTCTATATATAGGAGAGGAGATGATTAGTGGAAGGAAGCTTTCTCCTCTCTTTCTTCTTTCTTTATTTCTCATTTAATCCTTCGTCTTTAGTCTTTAATCTTCTAAATTCTTTGACTTTTCAGACTTTGTCTCGGGATTACTTTAAACTCGTCTTGTAATTTCTTCATAAATTAGACTTGAGTTCTTCTGCTTTATTAAACTTCCGTCTTTAGACTTTTTCTTCGATAAATCTTCAGAATAGGCCTTGGACTTCCGTTCTTTTTGCACTCTTGATCACTTGACTTCGTCTTTTGTCTTTTTATTCGATAAAAGCCTGTGAAAGCCCGTGTTTTCTCCCATTTTCACATTTTCGTCCTAAATCACAACAAAAACACAAACCACGCATAATTCCGACATTTACGACATAAAATACACGTTATGGTCTTGTTTTTATTATAATTAAGTGGTAAAAGGATGGGTGTTTTCACACCTATCAAATCCCCTATACTTGACCATTGCAATGTCCTCATGCAATGCATTAGTTACAAAGCAAGATTATACTTTTCATCATAATCAATCCATCTTGGCCTTTATTAAAGAGATAGAAAATAACAAAACAAGTAAAGAAATCATAGACTTACCTAAGGTTTTTGGAATGTCATGAATGATTATCATCCTCAAGTTTCACGTTCCCCATACCAAGCTTAAAAACGAGATCATTGTTATTATAAGTTAGCAAACTAACATGAACTCATGTGGGCCAATTATTTACTTAGACTCCCTTATTCCTAGGTGTATCTCTTATATTTTATTATTGTCTTGAATGATCACGAGGATGCATTGTTGACTTATTGCGATAATTATTAAGGCTGAAAATATAGTGGGACGATTTAATCAATAGTTAGCTAAAGGACAAAATCTTTTAAAACTGCTTCTCGGGACCTCATAAAGTTCATATCTTGGCATAACTCGCTTCACGATTTGAGACCTTTCTCGGACCGATATTTGGCATTGACTTCATCCGTCAAATCTTAAGAGACGTTCATGAAATAATGTTCTTCTCTTCATAATAGGAATTTCTTCACTTGAACTTTTTGAGAGATTCTTCATATTTGGACCACGACTTCTTCATTTTTCTTTAATCTATATTTTGGACTTTGATATACAATGATCCGCCTCCTTTTAGGAGTTGGATCTATTTATCCTCATACCTTGTTAGGGCCTTTTTGGATAGACTTCTCCATGATCTTTTCGGGAGTATTTGCTTTTCGTCGTGTGTCTCGATTCTTCACATCACTTTTGGATCTTTAGCAACAAAATGTAGCCCTCATGCCTTGTTAGGGCCTTTTCGGACTCGCCAATCTTCGCATCCCGCTTCAATAAGTTATGCCTTGGCTATGAACTCTAATTAATATCGAGCAACTTTTAAACGATCTTGGGCTAGAAGCTAAGTAACTTTTTAAATCGTACAACCTTATTTATTGCAGATAAATTTATTAACAAGCGATGGGAGAAAAAGCTCATAATTAACTCACATAAATTCACGAAAGAATACCAAACTTATAATTGACTCTATCATCTCTCGTTCTCCACAATTTAAAATCTCAAGGAATGAGACTCGTGGATGCTTAGCCATATAAATCACAGCTTTTGGTTTTCGAGTCATCTATAGGATCTTGCAAATTCTTAGACTTTTTCAAGTTTAGGATTCGCATTTTAAAGCTCCCTTGATAAACGACTCTTTAGGATCAATTATAGGAACTTGCAAAAAGTTCTTGTTCTTAACCCGTGAGAGTTAAGACTTTCGCGTTTTAAAGCTCCCTATATAAAAGCCTAGCAAAACTTGACTTAAACACGTTAAGGATACTAGCTAGAGTAAACTTAGATAAGTAAACTCGGGTTGAGTCAAAAGATTCACAACGTTGAAAATTAAAACCAATTTATTAAAATTTATTCTAGTAAAGAAAGAAAATAACTATACAAAGGGAAAAAACTAATTGGCCAAAACAGATCAAAAATTTTGAAAAATGTCGAAAAATCAATTTTCTAGTTAAAATGAGGACAAATACAAGGAAAAGGCCACTTAACTTCGATAGAAGTCCCCCTACACTTGATATAAACATTGTCCTCAATGTTTAAGCATGTAGGAGTTAACCCCCTACACTTAGGACATTGTGCACGTTGTTTAAATCTTGCTAAGAAAGAGACAACTAAAGAGATTCCTATTTTAATATTAAGAAATATAAAATAGTGAATCGAAAAGAGTTTAGGATAGAACCGGGAAGACGGAAACACGGAATCACGGGTCGTCAAAAATCATCAAGAGTGGATCATTGAACGCTCGAATCCCTGAATATGAGAAGAGAGGAAATAGCAAACACCAACGGATCTCCCCTACACTTAGGATAAAAATAGCTAAAAGATAGATTTTTGGGTTGCCTCCCAAGAAGCGCTTGATTTTTGATCACCGAGTCGTGAGCCTGACTCGACCTTGATTATCATGGAAATAGACTTGAATAACATCCACCGGGATCAAACACATGGTTTTCATCCATCAAGTAACACAAGCTTAAGGCGAACAAGGCAAGCCAAAGAAGAATAGGCAAGGTTCCCTTAAGCAAAGATGGAGCACGGTGGTAGCAAGGGTGAAGAGGTGCAAGCATATCTCCATGGTTTCCAAAAATCTTTCCTTTTATTACATCAGATGGATACTAAGATGGCTTAAAAAGTGCAATACCAGGGTCGAACACCTTTTCCTTTAGGGGAAAATAACACTCAGGCTCAGCAGATCTTGAAGAAGATCCGATCATAAATCTCGCAATCTCATCCTCAGAAGGTGGATATAGAGGTGTCAAGACGTAAGTGCTGCGGATATCGGTGTCGGCCGGCTTCTTCTCCTTTGAAGCAGATTTCTTCATATCCAAAGTAGGATAAAGACCATAATCATCAAAGTCTAAAGGAGGATCATCACTCTCATTTGGGAAGTATGTGTTGAGAAAAGTAGCAAAGTCTTCCTCAAATGAGTAGTCATCCAAAGTAGGATTAAGCATGGTTGGCGGAGGATCTTCATCATGAGAAGAATCACTCGAAAGAGTATCGGCCTCATCAAAATCATCATAAGTGGGCATGTCTGGATACTCAGAAGTAAAATCATCATAATCATCTCCATTAGAACTAGAATCGTCTTCATAAGTATCAAAGATCGGTGGAGAATCATAAATTGGGGGAGGATCAGAATTGGAGAGAGAATCATCCACATCGTCTTGGAACAGTGGATTATCATAGCAAGACTCGAATAGCGGATTGTTGTAGACGACAAAATCATCAAGCACATTAATCATATTCGCCGATTCTCTTCCATAGGATTTGTTTGTGATCTTCCCTATTTCGAACACTTGTGCATCATTCCCGACCCTTAAGATTAACGTACCTTCGGCAACATCGACAAGAGCTTTTCCGGTTCTCAAGAATGGCCTACCAAGTATTAAAGGAATACGAGGGTCCATTTCATAATCTACAACAACAAAGTCGACCGGAAAAGTGAATGCGCCAACTTTAATGAACACGTCTTCGGCAATACCAAGCGGGTAAGCGAGAGTGCGATTGGCAAGCTCAAGAATCATCTTCGTTGGTGTAAGGTCGGGCAATGATAACTTTTTCCAAACACTGAAAGGCATCAAATTTATACTTGCCCCGAGATCGGCTAAGGCAGTAAATTCGTCGGTTTGGTTAAAAGTACAAGGTAGCACAAAACGACCGGGATCTCCAAGTTTTTCCGGAAGTTCTTTAAGAAGGAGGGCAGAACAATTTTCATTTAATCGAGTATTAACAAACTTGGCCGTCTTCTCCTTTTTGCTAAGCAATTCCTTAAACATCTTGACAAATTGTGGCATTTGGGCTAGGGCTTCAACAAGCGTGAAGGTGATGGTCATGCCGGCAATCTTAACCAAAAAGTTAGAGACTTGAACGTCATTTTTAGTCAAAATTCTAGCCTTGTTGAGTCGAGAAGGGTAAGGAATGCTTGGGTTGGGTGGTGGAGGTGTAGAAGGTGAAGGTTGAGATGTTGAAGGGTTAAAGGTGGAAGGTGGGGTTGGTGGAGGATTCTTCTTGGGTACTTCTTCATGACGAGGCGGAGACGGTAATGGTGAACTAATACTAGGCGTGGGAGTAGTAGGGATAAATGGTGGTGGAGGAGGTGTAGATGGTGTAACTGGGGGTGGGATAGATGGTCCTACTAAAGTTGCTCCACTACGGGTAGTAATAGCACTCACATTCGCTCTCGGGTTGGTGAAGGTGTTTGAGGGGAGAGCCCGAAGTAGAGGGTTGAGTGGTGGATAAGAAACTAACCAGCATATTCTTCAAATCATTCGTTTGATTGCTGAAGGAGGATTGTATATCATTTCGAAGCTCGGATCTAATGTCATTCCCTTGCTTAGTGATATCCTCTTTCAAATTGATAATTTGGCATTGTAGATTCTTGATTTGCTCTCCTTGGGTTCTCATTAAAGCTTCAACCTCTTGATTAATGGGTGGGGCTTGTTGAGCAGGTGGGTGATAAGGATTAGAAGCTCGAGGTGGGATTTGTTTGCTTCTATTGTAATTGTTGTTGGGGTTGTGGTTTTAAGGAGAAAAACCGGGTGAAAGATAGTTATTTGACCGGTAACTTAGCAAATTTTGATCCCCTTGAGGTCGGGCTTGGTAATTTTCCGGTGAATAGTTACCATAAGCCGCATACACGTTTTCCGGATTGCCTTGAGTAGAAGGACAATCAGTGTATGAGTGTGGACCGCCGCATGTCTCACAAGAATATGCTACAGCTTTAACTTGTTGTTGTTGGTTTGTAGCGATGAGCAAGATATTTTTGTTCATTTCGGCCATCATGCGGGTGAATTCGGTCATATCGGGGTTTGCTGAAGTAGAAGAAACATTGACTCTCGGGTTGTTCCTTGAAGAAGCAGAGGAATCCCAATTTTTGTGATGAGTAGTCATGTTCTCAATACGCTCTCTACACTCCTCGGGTCTTCTTTTCATAAATGTGCCACCGGCGGCTGCATTAATCGTATCACGATCACGAAAAGTCAAACCATTGTAGAAAGTAGTAATCAACGTAACGGGGAGCATGTTGTTGTTTGGACATCGATCGATCAAAACATTATATCTTTCCCAAGCATCAAAGAGATTCATAGGGTTCTTGCATGAAACCGCTGATTTGATTTTGAAGGCTCGTGACCATGGATGGTGGAAAGTAGCGCGACAAAAATTGTTGAGTCATGTCATCCCAAGTATGAATGGAATTCTTCGGGAGACGATCAAACCATTTTTCGGCGTGGTGTGATAAAGTATGTGGAAGGAGTTAAAGGCGAAGAACATCCATAGTAGCACCGGGCAACTTCATGCTTTGGGTGATGGTAATGAATTTGTCGAGGTGCTTGTTGGCATCATCATCCGGTATTCCGCGGAATGGATTAGTTTGCACTTGTTGGATCATGTGATGCTTCAACGAAAACTCCGGAGGCGTGATTTGCATCGGCGCAATCGGTCCTCCTCGTCCAAACATTGTGGGTTGACAAAGCTCCTCCATTGTCCGAAGATTGGGCTGTGGAAGAACATTGTTGTTGTTATTGTTGAGGTGCGGTGGGTTATTGTTGTTTTTCACACCTGCCATAGCTAAATCTTCACGAGTCTCGGGCTCTGGATAAGTTGAAGATCTAGTACGCATACACCTGCAAAAGCAAAAGAAAAAGAAAAAGATACCAAAGCAATAAACAATAAATAAAAATAAAATGTTTATGGATTTTTTGAAAATTTTTAATTTTTATAGATTTTTGGAAATTTTTAAGCAAGAAAAATAACGCTCACGAATGAACGGATCCCAAAAACCAACGCGTCTCTCACAGAAAACCGTTAATCTTTACGAAAAGAGCCGGCAGCGGCGCCATTTAATAACTAGATTTTGCCCAGTATAAAAATTTAGTTCTTTGCCGTATGTCTAATCGAATTGATTATTGGTAAACGTGCGACTCAGTTGTTCTTGGTGGGAAACAAATAGTTTGGTCGTTGTAGTAAAAGGAAAGTGCAAAACTTTAAAGTAAATGGCAAGTAAATAAATCTAAACCTAATTTAAAATAAAAGACGAGAAATTAAAGCGAGACGAAAAGTAAATAACGCACACTTAAAACTATCCTAAAGGCAAACTTAAACTTAAACTAAAGGCAAGCTTAAAATAAATCTAAGGCAAGTTAACTAAAAGTGCGACTAAGTAAAAAGGCGGGAAAATGAAAGCTGAAAACTTAAAAACATAAACTAAAAATAAACTAACAATAGCTCATTCGGAAAATCACCTTCATCCGGAATAACTTGTTCATCCGGAATAACTTGTTCATCCGGAATAACAAAACTCATGCGGAATAATCAAACAAAACACTCATCCGGAATAAAACACTCATTCGGTATATTACTTCATCCGGAATACCACGTTCATCCAGAATAAACCTTCTTTCGAAATAAAAGCTTCACTCGGAATAAAAGGGGTTGATTCGGAATAAAGTGCTTATTCGGAATAACTTTGCTTCATGCGGAATGTTGGTTTATTCGGAATATGTGCTTGGTTCGGAACAAAACGCTCATCCGGAATATATCCTTGGTTCGGAAAACATAAGCTTCATTCGGAATAATGCTTTGGTCCGGAATAATGCTTCATGCGGAATAAAGGGTTATTAAATTAGAGAAAACCTTCGTTCGGAATATTAAACTACAAATGCTGGTTTGGAATATTGTTACTGATGCGGAATGACCTGGAAAACAGACTAAGCGAAGAACAAGGAAGATAAAAAGCTACGAATTTTAATCAAGAACTACCAAATTAAACCCAAAGATTAAACCAAGATAAACACAAATGATCAACTAATGATAATCTATCAATCCAAATCAATAAAACTAACAATAATAACCAAAATAATCAAAACCCACTTAATCTAATCAATAAAAACTTAAGAACATGAACATAAACATAAACATAAACATGAAGATCAAATCAAAACAAGAAGAGTAGATAGGAGATTAACAATAAAAGTAAAGATTCAATAACAATAAAAGAAAACTAACTTGGAATTAAAGGAATTAAAAGTGCAAGACAATTAAGGAAATGACATGAAATTAAATTGCAAGTAATGTAAATGGTGGAGAGTTAATTTGTCAAATTAACTAACAACATGAAAATGAAACTAATGAGGTCTATTTATAGGAGAGGAGATGATTAGTGGAAGGAAGCTTCCTCCTCTCTTTCTTCTTTCTTTATTTCTCATTTAATCCTTCGTCTTTAGTCTTTAATCTTCTAAATTCTTTGACTTTTTAGACTTTGTCTCGGGATTACTTTAAACTCGTCTTGTAATTTCTTCATAAATTAGACTTGAGTTCTTCGGCTTTATTAAACTTCCGTCTTTAGACTTTTTCTTCGATAAATCTTCAGAATAGGCCTTGGACTTCCGTTCTTTTTGCACTCTTGATCACTTGACTTCGTCTTTTGTCTTTTTCTTCGATAAAAGCCCGTGAAAGCCCGTGTTTTCTCCCATTTTCACATTTTCGTCCTAAATCACAACAAAAACACAAACCACGCATAATTCCGACATTTACGACATAAAATACATGTTATGGTCTTGTTTTCATTATAATTAAATGGTAAAAGGATGGGTGTTTTCACACCTATCAGCCATCTAACTTTTCAAAAGGGTTTTTTTAATTTACATGTTGCATCAAACAGTTAGTGTGCATCAGCTGGTTAATGAATACTCAATTCATGTTTACCTTTATTGCAAATTTAAAACTCATACATGATAATGGAGATCAATCCCATACTCATCTAATATGTATTATAGTAATAGAATCTGTAAAAACATAGCATAACTAAATAGATGTATGAACTTAGATATATAAAAAGCCTAATTAAACAAATAAAAAAACAGATATCATACATGTATTTAATTTGATACCTGATGAAAAGATATAAAGATGAAGCAAATGTGATATATTCAAAATTTGTAACTCTTCGGTTAAGAGTTGTTCTTGTTTTCTCCCAGAAGTGAAGTTTCAGAAGCTTTGGGTTGGACTGTTTAAAATGGGTTATAGATTTTTATAGTTCCCAGTATTTCTAAATATTATTGGGGATCGATATTAATTATGCAGATTGAATATTTTGAATTTACGGTTTTATAACTGGAGATAAATATTGAGGTACAATTGGGGTAAATATGGGGTAATGATTGGGATGAAAGGGATGAACTATTGATTGCCATGGGTGGGTTTAATGTGTGTGTGAAAATGTTGATTTGTGGATTGAGTTTAATGGGGTAATAGGTGAGGTTTAATGTGTGTGTGAAAGGTTAGTAAATATTAAAATTAACTATAATCTAATTAGTCATTTCACATACTGTATAAAAAAGATAGTAAAAGGTATAGTCGCATAAGTTTGGAAAAAGTTGCATAAAATAATAATAAGTTTAAATAATATAAAATATTTTTTTAAGGATTTAAATAATATTAAAATTAAATTATAATTAATATAAAAAAGTCGCATAAAAAAGTACTCTTACATATTTCTTACAAAAAAGAGTACTTCTTTTTTGATGAGTAGTATTTTTATTAATTTAAAAATAAAGTCGCATAAGTAGCTTAAGGTTGCTTAAGGTAGCTTAACGTTGCATAAGGTGACATAAGGTGGCTTAAGGTTGTTTGGTCTAGTTTTGGAACTTTAAAGTAGCTTAGGGTAGTTTGACAAATGCACTTCAAAAGTGGTCTATTTGGGTAATTAGCCCTTTAATAATATATTATTAAGTAGTATTAAGTATTTTTATTTTCAATTATGTATTAATTATTATATATTAATTAGTTTTAATGCGAATATTAAATTGTTTTTGTATTAATGAGGTGTTAAATTTTTGCTATTTTAGTTTTATAAGCTTATGCTGGTTGTACACAATAGACTAATAGATATAACGTGAAATTTCAAGTATACCTTTAATAACATCTCAAAATGCTTGTAAGAGGGTTAGCTTATATTGGACTGAGTTATGATTTAAGGCGTAATTAACTAATAGTGAATAGATTAAATTCATATTTAAGTTATTTGACCACAATGATTATATTCAAATAAATACACATAAAGGTAAACGTTAAATGTAAAATCTTCTTTTAACATTCCCTCAATCAATCACAATTATTCAATATTTTTCATCTTACAAAAATACCCATTTAAAAAAAATTAAGTATCTCACAAACCGTTAATCGTTACGCAAAACAAAACATACCATCGCGATAATAATTAAATCATCTTTCTAACGAGGGACACATGTATATATTTTCGCCGAACTTTTGTTTTTCAATCACGTTTGAGAGAATCATATACGATTTTCAAAAAATCATATATGATTAAATGATTTTTTGAAAATCGTATCACGAATCATATATGATAATACGATTTTCTCAGGCGTGACTTAAGAAAAAATTGAAAAAAATGCCCTTTGTGATAGTTGAAGCACTCCACTTTTGACTTATCAAAGCCAACTTTTTCACCAACATTAAGAGTGGTATGCTTTCCTGTTCTTTTAAGAAATCTTCTTGCTCTCATGCTAAGGAAAACAAGCTGATTGTTGATCTCAAGCTCTTCTAGTCATCGTCCCTGAGCTGTTGAAGATCATCAACAACAATCTTTGCTACATTCTTATAGTTGGATAAGAATGTATAGATTGTGTCATCACTTAAACCAACAGTACTAATAGAAGTATTACCAGAACTAGAGAGAGTACTATCAAAACTGAAGGATGTAGTGCCAACATTATTAGTGCTACCAATGTTTTCCTCATCGCCATAACTTAGACTTGAGACAAATGCTAAGTTAATAGTATTTGAGGTTGATCCAGCCTTCTTCCTTAGTTTCTGTTCAACCACCTTAAAGTGATTGTATAGATCATTAGTGATGACGTATAGTCCTTATTCGGGTTGCATAACCCGACCCACGGGTACTACCCGTATCCATTAGATATGGGTTGTCACTGCGCAGCGCGCGTAAAGCCCATGAGGTCCGGTAAGCCGTTGTCGCATGTGGTATACTCCTTAACCATGTCCTCGTCGCAGTGCGACAGGATCAGACATAATATAATCTATCTTATAATTATATTCGCCTAAGGAAAGGAGATATACACTTACCATAGCTACGCGATAAGGATTGATCTATTTCTAGTCATTATCTCTTCCTTAGGCCGCAAGAGTAGGAGAGCCTAGCCAGGACTCTCTCGGGTATAAAAGGAACCTCCGAGGTTCCACAAAGGTACGATACACAATACACTCTAAACCCTCACATATACTCAAATCGATTACTTACTCTCACGTCGGAGTCTAATCGTGGGACAAGCGCCCACCGTAAGCCTAACGGTGTCTGTTATTTAGTGTGCATGGTCTTCAAACAAGATTCACTTGGTGCAAGAGCTAGAGTCCACAGGACCTCGAATTAAGCCTAATTCGGGTCTAGCTCGGTCCATCCAACTTTTGTATCAACAAGTTGGCGCCATTCGTGAGACCCTACACTAAGCTCACAACATGACGAAAAACGGTGCAAATGAAGGTGGACGAAGATAATCTACGATTGACGGCCAGATCAGATCCTTGGGGGGCACTCTTGGGTCAACTAGCGAAGCGAACAGTCACGACGCGGTGAATCCACCTCTTCGAGGAGCGAGTTCACTATTCACAACCTCATACCTGCTATAGGAGATAAATAGAGGACAAGAGTCAGCTCAGCCTCCTCCTAACAAAGATAAGCGGAGACTACCTCTCACATCAATGGAGGGCGAGGAGATAACCGCTGCAAAGGCGCGAGCAATGGAAGAGTATGTAGCAAACAACTGGCAAGCCTTACTCAAACTTACCACTAAGTGCATGAAAGACCAACAGATCGAAAAAAGAGGAAGGCGCAGAGAGTGCTATCAATCCTCATCAGCCTCTGAGTTAGACGATTGTCGCCACATGGAGTGGGGGTATGAATATCCTTCCCCAGAAAGCTCAGAAGGGAAGGAATCCGCTTTCCAATTACACAAACGAAAAAATAGAGACTTCTCACAACTATGGAGAAGGGCAAAGAAGAACACTTTTACAGAATGGATACAGTATTGTCACCACGGACCCAGAAGATCATTTGAAAGTCTTCGAATCACAAGCAGGGATCGAGCAATGGCCTGAACCCGTATGGTGCAATATGTTCAACTCTACGCTCGTAGGAAACACACGAAATTGGTTCGATATGCTGCCCCCATGAACAATTAATGGATTCAAAGTACTGCGAAAAGCGTTCAAAAGGAATTACGTCCAACAAAAAAGACACGATAGGAGTGCCATATCACTGGCCAGAGTCAGGCAAAACCAGGGTAAATACCTGGAAGAATTCTTAGAGCACTTCAAGAACGAATGCCTCCGGATAAAAGAATCTCAGGAGATCCTAAAAGTATCTTGCTTTATGGCAGGAATAAACAACAAAGATCTAATACGAAATTTGAACGTGAAGACTCCGGAAACGTTCGACGGAGTGATGCCGCGAGTGAGATATTTTATACAGGGAGAATCAGCTGCCACGGACGTCATGCAAAATATCTCCAGCTATAAATCTCGAGATATATCCAATAGACAGACTAGTCTAAGGAACAAGCCCCGGAATCTCGATTACCAAGAAAGTCAAAAAGAAGGGCGAAGGATCAGTTTTTGGTTTACACCGTGTAAACTAACTCCGAGAGAAATCATCGCATCGGAAGGCACGAATTTCCTGAAACCACTACCAATGATCACTCTGGTGGAAAGGCGCATAGGCAATAGGTACTGCGAATATCATGGAGAGAAGGGGCACGCCACAAACGAGTGCATACAGTTACAAAAGCATATTGAGAGCTTGGTAAAAGAAGGAAAAGTAAAAGACCTTGTCAAGGAGGCCACAGAAAACGAAAAACAAAAACCAACAAACAAGAACGCAGTCATGTACATGGTACAAGCGTGGCAACGAAGGACAAAGCAAAAGGTAAGTAAGAAGTTCTCCAGAGGAAATGATATCTCTTTCTCATCTCTCAGTGCGAGCACTGTAGCAGAGGACCCATTAATAATAGAAGTAAGCATCGGCGACCATAGCATTCATCGCATGTACGTCGATGGAGGATCATAAGCGGAAATCATGGACGAGCATTTCTTCTCAAAACTAAGCCCAGAGATAAAGAACCAAATGGTACATGCGACATCACCAATCATCGGCTTTAGTGGGGAAGCAGTATGGCCTATGGGCCAATTAAAACTAATGGTTAAAGTAGGGAATGACGAACATTCAACAAAAGTCTCAATGAATTTCCTAATAATACGATCGCCATCACAATACAATGGAATAATTGGACGACCTGTCATCTTAGCAATGCGAGCCGTACCCTCTACAGCTCATGGCATGATGAAATTTCTAGTGGATGGAGGAATTGTAACGATCTTCAACACATCCTTACCACTCGCAGAGTGTAACACAATTGTGGAACCTCCCTGAATCCCAGCAAAGCAAAAAATAAACTCACCACCAAATATAAAGGTGGGGGTCCACCCGGAAAACCCGGATCAAGAGATAACGATCGGGGGAACATTATCCGACAAAGGCAGGTCAGATATGTGCCAACTTCTAAAAAACAGTTTGGACGTATTCGCATGGGAGCCAAAAGATATGACTGGTATACCACGGTCAATAGCCGAGCATAGGCTACAAATCAGAAGGGGTTACATACCAGTCAGACAGAAGAAAGGGGGACAAGCCCCAAAGCGTAGTAAGGCAATACTAGATGAAGTGAAAAAATTGGTAGACGCATGAATCATGCGAGAAGTCTACTATCATGACTGGTTGTCCAATCCAGTCATGGACAAAAAACACAACGGCAGCTGGCACATGTGTGTCGATTTTACAGATCTCAATAAAGCCTTCCCCCAGGACTGTTATCCGCTCCCGGAGATAGACCGGAAAGTCGAATCGCTGTGCGAATATCCTTTCAAATGCTTTCTGGACACATACAAAGGATACCACCAGATACAAATGGCAGAGCAAGATGAGGAGAAGACTGCATTCCATACTAGCCATGGAGTATCTGCTACACGAAAATGCCATTCAGACTCAAGAATGCAGGAGCTACATACCAGCGACTGGTTGATAAGGCCTTTGACAGCCAAGTCGGGCGAAATTTGGAGGTATATGTTGACGACCTGGTCATAAAAAGCCACACGGAGGATGAATTAATCCGCGACATAGAGGAAACATTCTTAATATAGGTTTTTTAAGTATATCGTTTTCTCCTCGAATCGACTCGAATTGATTTCCAATTTTAACGTAGAGATAATTGTTCTTGGTTAATAATTATTGTTTGGTAATCTATGCCTATTTAAACTAAAAATGGGGAAAATATGTAGGCTAAGGAATATATAAAAAAATAAAAGCGCAATTAATTCACGTAAAATTACTCAAATGCAATATAAAATTAAACTACAAATTTAGATCTAGATGCAACAAAAATAAACTATAATTAAAAATAAATCTAAATGCAAAGTTAATCTAAATGCAAGCACTTAATAGCAAATAAAAGTGACAAAAAATGAAATCACAAAGATAAACTTAAAAATAAAGCATAAAGCTTCAACCATTTAAGCTTATTAATCTTTTTAAATGATAAAGCTACAAACTTCATATACTAATAAGCTTAATAATCACAAAAAGGTGTAAACTTTAAACTAATAATAAGCTTATCTAAATGAAAACTAATTTTTAAACCTTTAAATCTATATTTTAAAACAATAATAATAACTAAAACTAATTAAACCGATTTTTATTAAAAATATAATTTTAAAAACAATTTAAACTATATTAATCTAATTATTTAAACTAAAACGATTACGCTAGAAAAATAAAAAGGAGAGAACTTTGGTACATGTGGTCCGTAGAAAACGCTCTAAAACAACATCAACATAATCAACAAAACATAGCCCGTAAAGTAGACGGCCAACCAAAATCAACAAAATATGACCCGTAAAGTACACGGCCAACCAAATCAACCTTAATCTAAGCGTAACCTGGACCGTAAAGTACACGGTCAACCAAATCAAACTCGAACCAAATTAATCAACCATAAGCTCTTTACCAAACTTGATAAATCGATTCGCCAAGATCACAAAAACACAAAAAGTTAGAATAATAAACAACTATTAATATTATATGAAGAGATTTAAACAAAACTAATAGATCTAGAATATTTTTTATATTTTATAACAATTTTATAATTTTTAAGCTAAAAACTTATCAATATAAACTAATTAGTATAAAAAAACTAATAGATCTAACTATTTTTTTGGTTTTATGAAAGTATTTTAATTTTTAAAACTTAAAACTAATAGATCTAAAATTATAAAAAAATGAATCTAAGATAAAAATAAATAAATTTAAGCTAAATTAATTAACTACTTGCAATAAATTAAAGATGTAAACTAAATAATATAAAAGTAACTAATTAAAAGTCTATCTTATTAATAAGTTGTAAGCCTAAGCTTAGAACTTATGTGATTTAAAAAGCTTAAAAGCTAATTAAATAAATTCGCCCACAATAAGCTAGATCTAGGAATATAAGCCCACAATAAGCTTGAAATAAGATGACTTATTTCAAACTTACATATAAATCTTAACTTATTTGGAAAAAGTTATAAAAAACTAATCCCAAAATAATAAGCTAGATTATTAAGAAAAGATTAAGAAAGGTAGAATGAGAATAAGCTAAAAATAAACTTTTATTAATAAAAATGTGCTTAATAATAAGCTAGTACAAAGCTTGGAAAAGAAAACTACAACTATGTGAAAAATAAAACTAGCTAACATCTTTACAATGGGAAAATAAAGGGGTATATATAAGCAAGATGCCCAGAGGGGTAGTTTCGTTATTTCAGGAGGTATTCTTCTTTTCCTTCTTTAAATTGAGGGGTAATTTGGTCTTTTCATTACCTTTTATTCTTTGGAGGCTAAGTTTATGGGATCACACTCCTTCACCTTCTGATCATGCGCCATATGCCACGTGTCATCCCCTGATTGGTCTGAAAAGCTGAGACAACTGCCACCTCTGTCATTCTCTGCCACCTCTGTCATTCTCGGCCACCTCGTACCAACACTAATGCACAAGATCCCATCAGAACTACGTAGTTAAGCGTGCTTGGGCGAGAGTAGTACTAGCTTGGGTGACCCGCTGGGAAGTCCTCATGTTGCACCAGCACTAAAAAATTCATAGAAAATAAACCGTGAGGAGTTACGACGCGAGGTCGAGACCGTTGGCTTCGTAATTTTGTGCTCTTTCCAATCTCGTGCTCGTTTTGATGTTTCTTGACCTTGTCTTTTGTCCTTTTCTTCAATAAATGACCGTGAAATCACGTGTTTTCTTTCCTTTTGATCTTTTGTACCTATTTCACAACAAAAACACAAACCACGCATAATTCCGAAATTTACGATATTAATTACATGTTTTGGTCTCGTTTTTTATTTTTTTAAGTGGTAAAAGGATAAGTGTTTACACACTTATTAAATCCCCTACACTTGACCATTGCAATGTCCCCATGCAATGCACGATTTTAAAGCACAAATTTACATTTTTCATCATTATTAACCCATCTTGGCCTTTATTACGATATACTACTACTACTATAATAAAAGAAACTTAACAATGATGAAAAAGATCAAAACTTTATAAAAGATATAACAATTTCCTTTAATTTATTAACTTTGAAAATGTTTTATGGAAGAAACTTGTAAAGAAATCTAAGACTTAAATTAGGGCTTTTGGTGTCATGAATATTAATCACCCTCAAGTTTCACGTTCCCCATACCAAGCATAAAAATGAGATAATTTTTATAACAAGTTAGTACAGCTAACACTTACTCACGTGGTTTAATTATTCACTTAGACCCCCTTATTCCTACGGTGTATCTCTTATATTTTATTTATGTCTTGAATGATCACGAGGATTCATTTTTTACTTATTTCGATAATTTATTATGGCCGAAAATAAAGTAGGACGATCTAATCTATAGTTAGCTAAAGGACAAAATCTTTTAAAACGGCTTCTCGAAATCTCATAAAGTTCATATCTTGGCATAACTCGTTTCATGATTTGAGACCTTTCTCGGACCGATATTTGGCATGTACTTCAAACTTCAAATCTTGAGAGGCGATCTTGAAATTATAGTCTTCTCTTCATTTTGGTATACATCTTCATTTGGAGTGAGAGATGCTTCAAACGTTGACCACGACTTCTTCATTTATCCTTGTCTTTATTTAGGATTTTGATATACAACGATCTGCCTCCTTTTCGGACTTGGACCTATTTATCCTCATACCTTGTTAGGCTCTTTTTGGATAGACTTCTCCATGATCTTTATGGGAGTAATTGCTTCTCGTCGTGTGTCTTGATCCTTCATATTGATTTGGATTAATGATCTTCACATCATCTTTGGATTTTTAGCAAAAAAAAGTGAATCCTCATGCCTTGTGAGGGCCTTTTTGGACTCGAATATCCTCGTGCCTTGTTAGGGCCTTTTTGGATACGCCAATCCTCGCGTCCCGCTTCAATAAGTTATGCCTTGGCTATGAACTCTAATTAATCCCGAGCAAATTTTAAACGATTTTGGGCTAGAAGATAAGTAACTTTTAAATCGTACGACCTTATTTATTGCATTTATTTATTTACAAGTGATGGGAGAAAAAGCTTATAATTAACTCACATAAGTTCATGAAAGAATACAAAACTTATAATTGACTCTATCATTTCTCGTTCTCCACAATTTAAAATCTCAAAGAATGAGACTCATGGATGCTTAGCCTAATGAACCAATTAAGGTCCACATGGTTAAGGATACTAGCTAGAATAAACTTTAATAAGTAAATTTGGGTTGAGTCATAATATTCACGACGAGCCTAATATATCAAAGACGTCTAAACTTGTTAAAACCATTTTATTTATTCATTTTTTTTTTACTTTTTTGTGGAATATATACATATGGTAGTGATGACAAAAGGAAAGGAGATAAAAGAAAGTAAAAGAAAAATACTTATTAGGCCAAAATAGATCAAAATTTTTGAAAAACGTCGAAAAATATTAATTTCCCGGTTTAAATGAGGACAAATTCATGGAAAAGCCCACTTAACTTCGATAGAAGTCTCCCCTACACTTAATATAATCATTGTCCTCAATGTTTAAGCATGTGGAAGTAAACTCCCCTACACTTAGGACATTGTGCACGTTGTTTAAATCTTGCTAAGGAAGAGACAACTAAAGTGATTACATTTATTCAACTTTGATTGATATAAAAAATTGAATCACAATAGCAAAAACAAATCAAAGGAAACCGGGTACACGGGAACACGGTTCTTCAAAGGTACCAAAAGGGGAGCATGATAGCACAAATCCCTACAAAACAACACATCACAAACAACCTACATGCCTCCCCCTACACTTATTATGGAAAAGGTAGAAATGGGTGAAATCATGAAAAAGTCGAAATTTCCAAGGGATGAAAATATCTCCATGATAAGGGTTGAAACACACTCACTTAAGAAATACCCCAAGAAAGTCCACCGGGGTCAAACACATAATTTTCATCACGAAAGGAAACAAACCCCAAAGTGGTAGAATCACACGAGTATGAGACATGTGGGGTATCATCAAATAGGGATCAAAAACCAAAAATGTCTTATTCCTCATTGTAAAAATTAGGGATGATTTCCTCTTGTGGAAGCATATCATCGATCTCCTCAATAATACAATTATCATCATCACTAAAAGTGATATGTGGAAGAGGATCGATAGTAGAATCAAAAGTGATAGGTGAAGAGGCAAACGTGAACTTGTCAAAATCCAAGGTGTCAATAGCAATGTCTAAATCAAGCTTTAAATCTCCTTGTGCCTTTTCATCAATACTATGATCACTATTAAGCTCATTATAGAAGACTAACAATATAGGGTCATAGAAATCATCTTCGTGATGGAATTTCTCAAGAACTGGGTCATAAAAATCATCCCTAATTAGTGAAGGATCTAAGAAATCATTAATATCCTCAACATGAGCCTCAAGAGTTTGGTTAGGCAAAATAGGAGAGTAGCTACTAGGAGAACCATCTAAATTGTCATCAAAGGTGTTTGGTTCTGAAGGTTCCTTAAGGTTAATTTCATCAATCTCTAAGATTATACGATCCTCCTCATTAGAAACTAACTCCACAAGTGGGGGAGTGGGACAATGAGGCTCAATGATAGGTATAACAATGGGAAGATCACTCTCAGAAATGATAGTATCATTAGAATCAATAACTACCTCCTCAAAATCCCTAGGTGTATGATCAATTAAGGGTTCTTCCTATATGGACTCATGATTAGGTTCTTCATACTCCTCACAAATTGGTTTATCAAAACATGTCTAACTAAGAGGATTTAGATTTATCACAAAATCATTAGGAGGAGTAGGTGAAAGGAGTCATAGAAGAAAGGGATTCATCATCATAGGTAAAGGAGTCATCACTATCACAAGTCTCATCAAAGGGTTCTTCACAAGAATTACCAATCATGGTGTCTATCTCATAAGGTGTGTCAAATACAATCTCGGGAATTTCCTCAAAATGTGAAATAGAAGGAGAGTGAAATGTATCCGTGGGAGTCAACACCCGAGGTTGAGTAAAACTCATGATAGTCTCAGACCCTTGTATCTCCTTTATTGGTGGAGAGATGGAAGGGTCCACGGTAGCAACATCACTACTAGTAGTGGTGTTAGCCTCAACATCAACTCTCAAAGACGGCTCAATATCACCTTGAGCTTGATAGGTTTCTAAAATGAGCATGAATTTTCTATCGGTTTCCTCTTGCCATTCTCTTAGTAATCTATCATGTTCCTCAAGCTTTTGAAGAATTAAGTCCATTTGAGGTTGTGAAATATTCCCTTGATTATTGTTTTGAAAATTGCCTTCATTTTGAAAAACTTCATGATTTGAAACCCTTGATTTTGAAATTCCCCATAAAACCCTTGATCATAATGTGGTGGGTTACTAGTTGTAGGAAAACTATGGGAGCCAATATATGTATTAGTAGCATAGCACATAGTTTCCTCATTAGTATAAACTTCCTCATAAGTTTTGTCACAATTAAAATAAGCATGAGGTCCACCACAAGTCGTACACTCCTCAGACATAATCTTATAACGCACTTCTTGCAATATTTCCCAAATCGGACGGTTATCCATGATAGTGTCGAAAGCTCGATTCTCGTGATCGGCTTGTGAGACGTTTCTTTTTCGCCTTCTTTGAAGGACGAGATACACCAATCGGTATTTGTGCACGCGACCGAGTGCGCATGCAACTAACAACGAGGAATGAGGTAGGAGACCTCGGTCGACTTTGAGAGGAAAGGGATTATCCCTCTCGAGGTGCAATATGAAAAAGCTACAAAAAAATATATACGTAATACTACTTGGGTGGCAAAACCCTCAATGAGCCGTCCTTCTCAAAATACTCACAAGTGAACGGGGGGAATGAGGTGGTGCGAATCACTTAAGTACCTAGCTTTCCTTAGACGGCCTTTTATAACACGACGCCTTTCTATTCACCTTAAAGTTCGTATTTTTTCGAATTATAGCTTATCGAAAGTATTTATATATTTTTGCCTTTATTTTTCTTTGATCGATACACGAATAAGGAACCGGAACGCCTCCAAATACAGGGTATTGCAAGCAATACTTATGGAAATATTGTTTATTAAGGTTCTTATATGTAATATCTATAGTAAAAAGAAAATCTTTTTGTATTTTTTTAAGAAAAATATATATTCACAATAAAAAACGAAAGAAATCGAATAAGAAAAATAACAATACGTAATATTTTTTTGGTGTAATACTTTAGGAAAAGTATTACTTTTTGGATTTTTTTTTTATTTTTTTGGTGCAAATCTTAGGAAAGAATTTGCTTTTGTGATTTTTTTTTTTTTTTTGTATTTTTATCTTTTTGATTTTTTTTGATTTTTTTTGTGTTTTTGATTTTTTAACAAGAAAAATAACGTTCAAAAGTGAACGTATCCCAAAATCCAAATCGTCTCACGAAAAATCGTCAATCGTAACGAGCGAAGCGGCAGCGGCGCCATTTTAATATAGGTTTTTTAAGTATATCGTTTTCTCCTCGAATCGACTCGAACTGATTTCCAATTTTAACGTAGAGATTAATTGTTCTTGGTTAATAATTATTTTTTGGTAATCTATGTCTATTTAAACTAAAAATAGAGAAAATATGTAGGCTAAGGAATATATAAAAAATAAAAGCGTAATTAATTCACGTAAAATTACTCTAAAATGCAATATAAAATTAAACTACAAATTTAGATCTAGATGCAACAAAAATAAACTATAATTAAAAATAAATTTGAATGCAAAGTTAATCTAAATACAAGTACTTAATAGCAAATAAAAGTGACAAAAAAATGAAATCACAAAGATAAACTTAAAAATAAAGCATAAAGATTCAACCTTTTAAGCTTATTAATCTTTTTAGATGATAAAGCTACAAACTTTATATACTAATAAGCTTAATAATCACAAATAGGTGTAAACTTTAAACTATTAATAAGCTTATCTAAATGAAAACTAATTTTTAAACCTTTAAATCTATATTTTAAAACAATAATAATAACTAAAACTAATTAAACCGGTTATTATGAAAAATATAATTTTAAAAACAATAATAATAACAAAGTGGAATATGCCCATTGGGTTTCGAGTGTATGGATGATTGTTCGGGTGGTCATGGCTCGTTTTGGGAAGCTCAAGCGTTGGGATACATAGTAGATTGTAACTCTTGCTTTCTTGTTTCTCTTTGTAGTGCATTTGAGGCGTGTCTCGAATGTTAGGTTGTCAAGCAAAGCTTGAGGTTAATGTGGTACTCTAGCCACATTCCATTGTTCTTATTGGTTCTCATGTGATTAATATATTTACCGGGGTATCCCCTTTATCCAAAAAAAACAATTTAAACTATATTAATCTAATTATTTAAACTAAAACGATTACGCTAGAAAAATAAAAAGGAGAGAACTTTGGTACCCGTGGTCCGTAGAAAACGCTATAAAACAACGTCAACATAATCAACAAAACATGGCCCGTAAAGTACAAGGCCAACCAAAATCAACAAAATACGGCCCGTAAAGTACACGACCAACCAAATCAACCTTAATCTAAGCGTAACCCGGCCCGCAAAGTACACGGCCAACCAAATCAAACTCGAACCAAATTAATCAATCATAAGCTATTTACCAAACTTGATAAATCGATTCGCCAAGATCACAAAAAGATAAAAGGTTAAAATAATAAGCAACTATTAATATTATATAAAGAGATTTAAACAAAACAGATAGATCTAGAATATTTTTTTATATTTTATAACAATTTTATAATTTTTAAGCTAAAAACTTATCGATATAAACTAATTAGTATAAAAAAACTAATAGATCTAACTATTTTTTTTGGTTTTATGAAAGTATTTTTAATTTTTAAAACTTAAAACTAATAGATCTAAAATTATAAAAATGAATCTAAGATAAAAATAAATAAATTTAAGCTAAATTAATTAACTACTTGCAATAAATTAAAGATGTAAACTAAATAATATAAAAGTAACTAATTAAAAGTCTAGCTTATTAATAAGTTGTAAGCCTAAGCTTAGAACTTATGTGATTTAAAAAGCTTAAAAGCTAATTAAATAAATTCACCCACAATAAGCTAGATCTAGGAATATAAGCCCACAATAAGCTTGAAATAAGATGACTTATTTCAAACTTATATATAAATCTTAACTTATTTGGAAAAAGTTATAAAAACTAATCCCAAAATAATAAGCTAGATTATTAAGAAAAGATTAAGAAAGGTAGAATGAGAATAAGCTAAAAATAAACTTTCATTAATAAAAAGTGTGCTTAATAATAAGCTAGTACAAAGCTTGGAAAGGAAAACTACAACTATGTGAAAAATAAAACTAGCTAACATCTTTACAATGGGAAAATAAAGGGGTATATATAAGCAAGATGCCCAGAGGGGTAGTTTCATCATTTCAGGAGGTATTCTTCTTTTCCTTCTTTAAATTGAGGGGTAATTTGGTCTTTTCATTGCCTTTTATTCTTTGGAGGCTAAGTTTATGGGATCACACTCCTTCACCTTCTGATCATGCGCCATATGCCACGTGTTATCCCCTGATTGGTCTGAAAAGCCGAGTCAACTGCCACCTCTGTCATTCTCTGCCACCTTTGTCATTCTCGGCCACCTCGTACCAGAACTAATGCACAAGATCCCATCAGAACTACGCAGTTAAGCGTGCTTGGGTGAGAGTAGTGCTAGCTTGGGTGACCCGCTAGGAAGTCCTCATGTTGCACCAGCACTAAAAATTCATAGAAAATAAACCGTGAAGAGTTACAACGCGAGATCGGGACCGTTGGCTTCGTAATTTTGTGCTCTATCAAATCTCGTGCTCGTTTTGGTGTTTCTTGACCTTGTGTTTTGTCCTTTTCTTCAATAAATGACCGTGAAATCCCGTGTTTTCTTTCCTTTTGATCTTTTGTACCTATTTCACAACAAAAACACAAACCACGCATAATTCCGACATTTACAATATTAATTACATGTTTGGTCTCGTTTTTCATTGTTTTAAGTGATAAAAGGATAAATGTTTACACACTTATTAATTCTCAACGCTTAGAAGAATAAACATGAAGTTAAATAAAAAAAAAGTGCACTTTCGGGGCTACGTTGTGACGGGATTTGATGTTATGATAAAAAAACTAACGTAAACATACACTTTTTTCATAACACAAGCTCACGACACGAGACAGTACCCCAGGCTCTTAACACTATTCGTAATGAAGGCACCTTTAACACATGAATTAAGTTACGAGCCATAAACCAAGCTCGACATCTACAAGTGTTATCAACGAGTTTCGGAGACTTGACCCTTTTTTTTATTTCTATTGGGTTTGTGAGTGCGTAAATCAGTTAGTTGAGTGTGTCAATTTTTAACTTTTATAAATTATGCTACATTTATAAAAATTATATAAACACATATTGACAAAATAATTGGGCATGTATTGATTGGAAGATGTAAATTAAAAAGTAGGATAGAGAATTGACTCACCTCCACCTTAGCGCCACATCAGCTTTTTTACCAATCTCACCAAAACTCACCCAAACTCACCACAGGAGGTAATGGCACTCACCTAAACTCACTCAAACTCACTCCACATCACCCCCATTTTTTTATTAAATATTTTTTATTCATACAATTAAAACATTTATTCATACATTTTATTAAAACATGGATACACAGAAAATTAAAACACAGTACGAAATTAAAAATAAAAACATAGAAAATTAAAACACAGTACGAAAATAAAAATAAAAACATAGAAAATTAAAAAACAACATTTGAAAAAAAAACTAATACGGGATATTATAGGCCTCCTTGATTTGATATTTGCGCCACTCCGCGACTGCGAGATCACGTCCCGTCAAATGATCTATCGGCTGCATATAAAAGTCCAAGTCTTCCTTTTCCTGCTTTTTTCGGGCTATTTCCACTTCTTTTTCCCGGACTTGAATCTCTTTATTCTTCATCTCAAAATATGCGGCTTGTTGTTCACCCTGCACAACAAAGGCCTGTTCTTGTTGCTCACCTAACCCAGACAACATCAACCTAGCCAAAGCCTCGTCGTTTGTACTCGACTCCCCCGAAGCTCTGCTCCCTTTAGCCTTAGCCTTAGCTCTGTCCCTTCCCATTGGACGTGGGATCGGTTGCACTTCTTCATTATCAGTGGCATCAACATCCACACTGTTACTTGCATCCATAGAATTTGTATTAAACGAACTAGACCCAGATGACTTGTATCTCTTGCTTACTTTGGAAGTCCTAGCTAATTCGTTAGGCAATTCTTGCTCCTTCCATTTCTCGATGTCTTTCACAACCTCCCAGCAATGACGAAATTTGAACGGCATTCCAACTTGAGCCTCATAATGCATCAACGCCTCATTAATCATATCAGCATCCGATGCACCACTTCTAGGCCCCATCTGCATCAGTTGACCATAAACACCACAAAAACGAGCTATACAAGGTCGAATTGACTTCCACTTCCCGTTCAAAGAATCATAAGTACGAACCCCGGGTTCCCCCGTTTTGCTCTCAAAGTACTCAAGGATTTTTGTCCAAAATCCCTGCGTACTCATTTCGTTTCCATGAATGTTGTCAGTAGACACGGAAACCCAACCTTTTGCCAAAAAAAATTCCTCCGCTGTTGTCCAATGTTGTTGTCGTTTTGGAGGTTCTTTGTGACAACCGTGGTTTTGGGTTTGTCACTTGGTCTTACTTTTAGGTTATTTTATGTGTGCTTACTTGAATTATGTGTTTACGTGTTTATTTTGTGTGAACGAGGTTGGTGTGGTTATCGTTTATGAGTATAGAGTACTCATAAGTAAATCGAGGAACGGTTATTTCATGTTAATGAGCTCACAAGTGGTGACTGTGAAATGAAAATGGTGATATTGTGGTGTTTACGTATACGTATAAGTATTATAGTAATAGTATTTTTTTTTTAGGATTTACGGTTTAGCATTTAGAGGTCCCCGGGTGAGGTAATTATCCATATGAATATTTTTCGGGATGGTTTTAAGTCATTTAGGACTTAGTTATAAAGTTTATTTCAAAATTTGAGATTTTTTATAAAAGTGTATATTTTACGTCTTTTACGGTAAAACGCGTAAATTTGACTAGTTTTACGGTTTTGAGGTTTTGGAAGCTTTAGGAGCTGAAATAAATTAAGGAAAATTAAGGTAATATTATTAACATAATATTAAATAATAAAAATAAAAAAACGAATTTATTGGGTGTTTGGGTCGGTTTAGACGCACCAAAGAAAGAGAAAAAGGGAAAAAGGGAAAAAAAAGGAAAGTTGGGTGTTATACTTGGACTAGGATTTTATGTACACACTATATAAGGTTATCTAATAAATAAATAAAAACATAAATCCCTGGAGACAAAGAAAAATTCGTGGGTTTCATAGAGGAGAATTAGGGTTCTTCAAAAAAATTAGGTTTTCTTCATCTTCCATTGATTTAAGGTAAAAACCTTCATTAACCTTTTTAATTAAATTGTTTTTATGTTTAATTAATCATTCTTATGATGGATGAAGGGTTAGGGTTTATATAAAAACAGTAGATTAATGATGTATTAATCATAATATGATGACCATATAATCTAGGGCTTGTATTAGAAGGGTTATAGGTGATTAATTAGATCAATTTGTTTAAAATCCGTTTTTAAAAACTGGGCAGAATTTTGAGTCTATTGTTTTAATCATATCTCGAGTTCTAGGAACATTCAAGATGCGATCAAACTAACCCTGGATAGGTAATTGAGTTGGCCTTCTAAATCAAGAAACGAGAACTAAATTGGAGGTCGGGAAGTGGGTCAAAAACAGGTTACAACAGTCGGGGGTCAAAACAGTTTTGAATTCAGCCTGTTTTCTTTTTAAGTTTTGGGTTGTTTGGGGTACTTAGGGTTGCATTGGGATCTTCTCACGAACATGAGAGCTGGTTTATATATTGTAGTAAGGATCTTCACTTGGGCTAAGATTGTGGTTTAGGGTAAGACCCTCTAATGGTAATGAACTTTTCATACGTTTAAAATCAGTGAATTCTGGATAGGTAGCAATATATACACATATATCTGGGCCTTAACAGTAGCTTTAAGGTTAGGGCAAGTGGGAGGTTTTAGCTAACATGTATAAAAGTGTGAATATTCCTTTTACAGAAACCATGGGTATGTTTAAGTGGACATTTGACTTAAAGTTTTGAGACCTAAAACTGGGATTGTTTTGTGTAAAATTATGAACGGGATAGCTATTAAACTTAACCAAGTTAGGGACTTGTTAAGGAAGGGTAATGGGGTGATTAGAGCTTAACAATGAGATAATTATACGGGAATAGACTGGATGTACATCATAGGTTGATGAGCCATCTTAGTGATTGGTTCGTGTATTGATTTCGTGTTTTTGGTTTGTTAGCTTGTTGCTAGTGCGAGGACTTGTGAAGAATCTATCAAGTGAGTTTCATAGTCCCATGTTTAATATTAATTTTGACTTCCAGATGGGATGGAAGAGACACTGTGTTGAGTTATTTTATAAATTGATGTTGTGAATGTGTTTGTGATTTGAGATGGACTTGTGTGTACATTATGTGATTAACTGCTATGTGATTTTTGATTGTGTATGATTTGGATCGGGGGACACGTGCCGTCTCAGTTATTGTGGTTTAACAAGGTAGTGGCCTTGTGGTTTGACAAGGTAGTGGCCTTGTGGTTTGACAAGGTAGTGGCCTTGTGGTTTGACAAGGTAGTGGCCTTGGGATAGGTACATAGTGTGATCATCTATGGTACCATGTTGTTTGGCAAGGTAGGAGCCTTGGATTTTGGTTTGGAATGATTGATCTTGAATGCTAGTTGTTAATACATAATTGTAGCACATTGTCCATATGTTATTGTGTTGATGGTTGTTATTCACAGCTTGTAATTGATTTAGCGTTGGAGTCTAAACCTATGACTCTCACCAACTTTATGTTGACGTGTTTTAGTGTCTCTTTCAGGTGATACTATGGTTAAGCATGAGAACATAAGTGGCTAGGATTGGAGAAGCTTAGGAATGCATATAGAAGGAGAATCCCCGTTTCCTTCTTAGTTTTTATTTGTTCTTTTAATAAGTGATACTGTGGCACACATATATTTGTTTGGTTATGTTATTTGTTTGTCTTGACCTAGACTCCTGAGTCTGATGAGATATTGTCATGACTTTGTGTCTCCATTTTATGACATTTCTTATTTCATATAGTTATCTCTATAGACACGCCATGTTGTGATGATATCCATACGTCGCGCCCCATATTCCGTCATGGTGGGGTGTGACATTCTTTGACCGCCTTCTTCTTTTGACGTCCCGTAGATAGTGTCTTCTTTGGTTTAGGTTTTTAGACCGTTGGTTGAGTTTCGGGAACGGTTTCCAGCTCGGGTGACCCGGTTTGTTGATACGAAGCAAACCCTTGAGTTTCATACGAGTCTGAATACTGCGGGATGTAGCAATCTTGAGTTTCATAGGCGGGTTGTGATGAGGAACCACCCCTATGGCTTTGTTATTGGCTTAGGTTTTGGTTATGGTATTGACTTGGGTAATGGGTAGAGTATTGACTTGGGTAGTGGGTAGAGTATTGACTTGGGTCTGGGCAACGGTAAGGTGTGTTTTGATAAGGTTGTGGGTGATACAATGATGTTGGTCGTATGGTGATACTGGGTGACGGGTTTTCTAGGTCGAAAGTTCCTAGCGGCGTGGGTGGTGAATTTTGGGTATTTGGCATACCTCGACGTTTGTTGGAGGTTCGGGTGTGTTTTCTTGAGACATGATTTGGAGGAGATGAAGATGGAGATGAAGATGAGATGCTTGATTTTTTGTGTGTGAAAAATGAAAAAGATGATGGGGTATTTATTTGTCAATTTTGGGTAAAAAAAAATATTTGAAAAAAAAACGGATAGATTTTAATGGTGGGGCCCAGTGGTATAAACTCACCTGGGTGAGTTTGCCCTGTTTTTTTCTTGCCTGGGAACAAGTCGCGTGCGGGTTGTAGGGGGTGGGGGCTACGCGTGGCTTTGGCCAAGCAGCTTGTGGGTTTAACCCCACTCCCACCAGCCTTAGTGTAGATGTTTGAGTTAGTATAAAAGTAAAGTTTAAGATTATTAAACTAAAATTGTTACATATTTGTGATAAATTTTGAATGTATTTAATGTGAATTAAATGTGTTTTTGGATATAAAAGGAAAGTTTGTGTTTAATTAACATGTCTTAACATGTGCTTGATGGCACATGTTAGAAATACCCAATTTTTATTGGTGAAAGTTTATTTTGTGGAAGTTTCTTTGTAAAACTTTTGTGGGATGTAACATTTTTATTTTTTATTAAAATGGTAAATAATTTATTTGCAAACCGTGCATCAGAGATGCTAGTGATTATTGTTTTTGCATTTTGAAAAAATTACTCACTTTATTTCACTTTATTGTGTTTTTGTTTGTGCGATTTTTATAGGTTTTGTTTTAACTTTTCTCTTGATCTTTAGTTTTAATAGACTTTTATATGACGGTTTAAAGAAAGATGAGCCTCTAAAGAAATCAACAATATAGTTATATTGTACTCAAATTTTTTTTTGGAACATCAAATATTAGTGGTTAGTTGGTCGAGTCGTGTAATGTCATTCAAGTGAAAAAATATTTTATTCGAATCCTCGCCTAGTTATGTTAGACTCCTTATTTGTTTCGTTTAAAAAGACCCTTCGCAGGTATTAAACCCAAGACCTCCAAGAAACCTCCTTCAAATAGACCCAATTAGTGAAAATCTGGTGAGCGAAACAAAATAAAAACAAAAATGAAGTTTATCTTTTAAAGCAAAAGGTTTGAAATTTGCGTATTAAAAACAAAATAAAATAAAATCAGAAATATGTCACTATAAGATCAAGTCACTAACTATTAACTTCCCGGTAAAAAAAAAAAAAGCTACATGGTGATTAATTGAGCTTCGTGATTTCGACCATGTAGAGTAGATGATCGTTGCCAGGCTAATATTGTTAGAGTGACACGAGTAAAATTGTATAACATTCCTCATAAATATATGTGCAAAATGGGCGGGCGGCGGGTTAAACGGGCAACGGGTTAAACGGACGGCAGGCTAAACGGGCGCGAGCTAAACGGGCATGGGCGAAACAGGCGGGCAAAACGGGCGCAAGCTAAAAAAGGAAAAAAAACATATAAAAACCTACAAATAAAAAATAAAAATACTTGTTTGAAAGCCGGGATAAAAAATATAATAAAAAATATTCGGCGAGTATAATAATTTGTATTTTACAAGTGCGTCCGTTAAGCTCATTTAGTTTCTTACATATGCGCGCGTTTAACCTATTCATTATAAAAATTGGCAAAAAGTACCCCATGCTTTTTTGAAAATGGGCAAAAAGAGCTCATATGTATCAAAATGGGCAAGATTTGTCACCTCTATGTCCAATACGTGCGCATCAACGAGGGTCGATACTTGCGTGTCACCGCGGAACGAAATCGAGTAATATTGTTTTTGATATTTTTATAATTTTGTTGGGTTTTTTCCTTTGTTAGAAGTATATTACTAAATTTATCGTAAATAATTTTTCGGTTAACGTTTTGTTACAAATTTATTAGTTAGCTTTTAGATTAGCGATTGAATGCTCAGTTAGTTATTAAGGACTAACTTTTTAAAATACGTGTGACATAAATGACCATTTATGTAGTTAAGGGCATTTAGTGATTTATATATAGATTTATAAAGTTATGAAGAGATTTAAAGCTGACATAAACTTGATATGTTTGACTAAAACTAAAAGAGTCCGGTCGATCTGATCTCTCTTGATGTTAATCATATCAAGTGGGCTATAATACTTTCTAACATTAGCCCATTAGAATACTCTTTATCAGCTACTGGATCATGTCTATATTGATTTTCTAATCAATGCTGAGTGGCCCAATAAACATGGCCCAAACTTGTATATGTTATGAGTCTGGTATTTTTAACTAGCTATAAAGAAGAACAATGGACAACGAAAAACTATCTTCCTAAGTACCCGTTGTCACTCCTTCGTATGTCGAAAACATCATTTTGATTCATAGCGATGGTTCACGTCGTTCAATGTACATTTCGGTTGATGCCACACTCTTAGCACTTAGCTAGTTTCTTTGTAAGTGAACGAGGTAAATGAGTTTTTATTGTTAAGGTTATCCGGACAACTACTTTTGTTTTAAATTGATTTTTTTCCTTCTTAGTTTCTAACAAACCCAATAAAAATAGTTGACATTCAATGATAAAGCCGTTAATCTCAAGTAAAACAAAATTACCTTGAAAGCAATGTTGCAAATGTGAATCCTAACCGGTCGGTCGACTACCTTATAACTTGTTTTTAGGCGGGATTAATCGGTAATTAATCGAATTGGCAGTTTTAGCAAAATTTTGATACTTCCGGCAAGTTTTGGGTATTCCTAACGAGTTTTAGGTACTTTTGACAATATTATTCTTGAAAAACAACTTATCATACATATAAATAGTTATTATAAGTGATAAACACAAGTTTACAATGACTTTTCGATATTTTCGACAAAATTTGCAAATTTTCAACAAGTTTAACTTCATTTGACCGCCGTTGATCATAATTGACCATAATTAATCGTCTTTTCATTAATCGAAAATGTTGATGATCTTGTAGCGATTAAACGACGATTAATCGACCTTGTATATTATTTTTTTCAACATTGCTTGAAAAAATGATGGCTCTGTAATTACCAACAAAGCGCATTTGGTAAAATCCAAATACCTTATACTTAGATACCCACCACATATCTTTGTTTGTAATTAGGGTGAGCATGGTGCGAGGCGGTGCGGTTTTGGGCAAAAATCAAACCGCATCCGTAATTGAAGTTTTTTAAAAACTGTGAATCCGTATCACACGGTTTTTACAGATTCGGTTTTGCGGGTTTTTCGCGGTTTTTGTGGATTTTGCGGATTGTAACCGCACCGCACCACCTTTATATAATTTAAAAAATTTATGTGGGTTTTTGCGATTTTTAATGCACAACGTTGGTATTTTATTTACAACAATGCAACACGTACATTACGTAGAATATTGTGGATAGTATGCACTAGAACCCTTG
Organism: Glebionis coronaria; assembly: GCA_025667525.1. Lineage (NCBI taxonomy): Eukaryota > Viridiplantae > Streptophyta > Magnoliopsida > Asterales > Asteraceae > Glebionis > Glebionis coronaria. The sequence continues at coordinate 17,316,867 of CM046877.1, read as the reverse complement.
TAACACGTATTAGATAATCAATATGCCATTTTTCGGGTTATATAACTAATGTGCGGTACGGTGCAGATTTTGTGGTGCGGTTTTATGAGTAAAACCGAAACCGCACCGCATTTTGCGGTTTTTCTTTTTCTTAAAACCGATCCACCGGTTTTTGACGTGGTACGGTTTTTTGCGGTTTGATTTCTGCTCACCCCTTCCGATAAAAAAAAATAGTTGTGTAACCAGAGAAATCGATAATATTTCTACTGATTATAAACAACTTTTACTACCCTCGAACATCCTTATCTATATATTAGACAATCTGTTTCTTTTATATTCCGATATGGGACACGAATATCTACCTATCTAAACCACTCCAATTCTCATTTTGATTTGCCATTTCTTGTAAGGTCCAAAAAATGAGAGACTCTAATATGCATAAGGTGGTTTTCATCTTGTTTATCGTGGTTGTATCCAGGCATTCTATGGCAGGACGCCACTGAATTAGAGTATTCGACTTTTGTCAGTGCGTCTACGCTATAAACATTGGTGGCATTGACGAGGTTATTCCAAAGAGGTTTACACATCACCCATTCCAACACTCGTTCGTATGTCCACAACATTATTACGTATGATTCATGGTAATGGAGCGCATTACTCAATATAAAGTTTGGTTTACGCCACACTCTTAGCAATAGGCTTTGTTAGTGAACGAGTGGGTACCTAAGGCATCAGTTTGTTTAGCCGAAAAACTAAACTTTGGATCTGAGTGCTTACAATATCACTAAAGCGAAAAGAATCACATGTATGTCAAAACATTAGCACAACGATAATATGTTAGAAAGATCAAACATGAAATTGTATGCACCCGTCTGCTTTTTAGCTAAATATCTTGGTTTGGCTCATTTGAGATGAAACATAGCCCAAATCGACCCTTTTTCAGCCTCTAAGTTTAGCAAGCAACGTGTATGGTATGAAGTCTACAGAGTAGTCTCGTTCGCATTTGAACGAAAAAAAGTCATGGAAGGAATGAGAACTTACTGCTCACCATCCCAACCCACCACATAGGTTGCTTCAAGTACGAGTGACCTCCTGAACCTGTAACACGGTCCTTATACAATGAGATTGTCATACAACACAATAGGTTTCAAGTTCGTCCCTCTGCTAATAACGTTCAAGTTTAGTCCCCGTCCCTGCAGATAGTACATCCATCCAAAGAATGACAAAGTGGATTTCTCACCATCTTGGTAAATCGCTGTTATGGGCGATAAACCAAGCACGTTATTCCAAGGTCATTGATATGCTGTATGTATTATTTCAACGAAGTGCAAAATTTACTATTACCAATTGCGAAAGTGTAGATGGTCAAGTAAAATGGCCGCTGAATCTTAAGACTATTCGTGTTGTTCTTACGCAGAAACATTCCAACTCGTGTTTAGACAAAAACTTTATGCTTATATACCCACATATCTTTCTTGCAATTGCGATAAAAAAAAAGTGACACAAAGGATTAGAGAAAGTGACTATAGTTCTCTAACCATTTAAAACACTTTGTTAAACTCAAAAAACGTTAACTATATATAGATAATATGTTTCTTTTATATTCCGATGTGGGACAAGATTTTTTTTTATAGAACGGCAAATGTTAGTAGGTCAAGTCGTGCAATGACATCCAAACGGCAGAACCTGCGAGGGTCATTGCAAGGTCTTGAACCCGAGACCTCTAGGAAACCTCCCCAAATAAACCACTTAGTTGAACCTTGGTGACCACTCCAATTCTCATCTCACAATTTTTAGGTGAGGACAGTTTGATTTGCCTTTCCAGGCATTCTATGGCAGTGTGAGTATTCGACTTTTGTCAATGCGTCTACACTATAAACATTGGTGGCGTTTATGAGGTTATTCAAAAGAGGTTTACACATCACCCATTCCAACACTCGTTCGTATGTTGACAACATTATTACGTATGATTCATGGTAATGGAGTACATTATTCAATATAAAGTTTGGTTCACGCCACACTCTTAGCAATAGGCTTTGTTAGTGAACGAGTGGGTACCTAAGGCATGAGTTTGTTTAGCCGAAAAACTAAACTTTTGATCTGAGCGCTTACAAGATCACTAAAGCGAAAGAATCACAGGTATGTCAAAACATTAGCACGACGATAATATATCAGAAAGATTAAACATGAACGAAAGAATTTACTACCATACTTGAAAGGACTTCTATATAAACCGATGTACAAAATCCTATATCTGTATCATAAACTACTAAAGAATTTTGCGCTTCTAGCAAAAGAATATCATAACCAAATTATAAATTCCACACGTTTTCAAAAGATTTTCTGGCTGCGCTGCTACTGTTCAGAACTATCCTCTCTTTTATGTTCTATCATAATCACCGACTGTCTGCAATGTGAGTCCTGACTTGTGCAAGTTGAATCTGAGCAGGCATGTGAGCGTGCAGGTGGATTTGCCATATCCTTAGTTTTATGAAGAAGAAAAGTCCCGCATAGAATTGTCACGAAACCGCAGATTTCTGTTGCAATTTGTGATGCACTCTGCGTATCCCAGTCCTGTCATCATGCCGACAACCACATATATGAACAAAAATTTCATAACTGATTAGGAAAAACAACAGCTTAAACGAAAATGGGTCGAATGCTTCATATGGGTCGAAAGTTGTCCATTTGTGAGTATATTTGACAAGTTAACTATATATTGAAAAGGAGAAGGAAGTTCTGAACAGATGTTGTTTCAGGGAAACCGGACTTGCCGAAATGCCCATTGTTTTGACCCAACATGCCCAGTCCGCCCACGTTTCCACAACTAGTCCACTACTTTATGCAAAAACATACTAAATTACCTTGAACATGATCACGCTAGCCACGATGGTGAGGCTTGTAAACATGACATAGTATACCGGGGAAATGACATTGGTATTGAAGGTGTCTAGCGCCTGCAAATAGGAATTCCAAATTTATGAGCATCAGAATTTCAGGATTTTCGAAGTGACATAAAATAAAACGTTTAGTAAATGCACTGCAATAGCATTTTATTTATTTATTTCATCATTCGGTTCATTTCAGAACAATGAACGTTTCTTTAAGTAATCAGAACATAACCTAACAAGACTCATCCAGTTTTTTTACACTACAGAATTATCAGTGGATGCACGTGTATAACAAAGTCGAGTTTATCATACCTTGTTCAAATAGTTGATTTGCATAACACAGAATACAGCAAGTAACAAGGTGAAAAACCATGTTTGAAAGTATACGAACTGATTGCTTCCTGAAAACGATAGCTTAATAGCAATCGCCACTGCTTTCACACACATCACCTACATTCCCATAAACCTCTTTAGAACACAATAGATATAACATGTTGACGGAAGGAAAGGAGAAGCTGAACAGGAGACAAACCGTCAATGAGCCCATAAGAGAGCAGATTCCAACATATACGATTAGATGAGTCTGCCCATAACGTGGCACATAACGGTAAATGAGTACACCAACAATTACCAGTACAATGCAGGCATAGACCAGAAAGCCTGTTAACATCAAATAACTGTTGGTTTTCTTGTATAAAGTCATAAGCTATATGCACTTTGTTATTCGTCGAAGAAAGTCAACATACCTGGCTCAGTTGCAAAGTGCCATACTTGTCTGACTGAACTAACTGGAGTCTCGTGTGGAGCGTGCAGCACAATTGTGGTCGAACCAAACAGACAGAGTATACAACCAACTACACCAAATATATGCATCCTTTCGTCTAAAAGATAATGTGCTAACACTGCGCTGCACAGTTTATGTGTAAAAAAAACATAAAATTTCACCTTTATTCAATGAAAGCCTTTTCAAAAGCTCTTTAACAATCGTAACGCAGAGAAACATTTGATTGACTACCTGACTATTATACTTAAGGCTCCCAAGGGGGTCACGAGAATGGCTGGAGCAAATGCATATGCTGCAAAATTTGCTATCTCTCCTAAAATCACTGCAAAAGGACCGTACAATAAGAACAGCGTAATCATTACAGATATGAAGATGGGTGATTGGGTAATGGGTCAAAAAGGTTTTGGGTAAAACAAGTCATATTTTTATGTGGGCCAAACACTCAGAACTAGGTCGGTTGTCGGCCTTACAGTCCATTTTTTACTAAACTAAAAGTGTGATTACAAGAACAATGTTAGTCCGTATTACGATAGAAACTAACCCAAATTGACCCATTTTTCAGTTAAAATATCATGATGTCAGCCTCTAATTTTAGCAAGCAACGTGTATGGTATGAAATCTACAGAGTAGTCTCGTTCGACTCCTAAAGAGTCGTATTTGAATGAAAAAAGTCATGGAAGCAATTAGAACTTACTGCTCACCATCCCAACCCACCACATAGGTTGCTTCAAGTACGAGTGACCTCCTGAACCTGTAACACAGTCCTTATAGCAATAAGATTTCTATACAAACGATACAACATATCATTCATCAATAATAGCAAACGGACCTAACTGAAACTAAAGTCATATTATATAACCTAGTGTCGTCAATCTATAATTGTATCTATTTATCATTCTATTTCCTTATAGTATGATACTCATATGATACAAGGGGGGTGTTTGGATTAGCTAGTTTTCCTGTCTAATGGGCTTATTTGAAAAACTTATAAGCTCAATTTTTACGGTCTACAAGCTTATAAACTGAGATTATGGCTTATTGAAGCTCATAAGCAGGAAAAAAGTAGCTTATGAGGTTTCACAAATTCATATAAGCCCTGTAAATAAGCTAATCCAAACACCCCTAAGTTTCAACTAAGGTATGTACTATCATAACAAGTTCTTTATATAAGTTCTAAAGATATAGCAACTTATGTTAAGATCAATCTGTTAGATATACAATTCGCTAAGGTATTAATAATTGATCTACACAATAAACTAGGGTCTTGGATCCACAAGGTTTCACAAACAAGAAAAAGCTGTCAAACCAAAAAAAAAGGTTTATCGCAACAATCATTCAAAATACTAATGGGCTAAGTATCGATACACATATTAATCGTAATTCAGAAAATTACTTATCAAATAGTCTAATCCTACCGATGGCACACACAACTAAAAAATTGACAAGTAAGATACGTTTACAAGACAATAAGCCCAATACTAATTCAACGGGTTTGTTTTGGCTTATATGTGGGGCTTACTAGCTGTTTGGATTAGCTAGTTTTCCATGTCTTATGGGTTTAATTGAAAAACTTATAAGCTCAACTTTTTCGGCGTACAAGCTTATAAACTGAGACTATGGCGTATTGAAGCTCGTAGCCGGAAAAAGCAGCTTATGAGCTTTTCCAAATTCATATAAGCTTATAAAAAGGAGAGAGAGAGAGAGAGGAGGGGGGGGGGGGGGGGGGGGAGGCTGTTTAGGTTACCTAGTTTTCCTGTTTAGGTTACAACCTCAATTTTTTCGGGGTACAACCTTATAAACTGAGATTATGGCTTATTGAAGCTCATAAGCTGGGAAAAGTAGCTTATGAGGTTTCACAAATTCATATAAGCCCTGTAAATAAGCTAATCCAAACACTCCTAAGTTTCAACTAAGGCATGTACTATCATAACAAGTTCTTCAGATAGGTTCTAAACATATAGCAACTTGTGTTATGATAAATCTTTTATATATACAATTCGTTAAGGTTTTAATAATTGATCCACACAATTAAACTGGATCCAGATACTAATGGGCGTATCTATACACAGATTAATCAAAATTCAGAAAATTAGTTATCAAAGTAGTCTAATCCTATCGATGGCACACACAACTAAAAAAGTGGCAAGTAAGGTACATTTACAAGACAATAAGACCAATACTAATTATATTTCATAAGCCCCAATTTTCCGCCTTATTTTGAAACTTGTGGGCTTATATAAGTTGCCCACAAGTTTCATAATAAGCGCTTTATGAGCTTATTTGAAAAACTTATAAGCTCAATTTTTTCGGCGTACAAGCTTATAAGCTGAGATTATGGCTTATTGAAGCTCATAAGCCGGAAACAGCAGCTTATGGTCTTTTCCAAATTCATATAAGCCCTGAAAATAAGCTAATCCAAACACCCCTAAGTTTCAACTAAGGCTAACAAGTTCATTTAGATATACAATTCGCTAAGGTATTAATAATTGATTTACACAATTAAACTAGGGTCTTGGATCCACAACGCTCCATAAACAAGAAAAAGTTATCAAACCAACAAAAAAAGGTTTATCGCAACAATCATTCCGACACTACGTATACTAGTTATCAAATAGTCTAATCCTACCGATGGCACACACAACTAGAAAAGTGACAAGTAAGATACATCTTCAAGACAATAAGCCCAATACTGATTTAGGGGGTGTTTGTTTCAGCTTATATGTAGGCTTATGAGCTTAATTGACTTCGCCTTATATCTCAATAAGCCCCAGTTTTTCAGCTTATTTTGATATTTGTGGCCTTATACAAGTTACTCACATGTCTCAAAATAAACCGGGAAATTGGGGCTTATGAAATATAAACCAGAATCAAACAAGCTCATAAGCCAAAACAAACACCCCCTTGATAACTAATTACATTCCATAATCCCCAAATTTCCGCCTTATTCCAAAACTCATAGACTTACATAACTCCCCCACATCTCTCAAAACAACCACTTACGAAACAAAACCCGAAACAAACAAACGAAACACACCCCCTTAAAAAACAAACAACAAAAAGATTTACGAAACGAACCTGCCCGTGTTCCCAACACACCAGCCTTCATTAAACCCTTTTTCCTGATAATAAAACTAGACCCAATAAAAATACTAGACACCATAGCCAATATCAACCCATGAACATTATCTGATGACATATCACCACCCATCTCCGTGTGATCAAGAACTGGTCTCCAGATTTTCGGGCTTTTTCGCGCATTTTAGACCACCAAAAAAATAAAAATAGAAAAATTTACCAGTGACCCTTTTCAATCACTTGATCAAAAAACTAGTTTGGGTTTTAAAAAAGTTTTAATAAAAAAAATTTATAAAAAAAAATGTGTATAATGTAAAAGCTGTTATTATGGTTTGAGAAGGAGAGGGGAGGCAATACTAATTTAGGGGGTGTTTGTTTCGGCTTATATTTCATGAGCCCCAATTTTCCGGCTTATTTTGAAAATTTGTGGGCTTATATAAGTTGCTCATAAGTCTCAAAATAAGCGCTTATGAAATACAAGCTAGTTTTCCTGTCTTATGGGCTTATTTGAAAAACTATAACCTCAATTTTTTCGGCCTACAAGCTAATAAACTGAGATTACGGCTTATTGAAGCTCATAAGCCAGAAAAATCAGCTTATGAGCTAATCATCAATACACAGAATAATCAAAATTCAAAAAGCTAGTAACTAAATAGCCCTAACCTAAGGATGGTACATACAGCTTAAAAAAGTGACAAGTAACATACATTTTCAAGACAATAAGCGCAATACTCATTTAGGGGGTGTTTGCTTCAGCTTATATGTAGGCTTATGAGCTTAATTGATTTGGCCTTATATCTCATAAGCCACAGTTTTTCAGCTATTTTGAGATTTGTGGGCTTATATAAGTTGCCCATGACTATCAAAATAAGCGCTTATGAATACAAGCTAGTTTTCCTCTCTTATGGGCTTATTTGAAAAACTTATAAGCTCCATTTTTCGGCGTACAAACTTATATAAACTGAGATTATGGCCTATCCTAACGATGGTACATATAGATTATAAAAGTGACAAGTAACATACATTTACAAGACAATAAGCCCAATACTAATTTAGGGGGTGTTTGTTTCGGCTTATATGTAGGCTTATGAGCTTAATTGATTCCGCCTTATATCTCATAAGCCCCAGTTTTTCAGCTTATTTTGAGATTTGTGCCCTTATATAAGTTACTCACAAGTCTCAAAATAAACCGGGAAATTGGGGCTTATAAAAAATAAGCCAGAATCAAACAAGCTCATAAGCCAAAACTAACACCCCCTTGATAACTAATTACATTCCATAATCCCCAAATCTCCGCCTTATTCTAAAACTCATAGACTAACATAACTCCCCCACATCTCTCAAAACAAACCCTAACGAAACAAAACCCGAAACAAACTAACAAAACACACCTCCCTTAAAAAAAAAAAAAAAAAAAAAAAAAAAATTTACGAAACGAACCTGCCCGTGTTCCCAACACACCAGCCTTCATTAAACCCTTTTTCTTAATAATAAAACTAGACCCAATGAAAATACTAGACACCATAGCCAATATCAACCCATGAACATTATCAGATGACATATCACCACCCATCTCTGTGTGTAATCAAGAACTGGTTTCCAGATTTTCGGCCTTTTTCGCGCCTTTACGACCCCGAAAAACAGAAAAAAAAAAGACCCTTTTGAATCAGTTGATCAAAAAACTAGTTTGGGTTTTGAAAAAGATTTTATAAAAACAAATTTATAAATTTATTTTTATAAAAGCTGTTATTATGGTTTGAGAAGGAGAGGGAGGCAACAACTAAATTTTGAGTTATGTGAGCCTGGAAATTCGAACTATATTATTTTATTTTTGTTTTTTAATATAATATTATTATAATATTGTTATTTATTAAAAATATATATAAAATAAACTTGAGCCACAAGCTTTTATCTTGGCAAGTATCTTAGTACCATTGATACCGGTTCCGTTTCGAATACGTCCTAAATTAGTGGTATCGATTATTTTCCGAGTATAAATTTATACTATCGTATCGTATCGAACGGGATTCGGGTATCGGTACCGGTATGAGAATCGGTACCAGTATCGGAAAATAAGGATTTTCCCGTTTTTTTTTTGGAATTTCTCGATTTGGTACCAGTCCCGTCCCGAATTAGTGGTCCCGAATTTTTTTCACTTTATTTCGTAGTCCCCGTACCGTACCGAACGGGATTCGGGTATCGGGAATCGGTACGGTTCCGAGAACTGTTCGGGTTCAATTCGGGATTCGGGTCGAAATGCTCATCCCTAGTTATTAATAAGGGTATATTTGTCATTCGAGCTGAAGCGGATCGTTAGTGCTGGTTGTTGGAGCATGTTGCTTGAACTTATTTTTACATGCTATTTTTTTATGTTATTTAGGAGTTTATTTTTTTAACAAACTCCTTCAAGCTCTGTCGGCCAAACGAGACTTTTTTTTAATAGTAAGCTCATGCTACGATAAGCTCTGATAAACTTACGCGCCAAACATAGCTCAAGATTCTGATTTTATATTTTGTATCTTACGATTTTATGATAATGTAAAAAAAAATGATTTGGTTTTCTATCTTTGCAAGCTTAAGAGTTTATGGAATTCTGGTTCGGATTATCATCGTTAAAATATACTATCTCCGTCCTATAATAATAGTCTATTATTGATTTTTTGGGTCATAATTTTGTAACTTTAACTTTAAATATTTTTCTTTGTGTTATATAATACTTGATGTAAAATATATGAATTAATCGAGTTTTAAATGTATTTTTATTGATATAATTTCATCAAATATCGTAAAACACAAATAAAAATATTTAAAATAAAAATTGCAAAATTAAATTCAAAAATTAAACAGTTGATTATTATTATAATATAATAATATAAAAATATATAAAATAAACTTGAACCAAAAGCTTATCTTGGCAAAGTATCCTAGTACCATTTTTGCCTATTTAATAGATGGAAACATGATTATTAAGTTTCTGATTTTGATTTTTTTATCTTATGATTTTACGATAATGTAAAAAAAAACTGATTGGTTTTCCGTCTTTGCAAGCTTTAAGAATTTATAGAACTTTGGTTTTGATCTTCACCGTTAAAATATATTTTCTCCGTCCTATAATAATACTCTATTGTTGACTTTTTCGGCTATAATTTTGCAACTTTAATTTTAAATATCTTTATTTATGTTATATGGTACTTGATACAAAATATATGATTGGATTGAGTATTAAATTTATTTTTATTGATATAATTTTAATCAAGTATCATCTAACACAAATAAAGATAATTAAAATTAAAGTTGCAAAATTAAATTCGAAAAAGTTAACAGTTGACTATTTATAATATAAAAATATATAAAATAAACTTGAACCAAAAGCTTATCTTGGCAAGTATCCTAGTACCATTTTTGCCTATTTAATAAATGGAAACATGGTTATAAAGATTCTGATTTTGAATTTTTATATTTTACGATTTTACGATAATGTAAAAAGAAAAAATTATATGTTTCGTTCTTATATTTAATATTAATATTATGTTTCGTTTTTATGTCATTTTAAATACATTTACAATCCTTAATTTTGTAAGTTATAACTCGGACGGTCTCTATTTTAAAAAATATAGACTATACGTGTTACAAGTTTCAAGAAAATTAATTATACACATGGTTTTTATTTTTCAGATTAAAGACCGTTGAGGTTACAACTTATAAAATTAGAGATTGTCAGTGTATTTAAAATGAAATAAGGACGAAACTGATATTTGATATAAACCATAGGATGGAATGAAACGTGTAATTTTTTCACATAAAAAAAATGATTTTGTCTTGCATCTTTGCAAGCTTAAGAATTTATAGAATTATGGTTTTTATCGTCATTGTTAGATATAATATTTTGATTTAATTTTATGTTAATCGAACTACAAATTAAAAATTTATTATGTTACAGAAATTTAAAAAACATGTTATTTTTTTTAGCATTTTGTATTTATTATACACGACAATTTTTTTATGATACAGTCATATAAGATGATATAATTTGTGTTGATATTGTATAAAATAATTCGTAAATTTGCATAATATTATAGAACTATAAAAAAATGTATTATAATACTTTATTCGTCCTAACATAAATGTTCATTTTTAAATTTTTAATTCGAAACTTTAAATGTATTATTTTATTATATAATATTTGGTAGAAATATATCAGTGAAAATAAATTTAAAAACTCTGCTTATTCATATACTTCGCATCACGATCGTATAATACACACAAAAATTAATTAAAATTAAAATTGCGAAAGAAAGTATTTAAAAAGTAAAAAATAAATATTTATTTTGAGAAAAAAATGATATGATTTTAAGATTCTGATTTGCAATATAAAAACGTTGATGAGTAAGATTTTAATCTTAAAAAGCTTGATTTAAACGTGCATTGATTCTTTGTATTTTATATAGAAACTTTAATAAAAGATTTACTTTTTATTTGTGATCATGTATTAATTATGTGGTTATCTTTTATGCAACTTTTAATAGGTGTATTGCCTTTTTTGGATTCACATTATCTACATTACTTTTTTTGTTTTTTGTTTTTTTATCTCACCTTTAAAAAAGTTAACTATTCTTTTTTAATGATATAATGAGCCCTTTTGACAATAGTTTTTTTTTTTTTTTAACTATTAGTTTTTTCTTAAATGATATCCTTCAAAACAAGTAGATTTATTGGACATATAAATTTTTAGTTTTAATTTTGAACAAGTAATTTTAAAATAAAAAGTTAATTCATAAATCTTTTTATTTATTAATAACTGTTAAAATATAAATTACTGATATACTAATAATCATTTTATAACATTTTTTTTTATATACTTGGGTTTTTTACTTGACATTACAAGCCGACTAATCCCAAAATAACTATCCTTTTGGATAGCCCGAAGTCATCGCAGATGAACCTCCGTGACATAATATTTAAATATATCTGTCTTATTTAATCAATTTATATTTTAATATTACATTTAACAATTAAATTATTAAACACTTTTATTTAAAAAATACAACATATGACTTATGTTAACAATGTTACAACATACAACAAGTTTTGCCTAACACATATCTGTAACCAGATTTCACTTGAAACAATGCCAATCATTACACCTGTTGATGGATTCATATATAAAAATATCTTGACTTTTTTTGTCCTTCTAAAAATAATTTAATGTCTTAATCATAAGTATATGAGCAACAAATGTAACAACATTTGATGAAACAAGAAGATACTTATTTCCTGGCTAGAATATGCCCATGTGCCAGGTCTATATCAAACTAATTTTGTATGAATCAAAGCACTCGTTTGCTTGTAGACAAAAACTATATTACTACTTGAAATGGTATATTCTTTGTGTATGATTTGAGAAATGTGTTCAAAAGCAAATTTATTGAATGCCACTTTAAGCTTTTGAACAATACACAAAAGCTATTTTAGAAACTTTTTAAGCTATACATAACTCCTGTTTACAAAAAAGTTTCTAAAATCTCCTAAATAGGTAAAAGCTTTTTATATATTAATAGGGGATTATAAATTATACATGTACAAATCTCCTACATGGCCTCATAAATAATACATGTACAAAGTCTTAAAAAAGTGCACTACTTTATATAAGAAATATAAAAATATAAAAGGGAAAGGTATGGTAAAGAGGCTTCACGTGTAAGGACGAGCATTTTTACCTAAATCCCGAAATCGAATCGAAATTATATTGATTTTTGCTACTCGAATCTCGTTTGGTATAATATTTGAATTACGAAATAATATGAAAAAAATTCGAGACGATTAATTCGGTACGGGACTGATACCAAATCGAGAAATTTCTAAAAAAATGAGAAAACCCCAATTTCTCGGTATCGATACTCGTACCGCTACCGATATCTGAATCACGTTCGATACGGTACTGGTACCACTAATTTATTCTTAAAAAGCAATCAATACCACTAATTTAATATACGATCGATACGGACAATTACCATGCTCATCCACATTCACGAGTGTTATTCAATGCTACTTTATTTCAACATAACATAAAAATATTACTCTTTACTCATAACACCTCTTTTCGTTAAGACACTCACAACCTTTTTTTCATTTTTAAAAGTAAATAATTTATTTTATTCAAATAAAAATATAACAGAAAACTAAAATTTCAAAATTCAAAATTTATTTTTGTAAAACAAACTTTACAAGCAAAATTTTAAATATAAACGTAAAAGTGACAAATAAAAAATCATACATGTAACAGATTTTAAAAAAAATTGTTGCTTTGTACAAGATAAAATCATTGGTTACTCAAATATCTGTTATGGATTACGTAAGCCCAATACAAGCCCAATACACATGCACACAGTCATCATTTTATGGTTGGGCCAAAAATAGCCTATAACTTAAACTACCAGATGCACATTTTGCTGACCTTATGCCAAATTGAACTCGGTTCACTTACCTCGAATATGAGTGGGAAAAAATCGGTTCATGATTTAATCCGATAAAAAAACTTGATACAGGTTTTAAAAAAATCGAGTTTTATAAAATTGGTTTTTCTCAAACCGTTCCACTGGTTCTCAACCCGTTTAATAAAATAGATGGGACAGGTTTAAAAAACCGGTTAAAACCGAACAGATCCAATTAAAAGCTGGTTAAAACTTATTCGATCCAGTTAAAAACCGGGTAAAATTTAAACAAAAACCGATTTTAAACCGATTTGTTGACCAGTAGTTTAAAAACCGATTCGTTTTAATAAATAAAATGTTTACCCACACCTCCACATAACGATTTAGCATTAAAAGGATCATTATTTTTGTGAACTACAACAAATTTTTATTCTACAATTTAATATTAATGTTATATGCATATGAGGAATGTGTATAAGCTGTAAGCATAAAAATTATCTTAAACTAACTGATACTTGAAGTTAAAGCTTAAATAAATGAGAATTTGTAAGAGTACAGTATAATACTCCTCCGTCTTATATTAACAGTCCAGTATACTTTTTTTGGACGTCCCACATTAATAGTCCAAATTTATTATATTACACTCACTTGAAGGTATTATTACAAATAATAAAGAAGTTATAAATTAATTGGTTAAGGGTAAAATTGTCTTTGTGTAAAAAGTAAGAGAGAGAAAATTGAAAAAATAATGTTTTTATTAAACTGCGTGTTTTTTGTCGATGGACTATTATTAAAGGTGTCGAAAAAGTTGACCCGACCCGAACCTGAATAATCCTATTCGGGTCGGGTCACTCGGGTCTAAAAAAGTATTCAGGTTAATTCGGGTTCACCTGAGTTTTAATTAGGCTCGGATTCGAGTTTATATTTTTTAGCCTTGGCATGAATTGACCCGACCCGACTTGACCCGAACCCGACAAACCCGACTCGAATAACACATTTTAAATTTTATTAATATTTAAATAAGCCACTTTTTAGACTTTTCTATTTATACTCGAGCTGACCCGAACACGAGTTGACCCGACCCGGATAGACCCCAACCTGACTGACCCAAGTTCTAATTAGGCTTGGGTTCGAGTATGATTTTTTTAGTCTTGACCCGACTTAACCCATCCGAATTGATCCCGAACCCGGTTGACCCGGCCCGAATCCCACCCTAACCGTCCCTGTCTTTTTCAATTTAATTTTATGAAATTTTAGAAAATAAACATTATTACTTGTAGCTTAAGGTACTAAAAACTACTATAAATAGATAGATTAAAAAAGGAATAAGAAACCTACTTTAAATAGATAGATTCAAAAAGGAATAAAAAACCTACTATAAATAGATATAAAATCCCAATATAAAGTCATATTTGCACTTTTGGCCAACAGACCAAACTAAACCTAGTTTTTGGAATTAGGATTAAGGATGAAGTCGAAAACAAAAAATGCAAGGAAACTCAAAGAAAAAAGCAGCAGCAGCAAGAATCAAACGGTGAGTCCTCATTATTCGTAAGCTTATTATATCGACTTATGAACAACTTTTTTTCTATAATCTAATAAGCTAGAAATAAGCTAATAAGCTAGTAATAAGCTTTTGCATGCATTTTCAGTGTTGGTTTTTATGATCTTATTATTTTTGGTGCAATGGGCCGATCGAGGAGCTTGTATTATAAGCCGAAAGCTACAAATTTGTTTGGCGAATTAGTGGTAGCCGAAGCTTATTAATTTCTTATATTTTGAAAGCTGCTTTAGTAATTTAACTAGCAATAAGTCTCCGTAAGCCCTTTTTTTGGGATTGAGCTGAGGTTATGGAGGCTTATGACTAGCTTATAAAGCATAACACTACTTATTTTATAAGTTCAAGCCCTTATAAGCGCAGAGAATCCGTGTGCCAAACATAGCCACATGTGTAAAATTTCACAATGAACACACAAATTTCAAGTATCGAAATTACATTCTTGTTGAAAAACCTGCTCAGAAACTTAACTTTATGCCAGACTTTGTAATTCTATTTTACTGCATTGGATATATAGGCTTATGCTGATCCTAGCCTCGGGATGATGATAATTCCAATGATGACATTGCTAGTATTGGCCAGTCAAGTCCACCATTCAGTTTAATCCTTGATAGGAGCGTTGATTATGGGAACATTGATCCACCGCGACAGAAATGTGTAAAAATCCAAGATGGAATGGTTCACTTGAAGAATTTCATTAGCATCGATGATCAGGTATGTTAGCTGTCACAAGTTTTCCAATAGTTTATATGCACTTCAGAGGCTATAGCCGTGTACCCGCTGTACTATAGACATGTTTGTCCTTGTGTGTGGTGTAACAAAAAAAGATGGGAACTTTTGGACTGAAATATCTAGTTTCGCGAGTACAACTTTATGTATAAACACCAAAAAGATAAGCGCTGAAGAAACGGGTCAAAATTTCTGCAATAGATTTGCATATATTTAGATACATGTAAATCAAATGTAGTGGATACATCTTGTTGAAATGGAACTAACATACTACCTACAGGTTAAAATAGTGAATACATGTCAAGAATTTGGCATGGGTTCTGCGGGATTTAACCAAGCTGGAGGCCTAAGATTACATATGATGTGCTTTGGTCGAAACTGGCATCCAAATAAAAAATATGATGCACGTGAAGTACCACCAATTCCCGATCAGTTACTTTCATTCGCTCAAACTGCACTTCAAAAAGCTCAAGAAATAGATCGAATTCCCTCAATGCAATCAGATATTTGTATCGTCAATTTCTATAAGACCAGTGATAGGCTTGGTCTTCATCAGGTTTGTTTTTTTACCTTACTTTCGCAAGTTTTTTTAATGTCTGGTCATCATTTGGCACTAACAAGAAAATGTTTTATGACTTTATACGCGTAGTGTAATTCTGTTATAATCATACAAACTTTTTTTGGAATGCGGGTCATACGGTCTGGGTGAGGCTAGATTGTTTCTTGAGATAATATGATAATATTCCATCAATGTGGATCAAACAGTCAAACTATCTTAATGTCTGTTAACAATACGCATTCTGTATGATTTTCGTTTATATATTTAAAAATTGTAATGCAGGACCGCGATGAGAGCTCAGATAGTCTGAAAAAAGGATTGCTCGTGGTTTCCATCTCTATTGGTGACTCTGCCCAATTCGCGTATGGTCATAGTAAAGATAAACCAGAAGAGGTTTTGTTAAATTCAGGAGATGTATTGATATTTGGAGGAGAGTCTAGGCATATTTATCATGGAGTGACGAAGATACGGCTGGGGACAGCTCCTCGTTCATTGCTAGAAAAAAGCAAGCTGAGACCCGGCCGTCTGAACCTTACATTCAGACAATACTGAGCCAGGCCTCTTATGCCTATATGTTGAAGTCTCAAAACACACTAGCTATTTGGCTAGAAATAGAATGTATGTGAAGGCTAATATCGTATCCATCTATTTTTTTTTTCATTTAAACCACTGGTGTATTCTGACAACTCAATCGGCTATCTGAGTATGTTTTTACCGTATTAACTCAATCTAACTTGTGTCTCTAATAGAACTTCGGATTCAAATCTTTCATGTATGAATTCATTTCATGCCATGGATCATGACTTTCCTGATCATGTAGAACCGCTCGTTTGACCTTTTCGAATTCCATTTTTTCCATCAGCTAAAAATTTTGTTTTTGTTTCGTCTTCGAACAAAAACAAAATATAATTTTCGAAGAGGACAGCCCTGGTAAAGTCGATATATGTTACGTTCAAAAACACACCAAATGATCCTACGCCTATTTGTTGAAGTCTCAAAGCTATTTGGCTAGAATTATATTGTATGTGAAGGCTAATATCGTATCCATCTATTTTTTTCATTTAAACCGCTGGTGTATTCTGACAACTCAATCGGCTATCTGAGTATATCTTTATCGTATTAACCCAATGGAACTTTTGTCTCTTATTATTTTCATTTCTCGTGTTCCTAGAGTAAGTTATAGGTTGGTCGTTATTGCGAGCTTAGGATGAGTCGTTAGTCTGGTCTTGTAGTGTCGTAGGGTCGTGGTTGTTATCAGCTTATGATCAGTTGGTGGTTTGGTCTTGTAGTGCCTTCGTAATACATCACATATCAATGTTTATATCTAGAGTAAAGTGCACCATATCAAGAGGATGGATGGTGCTATATTCATCAAAAAGTATTCGCACCATCCGCTCTCAGGACAGACACAATGATAGTGCAATTTACTGGACTGAATTTAACATTTCACCTCACACGAAATCTGATTTGGGCGAGTGATCGATTTTACCAAACTCTAGGCCTAAAAGGTTTCAAGCATGAGAATCATTGTCGACTTGTTTGATTGTGATCGTCATTTCACAAAAAGATGCAAGTAATGTTCTTGCGCGGGTAGTTTAGTGGTGGGAGACATGTAGCTGTCGTAGATGTAACTAGTTCCGCCTGTCACAAAAAGTCTAGAGCAATATAATCAAAGATGACTTGATATCATATTTGATGTTACTTACTCTATACTATTCATGCATCATTTGGATTACCATATATAAATAAGCAAAGTTTTATGTTTTCAAGCGATGTGGGACAAAGTTTACATAATTTGTCGCCTTTCGTTTTCCAGCTTCTTCTCATTAACGAGCACGCAATATTCAAACACATGATTGCTCAAAATAAGATGTGGACATACATGCAAGATAAAGGGGCCATGGCTAGTCCGACAAGATGCGATATTTAGCTTAAAATTTCTTCGACTTTAAGCGCTTTTCGAAAATGCTCCCCACTCATAACTCAAATTGCCCCACGTACTTCGTAGTATTAAAGTATTAGTATGATAAGAGATGCAAAACGCCATGGACGGTACGACACAAGTACCCAAATGAAAATCCTGAAAATTTACTCAAACCCACAGTACTCTATAGGAACTAGTTCAAAATGGAAGCTACCAATGTCATCATTCTAGCTAGCGCGATCTTGTTGAAGTAACTCACTGGGCAAATGCATCAAAATAATATATAATACACTGTCGCTACTGCATTTTAGGGAATATTTTGATCAATTTCTAACTTAAAAGACATCATCAAATAAATCAGATCACATATTGAAGAGGGGCGAGTAAGACCAAACTGGACACAAGTTAGATTGAGTTAATTTTATATAAATTGTGTGTATACATAATTTTATTTAGAAAATTTTTTTATGAAATAATTATTATTTTTCTTTTTGTAATCTTAAAAATTTTAATGTTTTTAAAACTAAATGTCATACTTTTTCACAATAAATTTGAAAGAAAAGTAAATTTTTTGCAATAAAGAAAGTAATTTTTTTGCGAAAAAAAAATTATTTCTTAAATTTTTTTTAGAAAAAATTATACATACACACGATTTATATAAAAGAAAAAAAATAAAAGTTTAAAATTTTGTAAAAATGTACGCTTTTTTATAAAAATAATTTCAAAAAAAAATTCAATTTTTTTTTTGTAAAAGAAGTACGACTTTTAGTTTTGTAAACTTAAATTTCTTTTAATAATAGTATGTTTTTCTAAAAAAAATTCGAAGGTTCAAAAAACTTTTTGTAAAAAAAGTGCGGTTTTTTACTTTGAAAAATTTAGGATTAAAAAAAGAAAAATAATTTTTTTGCAAAAAAAAAATTATTTCGTAAAAAAAATTATAAAAAAAGTTATCGAGACACACGATTATATAAAGTAAGAATAACAAAATTTAAAAATTTTGTGAAAAGGTACAATTTTATGTAAAATAATAATTTCAAAAATTTCAATTTTTTTTTGTAAAACACGTTTTATATAAATTTTAAAAGTTAACTATAACATGTTTAAAAATACTAATATTTAAAACATTTTTATTCAAACATGCGTTAATTTTATTTTTAAAGAAATTTTTTGATAAAGTTATATACTTTTTTTAAGGTTTTACGTTTTATTTTAAATAAAAATCAAATTTTAAGTGTGTATGTTAATGGCCGTTAATATAAAGGGTTAACGTTGTAATAAAAAATTTAACAGTCGTTAAGTCAACCTGCTAACCAGTCAAGTAGGTCACCGGGTACACACAATGTACGAAATCACAAAGTTTAATGATAATATAGGAAAAAAAATATGGCTACACAGAACGATAAAAAATGTTAAGTTAGATGCATTTTTAAGTAATTAGCCTTAGGTTCTATAACTAGTTCATCAACCTTTGGGTGTTTCTAGTGACCACAAGGTTTTTATGGTTAATCGCCTGCTCCAAAACGTTTGGTTGTTCTGGGAGATGATCCAAAACTGAGGCGGACAAACTATAAAACACCCTTTAGTGAAACGAAACCATAAAACACGCATTCAGTGACAGACTAACAAGTAGGCGGTTAGGTATGCAAATGTATGATAGTCACATAACATAAAAGTTACTGTATTTGATTACAAGTTGTGTTTCTTGAGGAGCTTGTTTCAATATTGTATGAAGCTTTTCTCCCACATCGGTTGAAGACGAGAAAATTTGCTTACTTATATATAGCGATAAAGAAGATGCTTGCAAATTTGTAGTAATGTTATTTAGTTAGCAATTTCACAATATAGCTAATTAACTATATTTCCGTTGATGCAAAAGTTGGTTGATCCTTGTTAGACCCGAATTAGGCTTAGTTCGGGTTGGCTGGGCTCCGGCTCCTGCACCAAGTGAATCGTTTGGTTGGGATCCTGCACACTAAACAGCACGCGTTAGGCTTACCGTGGGAATGTTTCCCACGATTAGACTCCGGCGTGAGAGTAAGTAATCGATTTAGGGTTTATGTGAGTTAAGAGTATAAGACGTAATACCTTTGTGAAACCCTTGGGGGTTCCTTTTATAGGCAGTGGAACACTAGTGGGCTGCCACTGATACTTTGGCCCCAAGGAAAGGATAACTATCATAATTAGAATGATTGTTATCTTCTAATTATGGTAGTGGATATCCTCCTCTTTTGGGGTAAACCTATTCCTAGACAGAATATGATTCTGTCTAACCCTATGTCGGCCGCACACATGTGTGCGGTCACTGTTCACCCAAGCCATAAGCCTGAATGACATTATCCCAACCATCTGTGATGGGCCGGATACGGGTAGTACCCGTGGGCCGGGTTCCTGACCCGGTTGGGGACTATACGTCATCATGTCCCCCTAGTCTAGTTGTTACAGTCGTAGGCGTAACCTCTAGACTATCAAGGTGCTCTCCGTACATACCAAGGAAAGACGTAGGAAATGAGACATTGAAAATTTTGCTCTGGCCGCACGTGGCGACCCGTCGTAGGAATATATGTTGAATACTACCTCAGCCGCACGTAACGGCCGAGACAACTTAAATGTGACATTAAATGCGGTCTTACGTTATAGCCGCATAACCCGACACAAGAATAAAAACATTAATGATAGTCAACTATCCAGTCGCATGCCTGCAAAAGTGCACCATTAATGCCCACCCTTGAGCCACGTAAAACTGCTAAGAAGTGACCCGTGGGTCCCCCTCTGATTTTGCAGAAATGTCAGAAATCCTATCCGTTGGATAGGCGAGGTGGCTGACACGTGTCGAATATCCATGGTACCTCGGAAACCGAGGCAACCCTATATAAGAGTTAGCATGCGTGTTTGTTACACACACAACTCACCCCTTCTTCCGCCATTGTTAATCTCAAGCTTTTATCTCCAAAACTTTGCCTTCTTTTCCACGGACTTTCGTCGCCGCAGGTTAGATCATCACGCCTTTAAAAACCTTTTTATAAAACATGGTAAAGGACAACCCCCTTATCACGGATGTCCTTAACGTGATGTCTGCGAAAAATACCTCGACTTCCTGTCGAAGTATTATGTACCCGAAAGCGTACACCCCACCTATCCAGGTGATGGTGAAGCGATTACGGATGCACGGCGGGGAAAATAGGCATATACACACGCCTGTTTGACTCGACCAACTACCGTATACCCCTATCCAAGTTCTTGGTAGACCTGCTGTTATATTATGACTTCCACATAACCCAGCTTCACTGCATAGGGGCGTGTAAAATCAACCAGTTTGAAATTACATGCCATACCTGCGGAGTAACCCCCACCGTGAACCTTTTTAGGGCTTTCTATTTTCCTCAGCTAGTGAATGGGTGGCTGTCGTTTAAGAAACGACCCGGGAATGCCCCTATGACGTATAGGAAGCCTCTAGACTCCCTTAAGAACTGGTACGACCATTACTTCTTTGTAGATGAGAAGGTGTTCCCTACCCCCTTCGTACTCAAAACCAAAGCCCCCAAAGACTACCCGCCCAAATCCAAAGATTATAGCAGCAGGGACCTGAAAATACTAGATACCCACCGCACAGAATTCCATAGAGGGTTGTCGGAACACTTTTTATGCTTAGTAGGGATAAGCCGCCGTTACTTTGGGAGGGATGACTTATACCCGTGCTTCCTAACGGAACAGGGAGAGGGTAGGTCTAATTTATATGTCATAGATTTGATTTGTCACGCATATGTGTAGAACTTTTACTAACCCATATACTTGTAAAATTTTTGCAAAGATGAACCTTCACCGACTAATCCGCCAGGGCGACCCAATGAAGGTAGCGGCAGGATTCCGGCCACTGAAGCCGAATGAGCTCCCCTTGCTAGAAGCACTAGCCGACCGTACGATGCCGCTCGAAGAAACATCCGAGCCTAGAACAGACGAAGAAGAGCCCGCCATCGAGAAATCCCCATTGGATTTCCTCAACGAAGATGGCGAAGAACCATTGCTAGAGGGAGGCACCACCAATCAGGAAGAGGAGAATGACCCCAACGAAGACACTACTCAGGCCTCCGGGTCCGCCCCGCTCACCTCTAGAAAGAGAAAGACCATCAGGCGGGTGGCAAAGAAAATGGGGGACGAGGCCGGAGCCGCGAATGCTCCTCCCAAGAAACTAAGGAAGGACCATCCGCAGTACCAAGAAGGGAGTGGTACTGCGACCGCCCAGGCCGACCCCACCCCAAACATGGGAGGGTCAGCCTTGCGAGTCACCCCTGTGAGCGCCGTAGCTCCTACCGGCCCAGACCCTGCCATTGGCACCTCGTAAGTACCCTTCTGAGTACGATTCATGTCTTTGTATGATGCATAGACTAATATTATCATGTTAAATAACAGGTCTAATCCGGCAGCCGTAACGCAGGAGGAAGAAGTGGGGAGGAATCCATCCCCCGCACCAACCAACAAGTTGGTTGATCCAAAAGTTGGTTGATCCTTGCTAGACCCGAATTAGGCTTAATTCGGGTTGGCTGGGCTCCGGCTCCTGCACCAAGTGAATCGTTTGGTTGGGATCCTGCACACTAAACAGCACGCGTTAGGCTTACCGTGGGAATGTTTCCCACGATTAGACTCCGGCGTGAGAGTAAGTAATCGATTTAGGGTTTATGTGAGTTAAGAGTATAAGACGTAATACCTTTGTGAAACCCTTGGGGGTTCCTTTTATAGGCAGTGGAACCCTAGTGGGCTGCCACTGATACTTTGGCCCCAAGGAAAGGATAACTATCATAATTAGAATGATTGTTATCTTCTAATTATGGTAGTGGATATCCTCCTCTTTTCGAGTAAACCTATTCCTAGACAGAATATGATTCTGTCTAACCCTATGTCGGCCGCACCGGGCCGTGGGTCGCACACATGTGTGCGGTCACTGTTCACCCAAGCCATAAGCCTGAATGACATTATCCCACCCATCTGTGATGGGCCGGATACGGGTAGTACCCGTGGGCCGGGTTCCTGACCCGGTTGGGGACTATACGTCATCAATTTCTATGAACTTTTTTCATTAAGGCAAATCCTGTGGCTAATTAAATATATTTCGGCTAACTCTTTTTTATCATGACAGATCGTGTGCCTAATTAATTATATTTCAGCTTAATTTTCTCTTATAAATGGGACAAGCTCGTGCCAATGCAACATATAATGATCCGAATTTGAGCTTAAAAAATAAAGCTCGAACTGATTCGAGCCCAATCTCGAGCTTTATAATTCACCGTGACTCGACTAAATTTGATAATTTAGTTAAAACCACTTCCAAACGTCATAGCAACTATATATATTTTGGTTGTTGATAGGAAACGTTCATGAAAATACCTTGATTAAGTCATGTACATCCTAGTCAATCTTCGGCCTTCTCGTTTAAATAAAGTTAGCTAGGTTTATAAAAATTCAGTAAACAATATAAAAAGTATGCAACTCTAATATCAACAAACATTTACAAATAATCATAAGTAAGCCTTTTAGTCTTTTTCTTTCATAAATTATACTACTTTTTAGCAATCATGTGTTCGAAAAGTGACATAAAAAAATCATTTGCTTGTTGTGTTTTTTATAAACTTGTTTGTCCCACATTGGTTCAAGAACTAAATCCTTTCTTGTTTATATATCGTGGTGCAAATGATGCATTACAAGGTTCTAGTTGTTGAAATCAAACATGACACCTTTGATTGATTTACACTCTTTTTGAGACGGAAAATCGTAAGAAACATCTTTTTATAAACCAAAGATTAAAGGGAAAAAGACATATATGGTCATTTTGAGCATTAAAGAACCTTATCATGGTCACCTTTTCAACTAGGGACAAATTTGGTCATGTTGAGCACTTCATAAACTGCACAAATGCACAACTCCACTACTTTATCGCCATGTGTCTGACTGACACAATATTTATTTTATTATTAAAATACTGAAATTACAGATATACCCTCTCCTTTTTTTCCTTCTTTCTTTCTTATTCTTTCCTTGGACCACATAGTTTTCTTTGCCGACTAACCATAATCTGAACGTAATTCTTACTATTTCTTCTTCTTTATTGCTTTAGTTATATCAAAATTGAAGAATCGTTGTTGTTCCATTCATCTTTTGGATTGCTGAGGCTTTTGGACGATCGTTATAAGGGAATCGCTCATGGAGTCGGCCAGTCAGAGATTCTTGGTCGGATACATGTTGCTCCAATTAAGGTAAATGTCACGTCATTTATCTTTTTGGTTGTAACATTCGTATGCAGGTTATCTTTTGTTTAATCATACCCTCGTCATTGGGCTGTTTGACATCATGGTTTAAGAACACAATGCCAAACACCCCTTTACCAATTTATTAATTATTTTAATTAATGTAAAAGTATGATGTTTTGAGATCATAGACGTATTAAGATTTTGGTCAGTGAAAAACATGTCATGTATATCGGTTTATTTTTCTATCTAGAAGTTTGTTTTTGGCGAGATCTAGTGTTATTGGATTAGTCTAGGTATATTTCTTTTGTAGCTTTCCGATAATCACTGACTCTCTTATATCACTTGATGTTTTCAGGTTTCAATGGGGAAACACAAGTATAGGAAGTTAGTCCGAAATGCTTTAAAGGAGAAGCGGTTTTTGACCACTATTCCCAAATCAGCTTTACAGGAGACCGAAATGCTTGAACAGGATGAAAATGACAAGGTATGTATGTCACTAGTCTTTTATGCTTGGATTTGTTGTTTAAAACTGATTATTGCGCTTTGCAGTTACAATGGTCTGTTTTCATTGTTAGATGCTAGATAGACACTTCCATAGGAGCTATAAAAAAGAAGCTTATTATTAAAGGGGAAATTACCGAGTTAGCGCTTCTTTTAAACAAATTCTCGACAATATCACCCCAATTATCAGGAAGCGTCTCCTGTTGTCACAAGTTTTTTTTATGGTCGTAAGATGTATTACATTTACTAAGTTAGGGGTGCAAACGAGCCAAGCTTTTATCAAGCAACTCGAGCTCGACTCGATCGAGCCGAGCTTTTATCGAGCTCAAGCCCAATAACATGACTTGAAACATATAATGAGCCGAGCTTGAGCTTTTGATTGCTCGGGCACTAAATGATCAGAATTTGTATTTCAGTCAATCAGTTGATTAATTATTACAGTTTCGAAGACAAATGCACAACCAAAAGTATCTAATTATGGTTATTCATCTATACGTAATCATTTTCTGCGAAACATCGAAACACCCCATTAGAGTCGATAGCATGTAAATAAATGCATGGTTTGTTTCATATAGATCTACTAAATATAAGAATTGTGGCTTGTTTCATAAATGAATTTACTGAATAAAGTTTCTACTTTCAGTGGACGGGAATGGGAAATCAAGAGCTTATGGATTACTTTGGCTCTTATCAAGCTGTGAGGGCCCGCCATGCCTATGGTCCTAGAGGCCACAGGGGCATGAGTTTACTGACCTTCGAGACCTCAGCTGTAGGATACACTGAGGCCGAGCGTTTAAGCAAGCACTTTGAGGATCAAGGCACTCACCGAGATGCGTGGGAGCATCGCCCACAGCTGTTCTACCCAGGTGGCAAAAGACAACTGTATGGCTACTTGGCAACCAAAAGAGACATGGATATCTTCAATCAGCATGCTTTTGGTCTGCTTCAATGTTTTCTATTTTCATCAAGTTCTTTTAGCTGTCTGAGCTTCCGAAATTAGTTTGACTTGATTTTATGTTCATTTAGGGAAAACAAGGTTGAAATTTGAGATGGTCTCTTACCAAGAAAAAGTTGTTAATCAATTGAAGCAAATGAATGAGGACAATCAACAGCTGAATTGGTACAAGAACAAGGTTGCCAAAGAACAGATGCATTCAAAAGCCTTGGAAGAGTCGTTTGGGTTGGTGTCTCAGAAGCTGAGGAAAACTGAAGAAGAGAATCGCCAGGTCACGAAGAGGACTAAGCTACTACACGATCAGAACAAGGAAGAGGTAATTCTTATAAACTCTGTCTATGATCAGACCAAGGAAGAGGTCAATTTTATAAATTTGTCTATGATCTGGCAGCAAATTTCATAACATGAATGCGAAAACTAATGTGGATTAGCATGTTTCATTTGTTTTGTCTAAACTGTACAATCTTCCATAAAGATTTGTATATACTACTCATTAGGGACTTGTCTAATTTCCAGTATTGATCTTGTGTTTTATATCAGATGGACTACCAAGAACAGTTCTTCAAAGACCATCTTAAGACTATCCAAGATTCGAGGACAGAAAAGGAAGGCCGTTTTGATAAGATGCTACAGGAAGCACGCATACGTGTTGACCAGGTTTATTCTGAAATGGATCCTGAGAAGAGGTATTGGCACATGACTTGCCTTTAATAAAGAACAATCATTTATTTTCGTTGTTTTCATCAATAGTTTGCAGTATGGTTAAAAACAGGATGCTGATTAGTGTTGATTTCTACATACAGGGACGAGAAGCTTGAAGAGATGAAGGAATTTGAGAAGCTTGAAGCACGCATACGTGTTGATTTTCGTTATTTTCGTTGTTTTGAGCGTTGTTGTGTATGATTATCCGCAAATGGTTGCTCAAATTTGTAAAACTGCATCAGACCATAACGTGCCGGTATTTCTTACTCTTGGTCATAATTTTGTATAAACAGATATAGTATAGTTTTTTGGTTAATTACATCTGGTTAAGTTCATTTGGTTCTAACCTTATATACACGTTGTTTAGTATGATATCGCCCATATCCCAAAATGGTCTTCCTATGTGAAATAATCACATTTCTTTTTCAGGAGGTTAATGAAGCTATTCCATATACAACTGAGGCAAACAAGTTGAGGAAGGATCCAAGTCCCAAGATAAAAGTTACGTGTCGAGAGGGAAGCATAAATATGGTGCAGACTCTAGGGCCTTGTCAAGAAGCACCGATTCCAATTAACACTACAACAGAGTTGAATTTAAAACGCAAGAGAAATAACGAAAAGGTATTATTTTGCTTCTGACAACTAACCTAGTTAAAGCTGTAAAACTGAACCAGGCTGGGATGGAATAAGGGTGTGTGATTATTCAAAACTGGAACCGACTGGACGGAACCATGTCCAAACTAAAACCAGCAAATGAAAAGTATTGGGAGCGAGAACTGGACCATTTACAAGTTTGTGTTCAATTTCGGTCCTGGTTCCAAGCCGGTAGTGTCTCATCGTTTCATTAAATAACATTGTTTGAATAACAATTGTAATTATAACAATAATAAAAGAAAATTTATGGTTGTAGACCACACCAGAACCGAATCGGATAGTATACAGTAAGGTGCGGTTTGGTGTACAGTTTTGACCTTTTTTTAACATACGGTTTTGACCTGAGTTCTGAATTCTGCACTCTTCTAGACGGGTTTATTGACTGGTCAGAACGGGCCAAAACAGGTGAACCAATTGGCAAACACTTACGTGTCTTTTTTTTCTTAAGTCTTGCAATTGATGCAAATCGAATCGTTTACCTATAAATTGATGGTTCCAAAATGCCACCTCCTCTAAAACAAACATGGACAACTCTTCATTATGATACTGAAAAATATTTGTTGAATTTTACAATTTTAGTTTCTTTCATCGTACTAATACCATGAACTTGCAGGTAGAGGTAGAACGGATGAAAGGTGGAGCGCATGACCGACTGATGAAAAAATTAGCAGCTGCAAGACTCAAAGCCGAGGAGAAGCGTGCTGCAGCAGAGGCAAAGAGAAACCAGGAAGCCGCAAGATCAGAAGAACAAGCAGCATATATTCGTAAGACTGGCCGAGTACCGTCTTCATTCTCATGCTATTGCTGGTGCTTCTAATATTAAGCAATTTGGTAGGAAACTTGGTATCTGATTATCGGCTTGTTGTAATCTATAACAACTTTGGTTAGATAAGTTTTATAAAAATGACATCTTGTTGTATGAGTTCATCCTATTCTCTTTCATTATATATACATGGCTATGCTACTTCTATACGATTAACTGATATATGGCCTCAATGCTCAACTGCTCAACTGCTCCACCTCAATGATCAACTGCTCAACTGCTCCACCCCATGCTCAACTGCTCCACCGCCACGGCGCAATTGCTCCACCGCTACTGCTCAACTTCTCCACCGCCACTGCTCAACTGCTCCACCACCACACTCACCACCATTCTTCCGCCATGTTAGAAAATCTTGAGTGAGATATAATATGAATCACTGACCCATCAGAGAATTTTGCTTCCAATTCTTTATATTCTTGGTGAAGAAAATCACGTCCTGGAATTACAGTGCTCTAAAAAAATAGAAGATTGTTAGGCCTTGTGTACACAACAGGGTTAACAAGTAAATGTAAAATCAGAAAATAGATAAAAGGAAAAAGATAAACCTGTTTGCTAGCTATAGCACCAATCTGACTGCCTTTAGGCCGACTGTGGAAGTAATTTTCAGACTCTTCCTCAGACACCTACTGCACAGAACCTTCGATCCGCACCTGCCAATAAAACAATGTAACTCGTAAAGGGTTTTTTCATAGTGCGAGAAAGAACTGTGAATCTTCAATATGATCAAGCTTCAATGTAAAAAATTAAGCAGTAATACAAGTCATGTATTGACATATTGAATTAATAAAACAATTTAGTTGGTTGTATAGATAAACTTTGGCAACTTTCAGCCCCTTAGAACTTAAACACGGACACACGAATATGCTCCACCTCCATTGCTCAACTGCTCCACCTCAATGCTCAAGTGCTCAAGTGCTCAAGTGCTCCACCCCATGCTCAACTGCTCCACCGCCACGGCGCAATTGCTCCACCGCTACTGCTCAACTGCTCCACCGCCACTGCTCAACTGCTTCACCACCACACTCACCACCATTCTTCCGCCAAGACAATAAAAGATGTGAAAAAGGGACGAAAAACGAGTATGTGCACGCCTTGTAAGGTGCACGCCTTGTAAGGTGGGAAACATTTTGTTTCACAGCATAGCATAAGTGTGGGCTGACGGTCACAAAAAGCATAAGATATACAAAATAAAATAGACACTGAACCTTCAGAATATCATCAGCTGTTCTGCAAGCCCGCAGCCAACATTTCAGAAAAGGTTGCCATGATTGCAGTGAAAGAATTGCGACTATCATGTTTCTTGAAACCTGTAGAGATGCAGCTATATCCACTAAATGTAGTTATAGTAACCTAATTCTGATGTGTATATAAGCCTTAAGATGCATATAGCACATTTAACTGGGAAGAAAATTAACCAAGTAGAGACAACTGAAAGTTAGGACACATGATCAAAAGAGCAAAATACAATGGTGTTTAATTGAGTAGGGCATTTACGGTAGCTAACGGATATGACTATCCTATAAAAGATGGAAGATAGTTTAGAAAACCAAGCAGCCATTAGACATAGTTCCTTCACACAATATAGATCCAGTACACCAGGTACCCAAATGCATACTTATATCATAGTCAGAAAATAGAAGTAAGGTATGACACAGGATTAGCATCTTAAATACCTGGATCTTGGCCAAGGCTGTGGATGCATCAAGAGCTCTGTGTTCTAGTTCTACTTCCCTTTCCATTGCAGCCTACATGTGAGAAAAATCAAGATTCAGTAGGCAGAACAAAAAAATCAAAGAAAGTTAGAGGAATGTGAAAAAGAAGCAGCATTTTAGTGAGTCCAGACCATCTTTGTAGCATTGTGTGCAGCACGTTCTTCTTCTGCTCGTCGCTCAACAGATGCAAGCTCCTCCTTAATGGCCTAGAAATCACATAGCCAACAATTCAGAAATATACCGCCCACAAGAACTAGAAAAACACAACATTCAACGCATCACTTTTTGGCAATAACGAGATCCTTACTTGCATCATCCTTGTTTCAGTTAGTTCTCTATTCCTCATTATTGACTCCATGTTTGCCTGGTAAAAAAGTAAGACATTTGGTCTTATAAGTTCGAGCTATTCTATAAGCCTTGATAAAAAACAAACGAATAAGAAAAATACACAGGAGATAGCTATCATCAGTTTATCCTTATGACGACTGAAGGGGAGGCCTTCAGTCTCTATAATATCAACAAAGGACATATCACGCGGGGAAGATATGTCGGAAACAGGTTTATCAATGAGAAAAGTAGACAAGAGAAACCATCATATTTTCAGCAGTTATATCAAAAACCATATAAGGTAGCAAGAGTAAGATGTAAAACTTGCATGCTTCATAGGAGAGCAAAAACCTGCAATGATGCCAAATTTCCTTCCGATATAGAAGCCTGCTTTTTTAATGTGTCCATGGAACTGACAAGTGCCTCGATTTCGGCGTTCTTTGCACCCAAGGCCTCCAACATATTTGACTCCACTCTGTTCACCTCCTCCTTTGAAATAGACAAGTCTTCTTGCAACTGTTGTATGCGTGCCTCGTATGATTTACTCAGGTCTCTCTGTTAAGGTAGAATAAGCTATAATCAATATATATATTTGATATACAAATAATGCAATTTAAAGCATACCAAATGCACAAACATCATGCATTTATACAGTACCTCTGCTACAAGAAGCTCCTCTAATTGTGCATTTTCTGATTTGTATTCTTGAAGGCGAGATGAAAGCCCTGCACAAACCTACAGAAAGCAGCACAAACATGATCTTCACACTCATATAGAAAATAACACTTTACTTTCATATAAGTAAGAATGCTCGACAAGCAACATCCTATAAACACTACAAAAGATTGATTGCCATAATTATGAAAATGAAAATACATATGTAACCTTACCCGTGCCAACCTAGCCTCTTTTGACTGACCAGTGGTTTTTGAACTTTCAAGCAGTCCCTGCGCCTATTGAATACAAAAAAGATGCAAATAAAACGTCTAACGCCCTACAACCAACATAAAATACAACGCTAACAAAGAACCAATACATTTGATGCATCATAACTATACCTCGTCAAGCTGCTCTTGTACAATATTCATCGAACCAGATTGATCTTGTACTCTGCTCTCAGAACCAGGCTGATCTTGGGCTTTCTTCGGGGAACCAGGCTGATCTTGTGCTTTCTTAGGGGAACCAGACTCGATGAATGGAATCGAGAGAAGATGATGTTTTACACAAACACTCGCCATTGAATCAGATTGATTTCAGACAAGGTTCATGTGAATTGAAAAAAACCCTAATTTTTGTGAATTGGAATAATCAAAGTGAATAATCTGTTTTGATTATTCCAAAGATTCCGGTTTACAGAAGAAAGAACAAAGAACAAAGAAGAAAGAGAAAGAGAAAGAGAAAGGGGCGTTTTAGTAATTTACTATTCTCATCAGTGGACACGTGGCGGTAATTGGATGGAGTTGTGCAGTTGTGCACTTGTGTATGACTAAATTTGTCCCCATCAAAAAACATGACCATGCTTTTACTATGGGTAGGTGATTTTGACCATATATGTCTTTTTCCCAAGATTAAATTGCTTCGTATTTTCTTTGATTAAGTTTTTATAATCTTTTTGTAATGAACTAAAATTTGACACCTCGCATTTCTTTCTAAAATAAATCTATTTGTATGTACAAACAAATAACACGATCATGTTGTCTTTGTACATCGGTAGCAAACTAGCAACTAAGTACTTGAATTAACAGGACATAAAAAGTCCAGGTAAATTGCGTTATATATTCATGTTCAAGATTAAAGGAGCACAAAACCAGCCGAAAGTTACTTCAACGTTAGCTACATTTCTACCACCGCATGAACATTACCTGCATGGCTGCATCTTCGGTGTTATGGCCGGCTTGCGGTATTTTCTTAGTTTTGGTGTTGATACCCCCCACATATGTTTTGAGCAGCTTATCTTTCTCCCCCACCGCTTTGATTGGACTCAGTTATGATTTGAAGGTGCCACAATAATTTAAATTCCTTTCACATGCAAAACCCTACTCATTGATCGAATACCCCAAGCCAACTACCGTACCAACAGCGGGTTTGTCCACGACAGAAAGAGCTAAGACCAGAGCTAATGTGGAAAATAATCTGGTGAGAATCTGGTGGTATAGGAAAAGGTTCTGGTGAAACGGGTGATTCGATGCATTGAAGGCGCCTGCATCTGGTTTGTTCTCTTGAAAGACCTTGGCTCTACTGAACAAGAAGTGTTGGCTCTAACCGATGCACCTTCGACCCTTCGTCAAAAACAGCAGCCGCCTACAAAACTTTCACCCAGTTCAGAACACCAATCCAATAAACGAGTCAAAGTTTGACTTTCTAAAAGAAAAGGTCAAACGTTGACTAGTTTTATTACAACCCAACATGGGGTTATCTTGTAACTTAAACTAACTATAATATCTCAACAGAAACAGCAGACTCAGATAAATTTATTCGTGTTCCATAACTTTTGTATATTTTCTAAACCGTAGTAGCAACAGCATTGAGTATTTGAGTTCACTAGCGGGTCGAGGTGAAAAGAAGACAATTGACCCAGGAGAAGTCAAACCTTCTGTTATCAAGTTCTGGTTTTTCGGTATTGGCAACTTGATATGCTGAACTATATTCTTGAAAAAAAGGGTGGTTTTGAGCACAATCTTCAAGTTAATAGAATTTCTTCTCGTTTGACAAACACTCGAGTCTTTGGCTTCTTTCGATACTATTTCTGATTTGAAGAACGTTCTTCAAATTAATAGAAATGTAGACATTGTATGCCCTTCCTGATAGCACTCTCGTAGTTCTTTACACCAAAAGATATTTTTTGATCCAAGGACCCACCGAGAGGTGTACATTTCAGTCCGCTTGACTATTTAATCAGTTGTTTCGCCATATACATAAGCCGCGAGAAGTAATCAGAAGTATATGTAACCTTCCAAAGTCTCGATACATCTACTAAGAGATTGTCCACAAACTCGTTGCTCTCCTTACCTGGATTTGTATCATCAAAACGGATGATTAATTTCCCGTTGTACTTTTGAGCAAGGTATTGGTTCATTAAGGCAGCCTTTGCATGGCTAATATGCACGTAAACGCTTGGTTTGGGTGCAAATCTTAAGCAAACTTTTCCCATCTCTGCATCAGGCAGATCCACTTCAGGTCCTTGTTTACCAATTTCGTTTGACTTTGATGGTACGGGCTTTTTCTTTGTATATACTGATGTTAAGTCGCCTATCATGTTCTGCCACCGAGTTAAGCCTTGGTACCTGTTTCATTTAATTAAACTTTCCCAGAACTTACCGGAAGCCGCAAGATACGACCAAATAAAAATGTCTGCAACTGACAAACGACAAAGAAAGTGTGCTGCAACAAGTATCCGTCTACTAGCTAACAGGCCCCCTCTTATTCAGAAACAGAAGAAAAAAGAGGGGTGAGACACTCATCAATCTGTGATGTATAATGGTTGTTGCTATGCGACCAAGATACCGAAGAAGTACATTCATGCCATGCAACTTCATCCCGTGGGTTAAAACAAGAACGGGTTGACATGCAGACGCGAGACTCGGCTCAACAGTAAGAGAAACTGCAGTATGGCCAGCTACAGCAAGCACACACAAAGGTACTGTCCCGTCTGATGCAATTAACAGCTTCAGATCCATGTAAGCCATGGCAACACATACAGCAGGCGTCATCAGTTTTATCGGGAAATCCATCATTTTGGATTAAACAGTCATCATCCTGGTCAAATTGGTCCATGTAAGCCATGGCAATACATACAGCAAGTAAATATGAAGCACGAACTTCGGATTCAAATCTTTCATTGAAGAGGGGCGAGTAAGACCAAAATGGACAGAACAAAGAATCACGTGCATACGTGTATGAATGCATGCCATCATCATATTCATATGGAAAAATTCAGCATATACTAACCATAACAGGAACTCATTCATGTGTACAGATTAACAAGAAAACGCCTACATGATAATACTTAATGTGATTCCATATCTGTAATCTTGAAGCTCACGAGATTACTAAATTAAGCATGTAATGAGTCCCGAAGGAACCACAAGTAGTTTCTGAGTATCAACTTGTAGAAATTTTAACCAGCAAGATATTTCAACTCTGCAAAGAATCTAAAGAAAAATATGAATCAACAGACCACTTCTTAAAGAATGGATCAAATCATATTATATTATCGAAATGCTAGATTTTGACAGAAACTAAAAGAAGCTTCTTAGTACTGTTAGAGCATAAAACATACCATGGCATAAATCCAAGTATAAATCAATAAATATATATAGTATACGAGTAAGCAAGATAACATATTCGATTTATTAAAACAAAACACAAAAATCAGATTCAATCAACCAACCTCCCCTTTATTTTTCTATAACTGCGTTAGGCTATCACTTCAAATGTGATACCTAGCTTTGTGATCATACATACAACTCAGAAATCAAAGAAATACAATGTATACTTGATCTTACAGGCAAGATCAATATACAAGAACAAATCAACAAGATCAACAATGGCGGATATTGTTATGTGAGAGATGAAAACAAAGAGATAACAAAAACTGAATGACGGAAATAACAAGAGACGTGTATTTAAGCTCCAAAGACTAGGGTTGACTCAAGTTTGAGTCACTTGCTACATTAAGCCCTTCAACCTCTCCAAACCTGTCAAACTCAAACCAAACTTTGCAAAGTAAAAAATATAATAGAAAACTATTTACCTTTCTTACCTCCAACTTTCATCAGATGTCATATTAGTATTTAATACCCCCTCTTAATTTGACTTCTGATACAAATCAACAAGCTTCAAAAGCTCACAAAAAAATTGTGATCTTTAATAGACAACCCTTTGGTAAACAAGTCTGCAACATTATCTTCAGATTTGACCTTAACAGTTTTGATCAAACCTGCAGATACCTTTTCCCTTAAGAAATATAAATCAATCTCAAAATGTTTAGTTCTTTCATGAAATACAGGATTGGCTGCAATTTGAATTGCAGAACTGCTATCACAACTGATAGGCACAGGTAAATTCACTTTTACTTTAAGATCATTCATAATCTTAAGTATCCACATGATTTCACAAGCCACACTATTCATAGCTCTATATTCAGCTTCAGCTGAAGATTTGGCTAGAACAGATTGTTTCTTGCTTTTCCATGATACAAGATTATCACCCAGATAAACAGCATATCCAGTAACAGATTTCCTAGTAATCTTGCACTTAGCCCAATCAGAATCAACAAAAGCATTAAGATTCTGATTATTATTATGTTTAAAAGATATACCAGTTCTAGGAGACCTTTTCAGGTATCTAAGAACATGAAAAGCTAATTTCAGATGAGATTTATAAGGATCATGCATAAACTGACTTAAACAATGAACAGCATACGCAATATCAGGCCTAGTTAGAGTCAGATATATCAATTTACCAACAATCTTTTGGTAACAAGTTTTGTTTTCAAGCACAGTATCAATCTCATCTTCAATAAGTTTTTTCTTTTTCTTAGATGCATTTGGAATAGGAGCTTTAGCTGGCTTACAAGCCAACATTCCATATTCAGATAGCAACTCCAAACAATATTTCCTTTGATTAAGACACAATCCTGAGTCAGTATCAAGTACTTCAATACCCAAGAAATATTTGAGTTTACCAAGATCTTTAATTTTAAATTTTGAACTCAAATATTCTTTAAAGTCATTGATAATACTTTCATTGTTCCCTGTTATAATAATATCATCTACATAAACAAGCAGGGCAACAAAAGACTCATTCTCAGTCTTAGTAAACAAAGAAACATCACTTTTACTTTGACAGAAACCATTTTCAATTAACACACTTGTTAACTTTTCATTCCATTTTCTAGGTGCCTGTTTTAACCCATATAAAGATTTTGTTAACTTGCACACCTTGTTTGAGTTAGAGCCATACCCTTCAGGAAGATTCATATAAATTTCTTCTTCTAAATCTCCATAAAGAAAGGCATTATTTACATCTAACTGATAAACAGGCCAATTATTGTGCACAGCAACAGAAAGAAGACACCTAACAGTTACAATTTTAACAACAGGTGAAAAAGTTTCTTCATAGTCTATTCCCTCTTTTTGACTAAAGCCTTTTGCTACAACTCTAGCTTTATATCTCTCAACATCACCACTAGATTTGTATTTAACCTTCCATAGCCATTTACATGCAACAGCCTTTCTACCTTGAGGTAGATCAACAATCACCCAAGTATTGTTTCTATTAAGAGCTTCCATCTCTTCATTCATAGCCTCAACCCATCTAGGGTCTTTGGCTGCCTCTTTGTAAGACTTAGGTTCATGTATTTTGTTCAAGTTATTAGTGAACACAAAATTATGCAAAGACAAGTTATTATAGTTCACCACAGTGTTAATATCATATTTAACTTTCTTGTCAAGCACATAATCACTAAGTTTACTAGGCAACTTATGTGGTCTACTAGACCTTCTTAGCTCAGTTTCCTCTGGACTATTATGTTGAAAATATTGGTTGAATTCTATAAACTCTTCACCCTCAGAATCATAATTTTCATCATCTAGGGCAACATTATTGTCAATATCATTAGCATCATTATTGCCTAAGTTATACTGGTTTCCAAGACTATGACTTTTATCATTCACAGACTCTGACCCCTGAGTATCACTGGTAACAATGATAGGAGTATCAGTAGATACTTTCTCAGCTAAGACAGACTCTTTTAAAATGCTACCTCTATCTCCTAATTTTTCATCTCTCAAATCATCATGGGGATCATCAGAGTTGTTTACTGCTAAATCAAAAATATTTAAACTATTTACTCCATGATCTTCAAAGATCAAACCATTTTTACAAACATCATTTTTAAAAGGAAACACTGTTTCATAAAACTTGACATCCCTTGAATAAAACACTTGTTTTGACTCAATACCAAACAACTTATAACCCTTTTTAGTGAGTGAATATCCAATAAACACACACTTTTCAGACCTAGCAGCAAACTTATCCACATTATTAAGTACAGTACTAAAACAAAGACACCCAAAACTTTTTAAATGAGAGATATTAGGTTCAGTTTTATAAATCATTTCATAAGGACTTTTTCCAGAGAGGACTGAGCTAGGAATCCTGTTAATCAAATAAACAGCAGTAAGAATAGATTCAGGCCACATGTTCAAAGGTAATCCCCCCTGAAACATGAGGGCTCTAGCAACATTAAGTAAATGTCTATGTTTTCTCTCAGCTATACCATTCTGCTGTGGAGTATACACACAAGTAGTTTGATGTATAACACCATTTTGTTTAATAAAACTTTCAAATTTATGATTAACAAACTCAGTTCCATTATCACTTCTAAACACTTTGATGGCAACATCAAATTGATTTTTGATTAGCTTATAAAACTCAACAAGTTTATCAAAAACCTCATCTTTGCCTTTAAGCATGTATAACCACACAGCCCTGGTATAATCATCAACAATAGTAAGAAAGAATCTAAATCCATCTCTACTTTTAACCCTATAAGGACCCCAAACATCCAAATGAATAATTTCACCCAAACATTTAGTCTTATGATCACTTATAGGAAAAGGATCTCTAGTTTGTTTAGCCATATGACACACATCACAAGGCTGAACATTAATAGCAGAATCAAGATGGATTTTATCCTTAAGAATAGCTAAAACTTGGTCAGAGGGATGACCAAGTCTGTTATGCCACACACACTTAGACAAATTACACTTAGTGATAGCACTATTAACAAATTTCCTACCTGAATCAAACAGATAAAGTCCATTATTTTCACTACCAGTCCCCAAGAGGGACTTTTGATGAGAATCCTGAACAAAACACTTTGATTCAGTAAAGGAAACAACAAATTTACTATCTTTAGCCAATTTATGAACAGAAATAAGACTGACCTTATAACCTGGAACAACCAACACATTTTTCAAAGTAATTTTACTTGATAGTTTAAAGTTTCCAACATGCTTAACATGTTCAATAGTTCCATTAGGATGTGAAACAGATATATTCAATTTTGACACATCAATAACATCAAATAAGTGTTCAGTTGAAAAAGTCATATGTTGTGATGCTCCAGAATCAAAGATCCAACCAATATAAGTACTATAAGTACTTATATTAGTATTAAAATTAAAGAATCTACAAGTGACAAAACTAATGACATGATTAGAACCAAATTTAATACATGCAGCACAAGACTGCACTTCACCAATGTCAGGCTTAGAATTAATCAAAGCCATGAGTCTATTTATCTGATCAGCAGTGAAGGGAAGAGATTTTCCAGATCCCTGATCAACATTATTACCAAGAGAACTAGAGACATTATTAGAACCATTAGATCCTCCAGTATTCCTTTTCTTGAAACCTGGAGGATATCCATTAAGTTCAAAACATCTATCAACAGTATGGCCATTCATATTACAATGAGTGCAAACAAACTTATTGTTATTCTTATTAGGACCTCTGTTTTGACCATTTTGACTGTTTTGAGAATTTTTATTACCATTCCAATTATTAGGTTTAGCAACAAAAGCAGTAGCAGTATTCTTATCACTCACAACATGAACCAGATTATTCTTATGAGACTCAACCCTAGATAGAGTAGCAAAAGCAGATTTAACATCTGGCAAAGGGTCTGCAGTTAGTAATTGACTCCTAACAACACTGAAAGTGTCATCAAGGCCCATCAAAAACTGCATGAGTCTAATAAGAGAGTTGTGACTCTTCATTTGAGGAGCACCATCACATTTACATGAAGGAAGATTGACAAGTGAGTCAAACTGCCTCCAAAGACTGTTGTAATTGTGATAGTATTCAGACAAAGAAGAGCCAGATTGTGTAAGAGAACAAATCTTATAGTGCAAATTATAGATAACAGATCCATCAATTTTATCATAAGTTTCTTTAAATTCATTCCACACATCTTTAGCATTTTTAGAGAAAATTTGTCCTTGATATAACTCAAAAGAGATACATCCAAGGATCCAAGATAAAACCACAGCATTACATCTATCCCATTGATCAGCTAAAACATTATCATCATTATTCTTTTCACAAGTACCATCAATGAAACCCAATTTATTCTTAGTATGCAATGCAAGCTTAAATGCAGCAGCCCATACCTTATAGTTTTCAGGACCAGTGAGTTTAACACTCACAATGGGCTGCCCATTTGTGTCAGTAGGGTGTAAAAACAAAGGGTCATTAGTATGAATGACTGTTTCACTTTCAGTTTCAGTATCACTAACAGGATCATCATCCTGGTCACCTTTCTTAGAAACAGACATAATAAAAGCACACAAAGATCAAACAAAGCACAACAACCTCCTTGTATCTCCTCAATAACCAACCACCAAGACTAACTAATCCCTTCGACACCTAAACCCCTTCTAATAACAACAAATAAAGAAGAGAGAGTGAGAGAGGTGTTACTACACGCGCAGCAACAAGCAAAGAAACCCAAGAATCAATAAGATCAAGAAGATCTTATCAAAACCAACAAGCACAGCGGAAAAACAACCTGAAAAAGTTAGTTATAACAAATAACTAACACAAGATAACAAATGCCCAAAAAATTGAACGAAACCCTAATTTCTGGATTTTAGGGTTTCTTCAATTAACCTTACCAGAAACACAATTGAGCTTAATTATGCGCAAAAGAACCCAATTAAACACCACAGATCACCAAGAATCACAAAACCCCCAAATTTTAAAACCCTAAAAATTTAAAAAATGATAAATCTTGCAATTAATCACAAAAGGAACACGATTAACCACAAGATTAATCAAGATTGATAAAGAAACCGTTTTAAAACTCAGATATCAAGAACCAAAGGCTCTGATACCATATTCGATTTATTAAAACAAAACACAAAAATCAGATTCAATCAACCAACCTCCCCTTTATTTTTCTATAACTGCGTTAGGCTATCACTTCAAATGTGATACCTAGCTTTGTGATCATACATACAACTCAGAAATCAAAGAAATACAATGTATACTTGATCTTACAGGCAAGATCAATATACAAGAACAAATCAACAAGATCAACAATGGCGGATATTGTTATGTGAGAGATGAAAACAAAGAGATAACAAAAACTGAATGACGGAAATAACAAGAGACGTGTATTTAAGCTCCAAAGACTAGGGTTGACTCAAGTTTGAGTCACTTGCTACATTAAGCCCTTCAACCTCTCCAAACCTGTCAAACTCAAACCAAACTTTGCAAAGTAAAAAATATAATAGAAAACTATTTACCTTTCTTACCTCCAACTTTCATCAGATGTCATATTAGTATTTAATATAACACTATCTAACAGCATGTGATAACGCAAATAAAGAAGTAAATACTAAACAGCGGGTACATCGGAATAACACTCCTTGAGAAATCATTTCTTTGTTCACCAGAGGAGTAATATGCAAGCAAAGAAGGCGGTTTACGCTCAATGGACCCCTTGGGTCCATAAACCATTTCTTTAGATTTAATCGCAAAAAAATCATCACTTTTAAAAGCATGGTAGTCCTCTACCATCAACTACATTAATAAGATTACATTCAATATACAAAGGTGGCTAACGCCTGTTGGCTAAAGTCGCAACCACTCATTTTCAACATTTGCAATTTTGGGCGCCCTTTCGATAACTCGACGAGACTTGTATCAGATTCGGGACAAAACTCAAGATTTAATTACCTTAAATTTTGACCATATTTCCCGATATACTCACAACCAAGATCGGTCAGCCCTCCCGGCGCAGAAGGTGATACTTAGCTTTTCAAGTTTGGTGCAACAGTTTAACAAAGCATGAATCTCATTGTCTAGAGGTGGATCCCTTACATTCTCATTGTTATGCAAAACGATACCAAAATCATAAAGTTCATTTAAGTTAGCCCCTATACATTCCAAAACTGCATTTCTAATTTCTTTAATGGTAATATGTCACGACTCTAATTTGTCCTTTGCATGTTCATACCCTAGCCTGGTTTGGAATGAAATGCTGAAGATCGTGAGCAAAAGAGTGCAAGGCCAACTTTTGAGTTTTTTCATTCGGACAGACCCTTCCCACTTTAGCAGATCTAGTCCTAGCCCTGGCCCAACGCGACATCACTGTTTCGGGTTTTTTATCACTGAAAAACGACACCGAACTCTGATCGAAGGCAGCAAAGTCCAAAGCCCTCCACCTACTAACACTTTCACCAGTTCAGAACACCAATCTAATAAACGAGTCAAAGTTTGACTAATTTTATTACTACCCAAAATGGGTTATTTTGAAACTTAAACTAACTTCAATTCCTCAATGTAAACAGCACAATCAGCTAGATTTATTCGTGTTTGATAACTTTTGTATATTTTCTAAACCGTAGTAGCGAAATCATTGAGTTCACTAACGGGTCGAGGTTAAAAGAAGACAGTTGACCCAGGACAAGTCAAACCTTCTGTTATAAAGTTCTGGTTTTTGGATATTGGCAACTTGATATCCTGAACTATATTCTTGAAAGAAAGGGTGGTTTTGAGCTCAATCT
This sequence comes from Glebionis coronaria, assembly GCA_025667525.1. Classification (NCBI taxonomy): domain Eukaryota; kingdom Viridiplantae; phylum Streptophyta; class Magnoliopsida; order Asterales; family Asteraceae; genus Glebionis; species Glebionis coronaria. The sequence continues at coordinate 17,275,445 of CM046877.1, read as the reverse complement.
TCAAGTTAATAGAATTTATTCTCGTTTGACTAACACTCGAGTCTTTGGCTTCTTTCGATACTAATTCTGATTCGATGTTCTTCAAATTTAAAAAAAGTTAAACATTGTATGCCCTTTCTGATAGCACTCTCGTAGTTCTTTACACCAGAAGCTATTTTCTGATCCAAGGATCCACCGAGAGGTGTACTTTTCAGTCCGCTTGACGATTTAAGATTTGTTCTATCTGCAAACTTTTTGTTCCTATGCGTAACTTTATTCAATTCTTTATCCAAGTATCTAATCCTGATTATTCGAGACACAATAAGTCAATAAGCAATTCCAAAATGCTCATACAGTCATCACCATTTCCTAAACACAATCCTGATACAAAACACCCAAACTTTCATCAGTCTTGCAAATTTCTCGTCAACCATCAGTCACGAGGCCCACTACTTTCCCCGAATGTTACATACAATCTCAACCTGAAAAACCAGTAAAGTTGCAAACTGAAGCACAAAAACATGACATATAAAAACTAAAGAACTTCCGATTATACTCACAAAATCACACAAATGAATCAAATTTTACTGCAAACGAATGCTACCATCAGTTCATATTCTCTGCACAAAGATTACAAATGAATTTTACTTGAACTATTAATGTACAAAAAAAATGATTGTAGTCTTACTATAGGTTTCTCATCGAAAATTTAACAGCCCAGTAATGCAGTACATTTTCTCCAACGATAAATGGTTCTAAAAGTAGTTTTTAACAGCCCATGCTTGCATAGTTTACACAGAAGTCTGCTTTGTTAACTTTGCTGGTTTTTAGAACAAGCTGTAAGCATATTAATGTTATATGCATATGAGGAATGTGTATAAGCTGTAAGCATAAAAAATATTTTAAATTAACCGATACTTAAAGCTAAAGCTTAAATAAATGAGAATTTGTAAGAGTATTATACAATCAAAATGTTAATTTATCTATGGTGAAAACAAGCCGAGCTGCTCGTAAAAAGCTCGAGATCGGATCGGTAAAATCTCGAACGAGCCGAGCCTAATCGAGCTCGAGCCTAACTTGTAGCTCGTTTATTAAACGAGCTCGAGCCCGAGCTTAACTTACAAAGCTCATTTGGGCTCTTGAGCGTAAACTAATGTTGTATATATGAGCTTCTAAACGAGCATAATAACAAATTTATTATCGAGCCTAATTTAGATATTATACGAGCCGAGCTCGAGCCAAGTTTTATTTTTACATTGCCAAATCGTATAAACGAGCCAAGCTCGAGCCAAGCCAGAGCTTGTCTACTATACCACGAGCCGAACCCGAGCCTAAATAATAAAGCTTGAAATGAGCCGAGCTCGAGCTCGAGCTTTGTAAAACTTAAACGAGCCAACAAACCAAATTTGCACCTTTGGCCGACAAACAAAACTAAACCTAGTTTTTGGATTTACAATTAAGGATGAAGTCGAAAACCAAAAATGCAAGGAAACTCAGAGAAAAAAGCAGCAGCAAGAATCAAACGGTGAGTCCTCATATCTAAGCTTATTATAACTTATGAGCAACTTTTTCCATAAACCAATAAGCTACTGTAATTAGCTTTTGCATGCATGTTCAATGTTGTTTTTTAGACCTTTGTATATGTGTTAGATATTTTCTTGACCTCCTAAGGGTAGTTCGGTAATTTTAATATTGAGGGTATTTTGGTCATTCTACATATGTATAACTAGGGGGTATGTATCTCAGGTTTTTTGGCTATATAACTGGGGACCTATATGTTGTAACATACACCTATGATCTAATAAAACACCATTTTCTTTTGCTCCCACTTATGATATTCTGATCATCTGTTCTAACATTTGTTTTTTTTGTTCCTGGTCCTATTATTTGTTGCTGTATGAAGCTCCTAATTCGGACTCCCTCATCCTAACAGTATGTTTGGCGCAATGGGCGAGGAGCTTGTGTTATATGCCGGAAGCTAAAATTTTTATATTTTTATAAAGTTGTTTGCCGAATTAGTGGTAGCCGAAGCTTATTAGTTTCTTATATTTTGAAAGGTGCTTTAGTAATTTGGCTAGCAATAAGTCTCCATAAGCCTTTTTTTTGGATTGAGGTTATGGAGGCTTATGACTTATAAAGCATAACACGACTTATTTTATAAGTTTGCGTATTTTAAATGTTCAAGCCCTTATAAGCCCCGAGAAACCATGCGCCAAACATAGCCATATGTGTAAGATTTCACAATAAAACACAAAATTCAAGTACCAAGCTTACATTTTTGTGGAATAAAGTCAAGAAACCTGCTCAAAAACTTAACTTGATCCCATAGATAAAAAGGATTGGGAGGCATATATTAGGGTAGCTATGTATATCATGCTGGTGTTATTGGGAGGCATATATTCCGGAGGGAATAAATTACGCATGATGTGCTTTGGTCGAAACTGGCATCCAAATAAAAAGTATCGTCAATTTCTATAGGACCAGTGATAGGCTTGGTCTTCATCAGGTTTGTCTTTTTACCTTACTTTCACAAGTTTTTTTTTAATGTCTGGTCATCATCTGGTACTAACAAGAAAATGTTTTATGACTTTATCATTCGTGTAAAAATGTCCATACGCGTAGTGTAATTCTGTAATAATCATACAAACTTTTTTTGGAAAAAGAATACAGTAATATATTTTTTTCTTTAGTGCGGGTCATACGGGATGGTCTGGGTGAGGCTAGAATGTTTCTTGAGATAATATGATAATATTCCATCAATGTGGATCAAACAGTCGAACTATCTTTGTGTCTACTAACAATACGCATTCTGTATGATTTACGTTTATATATTTAAAATTTGTAATACAGGACCGCGATGAGAGCTCAGATAGTCTGTTCAAAGGCTTGCCCGTGGTTTCCATCTCTAATGGTGACTCTGCCCAATTCTCGTATGGTCATTGTAAAGATAAAACAGAAGAGATTTTGTTAAATTCAGAAGATGTACTGATATATTCGGAGGAGAGTCTAGGCATATTTATCATGGAGTGACGAAAATTTGGCTCGGGAGAGCTCCTCGTTCATTGCTAGAAAAAAAACATGGTGAGACCCGGCCGTCTGAACCTTACATTCAGACAATACTGAGCCAGGCCTCCTATGCCTATTTGTTGAAGTCTCAAAACACACTAGCTATTTGGCTAGACGTATAATGTATGTGAAGGCTAATATCGTATCCATATATATTTTTTTTCATTTAAACCACTTGTGTATTCTGACAACTCAATCGGCTATCTGAGTAAGTTTTTACCGTATTAACTCAATCTAACTTGTGTCTCTAATTATTTTCATTTCAACCGTTCTTGGTCCTAGAGTGAGTTATAGGTTAGTCGTTATTGCAAGCTTAGGAGGAGTTGGTAGTCTGGTCTTATAGTTTCACAGGGTCGTGGTTGTTATAAGCTTATGATCAGTTGGTGGTTTGGTCTTGTAGTGCCTTCGTAATACATCACATATCAATGTTTATATCTAGAGTAAAGTGCACCATATCAAGAGGATGGATGGTGCTATATTCATCAAAAAGTATTCGCACCATCCGCTCTCAGGACAGACACAATGATAGTGCAATTTATGGACTGAATTTAACATTTCACCTCACACGAAATCTGATTTGGGCGAGTGATCGATTTTACCAAACTCTAGGCCTAAAAGGTTTCAAACATGAGAATCATTGTCGACTTGTTTGATTGTGATCGCCATTTCACAAAAAGATGCAAGTAATGTTCTTGCGCGGGTAGTTTAGTGGTGGGAGACATGTAGCTGTCGTAGATGTAACTAGTTCCGCCTGTCACAAAAAGTCTAGAGCAATATAATCAAAGATGACTTGATATCATATTTGATGTTACTTACTCTAGACTATGCATGCATCATTTGGATTACCATATATAAATAAGCAAAGTTTTATGTTTTCAAGCCATGTGGGACAAAGTTTACATAATTTGTCGCCTTTCGTTTTCCAGCTTCTTCTCATTAACGAGCACACAATATTCAAACACATGATTGCTCAAAATAAGATGTGGACATACATGCAAGATATAGGGGCCATGGCTAGTCCGACAAGATGCGATTTTTAGCTTAAAATTTCTTCGACTTTAAGCGTTTTTCGAAAATGCTCCCCACTCATAACTCAAATTGCCCCACGTACTCCGTAGTATTAAAGTATTAGTATGATAAGAGATGCAAAATGCCATGGACGGTACGACACAAGTACCCAAATGAAAATCCTGAAAATTTACTCATAACTAGTTCCGCCTGTCACAAAAAGTCTAGAGCAATATAATCAAAGATGACTTGATATCATATTTGAATGTAATGCTTTAGGCTTTGCATGGATCATTTGGATCAGCATATATAAATAAGCAAAGTTTTATGTCTTCAAGCGATGTGGGACAAAGTTTACATAATTTGTCGCCTTTCGTTTTCCAGCTTCTTCTCATTAACGAGCACACAATATTCAAACACATGATTGCTCAAAATAAGAGGTGGACATACATGCAAGGTATGGGGGCCATGGCTAGTCCGATAAGATGCGATATTTAGCTTAAAATTTCTTCGACTTTAAGCGCTTTTCGAAAATGCTCCCCACTCATAACTCAAATTGCCCCACCTACTCCGTAGTATTAAAGTATTAGTATGATAAGAGATGCAAAACGCCATGGACGGTACGACACAAGTACCCAAATGAAAATCCTGAAAATTTACTCAAACCCAATGTCATCATTCTGGCTAGCGCGATCTTGTTGAAGTAACTCACTGGGCAAATGCATCAAAATAATATATAATACACTGCCGCTACTGCATTTTAGGGAATATTTTGATCAATTTCTAACTTAAAAGACATCATCAAATAAATCAGATCACATACTGAAGAGGGGCGAGTAAGACCAAACTGGACAGAACAAAGAATCATGTGCACTCATTCATGTGTACAGATTAACAAGAAAACGCCTACAAGATAAAACTTAATGTGATTTCATATCTACAATCTTCAAGCTAACGAGATTACTAAATTTTAGCATGTAATGAGTCCCGAAGGAACCACAAGTAGTTTCTGAGTATCACTTGTAGAAATTTTAACCAGCGAGATATTTCAACTCTGCAAAGAATCTAAAGAAAAAGATGAATCAACATACCACTTCTTAAAGAATGGATCAAATCATATTATATTATCAAATCTCCTAAGCTTTGGCTGGCAGCCTTAATCTGTCCCATAATCGCGTCTTTGAGGCACCTGAATTGCTTTGATATTGTCTGAAGAGCTAATGCTATATAAGTCTTTGCTGACCCGATCCCGGCTGCTTGTTCTAACCATGATATTACAATTTGCATCTGGTGATGGTATTGTCTGTATTTTTGCTCCACCTTCAAAACCACAAATTTAAACACACAAAGTTTAAATTTTTACCAACGTTAGTATACAAGACTGATTAAGAATCAGAACATTAAGGTCACTAGTTTAGTAATATCAAGAAAGCAATTGAAAACAACATGATAGGGACAATTTTTTTTTGTAATTTTGGATTGCAAGCTTTAATCTTTAATCAGTATTACCTCATCAAGCATGTTAATAAGTTTTGCTTTCTTCATCTGAATTTCCTGTCTTTCTGATGTTGTAAGCTCAGCTCCGCCACCCGACTTACTCCCGCTTTCATGTCCGTCATCCACCGTCACCGCTACCGACAGTCTTGAGATTCTTGTTTAACTGATCGATCAGGGGTTTTAACAGCTACTTTACCAATGTTCATTACTTGCATAAAATATGTTCCACCCGACTTACTCCCGCTTTCATGTCCGTCTCCATGCCACGTTTTTGTAATTATTATCAAATTTTCAAAAAGGCCATAATGCAAATATTATTTTTTTCGTAAATGACACAATGTGGAAAAATCCAATGAACATACAATCTTTGGAAACGTTTGCATACATATTTGAGCTCAAAAATATATCGAGTAAAAATGATAATAAGTTGAGGTTGAGCTTATAGTAGCTCGACTTCGACCTTTTTTAGGCTTATGCATTTTTTAATATACATGTTTTGGAGCTCAATACAAGTTTGTTTATCCAAGAAAAGGATGTTATATATTTTTTTGAGTTAAAAGATCCTGAATCTTCTTGAGCTGAACTCATCTTGAATGACCGTAGGCTATCAAGTCGAGTTGGATCTTAGCTAAGGTTCTTGAGCCACGCTTGAAGTCGGCTCGGTCTGCTAGTAGTCCAGCATCTTGAACTCATAAGTGCTTTAGCAAGTTTTAAGTTATACTTATACCGCACATCAATTATGCAATCTAAACTGAGGTAATGGGTTTGACTTTTAAGGTCAATGTTCTTGATTGTGTTCTTTATCAAGAACACAATCAACAATGAGCATTCATGAGATAGCATTTGGACTTCAAAGGTCATCCAGGTTATCTTGAACTTGTAATCGATAAGCAATTACTATGAACTTTAAAGTTCTGCTATATTACCGACAAAAATTGAAGTAGCAAGTTTGACTATAGAAGTCAATGTTATTAATCTTAACACACTGTTGGTGCTATTGGAGATGCATTGGCTGTTCTTAAATTTATGCCATTACACCTATGCTTGGAGGGCCTTGTCCTAAAAAACTTGTTCTATACTTCTATACGTTATCTCTAGAGGCCCGAAAAGCACACTTATAAATACTTGTTACTTTTCAGAATTTACCAAGGTACTTTGACCATAGTTGACTTAGCTTGTTCACATAATTGTCGGTGCATTTAGCGCAGCCAGTTGTAATCCTACTGGTATTGTAGCGTTTTATACTTCTGGACTGGGTCGAAATCCTCTCATCTTGGGTTCTACGCTGCAGTTCGGTCTATGCTTTAAAGTTTGAAAGTCTGTATTATGGAAGATGCCTACAATGTAACTGGTTTGACTTTTAAGGTCAATGTCTAAAATCTCAAATCAAGAACTCAATCAACAGTCAACATGTTCTAGAAAAATCTGAACATTAATGATAATTCAGTAACAATCTTGAATTCATAATTGACGTGAAAAGACTATAAACTTCGAAGTTCTAGCATATTACATAAAATAATCGAGGTGATAAGTTTTGACATTAACTAGAGGCCAGAAGAGCACACTTATGAAAAACTTGTTGCTTTCCATGTCAATGGTGTTTTTTGGTGGAGGAACGAGTCACAATACATGGGACACAATACGTGGGTGCCATCTTGTGGTTTAGTGTATTTATCCATTTGTAGGAGCCATATCAGGCCCGGCGGCATCTTGTAAATTACTACATCAGAAACTCTATAGGAAGTGATATAAACTGAAAGAAACCAAGGTCCTCAATCCTCATCCTGGCTACGCGATCTTGCTGAAGTGAATCATTGTGCATTTGCTTCAACTGGACATATGAGACACCACCTTACATCAGAAACTCATTTGTAATTTTTGTGTGGAGAATATGAACTGATGGTAGCATTCGTTTGCAGTAAATTTTGATTCATTTTTGTGATTTTGGACAAACTAGTCGATCCTTTGTTGTAATATCCACATAAGTGAGTATAATCGGGAGTTCTTTAGTTTTTATAGGTCATGTTTTTGTGCTTCAGTTTGCGAGTTTGCTGTTTTTTCGGGTTGAGATTGTATGTAACATTCGGGGAAAGTAGTAGGCCTGGTGACTCATGGTTTGACGAGGAATTTGAAAGACTGATGAAAGTTTGGGTGTTTTGTATAGGATTTTGTTCTTTGTATTAGTGTCATTCTTTGTTATGTTAGATGAAGTGACTATCTTATATGGAAATGTGTAATCTATGTAGCTCAAAAGCTCCACTGCTCGCTCACGCACCCTAAGATAGAACAGATCTTAAATCGTCAAGCGGGCTGAAAAGTACACCTCTCGGTGGATCCTTGGATGAGAAAATAGCTTCTGAAGAACTTCGAATCAGAAATAGTATCGAAAGAAGCCAAAGACTCGAATGTTGGTCAAACGAGAAGAAATTCTATTAACTTGAAGATTGTGCTCGAGACCACCCATTCTTTCTAGAATATAGTTCAGGATATCAAGTTGCCAATACCCAAAAACCATGTTTGCCAAGGAACTGTGAAAAGTAAATTTTCAGATGCTAAAACCTTCAACCAAACTTTGCCGATACAAAAGAAGACATATTGAAATTAGCTATCCTATTCGTAAATTGTCCTTAATCAAGTAACCCCAAGACCCCAAACGGATGCACCCACCTTACCAAAAGGATTACCAAGTTAGAACCACCATAGTCAGTTACGTTGTGCAACAATAACGACATTCTGCATACAAAATTGCAAACATCCTAGACAAAAGGTGTACCTTTATTTTCAGGATTCAAACCATCGTATCACCTATCCGGGTCCATTTTATGTAAGATCGGACCACACCGAACCGGATTTTAGATCGAACATGAGGTAAAGTGTGGGCGAGGACCGGACCAAAATAGAACCATACATGAAAGATTTGAATCAGAAATTCGTGCTCATGGCTTACATGGACCAATATAATTTGACCCGGATGAGTTAACATGATATGGAACGGGCATGCTGCTGTCTTGAATGAGTTAACATCAATATATACAAAGAAAAAGCCTGTACCATCAAAGTCAAACGAAATTGGGTAAACTAGGACCTGAAGTGGATCTGCCTGATGCAGAGATGGGAAAAGTTTGCTTACGATTTGCACCTGAACCAAGCGTTTACCTTCATATTGGCCATGCAAAGGCTGCTTTAATGAACCAATACTTTGCTCAAAAGTGCAACGGGAAATTAATCATCCGTTTTGATGATACAAATCCAACTAAGGAGAGCAACGAGTTTGTGGACAATCTCTAAGGAGATATTGAGACTTTGGGTGTGACAAGGTTACATATACTTCTGACTACTTCCCGCAGCTTATGGACATGGCAAAACTACTGATTAAAGAAGGAAAATCCTATGTTGACGATACCCCACGTGAGCAAATGCAGAAAGAGAGAATGGACGGGAAATTGATTCCAAATGTAGAAACAACACAGTTGATCTATATTTTGAGTTACTGAAAGAGACGAATGCTGGATCTCATAGAGGTTTACATGCTTGAGAGGGAAGTTGGATATGCAAGATCCAAACAAGTCACTTCGGGACCGATTTATTGCCGCTGCAATCCAATCCTACATCACAGAATCGGTTCAAAGCACAAAATCTATCCAACATATGATTTTGCCTGTCCTTTCTTTGATTCTATTGAAGTTTCATTTATATAATTTAATAGGTTAAATATGGTTTATACACTTCTTAGCAAACGGAAGCTTCTATGGTTTGTGAAAAACAGAAAGATTGATGGATGGGATGATCCCCGTTTCCCAACTCTGGAAGGAATTGTACGCAGAGGTCTTTAAACTGAGGCATTGATATGATTCATACTCGAGCAGGGGCATCAAAGAATCTGAATCTTATGGAATGGGATAACTCTGGAACATCAACAAGAAAATAGTTGATCAAGTTTGTACTCGGCACACTGCAATAGTTGAGGAAGGCCGCGTGTTGTCGACTTTGACGGATGGTCCCGAGACCTCGTTTTTGCGTATGATTCAAGAGCATAAGAACAATAAGGCTGCTGGAAAGAAGGCTACAACTTTTACAAAGAAGATATGCATAGAACAAGCTGTTGCTAAGGTCATATCTATGAAAAAGCCGCCTAATGTAGATTTACATTAATGGATTGGGGCAATGCAATCGTTGAAGAGATCAAGAAAGATTCAGATAGAAATGTGACAGAACTAATTGGAAAACTGCATCTCGGAGGATCTGTTAAGGATACTGAAATCAAACTTACGTAGTTACCCGAGATAAATGAGCTTGCTCTTTAACTCTGGTAGAGTTTGGCTACTTAATCACGAAAAAGAAGCTGGAAAAAATGAGGACTTTGTTGACGCACTGAACCCAGATACTAAGAAAGAAATTACAGCAGTTGGGGATGCAAATATGAGAGATCTGAAGTGCGGAGACATACTTCAGCTGAAGAAAAAAACCTATATCAGATGTGATGTTCCTTTCCTCGGGCCCTCGAAAGTCCAGTGGCGGATCTAGGATTTCAACGGAGGGTATGCACTTTTCTTCGAGTACTTTCGGTGGGTATGCACTTCATGTATATGATTATAATTTTTTTTTAAAATTAACACTAACCCGTCGAAATGGAGGGTATGCACGTGCATACCCGTGCTATAAGCTAGGTCCGCCCAAGTAAACTGCACCACCCAAGTAAACTCAATTCCCAATTCAGTCGTTGATTTCAAATATTATCTCATGTAATGCCCTTATTTAGATTGTCGTTAGACAATAATTTGTATGTCCTCTTCATACATTGTTTTTCATTTTGTCCAAATGTGGCAGTATTTGACATATACTATTGGATGTAGCACAACTTTTATAAAATGCTAAGAAAAATCAAACACTACCTATATTCTTAAACAAACTTAACTAATTTTGGAGGATCGGTAGAAGTTTTCTGCACCTTCTTATTGAGAAAATTAAAACACATTCTTTCTACAGATTAACATGTTTAGCTTTTCTTACAACTATCAGAGTAACTTGCTTTGCTAAATTCTGCATACAAAATTACAAACATAACTTGCTTCGCTAAACCTACCTTAAACAAAAGTTGTACCTTTTCAGGATCAAACCAAGATATTAAATAACCGGGACCATTTCCGTGTTGGGGATCAATTGGATGTGTTGGATCAATGCCATTCGAGTCCACCCATTGTGGCAGACCCTACTCCTTCCCACACTTCCTTGGAACCCACTGCATCGTTGTCAATGCCTTCCATATCGCTGTCCCACCATCCACCGCCACCAGCATCTGTTCAAGGACACACAATGTATCCATAGTTTTACATTTTATACGAAAATTTGACATTTTTGTTTTCAAAAAAGTGAAAGTTTGTTACTTAGAGTGGTTATAAAGAGGCAGTGGTTTCTCTTTTCTGATAAAAGGTCTGTTGTAGTTATATGCCTCGGCTTATAGGATCATCTCCCAGAACAACCAAACGCTTCGGAGCAGGCACTTTATCTATCAGTCAATTTATGACTGTCATAATTCTGACACTCCATTTTTGCTCCGTGTCGGTATCTCGTGAAATAGCAGACTTAGAATTTGTTGTCGTTGTTTTGGGAGAATTTTATACAGTCATTTTATTTGGTCATATTTATTTGTCATAAATAGGCGTATGTGTTTGTAATTCAATTGTTAATCACACTTCTATGAATGAAGTTTACTCCATAAACCATAAATTTGATCAAGAAGTTCTTGTAATGCAGGTAAGGTGGTGTCAGCAAGATCGCGCATCCAGTATGACGGCCATGGTTTTTTTCTATATATATATATCAGTTCCTAGAGAGGGAGGATAACTTTCAGACTTTTTAAGATCACTATTATGCTTCATTCCTTCGGGTTTGTTAACATATGTAGGATTTTCTTATAATTTTCGCCATTTGGCACCTGAAGTTAACATGACATGGCTACTAAATGGCCAACAGAATGTGCATTCAGAATCTTTAGTTTACGAATAGCATCTAATTTCATATGTTTTTTGTATTGGCAAAGTTTGGTTGAACGTTTTAGCATCTGAAAATGAAGAGTTCTTGTTGCCAGAGTCTTTGTAAGTGAGTAACTCAAATATGGCAGTCAAGTATAATCTCTTGACCCCAAAAAATACATATGGAAGTCGGGTGTAGAGGCGGCCAAACCGTTTTTTTATCCGGTTCGGTTTAAGTCAATCGGTCAACAAATCAGTTTGACTCAAAACTGGATCGGTTTAAACCGGTTTTGTTTAGATTTTACCCATCTCTAATATTGGTTTTAACCGGTTTTTATCGGACCGGTTTAAATCGGATCGGACCGGTTTAAATCGGATCGAACTGACTTTAACCGGGTTTTAAACATTCCCGACTATTTTACTAAACCCATTACAAACCATAAGATCGGTTTGACAAAAACCGGTAATAAAAAAACCGTTTCAAAACTGATTTCGATTGTTTTTTCCGTATCAAATCATGAACCGGTTTTTTAAATATAAAACTCTAGAAATGCCCAAAACAACAAAAGAGAATCTGATCTGTCCAAACAAAATAGTAAACAACTTTACTGATAGAAACCTATTATCCTCAAATCTGGAAAATACACAAGAACCCTGTAACCCAAATTCAAACGAAATTCAAATGTTATAGTGTTTTATTTCCCATTGATTCCTTAAACTCAAAGGTACATCGTTCTTATAATCTTTTGATTCCCTATTTATAATAGTTTCCTATAATGGAAAGTTACTCAAAAACCTTGGGTAGATCATCCAAAATGATTTGGCAAAAAATCACTCATCATTTTCCATTTATCCGTACTAGTAGATCTTCTAAGAAGCTGATTCCCCAATCGGTACACGCAGTTCTAAACAACGATGACCTTTTGATCGAAATATTACTCCGATTACCTGTTATCTCACTTTTGCACCTCAAACCCGTATGCAAACGCTGGTCATCTCTCATTACCAATCCTTCTTTCACTCTGCGCCGAAGTCTAATGCCTACTCGATCCTCCCTGTGGTCTCCTAAGTAAACAAAGTGGTTCCGGTTATAAACATTCTTTTTTGTCATTCGATATCCGCATGACGACGAGCGCTTTTAGTTTTGGTTCCATGGCCCCCATATCTTGCATGTATGTCCACCTCTTACTTTGAGGAATCATATGTATTTGAATATTATGTGGTGATCCAAATGGTGACCTCTAACTTTGTCCCACATAGCTTGAAGACATAAAACTTTGCTTATTTATATATGGTGATCCAAATGGTGCATATAAGTTTTTTAACTTTGTAATCAAACATGATATCAAGTCATATTTGATTACATTGCTCTAAACTTTTTGTGACGGACGGAACCAGTTATACCTTACCTACATGTCTCCCACCACTAAACTACCACCGCATGAACCAATTATTCCGCTTGCGAGTTACATGATGCTATGATTTTAGATTACTGCAACGGTTTGCTGCTTCTATGTTGTAGTAATGCTATGGTTACTAAGTATTACGTATAAAATCCTTGCATTGATCTAATAATAAAGATACTTCCACAATGCTCGACTAAAATTGTTACATATGGAGAAATTGGTACAAGAATAGCTTTTGATCCTTCTAAATCACCTCACTACAAAGTCATTCACATTGTAGATGTGAACCAGGGTGCACTTATTTGGTTTAACATTCAGATACAAACTTAATCTTCAGAGACCGACATGTGGACTTTTTTCTCTGGTAGATATGTGAAACCTAGTTTTGTTGGTTTTGGTGAAGGCGGAATATATTGGAATGATGCACTTTATTGGCATAATAACCTGCATAATCAAAACCCTTTGCTTATCAAGCTAGATATTAGTGTAGAGCATTACAAATTAATGACCATAGAATATCCGAGAACCTTGGATGGTGACTTGTATCGGCGGGATGTCAAGCTGTTCGAGACTTGTGGTTGTTTGCTTATTATTTGTAGGGAGGATGGTAATCCCCTGCTCATGGATGTTTACGAGATGAAGAAAGGGTATTCTGAATGGTTGTTGAAGTATCATGTGGATCTTAATGACAATGTTTCGCGTCCGAGAAGGTCGTGGACGGATCCGATTGTTTACAGTATTGTTTTGGGAGAAAGGGAAGATGATTCATTTATAGTAATTGAAGATTCTGAAAAGATACTTCAATACAAACTCGTGTTGAAGACTTGTCATGACCTCTATGATTTGAAATCAGCTTACCATATTCAAAGCGTTCAGTTTATTGCATCGTTTGCGGGTATTAGTTTGTGATTCTGCTTTTCTATTTCCATTTTGATTTTCATATCTTATATAAAATCCTATCACCACATCCATTGAGATTTTTTTTATGTAATTTACTACATTAGATATTTGGGTGGATATTAATATTTGAATATAGAGTTTCTGATGTAGTAATTTACAAACTGCTGATATGGCTCCTACAAATGGAAAAATACAGTAAACCACAAGATGGCACCGGGCACCCGTTATACAGACTTTAAAGTTCATAGATTTTCCTTATCGATTACAATTTCAAGATTAACCTGCATGACCTTTGACTTTAAAAGTCAAACCCATTACCTCAGTTTAGATTGCATAATTGATGCGCGGTAGTAGAACTTAAAACTTACCCATCCTAAGTTCACCAGAACGACCAACGTATAACTTACTCTAGGACAAAGAACGCTTGAAATGAAAATGATAACAAATAAAAGTTAGAATTCCAACCTCCGAACTGAGCCAAGCGCAGTATCACTGATGGCATGCATTCTCACAGCAGAAGCATAGAAACGAGTTCTAAACAACCAGTCAACCGCATACATAACACTAGAGGATCTTTACCCTTGCATAGTTGCAGGTCATGTCCTAATGCCCAACCTAGTTCCCTTTCTTTTTATGTTACCGGATCACTTTTAAATAAACAAACATACTCGGATAGCTGATTGAGTTGTCAGAATACACCAGTGGTTTAACTGAAAATTTAAAAATGATTGATACTATATTAGCCTTCACATACATCATACGTTTAACCAAATAGGATGTTTAGAGACTTCAAACAAATATGATGCATCGGAGGCCTCGGCTCAGTATTGTCTGAATGTAAGGTTCTAGCAACGAACGAGGAGCTGTCTCCGGCCAAATCTTCATCACTCCAGGATAAATATGCCTAGACTCCCCTCGGAATATCAATACATCTCCTGAATTTAACGAAACCCCTTCTGTTTTATCTTGACGATGACCATACGAGAATTGGGCAGAGTCACCAATAGATATAGAAACGACGGGTAATCCTATGTCCAGACTATCTGAACTCTCATCGGGGCTAACCTAAAAGAATTGGGGTGAGTGACGATCACTATTATTAGACTGCGCGACCACCCATGATGTCTTAGTATTGCATTACGTATACGTAAAGAACAAAATAACAAAAAAATTTAAAACAAACGCGTCAGGTAGGGGTCGAACCTACGACTTTCTGCTTAGGAAACAGACGCTCTATCCACTGAGCTACAAACGCATTTTATTTTTTTCATCTGCTTTGATCCTATAGAATCAAATCAATGCATCTTAGTTTTCATAAGCCTCTTGGTCCACGGTTTATTTGTTACTAGCAGTTAAAGATTGTGTTAGTGTGTTACCGTAATATCTTGTGGATACGGGATGGGATACCCATTAAGCAACGCCAAGGATCGCATCGTGGGCGAAAACTTCACGTCAACCACTTCCCCACTCTCGTAAATATACAGATGGCATGCAGACGTGTATGAATGCATGAGATCCACAAATGAACAAATCCCACAAATGGATGAGGTGATAAAAGACAGAGCAGTACCAAGACTGTGTGGAGAGACATGGTCTGCGATAACCTAAAGTAATACGGAGAAAGTTGATATGGTTTGCTCAGTGCATCCCCATGGCGTTCTTTTGTGCTTTGGTTGGCAGTTCAGAACATATTGATGACTCAGGACAGAGTTTCTGTTTGGAAGCCTAATGAGCCTATGACACATGTCCTGTGTAATCAATGCCAAAGATTCACATAACCACTTGTTCTTTGCATGTTCATACTCTAGCCTGGTTTGGAATGAAATGTTGAAGACCGTGAGCAAAAGAGTTGTTGAAATGATGACCAGACATTAAAAAAACTTGCGAAAGTAAAGGTAAAAAAATCACTGGTCCTATAGAAATTGACGATACAAATGTCTGGTTGACTTAGGCAAATGCAATATTAACGCGTCAGGTAGGGGTCGAACCTACGATTTTCTGCTTAGGAAACAGACGCTCTATCCACTGAGCTACAGACGCAATTTGTTCTGTTAATCTGCTTTGAATATAGAAATAAATGAAGTTTCGTTAAAAAAAGATTACAAAACGCTGATATTGGAATATAGAAATTCCATACGAAAATAAGAGGTGGGGATGGTTGGCTCATCGTTGGGCTGGTACGAATGTACTTGTTCGGTATCTTGGTCGCATAGCAACAACAATATATACAAAGAAAAAGCTCGTCCATCAAAGTTAAACGAAATTGGTAAACAAGGAACTCAAGTGGATCTGCCTGATGCAGAGATGTGAAAAGTTTGCTTAAGATTTGCACCCAAACCAAGTAGTTACCTGCATATTGGCCATGCAAAGGCTGCTGTAATGAACCAATACTTTGCGCAGAAGTACAACGGGAAATTAATCATTCATTCCAGCTGAGAGCAACGAGTTTGTGGACAATCTCTTAGTAGATATCGAGACTTTGGGTATTAATTACGACAAGGTTACATATACTTCTGACAACTTCCCGTGGCTTATGGACATGGCGAAAAAACTGGCTAAAGAAGGAAAAGCTTATATTGACGATACCCCACGTGAGAAAATGCAGAAACAGAGAATGGACATAATTGATTCCAATGTAGAAACAACACTTATAAAAACTTGTTGCTTCCCATGTCATGCATTGATCTCCCTTCTTTTATACATTAAAAAGCGCAGCTAGTTTTAATCCTACTGGTATTGTGGCATTTTATGTGTCTGGATTGGGTCAAAATCCTCTCGTCTCAGACTCTAGGCTGCAATTCAGTTCCGGCTAAGGTAATTAGTTTACTCACGCTAATTTATGCTTTAGATGAGATCAAGGTATGGTTGAGTAAAATTTTATCTAGCTGGAATACAAAATATGAGGCAGTTGGTTGACTATAATGGTCAATGTTTATATTCACTGATCAAGAACTCAAAAAACATGCATCTCATAAGCATTCAACCAACACTTCACACATCTTAAGACCATGAACTATAGTAAAGTGTAAAAATTGGTTTACTAAGAGATCAATTTACATATTGCATTAGTAAACTGGTGCACCATATCCAAGTGGATGATAGTATAATTTAAGTGATCGATTTTACCAAACTCTAGGCCTAAAAAGTTTCAAATATGAGAATCATTGTCGACTTGTTTGATTGTGATCGTCGATGCAAGTAATGTTCTTGCGTGGGTAGTTTAGTGGTGGCCTGGTGGGAGACATGTAGTGTCGTAGATGTAACTGGTTCCGCCCATCACAAAAAGTCTAGAGCAATATAATCAAAGGTGACTTGATATATTATATTTGGACATAATGATCTAAGCTTGCATGCATCATTTGGATCACCATATATAAATAAGCAAAGTTTTGTGTCTTTAACCGATGTGGGACAAAGTTTACATAATTTGTCGCCTTTTGTTTTCCAGCTTTTCTTCTCATTAACGAGCACAAAATATTCAAACACATGATTGCTCAAAATAAGAGGTGGACATACATGCAAGATATGATGGCCATGGCTAGTCCCACAAGATGTGATTTTAGCTTAAAATTTCTTTGACTTTAAGCACTTTTCAAATCGAAAACACAATCAACAGTTAGCATTCATCAGATAGCATTTTGGACTTCAAAGGTCACGCAGGTTAATCTTGAACTTGTAATCGATAAGGAAAATCTATGAATTTTAAAGTTCTGCTATATTACAGACACAGATTGAAGTAGCGAGTTTGACTTTAGAAGTCAATGTTATTAATCTTAACAACACACGGTTGGTGCTATTGGAGATGCATTGGCTGTTCTTATATTTATGCCATTACACCTATGCTTGGAGGGCCTTGTCTTTAAAAACTTGTACTATACATTATCTTTAGAGGCCCGAAAAGCACATTTATAAAAACTTGTTGCTTTTCAGAATCTACCAAAGTACATATAAGTCTTTTAAACATAGTTCACTTACCTTGTTCACATAATTGTTGGTGCATTTAGCCCAGTTGGTTTTAATCCTACTGGTATTGTAGCGTTTTAGGTTTCTGGACTGGGTCGAAATTCTCTCGTCTAACCAACACTTCATAAGCATACATCTCATAAGCATCTAACCAACACTTCACACGTCTTACGACAATGAACTTCAAAGACAATTAGCAACTCGACTAAAAAATGACGTCAATTGGTTTGACTTATCAATTTGTATATTTGTGGATCAAGAACTTAAACATCTATTTCAAATTTTGAAATTTAACGGTCAGTGAGATCAATATTCAATTCACATTGACATGAAATGCTTTAAAGTTTTAAAGTCTTTAAGGTTACTAATTTGACTTTTAAGGTCAATGTCTAAAATCTCAAATCACGAACTCAATCAATAGTCAACATGTTTTAGAAACATTAAAATCTCAATGGATGTGTGATAGGATCTTATATAAGATATTAAAATCAGAATAGATATGGAAAAGCAGAATCACAAACCAGCACCCGCAAACGATGCAATAAACTGAAAGCTTTGAACATGGTAAGCTGATTCCAAATCATAGAGGTCATGACAAGTCTTCAACACGAGTTTGTATTGAAGTATCTTTTCAGAATCTTCAAGTACTATAAATGAATCCTCTTCCCTTTCTCCCTAAACAATACTGTAAACAATCGGATCCGTCCAGGACCTTCTCGGACACGAAACATTGTCATTAACATCCACACGATACTTCACCAACCATTCAGAATACCCTTTCTTCATCTCGTAAACATCCATGAGCAGGGGATTACCATCCTCCCTACAAATAATAAACAAACAACCACAAGTCTCAAACAGCTTACATCCCGTCGATACAAGTCACCATCCAAGGTTCTCGGATATTGTATGGTCGTTAAGTTATAATGCTGTACACTAATATCTAACTTGATAAGCGGAGGGTCTTGATGATCCAGGTTATTATGCCAATAAAGTGCATCATTCCAATATATTCCACCTTCACCAAACTATTCTGGTAGTCTTATGAACAGCATCAACATGTTTCTAGTCATGGATAACTTTAAATTCGATTCGACTATGAATAGTGACAACTGACAAATAACATAATATAAGCTCACAAACTGATTGTCTTGCTTCCGAATAAAGAACAGTCAGTTTCAAGTGTTTGGATGAACCTCAATCAACTAATTATATAACTAACTTGGACTATAATACTCTGTTTCGAATAGAATGTCCAAAAATAACCAGTCCGAAATGACAGCGCCAAGACAACTTCAAGAATGTTTTAAGGAGTTGCTGAACTATTCCTCTTTGCATATACCACTTCACTTTTAGAGTGTGTCCGTAAGCAGAATATCACTCCCTAAACCTTTAAAATCTCAATCCCAAACACCCCCTTGCCCCTTATTGAGTATTTATCAGTACATTTCGGGACACCCATCAGAGTAACTGCACAATACCATCCTTCACGTATATATAGCAATAACAAGCTTCTTACTGACCCTCAAATATTTACATTTACATTTACACTGATACCAGCTTCAACATCCCTAAGTATCTTACAATTTCTTAAACACAAAATAAATATTTAACAAACAAGCTTAACTAAATTGGATGGATCAGTTCATCAGTAGATGTTTTACCTGCCAAGAAAATCCAATAAGGATATCTTCACACGCTTCTTACTTCCACTCTCACAATATCAAAATATATAACTAAACAAATAACAGTATATGAAAATTTAGCGTTTAGTCATTTACTAAAGACTTGGTGATCGTTATCACTGAATCTTGGTTGAATAAACGTTGACGGAATCAATCTCACAAATATCTTAAAGGCAACCAACAATCTCACACAAATATCCCACGCGGAACTAGAACCCAATAACCCACAACTTGATTGGGGAGCATCTCAGATTTACCAAGCTACAAACATTCCAAGTCAAAACATCCTTTTGCTAAAGCAAACAACCCTATATGCGACACCAACTTTTCTTCATCAGGATTGGTGTTCTCAATCTTAATCCTACACAACTTTTTGCAAATGCGACCAACAAATTCCAGTCCCATACTCTCATGTCTCCAATGGGACTCTTCGGTGTACAAAACTTCCAAATTCTGACATAAATACAATATATCAGTAGAATCAATATATATCCAACAAGCATATATGAACTAATGACAAAAATAAGAAAATATCCCGCATACATTATCAAACGCGAAGTAATAAAGTATAATACTATGATAAGAGATGCAAAATGCCATGGACGGTACGATACAAGTACCCAAAAAAAAGTCTGAAAATTTACTCAAACCCAGAGTTATCCTTCCTCTATAGGAGCTAGTTCAAAGTGAAAGCTACCAATGTCATCATTCTGGCTAGCGCGATCTAGTTGAAGTAATTCACTGGGAAAATGCATCAAACGAAGATATAAAACACTGCCACACCTGCATTTAGGGAACATTTTGATCAATTTCTAACTGAAAGGAAACAAATACTGAAGAAAGACACCATCAAGCAAATTAGATCATAGATTGAAAAGGTGGCGAGTAAGACAAAACTGGACAGAACAAAGAATCACGTGCATATGTGTATGGATGTGTGACATCATCACTATGGACAAATTCAGCAGATACAAACCTTATTGTGATTCCATATTTGTAATCTTCAAGCTAACGAGATTATTAATTAGGCATGTAATGAAAAAATGAAATCATCACACAATTTAAACCAAAGACCAAGTATTGTTACACATCCATGAACTGGACGAATAGATAATAAAAACAAAGATAAGATTCTAAGCCTATTAGATCATGATGCCAGAACAGCAGGAAAGGCGAGAATGTCAAATTATGACAGCCATAAATTGGCTGAAAGATAACCTACTGAAATTACGCATTTTGCAATTTAAAGCTGATGAAAATATATGATTAAGAAACTTGGACAAGTAATGAATGGCCCGAAGCAAAACGTAACTTGTCTGAGAGTGCCAATTGTGAGAGCAGCAAACTAGAGGAACAATAACAAACAAGAGAGAATAGTAAACAACACCATGCTATTCAAATTGCACATACGGGTAAAGCGGAATAACATTATCTGGGATATCCTTTCTTTGTTCAGAAACGAGTAATATGCGAGCAGAGAAGGTGGTGGTCTCTGTTGATCAGCTTCATTTGATTTTTATATATAATTAACTCCATCTTCCAAAATGGTCGAACCATAGAAAAAATATCATGACCATTTTTAAAAGCATGGTATTCCTGGACCCACAAGTACCTTAAAGATGTTACTTTTAACAGAAAATCGGCTAGTGCTTTTGGCTAAAGTCACAACCGCGCATTTCAAACTTTTGCAATTTCAAGGAGTGCAGCACATCAAAGTAAGGCTTTGAGTGTCCCTACCACGTTGTACCCCCCTTAATCATGGAGCAAATGAGTGATTAGTTGGAAAGCTAAGTTAAGTACTACATAATATTTTTGCCTTTTTAGTTCTACCTGTAAGATACGGACTATATGTTCTCTTTTGTTGTTTTTTTCCTTTTCTTTCTGAGTCTTGTTGGCCTTTGTTGGGGTATGATTGGACTGTGTTACCCACATAATATCATTTTCCGTTATTTTCCATGTGTTGTGTTCATGAACTCACTAGCACTTATTGTCAGGGAAAAGACAGACCATTTCTATCACCGGGAACAAGTACGAGTGCTCAGTAGTCTTTCGATGGACCAAATGCTGACCAGCAAAACCAATGGACAAGAGTTGGATGGTTTACTTGACGTTGTTCTTGAACAGTATAAGCCCAGTAAAGAGAACGAAAAAGATAATTTTATAGATGTAGAAGACGAGATTCCAGGCAGTAGTATCACACAATTGACAGAAGAATCACATTCTCAGGATTCATCCAATAGAAGAAACACATTTGGAGGTCTGTAGCCGAGTTACTCTTTTACTGTTTGTTTGCTACTATAAGTCATATTATACATGTATTCTGTAAGTAACTAGTTCACTAACATCTGAGTGTTTCTAATGATGACAAGCTTTTTATGGTAAAATGCCTGCTTCGAAGCATTTGGTTGTTCTGGGAGATGATCCTAAGCCGAGGCATACAAACTATAACAGACCATTTATCAGAAAAGAGAATCCACTGCCTCTTTGTAACCAATGTAAGTAACAAATTTTCACTTTTTTGAAAACGACAATGTCAAATTTTCATATAAAATGAAAAACTATGGATAAATTGTGTATCCTTGAACAGATGTTGGTGGCAGTGAATCGTGGGACAATGATATGGAAGGCATTGACCACGAGGCAGTGGGTTCCAATGAAGTGTGGGAAGGAGTAGGGTCTGCGACAATGGGTGGGTTCCAGTTATTTAATATCATGGTTTGATCCTGAAAAGGTACAACTTTTGTTTAAGATAGGTTTATGTGTTTGTAATTTTGTATGCAGATACAACCAGATAACAATGTCTACAGCTGACAAACTCTGACCGACCAAGAAAGTGTGCTGCAGCAAATATTCGACTACTAGCTTATAAGCCCCCTCGAATTCAGAACCAGAAGAGAAAAAAAGGGGCATAGTCGAGCCACACTCCAATATGTGATGTTTCGATATCACCTCGCTTGTACGAAGTAGGAATAGTTACATTCGTACCTTGCAACTTCGTCCCGTTGGTTAAAACAAGAATGGGTTGACATGCAGACTCGCCTCACATTAAGAGAAACTGTAGTAAGACCAGCTACAGCAAGCACAGACAAAGGTGTTGTCCCGTCTGATTCAGTTAACAGCTTCAGCTCCGTGTAAGCCATGGCAACACTACATACAGCAGGCGTCATACGTTCGATCGGGAAAATCATCACTTTGGATTAAATAGTCGTCAAGTTATATTGGTCCATGTATGCCACTACAAGACATAGAGCACCCATTTCATGCCATGGATGGACCATGACCTCCCTGATCATCATGTAGAACCACTCCTTTGACTTAGCGAAATCCATTCCATCAGCTAAAATTTTGGTTTTTCTTTCGTCTTCGAAGAGGACAGCCCTCGCGAACTCCCGTTGAATGCTCGTCACTTATTTAGTTAAAACAAAAACAAAAGATGAACTCATATGAATTTATAACAAAATTCAACACCATTTTTTCTAGGCTCCTATTCTTTTTAAAATTGAAAAAAATGATATTTTCATTTTACATTAACTAATATAAAAAATTAAGACTTTATATCATCTTTTCTGTGGATTCGAGTGGCATGTTTCAACCGAAACACACCAACCAACCCACAAGAAAGCACGCTACAAACCCTTAAAATGATACAGCACTAGACAAGGTGATATATAAATTACAAGTATATATATTTCTTCTTTTGTCTGTGTGGGATAAGAGTCACAACATTTCATGACAAAAACAATGAAGTACCTACATTTTTTATCGAGTCATATGCTTATGTTCTATTCTAATGGTAACATCCATAAGCGCATTAAAGATTGTTTATCTTCTGAATTGACTTTTATTATTAATGTTATGCTTCATGATAATCTCTAAGCCACGATGTAATTAGATACAAAGATCGTGTTTGGAGCTTTCTATCATGCACTCCAAAATCCATTCTTTCAAACAATCTCGAATCGAGTAATAAGAATTGTAAAATCGCTGCAAAATCCCAGATCACCTTCAACAGCAATGACAAGATTAAAAACAAGGGGAGAAACTTCTTAGAGCTAACACACGTCAAAACATATTTAGTTGAAATAAATGTACATCTCCAACAAAACATTTAAGTTTTACAACCATTTCATTAGTAATCTGATTTGGTTCATAGCTCGAGGATTTGTAAAATAGAATAGAATTAAGATACTCGAAACCAAGGGCGGGACTATGTGGAAGGTGCGGGGGCGGCGCCCCCATGGCTCGCAAAAAAAATCAAATTTTAGTGTAAAAAAGAAATTTAGGACCATTTTATTAAAGTGCACCCCGTTAGAAAATCTAATTTCCCCCCACTCGGATATAAAACAATGTAAAAACTTTAAATTGCCCGCAAAAAGAAAAAATTAATGTAAAAACCTTATATTTGTACCTTTATTTTGATGTATATAACGACTTTAGTCCAAAAAAATTTTTTTTGCCCCCACTCCTTTACCTTTCTGGTTCTGCCACTGCTCGAAACCTACCTATGTAAAATTCTAATAACACAACAAGAATGTAACTTACAATGTGCAATCTTGAAACTCACCAATGTTGTAAAATAGTTACTCAGAACTAAATTTACGTTTTGTTTTGAGGTAAAATTTGATGAGAGAGTGAATGTAAATCTCCTTTTATCACTACTTTGTCAACTAAGGAACATTATTGTGTGGTTTTGAAACTCGCTATTGTTGTAGAATAGTCCCTTAAGCATAGACCCACATTTTTACTACTAGTCATTTTTTAGTAAAAACAGACTGAGAAACCGACTCGAACCTATTGCGATCCGGTCCTCAGTCCACACTTTACCTGATGTTCAATTATTTAATTCGGTTCGATCTAGTCGGTCTTACGCAACATGTACCCCAAATAGGTAATACCATGTGTGGAATTGTGGAAAAAAACACGATTAGAGCGGTTGGTTTAGTTGTGGAAGGGTCTTAATTCAGCGTATTTAATCCTTAAAAACCATGGCTCAGTTCATGGAATGCTTGACTGGAAGTTGTTAATTCACTTGAAGAAAAGAAAGAATTAATGCAAGCCAATGTTCAACTTCATGAAATTTGTCTAATGATAAAAAATGAAAAACTACTGTTTAGTATCCCTCTAGGATAAAGGCATGTTTGTTTCTTTCAATCTGTTTAGAGGTTTTTGTAATTTTGTCTCACATTGGTTGAAAAAATAAAACTTTTCTTGTTTATATATCTTGATGCAAATACTATTAATAAGTGTTAAAACTATGGACCTAATCTGCCTACCCATTTTAACCATGTGAACTTATTATGTTCTTTTATAAACTTTCAGTTAGCTAAAAGACTTGGATTGAAGTGTTTTTCCCTTGGTTACGTTATTCTTCGATTGAAGTGTTTTTCCCTAATTTTTCTTGATAAAAAAATTAGGGTTTGACCTTCTTTGAAGAGATTATTGGTTTGTGGTGATTTCCTCTGTGGGATTTGCATCTCTGTTGTTGGTTCGAGGTTATTTGGTCATTTTCCCTAATTTTCCCTTGAATGAAAACTAGGGTTTGTGATTTTGGAGGTTCTGTTGTTTTCTAGACTAAGTGAATCTAGAAGCAACCGTTCGATTGTGCTTGTTTGTTGGGTTTGGTATCATTCTCACACTCTCTCTTTTACTTGGTACTTGCTAATTGCTTCCTTGTTATTTTCTGTTTATTGGTTGTTTGTTTTGTATTTTTTCACCCTTTAACTGGATCCTCACCCTTTGCCTTGCCCTTGACCTGCCACCCTTGAGTGGTTTGGAAGCCTGGGAACTTTGTTGGCTTAGGACTGAGTTATTATTTGACCTGTTGACTTGTCACCATGTCTGAACATGGTGATACTGATACTGAGATTGTAACTGACCAAGTTACTCTTATCAGTAAGCTTGATTTAAGTGACCCATTGCATTTGCACCCAAATGATTCTGTTGTCTTGACTGTTGTTACTGTTAAACTTACAGGAACTAAAAATTATCAGATTTGGGCTAATGCCATGTTACTTGCTTTGGAAGGAAAAAATAAAATTGGTTTTATTGATGGATCTTGTAAAAGGTCTGTTACAAATGAGATTTTGGGAAAACATTGGGACAGGGTGAATGTTGTTGTTTTAGGATGGATACTTAACTCTATTTCTGAGGAACTTTTTCTTGGTCAAATTTTTTCAAAGAAGGCTAAACATGTTTGGAAGGAACTCAAAGAGACCTATCATAAGGTTGATGGATCTGTTATTTTTAATTTGCATCACAAGATTAATACTTTGAAGCAAAATGGGTCTAATTTGTCTGATTATTATCATAAGTTGAATGCTTATTGGAAACAATATGATGCCATGTTTGAATTGCCTGCTTGTGTGTGTTCTGCTTCCAATGACTTTAAAAAGCATAATCAGTTGTTGAAGTTGATGCAATTTTTTGTGGGATTGGATGACTCTTACATGACTATAAGAAGTTCTATTTTGTCTAGAGAGAATCTCTCTGATGTTAAGGGAGCTTATGCCATCATTTCCAATGAGGAATCTCACAGGATGGCTTATAGTAGTAGTTCTGGGTCCTCTGAAAGGACTCAAAACTCTGCTTTTTTCTCTAATGGGCCTGCTAGAAACAATACTCAAAGACCTCAAAACCCTCAAAACTCTCAAGCTAGTAATTTCAGACCTAACCCTGGGAACAATGGCAACTTTAGACCTAACTCTAGCACCACTGGTTTTAGACCTAATGCCCCTAACAACAATGGGTATAGACCCAATGGTATTAGTAATGCTGAGATTGTTTGTGAAAACTGTGGTTATAACGGGCACACCATTGATAGATGCTTCAAAATCATTGGTTATCCTAGTGATTTTGGAAAAAGAAAGGGGGGGGGGGGGGGGGGCAAAACTTTAAAGGAAAAAGTGTCTCCAACAACTCTATTGGGACATCTTCTTCTACTGGGTCCACTGATGAACAATTGACCACTTTGCTCTATCTTATTAAGGATAACAAAAGCTCTGCTAATGACTCTCAAAAGGTGGTTCATGTCAATATGGCAGGTATCTGTTTCAACAACAGCAAAGCTTTTAATGATAATTTTGAGAAATTTTTTTGTTGTAGCACTAACATCAAATCTAAACTGCCTTATAAAGGGAAAGTTGTTGATTCTGAGGCAAACCAACATATGACCAATAATGAATCTGATTTAGACAATGTTTTTGACATCTCTCACTTAAACATTAAAGTAGCTCATCCCAATGGGACTGAAGCTATTATTTCTAAAACTGTTAACCTAAAACTTCCTAATGGGCTGGTTTTGTTTGATGTTCTTGTGATTCCTGATTATTGTGTTACTCTTATTTCTGTTCATAAACTTGCTAAGGATAATAAAGTCTTGGTTGTTTTTGATGAGAATAAATGTTTTTTTGTGAATCAGGATTTTAATCACCAAACTGTTTTAGGGACTGGTAGACAATGTGGTGGTCTTTACTATTTAGATATAGAAGGTACTAAGGTTGTGCATGACTTCTGTGTTCCTACTTGTTCTCTTTCCAAACATGAATGGCATGTTAGATTAAGTTACCCTGCTGACCCTGCTCTAAGTGTTCTTAAAAAGAGTTTGAACATATCTGATTTTGATCAACATGATTTGTGTGAAATATGTCAAAGAGCTAAACAAACTAGAGAACCATTTCCTTTAAGTGATCATAAAACTAAAGTTCTTGGTGATCTTGTTCATTTAGATTTGTGGGGTCCTTATAGGGTGACCAGTCACACTAGTCATAGGTATTTCTTGACTGTTGTGGATGACTATACAAGAGCTGTTTAGGTGTACCTGATCAAAAGTAAAGATCAAGTTGGGATTTATATTGAAATCTTTTTCAATCTGCTAAAAAACCAGTTTAAAACTAATGTGAAAATCTTTAGAAGTGACAATGGAACTGAATTTGTTAATCATGTTTTTCAAAAAATTTGTCATAATCATGGAATTATACACCAAACCTCTTGTTCCTACACTCCACAACAAAATGGGGTTGCTGAAAGAAAACATAGGCATATGTTCAACGTTACCAGATGCCTTATGTTTCAGGCGGAATTCCTTTAAGATTTTGGACTGAATGCATTCTAACTGCAGACCTATCTTATTAACAGATTGCCTTCTTCTGTGCTAAATGGTAGATCTCCTTATGAGATGATTTATAATTCATCCCCAAACCTCTCTCATATTAGGACCTTTGGATGTCTCTGTTTTGCTACTATTTTAAATAGTCATGATAAACTGTCCAATAGATCTGAAAAATGTGTTATGATGGGTTTCTCTAACTCCCAAAGGGTTACAAGCTTTATAGTCTTGACAGACATCAATTTCTTGTTTCTAGAGATGTCAAGTTTTTTGAATCTATTTTTCCTTTTAAAGATGGTGTTTTGAATAAAAAGAATAATAATGAAGAATTTGATGTTTTCCAAAATGATAAGGATTTGACATTTTTTGACTTAGAAAACCCTGAGCTACCCTATGATGATGAGAGAGTAACAAATACACATAATGGTGACCATGGGTCACCAAGTGCTAGCAGCCCACCCATGAGTCTAGGTGACAGTGGACACATTGCCCCAGGCAATGATACCACAGATGCCAGTTCAAGGGGGAGGCTGCCACACTTGATTATAATCACAATTCTGAGGGTCAATTGGAAATTAACCAAAGTCTTCCCCTTCATGCTCATAGCATGGGAGAAGACTTGGGTGATAATTCTAATGTTAATGCTCAGGAAGGGTTAAGAAGGTCTTCTAGACCTTCTGTTTTTCCAAAAAATTATAATGATTTTGTTGTTCAATCAAAGGTCAAGTATGGGATTAAGAGGTTTGTGGGATATTCTAGGATTAAGGGTGATGCTTTGTGTTTTGTTACCCAATTAAACAAAAATAGTGAACCTAGGAACTTCTTTGAAGCCTCCCAAAACCCTCAATGGGTTGATGCTATGAATTTAGAGTTTGTTGTCTTACTTGAAAATGATACTTGGGATTTAGTTGAGTTACCTCATGGTAGAAATGCTCTTAACTCTAAGTGGATTTGGAAGCTTAAGTTTAAATCCAATGGTGAAATAGAAAGGTATAAGGCTAGACTTGTTGCCATGGGTTGTGGTCAAAAGAAAGGGATTGATTATGAGGAAACATTTTCTCCTATTGCGAAAATGGTTACTGTTAGGTGTTTAATTAATCTTGCTGTTAACCGTTCTTGGCCTATTTATCAACTTGATGTTAACAATGCCTTCTTGTATGGTGAGCTTGATGAAACTGTTTACATGAAACCTCCACAAGAATTTTATACTGGTAACCAAAATCTTGTGTGTAGGCTGAAAAAAATCTATTTATGGCCTTAAGCATTCTCCTAGACAGTGGAATTTTAAGCTCACTTTTGTCCTCATTGAGAATGGGTTTGTTCAAAGCAAATCTGATTACTCTCTTTACACTAAGTCTGATGATAAGTTGTTCATTGCTGTTCTTGTTTATGTGGATGACATAATTGTTATTGGGAATAATAAGACTGAGATTGATAACTTCAAAATGTTTTTGAAAGGAAAGTTTAAAATTAAAGACTTGGGAAATTTGCAGTATTTTTTGGGGATTGAAGTTATCAAGACAGACTCGGGTGTTTGTTTAAACCAAAGGAAATATGTGCTTGATCTCTTGTCTGAATATGGGATACTTGCCTGCAAACCATCTAAGACACCCTTGGTGTCTAAGATGTCTATTTCCAATCAACCTTCTGAAAATGACCCTTTACTTGATAATATTGTTGAATATCAAAAGCTTATGGGTAAGTTGATCTATTTGACCAATACCAGACCTGACATTTCTTATGTTGTTCACTGTTTGAGTCAATTTATGCATTCTCCCTTGTTGTCTCATAAGAAAACTGCTTTCAAAATCCTAAGGTATCTAAAAGGGTCTCCTGGGCTTGGTATTAATGTTGTAAGAAACTCTGGTATGTATCTTAAAGCCTATTCTGATGCTGACTGGGCAAAATGCATTGTGACTAGGAGGTCTGTTACTGGGTATTGTGTTTTCTTGAATGGAAATTTGATTTCATGGAAGAGTAAAAAACAACATACTCTCTCTAAATCCTCAGCAGAAGCAGAGTACAGAGCTCTTGCTTCTATGACTAGTGAAGTCATATGGATCCTAAAAAATTTAAAGGATTTGAAATGTTATAATCTTTTACCTGTGGATCTATTTTGTGACAGTAATTCTGCTATGAAAATAGCAGCCAACCCTGTGTTTCATGAGAGAACTAAGCATCTTGAAATAGACCTTCACTTTGTGAGAGAAAAGATTTTAAATGGTATTGTTAAAACTGTTAAGGTGGACTCGGCAAATCAAATTGCAGATGTCCTAACCAAAGGGTTGGACATTGAACTGCATCAAAAGTTCGTTAACAAACTTGGAATGATAAACTTGTATGGGTAATCAGATTAAGGGGGGATGTTAAAACTATGGACCTAATCTGCCTACCCATTTTAACCATGAGGACTTATTATGTTCTTTTATAAACTTTCAGTTAGCTAAAAGACTTGGAATGAAGCTCTCTTTGGACCATAGGGACTATTCTTGTGAAGCTTCTATTTTGTTACTGGACTTGGGCTCAAGCCCATATGAAGCCCATTTGGTGAAGCCCATTGATAACGGCTCTATTAGCCTTTGTTTTGGTTTATAATGAGGAGCATATCCTCACTTTGTTATCATCGCCTCATTTGTTTGACTGTGTGTTTCTCACACAGTTATACTCTCTCTCAAACTCTTGTAATCAGAAACCCTAGTTTATCTTTTTATTGTTTTGTGATTGTAAAACTATGATCATGTAGATCATAGGACTACACGTGAGTAGCACTGGTAGAGTTAAATATTTTCTCTTATCTTGTTTTATGTTCTTGATCTTATTTAATCAAAGGAAAACTGTTTGAGGTGTTTGATTCATGTTTTTCAACAATAAGGATAGCTACAACAATAAAAAAAAAGTAACTGTGTCTGATAATATGTCGTCTTTGATTGCAATGCTATTATCTTTTTGAGACGGAAAATCGTAAGGATCGTTTTGAAATTTGTCTAACGATTATAAAATGGAAAATGATAAGTATTCGTTCTTTTTGAAAACGGAAGGAACATCTAAAGTACTCGAAAACAGATAGAAACCTACAAAAGCGGATGAAGGCGTTCAAGAACGTTGAAAACGTAATGAATCGGTGAATAAACGTAAAAAGACAATTTTAATTTTTTTAAAGAATTAAAGCAACAAATAACAAGACAATCTGAAGCTTTAGTCCCACATCAGTTAAAGACAAGAAACTTTGCGTGTTTATATATGATGATCGAAGTATGTTAATTTTTTTCAACATTCGCCATACCTGTAAGTGTTCAAATTAGAGAAACGTCATTGGAACAACATTTCGTTGTTCGTTTTTATTTTTATTTTGTAGTACTAATCCTATGACCTTTGCTTTGATCTCTTTGATGATGTCATTTTTGATACTATTCCTTTTGTTATAGCGACAAAGGGAGCATACACAATCACTACTTACATTACATATAATGAACAAATCAACAAAAAATGTTATCTTTGAAACTCTTGTCACTCTCGTTTTGAGTGTCGATAGAAAACGGTCAAGAAAACCCCTTGAGTAGGACATCTGAGTCAATTGCACGACTTTTTCGTTTACATAAGGATAGTCCACTAGGCCAAACTCAATGGACTAAAAAACACAACTCAAACGAAATATCATCCGATTTGGTGAAATCAATGAAATAATTTAAAAAGTAATAAGTTCACCACCAAAACACATTGATTTAAAAATTGATTGTGGCACGGCTAGTAGTGAAGATCTTAAAGCTCGTATTGATTCGGTAAAAATTGTGGGGGATTTGGACCGAATAGAAGCGAAAGATCTTGCTCAGAAGGCTAAATTCTTATGGGCTTTTCAGGGTGATGAGAATTCCAGCTATTTTCACAGCTCTCTGAAGAAAAAGAGAAAAAAATTGGCAATTAAAAGAATATTGAAGGATGGTGTATGGATTGATGATATGATCCTTGTCAAGTCTAAGTTTTTGGCCCACTTTAAAAATCGTTTTCAAATTTCACCGCACTGATCATATTCTTGACTCGGATTTCCTTAATCCTATTGCGAGTTCTCAACGTGATTTCTCAGAAAGACTGTTCTCTTGTGAAGAGATTAAACAAGCCGTGTGGGATTGTGGAGGTGACAAAGCCCCAGGCCTGATGGGTTTACCTTCACGTTCTACACAACATTCCGGTACCTCATTGAAGATGATGTGGTTCGCTTTGTTCAAGAGTTTTTTCGTACGAGTCTCTTTCCAAAAGGTTGCAATCCCTCGTTTATTGCTTTAATTCCAAAGGTTCCCAATGCTAAGAATGTGTCTGAATTTCGTCCTATAAGCTTAATTGGTAGCCAATATAAAAATATTGATAAGCTTTTAGCTTATAGACTTTGCAAAGTTATTGGGAATTGTGTCAACCCGGTGCAATCTGCGTTTATCAAAGGGAGGAATATTCAGGAGGGGCCTCTCATTCTAAATGAGCTTTTGTCTTGGCATCGTCATTACAAGAAAGAGGTTATGGTGTTTAAAGTGGACTTCGAAAAAGCTTTTGATTCTCTTCGATGGGATTTCTTAGATTTAATTCTTGACAAATTGGGGTTTGGTAATCGGTGGCGAGCTTGGATAAATGGTTGTCTATGTTCAGCCCGAGCTTCGGTGTTAGTTAATGGATCTCCAACCGAATAATTCACGATTCTTAGGGGTCTCAGGCAAGGAGATTCCTTGTCTCCTTTCCTTTTTATTTTGGCGATGGAAGGATTACACGCTTATACGTGTAAAGCGGAGTCGTTAGGGCTTTTCAGAGGTGTTAATTTTGGCAGTGACAATCTATATATATATATCCCATTTGATGTACGCAGATGATGTCATTTTTTTGGGTGAGTGGACTTCGACTAATGCTCGTAATCTCATGAGTCTTCTTAGATGCTTTTTTCTTGTTTCTGGCTTGCGTATCAATTTTCATAAGAGCACGGTTCTTGGGCTCGGTATCACCGATGAAAAGGTCTCGTATATGGCTAGTATCATTGGCTGTAAAGCGTCCAACTTTCCTTTGAAATATCTGGGTATTCCGGTGGGATGCAACATGTCTAGGTGTTGTAATTGGAAGGTTATTGTTCAAAAATTTGCCTCAAAACTTTCTGGATGGAAAGCACGTCTTTTATCGATTGGAGGTCGGCTTACTTTGATCAGGTCTGTTCTAAGTAGTTTACCTATTTACTACATGTCTCCATATTGTGTGTCTGTTGCTATTCGTAAGAAGTTGGAATCGTTAAGGAATAACTTTTTCATCGGGGGCGATTTGAGTGATAGGAAAATGACTTGGGTTAAATAGGACCAATGCTTAGCAAGTAAAAAAGAAGGTGGTGTGAGAATTGGGAGTATTTATGGGCTTAACATCAGCCTTCATTTTAAATGGATTTGGAGATTTTTAGATAATCAATCGGACCTTTGGATTCGTGTTATCAAAAGTATCCATGGTGATAATGGGGGTATTATCACTGCCTCTAGTTCGAATATTAAAAATAGCAATTGGATTCCCATAATCTCCTTTATCATGGGCCTCAAAGTTAAAGGAATTGATCTAGTCTCCTACTGTACTCGAAAAATTGGGAATGGAGCTGATACTAGTTTTTGGCATGACACTTGGAGTGGCATCCTTTTAAATTGATGTTTCCGCGGATTTTTAATCTTGAAACTATCAAAGACTGCTCTATTGCTAGTTGTCTGACGTTGGATGACTTAGCCTCAGTTTTGCGTCGTGCTCCTAGAGGTGGGGCGGAGTCAATTCAATTTGAAGGTCTTAAAGCTGCTATTGGGAATTTCATTTTTTCCGATAATCGTGACTCTTGTCAATGGTCTCTTGGTGGGACTAATGGTTTTTCAGTTGCTTCTATTCGTTCGTTCATTGATTCACATTTTTTGATTGTTGGGAATGATGCCACTCTGGAACAAATCACTCCTTATCAAAGTCAACATCTTCATTTGGAGGCTAATGCTAAATAAGCTTCCATCAAGGGTCAACCTGGATAAGCGTAATATTGATGTTAGTTCGCTCGTATGTCCTTCTTGCCTTGGTGATTTAGAGACGGTAAATCACACTTTCTATAACTGCGAGATGGCGAAATATTTATGGTCTCTTTGCAAACTGGTGGGACGTCGATATCCCAGTCTGTGCTAGCTTCTCGGAATGGCTCAACTGGCTTCCTACAGCGCGTGTTTCTTCCAAAGTTCGGTTGGGCCTCGAAGTTGTAGGGGGGACGCTTTTGTGGTGTATTTGGAATTATCGTAACTCGATAATTTTCTCTAGTTCTCCCCAAAAGAAAACGAATATCTGGAATTCTATTGTTGCTCATTCTTATTTGTGGATTTCATCTAGAAATCAAAAATGTAATTTTAGTTGGATAGGGTGGTTAAAAGATCCCATTCGTGTTATGAACTCTATGTAAGTTTGTCTAACTTTTGCTAGTTCTTAATTATTCTCCCGTTCAAAAAAAATATCTAACACCCAAAATCAATCCAAAAATGTTTGTTAAAAATACAAATGCATTCAAATGAGTCAAAAATAAGGGTTCGCAGACAACGATTGGTTTCGTCACGTTTATTCAAACAACATCCATTCATAATCACTAGCATGATGCTCATGTAATGCGACGGTGAATACTTAGTGACCATATTTGAAGCAAATAAATGCTACCACCGTAACTATCAAGTTTTGTATTTACATTAATTTAAAATGGTAAATATGTTAAATAAAAATAAGCTCGCTAGAAATAAAAAGGTTAATAAAATTTATCGAAATGAATATTAAAATAAAGAGCATAAAATTTTTGAAAAAATAGTAAATTTAAATTAAGAAAATAATATGTAGATAAAAAAATTTAATTTAAAATTAAAAATACCATTTTAATAGGTTAATAAAAAATATTGTAAAAAAATAATGATATATAATGTGAGAAAGATATATTTAACAACTTTTAGATAATAAGTAAAAAAATTTAAAGTTTATCATTTTAAATGTTTGTTACAACCCAATTGTTATTCTTTTGCCGTGCTTTATTTGCAATTGTTACTCTTTTTCTCTCCATCTATATTATACGATCAAATCCTTCGAAATACTAAGATAAAAACATCTACGATTGTATACGAGGAATTACGAAGTTTATTTGCATTTGCTTTTGCTTCCATAAACTACAAGATACTCCCAACATCCATACATGGTGACGATGGCAATGAAGACTTCCGTGAATTGTTCCTTCTTTCAAACAAAAGCATCCACAAGATACGACTTCCAGAAGTACAGGATAAGCTATTCATGTCTTCATGTGGGTGGCTTGTAACCGTGGGAGACAATCATGATCGACACCTTTCCAAGATTCCTGGAGACTTCACAATGGGATCTTGGCATCAGAAAGTTTCTTTTCCTAGCTCCATAGTCGTTGGTTGTGGTATTATGGGGATGTTCGGGGAAGCTAGGGTTTTGTTGTATTGGAGATAAAAAGTTGACATCTGTGGATAAGAGTTGGGATGGGACGATTTTGGATATCACTTCCTATAACGGGCGAGTTTATAGTTTTGATGGTAACTACCACAACCGAGCGTGGGATAATCCGAGCATGGGATGTTTACGGGGAAGATCGGACACAAATAACTAACGTTTCTAGGATTCCAAGTGATGTTTACGACAAATACATAGGTGGAGCATATATTTTGGGAATGGATGATGTCAAGAGGAAGAGGTTACTAGTGGTTGTGAGAGAAGGCATACACGATGATACTGACGAAGAGTCGTGTGTGGAGACTTACAAGAGCTTCCAAATCTTGGAATATGATTTGACAAGTAAAAATGGTCTAAAGTGAAGGCTTTGGGTAGTAAAGCTTTGTTTGTGGGCTATAACGCATAGTATAAAAGGAGGAGGGAGAGACATGGGAATATATAATTTATCCGACCGTACTATTGAGTCTCACTTCCCTGGAGAATCACGTAGCCACCTCACCCCACCGACATGGCTTCAATCCATGTAAACAAAGTCTAGATACGTGTAGTAACTAAAACGGAACAATGGGCTGCTCAAGTTTGCTTGTACTTGATTTTGAACCTTACCTTCGTTCAATGTAGATAAACTAATGATGCATGTCCTGGAGGATTGGCCATGTTCGTGGTTGTTTATAATTCGTTGTTACGCTTTCTGCAGTGTGAATGCATGTCCTCAGTGATACTGAGCTTGGCTGGGTTTGGAGGTTGGAGTTTTAACTTTTAATTTTTTTGTTACAAGTATTATTATCATTTTAAGCGTACTCTGTCTTGAGTAAGTGATAGGTTGGTTGTTATTGCGAGCCTAGGATGAGTTGGTAATTTGGTCTTGTAGTGTCCCATGGTCGTGGCTGTAAGCTTGTGATCTGTTATGATTAGGGACTGATCATAGTGTCAAAATATCAGCAAACAAAAACAAATATAGCATAATAGTAACAAATATCAGAACATTATGGAACAAAATTTCATTATCAGAAGTGAGGTTACATATTGTGCTGGAGCTAAGTTACATATACATTACTAGATATATACATTACTCAGTAAGTTGATGCACGAAAGCTTGAATAACGGGAATATCTTGTTAATTGATTCCCATAAAGAAACGCCACGGAACACATCGTGTGGGCGGAAACTTCACGTCAGGCACTTCCTTAACTTCGTCAATATATGCTAATGAGAGGATTTCGAGATAGTATAGTTGTTCTACATTTTATAATTAACGATACAACTTGTAGTAAACTCTATCAATCACAAAACAAAATGATAAAACATACTTACAAGAAAATAGCCTTTTAGCGACATTTTCATCCAAGTCGCTAACAGCGACATATTAGCGATATGTTAGCGACACACTCTTTCGTCAATGTCGCAAAATATGACGTAAATCATGTTGCCACATTTATAATCGCAAATTGTGTCACAAACTATATCGCTATTTTTGTGATACTAAAATAACATATCGCAATCGAAGTCGCTTTTTGCGATAGTTAACAACACATCGCAAACGAAGTCGCTAATTTTGCGACATTTAACAACACGGCGCAAACGAAGTCGCCAATTTTACGATATTTAAGAATACTTCGCAAACGGAGTCGCCACTATTGTAACCTCAGATTAACAAATCGCTAATTGTGTCGCAGTTTTTTCGACGTACTTGAAAGTTGCTATTTACATCGCAACCGATATAGATAAATATTTTAAAAAAAACTATCACAAATGTATATTAACGTAACTACGAGTATAAACTCATTTTAATAACTCGATATGTCGGTTTATATGACTTGTTATTTTGAACCATGTTTTCAATATAGGTCTGAGCAACGGGCCAAAACTTAACCGATAATCAATTGAAAAAAACTTGATTTGAGAACTGAAGCAGAGTTAACCTAGTAAAATAGAAATTGAACAGAAACTAATATAGCCTAACTAGAGTAAATAGTTTAAGTCTATTTTTCTTAGGTTTTAACCTCAACTAAAACCGAAAACAATATATAAATACATAGAACCAAAAATTAAACCAATAAGGTCGGTTTAATTTTTTTAAGTCCTATTAGACTCGATTTATCAGTTCGATTCAATTTTTGAATTTTACTCGACTTTAATTTAATACTTTTTAATAATTATATTAATATTTTACTTAAAAATAAAACTAACTTGACATTTAATCATTTTTTAATAATCATATTACGAAATATTTTACTTAAAAAATAAAACTAACCAGCCCGTTAAATAGTCTTTGAAGAATATTCATTCTCATTTCCCAAAAGAAATATTCATTACCAAACCATCACCTCGTTAAATATGGATCTCGACACCGTAACACCACCGATCGGATAACCACCGTAACACCACCGCTCACCACCTTCTTCTCCGGTATAAATTCTAAATTAGTTAATTTGATTTGATATGTTATTAGTTGATTTGATTTTATTTATTATAAGCTTATTTGATTATTATGAGCTGTTTTCGATTATTATGAGCTTATTTGATTTTATTTGATAAATTAGTTGTTGATTTGATTAATTGATGAGCTTATTTGTTAGGCTTATGGCTTATTAGAAGAACCTATAAGGCATAAGCTGATTTTATTAGCTTGAGCTTGGCTTGTTAGAGTTTATGGTTTATTTAAGGTGTGTTTGTTTCGACTTATATGTGGGCTTGTGAGTTATTTTGAGAGTCGAGGACTTATATAAGTATATTAACTCTTAAAATAAGCTGGAAAATCGACGTCGATTGCGATTTAGCGCTCATACCTAGCCACGTCATCTTTAAGTAAGGTGTCGTGTGCTATATATTGCTAGTCATGTTCGTGGATTACTCAATGGTTAAGTAAGGTTTTGCGTTCATACTTAGTCGCGCCATCTTCAAGTAATCTGGGGTCATATAATAGCCGCGTCATCTTTAAGTAAGTTTCTACATTCATTAGGCACGTGAAAAATCACTTTGCATACATTGACTTATACTAGCTGACTAATCTAGATGTTAGGAGATATTGTCCGTACAAATTTCAATGAAATGTTTCATGCATTTGATAAGTCAATAAGTTTGCACAAGTCTGTAATGATGCATATTTAGGCGTTTCATTAGTGGAAGCATAAATACACAAAATCGATATGTCAATTTTGGCCTACTCATATGTTATAATAGTATTTCATAATTAGTTAAAACGCGGCTTATTGTTATTGTAAGACTAATTTAGGCCTCCTCGTATGTTAAAAAAAGGCTAGCGAACTGTTGTATTTTTTACTTTGACTAGTGTGGTGATCAGCTTTACGACATCGTTAGTGTTAATTGTACTACATGCATTATTTCTATATTAGTAAACATTGATTGTGTATTAGTTGGATAAGTATGATAGTAGCTGTAGTGAGTATGAAATAGCTGTACTTGTGTCATTGGGCCACAACCCATGCCCTATATGTATCCTCTTAAGTTGTGATGAGAAACACGAAACAGATATCAACTCACCCTCTACCCTCTACCTGTGAGTTGATATCTGTTTCGTGTTTCTCATCACAACTTAAGAGGATACATATAGGGCATGGGTTGTGGCCCAACGACACAAGTACAGCTATTGCATACTCACTACAACTAATATCATACTTATCCAACTAATACACAATCAATGTTTACTAATATAGAAATAATGCATGTAGTACAGCTAACACTCCCCCGCAGTCGGAGCGGGAGGTCACCGGATGCTCAGACTGGATCGAAATTCCTCAAACAACATCGAAGGTGATCCTTTAGTAAATATGTCCGCGTACTGATAACGAGACGGAACATGTAGCACTCGAACTTGACCAGTAGCCACGAAATCTCTAACAAAGTGAATATCAATTTCTATATGCTTCGTACGCTGGTGTTGAACTGGATTGGATGATAAATATACAGCACTCACGTTGTCACAATAAACAAGTGTAACAGAAGACAAATGTGTATGTAGCTCACGTGATAAATTTCGCAACCAACATGTCTCAGCAACAGCGTTAGCAACACCACGATACTCTGCCTCTGCACTAGAACGAGAAAGCGTCGGTTGACGCTTACAGGACCAGGAGAGTAAGTTGTTGCCTAGAAATACACAATACCCAGAAGTTGATCTTCGAGTAGTAGGACAACCAGCCCAATCGGCATCTGAGTAAGCAACTAGTGACGTAGTAGAGGATGAGAACAACTGTAACACATAATCTAAAGTTCCCAGAACATACCTCAAGATCTGTTTCAGAGCCAAAAAATGTGGCTCGCGCGGATCATGCGTGTAAAGACAATCTGTTGTACTGCATAAGAAATATCAGGGCGAGTAAAAGTAAGATATTGCAAAGAACCTGCAAGACTCCGATACAAGGTCGAATCAGCAACCGGATCACAATCATCACCTAGATTTGACTCAATTGATACTGAAGTCCGACTAGGATTACAATTAAGCATATGTGCTTTCTCAAGTATCTCGACAACATATTTCTTCTGTGATAAGAACATCCCAGAAGAATCTCGTGTAACCAAAACCCCCAAAAAGTAGTTAAGAGAACCCAAATCTGTCATAGCAAACTCCTTATGCAAAGAAGCAATAATCTTTCGTAACAAAATCTCAGATGAAGCAGTAAGAACAATATCATCAACATATAGTAACAAGTAAGCTGTGTCTGTCCCCTGTCGATAAATAAATAATGAAGAGTCACACTGACTCTGACTAAATCCAACACGGTCAATATAAGTAGTAAACCGTTGAAACCAAGCCCGAGGAGCCTGCTTAAGACCATATAGAGACCGCTGCAAGAGACAAACATAATTAGGATGTCTAGGATCCCGAAACCCAGGAGGTTGATGCATATATACCGTCTCAGATAAATCTCCATGTAAAAAGGCATTTTTGACATCAAGCTAATGTATAGGCCAATGTCGAGAAATAACCAAACTAAGAACCGTCTGAATAGTACCAGGTTTAATAACTGGGCTAAAAGTCTCATCAACATCAACACCCTCTACCTGTGTACTGCCATTTGCTACAACTTAACCACATTGATTTCTTTCTCCTTAACCACATTCTCATTAAACACATACTTCATAAGTTTGAAAGATATGTTGAGATATTGTTTACCAAATATATTGTTTACCAAATATCTTTCGAACTTCTGGTTACATTTACATTGAAACATAGCACAAATAATAGTTATGATTAAGTATGACATGAGATTGATCAAATGTTATGGGTGATGAGAAAAAATCGATGCAGCAGTTAAGGAGAAGCACATTTCAATAATAATCAACCGAGCAGCATCTAGTGAACTAGTGAAATATAGATAACTAGCTAAATGATTTAGAATCTAGTGAACTAGTGAAGTAGCACACTAATAAACATTCTGTAACAAACAAATATTATACTAAATAGATTGATTAAGGTAGATAGATATTACATTAATCAACTGTTAGTAACAACACATAGTGATGACGTATAGTCCCCAACCGGGTCCATAGCCCACGGGTACAACCCGCATCCGACCCGTCACGGATAGTTTGGATTAATGTCATTTAAGCTTATGGGCTCCAAATGAATAGTGGTCGCATAGATGTGTGCGGCCCACGGCCCGGCATAGCCAGTACAGGGTTAGACAGAATCACAATCTTATTAGGATTGGGATTTACCCTAAAGTGAAGGATATACACTAACCATAATTTAAAGATAACAATCAAACAATTTATGGCACTTATCCTTTGCTTGGGGCCGAAACATCGGTGACAGCCCATTAGGGTTTCACCGCCTATATAAGGAACCCCCAAGGGTTCCACAAAGGTATCATATTCTTCATACTCTCAACCTACAACCGATTCTTAACCCTAAACCGATTACTTACTCTCACGCCGGAGTCTAATCGTGGGATACGTTCCCACGGTAAGTCTAACAGCGTGTTGTTTTTAGTGTGCAGGATCTCAACCAGAAGTTTACTTGGTGCAAGAGCCGGAGCCAAGCACCTGAATTAAGCCTA
The DNA here is from genome assembly GCA_025667525.1 of Glebionis coronaria. Lineage (NCBI taxonomy): Eukaryota > Viridiplantae > Streptophyta > Magnoliopsida > Asterales > Asteraceae > Glebionis > Glebionis coronaria. Next base: position 17,234,357 of record CM046877.1, on the reverse strand, counting down.
ATTCGGTCAAGCTAGGATCATCCAACTTTTGTATCAACAAGTTGGCGCCATCCGTGGGACCCTGCATTAAACTCAATCTCTACCAATGACGAAGGGACACTTTCAGGGAAACCCAAGGAACACGAATTCTAGAAATCGGAAGTCCGCGGGTGACGGGATAGTCACCTCAACCCCTCTTCCTTGTGGCCATGCAGGACGATCGAATAATCGAAACACGTTTCAATCTCTCGGTGGGGCAGGCACGTCCGATAATACCCTACCACCAACCATCACTTTGGATAATCCCGATCCGGGATCTGCGCCAAAGGCCCCTACTAAGGAGCCATAAAAGCCACCAGTGGTCGAGGCGGAATTAGAAGTTGGTTCACTCGATGATGAGGACCTCGAACGCGTACTCACGTAAAACTTTGACAGAATCATCCTGGGCATCTCGGCAAGGTTAAATATAGGAAGGAACCTCCAATCCAGACTTAACTTCAGTAGCGCCACGCACGGTACTCCCCCCCAAGCTCGAAAAAGGGGGAGGAAGCCTCGGGCTTAGGAACAGCCTCCCTTCGAGGAACTGCCTCGACCATGGAATGTGTTCGAGCGCATAGGGGATCGCATCATGCAAGAATTCTAAGAATCCTAGGGGGATGAGGATAAATCCGAAGGCTCCACTGGACGCGCGGTGTTGGAAACTCCTCCTGTGGATAATCGTCGCACCAGTGTGTGGCGTAGGATAAACTCTGGTGGGAAGAAAGCTCCTACCTCTTCTCACAAAAGTGGTTATCATAATCAATCAAAGGGTGGGGGAAAACCCCCATATTACGACCCTTCGGGGTCTTACTCGGATGATCATCACCCCAAACGCCGCCGACCTAGGCATTCCACCCCTGAACCATCGGATGACGAAGGACGCTACGACGATACCTACTATCGTGCTGAAGTGGAGGAAGATCTCTCCCTTCCATGGTGTAGCGAGAGGGATGATGCCTTCACTCTTCGTATACGGAATTACTCCAAGGAAAAAAAGCGCCGCATGCCGGCGAGCGTCAAAACCTATGACGGATCTTGTGATCCGGAGGATCACCTAAAGGTGTTTGACACACAGGCTAATATGGAACGATGGTCGATGCCCATATGGTGCCAGATGTTTAATTCAACCTTGATTGGCAATGTACGCGACTGGTTTGAAAATCTCCCCCATCGAAGCATCAATAGCTTCGATGAATTACGCACAGCATTCCAAAACAATTATACTCAGCGAAGGAAGTATAATAGAGATCCGGTCTCATTAGCAACAGTCAAACAAAGGCCCGAGAGTCTACAGAAGACTTCACGGAGCGTTTTAATGACGAATGTACGCGCACAAAGGCGTACCCAGAGCTCCTTAAAATCTCCGACTACATGCACGTCATAACAGACAAGGAGCTAATTAGGAGCCTCAACAATAAACGTCCGGAGAAATTTAATGAACTCACGGAAAGGGTTCAAAATTTTGAGGAAGGGGAAACCGTTGTCGCTGCGGCTTACCCCACAAAGGGGAACCACGGCTATCGATTAAACGATCAGCCTAGAAGGCAATTAGGTGGCCAAGGTAGCCACGACAATGGGAGGAGCTTGGATTACAAAAGTCAGGAAAAAGGAGGACGGTCGGATGACAAGTTCACCCCTCTAAAGATGACTTATCGAGATATTTTATTGACAGAAGGAGCAAATTTTCCGAGACCTCCGCCAATGACAACTCCAGTTGATCATCGTCAAGGCACTCGCTTTTGCGAGTTCCATAATGACAAAGGTCACGACACAGAGGAGTGCATCCAGCTCAAGAATCATATAGAGTCGCTGATCAAATCAGGCAAGCTCAAACATCTAGTTAAGGATTGGAAGGATAGGAAGGATAACAAAAAGCATGATAAAAAAGATTCCCAAAAAGATAAGCCTACGACCATATACATGGTTCAATCATGGCAGCGCCGGACGAAGCAGAAAATTAGTCAAAAAATTTCACGCGGCAAGAAAATCTCATTCCCTCCTATCACGGCGAGCAACGTGGCGGATGCACCTCTCACGATTGAGGTAAGCATTGGAACACATAACGTTCGTCGTATGTATGTGGATGGAGGATAATCGGCGGAAGTACTCTACGAACACTGCTTCGTACAGCTACGATCAGAAATTAAAAGCCAATTGATGCCGGCCACGTCGCCGCTTATTGGCTTCAGTGGAGACACTATCTGGCCGATAGGGAAATTACGCTTGCTGGTAACCATTGGAGATAAAGAGCATTCAACTACGGCATGGATGAACTTTATGGTGATACGTTCACATTCTCCGTACAATGGTATTATTGGAAGACCAGGGATCCTAGCCATACGGGCAGTCCCGTCCACGGCACGGCATGATTAAGTTCCTGATGGAAGGGGGAATCAACACTATTTACAATGCAGTCGTACCAGCATCAGAGTGTCACGTTGTGACAACACCAATTCAGCCAGCTCCTATAAAGGAAGGATCACCACTCCCTAATTGGAAAGTGGTAATCCACCCTAAATATCCGATACAAGAGGTGGCTATCGGTGAAACCCTCTCCGAGAAAGGGAAGAAGGCCATGTGCTATCTCCTAAAAGCAAACCTTGATATATTCACATGGGAACCGAAACATATGACGGGCGTACCGCGTTTGATCGTAGAACATAAGCTTCAAATCCGCCCTGGATATCCCCCAGTTAAACAGAAGAAGTGCGATCAAGCACCAGAACGCAGCCAGGTAATACTGGACGAGGTACGTAAACTGGTAGACGCAGGAATTATGCGCGAGGTCTATTACCATGAGTGGCTCTCCAATCCGGTCATGGTTAAGAAGCATGATGGAAGTTGGCGCATGTGTGTGGACTTCACGGACTTGAACAAAGCTTGCCCACAAGATTGATATCCGTTACCAGAAATCGATTTGAAGGTGGAATCCTTATGCGGGTACTCTTTTAAATGTTTCTTGGACGCATGTAAAGGATACCATCAGATCCAGATGGAGGGGGAAGACGAGGAGAAGACGGCGTTCCATACCAGTCAGGGCGTATACTATTACACAAAAATGTCGTTCAGACTCAAGAACGCAGGTGCGACATATCAACGACTTGTTGACAAAGCCTTCGACTCGCAGATAGGCCGTAACCTTGAAGTCTACGTTGACGAATTGGTTATCAAACGCCATACGGAGGACGAACTCCTCCGTGACATCCAAGAGACATTCGACACATTGAGGAAAATCAACATGAAATTGAATCCCAAAAAGCGCACATTTGGAGCAACCGAAGGAATGTTCCTTGGGTATATGATTAACCTAAACGGCATCAAACCTTGTCCGGAGAAGACGGACGTTGTGATACAGTTGCCATCCCTCCCGGACACTTAAAGAGGTACAATCACTTAGTGGAAAGCTGGTCGGACTTAATAGGTTCCTATCAAAGTCCGCAGAGAAGTCACTCCCTTTATTCAAAACACTCAAAAGTGCTTAAAGAAAGGAGACTTTCGCTGGACAAGAGAGGCGGAGGAAGCGTTTGGGCAGCTAAAACAGCATCTAGCGGCTCTTCCCATGCTAGTCGCCCCGCGACCTAAGGAGGAGCTAATCATGTACTTATCCGCTACATATGGAGCAATAAGCGTAGTTCTCATGACTGATCGGGATTTAGTCCAGACTCCGGTCTACTTCATAACCAGAGCGTTGCAAGGGCCAGAGCTGAATTATTCGCCAATGGAGAAGTTGGTCTTATCGTTGGTTTACGCCGCAAAAAGGTTACGCCGGTACTTCCAGGCGCACCCAATAGTGGTTGTCACGGATCAGCCAATTAAACAGGTTGTCTCCAAACTAGACGTGGTAGGAAGACTGCAGAAGTGGAGCGTCCTGCTGGGGGAATATAACATCTCCTATAGACCAAGGACAACCATAAAAGGCTAAATCTTGGCAGATGAGAAGCCTGGGGAGGACGAGCCAATGGTACTAAGGGAAGAGATCCCAATGGAACCATGGGTGTTGTTTACCGATGGATCTTCTTGCACAGAAGAATCAGGAGCGGGCCTCATACTTACAAATCCGGAAGGCATGGAGTTCACCTACGCCTTGCGTTTTGAATTCACAACTACGAATAATGAGGCAGAATATGAAGCATTGATTTCGGGTTTGAAAATCACCGCTAGAATGGGAGTACGCAACCTTGAAGCCTACGTGGACTCACGGCTTATCGCGAATCACATCCTAGGAGGATATGAAGCCAAGGAGGAGAACATGATCCAATATCTAGAGAAAGTCAAGTCACTTATCACTGGTTTTGGCAAGTTCTCTATCAAGCAAGTACCGAGAGGCGAGAACAAGAAGGCGGACACGCTTAACAAAATCGCATCTACAAGCTTCGCCCATTTGTCCAAGCAAGTGTTGGTAGAAATACTCAAGGATAAAGCCATTGTAGGAGAGGAGGTCGTAATGAGAGTTGATGAGGAGGGACCTACGTGGATGACCCCGATCATAAGCTACTTGACAAACGAAGTCCTTCCTGAGGATGAAACAGAGGCTCGTCGCATTAAAAGGAAGTCGCAGCAGTTCGAACTCCGCGATGGTGTCTTATACAAACGTTCATTCTTACAGCCGTCGTGGTTGCGATGTGTTGGACCATGCCAAGCTAGTTATGTGATTAGTGAAATTCATGAAGGGTCGTGCGGCATGCACGCCAGCCCCAGATCGGTAGTAGCACGGGCTCTACGCACAGGATACTATTGAGAAACTATTCATCGAGACGCACGAGATATGATTCTTAAATGTAATGATTTCCAGGTGCATAGGCAAGTACCGCGTCATCTACAACAAGAGTTTACACCTATCACATCGCCATGTCCATTCTAAAAATAGGGAATTGACATAGCATGTCCTTTTCCTGTTGCAGCCGGAGGCGTTAAGTTCTTAATTGTGGCTATGGACTACTTCACTCGTTGGATAGAGGCAAAGGCGGTCGCGACAATTACGGGCAAACAGGTAAAAAAATTTGTTTGGGAAAATATTGTATGTCGTTTTGGTTTACCAGGGGAGATCATCTTAGATAACGAAAAACAGTTTGCGTACAATCCGTTCAAAGATTGGTGCGCAACGCTGAACATCAAACGGCGCTTTGCATCATGAAACACCCACAGACTAATGGTCTAGTGGAGAGAGCGAATAGAATCCTAGGTGAAGGAATAAAGGCGCGCCTAGATGAGAGAAGCGCCAAATGGGTGGAGGAACTACCACATGTCCTATGGGCGCATCAGACAATAATCAAGACGGCTAATGGGGATACTCCATTTGCGTTAGCCTATGGGACCGAGGCAGTCATCCCAGCAGAGATTGGAATGCCAACAATCCGCACGACGGAGGTTAATGTTTTCATAAACGATGAGGAACTCTGGGTCATTTTAGACCTACTCGAGGAGAAAAGGGAGATAGCAGCTATCAATGAAGCTAAATCTAAGGCACGGATGAAAACTTATTACGACTCTGAAGTCAAGGGTGTTTCGTTTCAACCGGGGGGTTTTGTTTATCGTGCTAAAGAGGCAAGTCGCACGGAGAACACGGGAAAACTTGGATCAAAGTGGGAAGGGTTGTATGAGGTTACGGAAGCTTTGGGGCTAGGTGCGTACAAGTTGCGTGATACGGAGGGCCGTGAGTTGGATTGTACATGGAATATTTGCAATCTCAAAAAATGCTATCTCTAAATGGCTACGGTCTCCGCATGCACACTTCGCTGTAGACAGCTTCAATAAAGATCCATGTATTTTTTTCTTTCATGTTTTCTAGGTTCTATTTGTCTTAGGATTTTATCATTTTGTCGAAAATCATAACCGTTATAATAAAACGCCGTGGTGCCTAGCTAGCTCCACGGCTTGTTCTTGTGCAAACTATTGTCTTTTTTGTCCTTAGAATTATTTTTAGTTTATAATCTTAAGTGTTATTTCTTATTCATATGCATTCATTCATCCGTACATGTACTATTCGCTCCCATGTTGAGTAAGAGGATTAAGTGAACCTAATAATTCAACTTGTCGCATAAGAGGGATGCAACCCATGCGACGCAGATCATGTATCCTTACTAGACACCTTATTCACACGACGTTGTAATAAGTTTCCACATGTCGTACTTATATAGTGTCGGACATGATAAAGACACACAGTGCACGTCTAGTAAATTATAGACTTGGTATTTTCTTAAACAGCCGTGACACGTCATGCGAAAGATACACGATATCTAAGAATAAATACAAGTTTTAAATATACAAACAAAAGCCGTCGTGATCACCACAGACGCATATATTAATAAATATTCTAAGTGTTCGAAATTGAATTACAGAATAAAGCCGTGGATGTTCACGGACGATTGTACATTACAACGAAAACAATGCAATTGTTCAAAAGTTACGATTACATATATTACAACGGAGGAAGGAATTCACCTACTTCTTTCCTCCTCCCTTCGGTTATCAATGAAAGAAGTGCCTCACCACGGGCCTCTTTCCTGCTACGAGCCCGGGCTAGGGTTACATCAAGCGCCGCATCCAACGCCTTCTCGCCCTTCACGACCTTCGAGCTAACATCATAAGTTGGAAGGGTGAGCAGGTTGGGGTCCGGTATAAGATGTGCCCGGGGATCTACTCCACTTTCTGGCCATGTGTCTGGGCGAAGCTTCGCCATGATATCTTCATTTGACGCATCCATCATAGCTTCAAGTTCGGACAGGAAGGGATACTCTAAGTCTCCCAGGAAATCCATTGAATAAGTCATTTTTGCCTCGGCCCCAGGGTTGAAGTAGGTGTGCCTAGTGATGTCTTCTTTATTGCTTATTAGCTCGACAGCCTTGGTCATACCTTCATGTCAGCCGCGGTCAATACCGTCTGACACGACATCTGCAAAGGACTGTACAATTTGAGGTGACTCCATCACTCTCATCGCTGCTAGGCGCGTCCCATGGCCCACCATCCACCTATGACCAGCGATGGCCGTAAGAAGTTGGGGGCACAACACTTCATCACAATCCGTGGCTAGCGCGCCTAATTCAGTGTTCACCTTCTTCAAGGTCTCAGACATACGCTTTTCCATTTCAGTCCTCTCCTTGGCAAAATCTTCCTTTATAGTTTCTTCGCCCTTAACCAACATCCGCGTCTTCGCTAGTTCCTCTGTGAGGGCGGATGCTTGGTCAGTCGCGGCCTTCATAGAGGCCTCGACTGCGGCTACCTGTGAATGAAAGGATAAGGTTAGAATGGAATTGAAAGACAAATATGGTTTCACACATAAAAAAAGAAAAACAAACTAAGTATACAAGGATACGTATCTTGCCTTGGGAAGCCTCAAGAAGAGCTTCTAGTTCAGCAATACGCTCGTCACGGGCATTAGCGTGGCTGGCCTGCTCTTTCATTATAGCCTCAGACATGGCCAAATCCGCCTGCACGGTAGATATTGTTTCCTCGTGCTTCTCTACAAGCTCCTCCCTCCGGGCAATTTAACTGTCGGCACGACGTACATGGCCCAAGGCCTCCTCAAAACGACGTTGCAGGGTTGAACCAACAGTCATCTAGTGCGCCGTGGACACAGTGAATTGCTCGAGGAGCGTCCCATGGTTGAGCTCATCAAGGTCTTGCGCCATTATCAGAGGAGTCAAGTGATCCACAAATTCTTTGCATTCCTCCTCCGACTCTAGCCTTGTCAGCTTGGACAAGTTCCATGCTGGGCGAAGGCAGGAGTCCGGACCTTTAGGCTGGGGCTCTTCCACATGGGTGGGGGAGGAGTTGGTGGGCGGTCTTGCATCACAGGTGATGGATCCCTCTCGTTCGGCACGGACGTCGAGTCCACCTTGTTGTGCACTTGTTAGTCTTTTGAAGTTTGTACTTATACAAATAACATGGAAAATGGATGATCAATGATAAAGAGGGACACTTACGTTGTGGCTATCGTGGGTCCGTGATGGTAGGGGCCACGGTGGTGACAAGAGTGGATTTCCACACGATCTTCTCCGCCTGGCTACTAGTCACGGTGGGGGGAGGAACTGGGTTGATTTATGGCGCGGTGGCACTGCTACTTCCCTGGTATTATGGATGGTCTTTGCGTAACCTCTTGACAGGCACATTGGACGCGCCCACTTCTTCCCCCGTTGGCTTCACAATCCCCCTCTTGGACGTACGCCTTTTTCTGGTAGGTTTGGGTTATGTGGAGGAGTTGGGTTGGTCTTCTACTTCTTCCTCCTCGGATTCAAGCATTCGGTTGACTTCCTTAGACAATTGATCATGATCAACCCTTTGGTTCTCTAGGTGAAGGTTCGTGGTGTTTGTCGTTGTACCCTCACCGCCTTCTAGCAAGAGGTTGTCGTCGTCTTCGTCCAAGAAATCCAACAACGACTTCTCTATTCCTTCCCCCATATCTGAGTGGGGCTCCGGCACGACTTCCAAGGGCAGGGTCATGTGTTGAGTAGCAGCAAGAAATGGTACCTCGTCCTGACGCAGTGGTCGTGAACCTTCAGCAACCTTCTTTGGGTCTCCTTGGCGTAGCAATCCGAAAAGCCTGATCTCTATGGATACATTAATACAAAGGCGTTAGTTACATACAAAGCTTATTCATGAATACAAAAGTGTTTGTTAAGTATACCCACCTTGTCTATGGTCGTTCAGGAAGCACGAATATATGTCATCCCTACCAAAGTAGTTACGGCTAATCCCAACTAAGCATAGGAAATTCTCCAGTAGATCCTTATGAAAGTCAGTAAGATTGGTGTCTAACGTTCTAACGTCCGGACTGCTATATTCACTAGTGGGGGTGGATAATCATGTCGCACCCTTGTTTTAAGGACAAAAGGCGTGGGGAAGACTTTGGCATCTACAAAGAAATAATGGTCATACCAATTCTTGAGGGAGTCTAGAGCCTTCCTATAACATATGGGGCATTCGCGGATCTTTTTTTGAACGACAGCCACCCATTTACTATTTGGGGGCGTAAAAAACCCTAAATAAACTCATGGTGGGGGCTACCTCACAGGTGTGACATGTGATCTCAGATTGATTAATCTTACACGCCCCTATGCAGTGTAGTTGGGTTATGTGAAAATCAAAATAGTTTAGAATGTCTACAAGGAACCTAGATAATGGGATACGGTAGTTGGCTGAGTCAAATGGGCGTGTATACACACCTATCTTCCCAGTCGGAGCAACCGTGATCGCTTCCCCATCACCCGGATAGGTGGGGTGTACGGTCTAGGAATGTAATAATCAGACAGGAAGTCTATAAACTTCTCCGCCGACATCACATTAAGTACGGTCGTGATTATGGGGTTGTCCTTCACCATAATTTATAAATATGAGAAGAATGGCATGGTGATCTAACCTGGTATGGTGGATTTCCGTGGAAAGTAAGTAGAAGGAATGAAGGAATGAAAGGAAATGCAACAATGGTGGTAGAAGGTGTGAACTGTGTGTGTGCACAGTCACACACACAGGCCTTTTATAGGGTTGCCTCGGTTAACGAGGTGGACTGGATGATTGCCACGTGTAATCTACTACGCCCATCTAACGGATAGGGTTACTGACATAGTTGAAACGTCAGTGGAGCCCACGGGTCACTTCTTAAACAGTTTTGCATAGCTCGAGGGTGGGCCCATGAGGTGCACTTTTGCAGAGAAATATCTGAACCGTACTCTCGACCTCGCCTACCATTAATTCATTCGTTAATGTTGTCCCGGTCAACAGTATTGTGAGTGCGGCCATTTTTTGTAGCAAACGAATAAGGGCATTGGTTAGTCTAGAGGTTACGCCTACGACTGTAACAACTAGACTGGGGGGACATGATGACGCATAGTCCCCAACTGGGTCATGGACCCGTCTACGGGTACTACCCGCATACGACCCGTCACAGATGGGTTGGATTAATGTCATTTAAGCTTATGAGCTTCGAATGAATAGTGGCCGCATAGATGTGTGTGGTCCACGGCCCGACACGACCGGTACAGGGTTAGATAGAATCACAATCTTATTAGGATTGGGATTTACCCTAAAGTGAAGGATATACACTAACCATAATTAGAAGATAACAATCAAACTAATTATGGCACTTATCCTTTGCTTGGGGCCGAAAAATCGGTGACAACCCATTAGGGTTTCAACGCCTATATAAGGAACCCCCAAGGGTTCCACAAAGGTATCATATTCTTCATACTCTTAACCTACAACCGATTCTTAACCCTAAATCGATTACTTACTCTCACGCCGGAGTCTAATAGTGGGATACGTTCCCATGGTAAGTCTAACAGCATGTTGTTTTTAGTGTGCAGGATCTCAACCAGAAGTTTACTTGGTGTAAGAGCCGGAGTCAAGCACCCGAATTAAGCCTAATTCGGGACAAGCTAGGATCATCCAACTTTTGTATCAACACATAGCCATCCGTTTATGTGAAATTTTAATATAATAGCCAAAAAAGGTTTTTGGACGATCCAACCAGGCTGACCCGTTACAACACCAAAAAGATTTACCTATTTTGACTCGCACTTGTTTGAGGCTGCTGTTGCATATTAGTTCGCATCATATTCGACCTTTACGGAGTCACCATTGTTATGTTATGTTAGGTGTTTTTTTCGTCATATATTATATAATATCAAAGTATGATTAGCTGCATATAGAGGTGTTATCGGGTCGGGTTGTCGGATTATCAAGTTAATCGGGTCAGGTTGAATCGGGTTTTGAGTTTTGGATATACAACCCACAGCCCGACCCTATAAGAGATCGGGTTTGGGTCTAATCCGGTTCGGATTATATCGGGTAGGGTCTAAGCGAATTCGGGCAGACCCGATAATAATATTATTGTCGTGATTTAGATACAAATATACAATTCCGTTTATAGATATAGCAATGCATGGAAGAGAAGTGATGTGTGCGAAAAGAAATATATTACACAATTATAAAAATATGTGGCCCAAGAAGTAGGAAAGGTGGTTGCTAATGAAGTGGGAAGTGCAGTTGCTAAATAAATGGGGAAGGCGACTCAGCAACTTCTAGTTACGATTCAAAATCAACCCGTTTGAAACATGATAAAGGTAATGTATTTTTTTATTCCTTGATATTACATTTAATATCGCTACCACTTTTTATGTCATTTAAGTTTGGGTGTGATATTAGTTATAGCAGTCACCACCACTTTTATGCTTGTTTAACCATGAAGAGAACTATAAATTAAGGACAATAATTATGTTGACGACTGAAGCTTTTAGGAATAGCAAAGAGAATAATTAGGGGGAGTGGGAATTACTTTTAGGAATAGTAAATAGAATAAGTTGGGGGAGTGGGAATTCAAGATGACCAAGGAGTGAATGATGTTATGGTAAAAAAGATTAATGGTTAAAAGTTAGATCAGAAAGAAGTAGAAAAGGCAACCTAGTTAGAGAGGTTCAGATTGAGAGGGTATGTTTGCATAAAAGGCTAATATACGCATGTTCTAGAAGAGTCATAACATAATCGTCAAACAATGACAATGAAATTATAGTATCACTGTTTGGTAATATGGAGCTTAAAACGATAGATTGTGATATATGTATGCTCACTAACTTCCGATATAAGTTACTGAAATTAATCTACGAATTTAAACCTAGTTTCTGTTTGGTATGTAAAATTCATATGATAATGCGATCAGCTAACCATATCGGTGGTTAGCTCAATTAAGCTGTAGATCTAATTATCTGTGTATCCATTCAGTTTGAATAGGGTTATTGAACTTAATTTATGCATTAGTGTTTATATTCAGTATGTATCATAATGTTGACAGTATCCAGGATAAGCAAGGCTAGAACATTATTATTTTTTCTGGGTTTCTCTTTGATATGTGGATCTAAATTATCATGTTTTACACTATTAGAAGAATAGGTTGATCTGAATGCATCATGCTATAAAAGCGTGTTACACTATATGATATGTAAAATCAATAGCATAATGCAATAGTAACAGAACTAGAAGGTTATGAACTTTGACACCTGATTATGATTAGGTTCTCCATGATTAGGTTCTCCATTAGAATGTAAATTGATAGCATCAGGTTAAGATTGGGTTCCTTCAGACTAGTGTAATTACCGCATAAGGCACCATAGTTCGAATTTAGTTCGTGTTTTTGTTTTCTCTACTTGCAAATTGGATATCGAGTAGTTATAGCAAGTTATTCGTTGTTGTTTGCATATCACAAAACAAAATATGCTTGTTTTTAATGTCACCACCACTTTTATGCTTGTTTAACTATGAACAAAACCATGATTGAATAGAGAATCATGAATTGGTAACTGATTTTTTAACTGTTGGATCTTCTTCGTTACAATTAGTTGGAGTACAAGACGGAGTAGATTCTTCTATATTTGATTTTTCTTTTAGTTTTAATAAATTGCAGTTGCGATGTTTGTAACCTGTATCTACAATATTCTAATGTTTCTAACCTGGTGGAGCTAGATCTGCAATGCCCACATTTGATCGTTATGTTACGAGATATGATAATGACTTAATGTTGATTCTCTTTTGGTGCTAATGACTCTTAGTTTTAATAAATTCAATATAATAATTGGGTGAGTTTATTTTTGTCGTTATATATGGCTCTGTTTTAGTGTTTACTAAAACCCGAACCATGCCCACCTCTAGTGAAATAAGGTGAGGACTCCTAAGAGCAACTACAATAGTAAAAGTTATCAGTAGCTTTATATTATTTTAACAAGTATTTTGGAAGTCTTTTTTGCATTGTTATAAAAAGTATTTATAAAACTTTTATCCAATGACTTCTCATATCCCAGTCTTTTTTCAAAAGCTTTATGCATTTGATGATTATGCAATGCTTAAAATGCTTCAAGTCTAAAAGACTTGAAGCATTAAAAAAAAGTTGATTTATCGAACATACGATTTGTTTGGTGGGTCTTAAGAGCATCCATTATAGGTGCTTTTATAATGACTTTTTTCTATTTTTGAAAGTCTTTGAAATGATTTTTTGCATTGAAATTGAAGACTTTTTACAATGACTTTGAGCAATGACTTTCCATTCATCTATATATTTTAACCCTCTCACAACTTTAGACAATTAATTACACAAAAAGCTTTAGAACCAGTTTTCACTATTGTAGTTAAAAAACATGAAGAGTTTGATAATGATTAAAAAGGTAATTAAAACTGATGGCATTAAAATCTAAAAAGCTTTTGAAAAGCTTGGGAATTAGAGATGCTCTAAGTTATGTTTTATGGTAAACAAAATGACGCTTTTACCATGACAAGCATTAGGATCTAAATTTTAAATTTCAAATTAATATACAACATTTTCTTATACGTAAATGTTTAATTTGTGGTTTTATTTATAGAACTTTGACCCTTAAATATTTTCTTTTTTTATATATGCGAAATATATGAATAGATTGAGTTTTTATATATATTTTCATCAGTATAATTTTCATCCAGTATTTATAACAAAAAAAAGATATTTAAGGTTAAAGTTACAAAAATAAAGACCGTAAAAATAAATAGTAGACTATAATTATGAAATAGAAAGAATAGTATTTTCTTAATTTTTTGTATTACATAAAGAAAGATATTAATTTGTTTACTATGTAGTATAGATACACAAAATATATTTAGAGAAAAAGGAGTTTAAAACCGATGAAACCTGAAATACCAAAATGGAAAAGAAAGCATAGCATGGTATCGGTTTCTGATTATGTAAAAACTGAAAATATGGTTTCGATTCATGTCTGTCTATTTATAGAGATGTTGGATACTAAAGTTACTCCTAAAATATTGTGGAACTAATCTACAATGTTTCAATAGCTCTAAAATTACTTTCAAACTTATATATGATTTTTTTAAAAATAGGCACCTTAATTTTGTACCTTATACATGTAAGATAATAGGGTGTCTGTACGACGATTTGATAATCCTGGATATCTAACTTGAATCGTGTTAAGTTCACTTTCCGTATAAAGTATTTCGACCCTGTGGTGTTTGGGTTACACGAAATCCTAATCTGGATAATTCAAGTAGAAACACTTTGATTCTAGGACCAAGAGATCAAAGCAGGAACTGGGAGGAATTGTGTGTTTTTCATTATGTTCAAAGACCAAATTCTGTTAATCAACAGGCATGAAAAACGGTTAAGCAGTTGTAAATGAACAATTGTTACTGTTCACCACCAACAGGCATGTTGGTTGGGCTTTTGCGGGAAAAATAAGGCAAAGCCTTTATACCGATTCGTAAAAATTGTTTTATGGGAAAAACAAGGCAAAGCCTTTTGCTGGAAAAAAGCGGGACCCCAGCAAGGGGCGCTGCCCCTTGACCCCGCAAGGGGGCGCAACCCCCTTAACCCCTGCATTTTCGTCGTGGGCGATAACATATTAGCTCAACGAGTGTGCATTCCGCACTTCCCCTAACTCGTGTCAGAGCCGAATATGAAGTCTCATTGGTCTCTAGTATATCCCGATTAATTAAAATAGTTGATGACACTAAAATCAACAACAACACATGCATCACTAGTGTTTTTAGTTAAAACACTTTTGCATGTAAGATCACTACTCATATTTTTGTTGCATCTAGTGCAGATAGTTATTAGCATTCCACATTTGATTCTAACATGTAACTGTTTTATGTAGATGATGTTTTCTTAGTACATCCCACCGGCAATGTTACGCTGATCACTCAAGGTAAATTGTGTTATGTACTTATGTTGTATCATATTCATGATTAAAGGGACATAAAAACAGACACTGAACTAGTTACCTTCGCATTAGCTACTACACATTAATGGGTGGCTCTATGATTTCTTATGGGCACAAGCATCTAGGTAATTCAGTCGTATGGTTCTTCATTATTATGAACTTTTTTCCTATGTCTCCAACCACTAAACTAACATTACTTGAAACTATTTCTGAAATGACATCATAGTCAAACAAGTCGACATTAATCTCAATCTCTTTCAAGCTTTATGGTCCAAATCTGTTAATATTTTATTGTCGTTTAGTTGTTTTCTTATTATTCTATTTATATGAACAATAAAAATATATGGTCGGTTTTTTTTGTATTTTGTAGTGTGTGATTCTACTACTAATCTTACGACCTTTACTTCGATATCTTTGATGATGTCAATTTTCATATTTCTTTTGTTATATAGTTACAGTGGCAGTGTGACACATTGGAGCATATACAATCACTACTTACATTTCTGTCACGTCGGACGCCATCCATTACTGGATGTTGTTTTAGTACATTGCAAACAACTGATTTAAAACGGACCCACTAGCGGCCTTACATCGACCAATTAAAAGCACGTTACATAATGGTGTATCATATTCATTATTAGGGCTCTGATACGACCCGGTTAGGGTGTATCGGGATAGATATCACCACTTCAAGCGTGTGCTTGCTCCATAAGAACTTGAGATGAGAAAGCCAAAGTTTATTTAACTTTTAACTTGATTGAATAATAAAATGATTACATGAAACCTTAAATACTAGTTATGAGATAACTCTCATAACATAAGACTTATCCTAAAATGACACTTATCCTAACATGACTCAAAATATATCCTAATAAACATAGCACATAAAGATAAGCATGATGGTCATCTTAACCCATCATAAAACCCTGTGATGACTATCCACAGGCGTATCATTCCCCACTCCTTCAAATTCACCTTGCCCTCAAGGTGATGTCTTGAAAGGCTTGTGATTCCGGGATCCCAAAGTCTTCGCCGCATTCCCCTTTTGTGCTTCAAGTTGTTTTGCCCCTCGGGAGAAAATAAAGAAAGAGACATTGCAATTAGAGGTTGATAAAGAATAATGTAGGCTCCATTTTCGTCCCTACTCCGGTAGCATTGCAATTTAAAATTTCTTTGTTTCACAAACCAAGGTAACCAAACACCAATTACTTGCCGATGAATAATACCGAAAGTCATGCAATCCACGATTGAGACTAAAGAAACCAGGTTATCATCAACTTCTTCTTCTTGGGTCGGTGTTCCCGGACAAACTACAACCATGCCACTTTCGATAGCCTCTACCATGTTCGGCTTATGGATAGTTGATTCCCCGTGCACCTCAACATGTACAGCTACGTTGTGGTCTTTTGGTTCGGTGATGGTCGTGGCAGCCCTCTCGTCCTCAAAACGGATCTCATTGATACGGGCTCGGGCGAAGGCTTCACTCAAACTTGCGGGTCGTAACCTCCACATATCCCGTTGTAACGGTAGTTTAAGTCCGGATGTATAAAACGAGATAAGTAAAGATTCGGAATACCCCGTTACTAGCTTTATAAGTCTTTCAAACTCACCTTGATATTCGTCCACCGTACCCATTTGCAAGAGCTTAGATAATGCATCTTTCGCGTCTCGCTCGTTGTCACCACCCGATGCCATTAATAGAAAAACAATTTTTTTTTAAAAAAATATAATTTTTTATATTTTTTATTCGGATGAACAGTACCCGATGAACAGTACCCCAGATGAACAGTGCCAAGAATAGTACCCCGGATGAACAGTA
This sequence comes from Glebionis coronaria, assembly GCA_025667525.1. Classification (NCBI taxonomy): domain Eukaryota; kingdom Viridiplantae; phylum Streptophyta; class Magnoliopsida; order Asterales; family Asteraceae; genus Glebionis; species Glebionis coronaria. Next base: position 17,217,833 of record CM046877.1, on the reverse strand, counting down.
GCTGCTGTGAACAGTAGCCTCGGATGAACAGTGTTTTTCGATGAACAGCAAGTGTTTTTTTTTTTTTTTTTTTTTTTTTTTTTTTTTTTTTTTGGAAACTCTAATTAAAATCCCTCAACGAATTGAGGGCTCTCAATGAAAGCACCAATTGATACGACCCGGTTAGGGTGTATCGGGATAGATAGCACCACTTCAAACGTGTGCTTGCTCCATAAGAACTTGAGATGAGAAAGCCAGAATTTATTTAACTTTTAACTTGATTGAATAATAAAATGATTACATGAAACCTTAAATACTAGTTATGAGATAACTCTCACAACATAAGACTTATCCTAAAATGACACTTATCCTAACATGACTCAAAACATATCCTAATAAACATAGCACATAAAGATAAGCATGATGGTCATCTTAACCCATCATAAAACCCTGTGATGACTATCCACAGGCGTATCAGGCTCACACCACTAAACTACCACCATATGAGACTAATGAACAATACTTTTTACTATTTCTGAAATGACGATCTTAGTCAAACAAATCGACAATGAATCTTCTCGTTGAAACTATGTGTTACTCGTTAAACTGGATAATTTACTTAAAACCTCTTACAAACTGGAAAAAAACAAGTATACGGTTCAAACCTCAACATAGACACGTTTTGAGTTTCAATAGAAAACGATCATGAAAGTAATTTGATACATCTTACTTTAGTCAAATTAGTCGACCTTCTAGTTTACATAAAATTAAGTAGTTAACCTAGGTGTATAAAAATTTCAGAGTAAATTACGTCATTCGTCTATGTGGTTTAGGCCAAATCACTAATTGAATCCCTATCTTTTTTTTGCTTGGTGAATCCCTAATTTTGAAAACAAATCACAGCCCCTATCCTAAAATAGAGTTAAATACACTCGTTGTCTTTCCCCCACCCAAGGGTATTTCTGGAGTATCATGTTTTGTTTTTACTTATATAATAAACCGTGGGTACCAACGCATCATTCATCCCTATAAATTTTTTTTGTTTTCCCCCAAGTTTCTCAACTACCCCAAACTTTTCATATTCCTTGGTTGCATAAACCCTAATCTGATCAAGCAACTGGTATGGTTACGTCAATCGCAATGTGGTCTCAGCGTTCTTCACAAGATGATGTGGATGTTTATCATGCATGCGGTTCGTCTTTTTACTTAATTTTTGTAAAATTTTGTAGAACTCTGTTTTGGTTATAGGTTGGTATTACGAATGATGATAACAAGTTTTTTATTAAAACCCCTAATTTTAATTGTGATATTGAAACCTTAAATCTATTTTATATGTTTTATAATTTTTTTGCAGATAAACAACCTTTTATGTATTCCTTGAAGATTCACTATGCTGGTTGTTTCACTGAGTCGTCGAATAGAAACTATGTGAATGGTGATTTTGCTTTCTTTGATTGTATTGACATTGATGAATTTTCTGTGCATGAGGTTAATGATATGGTACAAAAAATAGGCTTCAGTGGAAAAAATGTAATGTACTATAGTTTTCTTAAACCTGAAATGAACTTAGAAAATGGTTTGTATGCTCTAGGCAACGATGATGATGTTAGAGTATTGACTGGGTACATTAGGCTTGGGTATAAGCTTATTCAGGTCTACATAGAACATGGTAACACCATTGTTTTCACATACATTAATGCTGCTTATAACATACCTTAAAAAAATGCTTGATCATGGAGATCCCAGAAGGAAATAATGCACCTCAAACTAAGCTGAAACCTAGAAAAGCAGTTTAAAAAAAATTCTAAGAGGTTGTTGCTAGGGTGGACTGATAATGATTGTAATGAGATTGGTGAAAGTAGTGCTATGAATGAAACTGGTGGTAGTAGTCAGCCCAAGACTACAATTGAGTCTACATAAACGGGTTTTGTTAATGACTTCTACACTGCTAGTGATCCTTTTATGGATGTGGATGACTTTGATCCTTTCTTTGGGTTAGGTAGTTCCCCTATGGCTAATACAACAGTAAAAACAACATTTGCTGATAATGTGGGTAAGGGAAAAAGCATAGCAGTTGACGATGATCAAATGGAAGCACCAGAGGATGATATCTTAGGTGGAGAAGATAATGATAGTAGTAGTGATAGTTCTAGTAGTGAAAGTGAGGGGCTGATTGATGAGGATAATGAGTTGGTAGATGTGGATGTTGACATGGTTGGTTTTGACAGAGCAAATGCTAACATACTGCGAACCAAGGATGCCAATGAATTTAATGGTGATGCTGAGTTTGATGTTGGGACAGATGTGGTAGACAATGATGAGTTTGAAAGTGCTTCTGATGAAGAAGGGATAGACAGGATTAGGATTAGGAAGCTAAAACAATTGAAGAAACAGATGCAAGTTACTGGAGGTGGTCTTCATAAGATCCACTTTTATGTTGGGCAGGACTTTGCAAGCTCAAAAGAGGTAAAAAAATTAGTGCACCAACATTCTATTGAGACTAGAAGGGAGTTGTACTTCAAGAAAAATGATAAAGGAAGATTAAGGGTTGAATGTAGAGGAACCATTCTCATGTTTAATGGTGGATCTGATATTGGACAAAGTAAGGTTGTTGGGCCAAGTCAAACTGTTGGGCCCAATAATGTTAGTCAAACTAACTGGACAAAGGATAAAGTACAAGTTGATAAAGGTGTATCTAGCCCGCTAACTCAGTCAAAGTCAAAGAAAGTAGGTGGAAAACCTAATTTGAGAAAGTTAGATGATAGTCAATGTCCTTGGGTTTTACACGTTTCCAAACTCCAAGACTCAGAGACTTGGCAGGTGAAGACTTATGATGACACCCATAAATGCCTTCAGTCAAGGAAGATAAAATACTTGACTTATGATTTTTTATCATAAGATATCATGGATCATATTGAAACCAACCCAGAAATACCCATCAAAGCAATTCAAGATCAATTACATAAGAAGTTACAATTAGAGGTTTCAAGAATGAAGGCATTTATAGCAAAAGCAAAAGTAGTGGATCATGTTAGAGGTGATTTTACACTTCAATACCAATAGCTAAGGGATTATGTAATGGAGTTGCAACAAAGGAATCTTAACACAACAGTTAGAATTAGGGTTGCAAGTGAAGCTGAGCATACAAAGCCAACCAGAGTGTTTACAAGGATTTATGTGTGTTTGGGATCTTTCAAACAAGGGTTCAGAGCTTGTATGAGGCAATTTCTTAGATTTGATGGTACATTTATGAGGGGTCCATTTCCAGGACAGCTTTTGACAGCAGTAGGTGTTGATCCAAACAACGGCATCTACCCCTTAGCTTATGGTACTGTTGAAACATAGTCAAGAGAGTCTTGGACATGGTTTCTATCATATTTGAAAGAAGACTTGGACCTACAGGATAACTCTAATTTCACTTTTATTAGTGATAGACAAAAGGTATGTTTGTTACTTGTTTGATTATTTTCTTGTAATTCTTTTACAACACACATATTACAATTTCTTGATTTTAAACAGGGAATCATCCAGCTATCTTAGAGTTATTTCCAGCAGTACAACACAGGTTTTGCCTAAGACATATCCATGAAAATATGAAGATTAAGTGGAGAGGATCAACATATAAGGAGTTGTTATGGAAGACTGCTTCTACACTTACAGTGCCACATTTTGAGTACAACATGGAGAAATTGAAGGCCTTCAACAAGGACTTTTATGATTGGCTAGCTAAGATACCACCAGTGCATTGGGCTAGGTCACATTTCTCAGGCAAGACATATAATTTCTTAATTCTATTATCATATTAACTTTTTACATGAGAGTGCTAATTAGGGTATGTAAAACAGGTAGGGCAAAAACTGATATGCTACTCAACAATATTTGTGAAGTGTTTAATGAGAAGCTGGTAGATGGTAGGGATAGGCCTATACATAGCACCCTTGAGTATGTTATAGAGTATTTGATGAAGAGGATTGTAACTGTTAAGCAAGTTATAGAAAGAAGTGATGGACCGCTAACCCCTACTGCCACTAGGTTGTTTGATCTGATCAAGGCTCAAGCTAATGAGTGCAAGGCTGAGTATAATGGTGGCCATTTGTATGGGGTTACTAGACCATGGGGTAAGGTTTGTGTGGTTGATGTACAGAATAGAACATGTACTTGTAGAAAACGGGAAATTACTGGATTTCCATGTAAGTAGACTGTAGCAAGTAATTGGAATATGGCCGCCAATAAAATGGAAGTGGGATTGCCAGAGAGTTGGGTTATCCATGTTATAGACTTGAGACCTGGAAGATAGTCTATAGTCACCACATCAATCCCATTAGAGGCAAAATAATGTGGCCAAAAAGTCCCATTCCAACTACTATCCTTTCACCAAATTTTCATCCACAGGTTGGTAAGCCACCAAAGGCAAGAAATAAGTCTGCAGGTGAGGATATAAAGCTTGTTAGTTGTGGAAAGCTTTCTAGGAAATCCAAGAATATCACTTGTGTACTATGTAAAGGAAAAGGACACAATAAGAGAAGCTGCAAAGGTGCTGCATCTAATGCTAGAAACAAGAGTGAAGGGTCTAGTGCAGGCAACAAGAGGGGAAGGTCTGACACAACTAATGCTACTCCACAACAACCTAATAAGGCCAACACAAGTGCAGGGAATAGTAGACCAAGTGGTGCAGTAGAAGTGCAAACAAGATCAAGGGCTTCTTCACAAGTAACTCAACCAACACGAGTTGTCTAAAAGACTATCAGCAAGGGAAAGAAGAAAGCGTAGATTATTATCTCTTTGTTTTAAATTGTCTTTGTTTCAGTTTCTTTTCATCCTCGGTAAGCCTTTATTAATCCCAGATTTGATAAACTGTCTTATATTGAATTTGTGAAATTGTGTGTTTTTTATATTTTGATTGTAGAGACAAGCTGGAGAATGTAAGTAAGAAGCGGTTGAAGATATCGTTGTCGGATTTCCTCGACAAGAAGCTGCAGAAAACTTGTACTGATCCATCCAAGTTAGTTAAGGTTCTTTTTTATTTATATTTTGGGGTTTAGAAATGTTATTTTTTAATTATTGAATATTGAAATGATGTTATGGAATATGAGCAAACGTTGTTACTTGAATGATAAGAAGCATGGTTGGATTAGCTAGCGTATATGTGAGATGCTCCCCAATCAAGTGGTTCGCGTGGGACACCTGTCTGAGTTGGATTAGAAAATCGTAAAATACACAATATGAGTTCTGATACGGTTAGGTATGTTGTTTTAGATTTTTTGTGTAAATGTTACTAGTAGATTGAGTAGGAAGCTCGCTATTGTTATGTATAACGCGGAGGATTACATTGTGAAGTTGGGTGTTACAAAATTTATTGATAAGGAGTCAATAATTTGTTTGGGATGTTTTTGGTACTGATGTATTCAGTTTAAGCCAACACTTTAAAAGTGCCGTAATCTATGCAAATTGCTTCAAAATAGGCCTAATTAACTAGATAATCAGTTGATAGAGTCTCATACAAACATTTGAAACTGATTATCTTCCATCTGAGCATAATAACTTGGTTTGTGAATGCAATCCCAAATGCCCATAAGCATTGCCTCTTAAGAGTTCTAAGCAATATATGAGTTTATATTAGATTCCCAGCTGTCCATGACCAGAGATATGAGCGTCGTTCTTTAGACTACGAGAATAATTCAATTAATTATAGGTACACATATTTGTCACAAACGTTAGTATGCTTCCTTGAAGCTGTGTTTATTTTGGACACTAGAAAGTAGAAACAACAACGAATGTAGCACGCTAAAGTAAGGCTTCGAGTTTCCTAACACGTTACACCTTCTTAAGATAAACATTCTTTTGTTTAAACAATTACCGTCACGGTAATGGAGAAATGAGTGATTGCTTGGAAAATTAAGTTAAGTAATTTTTGCCTCTTTAGGTGCTTGGTTAGTGCTACTTTTTTCACTCTTAAATATGCTAAATTCTGATATAGTTAGGTCTAATGCGTAATGCGTTAGTGTATATGTAAATTAGTTATTGCTATAAATACGTTGGTATTATGCAGACTGCAGTTACTTTCATTGGTATTTCGAGTTCTATTGATAAAGAGGCAATAATCTAATAACCCATAGAATATGCAGACTCAAACACTATTGAAGTTGTCTTGGTGCAATCATTTTACATTGGTTACTTCCAAACACTTTATCAGAACCGAGTGTTTCACTCCAAGTTAATTAGATAATCGGTTGACAGAAATTAACACAAACACTTAAAACTGGTTTTCTTTTATGTAAAAGCGCAATATTCAGTTTGTAAATGTAATCCTAAACATCCCCTACGCGTTATCTTTTAAGAGTTCTAAGCAATAGTGTATTATCAGTGCCCTTAATTAGTTAATTTACATTATGTTTGTCATTAAAAGAGTTATATATGATTCCTAGTTATGCATGATCGTAAAGGTGCGTTCATGACTTCATGTTGTTCTCAAGAGTACCGGAATAGTTTAATGAATTACAAGCACACAATTTAGTCAGAAAAATTAATATATTTACTTATTGCGGTTCTGTTTATATTAATGTCTGATAATAAACATCAAGGACTGTAGCACGTCAAAGTAAGGCTGTGATGTGTCTATAAGGTGTCGGCCCCTTGAGATTAACATTATTGTGTCGGAAGAATTACTTTCATCGTGATGGAGGACAAGTAACGTTTTGGCTCTTTTAAGCGTTTGGATAGTGCAACCCATTAGATATATTGTTGGAATCGACACCACCAACAACCCGAAGATCGACTTGCGGAAACCTAGATCACTGTAAAGAAGATTCGCAGAGTTGCAACAAATGAAACCCAGAAGAACGACACAAAGGTAACCAAATGATTTACTTTATTATACCAATCGGTTGATTATATTAGAAAGAATAGAAGCTACGGTGTAACGAGTCCTTCACCCCTCATCTCTATTTATAGAGATGAGGGGTAATCCTAACCGACCTAGGATTGGGCTGCAACCCACATCCGACTCAAAACATACTACATTAAGAAAAGTGCACTTATGTACCTCCTACTTATCGCATACGTTAACTAGACTTGACACTAATACTAACAATTTCCACCTTAGTGACAAGACTAGTTAGCCCCGACTCCAAGTATCTCCATGCAATACTTGAACTTCGGACCTGGAACCACCTTTGTGAAAGCGTCAGCTGCATTATCTTCCGTGCCTATCTTTGCCACTTCAATCTCTTTAGATTCTACGATCTCCCTGATGAAGTGATACCTCACGTTGATATGCTTCGTCCTCTCATGAAACATTGCATTTCTTGAGAGATGAATTGCCTCTTGATTATCACAATTCACAACCACTGACCTTAGGTTTATTCCCAGCTCGATTAGTAGACCTTTAAGCCAAATGCTTTCCTTAACAGCTTCCGTAAGGGCCATGTACTCCGCCTCTGTAGTAGACAATGCAACAACATGCTGCAGAGTTGCTTTCCAACTCACAACACAACCATGTACCATAAACACGTACCCGGTTATCGACCTACCCTTGTCAGAGTCTTTAGCATAATCTCTATCCACGAAACCGTCAACATCCACGTGCTTCCCTTGATATCTACCATACACTAGACCTACATCAGCAGTGCCCTTCAAGTACATCAAAATCCACTTTACCGCTTCCCAGTGAATTTTACCTGGATTCGCCAAATACCTGCTCACAATGCTAACAGCATACGCAATATCCGGTCTAGTGCAAACCATCAAGTACATTAAACTATCTACAGCATTCGCATATGGGACCTTACTCATTCTTTCCACATCCCAGTCACTCGACGGACAATCCTTCAAAGATACCTTGAAGTGTGCTCCCAATGGCACAAAGACCGACTTGCCATTATCCACTCTGTAGTTATTCAGAATTTTCCGCACATATCCCGATTGAGACACCTTCAGGGTTCGGTTACCCCTATCCCTGACAATCTCCATACCAAGTATCTTCCTAGCTAGACCAAGTTCCTTCATATCAAACTCTTTTCGCAGCAGTCCCTTGGTATATTCGATCTCAGACTTGCTTTTACAAGCAATCAACATATCATCTACATACAGCAGTAGATATATGTACATACCTGGTGCAAACTCCTTGAAGTAAACACAACTATCATAGTTGCTACGGCTAAACCCATTGCTGACCATATACACATCAAACCGTTTGTACCACTGCCTTGGAGACTGCTTAAGACCATAAAGGGATTTCTTCCACAAACATACCTTGTTGCCCGTTCTTTCTTCAAAACCAAGAGGTTGCCTCATATAAATGGTTTCTTCAAGATTACCATGCAAAAACGCCGTCTTCACATCAAGTTGTTCCAACTCGTAATCTTCACAAGCAGTTAATGAGAGAATCACCCTAATAGATGTATGTCGAACCACGGGTGAGAATACCTCATTATAGTCAATCCCTGCTCGTTGTGTGAAACCCCGAGCTACCAGCCTTGCTTTATACTTTGGTTTCTGAACGCCTCCAATCCCTTCTTTAATCTTATACAACCACTTGCAGCTTACCAGCTTCTGACCACGTGGTTGATCGACCAGCTTCCAAGTATGATTCTTCTTTAAAGAACTCATCTCTTCCTCCATAGCACGAACCCACTCATCCCTTTCAGATGAATTAATCGCCTCCTGGAATGTGATTGGTTCATGTGTATCTTCTTCCTCAGCAATAGCAAATGCATAAGCCGTAATATCATCTTCTTTCCTAGACCCTGATGATCTAGACAATGATACATTACCTTCATTCCTATACTTTGCAGGTTTAGTAGTTGTTCTCTTAGCTCTATCACGCACTAGAACATAGTTGTCCAGATTCTGTTGTTGAGGCATTGCATCTACTTCATCTTCAACTTGATCCTCATATTCATTTCCTGGATTTACCCCAGTATGAGGATCCACAGTTGGTTCGACCCGACTGCCTTGAAGTTCCACCTCAAACTCAATTTCCTTCCCAGAATCTGCAGCACCAGCACCCTTGAGAGTATCCTTATACATAAGGCTCTCATTAAAGACCACATCCCTGCTTATGATTATCTTCGGTTTAACATCATCCAACCTCCATAATTTGTATCCCTTCACACCCTCAGGATACCCCAGGAATATGCATTTTATAGCTCTAGGCTTGAGCTTCCCCTGACTCACGTGTGAATAAGCAACACAACCAAATATCTTCAACATCTCGTAATTCGCCGGATGTCCTGACCATAAATCCATTGGTGTCTTCTTCTCCAATACTTTAGATGGAGACCTATTGATCAGATATGCTGCCGTCACCGTTGCTTCAGCCCAGAATGATTCTGGCAGACCAGACTGAATCAGTAAACACCTAACCTTGTCCAAGAGCGTCCTATTCATTCGTTCATCTAGACCATTCTGTTGCGGATTTCCAGCAACCGTCAAATGTCTTGCTACCCCGCTCTCCTTGCACAAGTTATTAAACTCCTGATTACAAAACTCCAAACCATTATCCGTTCGAAGTTTCTTCAGTCTTCTACCTGTCTGGTTTTCTACCAACTGCTTCCACTCCTTGAACTTGATGAACGCCTCACTCTTGTGTCTAAGAAAATAAACCCAAACCCTCCTCGAATAATCATCAACAATCGATAAGAAGTAACGACAACCACTCATCGATTCCACCCGAGAAGGACCCCAGAGATCCGCATGGACATAGTCTATAACTCCCTCTGTTATGTGCTGACCTCGACCAAAACTCACCCTGGTCGATTTTCCAAGAACACAATTTTCACAGAATTCGAGCTTATCTAGACCTTCCTTCCCCAACACCTCTCTTCTTTTGAGTTCATTCAAGCTTGCTTCACTAATGTGACCCAGGCGTTTATGCCACACCTGCGCAAGACTTTCCTTTTCTTCTATACCAACACTAGCTTCACTTGATTCAGCCCAACCATCCAAGGAGTACACATAATTTTCCTTCAAAGTTCCTGACAAAACCATCAAAGAACCCTTGATCACCTTTACTCTTCCATTCTGCAACTTCACGGTATAGCCCTATCGATCCAGAGTGCACAAAGATAACAAATTTCTTTTCAACTCGGGAATGTAACGCACATTCTCAAGCACAAAACTTGAACCATCTTTCATTTGTACTCTCACCTTCCATGTCCCATATTCCATGTCCCCTTGATGGCACATGCTCTATTATCACCGAGCAAAACCATACCTCCATCAAGCTCCTTAAAATCAAACAAGAAGTCCCTCCTAGGCGTCATGTGATAGGAACCACCAGAGTCCATGATCCACTCTAAGAACCTTTCCTCACTCACTGCCATCAACAAATCACCATTGTCATAACCCTTAGAATACGTCCCAGCGTCCTGTTTTGCATTCTTGTTGACAAAGCCAGTTGATTTCTTCTTGTTCCATTTTGGACAGTCTTTCTTAAGGTGATCCTCAGAATAGCATATGTAACACTTCAGTTTATAAGTTCCTTTACCTTTTGACTTTGATCGCGAACTACCACGTCCTTGATTACCCCGATGCTCTGGCCTTCCCCTTACAAATAACCCATCACCATCATCCTTTGCATCTGTCCTCTTCTTCAACTCCCGTGAATTGAGGGTAGACAAGACATCTTCCAAAGAGAGTGACTCCCTTCCATAAAGCAATGTCTCCACAAAGTTATCATACGAGGACGGTAATGATGTAAGTAACATGAGTGCCTGATCTTCGTCATCAATTTCAACGTCTATGTTCGCCAAGTCACCGATCAACTTATTAAACTCAACTATATGTTCAGATAATTTCTTACCTGAATGCATGTAGAAAGTGAACAGCTTCTTCTTCAAGTACAACTTGTTGGCTAAAGACTTTGTCATATACAAAGTTTCTAACTTTAACCAAACACCCGCAGCAGAATTTTCTTTGTTGACTTCCCTCAACACCTTGTTATCCAAGCACAAGAGTAAGGCACTGTGTGCTTTTTTGTAGACATCTGTCTTCAACGCCGCAGTCTTTTGAGCGTCCGTCATGGTATCCGGGAATGGATCTAACGCAGCCTCCCAACCATGTTGAATTAATAGACACCGCATCTTCACACGCCACAACCCGAAGTCATTAGACCCGTCGAATTTTTCGACGTCAAACTTCGCTATCGACGACATATTCTTTCTCCCTTGTTGCGTAAATACCCTTCTTGCAAATCGATTTAATTAGAATAACCCTAAACCTCGATCACGTACAAGCAAACCTGATCGTAAACTTGAAAACCCAAGCAAACCACGATCAATCCTTGAACCACAAGAAACCCGCAACAAGAAAAAATACCCTTTTTCTTTGACAAAAATATTACCTCCTCCACTTTTATAAAAGGTTGAAAATAAAAGTGAATATTATTAAGAGATAACCTTTTGTCAAATTGTAGTATCACCCACGTGCCTAAGGAAAAATAAAATCCTTACTTCACGTGATAATAAAGGACAAACAAAATCAATTTTATTGTTTATTAAAACAAAACCAACCAGCCTTTATACTTCGTCTTCAACCTCTGGACCTGCAACTCCAAGAAAAAAAACCGATTCGATCCAAATCGAAACCCTTTTTCTTCACGATCCTTCTTCGATCTAGCAACGATCTTCAATGACCACGAAACCCGCGGCTCTGATACCACTTGTTGGAATCGACACCACCAACAACCCGAAGATCGACTTGCGGAAACCTAGATCAGTGTAAAGAAGACTCGCAGAGTTGCAACAAATGAAACCCAGAAGAACGACACAAAGGTAACCAAACGATTTACTTTATTATACCAATCGGTTGATTATAGTAGAAAGAATAGAAGTTACGGTGTAACGAGTCCTTCACCCCTCATCTCTATTTATAGAGATGAGGGGTAATCCTAACCGACCTAGGATTGGGCTGCAACCCACATCCGACTCAAAACATACTACATTAAGAAAAGTGCACTTAGGTACCTCCTACTTATCGCATACGTTAACTAGACTTGACACTAATACTAACAATTGTTAGTATTGGTACTGAGGTGGAAATTGTTAACATTATTACCAATAATAGTTATACAATAGATTATGAAATTTACCTTGTAAGCTTTATTTCCGATATTGTATGTTTGAGCCCGGTTGGACCCAAGCCGATCATAAATCGGTAACCGACCCCCCACCCTATAAAAGGAGGTGAGGGGGTGATGCTCAATCATACCGCATCTTTATTCTTTCTTGTAATCGATCGTGAGTTTTAATAAACAAATCATTCGATTAACTTTGTAGTATGTTGTCTTCTGGGTTTTGTCAATTGCATCTCTGCGATCGTCTTTAAGGTATCTAGGGTTCAAACGTTCCGATCTTCAGGTTTGTTGGTGTCGATTCCAACATATATATCATCTTTTGCAGATTTTTTTTTCCGTTGTCTCTCTGTAGTGGGTTCAAGAACTCAGTATTTGTTATTGTCAGGAGAACGTTAGTATGAAAGAACCATGATTGACATATTGGAAATTTGAGCTAAAAGTGGATATGCTGAAACTGCGCTACCCAATACGACTAGATAATATATGTTGTTAAATTTTTAGTTACTTCCAAAGGTTGAGTTCATGAACTGATGAGTGATTATTGTCAGGGTAAAGAGAAACCATTTCTATCACCAGGAACAAGTATGAGTGCTAAGCAGTCTATCGATGGACCAAATACTGACCAGAAAACCAAGGGACGAGAGTTGGATGGTTTATTTGACATTGTTCTTGAACAGTTTAAGCCCAGCAACGAGAATGAAAAAGATAATGTTATAGATCTAGATGACGAGATCCAACATAGCAGTATCACACAATTGACAGAAGAATCACAAACTCAGGGTTCGTCCAAAGAAGAAACGCATCTGGAGGTCTGTAACCGAGTTACTCTTTTACTGTTTGTTTATTATACATATGTGTTGTAAGTAACGTAACTAGTTCACTAACATTTGAGTTTTTCTAATGATCGCAAGGCTTTTATGGTAAATCGCCTGCTCCAAAGCGTTTGGTTGTTCTGGGAGATGATCCAAAACCAAGGCAAACAAACTATAACAGACCCTTTATCAGAAAAGAGAAACCACTGCCTCTTTATAACCACTGTAAGTACCAAATCAATACTATTTTGAAAACGAAAATACGTAATTCTGGTACAAAAGATAAAAGTATCGCATCAATTGTGTGTCCGTGAACAGATGCTGGTGGCAGTGGTTGGTGGGACAGTGATATGGAAGGCATTGACAACGAAGCAGTTGGTTCCAATGAAGTGTGGGAGGGAGTAGGGTCTGCCACAGTGGGTGGACTCGATTGGCATTGATCCAAACATCCAATAGCTCATTAACTACCCCAACACGGAAATGGACCCGGTTAGGTAATATGATGGTTTCAATCCAGAAAAGGTACACCTTTCGTGTATGTTATGTTTGCTAATTTTGTATGCAGAATGCCATTATTCGTGCGCAACTGATTATGTAACATTATACATATGTTGTAACAAACATGATTAGAGCAGTTAGTTTAGCTGTCTAAGGATGGTCTAAATTATGCATATGGTTAGTCCTTAAGAACCATGCTTCCTAGTTATGCAAACAAACATTTTCTAATCTGTACAAAGAATGTGCTCCACTGTACTTTTTAGATCAGTTGAATGGAAGTCGTTCAGTAGCATGAAATCGGATTCAGTTTATGGATTAGATAAATTGAAGGTATTTGTTACTGTCTTCGTGTTTAGAAATCTTCCAAATTATATGACTATAAAACACATGAAAAAATGGAAAGACAAGATGATAAATTGATTCTTGAAAGAGGGTTGACACGTGCAAATGAAAACTATTACGCCAGTCTCGCAACCAGATTAGAATAGGTAACTGAAGGTATAACATAGGAGATCGGCATAATGGTCTTAATTTTCACGCGTCAACCTTCTTCTACGAATCAACCAGTTTTGGAGTTTGTTTGGTCACAAACTTGAGAGCGCCAATTTTTTATTTTTGTGTCTATGCGATGTACGTTATACGTTTGTATCGAAGTTTGGTACGTCTCTGTTTGTTCAAAGATCACTACCCACGATTTGGTGGTTTTTTTGGTGACAGGAAAGAATGTCGATTATGCCCGGGTAGAGGTGGGTAAATAGGTTTTTTTTAAGAGGCTAGGTGTAGTAACCTGAAAACCCATATGTTATTTGGACACCTTAGCGCCACGTCAGCAAAACATCCAAATAAGATCAACTCCTCTTATTATAACATCAACCAACACAACTTTTCCCTTTTTCCTAAAAAAAACCTCTCAACAATTAAACATTTTTTTAAATAAACACACATTTTTTTAATTTTTTATAAAAAAATTAGCCGTTGCTTTATAGTCGTTGGGGGAAAGGTAAATGAAAAATATTTTTTAAAAATATAGTCGGGGGGGGGGGGGGGGGGGGGGCTGGACAATAAATAAATTTGAAAGGTTTTTTATAAAAAAAATAGCCGTCGAGAAGTATAGGGGTAATTTTTTGAATTTTCAAAACGGGGTAAAAAGGAATACATAATATAAAGATGGGAGGGGGAAATGAAAAATAAATTTTACAAACCCCACCCCCCCCCCCCCCCCCCCCCCCCCCCCCCCCCCCCCCCCCCCCCTTAACGTGCGTTGCGCAGCTAACGCACGGGGTAATGACGTTGCCCTTCGTTGGGAGTGACGGTGTAGTAACGGGCTGTAACGTGGGGTAACACCCGTTAACCCCGTTACTATACCTAGGGCTCTAACGGGGTTTAGTTTGTGAAAAACCGGTTTTGTTTTTCGATTAAAACCGGGTTATCAACTTATAAGATTTGGCTAATTCCGAATGACATAATTGTTGTACTCGAATCCAAGTACATAAAAACATAATAATTGGAGCCACGTGGAATATATGTGGCATGTTTAATTATTTAAAAAGATAAACCAAATGAATTTTTTTTTTATCGTGTACATTTTTCTAATTGTGAAAAGGCACTTTATACTAATTAATATTGCAATAACTTTAGCATTTTAAATTTGCTTTGAATTGAAGTTTATTCTATTTATGCTAGTACTAGTGACTTTTTATAATAACTTTATAACTTTATCATCACTCATATAATTGTTATTGATAAAAGTTAAACAAGATTTATAAAACACATGCAAACAATAATAAGCTAGAATACAAAAGAATGTCCTTAAAAAAAAATACAAAATAATGCATATAGAAAGTCATGTCAAATATTGCTTCCTTTAATTATCTTGGAGTGCAAAAGTGACCCATAGGGAGGTGATTTGCACACTCCATAAATTGATTGGGGACACTCTAAATACTTGTGTGTGGACATTTATACCCTTACATGGGTGGAGTAGGCAAATTCCAACACACATATTAAGGGTAAAAATGTCCACAAACAAACATTTAGAGTGTCCCAATCAATTTATGGAGTGTGCAAATCACCTCCCTTAAATTATTCTATCTATGATTAGGACAACTAAATCCAACTTGTTTTTATTTATTTGTTTTTATAAAGTACTAAGAAAATGTTGAACCGACATATGTCGTTTTATATAAATAAAAAACAAAATATATGAAGCTTAAGGGACGATTATTGGTGTCACTGAATTTCATAATTGGGACCACGTGATATTTCTTTTCTTTGTGTCCTTGTAAATCTTTTAAAAATGAGAAATAATTGTCATTGTTTGATTTATGTGTTTTAGTTGAATCCATGTGAAATGTAAGATTATGTTGGAGTGAGTATAATAATATCATACTCTTTTTGTCTTAAAAATTATTTTTCAAAAGATAAAAAACATACGATTTTTAAAAAAAACATTATTATTACAGATTTTCTTTTAATTTTTTTTGCAGAATAATAGTTTTACTATCAATTAATTAATTTAAAACTTATTTATTGATTGTAAAAATAACCTCAAGTGAAATTAATAAGGTAAAGTCGAATTAAAATTTCTATCTATATTTCTTATAAAGCAAATTGGTATCTCTCTCTTCAATAAATACCAAAATTTTAAGTAGTACAACAAATAAAACATAACGTATAACTTATTAATGCAAATAACAAACTAAAAACTGAGTAATACAACCAATTAATGCATATGTACAACCACAACAAGCATAAGAACTTTTATAACACATTATATTTAAAACTATCATTAAATTATAATTAATATTTTAATTAAAACAATTCATTACCACAATTTACAAATAAAATAACATATTATATAAAATAACAAATGTCACTACATCTTATTTTTTTCAAAATCAATTAATAACAATAAACATATAATTAATACACACCGTTACTCAAATATATAATTTTATATTCACCTTACAAAACAATTGAAAACATATATATTTACAATTTTTTAATATCAAACCAGATTAACTTGGTTCAACCGAGAACCAGAGCCACCATAATTCGGTTAGATAATTAGATAAAGCTACATAAACCATAAATTTTCGCTTTTTAAAATGTTGTTGTTAAAAAACGTAAAATTAAAATATTATTCACCGAAATTATATTACAGGTACCTACATCCGCATCGCGCGGGTACCTGCTAGTTTATTTTAAAAAAGGATAATCATTTTGAGACAACCAAAATATATGAAGTTTAAGACGCCTTTTATTGCAAAGAAGTATTTTGAAGTGGATAATTGTTGAAAACAAGTATTTTGAGCGTTTAAGAAGGGACATGTTGCATTGTTGAAAAGCTTGTTTCGCAACATACTGTAGAACCGTTAAAGGGTTTTGCTAATCAATGTCCACTGGTCAGAGGTTAATTAGCAATAAATTAACAACGAATTTTCCAAATATACATTTAAATGCATTAAATACGTATTAAATAAACTTATAAATTGCTATATATAAACATTATTTTTACTAGAATTAATGTGTATTTAATACATTTTAATGTATATTTGAAAAATTTGTATTCATTTATTACCCTTAACCTCTGGCCAGTGGGCATTGGTTAGCAAAAATTGTTAAATAAGCATTATGGAATTGCTTTAAGTACTTTGTTTATGAATTTTCTATATACCAGTAAAAGTAACCGCAAAATTCTATTTTAGTATGTATACTTTTTGATAATTTTACATTTATACTTACAGCTATGGGTGTGATTCGGGGTTGACCCGGTCGGGTTCGGGTCAACTCGGGTCGGGTCAAGTCGGGTCAAGGGTAAAAAATATATAACCCGAACCCGAGCCTAATTAGAACTCGGGTCACTCGGGTTCGGGTCAATTCGGGTCGGGGTCAACTCGGGTTCGGGTCAACCCGAGTTTGAGAAAAAGTGTAAAAGGTGGCCTAATTTTGTACTAAAACAATGTAAAAAGTCTAATTTTAGTCGGGTCAAGTCGGGTTGGTCGGGTTCGGGTCAACTCGGGTCGGGTCAAGTCGGGTCAAGGGTAAAAATATATAACCCGAACCCGAGCCTAATTAAAACTCGAGTCAATTCGGGTCAACCCGAATTGACCCGAATACGCTTTTGGACCCGAGTGACCCGACCCGAATATGATTATTCGGGTTCGACTTCGGGTCGGGTCAACTTTTTTGACACCCCTACTTACAGCTACACACTTACAGTATCGTACACATTTTCCCTATATATGTATTTTAACCAGAAAATGTATGTTAATAATTTCTTAGTTCTCATTTTAGTAGATTTTAAATAGGTATGATAAAATTTACAAATTGGTTTAAAAATAAAACTAAACTACTAAACGAGTAAACACACCCAGTTACAGCAAAAATAAAAATAGTTCTCACTTTATATGAAGTATTTTTGATAACTTTTTTATTATGTTTTGTCTTGTATTTTCTATAAATGAAAACATAAGTTTTTTGGTTAAAAGAAATTACGATTTCATATCAAGTTTTCACATTCGATGAAGAAAATGGTTCGGTTAGAACCACACCACTCACCAATATGAAAGCACAACACTAACCATAAAACAACTAAAAAAATATACACTTGATATCTAAATGATACTGTTTTCCTTCTTTTGTCTATGTGGGACGAGAATTAGCATAGTTTTCGTTTACAGTACTTATTCAGAAACTAATCTCTATCAGTCTCAAATAAAAGTACTTATTCAGAAAATAGTCACATAAAACTAAGTGATTCGATCATAACAGTCCCTGCCAACCTCGAGTCAATCGAATTGACGAACACACATTCCCACCTTGAAAGAAAATCCCCACGAATTTCGCATATAGTAACAAGTACCATGCAGATGCACACCAAAGATCTTTTATGGTTTTACTTTGATTAACGATGCTAAGCTCCATGATAATCACTAAATGACGACATGATTAGACATAAAACCCTCCTTCAGAGAACATAGAGCAATTTTTAATATGAGACTTAATATATTGTTTACATGGTCTATTACATACATAGGAACAAATTTACAGAATCCGAGATCACTTGATTAAGTCTCGATGCAGTGACAACGGCATAAACTTTGAGTTACACTCCTCAAAGCTGATGCGAACCACTTTCTTTTTACCGACTTATAAGTTTGTACAAGAATGAATTAGATTAGTTCAGTACATGACTACCAACGGACATACCAGAAGAACGATAATCATCCCATTTTAAGGACGACCCTCATATATAGATTACATGGAAAAACACCTTGTTCTTGTTGGTTAGTTCCCGAAAGCACAAATGACAACAAAACGAATGATGTCAGCATGTACAGTTGAATACAGAACCGCTCAAGCACTTGGCTTTATGAACTATCTTTTTCACGCCCGTCTCTGTGTTTGAAACTGCTGGAGAGTCGTGAACTCTATCCATCATATTAATAGGAGGTGGGTTTAAAACTACCTTTGCAGGAGATAACGCGCACTGCATACCCCAAATTGCAAGCGGTCTCATGTATACAAGTGACCGAAAGTGTCCATCCATTGTCCATCCCTCTGGTGTCTGGAAAGCGTATCTGTAACGGAAAACAAACCTCTAAATAATCTGACATGATGATTAGCTGCAATGAAACAGAGGGCAAGTTGTATTTGCTTTGCAGTAGCAAATGACCACAAGTATGAGTTTAAGAAAATATGCGTACGGTTTTTTAAACCCGACCTTTTAGGTGATTGCTTGCAATTTTTATTTATATTTTTATTTAGTGGTTTTATAAGCCCTAAACATTCTCTTCAATTTACAGAAAGAATAAACTAAAGTTAACCAAAAAATTTGAAGGGTCTAACAAAGCAGAATAACTTAAAGGGTAAAACCGTCAAAAAGTTGCAACTTTCATGGCTTCAGAAAATAGTGTTTGGACATGCGTGTGCTACTTCAAGTTGTAATATTCAGATGTAAATAAACGGAAAGAGATTTTCAAGACTTACCCGAAACCGTCCTCTGACCAGCCAGCTGTAAAAATACCTTCAGCAGTGGTAAAGGCCTGTTCTTCCATCCCCGCATGGATCATTGTAGCTGCAAGACCATAGGTAACCCCGGCCCAAACTTCACGAGACTGCATACAAGTCTCATCCACTTTTCCATTAGGATGCATACCATTTACCGCTCCCATTCTACCTCCAACAACTTTCATAACGTTGAAATCGAAAATCTTTTGTAGAGCGCTTCGTATCTTCACATCTTCAAATAGATTTGGTAAACCTGAAGATGCCATATACCATTGCCCCGCTAATTGATCAGCTTGAATCGATTTACTATTGTTGCTTGTTCCACTATCATAGTTGAAATAAGACCCATTCCATAGTTTTGCTTCGAACGCTGTTTTTGCTTTGATGAATTTACGTTTATACCCTTCGGCAGTTGCAGTATCGCCTAATTGTGAAGCCATTGCTGCAGTAGCTTGAAGTGCAGCAAGCCATAAGCAACCACAATACGCACTAACACCATGAACTGTCCACGCATCATACGTTTGATCGGGGAAACCATCATTTTCGATTAAACAATCCTCGTCTCGGTCAAATTGGTCCATGTAAGCCATGGCAGCACAAACAGCAGGCCATACCTCGGCTCCGAATGACAAATCACCAGTTGCAGCAAAGTCCCGGTAAACTTGAAGCACGAATTTGGGGTTCAAATCTTTCCATTTACTTGTATCGTGTATGTTGTATGCATTCATTTCATGCCATGGATCATGAGTTCCGAGATCATGCGGAACTGCTCCTTTCACTTTCCGAATTCCATTTTTTCCATCGGCTAAAAATTTGACTTTTCTTTCGTCTTCGAAGAGCACAGCCCTCGCGAATTCCCGTTGAATGCTGAGTTCGATCTTCGGAAAGAGTTCAAGAAGAGCAAAAGATGCATAGAAATGAACATCATAAGTACACCACATGATGTATTCTACACCTTCTAAATATAGAAAGCTACCAACATCGTCACCATCATCATTTGGCTTTAAAGAACCTATTTTGTCATCTTCGGACTCATCTTCGCTAGAGGTTGTAGCAGAATTTTCCTCGTCACAAGAATGACCATTTTCGTTAATACCATTTTGACCATTGTCGTATTTGAGTTTTGGTTGTTGCTCGTGTTCACGCACGAAATCAGCTGCTGGTAGTTGTGTGTCTGAAACAAAGAACCAGTTAAAATGTAAATGAAAAGCTAAAAGAAAGATGCATAACTAGGCCCTATGCATGACGAAAACGAAAAATATGTTGCATTTAACAGGGACTAGTACCAATCCAGATTGTACCACCAGCAACCAAGAAGTAGAGCTCATTGAATAACGTAAATTTATACCTGAAAAGGATCAAATAACATTAAGACAAACGTTTGAAAGTAACTATCCGCTAAGTTTGATAATCCAAGTCCCATATAGGATAATTGTAACCATGGTCTACGGTTAAATAATCATCACAGCAGTTTAGAAGAAGGTAAAACTTACCATTCGGGTAGCTTGTCATTTTTAAGGATTGGATTTTGCCATCTCTCAATCTCTTCTTCCCACCTCTTGTAATCTAACAAAAGTATCAACAAGCATGAAAAAGGATTTTACGGCCTATAAAAGAAACTTAACTAACTTCATTTCAACGCAATGCATCCAAGCAACAATATTTTAAGTGCTTACTTGTTAGAGCGTCATGAACCAAATCCTTAGCTGCCCCCTCAGAAGTACCGTAGTATCTAGTGTACCTCCTGTAGAAATAAGTAGAAACAATTATATAAAATGAGATACCAAGACTAATTTTGCTGAATAAATATCGTCAGCATATAGCTGAACCCAAATCTATAAATGCCAACCTGTGATATGATTTCCCCTTCATGAATTTGACTTTTGGAGATGACCATGCAACGGAAAATGCAATAGTGCACTTCCCATTCGGTTCAACCCATGTTGAAGCAGACACAGCAGCACAATTGGCGTCCCCAGCTGATGAAGGAACAGTTGGCCCTGAATTGAAGTTACCCTGATCAAACTGTCCATCCTGCAGGCAACATGGTTGGTACACAAGACAAAAACGACAATTAGAAAACAAAAAGCGATGAATTAAGGTAACATAGGCCGTTCTTGCAGTCTTAAGTCGTGCTCTTTGCTTTATAAGCTGTTAATTGATTTGAAAGAAGGTGAAATCTTTACCTGTGCCATTTTACCCCACATTTCCTTTGCAGTAACAGAGCTCCCCTCAGACAAACCAAAACTCGGTAAAACCGTCACATTTACATTCTGAGTTTCGCATGCTGCTACAGCAAAAGTAACAGGATGGTTCCCTTTGGCTGTCCTGCAAATCATCATAACAAAATTAGATGTGGCAAGATAAGCACGTTGGGTTGAAACAAATCATTCAAAATCATTAATGTGAGAGACAATAACTGACGTGTTGATTATGTTTACTACACCAATATCATCAAAATAAAATCATGGATTACGTTGATAGTTGGGAGGTTATATGCATAAGAAGCGTGGCTAACTTACTTGTGATGTAGAAGCACACCAGAGACTCCATCTTCACCCCTGTTGATAAAAGAACCAAATTTAGATGCAGACAAAAACAGAAGCCGTTCATTCAAAAATATTGGGTAAACCAAACTCACCGGAATGGCTCATTCACATGATCCCCAGAAAGATGTGATATACCTCCAATTGAATTCTGTACAAAGTTGCAAACCAAACTAACATTTAAAAATTCATGAGACCAAAAACGGAATCTTTTTATTTCTCAAAACGGAAACTTACCGCCCACGTTAATAAAAGGCTGACGTGTGCTCTTTCTTTCCCGGTATTCACCAACTGAAAAGGAAGTAGAGAACGTGTAATTATATCATAATCACAATATAACAGGATGAGCTAAATCATATTTATTCAAGAAGTGATACCGTATAAACAAATACAGATGTCGGAAGACTACTATCTCGATAATTATGAGGCAAAAATGGTGAAATTTGGCGACATGATACTTTTAGCTCCGGGTCAGGTTCACCTGATTGTAAGCGAAAAAGGCAGTTTAATAAGAAGGGAACTCAAACAAGTAAACATAATGTGTTGGCTATTATGAAGAAGAATGCTAAAACGCTACCATCATAAACAGTCCATGCACGTGGGAATAACGCGTGATATGTAGAATGCTGGCCACTCAAATTCCATCCCCATGATGATAAACCATGATCATCTGTGCATTTTCTGATATAAAATCGAAACACAAGTCATTAAACTCGCAGTTTATAATACCAACTAAAATATTAAGTACTGGGACTGAGATCCACTCCCTCACCCTATTCCTTCATGCTGGCCCGGTGATAACACCGATGCGTATTTTTTATTGCTACCTTCTCTCGTAATAAAAATCTGTGAATACATATGATAGGATTCAGAATTAAGTGGTACATCACAACGATCACAGAATAGATAAATACCATCTAAATATCATTTTCCTCAAATTCACTTGCATATATGACTGTTCCGTTTTCGGAATGCTCTAAATAAGTTTATACTTCATGATATGATTACTTTTACGGAAAATGAGCATGTAGATGATAAATAGAGGCAGAGATTTACGGAGAACTGATTGGCCATCACAGGGGAAGCCTCACATGTACCCGGGAGGATTTGAAATTGCCTGAACTCTCCTCTAAATCCTCTAGTTATGCTGCCACTTCTGAAGAATACAAATAAGAACTTGTCAAAACGCGCGCCCAGTACTATATTATTGCAACACGCATTCTGTTAATTTGTTCACAACTTACCCCATACCACCAAGTGGGACCCCTTGGGATGCTAATGGTTTTCCTTCACGATTAAAAGGATCAATGGGTGCCCTCTGCACATATCAAACCATATATCTAATTAAAGCCGTTTCACAAAAGATTCAATGCCAATTATAGAAAAAGTTGATAAGACTGGTAAGATCACATTTCACAATTAGCTAGTATATCACTTAAAAGAGATCAGGGAAAATTTTGGATGGGTGTTCTGGAAGTTCTAACCGTTTATCAGTTTCTAGTGTTCAGATAAACTCCCATGTATACCCGTAATTTCCTAAATAACAGGAATTCGCCAAACACCCAACTACAAGACCTACCGTATCCAAACCTAATCTCCTCAAACACGTTATTTAATTACCAAATTCTCAATCATCATTGTTCTCCTATAAGTCTATAACCACTCCCACAAAGAGTGAACAGAGCGGGTTCCCTGTTTAGGCTACCCGAGGAGAGTTTGTCTCTTTTTTTCTGGCTATGGGGTATACGGTCTAACCGGTACACGTCTATCCCATCCCATCCCAAGATGTTTAAGTTAAAACTCCCGTCTCTTCTGAGAAAAGTTTACCAAATCTTCTTCCTGATGGGCATAAACTCTCAAATCAAAATAGCGTGAAAAAAATACACAATTAACTTTTCTAATGCCTCACACGTGAAGACGCCAAACACACATTCCATTACCTAATTCTAATCCCACCGTCCCAATTTATATGACATTATCAATCTGTAAACAGCAAACACAAAAAACAATTATAAAAGGGCACGAATAGTTACCCTTCCATGAGACGCCTCTTCTCTAACATACGACCACAACCGTATCCCAAGCCGAATCTGCAACCAACACAAACAAATACATACATCTAAGTTTCATATCACATAACAAAATATATATCATAATCTAGGGCTTATTGTTTGAAAATCTATCTTACTTGTCACTTTTTTTAGTCGTACGTACCATAGTTAGGGGCTGTTTGTTTGAGCTTATATAACATAAGCCCATTTCGGCTTATATAACATAAGCCTCAATTTTGTGGCTTATTTGGAGACTTATGGGTTTATATTAAGTTTATTATATCATAATAAACTTAATAAGCCCGTAAGTCTCCAAATAAGCTTAAAAAATTGGGGCTTATGTTATATAAGCCGAAATGCCTCACGTTATATAAGCCAAACCAAAGATCACACTACTTGATAACTAACTTTATGAATTTCGATTATTCCTGCCGATGGCCATATTTCCACGCCGTATAATCTAATGTATACTAATAACAATCACCGTTTTTAACGCTTCCATAAACGTCATATTAAATAGCCTAATCCTAACGATAGTAGATACAACTCAAAAAGGCGACAAGTAAGATACATTTTCAGTCAATAAGCCGTATAATCTAATCTAAACTAATAACAATCACCGTTTTCAACGCTTCCATAAACGTCATATTAAATAGCCTAATCCTAACGATAGTAGATACAACTCAAAAAGGCGACAAGTAAGATACATTTTCAGTCAATAAGCCGTATAATCTAATCAATCTAAACTAATAATAATTCACCATTTTTAACGCTTCCATAAACGTAATACTAAACTCCTTCAAAATACTCGCGTGAGTATTCAGCTTCCTTCGCCACGCATGTTCCGGCGGTGCACCGCCTTCGAAATCAAGCTGCATCATCATCATCATTAAATTAATTCAAAATTACACAACAAAATATTCATTTAAATTACAAAATATAATAATATAAAAAAAAAGTAATAATTGGATTAACTAACCAGTTGGAGGCTGGTACGATTAATATACTCCTCAGGAGGCCATGAATTCTTTCTAAAATGAAATATATTTCCACTCACCATATTTCTCAACAAACTAACAGATTCTCTAACTGAATCGCTAACTGAATTTGTAACAGAATAACCGTTTTTTTTAATTCAGATGAAATAAATAAAATAAAATTGAGATCTAATATTTGATGACTGATAACAACTTATAACCTAATTTCGAAATGAGTAAAGTGACTTGAACTCAAAGAAATAAAAGTCAAAATAAGTATTAGAAAAAAGTCAAAATTAGTGAAAATGAAGGACTGAAATTGGTCAAAAGTGTGACCGGAAAATGTGATCGGAAATAATATTAACCGACTGAGTGAGATTGAATATATGTATGTATAAAAAAAAGTTAGTTAGTTTGTTATAAATAAATATGAGAAATTGGAATAAAAATGGATCGAGTTACGAGAAGAGTGGATTGGGTGAAGGGAGAAGGTTACACCTGGGAAGCATGACACGCCATTTTTTTCTATATGTGTGTGTATTATGTGGAATTTTTTTTATTTTCTTCAATGGCGTCTCACACACACGGTTTTATATTTCTTTTTCAAAGTTTTTTTTTTTTTTTTATAAAAGTGTGAAAGGTGGTGGTAAACAAAAAGATGGATAAGAGCATCTTTATTGCCGAATTTATGACTCGGTAATTCGGTATATTTGAAACCAGTTTTATACTTCAAAGAGTTCAAGTATTGTGAATCTCACATTCCTGAACAAAGTTAACAATTAATTCGTTTTATAATAATAGTTCATTCCAAAAAAAACACAATTTAATAAAAATAATAATTTTTTATTTATTACTCCGTAATTCAATATGTTTGGTGTTGGATGCGATCAAAACTGTTTGAAATCAGTTTTATACTTGTACTTCTAAGAGTTCAAGTCTTTTGAATCTCACATTCTTGAACAAGTTAATAATTATTTTATCCGTTTTATAATAATAGTCTATCAATAAAATATACATATTTTAATAAAACTAGTATGTACCTACGTAATGTGACGGGGAATACCCAGTGATAGGTATTGCGGCGAACAAATGTTACATTCTTATCGTCAAGTTTGTATTTTAACTAGTGTTAAAGTTATACAAAAATTGAATCAAAATAAACCCACTAAAAATGAAAAAATAAAAAGTTATAAATATATGTTAAAATGGGTATTAAATTAAAGAGCAAAATTTTTTTAAGAAATATGGTGAATTTAGATTTTGAAAAAAAATAATTAAATAAAAAAATATTTTCAATTTAAAATTAAAGATTATTTTTTAATATGTTGTTACAAAAGGTTGTTAGTTTAGTTCATGATATATAATGTGGGAATGACATCAATAAATTGTTTTATTTAGTAAGAAAAAGTGTCTTAAATTTCAAACTTCTTTTTATATGAAGTCTCGAATGCTTTATATAATAGTATAGATTAATAATTTTTCTGTTTCTTTTCTTTTACTTTTTACTTTAAATTAATTATTTTACATTTCTTTAGTATCTATACTATATATAAATGGTGCATATACACATCTTAACTCCAAAACAAAAATTAAAATAAACATATTAATAACATAACAATTAGATCATTTTTAAATTAAACCTCACTTCAAATTTTAACAATCCATTACATTTGTAACAAACTTTTGTAAGAACTTATTAAAAAATCATTTTAAATTGAAATATCTTTTACGTTGGATATTGAATGAAATGTTTTAAATTACATTATAATTTAGAATTTTATACTTAGATTATTATTATTAGTTTCTATTTTATTTTATTTAAGATAAAAATTGAGAGACCAAAAATACATTTTTAATATTGTGCTTAAATTATATGATATTGTTTTATCGAATTTTAAAAAAACGGATCTGGTTGTTTCAACCAATAATGTTGTGCCACATATATTTAGACATAATATTAAATATGGATTTTAATTCTCCTAATCACTTCTCTTTTATCTATTATTATTTAGTATTACTGTATTATTATTATTTACTTTTATTTTTTAAACATTACTACATTAGCATAATAGAAATTACCAAAAGTTAGTGAGAAGCTGAAATATTATTTGCTATTATTAATATTATTACGAGTATTATTTATTTTTGTTAATACTAATAAAAATATTATTGTTATTATTATTATATGTTAATATTAAATTATTATTATTATATAATATTGACTAATAGTATTATGATAATATTTATAATCATTATATCAATATTATTATTATTATTTTTATTATAACATTATTATTATTATTATTATTATTATTATTATTATTATTTAAAAATAATATTAATATATTTTATAAATATTAAAATAATAATAATAGTAGCAAAAATTTATTTATTACTCTTTTATTATTTATTTTTTATTATTTTAACTATTATTTTTAATAAATTTTTAAGTGTTGTTAAAAAACAATTATATTACGTTGAGAGTCAACCAAACAAATTTATTTAATCATAATTACATACATTACAATTCCCACACGTTTTCATTTTTTAAATTACAATTTATTATAAAGTTTATAATTCATTCAAAAAAATTATGTGAATCAACCGAATCATATGTGTTTATTCTAACAAAGGTGTGAACGTAATAATGGTGCCCTTTACAACAAACCACATTATACTTCAATACGATGTCATTCCCGGCCTTAACATAAAACTAAATGTAACAAGAGAACATGACCGCCGTATTCACTATTGTTGGATCGGTTACAACTCAACAAAACTAAAAACTTATTAGTAAAATAGAACCAAACTTTAATATCACACATGTAAATTATTAAGATCATATACAACAAATTAAGGGTGCGTTTAGTATGCGATAATAAGAATGAGGGAATGGTTTGATATACATAGAAAAATACGAAAAAGTGTTTAGTGTATAAAGGTGAGAATAAAAGAATGAAAAATAATAATAATAGATATATAGATGAGTCATTATGTGACTTTGGGAATAAATTTACTTTTGCCTCACATTTTATCCTATATTTATTATTTTATACGTATTATAATTAATATTAAATTATTATTTTATCAATAAATTGAAAACGATTCCCAACATAGTATTTACATACCAAATAACATTTTATCATTAAAAATAGAGTTAACTGCTTTTTTGGTCCTCGTGGTTTGGTCGATTTTTCACTTTTGGTCCAAAAAGTCAAATAGTTTCGATTTTGACCAAAATTTAAACTTTTTCTTCACTTTTGGTCCAATTTTTATTGACTGTTAGTTTGACCATCTAAAAATATATAAAATGACTAAAATACCCTTATTTTAACACTGAAAATGACAAAAATACTTTTTATTATTATTATTATTATTATTATTTTTTATTTTTTTTTTAATAAAACTTCACTTCATTCGAATAATATGATTTACAAAAAGTTATTATTATTATTATTATTATTATTATTATTATTATTATTAACCGGATAAATTAACAAACAGACTACATCTTTTGAATAAAGTATACATTTTTAATTAAATTTCCTCCACCATAAAAAATATATCATCAATGATTCATCATCTATTTCATTCACGAAGCAAACAAAAAATAATTTGAATCTAAAAGACACACATTCAAATATGAATCCAAACATTTTCTAAAACCTATTCTTTCCACCACCAAACCTACTGCCTCAAATTAATAATAAAGTCTTCAAATCAAACATATAAGTCTTCAAATCAAACATATGCTCATCTGCGAATCTCAGATCTGAATTTTTTTATTACAAAAATCAAACGAATAAAGACGATGGAGGTGGTGTGTTTGATTATTATTGTGTTTATGTTTGATTATTAAGTTAACTTGGATTGAGTTGAAATACTAGGGTTATGTTTTTTTTTTTAAGATTTGGGGGTTTTAGGTTTTTGTTTAAACTGCTAGTTGTTTATTGATGGGTTATTATTTGTAGGGTGCGTGGCCGAGGATTATATTGCACGGGTGCGGGTTACGAGGAAGTGGCAGTGAAGTGCGGTTGGGATTTGATAGTAGGGTAGATTTTAGAAGAGAGTGGAGGAGGCGTCGGAGAAGATGAAATATGTGGTGGTTTGCCTGAGGTGGTGGTAGCAAATGAAGAGGTTCAATGAAAGTGAAAGATAAGTAAAAGTGAAAGATAAAGAAAAAAGATAAGTGGAAAGAAAAAGAAAAAAGGTAAAAAAAATTAGTAGTGTGAGATTGTGGGTCCAATTGGGTTATTTTAATATAATAAAGTAAAAAGACCAAAATACCCTCATAATTAACAGTCAAACTAGTCAAGTTGACGGTGTCAACGAAAATGGACTAAAAGTGGAGAAAAAGTTTAAATTTTGGCCAAAATCGAAACTATTTAACTTTTTGGACCAAAAATGAAAACTGGACCAAACCACAAGAACCAAATACTTTCATTCTACTCTATTTCAAACCAATATCGTTAGTGATTGTTATTTGTAAACCAAACGCGCCCAAATTATCAAAAATTTGATACATATAATGTATTAATACACATATTATGTAGAACATGTAAAAATGATTTAAGATTTTACAACTCATTAATAAAAAGCATTACAAAATTAGTTCAACTAACGTCTAACATTTGAAATTTTCTTATTTAATATATTTGTATTTTATCACATGGATTTTAAATAATTTATTTACCTAAATTTAATGCTTAAGAAATATGAGTTCTACTAACTAAAGTGACTTTTTTAGAGTTTGTTTGCAAGTCAAGATCCATCTAACGTCACAATGTATCCAATGGTCTAAATGAAATAACAAAACCAAACATTCTCATTTATCAAAACAGTACGACATCTACAAATCAGGCTAAAAATAATAATAATAATAATCTGTAACTTTTTATATAGTTAAGCACGCAATCAAGTAGATGTACAAATAGGATGAGTTCGGTATCAATCTTGTTTCAAACTCGTTTCGATTTAGTGCTTTTAATTTTTTCTCAATATAAAAATTTGTGTACTAATTTTGTAACGAACTGGATTTTGGATACAAGTTTGTGCTTTTAATTTTGTACTAAATCTGTGTACTAATCTCGTTTTTTTCGAGAATTTCTCGATACCGGTCTCGTACCGAATTAGTAGTCCCGAACTTTTTTTATCTTATTTCATAGTCTCGGTACCGTATCAAACGAAATTCGAATACCGAAAATCGGTATGTTCCAGATACGATTCGAATCCGCATTCGAGATTCGAGTCGAAATATTTATCCTATCCCTGTGTATAAGATAAAAAAATTGCTTTACTAACATTTAATTTGACATAACGACAATACGAGTTCGGACCTTTACATAATCAATGAGTCATTCTCTAAAACATGCGAACCAAAAAAAAATATTATGGCATGTTATTTACTTTATATTTATTTTAATAAGTTAGTGACCATATGATAAAAAAAAATATTTGATTAATGGATGGAGCGTTCGGGTCGGCTTGCAGTCGGTATATCGGGGCCCATTAGCATATAATGTGTGAAAAGGGTTTGTTGTATTGTAGCCGACCAATCTAATGACGGTGACTTTTTTCTTCGCACTATTTTCAAATGTTGAGAGCTTTAGACGCCGGTGGCTGCTAAGAGCACAAGTCCTTCAGTCATGGCGTAAAAAGTGCTGTCACGTTAATATTTTTTTCACGACACTAGTTTTTTTCACGGTACTAGTTTTTACCGGTAATACTAAGCCGTGGAAAAACTGGTGTCATGTGAATTTTTTTAAGTAAATTAAAATTCGTTAAAATGAAAAAAAATGGTTACATGAACTTAAACATTACATAAAATTAAACATGATATAAAAAAAACACAAACTAATCTTCGTCATCCCATAGGTGCTCGACAAAGTCTTCTCGGAGATCGTTGTGCACTTTCCTATCTCGAAGTTCCTTTTGTCTTCCTCAAGTGTAACTCACATCTCTCATGCCAGTCTCTAAAAATGGTCGGTGCTGGATCCACGTATATATCTCTCATGTTTACCTCAGATTCATCGGCTTCAAAAATCATGTTATGTAAAGTTATATAACAATACATGATTCTTTTAAAGATGTTGACTTGCATTGCACGAGCAGGTTGGCGTATGATATCCCAACGGCCTTGTAGAACTCCGAATACCCGTTCGATATCCTTTCTTGCAAAAATGATCTAAACATTCCCGTGAAGTTTGTTCAACAATTTGTAAATATTCATCAAATGCATCAGGTGTAGTGTCGTACGCCATTTGGCGTATGGCGGATGTGATCTTTAAAACAGTACCAATACTCTTACGACCGATCGAATCAATGATTTGTTGAAAATAACTAAAGTACTCGGGCATAGGCTCAACTTCATATTCTAAAATACCATTAAGTATTCTATCAAAAAGTGCAGAGCTCATACGATACCGGCGACGAAAACGGTCTTCTGGATATTTAGGTTCGTATTCCTCGTCCCCAAAGTAGTCATCGAGTAGCCTTTCTTCCGGTAATTCACGTTCACGATAGATGTATGTCCTCCTCTTCTTTGGACCATCACGCGAACCACCGGCTCCTTGGGATAGCTCACGCAAACTCAAATAATGTTGATACGATTCATGATCGCGCATAAATCGATCATACTCGGGTTGAAAGAAAGCATCATAATGATCGTATGTATCAATTTCGTCAAAATCGTTAGCATTATTTGGATCCATTTTTTTTAGAAATGAGAGTTAAAAACATGTATGAAAGTGTGTGTGAAGTTTGGTAATATATGGAGGTATTTATAGATTTTTTAAAAGGGTAAAAATGAAATTTAGGGTTTTTTTTTAATCCGCTCCCCCAAACGGCTATATAACCGTTAATTTCAAAAAAATTTTTTTATTAAAATTCACCACCGCGAGAGCTGGTGGGTATGGCGTGGTGACCATGGCGCCTAGCCATCAGCTAGGACCCCCTGCTCTAAGTGATGACCTTCGTGCCAACGAGGACAGAACATAAATGTTCGGTTCATGTCTGGATTATTTCGGCTTAGTTTGTGTTTTGTTCTGATTCGATTTAACAAAGCATAATGGTCAATTTTGCATAAAATTGATTCAGATTGAACCAAAACTCATATATAAAAAAAAAAGATGATTTGCACATTTTTTAAATTGATTGACACACTCAAAATTAACGCGTCTTGACATTTATATCCCTATAAAACTAAACATGATTTGAAGTGATCTAAAGGTATATGTGTCAAAAACACTAATTTTGAGTGTGCCAATTAATTTGAGAAATATGCAAACACTACAAAATTTTGGACATTTCCCTACTAATATTTTTTTAATATAAAAAAACATCATTTTATCATAAAACTTTTACCTACTAATACTTTTAAGTAAAAGTTGGTAAAGATTCAATACCTACTAAAAATAAGAGTAAGGAAAAGTTTTGACCCTTTTCGTGACTAAAAAATAAGTAAGGATAGACTTTTAGTGCTCTTCTCTTTTGCCTACTCTTATTCTTTGAGTAGAAGTTGATAAAAAAGGAAAAAGAGTAAGCAAAAAGGGGGAACACTAAAAATTTTACTCTTATTTTTAGTATGCATTGAA
Organism: Glebionis coronaria; assembly: GCA_025667525.1. Classification (NCBI taxonomy): domain Eukaryota; kingdom Viridiplantae; phylum Streptophyta; class Magnoliopsida; order Asterales; family Asteraceae; genus Glebionis; species Glebionis coronaria. Next base: position 17,185,293 of record CM046877.1, on the reverse strand, counting down.
TCTTTATCCACTCTTATTTAGAGACTTTAGTATGTAAAAATTTTATAATCAAATAGTATCTTTTATACTAAAAAATATTTTTAGGGAAATGTTCAAAATTTTGTAGTAAAATCACCTCCCATAAAAAAATATTAACTGAAAATCAAATATATTCAATTCAATCTCTTTGCGAGGCGGAGCCAGAAAATTTGACTCGAAAAGTCAGTCTTTTATAATTTTTATAAAACACACTACAAAATAATTTTTTGGGGGGCAAATTATAATTTTTTTTTTTTGAATATTTTCGAAAATTTATAATACAATTTTTTCGTTATGAGAGTCAAACGACCCCTTTGACCCCTGTTTGCCTCCGTCATTGCTCTTTGGTCTAGTTTGCGAACTATTATGCTTGACCCTACTCTAAAAAAAGGCATACAAAATTTTGTTTAGTCTTTTTATTAAGTCCTTTAAAATTAAAATGTCTGTAAAAATATATGTTGTCTGTTTGTAGACGGATATATGACTGTTTGTTTTGTGTGCTGAATATAGAGTCTGAATTAGAGAAGTTTACTATTATGTCCTTTTAAATTAGTTAATTGAGGAAGTTAGAGGGTAAATATGTAAAATAAAGATAATAAGTCATGACTTAATACAGAAAGCACCCCTCTGCTGGCTTTTTCTAAAAAGTCATTAGTTTATCTTAAACACAAAACAAACAAACTACTTATGACTTAATCTTTATCAAACACTACCTTAGTTTCCACACAGGAAAAATCGTCTTAAACTTCATAATTCGTAGTTTAATCACTCGAGAAAGTTGTCCTAAGCCATATGATATTATTATAATCACTCCAACGTAATCTTTACATAGTTTGGATTCAACATTTTACAGGATATTCACATGTTTGGATTCAACAAAAACTCATTTGATCCAAAATTATGACAATTATTCTTCATTTTAAATGATTTACAAGGACACAAATAAAAGAAACCATGTGGTCCTAATTATGAAACCAATAATCACTTTGAGGTTGATGTCTTTTGTCTTTTATTTGTTTGACGTAGTCATTGAGCCGTAAATGTCTAAAACATAAGTTAACAAATCAATATTCAAAGTCTTTTAATCCTTACTATTAGGTTAACCAAGCCAATGAGTCATCATGCATAGGTCATGCCTTTTTTTTTTTTTATGGCACGAGGTCACCAAAATTTATAAAGCGACCTTAGCTAAGTAGTATATAAAGGGACATATGTCGGTTCAACATTTTGAAAATATTTTCGTCGTATTTCATGAATAAACAAATAAATAAAAACAAGTTGGATTTAGTTGTCCTAATCAAAGAATAATTATGTTCAAAAAAAATAAAAATTAAAGAATACTTAAGGGTCATTTTCGCACTCCAAGACAATTAAAGGAAGCAACATTTGATATGCATTCTTTTGTATTGTAGCTTAATGTTTGCATGTGTTTTATATAAATCTTGTTTAACTTTTTATCAATAACAATTAATTGAGTTATGATAAAGTTATCAAGTTATTATGAAAAGTCACTATTATTAGCATAAATAGAAAAACCTTTAATCCAAAGCAAATTGAAGTGCTAAAGTTATTGCGATATAAGTAAAGTAAAGTAAAGTATTTTCGAGTTTTGAGCAGAAGGAAAAGGATTAGAACTAGAAAAAGAAAAGAAAAGGAAATAATAAAAAAAAAAAAGTGTATTTTACATGTTTTTAAGATAAAGGATAGAAAATGATAGTATTAAACATCAATCAATGTTATTAAGTTGGCACAGGGGCGTAGCCAGGAATTTGAATCAGGGGTGGCCAAAAAATATTTAAAGAACGTTAGAAAGTGCTGAAAAACATCCTAATATATAACTACATAAATTTGTTTCAATAAATTTGTTTATTTAGCGCTTTAGTTTCACACGACGCTCATCTGCATCATTAAAATCCTTAGCTATATCTCTTCAACTCTTGGCAAAACGATTCGCTAGTGCGAGAATAACGAATCCATCCTTTTTTTGTTTCGAGCTCATGTCTCTGTCACTCTACAAACTTTGCACATCACAAAAGTTTATCTAAATATCATCTATATGTAAATTTTAGATAGCAAATTTCATAGCTATTTATAAAAATACGTTAAGGATTTATAAAATAAATTATAATTAATTAACACAAAACTAATTTAAGTCAAGAAGCTCTTGAATCACATATTATTATATAAAATTGAAATTGTATGTAATCTGGATTGTAGACAACAGTTAGCAAAAAGTCAAAATTTAATCATATGGATTAGAGCCTAACGTATGACCTATCAATCTAATTAGTAGTCTAACATATGACAGAATTTGTAGTCTAACATATGACATATCAATCAAAAATTAAAGATAAAGAGTTCAATTTGAAAGGAATAAACCTTAACTACCTTTGACGAATTTATAGAAACGCAAAAGTCGACTTTGAATGTTAATCTTTTGACTTCACATTAGGCGACGATATAGATTTTATATGGACCACTTTCAATGAGGATTTCTATTTTAACAATGAACGCAGCCCAGACTTTTGGAGGAGATGATATTGGGCTTCTTTTATGATATGTAGAGGGTGTTTGGTTAAGCTTATGAGTTTGGCTTAGGCTTATATTATATAAGTCATTATGGCTTATATATAATAAGCTTATAACCTCATTATTAGTGTTTGGTTTAGCTTATCAAATTTAGTAAGATAAAATGACAAAAAAATACATAAATATTAAATGATATGGTTATTAAATGTGGGCATAAATGTCTTTTTATATATTACTATTACTATATACTATATAAGCCTTAAAAGCCACACATTTTGGGCTTACCAAAAGCCCCATATATAAGCTTATAAGCCTATTTATATAAGCTTAACCAAACACTTAGTTTCGGCTTATAAGCTTATATAAGCTAATAAGCTTATAAGCCCACTATATAAGTTAAAACAAACACCCCCGTAAATATGAGAATTATTCAGCTTTGTGGGTGGGCCATGACCCACCTTACCCTCCACAAAGCTACGCCTCTAAGTTGGCAGGATAGGAAAAAAAAACTTGTTTAAATGACATGAATACTCTTTAGTTGTTAGCATTAACTCATTAAGTATCTTTAAAAGGGCATATTAGTCTTTATATGACATGAGTTAATTTTTTTTTTCTTTTCTCCCATTTTTGAAAGAAAATATTTTAAGACAAATTCTCTCCAATTCCTCTTTATTTCCTTTTCTTTCAAATAATAAAAAGAAAAAAACCCTTAAAAACACAAAAAAAGAATATATATGTCCTTTCTTTTTCATTCAAACACCTCAAAAACACAGTGTTAAAGTACCTTTTGGAAAATGGAAAATGTACACGATAAAAAGACATTGAATTAGTTTATCTTTTTAAGTGGTGTTTAGGATTGTTTATTAAAAACATGTTATTTATTTTGAAAATGAATAATTAAATAATCATAATTTTGAATTCATTATTCTAAAAAATAGTGTTTGGATTTGATTATTCTGTTTGAAACCACAATAATCAAATAATCAGTTTTTTAAGTGTTTTGACAAATTTAATTATTTAATTTTTTGATAAGTAAAATGACTAAAATAAACTCATTTTATCTTTTCTCTATTTTGAAAATGAAATAAATAGCTATCCAGTTACTTTTTCAAAACTCTATTTTAGAACTTAAAACGCAAATAATCACTTTTTTTTATTTATTATTCAAACACTTATTTTAGCTTATATCGTAATCTAATTGCAAACGCAATCTCAAACGTCCGATAAACAATTTCTTTGGATTTCATTTCTAAGAATTCAATTCTTTATTTAATCTTTGAGTTACACGAGTTGACCAGAATTTTGACCCGAGTAATCCGACTCGAATAAGTTTAATCGAATTCCAGTTTTTCTAACCCCTGTTGGTCCTAATGGTGACCACTAAACAAACACACAAACATAACATTTGCATTCACAATACATCAGGTACTAACAAAGAAGAATGGTTCAGTCGCACGTTTGCGACTAAACCACCTCAAAAAAAAAAAAAAAAAACCATTGCGCCAGATTAAAAGAGCATTGTTAAATCCTTTTACATACGCTACTGAACTCTTCTAATAACGTAACCATTCTTTGAACAGATTAAAAGAGTTTAGCTTTTGTCATAAATATCGGCCGTGGTTCTTAAGGACTAACATACGGTGAATTAAGACCCTTAGAAAACCAAACCAGCCGCTTACACATGTTTGTTTCCGCATATGTTAATATGTCTAATGGTACATAATCAGTTGTACAGAAATAATAACATTCTGCATAGAAAATTACAAACATAACATACACGAAAGGTGTACCTTTTCTGGATTCAAACGATCATATTACCTAACCGGGTCCATTTTCGTGTTGGGGTAGTTAATGAGCAATTGGATGTTTGGATTAATGCCAATCGAGTCCACCCATTGTGGCAGACCCCACTCCCTCCCACACTTCATTGGAACCCACTGCCTCGTTGTCAATGCCTTCCATATCGCTGTCCCACCATCCACTGCCACCAGCATCTGTTCAAGGACACACAGTTTATCCGGTGCTGTTACATTTTGTAAGATACTTTCACATAACACGTCTTTAAAAAAGTAAAAGAATTTGGTACTTACAGTGGTTATAAAGAGGCAGTGGTTTCTCTTTTCTGATAAAAGTTCTGTTATAGTTTGTTTGCCTCGGCTTAGGATCATCTCCCAGAACAACCAAACGCTTCGGAGCAGGCGGTTTACCATAAAAACCTTGTGATTATTAGAAACACTCAAATGTTAATGAACCAGATAGTTATAGAACCTATGTATAATATGACTTAGTAGCAAACAAAGAGTAAAAGAGTAAATCGGCTACACCTCTAAGTGTGTTTCTTCTGTTGGACGAATCCTGAGTTTGTGATTCTTCTGTCAATTGTGTGATACTGCTATGTTGGATCTCGTCTTCTAGATCTATAACATTAGCTTTTTCGTTCTCTTTACTGGGCTTAAACTGTTCAAGAACAACGTTAAGTAAACTATCCAACTCTTGTCCCTTGGTTTTCTGGTCAGCATTTGGTCCATCGAAAGACTGCTTAGCGTTTTTACTTGTTCCCGGTGACAGAAATGGCCTCTCTTTACCCTGACAATAATTGCTAACAGTTCATGAACACAGCACAATGTAAGTAAAGGAAAATATAACATCAGTTTTAACTGATCTTATGGGTAAACGTAAGTCATATCTCCTACAGAGGCCGGCACGTTGTTAACTTATATTTCCAACAAGTCACTCGTATTTCGATATGCGGATCTTATCTTCCTGAATATAACTACTACTAACAACTAAGTTCTTGAATCCATCACAGGGACAAAAGGAGGCACAAAATTACATAAGATGATATATAGCTTATGAGTAGCACTAGCCGAGCGCCTAAAAGGGCCAAAATCTTATTTAACATACTTTACTTTATTTACCAATTAACCGTGTCAGTAATTTTGGTGACAAAGATGTATACTACAATTCATTAAACTTTTCGGTAGTCTTGACTCTTGAGAACCGCATAACCGTGTCAGTAAAATCAAGGACAACTGGGAAGTGAATATAAACTCATTAATGACAGTTAAGCTACTGCATATTAAGTACACGACTTACACACCATTGCTTAAAAATCTCAAAGAGGCAATGCTTATGGGATTCCGTTTACAGACCTGTTGTATTCAATACATTGAAAGTAACAGAAGAAACTTCCAACAGATTTAAACTTGTCTTATGGGCAGCGCAGTTAACCGTGTCTGCTTTAGCTCAAATTCCAACAAGGCAACAAGTCACTCATGTTTCTCTCATACTAATCTTCTCCTGACAATGAGTGTTCCTCCACTACTGTTTAATACGGTCTAATATTGCGCTTTACATTGTTTGGAAGTAACCTATGCAAAATGTTATGATCCCACATCGGCCAAGTATGGGACTGCATATTCTAAAAGGTTATTAGAATGTTCCGTTTTAGATAGAACTCACTCTTGATGTGTTTTCGTAAGCTGAATATATCAGTACTGGAAACCTCCAAAAACTCAATCCCTAGCCCCTTTATCAATAGAACTCAAAATACCCATTAGAATAACTGCAGTCTACACAATAGCATCGTCAACGTGTTTATAGCAATAACAATATTTACATATACACTTACGTATTACACCTAACCATGTCATAAAATTCGTATTTTCACTCTCTTATAGATTGCTTAGAACTCAACAACCTCAACTATGATATGACTTATTTATCATTATTTTAGGATATTGTCATTATACGATATGACTGCCTTATTAGTACCACTCGCATAACAGCACTTGCTCTTACAAGACTCATATTCCATAACATCATTTCAACATTTATTTACATAAAAAAAGCATTTTAACCCCCAATATATAAATAAAACAACAACCTTGTTGTTAAATATTGTTAACTATTTGACATTGATTTATAAAAGGGAACCGCTTTAAGTAAAACATATCAATGTTTGTGACTAAAATGTGTCTGTAATTCATTAGACTTTCCTGTTAGTCTTAAGAACAGCATGAACATATCTCTAGAATCACGGTTAACTGGGATATAAACGCATTATAGAGAAATCAAGTAGAAAAAGTTAAAAAATAGTCATATAGATTGCTTAGAACTCTCAAGAGGCAATAATGCTTAGGGGCGTTTGGGATTGCGTTTAGAAACCGGTTATCATGCTCACATGGAAAACAACCAGTTTCAAAGTGTATATCAGTCCCTAAAGCCTAATGCACTTTGCATAGTCTAATGCACTTTTAAAGTGTATATCAGTCCCTAAAGCCTCCAAAAACCCAACCCAAACACCCCCTCGTTGACTCTTTATCAGTTAATTTCGGAACACCCAACTTCACAATGTTATCTATGTGCAACAATAACGAGCTTTATACTCAATCTCATATATTTACATTTTTTTAGAACGGCTCATATATTTACGTTTACACTAACACATCAAAATTTTCACATATTCAGAAGTGAAAAAAGAAAGAAAAAAAGTACACCAGCTTCAACAACCTTAAGTATTTAACTATTTTCTAAAGGAAACTAACAATCTCGCACAAGTGTCCCACACGGGACTGGAAATCAATAGCCCACAACCACTAGATTAAGGAGCATCTCACATATACGCTAAGCTACAATCCGTTTGGTTCTATCAGTTGGGGCTTGATCATTCGCCATTCCCCCTCCGCAAACGCTCATTTGGACATTCACCAGGGTTTGAACCGAACTCTTGGCTAATTAGGTCTTTTTTTTAGAACGGCGAGTAGCTAATTAGGTCTTTTGGGTTTGGTTTTTAGGCGAAGGGACCGGTTGTCATAGAAAAATGAATTATCTAACGATATCACAAGTTTATAGTTTCATTCACGAAACAACGTCTGCTCATATTCCAGAACAGTGAATATAAACTCATTAATGACAGATAAACTACTGTATGTTAAGTTCATGACTGATACAGTATTGCTTAAAAATCTCAAAGAGGCAGTGCTTATGGGATTCCGTTTACAGACCTGTTGTATTCAAGACATTGAAAGTAACGGAAAAAACTTCCAACACATTTCAACTTGTCTTATGGGCAGCGCAGTTTAATCATATCTGCTTTAGCTCAAATTTCCAACAAGGCAACAAGTCACTCGTGTTTCTCCTGACAATAGCTACTACTAACACGACAAGGAGATAAGGAAAAAAAAAACTGCAAAAGATTAGCACAATCCAATCGCCTAAAAAGGCCAAAATGTTACGTAACTTATGTTTCGATCTAATCACTCATGTCCTTCATCACAATAAAATTAATTCTTCCGACACAAAAATGTTAATCGTAAGGGGGTGGCACCTTACGTTCACTTCACAGCCTTACTTTAAAATGCTACAGTCCTTGATCCTAATTATCAGACACTGAAATATAAAAACAAAACAAGTAAAACATATCAATGTTTGTGACTAATGTGTGTCTGTAATTCGTTAAACTTTCCGGCTAGACTTAAGAATGGCATGAACGTATCTCTAGAAACAAGGACAGTTGGGAATCAAATATAAACTCATTAGTGAGAACAAAGTTCAAGGATACAGAACGCATAGAACTCTCAAGAGGCAATTAACTTAGGGGTGGTTGGATTGCGTTTACAAGCCGGTTATTATGCTCTTATGGGACACAGTCAGTTTCAACTTTCAAGATTCTGTAAGAGACTCGAATTACTCGATCAAGTGATTATCTAATTGACTTTGCATAAGCTAATGCACTTTTAAGTGTATAACAGTCCCTAAAGCCTCCAAAAACCCAACCCAAACACCCCCTCGTTAACTCTATCAGTTAATTTCGGAACACCCAACTTCACAATGTTATCCTCCGTGTATATACAACAATAACGAGCTTCCTAGTCAGTCTCGTATATTTACATTTACACCAGCTTCCTACTCAGTCTCGTATATTAACTATTTTCTAAGGGAAACTAACAATCTCACACAAGTCTCCCACGCGGGACTAGAACTCAATAGCCCACAACCACTAGATTAAAGAGCATCTCACATATACGCTAAGCTACAATCCCTTTGGTTATATAAGTCGGGGCTTGATCAATAGTCACCCCCTCCGCAAACGCTCATTTGGACATTCATCAGGGTTCGAACCAAAGTCTTGGCTAATTGGGTTCTTGGCGAATGGTCCGGTTGTCATAGAAAAATGACCGATTTACACCTTTTGGAGGATATTTTTATCTAAGGATATCACAAGTTTATATTTCCATTCGCGTAAAACATCATTTCAACATTCAATAACTAAAAAAAAAAGACATTTTCAAATCCTAAACATATGAATAAAAAAAGAACCTTAACTAAGTTGGATGGATCAGTAGAGGTTTTCTGCAGCTTCCTGTCGAGGAAATCCGACAACGATATCTTCGACCGCTTCTTACTTCCATTCTCCACTTTTTCCCTACAATCAAAATATCCAAACATCACACAATTGTTCAATATAAAACAAAGTTCCAAAACTAAGGCTTACTGATGATTATGAGTGGACGTTGGTTGAATAAACGTCGACGGAATCAATCGTTGTCCGCGAACCCTTATTTTCGACTCATTTGAATCCATTTTTTTTGTGGAGCAAATGATTTTGATTGATTTTTTTTTGGGGGTTTGAATTTGTTACTATATGTTTTTTGGCGGGAAAGTTTTGAATTTTTAAATTATTTGATTGATTTCCCGCATTTTGGATATTATTTCGTTTGGGCTGTGTACATTGAGTTGGGCCTAGTGGACTAGCCTTATTGTTTATTGAAATTTTATAAACTTTAGTGAAGACCTTTAAACTTAATAAATTACTTAAATACCTTCATTTATATAACACATTTATTTTGAAAGAGTATCCTATTTATATAATTATGTCATTTTATGTCTTTTAACACATTTAAATTATAGCTACTACTAACCTACCAAACATTTTTATAAATTATATGTTATTGCTAAATGTTACTGCTAACTGCTTACTATTGCATTTTCATGACTTTTTTTTAGCGACGAGTTAATAGTTAGTGATTCGAGTTTACAGTGACATCTAATTAGGTAATATGCAAGTCTCGAACCTTCTCCTTATGAGATAAACCCTATTTCTTATCTATTGACGCTCAAAATATGTAAGTGGTGAGGTTTGAATCGTATGCCTCCTATGAAGTCTATAAGTTGTTTTCACTAAATTATCCAGTACAGTCTAATCACAAAGAAGTATAAAGCTTGATACTGAGCTCGAGACAGTTCGAGCCTTATGTCTTAAGCTCGAGTTCGGCTCGTGACATATTGCACAGGCTTGAGCAAAAATATAATTAATTAACCTCACGATTTGCCATGAAAAAAAAGTCTACACAAATATAATTAATTAACGACATTACAAGACAGCTCTATTAGTTTATAGCTCTATTTCAATATCGCTAATAAAAAAAGATTACTATAAACTTGTATGCACATTTTTTCATCGCAATATATAAATAAGCAAAGTTTCTTGTCTTCAACCGATGTGGGACAAAAACTTTGAACAAAATTGAATCTTCTAATAAAGTGGATTCACCACCAAGTTGCTTAGGAAACACAACTTGTAATCAAGTAAAGTTTATATTCTGTGAGTATTATGCATTTTCAGACCTAAGTGGCTACTTTATAAGTTGGTGGGTGTTTAAAAGTAGAGGTGGTAAACAGGGACGAAACCGGTGGATTATAGTGTCTCGGGTATTTATGGATTTTTATTACGTAGTACTAAATTTGTTAAATCTTTTTTTGTTTTTTATTAGATTTGTGTTAAATGCACATGGTCTTTAAAATTTTTCTTTGTAACATTGTTTAGTTTACTTTAAGTGCACCTGATTTTTTTGTCTCCAGGTTGCGTCCATGGACTGGTAAATCCTGATTTTTTTGTCTCCAGGTTGCGTTCATGGACTGGTAAATCTTGCTAATTTTGTTAATTATTGATAGTTTTTAGTATTTTTTTGCCCATCAATTGATGGATTCAATAGGCACATGTAAAACACTTGATGAGTTGTAATGAGCGTATGTAAAACATCAAATTGATCACTCGATGAATCTTTTATATTTAATGTTTCTTTTTTCGACTTTTAAACAAGCATTATAATTTTTTATTTTTATGTTTTTTTATATGTTTTTTGCCATTTTAACATGTGCCCATTTAATCACACTAGTCTAGCCCGCCGCCTATTTTTTTCCCAGCAGTTCTACCCGCCAATTTTGTCACCTCTCTGTCTAAAACATAAGTTCCAAATCAAGATTCAAAGTCTTTTAATCATTTTTAACTAAGACGATGAGTAACTCAAGCTATAAACTTTCATGTACTTTCTTTATATTGTTTACATAATACTAGTATCGTACTCGCGCAATGCAGTGGCGAGTATCCGATTACTACTTTTTTAGTGAACAAATATTACAATTTTACTAAGGTTCAAATTAAAGTTAAAGGAGTAAAAAAATAAATTAACTTAAATAAACTTATTAAAAACCAAAAAACTAAAATTTAATAAAATTATATCAAAATGGATGTTGAATTAAAGAGCACGAAATTTAAGAAAATATGTTGAAATTAGATTATAGAAAATAAATATATCAAAAGATATTTCAATTTAAAGATAAAATTCTTTTGAATGATTTGTTACTAAAGTTGTTACAAAAGTTTGTTATAAAAATATATGGATGGATGAGATCAATTTAACAAAATATGATCTAAAGGTTTAAATTTAACCATATCTTAATTTTTGGTTTGGAGTTAGGTTTGGAAAGTTTAGGTTTCGGGATTAAGATCGGAGTTAAGATGGGAGTTAGCCTCTTTATATATAAACTAGCATGGTACCCGCATAATGCAGCGGCGGATACCCGATAACTATTTTTTAGCGAACCAAATGTTACATTTTAACTCATCAAATATATATTCAAAGTAAAAAATTAAATCAAATTAAAATAAACTCAATATTATTAAAAAATTTAAAATTTAACAAAAATATATTAAAATGGATGTTAAATTAAAGAGCACGAAATTTTTAAAAATATGGCAAAATTAGATTATAAAAATGATAAATAAAAAAAAGATTTTTTAATTTAAAAATAAAAGTTTTTTTAAATAATTTGTTAGAAATGTTGTTACAAAAGTTTGTTTCAAAAAACAAATGAATGAGATTAATTTATCAAATATGATCTAAAGGCTTAAATCTAACATCCTTATATTAATTTTTGGCTTTGAGTTAGGTTTAATAATTTTAGGTTCGGATTAAGATCGAAGTTAGGTTTGGAGTAAGCCTCTTTATATAATAGTATAGAATAGATAATAATAGTATAGGAGGACTTAGTTTATTTAGCATTATATTTATATTTTGCGTGTGACTAAACGCTTTTTTTGTTTTGAGAGTAAACTGTTAAATATATTCGTGTGATTTACACTTTTTTTACACAATACATCTTTATAAAAGACTAGTGTCATTTTTGTTAGAGAATAAATATGGCCCAAGCTCGGCTTGTGGGTTGAGTCCATTAGGGTTTGTACTTTATATATTTGGATGAATAATACATTGATACCTACGGGCAGGGGCGCACCCAGGATTTTAAAAGGGATGCTGCACAATTTTTTTTGGGTCAACTAAAGTTACGGCGTAAGAAATTGAAGTGATGCAAACTAAAATTTTTTTGTACTTCGTGACCTCAAAATGGGTGTAGCCCGTGCCACACACGGTTCCTATGTGGTTCCGCCCCTTGCCTACGGGGTTTATCATTCTTACATGGTATCGGAGCAGGTCTGATCCTCAGACCTAGATGTCTAACATAATATCAGACCATACACCGATCTTATAATCCCAAAATACTTCCGCTGTTTCAAACCCTATATCAATCCCTAACAATCATAGATCTGTCGTCACTTTATTCTATACAGATCTTGCAATTCAATTCTATTGTGTCTCTTTGCTCAATATGCTTTTTATTTTCTAGTTTTTATTGAAAATTAATGCAACAAGGTTTGTTATCTATTTAGTTGTGTGGGTCGACAAGGACAACTCCGTTGTGGGGTTTTTGTTTCTAGTGAAAGACAAAAAAGAGGCATGTCTTAAAAAAAGAGCGATGACGAATTGAAATTAGGCTTATCTTAAAGGGTTTGTTCTATCTATATTATAGTAGTAGTTATTAGGCTAAAACACATATTAGTATCCTGAACTTGACAAAGTGGATTACCTAGTACTCTAAACTTTTAAAGGTGCAAGGTGGTACTCTGAACTTGATAAAATGGAATTTTTACTACCTTATACTAATTAACTAAATAATTATTTTTTTTTCTTTCTAAAAATCATTTTAGTAATTTATTTCATAATAAATAAGTTATAGTAAAACATGGGCTAAGTAAATATATAGTTTTCACAACATTTAGATTGCTATTTATTTCTAAAAGTTAATATAGTATTCTAATCCATTATTTATAATATAAACAAAATATTGTAGCAATGATTTCTAAAATATTTCTACTGCACTACTTTTAATATTTTTAATATCATATTATTAAGTATTTGTTTCAAATAATTATTAGAACAAGTTATAACAAAATATATAGAGGTTTGTTATTTTCTATTTGAATACACATATGAAGAAATAAAAATAAAATTTTTTATTGTTACAAGTGGTTTGAAGCGTACACTTAGCTAATACGTTACGATAAATTATTTATTACAAAATATTTATTACTAATATATGTTTTATAAAATATCTTACTTAAATCTTACTTAAATGATTTTTAGAAAAAAAAATTAATTATTGAGATAACTAGTATATGATAGTAGAAATTCCATTTTCTCAAGTTCAGGGTACTACTTTGTACTTTTAAAAGTTCAGGGTACTAGATAATCCATTTTGTCAAGTTCAGGGGTACTATATTATGTGTTTTGGCCTAGTTATTAATAGTCGTCTGTCACAAAAAAGAAGAAGTGTATAGTTGTTTTAATATTTATGTTTTGGTCGTATTGCATTTTCGATTCAACCACTTTGAAAGTTTCAATTTGTCGGGCTCAACTCTCCAAAATATCTAAACTCGTTTGTTCTATCTTGTGTGTTGGTGATTTGTGCTAAGGTCACAAATCCACACTATTGTTTTATTTGGTTGGAAGTTTGTGCAAAGGTTACAATCCACAATTGACGTTTATGAATAGGAATCGAATGTGGCAGGGCTTTGTGTATTTGTGTTGGTATGGTCGAAATTTAGGAAGATGAATCGGATGGTGCAGTGCCTTTTAATTTTTCACTTGTTTTTATTTTGTATTTTGTTTTCTGCTTATGTCCGAGCTTTCGCGATTTCGCCGCTCGGACTGCGAGAGAGTGTTAGTGGATAATTAGGACCTACGGGTTTCAATGTAATCACATAGGTGATTTAATCATTCTACAATTTTACATTCCTGAGAGTCAAACCTTTCACAAAACTCATTTTTATGAGTATGAAGAAACCGTTACGACATGACCATCGCAATCTTTATGAGCGGGTACCATAAACTTATACATGATCTAAAACCAAATGATGTTAATCTACGAGATGAAGAAGTTATACCATCTATAATGGACAGGCTTTGGGACCCAAACCACTAGAAGAGACTCGCGAAAATAAACCCTTATAACTCACGGCTTCGTACTAAGAAGAAAAGTCATAGATTTTTGTCTCTTGCAAGACTCGAACTCAAGACCAAACCCCCTCCCTAAGATCCCGAAGGAACCCATGTCGCCAACTGCTCTAAAGCAATTGGTTGACTTCCTATACTTTTTTCCTAGCAAGCACTTATGTGTCGTTTAGTTTGAGATTTTAATATTCTAAAATTTTAATCTAGTAAATAAAAACTTTTGAGAATTAAAAACTTTAGAATTTAAAATGCCTACGCATGTTTGGTTAACAGAAATTCATAATATTTTAAAATTTTAGTTTTTTCTACCCAATTAACATGAATAAATATTTTTTTAAATAACTTCTACTTAAACGAGTAAAAATCAATTTTTTTACTTATTATACAAATTTCATAAAAAATGTGTATAAATTTTATTTTTCTCGTTTATACGATTAAAAGACGAATAAATACAATATATATAATTTTCTTATATTTTTTATTTAAATGAGTAAAATCTAAGTTTTTATTTTCTATATAAAATTTATATGATTTTTTTATAACTTTTATTATTTTCTATTTAAACAACTAAAACTTAATAAATATGTTTCTATAAAACTATTTTGAAATTTATAATTTTCTATTTATAGTATTATATATCAAAATTTTCACCTTCTATATAAATTTCATAAAAAAGTTTATATGAATCTTATATAATTTTTATGTGAATTTTATTTTATGTATTTAAAAAGAGTATAAACCACTAGAAAAAAGCTTATAAAAAATAATTGTCAAGTAAATAAAAATTCCTCACTTTTTGAAGGAATTATAATTTCTTGCTTTTTGGTAATTCAGGAAATTTTGACTGTAATTCTTTCGTTTGTAATACTAAACGCAATATTTGAAGGATATTAATATGTAAATGTCATGAATATCTCCAATATCACCGAACCAAACGCTCCCTAAGAAGATTACGAAACTTGATCTAAAGATTATAAGGTGTTGGGGGGGGGGGGGGGGGGGGGGGGGGGGGGGGACATTGTTTTGGCAATAAACAGTATAGTCGGAATAAAAACTTGAGAACTATTACTTAGAGGAGTATACAATAATAATATACTCAATTCCGGAGCGATATATGAATCATTGGCAATATGAATGTGGAACGAGGTAGAAGGTAAATGGAATGCGAGTCATAAAGTATTATGTACGAGTGATGTATAAAGCTAATACGATTGGTATGTTTAAATCAACTTTATTAGATATACGTGAAATGATTTATATCTTTTTAATTCGGTTTTATAAATACATTTTAATACTAAAATTTCATGTGTCATACTTTATTATATTTTTTGTATAATTTTTATTTTTCAATCTTGCATCCCACATTGGTTAAAAGAAGAACAACCTCGCATTTCCTTGAGTATCCTAAATTTACACAATTTCTTGTCATTTTTTAATCTTATATATTTAATGTGTTATTTTTATCCATTTAATGACCGAATATTTAGAGAAGGAAAACATCGATGTTTTCTGCAATATATTTTATGGAAAATAAAGAAAATGTGTTATTTTGATCCATTTAATAACCGAATATTTAGACAAGGAAAACAGGTTTTCTGCAAAATATTTTATGAAAAACAAAGAAAATAGAGATCGCCACTCTTCTGTCCTTATGACTTTCCTGGAACTTAGCAAAATTTATATACAATTACATTGTCGCTTAGTGATTATCATGGAGCTTAACATCAATAATAAAGTAATGAAAGATAAAAAAGCTCGTGCTTACGATTGGTACTCATTCTAAAACACAAGCATAACTCAAGTGTTAAACTGGATGCTTCATAATTTTATCATGAACGTAACGGTAACTCTCATCCCACATTGACAAAAAAAAAAGATAATTGCATTTATATATCCAATTGTATGCTCTTTTAACAAATTGGGATTAATGTCATGCTTTCACGTGGTTTTCTTGTGTGGTTGACACAATCACGCCAGATTTACCAACATAAAAATTTGATATAAAATCTTGTTTTCTTTTTAACTTCAAAATGTTCTTTATTTATTTATTAACTTTGAAACATGTGAGAGAAAACATTTCTCTACAAAAGAGGTGTCATTTATTATGAAGTCTTATCTTTTTTTATTATAACTTTATAAAATTTTCTCAATAAGCGGACTCCAAAATTTAAAATTCAAATGAGAACATTTTTTTTCTTTTAAAATTTTACAAACGGGGAATTCCATTTGCTTTCTCGTTAGTCGAAGTATTACTAAAAAATGACCACAAGAAAAACCGTCGGTTTATGTTTGCGTGACTATTCTACAACATTCGTGAGTTTCAAACTCACACATCAATGTGAAAGTACTTACCAAAGTACATCGTCCTATAAACAGTAATGCTATAACACGTAAATCTATAAACACTGAATTTAAGAGAATTGATTTTGCGATAAAAAAGAGCTAGTAACATAACTTGTTATCCTTTAACTTGTTATCCGTTTAACTTCTCCTGCTATCTAAGTATCAATTATCTAATAATTATAAGTAGCTCGTTACTATTAATTTTAAAAATACTGGATAC
Organism: Glebionis coronaria; assembly: GCA_025667525.1. Classification (NCBI taxonomy): domain Eukaryota; kingdom Viridiplantae; phylum Streptophyta; class Magnoliopsida; order Asterales; family Asteraceae; genus Glebionis; species Glebionis coronaria. Next base: position 17,168,550 of record CM046877.1, on the reverse strand, counting down.
AACATTTGTCTACAAAGCAATGTCAAATTCTTTTTATATTATATCGTAACTTTATAAATTTTCCGCAACAAACACTCCAAATCATGAAATTCATATGAGATCATTTTTTGTTTTTGTTTTAAATCATATATAACTTATCTAGACTATAACTACATTATAAAGTATTTGAGATCTTTTAAAAGTTTCACGGTTGAATCTTTAACCAATTTTATATCAAATTGTTGATGTTTTCTGTATTTTATACAATATGACCCTTTCTAATTTTTTATGACAACCTATTAAAATAATATTTTTATTTTAAATTTAAGTATTATTATCTATTTATTATTTTTAAATCTAAGTTCACCACAATTTGTATAACTTTATGCTATTTAATTCAATATCAATTTTGATAGATTTTATTAACTTTTAGTTTTTATTTTTTATTTTTTGGGGGTTTATTTTAATTTCATAATTTTACTCTTTTAACATCAATATGAGTGCAAGCTTGGTAGATAAAATAGTAACATTTGTTTGCTTTAAAATATTACGTGAGCACCATGCTAGTTTTTATCAAAGAACTCAAACGCTGCGTTTAGCGGCTAGATTAAAAAAAAAAAGTGATTTCTGATATTTTCTTAATTAAGAAGAAAAATTGTTGTCAACTTTTTATTTGTTCTATTAGGTACCCTCAGTAGTTAAGTTGTCTCGGCACTTAATTAAGCGGCTATATGAGCATCATCATTAGCAATGGTTTGGATCAGAACTTGACTAGCCAATGACAACTATATATTTAACTGAGCATAATGTTTGTGCTAGGTTGGATAATCTATCCGATTCTCAGTACATCGGGTTTAGTGGTTTATAATCTATGAAGCATTCGGTTTTGTTTGACATGTACTTTTTTCTTAACAAATTTTTGTAGTGATTCTATATTTACTCTATTCGGCATTGTTTAGTGATGTAGACTAAAAAACAAAGTAACAAAGATAAGTAATTGGATCTGTTGATTCAACAAGAATGCCAGAAACAATTCTGCTAATAATCGTTGATTCTGAAGAATGCCCAAAAATTAGGGTAAAACACGGCAACTCAACGGCCAATGGTTTAACTTTTATTAAACTGATAACTGTCTTGCTAGGGTTACAGCAGATTCATTAAATAATGAATGCAAACAAAGAAAAACCCTAAAAATCCAACGGGCTGGACCGTAGCCCAATGACAAAGTCCAACTGAAAGTGAAAAAAACATAAAAATGCAAAAAACTGATAGTAAAAAGGCTTTTCAGGCCTTGGAAAATCCGCAACCAGCTAAAAGGTGGTTACAGCGTCGTCGGTCTCCTTTTTACGCACGTTTTGACAGGTCACGAGCTGAAAACGGACTTAGGATGCAAAAGTTATGCCCATTTTACTAAACCTCTCTTCGTCACGCGATCTCGGGCCTCCAGAAACAAGTCAACCCGTTCTTCAATACTTGGGCCTCCATCATTCCCCCCTGGATAAGAAAAATTCGCCCTCGAATTCCCAGCTGTATCATCATCGGAAGAATCACCATGGTAAGGCAACAAGTGCTTCACATTAAAAACATCAGAACAACGAATATGACTTGGCAACTTCAAACGATATTGAATCATTACCCCTTTGAGTACGAGGTAGTCCCAACACAAAATCCATGCTAATATCAACCCAGGGCTGCAAAGGAACTGGCAAAGGCATATAAAGACCTGCATTAGTAGCCGCCCCCTTTGAAACTTGACAAATACGACACCTCTTGACGTAACGATCCACTTCCTTCCTCATAGTAGGCCAAAAATAAGATGCTTGAACCCACTGTAAAGTGCGATCACGACCAACATGTCCTTCACCATGCAACTCCTTAATAATTTGCAAGCGAAGACTTGAATCAGGAATACAAAGTTGATTCCCTTTGAATAGGAACCCATCATGCATAACAAAATCTGTTTTCTCTCCGGATTGCAAATCCTGCAGAACAATTGAAAAGTATGGATCTACAGTCACCATGTCACGAATGACATCCAGTCCAGGAACATCAACCAGCATGGTTACAAGTAAACTACTTCTCCTGCTTAAGGCATCAACATCACGACTGGAAGCACCCGTTTTGTGTTTCACCACAAAAGTAAATTTCTCAAGAAAAGCCAACCAACGCCCATGTTTATGTGAAACCTTATCTTGAGTACGAATATGCCTTAAGGAATCATGGTCAGTGAACAAAACAAACTCCTTATGAAACAAATAATGGCCCCAATGCTTCACAGCTTGGACCACTGCATAAAACTCCAAGTCATAAGTAGAGTACCTCGACTTCGGCCCTGTCAACTTCTCGCTAAAATAGGCAACAGGCCGCCCACCCTGGCTAAGAACTCCACCAATTGCAACCTTAGAAGCATCAGTATGAAGCTCAAAAACTTTAGAAAAGTCAGGCAATACCAGGATTGGCGCTGTAGTAAGCTTTTTCTCGACAACCTGAAAAGCCATCTCTGCTTCCTCCGTCCACACAAATGACTTACCCTTCATACAGTCTGTCAAAGGGGCCATAATGGAACTGAAATTAGGGATAAACCGCCTATAGAAAGAAGCAAGACCATGGAAACTCCGAACTTCAGTAATGGTAGTTGGAGTTGGCCACTCCTGAACAGCTGCTACCTTAGATTCATCCACCTGTATGCCATCACCAGAAACAACATACCCTAAAAACAAAACTTTAGGGGTCATGAACACACACTTCTTCGTGGCTGCATAAAAATTATCCTTCCGAAGCAAGGTCAAGACCTGCCTCACATGATTGACATGCTCATTATAAGAAGCACTATAAATAAGAATGTCATCAAAATAAACAACCACAAACTTGCCAATAAAAGGCCTGAGCAGTTGATTCATCACACGCATAAATGTGCTTGGTGCGTTTGATAAACCAAAAGGCATGACCAACCACTCATACAACCCTTCACGGGTCTTGAAAGCGGTCTTCCATTCGTCACCAGGTCTAAGACGAATCTGGTAATACCCACTCTTCAAATCCAGCTTCGTGAAAATGGTAGCACCACTAATCTGGTCAAGCAAATCATCAAGGCGAGGAATAGGAAACCTGTACCTCACAGTAATCTTATTGATGGCTCGACTATCAACACACATACGCCATGTACCATCCTTCTTTGGAGTCAATAGGGCAGGAACAACACACGAGCTCATACTCTCACGAACATGACCCTTGGAAACCAGCTCCTCAACCTACCTGCGCAACTCCTCATGTTCTCCCGGGCTCATCCTATAATGTGGCCTGTTAGGCAACTGTGACCCAGGCTCTAGATCAATATGGTGTTGTATGTCACGCAATGGTGGCAAACCATCAGGTAATTCATCAGGGAAAACATCAGAGAATTCCTCAAGTAAAGGGATCATGGCTTCAGGAACTTCACCGTCTTCAAAAACCTCCTTCTCTATTAATACAAAAACATCACCTCCCACCTCCAGCTCGTCTTCGAACTACGAAAGAGTTAGTAAAGTACCAATGGGTTTATTAACTACTTCCTTAGGTTTATTTGGCATCAAAGTAATCTTCACACCCTCAAACAGGAAACTATAAGTATTAGTTCTCCCATGGTGAGTTACATCACGGTCATACTCCTAAGGTCTACCCAACAATAAGTGACAAGCATCCATAGGTATCACATCACACCAAATATTATCCTTATAAGTTGTTCCTACAGAAAACGGAACTTGGACACGCTTGGAAACTGTTATCTCCCCACCCTTTTTAAGCCACTGTAACTTATAAGGTTTGGGACGATCTTCAGTTTTCAGCCCTAATTTCTGGACTGCTCCTTCAGCTATCAAATTATCACAACTACCAGAATCGCATACAAAAGTGATAACCTTACCCATAATGGTACAAGTTGACTGAAAGATGTTGTGTTTGAGCCAATCATCACCATCAGCTTTAGGTGTTAAGCAGGAGCGCCTTACCACCAAATTCACCCCCACATCTCCAGACACATACTCCTCCTCATACTCAGGTTCTGCATCATAAACTGCGTCTCCCACGTAGTCATCATAAGCCACATCATCATCTTCCTCAGGTTCAATAAATAACTGCCTCTTCCCAGCCTTCTTACACTCTGATTGTCGGTGACCAGGTTCACCACAGTTAAAGCACTTGAACCCACCACTGCCGGCCGCTTTAGGAATTGGTCCAGTATTCTCACCAACTGCTTTAGCCTGAGTTGGAAAAAAACGAGATGCCGCATTACCCGAACCAGAAGCACCTGTTATTGCAGGAGATGAAGAACTCCCCACTCGTCGGTTCTGCTTCTCAAAAGTCAATGCTCGTTGATACGCTTCAGAAAGTGTCATCGGATCAAACATGTTAACAGAATCCATGATCTGGACTCTTAAACCACCAATGTATCGAGAGACAAGCTGATCTTCTGTCTCTTGAACGTCATTCCTTGCAATCAGTTGGTAAAATTCAGTCGTGTAATCTTCAACAGACTTGGCCCCCTGTTTTAGATTCTGTAACCGCGGGTACATCATTCGCTGGTAGTTATGAGGAATAAAATTATCCCTCATGACTTTCTTCATCTTCTGCCAACTCGTGATCTTTGACTTCCCAACTCTGTTCCTCGTCAGTTTCAATTGTTGCCACCACGCGGATGCCCGACCACGTAACTTGGTAGCGATCAACGAAACCCTTTTGTTTTCTGGAACTTCTTTGAATTCAAATACTTCTTCAACAGCAACAAGCCAATCAATAAACTCATCAGGCTTTAAAGTGTCCCCATTAAACTCGGGAATATTAACCCTCATTCCAGTCTCCCAACGCCTATCATTATTCCCACTGCGATCTCTCATCCGTCGCCCTACTGATTGTTCATCATCAGACAAACCATCACCAAACGGATTTTCTTCCAGATCTGCATCTTCTTCCTCATGACGGCGATTACGAGGCCTCCTATTGCTCATCAAAGTGTTCATCTGGTCGGTCAATTGATCAGACATTTGATCGAATCGCTCCTCCATTCTCTCCATCATACGCTGCTCAAATTCCTGTTCATTCACATCGTGAATAGGCCTAGTTCTCCTTGGAGGCATCTTGATCAGGAACTTTGGCTTTGATACCAACTGATGTAGACTAAAAAGCAAAGTAACAAAGATAAGTAATTGGATCTGTTGATTCAACAAGAATGCCAGAAACAATTCTGCTAATAATCGTTGATTCTGAAGAATGCCCGAAAATTAGGGTAAAACACGGCAACTCAACGGCCAATGGTTTAACTTTTATTAAACTGGTAACTGTCTTGCTAGGGTTACATCAGATTCATTAAATAATGAGTGCAAACAAAGAAAAATCCTAAAAATCCAACGGGCTGGACCGTAGCCCAATGACAAAGTCCAACTAAAAGTGAAAAAAACATAAAAATGCAAAAAACTGATAGTAAAAAGGCTTTTCGGGCCTTGAAAAATCCGCAACCAGCTAAAAGGTGGTTACAGCGTCGTCGGTCTCCTTTTTACGCACGTTTTGACAGGTCACGGGCTGAAAACGGACTTAGGATGCAAAAGTTATGCCCATTTTACTAAACCCCTCTTCGTCACGCGATCTCGGGCCTCCCGAAACAAGTCAGCCCGTTCTTCAATACTTGGGCCTCCATCATTTAGAAGGCTAAATTCCCACATAGACAAACGAAGGAAAATGGTTATTATTTATATATCCAACTATCTTGGCGTTTGTTATCATATCCTCGAGACACAAATAGTGGGAAAAATTGACATGAAGTCTTGTTTTTTGCAACTACAAAAGATATATTTACGAATAATTTCTTTTAATTTTTGTAAATACTTGACAAAATATTTGTTTACAAAAAAGGTGTCAATTTTATTATATATCAAGTCTCAACTTTTTCGTTATAAATTTATAAGTCTTCTACGACGACCACTCCAAATAATGAAATCAATATGAGAACATTAGACCAACATTGATAAGTAGGAATTCCATTTGCTCACTCATCAAATTATACCCCATACAAAATGTCGACTTAGGTTTGAGTGACTATTAGTATTCTACTTAAGTGATAATATGTATTGTTGGATATATGGTTTCTCTCGCATCTGTATGTTTCGATGGAATAGATAGTATACCTTACTGATGTAATGAGAACCCTAGTAGTCTTATAGGACGGAATCGAACAACTCGTATATAGCAACAACATGTATCATCACCATGATCATCTTGTGTCTTCTCATCTTTCTAAGATTCTGGAATTCCACAATAACATGACAATGTTACATCAAGTAGCATCAAACCCCGACTTGGTTCGAGCACACGAAACTCACAATCAAAGGGAACACCAGCAAGCATCAAATCTCATCTCATCATTCGTTTTCTTCAAACCTGTTAAACACGTAAAAAACAGAACCGCACAGGATGTGAAATCCCTGTCCTTTAAAGTACTTTCAGCACTCCATAAGTTGCTCGAGTCTCCACGCCTTAGCCCCCAGGATTAATACAGTTCTACACGGGTAATCGTTAAGTAGCAACAACTTACGATTACAACACAATGGTGACAGCAGAAAAGACAAGAATATAAGCAAACAAAACTATTTGGTTGTGACTGATTATGGCTGTTTTTTTGGTTATCATTCATACATTTCTTGCTTTCTGTTTTATAGCGAAGTACATGAAGACGTGATATAACCCATTCCCAAAATAAGTGGAGATAATGGGAGGTTACCATATAATCAAGTCAAATGTTATCTAAAAAATACAAGTGTTATTTCAACTTGTACCACTAGCTTAGTTATAAATATAATCAGTTGCAGCTCTACAAGATTGTACTTTGTGCTTCATAAGTGGCCAAACTTGCTAACATTAATTTAAGTCCCAACATGTATATAGCATCATCATTAGCAATGGTTTCAATCAGAGCTTGACAGCGAATGACAACTATATAACAAAGCAAGTAGCAAAGGTTCCTGGAAGGTAGGCTAACCTATACCCTAAAGTATCTGCTTCTCGGAACATTAGTTTTAGTGGTTTATAATCTTAAATCACATTTTAAAGAAGCGAGTAATGCATAGAAATAACTAATAACCATTCAGTTTTTTACGAACTTTATGTTCCGACCATATTTTATCCTTTTCAACTTTGTAGATTTTTTTTAATCTTGTCAATGATGTTCAATATGATCTTAAGTTTTGTCGTGATTTCACAGTATTATAGTACTTGATTTGATATTGCGTGGAAGAATGAACTTTGGCAAGGGTTCCAAGATTTATATCTAATTACATTTGTTGCTTAGTGATTATCATGGAGCTTAGTATCAAAATTCAAAGTATATCTATAAGATAAACGATCTTTGTTGTGCGTACGGAAAGTACTTATTATAAATAAATAGAAACATAAGTCGCGAGAAAAGGTAGGTACTTCATTTTCTTTGTCAAGAAATTAAGTCATGCTAACTCCCATCCCACATAGGTAAAATAGGGAAAATGGTGATCGCTTATATATCCAACTATATACCTATCTGCTGTTTTAGGATTAGTGACATGCTTTCATATTGGTTGCGTGAGCCATTTCTATGAAAACACATAGAAATGGCGATCCCTTCCTTTACGAAAATATGATACAAAGTCTTATTTTTTATGTTAACTAGAAAAACAATTTTATTAACAATATGAAGTCTTAAATTTTTCAATATAACTTGGCAAATCTTCTATGGAAAGCACTCCATAACAAAACGTGGATTAAGGTGTGAGTGACTATTCTATAACTGTGGCAAATTTCAAAGATTGCATACTACTGTGAATCGCATTTTAGTTGTGTCATTAGAAGTTTACATAGAGGTTAGTTATAAAACTTAAATAACGGCTATAAAAAAAAATAGATTCCGGCCAACTAAATTGAAATCGAAAATGAACTTGGAAACCCATTCCTGAACTTGAAACCCAAAAAGGTACGAACAAGATCACCGATTAACCCGAGGAAATCCAAAGATTTTTACTACATTTCCCTCTAATGCCAAGCAGCCTAAATATCACCATTGTCTAACCTTCCTCAGATTAAAGTACTAAAATTTCATATCCAAACATATGTCATCAAATTTTAGGATAACATAGAATTAGCAACCAAACATACATTTTGTCAAGTGTAATCCCATCTTTCATGGCACCATACTTGAAAAGAACAACACACGACGTTTCCCTTCAAGAGAAGGAAACTATACCTTCACTACGAAGGTCTGACAAAGAAATACAAACCTCAATCTTCATCTACAGAGCAATTCCATGTTTTTAAACCATTCCTACAAAATAAAAGGATTTCAAAACAAGCCGCATAGCCATGTGTAATCCTTCACCATACTTAATTTACAGATTTCAAAACTTTGAAACCACAAATTTCTCATCCAACAATGCTTGATTTGAAGACCAGATAACTAGGTGTCAACAATTTCACCCAATATGGTAAACATTTTGAGCATTGGTTGACTTTTGTTAATGTTAGCATATAATATTTTCAATGTCACATCGATACCTTTTGAGAACTCTTCATAACCAGAAAGCACCCACTCAAAAAAATGAAATTCAGTGAATATATTAGACCGTAATCAAAATTGCCTTCTTGGGTCTCTTTCACCATATTTCCACCAATTTTGCAACAACCACAATAGCCACTCTAAATAATGAAATTCGTAGGAGGACAACATTGATAAAAAAGAATTCCATTCGCTCTCTCGTCAAATTATACCCCAAAACAAAACGTCCATTTAGGTTTGGGACTTTGAGTGACTTTTCTACAGCATAACAAAACAAAAATTCCATTTGCACGTTGTAAGTTGGTTATTAGGATTTGACAGAGTATGTTTCGAGTATCTTAACTTCTATCCTATTATACAAATAATTGATGTATGAACCAAAATTGATTGCTAATTTCACTGCTCTAAGAGTTATTTCAATTGTTGGAGTCGTTGTAGAAGACAACGGATTGTCAGATTTACATTCAATTTTTTGTTTGACATGTACCTTTTTCATAACAAAATTTATGCTCCGCTGTTGTTTCAGTTCTATATTACTTTCTTCGATATAGTTTGGAAGTATGTATTTTGTGTTTATATAGCTAGTACTTCATTTTCTTTGTCAAGAAAGCATGCTAACTCGTATCCCACATAGACAAAACAAGGAAAATGGTTATGAGAAAAATTAGTGATAAACAAGAATTTCTTTAGCTCTCTCATCAAATTATACCCTAAAACAAAACGTCGATTTTGGTTTGAGCCTTCAAATGACTATTCTACCACATAACAAAACGAGAATTCCATTTGCATGGTGTAAGTTACATTCTAGTTGTGTCGTTATTAGAATCTTTTTTTTGAATATTGTCGTTATTAGAATCTGACAGAGGTAAGTTTCGAGTATGATAACTTGTATTCTATTATACATATCCTTGAGGTATGAACCAAATTATATTGCTAATTTTTCGCTGCTCTAGAGTTATTTCAGTTGTTGGTGTTAATTGTTGCACAAGACATGGATTGTCATACTTACTTTCAATTTTTTGTTTGACATGTACTTTTTTCATAACAAAATTTATGTTCCGGCCGTTGGTTCAGCTCTCGGCAGTTTCTCACTGTTTTTTTATGTTAGATTTTGTAGTTTTTTATATTTTTATATTACTCTATTCGAGATAGTTTGGAAGTATGAATTTTGTGTTCATCTAGTTAAGAAAGCCATGTTAAATCGTATCCCAAATAGACAAAAGAAGGAAAGTTTTTTTACAGTTTTATATTACTCTACTAGTTATAATACCGTGTACGCACGGGTTTTTGTTTAAATTTTTTAATGATATTATTTATTAAACATAAGTGCTATTTTTAGACAAAAAAAGTGGCCATATAAATTTTAGATCATTGCAATAGTTGAAAAAAAGCCGGCATGTGTGTATATTAACATGTAAATCAAGAACATAAAAACAAAAACAGTAGCTAGAATCTTTGTTTTTTATACAGTGGAAAGCACATTTTCAAAAAGTTGGATCTTTGTATAGAACAGGATGAATAGGAGTAATGGACACAAGGTGAGTAAATCTCGCTACAATGAGGGCACGGTTGCTCGTCGAACAGTTCAAGTAGAACTTTAGTTTGTTAATGCAGACTACGGCAAAATGTGAAATAAAGCGGGCTTTATGTCACATATGAGATAGATGTATAAGCTTTCACAAAACATCATCTAATACCAGTCTTGTTTTTTAAGGAATAAACCAATGTTTGATGACATTCTACACCGTAGTACCGTAATCGCATGAGAATGCATGCCAATTGACACATAAATTAAACTATTTTCACCAAAACTCCATAGACCATTTACAACCAATGTTTAATTAATCAAACACTCTAGCGTTATTTATGATTAGGGAACGGATTAGGATATACTACAAATCGACAGTTTGTAATTTTGTTGTTATAGATCGGGTTCTAAAAAATAGTCAGGTATAAATTAGATAGAATATGTGATTGTAAAAAAAAAAAAATAAAGACAGTTTTATACTTTAACTAAAAAATCACATAACGTGTGTTAGGTCAATGTATCAAAATGGACTCAAACTATCCCGGTAATTTCAAAAAAGCAAGTAGGAGATATGCAAAATTGACATACCAAAATGACAATATCATTTTACTCTAAGCAAAAACATCATCACATCACATGATAGACAATACATAAAATATATTATATATCATTACAAATATTTAGGAAAACACCCCTCTTAATGGGCGAACTAAAATTATTAACATGGTTTCATTCTATCTTGGTTGATACATTAAAAGATTATCTTGGTTGATACATTAAGAGTGAGTAATACCCAAGCTCCACTGAATTCCTTAAGCCTTTGGTGATTCGGATAAACATTGCTGGATCATGTGCACCACACCACCTGAAAACATTGTCTTGAATCTTTTGAAAAGCTTTCCAACCTTTATGTTCAACCAATTCCTACAGTAGTAAAACCTCATCAAGTAGTACTGTATGCAACTTTTAAGCTCAACCAATTGACCGTTTTTCTTTTATAGAACATTTACCTCACGGGTATGATAACTTATTTTCTTAAATAGAACACGAGTATATAAATTTATACAAATAATCAAACAATTAAAGCCGATCCTTAATTCAAAATACATACCAAACACAAAAATAATATGAGTGAAATAAAGAACATGCAACGATGCCAATATCAACCCTAACATCCAACGAAGCTATCCCACCAATACCAGTACCTCAATTCCCTCCATTTACAGATGGTATTGAAACGTCCGAAGGCGGTGCAAGTGACGTTGAGACTGCTACTACAGGCATTAATGAAAAATTTATATAACCAATAAATAAAAAGTTTTAGTAAGGAGACCTAATGAACATCACCAAAGGATTCACTACCGATCGTACGACCAAGTTTATACTCGTAAATGTAGTGAGTAGCATTCATGTGGCTAACATTTCCTATCCTAGGTACACAAGGATCTGAATTTTAAAACGCAATGCAAAACACAACCATAATGGAAACCAAAAGTATAAAACTGAGTGTCTCTAAAAACCCATATATGTGAAAAATAATTTGTTTATCTCTGACCTTAAATTTAAATAGCTTATCTATGTTGCTTTTTGATAAAACGTAAGAAGTTTATGCAAATAGAAAGATGGATATTCTTTAACGACCTTTTCTTCTTTGACTTTAATAGTTGCCTCGCGAATAGCTGCAATATCAGATCCTATACCAACACGGGAAACGCAGAAAGCCTTTTCCCCAACAATGGCAGCGGCTGCTGTATTGACAGATGCAACAACATTGCAGATGTTTTCTTCAGCATATGATACAGACTCCTTGTCATTATTTCAGAATCAAACAAAAATGGAAAAAAGACATCTGAGTATAAAAAACTGTCTAAATGAAGCAAAAAAACAGAATCCATCATCTTACGTAATACTCCATAATAACAGTCCAACAAACATACCTTACAGTCAGGGATTGATCTAGTGTTGTAGTATTAGGGGCTGATGCCCCACACAGCTAGCCGAAAAAGATGCGATTTTGGTGTAACTTTCGTCTAATTTTGGTGTAAAAAATTCAAGGTACGGTACCACTGCATTTTCTGTTAAATATTACAGCAAGTGTCATTGCTAAGGGGTTGTTTGGATTAGCATATTTTTAGGGCTTATCGGCTTACTTAAACATGGAAAAGTTAACCTTTCTCCTTCAGAAACCTGGGAAGTAACAGGGACAGAAAAGTGTCACCTTCATAAAAAGGAGACAGAAAAAACACGTTGAAGTAATTAATATCAAGGAGCACGCACGCACATTATACCTTTTATATCTCAATCATGGTACATATACTACAATGATAGATATAGTAGCATCAGTAATGCTAAATGGCCATATATAAAAGATTACTCCCTCATTCCATTTATGTAAACTAATGAGAAGCCAAGATATTTTTTTCTAATTTGACTATTAAAAGTGAGTCGCTTACCTGAACTGTGGTCGAATGTACTCTTTGACGCTGAGGTGCTGCAGACCCGCACTATCTACTCATCATTGTTTCATTGTTTTATAGCAAATGGCATGATAACTCATCATTTCTTTCCATACGAGAATTTGATATGAAGTCTTAATCTTTTTAAGGTTAACTACACAAATTTTTTTACTACTACTGTAGTACTTTTTCTTAATCTTTGAAAAAACGGGACAAAACATTTACCTACAAACAAAAAGGTGTAAAATTATTTTTATACAACGTCTTAAGTTTTTCATTATAACTTTATAAATCTTCTTCCACACGCACTCGAAATAATGAAATTCATATGAGAACGTCATTGGTAAACGGGAATTCAAATCGCCCTCTCACGAAATTATACCAATAACAAAAATCAGATTTATGTTTAAGTGATTATTCTATATCAATGCGAGTTTCGAGTATCTCGACTTCTATTATATTATACAAATCCTTGAGGAATGAATCAAATCCTGTGCTAATTTACATTCAATCAGAGTAAGTTTAGCAGACAAACGATCTTTATTGTAAATCCGAATAATACCTCATTGTCATGTAAAACATAATAACTATCATCCCACCTAATTAAAATAACAAAAATGCTTATCCCTTACCACACTATCTACTAGCTCATTGTTTTCAGTTGAGTGTCATGCTTTCACTTAGAGGTCTTGTGGTTCTTCATGTTAAAGGACCAAAACTGATACGGATCGGACTTAGTGGTTAAGGGATCAAACCCAACGTTACTGTAAGCATTGCATAAACCATTTTCAAACATGCCATCGGTGAATATATTAGACGCTATTCGAAATTGCCTCGTTGGCAAATAAGATTTTTGTTCGATGGTATGTTTTTGTCATGAAATCCATCCGAATCCCATCCCACATAGACGAAACAAGAAAAACAGTTGTTGTTTATATACCCAATGCTTATTTGCTTATTGTTTTACGATTAGTGTCATGCTTTCACATTGGTTGGAGGGTCTAGTTCTGTGAGTACTAGCAGCTTCAACGGGTGTGAAAATATGATATGAAATCTTATATTTTTTTTATGTTAACTACAAAAATATCTTTGTATTAATCATTATCTTTATATTTCCCTCTTGGAGTTAATTGCATAAATCGTTCCTATGATTTGTTGGGTTTAACAAATTTCGTCTCTTCGAAGAAAATTCAACGAATCTCCTCTGTGTGGTTTTGACTCGTAACATGTATTGTCCCTTGACTATTAGTTCCGCCAGGGACTTAACTCGATATGGAACTAGTGTGAAGGGACCAAAACTGATACGGACTGAGTGGTTAAAGGATCAAACCCAACGTTACTGTAAGCATTGCATAAACCATTTCAAACATGCCATCGGTGAATATATTAGGCGCTATTCGAAATTGCCTCGTTGGCATCATATCTGTTTGAACCATGTAAGATTCTCCACCAAATTTTCACTAAGTAAGGAACTATACATTGTTCAGCAATATTATCAAATCAGTACCAAACTTATATCTATTTTTGTTTTTATCAAAATTACCCTCGCCAATGTGTATTTTATAAAACTTATATATCTCCATCAAAGCATCCTTCATCTTAGTGCTTTAATATACTGTTACTCGTACTGATAAAATGTTCTCTAATATGTTGCATTATATTCTTATTTAAGAATGTCTATATTTTTTCTTGTTAACAAGTTATGTTCCGAAGGTTTTATTAATAAATGAATCAATCAAGTTAAACAATAGAGTATCTTGTTCTTCTCCTTATTTTATTAAGTAGAAACCACACACTTGAAGTGGTGTCATATCCTGATTCAACCCTAAACGAGTGACTAGCTCTACTCAAGCGTGTAGTAGTTTAATCATCTAAATAAGCATATAATGCAACATATGATGATTTCTTGTCATGTATGAAATCATTTTTCGTTTCTAGAACTTCCGGTGATGCACTTGTTAGACGACCCTCTAGTTATCGTCGTTAGACGACTCTTCAAGGTATAAGGCTAGATTAGTCATATTCTTATAACTATACGTAAATTTAGCATCGAATAACCTTTCCTTGATAAATAACGAAGGCATGTATTTAGCAAATAGTAATATTATAATCGTGGTTAATTTACATTGTACGTATGAGGACTTTACAGCAAAAGTATGGGATGAGAATGTATAAACGATTAATTAGCCGAGTCCAAAAAAATAAATCATAACCCGACCCAAGCTCTTGCATAATCCCTAAATATTATTCGCACAATGAGACCACTTCAAAATATGTAGTCCCCAAATTTTAGAGTTTAAACGGATAGACCACAAATTTTAAATTTCAAAGTATTTCATTGATATTGTGTGGAAGATTGAACTTTGGTGAGTGTTTCACGGAGCATGCTAACTCGTATCCCCCATCGACAAAACAAGGAATATCGTTATCATCTAAATACCCAACTATTTACTATTTTGTTGTTTTAGGATCACTGTCATGCTCTCATATTGGTTGCGTGGGTCGGTTCTAAGCAAACCGCCCCGTACCACCTCTATGCGAATTTGATATAAAATCTTAATTTTTTTTTTGTATTCTGTGTACTCTTAAGTAGTCACAGACCTTGACAACGAATGGCATGCAACTCTCTAACTGAGCAAGTAGAAATGGTCTGCAACGCTGGCTATTGTATCCCTTAATTTATATGATTCTCGGTACATCTGGTTTAATGGTTTATAAGCTAGGAACACATTCGATACAAACGAGTAACGCGTAAAAAAACTAATAGCCACTCAATTTTTGTTTGAAATGTTCCTTCTTCTTGAAAAAGTTTTGTAGTGATCTCAAGTTCTGAATTTAAACTATTCCATATTTTTTGAAAGACTAAATTCAAATGTTGTAGTGAAACTAAATGACAAATGATCTTTAATATGTGCATTTCTTTGTTCTTTGTCATGAAAGTCATACTAATTCTCATCTCACATAGACAAAAGAAGGGAAAATGATTAGCCTAATTAATTTCAGCTGTCTATATATTTCTTGGTTTGAAATGAGCACACCTCCAGCGACGACGCGAAGATTTGGTACGTAGTCTTAACTTTTTAATTTTTTTTCATATGTTAACTATAAAAATAATTTTACTAATAATTTCTCATAATTTTAGAAAAGCTGGAAAAAGCATTTCCTACAAAAAAAGGTTTTTTTTTATATGAAGTCTTAACATTTATGTTATGACTTTATAAATCCCCTTACACAATTACTCTTAATTATGAAATCATACGTAAACAACATTAAAAAAAATAGTATTTGACCGAATTATCTTAACTCCGTGTACCTTCTTGGTACCAAGCCCCTCACCCAACAAGGAAGGTATATCCCGATAAATTACCTAGGTAACACTGGTTGACCAAGCCGGGGCCCGGATTCGAACCTTGCCATTTCGCTTGACTTGGTCAACTGCGTGCTTTTGCGGTAGTTGGTGGCCAACTGCTTTAAGGCAGTTGGTTTATGTAAACAACATTGATAACCGGCATGGATGGTACTTATTAAAAAACACAAGCATGACTTGAGAGAAAAGATGAATACTTCATAATATTTGTCGTAAGCGTAATGCTAACTCTTGTCCCACATTGACAATGAAAAGGAAGATAATTGCATTTATAGATCCAATTGTACACTTTTTTTAATATTTTAGGATAAATGTCATGCTTTCACGTTGGTTGTCTTGTGTGGTTGTGATAACCACCTTGGTCAAGCAAACATGAAAATGTAATATAAAATCTTAATTTTTTTAAACTTCAAAACATCGTTACAAATATTTTGTATTAATTTTGAAAGATATCAGAGAAAACATTTTTCTGCAAAATGAGGTGTCAATTTATTATACATGAAGTATAAGTTTACAAATTTTTCTAAACAAGCGCACTCCAAATTATGAAATTCAAATAAGAACACAATAATTTTTTTCTTTAAAATTTTACAAACAGGGAATTCCATTCGTTTTCTCGCTAGTCTGAGTACTACTAATAAATGACCAACAGTAAAAACGTCGGTTTATGTTTGCGTGACTATTCTACATAATTAGCCAGTTTAAAAATTACACATCAACGTGAGTTACATACTAGTTATTTTATACTTAAACAAAATTTGATACATAAATGTATGATACTTAAACAAAATTTGAAAGGGTGGATAAGTATTGTGGTATTTTTTTTGTTTGGATCTGATAATAGAACACATAGAAAGTACGTTTCTATTAATTACCTTATAATCTTGTGGCAACCTAGTTCCGGCAAGGTGAGATAATATATATACATGTTTCCAGCCTTGCTAGGGATGACAATCATTATCTTGATGTAGGTTGGGTCAGTATGCAAATAGATAGCTCCCCCAAAAGTTTCAGATTAGCCCCGTAAACAAGCAAGATTTGAGAAAAACTTGGCATTTCTTTGTTCTTGTCATGAAAACTCCCATATATCCCACATAGACAAAAGCAGGAAAACGTAAGTTTTAGGGTTTCGTTTTTTTTTCTCTATTGTTCCTGCAAAACCCTAAGTTTGGATCTCTTCCTTAGGCGCCTTGTTTTAATTTCCCCTTGTTTAATCTCCATTCACTTTATAACGGCCGATTACTAGGTTTGATCTTAGATTAAGGATTGTGTTTTTGGCTTGATTGATTCGACGTAGTTGAAGGGACTAGGGTTTGATCATTTTGATCCAATCTATCATCTGGTTCAATATTCATCAATTGTGTCAAAACTATATCTTTAATTCTCTTGATTTTGCCTTTTAATTTGTTTTTATCAAGGATCGACGAGACTATTAAGGTTGATTTTGAACCTGTCGTTTCTAGGGTTTCCTTCCTTTAGGGTTTTGCATTTAATTGTTTATTATCATGGGAAGCTTTCATTCTAAGGAAGATGACGTCTCGAAGATCTCTTTGTCTGTTTTTGTCACTAATTTCCCCGACGCATTCACTGCTAAAGATTTGTTTTACTCATGTAAAACATATGGACATGTAGTAGACTCGTTTATCCCACTTAAGAAGACTAAAGGAGGGAAAAGATTTGGGTTTGTTCGATTCATAAATGTGTTTAATTCAGAGCGATTGATCAACAACCTCTGTACTTTATGGAATGGTCGTCATTAAATTACATGCCAACATTGCTAGGTTTCAACGCGCTCCTTTGGGAGGGAATAAGCCTCATATTAAGTCAAATTCTGGAACCACTAAGTGTGCCGATGTTGATGTGAGCAAATCAGGTGGGAACCTTTCACTGACTAGAATTTTTGCTCATGTTCTGAAAGGTACGAAACCTGCAGATTTAGGGAGTGATTCTACCCCATCCATTGTCCTTGATGATGAGTGCTTTTTCAATCATGACCTATCTGCTTCGTTGTTTGGTAGGGTTTTAGAATTCTCTTCACTATCCAATATCAAAACCGCTCTTACCAATGAAGGATTCAGCGATATCAAAATTCGGTATATGGGAGAACTATGGATAATGCTGGAATTCAATTCCTGTACGGTTAAAGAAGCATTTCGTGCTAATGTTGGAGCTAACTCCTGGTTTTCTGAGCTTCGCCAAGCTTCCAATGAATTTTCTATAGAAGGCAAAATTGTGTGGGTTGAGGTTGAGGGAGTCCCACTCAAAGTATGGTCTAGAAATACTTTTAGACGGATAGCATCTGTATGGGGAGATCTACTCGACATGGATGATCATGAGAACTCTTAATTTCACTCTAATAGGCTTTGTATACTTACTAAAAGAAGATCAATTTCGTTTGATGATCTTAAAATCATATTTCGGGGGAAGATTAATTGGGTCCGTGTCAAAGAGGTCCCTGGTTAGGTGCCAGACTTTACGGAGAACCTTGAAGATGATGAGCAATCAGAAGAAGATATATTTACTCATGAAGTCGATAGGAATCAAAGGGAGAATGTGATGCATGTTAACAGTGACCTAGAAGAAGTATCAGAAACAGTGTTCAAGGAGCCTGAACAATTAGATAAGCACTCAGAAGATCCTTTGGATATATATGAGGCTCTTAAAAATAACCCACCAGTTCAGAAGGATGCATCGAAGGAAACTAGTTTAGAAAACCCACCAGGGTTTACTCCGGTTGATGGACATAACCACTCTATTAGGGACAACCTCAATATGGAAAACAACGAAGATCTTCACAAAGATACTCCACTGGAGGGTGATACGGTGAATTTTCAGCACAGTAAAAATTCAAAATCTAAGGAGCATTCGTCTGAATCTGTGTGTTCGGGTCGGTTTAAATCTTCTGAGATTCCTCGTTCAGGAGGATCTATACTAAACCTTATGGAGGATGTGATCAAAGTAGGGCAAGCTATGGGCTACAATATGGATGGTTGTACCAAGGATATAACGGAGATTATTGAATCACAAGGAGCGTCTGTGGTTCATCGATGAATTTTTTGTCTCTTAATGTTCAAGGCCTAGCCCAAAAGGCCAAAAAAGATTGGGTACGGGAGTTATGTTCTAAAAACAAGGTTAATGTTTTAGCTCTTCAAGAAACCAAGATGGAAACCATGGAGTTATTTACTGTTAAGTCATGTTGAGGAAATTATGCGTTTGATTTTGTACACAGTGATTCGGTGGGGAATTCTGGAGGTATTCTTTGTGCTTGGGATCCCTATTCTTTTCGAAAAAATAGTCACACAGTGTCTGATTATTTTGTTATGGTCCGAGGCGTTTGGTTGAAATCTGGAAAGAAGACTCTTCTTATTGTTGTTTATGCTCCTCATGATATGCGTGATAAAAGGTTACTGTGGGATTATCTAGCTGGTGTGATTAACTCTTGGGAAGGCGGTGTGATAATGATGGGTGACTTTAACGAGGTTCGACATAGGGATGATAGATTCAGTTCTATCTTTAATGCTACAGGTGCGAATTTGTTCAATTCCTTCATTGTTCAAGCGGGCGTGGAGGAAGTTCCCCTTGGTGGAAGTGCATATACGTGGTGTCACAAATCAGCCTCTAAGATGAGTAAGTTGGATAGATTCTTTCTTTCGGATAATCTGATTAGTTCATACCCTAATATTAGCGCTATCACGTTGGACCGGTACCTATCTGATCATAGACCTATTCTTCTTCGTGAATCCGTGTCGGATTATGGGCCTATTCCGTTTCGTTTCTTTCATCATTGGATAGATCTTGTTGATTTTAATAATATGGTTACTGATACTTGGAAACAAGCCCCAGAAGATCCTAGTAATGGAATGTGTAACCTTAAAAAGAAGCTTCATTTTCTAAAAACTAAGATTAAAGAATGGAACGTTGGTAATAGAGGCAAATTGAACGCCACTCTCATTAAGCATAAGGAGGATCTCAAGAAGTTGGATGAAGAGATTGACATGGGTAATGGATCTTCAGTGGTTGCTGCTAAACGTGTAGAGGTGATTAACTCCATTCAAAGTATTAATAAATCTTTAGCATTGGAGTTAGCTCAGAAAGCAAAAATAAAATGGGCCATTGAAGGGGACGAGAATTCTCGTTTCTTTCATGGGGTTCTTAATAGAAAGAGGAGTCAAATGAATATTAGAGGCGTTATGACCGACGGTATATGGTGTGATAATCCTAATTTGGTCAAGGCTGAATTCTTCAATCACTTCAGACAACGTTTTGACCAACCTTCTTCCCAACATGCATCGATTTCTATGAACTTCCCGAACACCTTAACGATCGATCAATGTGATATTTTGGAAGCTTCTGTCACCAAAGAGGAACTCAAACGCGCAGTCTGGGACTGTGGGATGGACAAGTCCCCTGGTCCAGATGGTTTTACGTTTGGATTCTATAGACATTTCTGGTTTCTTGTGGAGGATGACGTCTTTAATGCTGTGAATCACTTCTTCACGCATGGGGATATTCCAAAAGGATGCAACTCTTCTTTTATTGCGTTGATTCCCAAAGTTTTGAATGCTAACTTCGTTAAAGACTTTATACCTATTAGCCTCATCGGCAGCGTTTATAAAATCATTGCTAAAATCATGGCGAATCGTCTTGTAGGGGTGCTAGACAGCATTGTTAATGAAGTTCAGTCAGCTTTCATTGCAGATAGACAAATTCTCGATGGCCCATTTATTATTAACGAAATTATTCAGTGGTGCTCCCTGAAGAAGAAACAAGCGGTTATGTTTAAGGTAGATTTTGAGAAAGCCTTCGACTCAGTTAGATGGGACTTTCTTGACGAGGTGCTTTTTAAATTTGGATTTGGGGTTAAATGGAGAAAATGGATCCAAAGTTGTCTAAGCTCGTCTCGTGGCTCTATCCTTGTTAATGGCAGCCCTACGGAAGAATTTCAGTTTTACAAAGGACTTAAACAAGGTGACCCGTTATCCCCTTTCTTATTTATTCTCATCATGGAAAGCCTTCACTTATCTTTTGATTGGGTTGTAAACGCCGGGTTATTTTCTGGGATCCAACTAAATAACTCGGTTACTATTTCCCATATGTTTTTTGCGGATGATGCGGTGTTTGTGGGACGTTGGTGTGACTCTAATATTGATACGCTTGTCAATGTTTTGGAGTGTTTTCATAGAGCTTCTGGTTTGAAAATCAATATGTTTAAAAGCAAGATTATGGGTATAAATGTGGAG
The DNA here is from genome assembly GCA_025667525.1 of Glebionis coronaria. Lineage (NCBI taxonomy): Eukaryota > Viridiplantae > Streptophyta > Magnoliopsida > Asterales > Asteraceae > Glebionis > Glebionis coronaria. Next base: position 17,147,432 of record CM046877.1, on the reverse strand, counting down.
GCGGAAAAAGTGAACCTTGCGGCTACTAAACTTGGATGTTTAACCCTTCAATCATCATTTACGTATTTGGGTACTAAAGTTGGAGGCCTTATGTCTAGGTTGGATTCTTGGCAGGAGGTTGTGGATAAAGTCAAGTCCCGTCTCTCTAAATGGAAAATGAAAACTTTATCCATAGGGGGTCGTTTAACTTTGCTGAAGTCGGTCCTTGGATCAATCCCCATTTATCATATGTCCATCTACCGAGTTCCAAAAGAAGTTCTTCATGAGATGGAATCTATTAGAAGTCGCTTCTTCAATGGTCAGGATAATACCAGCAGTAGGGCTTCGTGGTGTAGTTGGAGTAAAATTTCCACAGCAAAAGAGAAAGGAGGCCTAGGAGTTGCTAGTTTATATGCTCTTAATCGTGGGCTCATGATGAAATGGATCTGGAGATTCTTTATCAATGAGTTTGTGATAAATGCCACACAAATAGTTTTTTATTTCAAATATCCCAAGGAGATATGAGAGACCTTAGAAATTCAAGAAACTACCCCGAAAAGAGAAAAAAAAAGTATGAGACGATGTGGGCGACTTAGAAGGTCTCCTTAGTCTCCGAGGTTTTCTAAGTCGCCTTAGGACATTTGAGGAAAAAACCTTTTTATGAGCCATTTATCGTAAACCCTTTTATATATTGAGGCATTTCTAAATTTTGCCCTTAGAGCGGAGGGTACGGTGGTGCTAAAGCTAGCTGTTAGGCCTCTGGTGCGAGAGCTTCAAAGCTGCTCGAATGGTGAATAACAGCCCGACTATTATTAATTTTCCTTTTTTTATAAAGTAGGGTACATGTGGGCCTATTATACCAATTTTTTTATCCTTTGACACCACTTTTTATTTAGCTCACCATACCCTCACAAAATGTGATGCCAAAGGATTTTCGTGTCAAACACCACTTTTTCCTTTGACAATAAGTTTCGGCCCCAACAATACCCAGTGCTCTTATAAGAATGAGGTGAATGTTGACTGAGATAGAAGCTAAATGGATGTTCGATATGTATATTTAGGGGGTGTTTGGTTTGGCTTATATAGGGTAAGCTTATTTCGGCTTATATAATGTAAGCCTTAATTTTGTGGCTTATTTGAAGGTTTATGGGCTTACATAAGTTTATTATATCATGATAAACTTATATAAGCCACTAAGTCTCAAAATAAGCCACAAAATTGGAGCTTACGTTATATAGGTTGAAAATATTTTGGTTTATATTTCATAAACCCTTATTTTTTAAGCTTATTGGTGACTTATGGGCTTATATAAGTTTATTATATCACATCAAACTTAGATAAGCCCACAAGTTTCAAAATAATTCACAAAATTGAGGCTTATGTTATATAGGCCGAAATAGGCTTATGTTATATAAGCTAAAACAAACAGCCCCTTATCCTAGGTGTATGTACGAGTGCAGTATACAACTAATATGATTAGTATGTTTAAAATTTCAGCCAACTCCTATTGTGGGTGATGTTTAGATATTGAGTATTAGTCACTACTACAAAAAAGTCCATGGAGACTGGTCCAAAAAGGCAATAGAGACTGGTTTTGTAGGACGTCTCTATGTGGAGGATCTCCTTGCTCGAAACATAAAGAGACTGGTTTTAAAACCAGTCTCTATTAAAAGAATAGACACTGGTTATCTTCATAAAAACAAGTCTCTTTAGAGATTGTTCTCCATACTAATCTCTAGAAAGAGTCTTTTTAAGAGCATCTAACCAGTCTTTTTATGGAGTAAAAAAATGTGTTTTTTCTAAAAACCAGTCTCTTTTTAATTAATTTTTTTTTAAAAAAATTGGAATTCTTATTAAATTCCAAATTTTATAAATTTAACCCTCTACAATGAAATAATGTAAATACAAGAAGTCTATAAAAAAAACTAAATTAAAGGACTTAAATTGTCATAAACAACAAATGTATGTAAACAAAGACAACTTTATTAATTGGAAGGATTAAATTTGTCAAATACATATTTCGAATCAAATTTGTTTTTATTTAACTTGTCGCCATAATGTAAACGAAGACGCTCGTTATTCCACTGCACCCGTATAGTCATCCATTTCGCTTATATGTGGACGTAACCCAAATCTAGTGTTTCATTAGAAATGGGTCGTAATCGCCACTTCAATCACAAGAAAACTTATAGGCGTGAACAGATTTGTAGAACCTGGCACATCGTAGGACGTCTTGTAGCTGAACGTGTGAGACAAAGTGTTGCTGCTAGCGCCATTCGAACTATCTCATCTTTATAGACTTCTTTATCCAAGTCCACATCCAATATGCTTGCTAGATCACCTTTTTCTAGTTTTGGTTTTGCCTAATACGCTTAGCATGATTAGTAAAATCGAAGAAATAACCTTACAACATCCATTAGATTTACAAAAATCAAGGAGTGTTCAAGATTCTTACCCACGTAATCAAACTATCTTCGCCTTTAACAGGACCTGAACTGATCGGTCTTTTTCTTGTCAGAAGTTCTAAAAGAACGACTCCGAAAGAGTAAACATCCATCTTTTCACTAACTTTCCCATACATAAAATACTCAGGAGCTAGATACCCGAACGTACCAACTACGTCACTGTGACTCAGGAATGGTAAAGTTGTGGGTCCCCATATAGCAAGCCTAAAATCTGATTGCTGCAAACAAGGTTGCAAATTCAATAAACAAATTCATGGGTCAGAATCCAGAAATCATAACTAGATAATATGGTATGAATCTAGGGAAAAACCTGTGGCTCAAATTCGTCGGAGAGAAGAATGTTGGAAGACTTGATGTCACGATGAATAACCAGCCTCGGACATTCTTTATGCAAATAGTTTAGAGCTTCAGCAACTCTAATGGCTATATTTAATCTTATTTCCCATGACAAGACAGATTTATCCTTCATTACACCTGCAGACAAAAAATATAGCATTACATAGTTCTATATAAACTTACAATGAACATGAGTGTTTAGGTTTTTTAGAAAAAACTTACCATGTAAATTGTCCTCTAGGTTTCCTTTAGGTACGAGATCATCAACAGAGATCAAGTTATCATCTTCCACACATACCCCTAAAAGAGGTGTGATGTTCTTGTGTTCTAGTACAGTCATAATGTCTATTTCTAGTATATAATCTTTCCATGCTTCTCTTGATGATTTTCTGAGTTTGACAACCACTGTCTTTCCATCAGGTAATACTCCTTTATATACACGATGACTACACCCGTATAGTCATGATGCTATCCTAAATGCCCCTGCTGTTGTGTTAAACAGCAAACCAAACGCTACCTGCGGACAAACAACGAACCAAAGGCTACCTGATGTTCGCAAACAGCGAACCAAACACCATCAGTTGATAAACAGCGAATCCAACACCTCTTTGTCCTCATTTTCTGCCCAATCCAACGTCCCTGCTGTATTCATTTCTGCCAGTGTTAAAACGCACCCTTAAGCTGACCTGAACGCACCCTCGTGGTGATTTTAACACTACTTAACTACATCAAATACATAAAGGTAATGTGTTAAATGCTGCTACTAACACTACTTAAATACATCAAATACATAAAGGTAAATCTGTAGGTCAATCTAGCTGCCCCTTGGAGACCAAACATAACCCAAATTGACCCATTTGAAGGTCAATGGGTCAAAAAACACAAATTTACCTATTCAACAAGAGTACATTATCTGGAGTTCAAAGTTAGATGGTTTATGTGATTTGGGTATGCTGCTGGTTCTGTTGTGAAGAAATTCTTGGAGGTATTGGAGGATCTTCCACAGAATAATCTAGCTCAGCCTGCACAATTATATTGAACGTGCATACAGAGATAAGTCGGTTGAGGCATGGGTAGTCATGGACATCACTTGTCAATATACATATCAACGGGCGATGTGGGTTGTGTTTATTTTAAATGAAAACCAAAAATATCTAGTCAAACAGGCCGAAAGCTGCCCAATATGCATCTACATCTAAATCTATACCACTTTTTAATTGGTTGACATCTAAATCTTAAAACCTTAAAAAGAAGTAAAGGCAGATTACAAATATGTTTGATTGTCCTACTGGTATCTATGAGTTAACCAAGAGAATACTCCTCAACCCGCATAAGGCAAAACTTTCATATTGTTGCATGAGCAACCATCCAAATAATACTAAAGAAGGATGAGCCAAATTTGTAGTAAATGCCTAAATGGTAATTATCATCTTTACAAATAGAATTATGCACGCCAAATTAATGATGTAATATGAACATGCATCTTAGGGTCTATGAATGAGTTAAGTAGCATCAATCACTATTACACATGAAGATGTGAAAACATGATTATTAGCACAATAAGTTTTATGTATAAAATGGTAACCTCGATATAGGCTAGTATGTCTCCCGAGTTCACCCTCAGCCTATCCGCATCTTGCTTAGAAATCCATTGATAGAGTTTTTCCTGCAAAATTAAATATCGAAGTCAACATATATAACCTTGTGGAGTGCCTACAACTTAGTTTCATTAATATAAGTGGGAAACTAGTGCATACACAATTAAACGATGAAAACAAGAATGAGGAACATCTTAAACACCACCATTAGGTATATTACATATTGCATATCCTACAATCTTAAAAGGTCTTAGGATCATTTAATTCTTAAAAAACCAAGCATACAAGTTGAACAATTCGATGATATGAAGCAAAATAGCTATTGAACATCTAAACAACATATAAGATTGAAAATAAAATGGGTGAGAAAACAAAACCAAGCAGCAATACAAATCGATAATTATTAGACCATCTAATCGAAATACTAAGTACCCACAAATGAGTTCGAGAATAACATGAGTGAGCATAAAAATCGTAGCATAATTGAGATCCACGATGATAATAATTGACATATAAGATTGAGCATACAATTAACATAGCAACTGAATTAACATATGAGATCTGTTGTTGAATAAGTAAAAGTATTTCTTTATACCTCAAACATGGAAGAAAAGAGAAAGAGAGCGGCCACAAGTTAAAGTCTAATTTTGTGGATAAGATATAGGGTTTTTTGCTTAAAAATTTTGACCATCTCCCCGCTCATTGTATTTGGTTTTGCCGCTATTGAAATTTCATTTTAGTTTGAGCAACATTTGAATTTTTCAAAGAAAATATTCATTATAATCTTAAAATACTACTTTTAATACTACTAAACTTTTAATACTACTAAACGTGTATTCACGTATAACCATGAAAATTGTCTAGCGGTAAACAATTAACGATATGTTATTTGACTCGCTGGTCGAGCCGGTAACACGATGAAAATTGTCTAGCGATAAACAATTAATATTAAATAATTTATTAAATTTTTTTATCAAATATCTTTAAATAATTAAATATAAATTTAATTGTATCGCGTCAGTTCTCGGATTTTTGTATAGTCCTTTACAAATGTAAGATAAACTCCCTTTTTTAATCAAATAACTTTGATATCGCTCGAAAACCAATGTCTTAAAATGTGTAAAAACACTGTTTTTTTTATAAAAAATGGTGTCCATAAAACAAACACATAGAGACATGTTGTTACGTAAAAACCAGTGTCTTTACTTTTATAAAAAAGACTGGTTGCATCTTAAAAACCGGTTTCTTTAGAATTCACATTATGGAGACTTGTTTTTTTCAACTTCCCTTCCCACCATTTTTGGTCATAGAGACATGTTTTTTCATAATCAGTCTTTTTAAGGGGGTCTCTTTAGCGTTTTGTGTAGTAGTGAGTTTTGATGTTCAAAATGATACTTAACTTTTGTAGTCATTTGACAATAATGTACTAGTACTTTATTTGATATTGTTTGGAAGAATGAACTTTAGTGAGGGTGATAGATTACCCAATAGAGGATTTATGTATAAGTACATCGTCGCTTAGTGATTATCATGAAGCTTAGTATCTATAATCAAAGTAACAGAAGATAAACGAGCCTAATGTGCTATGAATGGTACTAATTATAAAACACAAGCATGACTCAAGAGAAAATGTAGGTACTACATAATATTTGTCATATACGTAATCTTAATTCTCATCCCATATAAACAAAAAAAGAAAGATACTTACATTTATATATCTAATTGTATACTCTTTTAATATTTTAGGATAAATCTCAGGCTTTCATGTTGGCTGTCTTGTGTAGTTATGATAACTACCTTGGTCAGGAACATGAAAATTTGATACAAAATCTTATTTTTTCAAACGTCAAAATATCGTTTATTAATATTCTGTATCAATTAAAAGATATCTAGGAAAACATTTTTTCTGAAAAAGAGGTGTCAATTTATTGTACATGAAGTATAACCCAATTTTTTTTCTTTTGAATTTTTACAAACAGGGAATTTCATTCGCTTTCTCGTTAGCTAGAGTACTAAAAAAATGACCTTAGTACATAAAACTGTCCGTTTATGCATAAGTGACTATTCTACAACATTAGTGAGTTTCAAAATCACATATTGGTGAGTGATATTCTAGTTATGCTATTAAAATGTCACCAACGGGTAGGTTTCGAGTATCTTAATCGATTTTGTTATACCAAGCCTCAATCCTCATATTAAATTGATGTTGTTCTCTTGGGCACCCTTAGTAGACTAAATAGTCACCATTTTATGAACAGATTAGGAGGGTTTAGGTTTTTTCATATCCTGTTTGGATGTTGATGCTAATCTGCTTGTGCTTGGTATAGTGCTAAACATGCACGTAGGACTGGTTTGGTTGATGATTATGTTAGAGAGTATTGGGTTAGGCTGACATCTTGCTTGGATGTCACTACCTTTGATCTAGCTACTTCTGACGTGTTTTATGCGTATTTCGTGCCTTAGTATAATCAAGTTATGTAGGGTCTAAATTTTTGCCTTTATTCCAGTAGTTTATTTCAACCCCAATTGTATGAGTTTTAAACTCTTGTCTTGGCAGTTTGTTAAGTTCAGTTCAAGTTGGCTTTTGTAATGAAGTTACTCGTATGTGTTAGTATATAACCTTTATGTATATTAGATGCAGGTTATGTCTAAGAACGTGGGTCCCATTGTCTCAGTAATCTTAAAGTCATTCAAGATGTTCATCCACGTGTTAGATAGGCATCTATCAATACAATTGCTCAACTATCTACAGACTTGAAACCAGATGTGCAAAATTAGTGCCACCAGCTTTAGCTTCAGCACAAATGTTGGAGTTGCCGAATACAAGGGTTAGTACCTTTTTCTTAACAAAACTTATGTCCCAGCGCTACTTTACCTCTTAGAAGTTTGTCGCTTTTGTGGTCTCAGTCGTTGATGTTTAATATGGTCGTAGTTAACTTTGTAGTGATTATTATTGAGGTACTTATTAGGATAAAACACAATCATGAGTCGAGAGAAAAGGAGACTACTTCATTGTTCTTAGAGCACGCGGTACAGTTGAGCCGTCGTGCTCGTGTCGTGGGCAAAAAGTGATGTCACGTCACTTTTTACTCCCACGACACCAAAACTCCCCACGATGGCTCAACCCCCCTCCCTGGTTAACACGAGAATTCTCGTGTCGTCGTCACCCAACTTTTTTTTTTTTTTTCAACAATTAATTAACATAAACTTAAATTTTCATTAATAAAAAAAATACAACTTTACCCAACGGCTAGTTTTTTAAATTTTCAAAAAAAATTAAAAAAAAAAAAATTAAAAAATCCGACGACGCGAGCCACGGTGTGGTTGGCGCCGCCGTGGCCTCGCGCCGTCACCATGGCGTCGGCTGGTAGGTACCAGCCCAAAACCGACGACGCGAGCCACGGTGTGGTTGGCGCCGCCGTGGCCTCGCGCCGTCGTGGCCAGCCCCCACCAGCCCACCATACCGAGAGCTCTTATCACAGAAGTCATGCCAACCTTTATCCCCCATAGGGAAAAGAAGGAAAACAGTTACATTTGTATATCTAAGTGCCTACTCATTTGTCGTTATCGGGTTAATGTCATGATTTCATGTTACTTCCATAACTTGGTTCTGTCGTTATCGGATATTTGATATTAAATCTAATTTTTTGTTTTTCTAAACTACAAAATATTTTTACTAATACTGTTCTTAATTTTCGAAAATACTTGGACAAAAACATTTGTCTATGTAATTAAAAGGTGTCGGATTTTTTATATATGAAGTTTTAACTTTCCTTTTTAAGTTTACAAATCATCTTCCACAATCAATGTTAGACCCAAGGATCAAAAGATGTGGTGTCATTCATGGAAATTTTCATCATTTTACAAAATAACTTCTTCAGCTTCCACTTAACTAGTGTGCATTGGTAATTCTTCTGCCACGTTGGACATGACAAATTGACAATCATTGTCTTGATGTAGGTTGGGTCGGTATGCAAACAGTTAGCTCCAAAACTTTCAGATTAGTGTCGAAACATTCTATGTAGATCATTGGAACCGGCATTCATGAGCATATGGAATTCATTTTCTCCATTTCTTTTGTAATAGTCAACAATGAGTAAGCATTTAATTTCTCTTTAACACTCTCAATGAGCCCAATGGTAAAACACGATTATCAAACAACTTCAAGAAACAACTCACAATTCTGATTTGAAAAATATCGACACATTTTGATCCCAACATGACTAATAACATTATAAACCATTCTACAACATATCATTAGTATATACATTAGAATTTAGAACCTAGTGGAAAGTTCCTTATTGGGTCGTCTCTTGCATCATATCTGTATGAACCAGGCAAGATTCTTCGCCAACTTATCATTAACTAAGACACTTTACAATGTTTAGCAATTATCAAATCAGTACCAAATTACATCTATTTTCATGGTTGTCAAAATTACCCTCGCCAATGTGTATTTTGACAAGGTTATCCCAATAAAAGGAGGTATCTTGTCATCTCAGTGCTTTAATATATCCCACATAGACAAAAGAAGAAAAACAAGTATCATTTTTATATCCAACTGTTAAATCATATGATGTTTTTGGGTAAGTGTCATGCTTTCGTATAGGGTGTGTGCGGTGTGGTTCTAACAAAACAACACGCGTTTCTTCCTTACGAGATTCTGATATGAAGTCTTAACTTTTTTATGTTAACTACAAAATATTTTTACTGATACTTTTTTTAACTTTAGAAAATACTGGACAAAACAGTTGCTTACAAAAAAGGTGACAAATATTTTTTAACACGAACTCTTAGCTTGTAGGGCTGTTCAGTATATTTTTTATAAATCCTCTTTGACAAGTACTCTAAATTATGAAATTAATATGTAAACAACATTGATAAACGAAAATTCCATTCACTCTCTCGTCAAAGTATACCTACGTAGTACTCGAACATGCGATGAACGTGTTTTCCACATAAAAAGAAAAACATTTTAAAAAAGAATAGTGTAACATACTATTAAAGCAATGAAAGAATAGTCGAACATTTTACCAAAGAAAAAATGAGTTTGCTTTCTCTACATTTATTCGTAACACATGTTGTAAACATGAAAGAACGTTTTTATGGTTTGAGGATGATATAATCTTTGACCTAGCCTTTTCATTTCATACTATAATTGTTATACTACATGAAACCTTGTCATGAACATTCTAGTAGAAGAAAAGGTATCAGTGTGTTGTATACTGTTGGCCTTAATTGTCAAAGTCTTGTAACATAAAGGACCAATTGTGTACATTAGAAACTTAATAACCGAAAAACGGTTATAGGGTAGTTAATTCGGTTAGAAACAGATTAGACACAATGAAAGGTTGTATCGGTTCAAACATACCGATTAGGAAAAGGCACGATGGTTGGCATGTAACTCTTCGTGGCCTATATATATACTCGACATATGTATTGTGTATGTCGTGTGTCTGATAAAACAATGTAACACTTTATGTTGTTAATAATAATGAATCCTTCTTGTCAATCTTGTTCAAATCGATCCTGTGATATTCGTATACCCCTGTGAAACATTGGTATCAGAGCGGGTTACAAGATACAAGAAGAATGATTCATGTTTTGATCAGAAAGATCAAAAGACACCAAGGATACGCTGGGAACGGAAGAATCTCGGTGGTAACATGCGTGTTGTTTCAAAACAGAAACGATGCTTGGATAACGAAGAACACAAGGAGATAGTGCACGATCGAACTTGTGTGGAGTTGCAAACGTTCACATCAAACGATATTGGTGGGATAAAACTTCGCTGGAAACAACGAAGGGAAGGAAGGGAACCCTTGTCTACACGAAGACAAGAGGAGGTGTTTTGTGGTTGCTGTTAACGCGACGCAGGAAAGAACACACACGTTGTTTGGTTAATAAAACGAGTGGGAAAGACTTTGTGAACCCGGGTAAAACAAGACAAAGTCGAAAGGAAGACGCGAGGGTACATCGCGTGGGACGTTCTTGTGGAAAAGTGTTGGAACGACACAAAGAAAAGACAACAAAAGAAAAAAGGCAGGAACAAACAATTCGTTTGTTGCCTAAATAAAAAACAAAGGATTTTTTGTTTCGGTGCAGATGTTGTGCGAAGGTCGTATGGACTAGAAGCACACGGAAGAAGAACAAACATGATATTTGTTTGTCAAGGAAGCAGATTTGGAGAAGAAAGACCAAATCGGACAATCGTTGGAAGTTGTCGGACAAGAAAAGGAAAACAGGAACAAAACGCTTTGGTTTATTTTATCGAAAACATAAACAATTGTTTCGATATAAACTTGTGTAAGGGTTGTTTGGAGACTCGAGGCACAAAGGGAATAAGGTTGTTACTTAGACTAACACAAACGGATAGAGAAGCGGTCAAGGAAAGCGAAAAGGAGTACAAAGGGATGGTGAAGATATGCTACGAGGGAGCACAAAGATCGAAGCAGGAAAGGCCAGGAGAAGATGTGGTCGGGATTAGCAGAGGGACTGCTTGGATAAAGGAACCACAGGCTTTTGCAAAGATAAGTGTTGAAGTAAGGGATGCACTAGATGGAACTCCAAGGAAGAAACGCAGGACTGTAAGAGATTGGGTGTTAGTTTGGAAGGCAACATGGAAGAGACAACCGAGAAGAACAAGATGGAAGACTAGAGGAACAAGACTTAAACAATTAGGGGGAAAATGTTGGCCTTAATTGTCAAAGTCTTGTAACATAAAGGACCAATTGTGTACATTAGAAACTTAATAACCGAAAAACGGTTATAGGGTAGTTAATTCGGTTAGAAACCGAATAGACACAATGAAAGGTTGTATCGGTTCAAACATACCGATTAGGAAAAGGCACGATGGTTGGCATGTAACTCTTCGTGGCCTATATATATACTCGACATATGTATTGTGTATGTCGTGTGTCTGATAAAACAATGTAACAATTTATGTTGTTAATAATAATGAATCCTTCTTGTCAATCTTGTTCAAATCGATCCTGTGATATTCGTATACCCCTGTGAAACATATACCCCATAGCAAAATGTCGATTTAGGTTTGAGTGACTGTGCTACAACGGCGAGTTTCAAGTTTGCACATTATACGTTACATTCTAGTTTTGTTATTAGAATTTGTTAGATATGTTGACTTCTAGTCCTAAGGGTATTTTGATCATTTTGGTACTAAGGGCATATTGGTCATTTTATTTATGTTTCTTTGGCAGTAGAAAATGTACGTCGGTTTTGTATTCTATATAACATATACCCGGCACCATTTTGTAACTTGGACAAGTTTGATAAATGAATACAAATTTTGTCCCAAACATCCATATATGATCTAGTTCCTGTTTTGCTACTGTTGTGATGTTTGTTTGCTGATATTTTGCCTATGGTTAGCAGCTCCTAATCCTAATAAATTGGCACTACTACAAAAACTGACTTTTAAACCGGTTGAAAACAACATTTAGACCGGTACTTCTGGGGGTCTGTATTGGGGGAGGTCCAAAAAGTTTCCAGGCTTTTAAACCGGGTAACACACCGGTCTAAAAGACATTTTATATAAACCGGTGCTGCAACCGGTCTAAAAGACTATTTTTAGGTGGTCTAAAAGCTGTATTTTGCTAAATGAGTAGCAAATTAGACCGGTTCAAAAGAGTTTTTTTAGCAAGGCTAAAAGACGACATATTGAAAAAAACCCTGAAAACTGCAAAATTTTTTTTCAACAAGAAGTTTATAACTTATAAGCATATATTGTGCTGAACACCTTAATAAAAAAAGTTATACATAAGTAATTCATATAGAAATCCATACAAAGTCATTCAAAAAAATTCATATGTTTAAATTGAAAAGTCGATCTTTGTATCTAATTACATTGTTGCTTAATAATTATCATAGTATTAGCAATCAAAGTAAGTTTAGAAGATAAAACTATCATCCAACACATATAAAATAATAGCAAATGGTTATCACTTATATACCGCACTATCTACTTGCTAATTGTTTTCAGATTTAGGTCATGCTCTCCCCTAGACGTTTCATAGCTCCTTACGTTGAAGGAACCATGGATCATCTATATATAAATTTGACATAATATCTTTGTTTTTCATTTATAACTTGACTTGTTGTACATTTTTTCTTAGCAAGTTATAATGAAAACTTATTTAAGTATTAATTTATAAAATTATAAGGTACTACGGGGGATTTTGTTTTTGGGCAATAGCAAAGCGAACGGCATGTTCTTGCATAATACTGTTTAAATTTTCTTTTGAACGACACGTTCTCACATATATTACTTTTTTTAGTGGATGAATATAGTTAAGATTAGCATAGTTAATAATCTCATCGTATGCAACTTCAGAAGGACACCATTATTAGTTATATTTGCTTATTAAGTGTTTCATGATAACTACATTATTACAAAAGGCTGATATAAAGAAGAATGTTTCATAGTCTTTCACGTATGTCAACGTTATTTTGTCAAATTTGTGGCCATGTCGCTGACGATAAATATCGGACATACATATAAAGGTTCTTTAGTTATATATAGATGTTTATACCACGACTTTCTTATATCAATGAAATTGTGGATTATACCATCATAGTTGAAACTGGGAAATGGTGGTTTTTTGTCGAATTATAAATTCTGGATCTTAATTATGATGTTGTTGGTAATGTGCTTGCATTTGCATTTGACTCAGTGTTTCCCTAAAATAAAATACGGAGATGATATTTACACGGACTCTTTTTATTAGTACACAGAATTTTAATGTTAAATGACTGAAATACCCAAATGCATTTACCCCCTTTCTTCTCATCCACTACCAATCCCTAATGCCCTCTTCTGCCATAATATGTGGATCTGCTTTTAATCTTCCAATGAGTTTTCTTTTTAATCTTCAATAGAACCCCATTCTTTCCAATGAGTTTTCTTCATTTCACAAGACGTTATTAAATATTGACTATTTTTTTTTCAAAATCATCAATTTAATGTATCAGATAAAGAATTGTTTCAAAACTGATATTGTTAACAAGCGCTTCCTACTTCAGTGGCCACAAGTAATCAACTCCATCAAAAGTAAACATGCTTATTGCATTTCATTGTACTATTTCCCTCTTAGTTAGAAGCTCAAAACCAACCCCATCTAGAATTATTTGAATTCATAAGATGCACCATAATATATATATAAAGGCCTTAAGGGGTCAAATTTTTGTTTAAATTTGTTAGCATCACGAACCACAAAGTGAGTTGCAAGGGGAAATAGAGATCACAACCAACAAGTCTAGTCCTAAAAGAAAAGGGTAAAAAGCCATACAATGTAGTATTAAGTGGTGCGGTGCGGTGCGGTTAAACGTTTGGATGAGTGATTTTCCTGTGTGGTAAACGTGTGCAGATAATAATTTCTAGAATGGGTTTATGAAATAGAGAGAGAAGATTATGTAGAAAGGAGAGGGCACATAGGTAATTTGAGAATCAACTTTTTGTGTACAAAGTAAAACATTCAGTGTACATATCATTTCCCAACAAAATATAATACTGCATTTGCATTTGAAGTTTCTTAACCACTTTAACAACAAATTGTCGAGGATATTACAAAAACTACACAAAGAACTCATTGCCACACGAAAGTCAAAATTCAAGATATGACATTGTTGGATAATTCAAAAGAACAAAACAAATACATACTAACTAATCGGAAGCTTTTATTTAAATATTAAAGTTATAATCCAGAAGTTACAAAGAAAACTAATCTCATTAACCTCTATTTATAAGGAATCATTGACCCAAAACATACTAAACAAAAACATACTAAAAATAACAAAACTTGTTTGACAAGCCAAACAAATTTACAAAACGAACTTTAAAGTTTAACTCACTTTTCAACACATAGATGAGTTTTGGATCAAGGTTATGCTATTAATTGCTTAATTGCAGTTAATATTTCCAACATACAAATAAAAACCATGCAACAGACTGGATAATGGGTCAAAATGATTTCATTATCAGTGTAGGTTGAAACGAAGTGGATCGTTCTTGGTTGGTTCTTAACCTAACAAACCGTTTGGTCTAAAATAGAACAAAGATCAACCCATTTATAAACAAATTTCATGACTGCCATCTCTAAATTTTCTTAACCCTCTACTTGTTTCGTTAAAAACACTTATTATTACAGGAAGAACGAGAACACTTTGTGAAATAGGTGATTTGATACATATTGTCGACGTATAAATGCAAAAGAAAATGTAGTCAGATAAAAATCCTGTCAAAGCATTCATCGGAAATATACTATGTGTGAGAGAATGAATTGAATAATTTAATATAAATTAAATAAAAACAAAACATTATTTGTGTCCTTTTCTGATGGAAAAACTTCTAGTAAAAATATAAGACGGTAGAACACCGTCCGAGTAGAGCAGCCACGGTAGAGCATCCTAGTTGAACTAGAAGACGCAATAGTTAATGGATAAAGTGGGCCAAAGCAAATAAGCTAAATGATTGGTAGGCCTCAAAATTTGGGTAGAGCATTACACGTATTGAGAACTAAGACAAGTAAAGCTTGGGTCGGATAGAGCATGACCATTACAAGAGTTGGTTGATGTTTTCTACAATTTGATTAGTCATGTGGGGACATGGCCGTAACCAAAATTTTCTCATTAGGAAAACTATTAGATAGAAAAGAAGAAAAAGGTAGGTATGTTTTTGTCATGAAGCCATACAAATCCCATCCCACATAGACAAAACAAGAAAAACGTTTATCGTTTGTATATTCAATGGTTTACATGGTTATTGTTTTAGGATTATTGTCATGCTTTCATATTCATTGCAGGGTTCTGTTCTCGGAGAACAGGCCTTTTCATTGGAGATGAGAATATGATATGATGTCATAACTTTTTTATGTTAACTACAAAAATATTTTTGCTAGTATTTTTTCCTAATTTTAGAAAATACTGGACAAAACATTTGTCTAAAAAAAGTCAAAAACTTCTTACAAAGTCTTAACTTTCGTTATAACTTTATAAATAATCATCGATAAATTATCATTATATTAATCGACAAAAGTTATTTTGGAGTCTTGTTTTTTGGTTGAAACCAAGGGACAAATCCCCACCCTTCATTTAGCTTTGATCTAAGGGTGGGGATTAATCTAAGATTTAATTTATCAAAACCTATTTTTATGTCTAATTAAATAAAGTATTTTTTTTAATCGTTCATTTTACTTTCCTTTTTTTCACACAGTGAAATGTGTTTTCAGAATTCTCTCTCTTCATTTACATTACCACCATGCCACCAGTCGCCATCACCACACCACCGGCCACCTGCGCATTTTCTTCAACTGACCACCACCATCAGATCCATCCTGAAACCCTAACCACCACAATCACCTCCGTAGCAAAGCCCTAAAAGTGATTGATTTTCTACTTGTTTTGTTCAAGATCTCTTGTTTGCTTCTCATAATCATCTATAATCCTCATCGTAATCCTCATCTACCAAATGCCTCTGCCACGTCATCAAACCACCACAACCGTCCGACCAGATGGATAATGGAGATGTTGATGATGAAGTGTTGTGGATTGATCTTTTGTATCAGAAGGAGGAGGTAACTGACATGGTGTTTAATTGAATGAGGGATTTTGAGTGTTTTTCTTTCAGTTACGTTTATGAAGCACGTGAGTGGTTGAGAAAAGTTGGTGAGGTAGACGGATGTTCACCGGATGTAGTGACGTTTCTGCAATGACAAGAGTCGCTACACGTTAATGTGTAATATCATCAGTGATATTTTATCACCGGTGATATTTTTATTGTTTTATCACTAGTGAAGTATCACTAGTAATAAACCAATGAAATATCAAGTTACTGTGTAATATCATCGGTGATATTTTATCACCGGTGATATTTTTATTGTTTTATCACTAGTAATAAACCAATGAAATATCACGTTACTATATCACCGTTGATATTTTTATTGTTTTTTCACAATAAACCAATAAAATATCACGTTACTGTGTAATATCACCGGTGATATTTTATTGTTTTATCACTAGTGAAGTATCACTAGTAATAAACCAATGAAATATCACGTTACTGTGTAATATCACCGGTGATATTTTATCATCGGTGATATTTTTGTTGTTTTATCACTAGTAATAAACCAATGGTATTGGGATGGAAGGCGGGGTTGGTATTTGGGATGGAAGGCGGGGTTGGTCTGAACTGCTGAGGGTGACCCATCTGCTGCTGCTATTGTGACCACCTACCTTCATCAGATTTCAAAGCACTTTCAACTTCAATTCTTCTTTTAGGCGTTTCATCAAACACCTTATCATCACCAATCAGCGTTATGAATCGGTTCGTTTTTAATCGATTTTTTTCAGGGATCGGTTGATTTAATGGTTATTTCTTCTATTTGTGTGTTTATTTCGCGATTTGCAAGGTTAATATGTGTAGATTTATGGATTTTTTTGTTAGAGTTTGTTGTAGAGAGAGGGTTTGATGTAGAGAGAGAGAATGTCTGTGAGATGTGTTTGTTTTTTTACTAGAAATGAAGGGTAGTTGAGATTTACAACATATTTTTCGTTTTGGTCCCTCAGTCTTCTTTTTATAAATTGGCAATTTTAGCCTCTCCGTGTTTTTTATCATTTGATCTGGTCCCTCCTTATGGACGGCCCAGATTGAGCCCTTGGATTCCACCAAAAAAAGAAGGTTGTTTAATAACCGGACTCATATTAATCACTATCCATATTAATCATCTTTATATTAATCATTACCCTCTCCGTCCCATAACTATAGGCCACGATTTTTAGGTTGTCCTAAAGTAATTATCCACTTACAAAAATAGATATGAAACTTTTATTGTGTTTATCATATCATTCTCATTTGAGGCAGTATTACAAATTTTAGAGAAGTTTGTAAATTAATTGGTTAAAAATAAACTTGTTATTGTACAAAAAGTAAGAGAGAAAAAGTTATAAAAATGATGTTTTTAATTAAATGTACGTGTTTGTTTTCGATGAACTTACTTATGAGACAGAGAGAGTATCATTTATTTCGCTCTTATATTTCGTCCTTTCTATAAATTTTACTATTAATGTTTTTAGTAAAAGTAAACAAATTTTTTTAAAGATTCAAATTTTAAAGCATAATGTTTTATAGAGTAAATTGAAAAATACATTCATGTGGCTAGCATTTTTTTACATTAAACATCTTTCTCAGAAACTATTGATTGTAATTGAGTGTTTACATTTTTATTGTTGTGTGTTAAAAAGGGAAAATGTAAACCAAGTAAAATGACCGTGTGTGATGATGATTTTATCTTCATGAGGTTTCTTACATAACCAGGGATAGAACTAGGGGTTTTCGTGGTTGTCTAAACCTTTATAATTTTTTTTTAAATTTTTTTTAAGTGTGTGTTAAGTACACCCAAGGTTGAAAAAATCATTCGGGGCTAGCTAGGCGGTTGGGTAGCGCCAAGCGATTAATCGGTTTGGCGGGGATTAATCGAAGATTAGTCGGATTGGATTTTTTATGTATAAAATTAATATTTTAGTATATGCCGATTAGGCTGATTTGTCTGACTTTTATCCGATTTTTTCGATTTTTTTCCGATTTTTCCGATTTATTTTTGAAACCGAGTTGGCCGATTTATCCGATTTATTTTTGAAACCGAGTTGGCCGATTTATCCGATTTATCCCTGACTTATCCCCGATTTTGTCCGATTTTTAACGATTTTGACCAAACCGATTAGTAAAGCCGATTAGTAAAAATCGTGGCGGTTAATCCCGCCAAGCGATGTATCCCCGATTAATCGGCCGCCAAAGCCGATTTTTGCAACACTGAGTACACTCAATCAATCGAAATGTGTTTCTAGTATTATATGTTCAAAAATTTATGTACACCCACGATATTTAGTCCTAGTTTCATCATTGTACATAACTAGTCACTGGCGAATGAGAAAGTATATGTAATATGAATTATAAGAAGGGCAAATTCTTAAAATATCTCAAAAGTTCAATGAGTTTGTGATAAATGCCACACAAATAGTTTTTTATTTCAAATATCCCAAGGAGATATGAGAGACCTTAGAAATTCAAGAAACTACCCCGAAAAGAGAAAAAAAAAAGTATGAGACGATGTGGGCGACTTAGAAGGTCTCCTTAGTCTCCGAGGTTTTCTAAGTCGCCTTAGGACATTTGAGGAAAAAACCGTTTTATGAGCCATTTATCGTAAACCCTTTTATATATTGAGGCATTTCTAAATTTTGCCCTTAGAGCGGAGGGTACGGTGGTGCTAAAGCTAGCTGTTAGGCCTCTGGTGCGAGAGCCTCAAAGCTGCTCGAATGGTGAATAACAGCCCGACTGTTATTAATTTTCCTTTTTTTATAAAGTAGGGTACATGTGGGCCTATTATACCAATTTTTTATCCTTTGACACCACTTTTTATTTAGCTCGCCATACCCTCACAAAATGTGATGCCAAAGGATTTTCGTGTCAAACACCACTTTTTCCTTTGATAATAAGTTTCGGCGCCAACAATACCCAGTGCTCTTATAAGAATGAGGTGAATGTTGACTGAGATAGAAGCTAAATGGATGTTCGATATGTATATTTAGGGGGTGTTTGGTTTGGCTTATATAGGGTAAGCTTATTTCGGCTTATATAACGTAAGCCTCAATTTTGTGGCTTATTTGAAGGTTTATGGGCTTACATAAGTTTATTATATCATGATAAACTTATATAAGCCACTAAGTCTCAAAATAAGCCACAAAATTGGAGCTTACGTTATATAGGCTGAAAATATTTTGGTTTATATTTCATAAACCCTTATTTTTTAAGCTTAGTGGTGACTTATGGGCTTATATAAGTTTATTATATCACATCAAACTTAGATAAGCCCACAAGTTTTAAAATAATTCACAAAATTGAGGCTTATGTTATATAGGCCGAAATAGGCTTATGTTATATAAGCTAAAACAAACGGCCCCTTATCCTAGGTGTATGTACGAGTGCAGTATACAGCTAATACGATTAGTATGTTTAAAGTTTCAGCCAACTCCTATTGTGGGTGATGTTTAGATATTGAGTATTAGTTTTGATGTTCAAAATGATACTTAACTTTTGTAGTCATTTGACAATTATGTACTAGTACTTTATTTGATATTGTTTGGAAGAATGAACTATAGATTACCCAATAGAGGATTTATGTATAAGTATATCGTCGCTTAGTGATTATCATGAAGCTTAGCATCTATAATCAAAGTAACGGAAGATAAACGAGCCTAATGTGCTATGAATGGTACTAATTATAAAACACAAGCATGACTCAAGAGAAAATGTAGGTACTACATAATATTTGTCATATATGTAATCTTAATTCTCACCCCATATAAACAATAAAAGAAAGATACTTACATTTATATATATCCAATTATATACTCTTTTAATGTTTTAGGATAAATCTCATGCTTTCATGTTAGTTGTCGTGTGTGGTTATGATAACTACCTTGGTCAGCTACATGAAAATTTGATACAAAATCTTATTTTTTTCAAACTTTAAAATATCGTTTATTAATATTCTGTATCAATTCTAAATAATATCTAGGAAAACATTTTTTTCTGGAAAAGAGGTGTCAATTGTTAGTTCATGCTCGTAGGAGATAGACAAATGTGACTGAGGTGTGTGAGCCTATTCGGGGCACACACGTTAAACACTTAGAGTGCGTTTTTACTTCACGTTTAAAGAAAACCTTTGAATGATAAACCACAAGTAGTGAACGACTAAGACAACCTTCTTAGGCTGTCCTAATTCATTTTGGCAGGCCTTGGAAGGATCTAGAAAGGTTCTAAAGTGTCTAGGTTCATTGAGATGATAAGAATGAAGTATTAGAGTTGTGATAAGAGTTAGAATAGTCTTGATAAGGCTTAAGTTGAGCATTATCAAGAGTAGGGTTTGAAGGCTATATAAACCATCAACCCTAACTCATTATGAATGTCTAACATAACACAAAAACACAGCAATTAATCTCTGATCTCTTCCATTCTTATAATCAAATTGCTATAAACCTAATATTAGGGTTTATATCACTTGATCTCATCTTACCATCATATTCACTTGTTCTATTTGTTCTAAGGGGTTTAGTAACTTAGAATCAATCCTAAGTTAGCTAAAATAAAGCTTAGAACGAAGGTTTATAAAGTTGTTAAGGTACAACAGCTTGAAGAAGGTTTTTCTGGCTTCCTGATCGTTCTCGGACAGAAACTGATTTTTGTCAGATTCTGTGTTGTCCGATATCGTACAGCAAAGGGAAAGGTTCTCGGGTAAAGGTTATATATCGGACAACAAAGCAGTTTTAGGCTGTTTTTTTTTTTTTTTTGGTTCGGATCAGGTTTTTTTCGACACTTGGTGTTTGGGTATACGTGGAGTTCGGCTAGCAATCCGGACGTGTTTATTTGACGTGTTTGTGTGAGCAACCATAGAGGTGGTATATTTTATCACTCGTTTTAGTTTCATTGCTTTTGGACGAAGGTTAGTTTTCGCGTTTACTTTATTGTTTATTATTAATTACGTGTTAATCATAATTGCTCAAACTAGATCCATTCTGCTGTACACTCGTAGTTACATGGTTAACTAGGTATTAAATCCCAACAGTGGTATCAGAGCCATGCTCGTTTGGTGGTTATGGGTTACACGTTTTAAATAAACACGCGAAACCGTATGCATGAAACCTAATTAAGTTATTTGTTTTATTTTTATTTGACAATTAAATTGTGTACTTGTCATTAATTATAAAAAATAACAAGATGGTAATTATTAAAATTAATTGTTAATTAGAAACATATAATTAAAATTAAATGGTTAATTAGAATACATAAAATAATAATAAAAATTAATAGTTAATTATTTTGCCATGATTATTTTATGTGTTATCCGGCTATAAGACTCACTACAATCACGTAATGTGATGCATGGGGCGATTTAGGTACTTGATAAAAACCTAATGAGAGTCTTATGGTTCTTCTTTTGGGGAAGACTCTTTGGGGTCTCGGATTTATGTGTTTATTTAATGTCTTATGTTTGTTGTATTTGTTTTCCTAATTGCATTATTGTTACATGTTTTTCAAAACACCTAAATAACATGCAATATGGATAAATACTTATAGAGAAACATGACATTAAAATTGGTCAATATTTTACACGCATAAATACATGCTCATTGTGACCGGTTATGTGTTACGTGGAAAAGTGTTTTATAAAATAAAAGGACCTAAACACTATTGAAACACGCTTTCATGAAAATAAAAAACTGGACGCTATGGACTCATGGGATGTACGGCTCACCCACTAGAACAAACTATAAGGCGGGTATAAGCCGGTGCGCACAGTCACACCTAAAGGATATCCGACTATTGCCTTGCGCTGGTCTGGTCCTGCGCTTGCTTGCGAGTTCGATTGGAGCTACCTTGAACCATCGTAGATCACTACGGTGTCATTGCTAAAAGTTTTTAAAAATCATGCTACAAAGTTGTTTACATGCTTCTTTGTACACATGTTTTACCACATTTATGTGTTATACCCTACGTAAAATTTAAGTGTATGCCAGCCAACTAAGAACACGTGCATTTGATTTGGCTTCTCTAGACAGTGCTAAGGGCCTTGTCAAACCCATGGCAAATTTTTCACGACGGTCAGACCCTGTGTGATATTTGCATGTTCTTGCTTGGTTAACTTAACTCGAGTATGCACGATCAGACCCTGGACCCGAGGCATAAGATGAGACTAAACATGCTCATGACACTACTGCCGTTTTACTAGTGTCTTGAACGGTCTCATAAAGTCTAAGAGTTGCATGTTATGCAATTAACGCTCGTCGCTTACCTCTTGCCCCACTTGTTTACATATTGGACAGTCCTTTTGTAATGAGTGGGAGTACAAGATGGATCTTAGTCTTAATTAGTAATTAATTGGGTAGTTAATTCTATTAAGAATGTAATTATCGAAAATACTAATTGTTTGAACTTTTTAATTGTAGATGACTACCAATGTCGGAAACAATTCGGTACTTAGGAGTTTCTTCGAGAAACACAAACTCACTGGGCCTAACTTCATTGATTGGTACCGCCAGTTGCGCAATATCCTATCAGCTGAAGACAAGGAACAATACTTGGAACATCCAATTCCTGCTGCACCTGTTGCAACTCCTGGTCACCAAGTCCCTCCCGATGCTCTTGCAGCTCATGCTGCTTGGGTCAAAGGGTCAAAGGACATTGCTGCCCTTATGCTCATGACTATGGACATAGAGATCCAACGAAATCTAACCCATGTCGGAGCATATGACATGTTGCAGGAGCTGAAAACCATGTTTTCTCAGCAAGGAGAACAGGAACTTCTTCAAACTGCGCGTGAATTTCACGCGTGCAAGCTTGAGGATGGTCAAAATGTAGGCTCATATGTTATTAAGATGAAGGGCTACATTGAGAACTTAGAGCGTCTTGGTCACCCCGTGATTGTCAGCTATGGAATAAGCCTGATATTGATAGGCCTTTCCAAGGAGTATGACAGTTTTGTTCAAAACTTCCACATGCATGGCATGGGGAAGACTGTGAATTCGGTGAATGAACTGCATGCCATGCTTAAACAACATGAGCAAACACTTCCCAAGAAGTTTGTTTCACCTGCACTTCATAATGTGCGTGCAGGCAAGGTCCAGAAAAACCAAGGTAGAAAACCGACTAAGGCTGCGAAGGGGAATTATGGTAATGGAAATAATAAGCTGGCTTATGCTCCCGAGCACAAACCATCTTATGCTCCCAAGAACCAAAATCCTCCACCACCCAAAAAGGATAATCCTGCTAAGGAAGACCCTGTCACAAATGTGGTCAGATAGGTCATTGGAAACGGAACTGTCCCGAGCACTTAGCCGAGTTGCATAAAAAGAAGAGGTTGTCTCAAGAAGCCAATACTTCAGGTATTTTCACTATAGAACTATATTCCCTTCCGAGTAATTCGTGGGTATGTGACACTGGTTGTGGTACTCACATTTGTAATAATACTCAGGGTCTAAGGGGAAGTAAGAAGCTGAATCCAAGAGCTTTGAATCTGTACATGGGCAATGGTCAACGTGCAGGAGTCGAAGCTATTGGAAATTATCATTTATGTCTCCCTAGTGGATTAGTTATTGTTTTAAACAATTGTCACTATGCTCCCTCTATCACTAGAGGGATTATTTCAGTTTCTGGTTTGTTTAAAGATGGTTTTGTTAACTATTTTGATTCGAATAATGCAATTTCAGTTTCTAGGAATAACGTTGTTTATTTTACTGCTACTCCCCGAGGGGATGGCATTTATGAAATTGATATGTCTTGTTCTAAAACCAATGATAGTTCTATGTTTGTTGTTAGCAATAAAAGAGCCAAATTAAATTTGGACTCTACTCTCTTGTGGCTTTGTCGTCTTGGACACATAAGCAAAAAACGCATGGAGAAGTTGCAACATGATGGACTTCTCACCTCAACTGACAATAAGTCATTTGAAAAGTGTGTCTCTTGTATGTCTGGGAAGATGGCAAGAAAACCCTATTCACATCAAGTGGAAAGGGCTAAAGATCTACTTGGACTAATACATACTGATGTTTGTGGCCCATTTAGAATCATGTCAAGGCAAGGAGCTAACTACTTTGTCACTTTTACTGACGACTTTAGTCGGTATGGTTATGTTTACCTGTTAAAGCATAAACATGAAGTGTTTGAGACATTTAAAGTGTTTCAAAAGGAAGTAGAAAATCAACTCGGTAAGACCATAAAATCACTACGATCTGATCATGGAGGTGAAAATATGAGTCAAGAGTTTTTGGATCATCTTAAGGAGCATGGGATTATTGCCCATCGAACTCCTCCCTAAACACCTCAACATAATGGGGTGTCTGAGAGGAGAAATCGAACACTGCTAGACATGGTTCGATCCATGATGAGTCAAACTACTCTTCCAAATTCCTTTTGGGATTATGCCCTTGAGTCTGCTGCACGCATACTCAACATGGTTCCAACTAAGAAGGTTGAAAAGACACCATACAAAGTATGGCATGGGCAAGCCCCTAAGTTGTCTTACTTAAGAGTCTGGGGTTGTGAAGCTTTGGTTAAACGTGATACGATGACCAAACCTGACAAACTGGAACCCAGATCTATTAAGTGTATCTTTGTAGGATACCCAAAGGAAATGATGGGATATTCCTTCTACTACCCACCTGAGAACAAAGTTATTGTTGCTCGGAATGCTGAGTTCTTTGAGAGTAATCTCTTAGATCAAGAAGCAAGTGGGAGTATAGAAGATCTTGAAATTATTCAAGATGAAGATACAAATCCTTCTGATGACACTGGCTTAGATCATGATGAAGATGATCAAGAAATTGAAGAACCTCAAAGTGATATCAATCCCATTCGTAAGTCCTCTAGGACACGCCGTGCACCAGATCGAATCTTGGAGAACCCGCTAACTATAAAGCTGCATTATTGGATCCTGAATTCGAAAATGGCTTAATGCGATGAATGTGGAGATGCAATCCATGAAAGATAATGATGTTTGGGTATTAGTTGATCTTCCTCCTAACGGTAGAACCGTTGGTAGCAATTGGCTATTCAAGAAAAAGACTGACATGGATGGAAAAGTACATACCTTTAAAGCTCGTCTTGTAGCAAAGGGCTTCACTCAAACCTACGGGGTTGATTATGAAGAGACCTTTTCTCCTGTAGCAGACATTAGAGCTATAAGGATTCTTATAGCCATAGCCGCGTTCTATGACTATGAGATTTGGCAAATGGATGTCAAAACCGCTTTTCTCAATGGACATCTTTCCGAAGAAGTCTATATGGTGCAACTTGAGGGTTTTGTCGATCCTAAATATCCTAACCGAGTATGCAAGCTCAAGCGTTCCATTTATGGACTTAAGCAAGCATCTAGGCAATGGAATAAGCGTTTTGATGATGAGATTAAGAAATTCGGTTTCACTCAGAATCAAGATGAGCCATGTGTATATCACAAAGCCAGTGGGAGTAATGTTACTTTCCTAATTCTATATGTTGATGACATATTGCTCATGGGGAACAATATTCCAATGTTGAAAGGGGTAAAATCCTACCTTGGAAAATGTTTTGCTATGAAAGATTTAGGAGAAGCTGCATATATTCTTGGAATCAAGATCTACCGAGATAGATCTAGACGGTTAATTGGTTTATATCAAAGTGCTTACATTGAGAAAATCTTGAAAAGATTTCATATGGAGAATTCCAAGCGTGGAACTATCCCAATGCATGAAAGCCCTAAATTGAGTAAGTCACAATGTGCTGTCTCACCAGCTGAAAAGCAACGCATGCAGAATGTTCCTTATGCCTCGGCTATAGGATCAATTATGTATGTTGTGAGATGTACTCGTCCTGATGTTGCGTTCGCTCAGAACATAACAAGCCGATTTCAACAGAGTACTGGTGAACTTCACTGGACTGCTGTTAAAAATATTCTTAAGTATTTACGGAATACTAAGGATATGTTTCTGGTTTATGGTGGTGACGAAAAACGAGAGCTCAGGGTTTCTTGCTACACTGATGCTGGATATCTGACAAATGCTGATGACCTAAAATCTCAGACTGGATATGTTTTCGTTCTAAATGGAGGTGCTGTTGACTGGAAGAGCACAAAGCAAAGTATTTTTGCAACTTCATCTACAGAAGCTGAGTATATAGCTGCTTTTGATGCAGCTAAAGAGGCTGTTTGGATTCGTAAGTTCATTTCTGGGCTTGGTATTATGCCCACAATTGAAGATCCCATTGATATGTATTATGACAATACTAGAGCCATTACTATAGCTAATGAAAGCGGAGTCACCAAGGGTGCTAGACATTTCCGCGCAAAAGTTCACTATCTTCGAGAAACCATTGAGATGGGTGATGTTAAGATAGCAAAAGTTCATACAGATGACAATCTAGCTGATCCATTTACGAAGGCGTTAGCATTCCCTAAGCATTCTAAATTGACTCGGGGTATTGGTATCATACCAGCTAGTAGTCTTGTGTAAATCTGTATGTTAATTAGTATTTGGATAATTTCGAATTGTAAGACAGTTTTATTTTTTGATAAATAAAGATACGAGGTATTTGTTATTTCACTCATATAAAATTTGTTATTCTATATTTTCATGTTTAATCCATGATTGATTTAATCATTCTAAATATCCATTGTCGGTTAGGAATATGGGAATATTGTTTACATAAGGCAAATGTGAGTGTTAGATATATTCTATGAGAATGAGAATTGTTCTAAGCCAAACTCATATGTATTCATAAGGGATGCATACTGGATTCCCCAACTTCAAACATTTACTTTTGGATCCATGTCATGAGTAAGATGTTGAAAGTGGTATGTTAAGTCATCCTTAGACTTGAGATGCAAACAAGTTCTGCATGTGTGGATATCACTTTCGTAATTATATGCAAAACGTTGTCTTGAATAAGGTAGTTATAAAAGCTATTTTTCGGAGTGATGTGAAGCAGCATCCACAACACTTGTAGTCAATAAAGGATTTGTTACTCCACTTAGTATGTGCAGAATGATACCATGGCGCCTCTCTAGAATTAATCAGATAATTGTTTGGCCGAACCCAAATGGTAATACAAGATGAATCTTGGTTACATTTGGTATATCTGAATTGAATTCAATAATGAGAATCTAAATGGTTAAACTATATGGAATGAGTTAGGATCCATATCCATGGTTTAACGGTATCTATAACAAAGGATGATAAAGAGCAAGACATAAATGACCATGCTACTGAGAATGTTCTTTGAAACTATATCTCAGACACCTCTAGTTAAATAACGAGTGTGAGCGTTGCTAGACGTTTCCGTCGTTGACATTTGTGCAATCAACTCCAACGACCAAGTGGGAGCTGTTAGTTCGTGCTCGTAGGAGATAGACAAATGTGACTGAGGTGTGTGAGCCTATTGGGGGCACACACGTTAAACACTTAGAGTGCGTTTTCACTTCACGTTTAAAGAAAACCTTTGAATGATAAACCACAAGTAGTGAACGACTAAGACAACCTTCTTAGGATGTCCTAATTCGTTTTGGAAGGCCTTGGAAGGATCTAGAAAGGTTCTAAAGTGTCTAGGTTCATTGAGATGATAAGAATGAAGTATTAGAGTTGTGATAAGAGTTGGAATAGTCTTGATAAGGCTTAAGTTGAGCATTATCAAGAGTAGGGTTTGAAGCTATATAAACCATCAACCCTAACTCATTATGAATGTCTAATATAACACAAAAACACAGCAATTAATCTCTGATCTCTTCCATTCTTATAATCAAATTGCTATAAACCTAATATTAGGGTTTATATCACTTGATCTCATCTCACCATCATATTCACTTGTTCTATTTGTTCTAAGGGGTATAGTAACTTAGAATCAATCCTAAGTTAGCTAAAACAAAGCTTAGAACGAAGGTTTATAAAGTTGTTAAGGTACAATAGCTTGAAGAAGGTTTTTCTGGCTTCCTGATCGTTCTCGGACAGAAACTGATTTTTGTCAGATTCTGTGTTGTCCGATATCGTACAGCAAAGGGAAAGGTTCTCGGGTAAAGGTTATATATCGGACAACAAAGCAGTTTTAGGCTGTTTTGTTTTTTTTGGTTCGGATCGGGTTTTTTTCGACACTTGGTGTTTGGGTATACGTGGAGTTCGGCTAGCAATCCGGACGTGTTCATTTTACGTGTTTGTGTGAGCAACCATAGAGGTGGTATATTTTATCACTCGTTTTAGTTTCATTGCTTTTGGACGAAGGTTAGTTTTCGTGTTTACTTTATTGTTTATTATTAATTACGTGTTAATCATAATTGCTCAAACTAGATTCATTCCGCTGCGCACTCGTAGTTACATGGTTAACTAGGTATTAAATCCCAACATCAATTTATTGTACATGAAGTATAACCCAATTTTTTTTCTTTTGAATTTTTACAAACAGGGAATTTCATTCGCTTTTTCGTTAGCTAGAGTACTAAAAAAATGACCTTAGTACATAAAACTGTCCGTTTATGCATAAGTGACTATTCTACAACATTAGTGAGTTTCAAAATCACATATTAGTGAGTCACATTCTAGTTATGCTATTAAAATGTTACCAACGGGTAGGTTTCGAGTATCTTAATCGATTTTGTTATACCAAGCCTCAATCCTCATATTAAATTGATGTTGTTCTCTTGGGCACCCTTAGTAGACTAAATAGTCACCATTTTATGAACAGCTTAGGAGGGTTTAGGTTTTTTCATATCCTGTTTGGATGTTGATGCTAATCTGCTTGTGCTTGGTATAGTGGTAAACATGCACGTAGGACTGGTTTGGTTGATGATTATGTTAGAGTGTATTGGGTTAGGCTGACATCTTGCTTGGATGTCAATACCTTTGATCTCGCTACTTCTGACGTGTTTTATGCGTATTTCGCTGCCTTAGTATAATCAAATTATGTAGGGTCTAAATTTTTGCCATTCCAGTAGTTTATTTCAACCCCAACTCACTACTACACAAAAGGCTAAAGAGACCACCTTTAAAAGACTGGTTATGAAAAAACATGTCTCTATGACCAAAAAGGGTGGGAAGGGAATGCATGAAAACTGTTTTTTTTTTTAAAACAGTCTCCATAATGTGAATTCCAAAGAAACCTGTTTTTAAGATGCAACCAGTCTTTTTTATAAAACTAAAGACACTGGTTTTTACGTAACAACATGTCTCTATGTGTTTGTTTTATGGACACCATTTTTTATTAAAAAACCAGTGTTTTTACACATTTTAAGACATTGGTTTTTAAAAAACCAGTCTTGTTTTTATTTTAATAGATTGTGGTTAATTTTTTTCTAAACTTAAAATCATAAGGACTAAACCGTACATACGTGTTTTTATAACATATTACATTTTTATACTTTATAAAATATATATGTGATTAAAGTATATGGGCCATTAATACATAAAAAAATTAAGAATCATAATTTATGTAAAACTTATATATTTATCTAATATGTAATTTTTCTCGACGTGTATAAACCTACAAGTTTTAGTCGATCCAATTACCTACAACAGATTGTTAGTCGATCATCAAACGTGCAAACAGATACAAAAACCTACAACAACACAGATTCTTCCTGTAAGTATTTGTTCTTCAGTTGTTATTATTTAGTTGCATACGCGGGTTGATTAAATATATGTTCTTGGTTGTTATTATTTTAGATGTTGTAAGTCTGTGTGATTCACTTTTTTTATGCAATTATAATTAACATATAAAGTTACAAAATTGAATATCTTTTACCCAGATATTCATTCATTCATAATATATTACATAATGTAAAAGTCATGTCTAAACCCTTTTATAAAGGGTGTCAAAATATATAACATTGCAACAACATACGTTGCAATTACCTGTACATAATTAACTAAGATATATCTAAACCCTTTATAAAGGGTGTCAAAAAAGATTAGGTTGCAACTGCCTATGTTGCAAGTTGCTGCACCTAACTATATACACAGTCACTGTTTTGGTTCACTGTTTTGATCGCACCAAAAAATAAACAATTATTAATCTTGCATCTTTCGTTTACCCTTGTTAAGCTGCTGAGTGTTAGCATTGACACCAATGGGTTTGATACATGGTAACCCAATAATGCAATGCCTCACTGGTGGACCTCTCTTGACAACCTTTTTATTTGTTGATCCACTGGAAGTGCATGTTCTTCTAGTTTTTTTGGGATTCCATGTCTCATCATCAGAATCCTCGTCATCGTCCTCGTCATCGTCCTCGTCTTCTTCATATTCCTCGTCTTCTTCATCTTCAGCTTGTTCATCATCTTGGTCATCATCTAATAAACATATATTGAAAACCAAGTTGAAACAAGGGACGAAGCTACTTATAAACATGTTTTATAACTATAAAAGCCATCAAATAAAGTTTGCAATTCATAATAGCTAGACACCAAATTTTATCCAAAATATAGAAAGTGTTGCCAGACAATGGACAAGAAATTTGGGAATGGGATGAACACATATATCATTTTTTATTGTCAAGACTTAATTTGCTATTTGGCCCACCCAAAACTAGAATCCTAGGTCAGTCACTGGTTGAAACAGATTTACCATTTTATAAAAGAAGGTCGGAAATTACATACCTGGTTTAAAGGAACATCTATAATTGAATTTTTTTGGAATTTTGAATTTACTCGAAACATCCTCATTTATCTGTATCCATTTTGAGAGTGGCCAGAAAAGTTGTTCTGCCCACCCATACTTTTCCTTGATGTAATCCGAGACTTCATCCCAGAGTTTTACAGATCCAGGAACAGGTTCTACAAAAACCAAAATATAATAGTTAGTCCTTTTCATCAGATATTATACTTAAAAAACTAACAGTCCAAACTTCTATCCAACTGTTTTAACAAGATACCTTGGATAAATATTATTGGAACAGAAATGGTTTTCGTTGAAGACTCAGTGCCTTCGTCTCCAAATTCAGCGAATATACCCTCAGTAAATTTGTCCAACATCTGTTGACTCCACGTCTTATTTGGTTTTCCATATTTGGCAACACCCCAGTCCCACATTTCATCGGTCACTAGGCGCACTTTTTTGTCATAGTGCGTGGTTCCTACACTAATAAAAGACATTCGGTTAATAAAGGTACTAAAATATGTAAACTACAAAAAAAAGGCTAAAAATGAAAACATAATTTGATGATTACATACCTTGCTTATAGAAGCGTTGAAAAGAAAATGTATTTGAAACGTCCGCATCAATAACTCTCCACGTTTGTGGACTGTAATCCATCTGCCCGTAATTTGTTACCACGTATTCCCAAATTTTTTCGACTTTTTCTACAATGTCAACTTCAATCCAGTTAGTAAACAAAAAACTTAACAGGAAGCATAAACGAGTTTCAAATGCCAAATAAACGAGTTTCAAGCCACAACAATTTGAGCAAAAAATTAACCAAAACACAACCTATCTACATATAACCCTATATTAACATATAATCTAAGGGTACGTTTGGTTTACAGTCCACACTAAATATTAGAAAATCAGTAGACTCTCGCCCTGTCGCATCTACAGGCCATAAGAGTGACTGGCCCTTACTGCATTGTATGACCCTAAGAAATCTAGAAGCTCTCCTTCGTTTATCCTTTGACAATGCAAGTAAAATTCCCTTTTAGTAAATCAATTAAACAAACAACACATACATGTATGTACTCGCTTAATAAATAAATCGCTTAATAAATAAATCAGGTCAGGTTTTAGTCGAACTTTAAACCGTTTAACTATTGACAGAGTATATATCTCACCAACCCTCCCCTATTCAACTTAAACACCCTAAAATACGCAACTTTTGGGTGCAACAACACAAATGAGATTAAACAAATATCAGCTCACACATATAGTTCATAGAAGATGCCGAGATGATATGGTTAGGTGGAGCGACATTAGCTGTGGAGATGGGGATACCGTTCGTAGGTAGATGGTTATGGAGATGGTGGCAGGAGAGTTGTGAGAAAGGGGGTTAGGGTTTTTTACATTATAAGTGAAGAAAAAAAAGCAAAGAAAAAATCAGGCGGTTAACATCATTGTGTACCGCCGCTGGACCTAACAATTATTTAGGTCTGTCCCAAAGATTATCGACCATTTAACACTGCAACCCAAAGTTGTCCCTTCCTATTCTATAATCCAATATGGAAGAACTAGTCTAATTCTGTGTGAATAAATTTGTTATGATGTAACCTAACTTATAGATTATACATCTTCGATGATAAAAAGTCATTTCCATGGTCATAGAACCCCGAACACGTTTGTTGCTTATTTATGAAGAGGCCATACAGCTTGAGTAATGGAATAATATTATTAACATAAAGAATTTAAAATGATCAGTATTATTTTTCCTGAACATAACACTTGACTAATAACTCAAAAAGAAACAGTAGCAAGGTCTTACAAAATTGAACTTTTGTGACTAAATTTTTTGCCTTACTGCAACACTGATTTGAAAGAGGAACATTTCTATGACATTCATAGTTGAATGACCGTGACCTGACTGCTGAACATCATCACCAGACAAATGTATGTGTAGTTAAGATCAAATAAAAAGCTTAACAGCTTAACAACCTTACTTAAAACGCATGCCGAGTTCTTTTCTGGGCACCTTGCCTACTACACAATTCTAAATTCAGCTTACAACAACAATTATATAAAATACCAACAATTACAGTAGTATTTATAAAAGGGGTTATTAGGCTTACTGAAATTACACGTACTAAACTACTCTAAAAATTACTAAGTCACATTGAATTGGTGGTTCCATGTCCATGGAAAAATTAACATTTTTTAGATCCTCTCAGCCATATGTTTCACAATACAACTTTATTCACTAAAAATGACATAAATTACAAGAAACACATCCAGATAGTATCAGGGAAGCTACTTCAACACTCTGTTCTCGAGTCTAAATTTTAAAGAATGAAAGGGGATGGAATGGAAAGGGTAAAGTAAGGGATGGAACAGGAAGGGTAATTGTTATAGTAATTTGTGTTCTTAAGTTTGTATTTTTAAGTAAAAGGAAAGGATAAGGAAGCTAACAAAATTACTAATATACCCTTGAAACTATATATACATATACTCAATCAAAGAAAATTTTCTTATATTTCAGATGTGATTTTCAAACTAAAATAGTGGCACAATTTGGTTCATATGACAAAATCACACATCCTCAAGTTGCAACAATGTATTCAATGTTATTTCTAATAACACTGATGTCCTAAACAAGGCGGATCAATTAAAGTGATGTGCTTGTTTTCAATGTTATTTCTAATAGCATGTGATAAAATCACACATCCTCAAGTTGCAACAATGTATGCACTCACAAAGTCACAATGCAACATAAGTTGTTCTATAACTACAATTTTCTCACTATCCTTATGGACTTCAGGCAATTTTCTCAGCATCCTTGCGAGACATACACAACAGAAACACACTGAGAAGCTAATCACCTGACTGAAAAAGACGTACTCTAGAACTATTACATACAATTGACCCGCACGCATAGTTGCTGCATTAGGTGACCCAACCGATATAGTTAATTAGCAACTTAGCATTGCGTGAATTACGGCTAATTGTTGAGTTTTCACCGAACGATATAAATTATTATCATCCATTTTTCAAGGGTAATCACTACATAAATATAACCAAACGTTTGACTCTGACATATGGATTTTGATGCTCACATATATCTACTGAACCAACCAATAATATGTTCCACTCTTATGATCATATATATACTTTGCCAAAGAAACATGCAAGTAACAGTATAATTGATTAGATAATAAACATTCCCAGTATAATTGATCATATATTCTTTTTACCGTTTAATTTAAGGTAAAAAATCAAAGTTATCTTATACATTACGTTTTAATCTATTCAAGCAAGACTTACGGATGAGCTTCTAATAAGCCCAAATATAAGCAGAAATTAACACCTCCTAATAAGCACAAATATAAGCCGAAATAAGCCCAAATATAAGCCGAAACAAACAACCCTTTATATAATCATAACTTTCAAAATAAGACCGAAAAAAGGGGTAAAACTTACCAAACATGGTCGAGTGTGAGGTTGATTGAAATTATCGGTGGTAGTGTGTGTTTTTAGTGTGTGAAATGATCGGTTTGATTATGTGAATTTGTGTTTGACTTACTGAGTGGTTGAGAAAGTAAATGTGTGTTAGGTGCAGATTAGGTGTTAAGTAAAAACATTTAATTTTTTGCAAGTTTGAGTTTTTATAAAATAAAAAAAATTTCAAAAAATCTTGGCCAAGACTCGAACCTGCGCCGTTTACACCACACACCAACACCTCAACCAACTGCCCTAGGGTCTTTGACTGTTATTCATTTGCACAATTTACTATTTAAGGGGTGATGTGGTTTTGCTTATTAATTAAATTAGATGCTTAATAAGCTGATTTCAGCTTATTATGTTTCATTTTTTTTAACTTTTCAATTTTGCTTTGTTATTCAAGTAGTTTTGGACTTTTGGGTTTAAAAATTTTATTTTTTACGTTTTTTATTAATTTTTTATTATTATTTAAATTCTCGGTTTTACAAAAATAGATTAAAAATAGTTAAAATTAGTTTAAAATTTTATAAAAATTATGTTAGGTTTACAATTAAAAAAATTTCCATTTTGGCTTATTTTTAATTTTATTTAATTTTGTAGTTTTTTTTAAGTTTAAAAATTGTTATAAAATTATTAAAATGTTTTTGGACAATTTGGTTTTCAATTTAGTCTTATTTTCATTTTTCTTAGTTTAATTTAATTTTTTGGTAATTTTTTGAGTATTTTTAATTTTTGTCACGTTTTACGTTTTAATTCAATTTACATTTTGGGTGTTCTTTTTTTCAGATGGATCGTGAAACATGGATGTACAATATAGATCGTTGTACTCCCGCTTATGTGAAAGGGTTGGCTGAATTTATCAAGTGTGCTGAGGCTCATCGAAAAAGTAAAGGAGAAACACTAATATCTTGTCCATGTGTAAGGTGTAGAAATAATAAGTCGTATGATAAGTCTGCCACAGTTAGATATCATTTGATAGAGAACGGTTTTGACACAAATTATACATGTTGGAAACTTCATGGTGAGATAGAACCGCAAGTTGATAATGACACAATTGTTTCGGACTCTAATATGGATGAGAATTTTGGTAATGACGATAACCATCGAGATAATCTGGAAGGGTTGTTGGAAGACGTGAAAAGTAATGCTGATGAAAAGCAGGCTAAAAAATTAGAGCAATTGTTTGTCGATGCAGAAAAACCAGTGTATGAAGGTTGTAAGACGTTTACCAAACTTTCTTTAGTTCTGAGGTTGTTGGACTTAAAAGCAAAAAGTAATTGGAGTGATGTAAGCTTTACTGCCCTATTAGGTGTGTTCCATGAAGCGTTACCTGCAGATAACGACATGCCCGTTACGACATATCAGGCGAAAAAACTAACATGTCCGATGGGATTGGCGGTAGAAAGAATACACGCATGTCGCAACGATTGTATATTGTACCGAAAAGATTATAAAGACCTACATGAGTGTCTTGTATGTAATGCATCGAGGTATAAGCATAAGCCTCTAACGGAACTTGATAGTGATGTGACAAAGAATGGTCCTCCTGCTAAACTTTTGTGGTATCTTCCAGTCAAACCTAGATTGAAAAAGTTATACGCAAACCCAAAGGATGCCAAATTGTTGCGTTGGTATGCTGAAGAACGTAAAATTGATGGAAAAATGAGACATGTTGCTGACTCTCCTCAATGGAAAAATATCGATCGTGATTTTAAAGAATTTGGTTCTAAGATCAGAAACATACGGTTTGGACTTTGTTCAGATGGAATTAATCCATTCAGAAGCCTGAGTAGTCGTCACAGCACTTGGCCTGTTCTTTTATGTATATACAATCTTCCACCTTGGTTATGCATGAAACGGAAATACATCATGATGTCATTATTAATTCAAGGTCCGAAACAACCAGGGAATGACATTGATGTGTACTTGCACCCACTAATTGATGACATGATTGATTTATGGGAAACAGGCCTTGAAATCTATGATGCGTACAAAAAAGAGAGGTTCCGGCTGTTTGCCATGATTTATTGTACCATAAATGATTTTCCAACGTACGGTAACTTGTCGGGGTATGGTACGAAAGGGCAAAAGGCATGTCCTGTTTGTGAAAATGAAACCCACTCCCGGTGGTTGAGTAATTGTAGGAAAACAATATATATGGGACATCGAAGGGCGCTAGACAGACATCACCCGTACCGTAAAAAAGCAAATCTATTTGATGGTACATCAGAGGATAAATCAATGCCCAAACGTATGGACGGATATGCTACGTTATGCCAAGTTGTCGACATAGACATTACCTTTGGAAAAAATGTTAAACATGCTACTAAACGTATCTGGAAAAAAAAATCTATATTTTGGGATTTAAAGTATTGGACACATATTATTGTCCGGCATTGCCTTGATGTGATGCACATCGAGAAAAATGTTTGCGAAAGCTTGTTAGGGTTATTATTGAATATTCCTGGAAAAACAAAAGATGGGGTTAATGCTCGAAACGACATGCTCGCGATGGGAATTAGAGAAGAGCTGGCACCACAAGAGACGAATGGGAAAAAAATGTATTTGCCTCCAGCTTGTTACACTTTGTCAAAGGCGGAGAAAACCTCATTTTGTGAATGCTTAAATGGTTTAAAGGTTCCATCCGGCTATTCTGTTAACATTAAGAGTTTGGTCTCAATGAAAGATTTGAAGTTACTTGGTATGAAATCTCATGATTGTCTTGTATTATTGACGCAAATGATTCCAATCGCTATTCGTGGATTGATGACACCTCAAGTGCGACAGACAATTACAAAGTTGTGTCTATTTTTTTAGCATGATTCATTCAAAAGTTCTTGATAATGAAAAGTTGGAGGAAATGCAACGTGATATTATTATTATTCTTTGTCAACTTGAGATGAACTTTCCACCTTCTTTCTTTGATGTCATGGTTCACCTCGTATCTCATATTGTTGAGGAAATAAAGATTGATGGTCCTGTTTTCCTACGGTATATGTATCCATTTGAGAGGTATATGGGGTTTCTTAAAAGGATATGTAAGGAACAAATATCGGCCAGAGGGTAGTATTATTCAAAGGTATGCAGCCGAAGAAGTGGTTCAGTTTTGTACAAACTATATGGATGATGTCGCTGATATTGGCCTTCCGCAACCGCGACATCAAGGTAGACTTGGAGGGGTGGGGACAATTGGGCTCAAAGATATCAATCCCAACCCTGAAGAGTTAGAACAAGCACATTTTACAGTATTGCAAAGCATGACGTGTATTGAACCATACATACAAGAGCACATGAAGGAATTAGCAATAAAAACTGGTAGACGAGATGAACAGTTTTTGGAAGCCGAGCACAAAATTTATTTTTTACAATGGTTGGCAGAAAAAGTAAATGGTATGTGTCTTTCAGATGTAAACCAAGACGTTATACAACTAGGGCACCGTCCACGTCGTGTACTTCAATATCAAGGCTATGACATTAACGGATATACGTTCTATACCAAGAGACAAGATGATAATAGTACTATTCAAAATAGTGGAGTGACAGTAATAGCAGCAACGCCAAATTCATCGAGGAAAACAATCGCAAAGGAGTCATATTATGGTGTCATTGAAGAAATTTGGTAATTGGATTACACTACGGTTGTTATACCGGTATTCAAGTGTAGATGGGTCGATAATATGAATTCAGGTGTTAGAGTTGATAACGACGGTTTCACGTGTGTTAATCTCTCTACAAATGTATATCCGTCTGAGAAATTCATTTTAGCAAAACAAGTTGATCAAGTATTCTATGTTCAAGACCCATTAGACAAGAGATGGCACATTGTCCTGCAGAGTAAACGGAGTATAGTTGGCGTCGATGATGTTGTTGACGAAGACGATTACAATAAGTTTGACGAGCTACCTCCTTTTTCTATTGGTGTTCAATCGGATCCTGTTCTTTCTGATACAATTTACTTGAGATCCGATCACCAAGAAGGACAAGAAGATTGAAAAAACATTGTTCGTATAAAAATTCAAGATAATAATACTCATATATTATTATAAAAGTCATAACTAATTGATCTGTTTTTTTTTAATATTTCAGGAAGCGTTGTATAGTTTGTATAGTACATCACTTTTTTTTCAATGGATAATCTCATTCGTTTAGACTTGTAAGTCGGTTAGAATCTCATTTATTTATACTTTTTTTACAACTACTTAATTTGAAATTATTTACAAATTTAATATTTTTTAATTTATTTACAACAATTAATTTTTTAAAAAACACAAATTTAATATTTAATATTTAAATAAAATACAATATTAATTTATAAGTTATAAACTAAAAAATAAATGCAAATGATCTACCTTCTCTTTGTGCAGATCGTCACTTTCCATAACTACTTCTGCTACAAATCCGCACTCCAAAAATTATTCCCCATCCCTCCAAATTATTTCCAGGATACCCAAGAAGATCTTTAATTTCAATCGCTACAAATCCGCCCTCCAAATTAATTCAACATCCCTCCAATTTTTTCATCTTCTCCCGCTGTTTCTTGATCCCTATCTCAAATCCCGCCTAAGAATGGTATATAAAAAGGGCACGATTCCTAAACCTAAACCACCAATCACCAAATCTCATCAACGAATTAAAGAAATCACTTTCAGTCGAGCAACCAAAGATGGTATAGCTATCTATCATACTACATTTGTTTGTAATTAAATATACTTTCTTGTTCTATATATGATTTTATGGTTTAGATGTTGTTAGGTTTAGACTTTAGATTCACATGCTTGTTTCTTATTGATTTAAGTAACATTTAAGGGGTGTTTGTTTAGGTCTTCTAAGCCAAGATATTCAGGCTTATGTTATTAGCCGAAATCAGGCTTATGTGCTTGTTTCTCCGGTCTTATAAGCCAAGATATTCAGGCTTATGTTATAAGCCGAAAACAAATAAGCTGTAACCCCGTTTATAAGATAAACCAAACACCCCCTTAATATATAAAAGTGGTGCATACGAATACTTGGAGAACCAGAGTTTGGACCTTTGGCTGCACCGAAAGCAGAGTCCATCAGGCCGTAGGCCAAGTGGTTATGTTCGTCATCTGGTAATTGATTGGCCTAAAAGGTTGCAGATAGCACTAGGGGCTGCTCGTGGTTTCTCTTATATGCACCATGATTGTACACCAGGGTAGTTCACAGGGATATAAAATCAAAAGCAATATACTTTTAGATAGCTATAGCCAGGATCTTAGTGAAGGAAAATGAGCTCAACATAATGACAGCAACTAAAAAAGTATGCAGACATGAACCATAAAAATAAAAAATTATAGTCGGTATATAACATGTCAGCTTTGTGATGTATGGTTATCTTGGGCATAAACGGGCTTTTGAAATCAACACAAGGCGGCTTGATTTAACGTACATGTATCTACCAAACACTCCATAGTGAATTTACCCTGTATATGTCTATATGAACCTCAATATCTGATTTTAAGTTGCTAAGATCAGTAGGTTAATTTGATGAAATAAGTGTAAACCACATACTTATTAACTCGTTGATATATAAATGTCGAGTCACAGCTTGAGACTATTTATTACATGTCAGCTTTGTGATGTATGGTTATCTTGGGCATAATCACATAATCACACATAATTTTTATTTGTGTATGTAATTCTCTTTCTGTCACTGTCGTAAAAATAGTTCATGTGTAAAAAATGGGTTGTTTGGTTGTTGTTAAAAGAGTTTCCAAACACCCCTTTAACTTCAAAAGGGGTGTTTAGCTACTGTTAAACCAGGTTCCAAACACCCCTTCTGCTGCAAAAGTTTGGGCAAGTTATCTGTTAATGGCGTACTACGCGTCGGTACTCGAAAGTTGTGTTTTAGTTGCAAGTTACTTGGTAATCATCAGCGCCTTGCCCCGTTTTACATTAATTGGTTGATTGCCCATTGATTAGTTGTTGGAAAGGCTACTTTACTAGTTGAACTAAACAAAAAAATTAACATGAACCATAAAAATAAAACATACCTGAAATGACATATAGGAATTATAGTCGGTATATAGCTTGTTGTTAGTTGGTAATAATTGTGTTTAGATAGAAACTTGTTGGCTTAATTGTTAGCTTTCATGACTCATTCGGTTTGTACTTGAAATTTAGGACCCTCCCGCACAAAGAAGAATCAGAGGAATCAATCAAATTCAAGATCTTCCAGATGGCGAATCTGTAGAATTCAATAAATTTGGGCAAGCCGTAGGAAAGTGGCAATTTCTGTTTGGAAAGTATGCAGGCACTCGAACTAGGAGACTAATTTCTATCCTCATAAAGAACTGGAAGGCTGTGAAACCGTCACAAAAGGACTTTTTATGGTCAGATATTATGGTATGGCATCCTCCATCACTAATTCTATTATATTCTAACTTCGTTAATGTATTAACTTATAACATGTTTATATCAGGCACATTTTAGACTACAAAATGATAAACTGATTAAAAAACAGACACTTTTATCATGTGCTATCAAGTGGAAGGCTTTCAAAACAAAACTAAGGATGAAATTCATGCTAAAAAACATATCCCCGTTAACTAAATGGACATACATAGAGCAAGATGTGTGGGATCAATTCTGCCTGAATGAAAACACGGATGTCAAAAATGTTAGTTTCACTGCTTTTTTTTATCATTATACTATACTGTTAATATAGAAATGTTTATAATTCAGTTTTACTCACTTGTGTAGAAACTGCGTGCGCAAGCCCGTGCACGAGGACAAAAACCAATAACTCGTCCTCGTGTAGGACCAAAAGGGTACCGCGGTTTTGAGAAACAGTGGGAGGAGGAGCGAAATGATCCTGAAAGGGCGACCGAACTTCACTTAATACCAGATATTCGTTCAAGCAACTACTGTTTAGCCCGGACTCCAAGAGACAAGGATGGGATCAAGCCATTGCCTGCTCATTTAATTGATGTTTCTAAGAAGTTGGTATGTGTCATTGTTAATCTAATATGATCTATAACTGCATATATCTAAGTTTTCTAGTTATGGTACATTAATTACATTATTATGGTACTGTAGGTAGAAGCAGCCAATGAGTTATCACAAAATTCAAACGAATCTAACTCGGGAGTAGATGCCATCATAAAGGTGTTCGGACCAGAACATGGAGGACGCACCAGGGGGGTCGGTTGTGATATAAGGTATAAAAAGGGAGTTGATGGATATGTCAGGAAAAAGAGGACCTCAAAAGACAACGAAGAGCTACGCAATGAAGTGCGCCAACAGATGAAAGAAGAACTAAAGTCAGGTGACTTTTGGTTGGAAATGAGGGCGGAACTTGAGAACGAATTAAGAAGTAAAATTCTAGCTGAACATAATTTATCACCAACGGAAGATGATGTCAGAAGATCGGTGGAGCTGAAGTCGAGTCTTGACTCGAACACAAACAGCGTTTCGTTGGAACAAGGGGAACATAATCAGTCAAGTTCAAACAATGTCATAAAGAGACAATGCATACAGGTTAACTACTTCAATTTTCTAATTTGCCTTGTATAAATTGTTAATGTGCTTATTTTGTTTTCTAACTATTTGAAACGTTTTATTTAGGAGGCGGCCACAAACATCGTAAGGAAGGAACAAGGGGAACAGAATCAGCGAAGTTCAAACAATGTCTTTAAGATACAATGCATAAAGGTTAACTACTTCAGTTTTTTAATTAGACTTGTATGAAATGTTAAATTGCTTATTTTGTTTTCTCACTACTTGATAAATTTTATTTAGGAGGAAACCTACTGCTGCTTGTACGTCCCTAGTTGTGCTTTAGCTGGGAAGCTAGCGATGTGTGCCTTTGCAACAATATATCCGATTCTTGAAAATGGTATAGTACATTTTCAGAAATTAAAAAAAGGTCACATGAAGGTATCAGTTCACAAAGTTATGGAAAACCATAAAAATATGGAGCTCTCTGTGCCGGACGATGAACTGCCTTGTTTAGAGTCCGCAGTGAACGGCTTTATCCAATGGCCGATTTTTGCTATTGGTCGCTATAAGGTATTATGATAGTTTATATACCAGTTGTCATAATAAAGTTTTTGCTAACTTAGTTGGATTGTTATTCGTAGGGAACGTCCAAACAACCTGTAACACAAGTTCCAACGAAACGTTTGGTGCCTCAACCTGAATCGGCACCTTCATCAAAAAAGGGAAGAGTAAATGTTACACCTAAAGAATTGAACATGAAGGACAAAGCATCGGAAGATGCAATCAAAAAACAAAAGTCGATAGAGCGGGTAAGACTTACTTTTATATCGTTATGTTGATTTGTGCATGTTATCATTATATGTCCTTTACTTTTTATGTTTAGCGTGTCTTCTTTGTGATTGATTTTATGTGTGACAGGATGATGTTTATTTGTCGGTTTGGTTAAACTTAAAGTGTGTATCCAAATCGGTGTTTATGTAGTTGGGAATTGGGATGCAGTGAACTATTCATTATTCTGCAAGTCTGGTTATAGTTTGAACTTATAGGTAGAACTTGATTAGTCGCATTCGAGTTAACTAATTTAGTGATTGTAGAAGTTTTATTTCCTTAACATGTGTTTGGTAAAGCGAATTAGAGTTCTCATTTTGATAATTCAGTTTAATTTTGGAGTTGGTTACAGTTTAGTTGGTTAGGATAGGATTTATTCAGGTTTACTAAATTCGAAGTTTTAAGTGTAATTTTCTCTAAATGGTAAACATAGCAGTCCGAACATCTCCTAATTATTGCAATTACAGAGAAGTGATATAAGTATTGGGTTTACTGTGTTTTAAAATCGGAAGAACCAAGTTTCAAGAGGAAGCGATAAACATCCCCTTAATATGCAGTTTCACATATTAGTGCTTTACTCTTAGGGAGCAACTCTTAATCTGATATAAACCACTGTTTATATGATAATGTTGATTTTTGTTTACTGTTTGTTATGTCAGGTTGCAAATGAGAAAGCTGACAACCGAAAGAAGTTGCACGATCTGCAAAATGATATACTTAGTAAACCACAGAATATGATAGATGGGTATAATAATTGGATGAGCCGTGATGATATTGCTGAGCCGTATTCTATTGTTGTTAATCAGAAGGTTTTTAGTGCAACTGAGGAGTTCTACTTTTCAATAAACGCAACGGACATCATTGAGCTTTTGACAAACAAACAACTGGATATTGGCATCTTGACCCTATTTTCGAGGTAATTAATATATGTATTATTATATACTTCATTGCAAATGATTTTTTATATCACAGAAATTTATGTTTATATCGTGTATGTTCGAACTAGGTCATTGTATCAGTTGAGGAACCACTACTCAAATAACAAGGTTGGTTTCCTTAACCCGATGAAGATTACCGCAGATTTGTGCTTTCATGAAAAGCTTGCAACAATGGACTACTTAGCTCAATCATTGACTTCTTACGATTTTTATCTTGCACCATTTCTACAAGGATAACATCTCTTACCATCTTAATTATCATCTATATTTGTTCGTTCTTTTTTTAATCCTAAAACGTATACAATAAATGCAGCCGGCATTATGTACTAATCATAATATGCCCCAAGGATGGTAAAGGTTTTATTTTGAATCCTCAAAAGGATTCACAAACTAATGAGAACTGTTACAGACGATCGCTGGACTTGTGAACTCGTAAGTATTATTTAAAAAGTTTAATATTTCACATTTGTTGTTGTGTAATTTAACTTGCACATGTTCATGGACTTTTTAGTGTCCTTGGTACTATGGAGTGGGATTTTCCTCTAGTGAATCGTCAGCCGGAAGATTGGGAGTGTGGATATTACGTCATGAAATGGATGCATGACTTCGTCCTGAAATATCAAACCAATAACTTTCCAAACACAATAAGTC
The DNA here is from genome assembly GCA_025667525.1 of Glebionis coronaria. NCBI lineage: Eukaryota > Viridiplantae > Streptophyta > Magnoliopsida > Asterales > Asteraceae > Glebionis > Glebionis coronaria. Next base: position 17,103,521 of record CM046877.1, on the reverse strand, counting down.
TTTTTTAAACCGTGTATACATTAGTTAGATAAGCTGTTACTATAGTTTAGGTTAAGGATACGCTGAAATTAGTATCAATAAGCTATAGTAGTTGTGTTAGTATCCGTTAGTAGCCTTAACAACTCTTTCCGCAAGCCAATGTTATAGCTTTTAATTCCCTTGGTTGGTCTGATTTGCATGTTGCTTTGATCTAGCTTATTGTGTTAATTTGATTAAATTACTTGTAGGTACCGTGGAATAACGAGCGTCCGTTGGATAAGAGAGAGTTGAACGCGATTGTTGGAGCTTGGTTTACATTGTGGCGACAAGTTTAATAAAAACAAATTTGATACGAAATATGTATTTGACAATTTTAATCCTTCCAATTAATAAAGTTCTATTTATTTACATACATTTGTTGTTTATGACAATTCAAGTCCTTTAATTTAGTTTTTTATATAATTCTTGTATTTACATTATTCCATTGTAGAGGGTTAAATTTGTAAAATTTGGAATTTAATAAAAATTCCAATTTTTTTTTTTAAAAAACTAAGTAAAAAGAGACTGGTTTTAAAAAAAAACACATTTTTTTACTCCATAAAAAGACTGGTTAGATGCTCTTAAAAAGACTGCTTTCTGGATATTAGTATGGAGACCAATCTCTAAAGAGACTCGTTTTTATGAAGATAACCAGTGTCTATTCTTTTAATAGAGACTGGTTTCATAACCAGTCTCTTTATGTTTCGAGCAAGGAGATCCTCCACAAAGAGACGTCCTACAAAACCAGTCTCTATTGCCTTTTTGGACCAGTCTCCATGGCCTTTTGTGTAGTAGTGACTGTATGAGTTTTAAACTCTTGTCTTGGCAGTTTGTTAAGTTCAGTTCTAGGTGGCTTTTGTAATGAAGTTACTCATATGTGTTAGTATATAACTTTTATGTATATTAGATGCAGGTTATGTCTAAGAAGGCATCTATCAATGCAATTGCTCAACTATCTACAGACTTGAAACCAGATGTGCAAAATTAGTGCCACCATCCTCTTCCAGCTTTAGCTTCAGCACAAATGTTGGAGTTGCCGAATACAAGGGTTAGTACCTTTTTCTTAACAAAACTTATGTCCCAGCGCTACTTTACCTCTTAGAAGTTTGTCGCTTTTGTGGTCTCAGTCGTTGATGTTTAATATGGTCGTAGTTAACTTCGTAGTGATTATTATTGAGGTACTTATTAGGATAAAACACAATCATGAGTCGAGAGAAAAGGAGACTACTTCATTGTTCTTATCACAGAAGTCATGCCAACCTTTATCCCCCATAGGGAAAAGAAGGAAAACAGTTACATTTGTATATCTAAGTGCCTACTCATTTGTCGTTATCGGGTTAATGTCATGATTTCATGTTACTTCCATAACTTGGTTCTGTCGTTATCGGATATTTGATATTAAATCTAATTTTTTGTTTTTCTAAACTACAAAATATTTTTACTAATACTGTTCTTAATTTTCGAAAATACTTGGACAAAAACATTTGTCTATGTAATTAAAAGGTGTCGGATTTTTTATATATGAAGTTTTAACTTTCCTTTTTAAGTTTACAAATCATCTTCCACAATCAATGTTAGACCCAAGGATCAAAAGATGTGGTGTCATTCATGGAAATTTTCATCATTTTACAAAATAACTTCTTCAGCTTCCACTTAACTAGTGTGCATTGGTAATTCTTCTGCCACGTTGGACATGACAAATTGACAATCATTGTCTTGATGTAGGTTGGGTCGGTATGCAAACAGTTAGCTCCAAAACTTTCAGATTAGTGTCGAAACATTCTATGTAGATCATTGGAACCGGCATTCATGAGCATATGGAATTCATTTTCTCCGTTTCTTTTGTAAAAGTCAACAATGAGTAAGCATTTAATTTCTCTTTAACACTCTCAATGAGCCGGATAGAGCATGACCATTACAAGAGTTGGTTGATGTTTTCTACAATTTGATTAGTCATGTGTCATGTGGGGACATGGCCATAACCAGAATTTTCTCATTAGGAAAACTATTAGATAGAAAAGAAGAAAAAGGTAGGTATGTTTTTGTCATGAAGCCATACAAATCCCATCCCACATAGACAAAACAAGAAAAACGTTTATGTATTACTACCTCCGTCAATATTCTAAGTCTTTGTTATTCAACTTTGACGATAAATATTTGTGTTTGCGTTATATAATCATGATCAAAATTATATGAATAGGTTCAGTTTTATAATGTATTTTTATTGGTATAATTTTTATCAAGTATTATATGACACATATAAAAATATATATAGTCAAAGTAAGATAAAAAAAAGAATAAAAAAGTCAAACTGGACATTTAATATGCGACAGAGAGAGTAGTAGAGATAGAGATCTGTTGCTTCTTCGTCAAACACCGCATATTCTAAAATGCATATGAGAAATATCTTTTTCTTTAACTAGTTATTCTTTACAAGGAGTTGCACAAAACTACATGTAAGTTTTCTTTGTGAAGATAGTCATGCTAACTCGGATCCCACATAGACAAAAGAAGGAAAATCGTTATCATTTAAATACCCAAATATTCACTATTTGGTTGTGTTAGGATCAGTGTCATGCTCTCATATTGGTTGCATGGGTCGGTTCTAAGCAAACCGTCCTCTACCACCGATATGCGAATTTGATATAACGTCTTAAATCTTTTTTTATCTCTACACATTTATCGTTTTAGGATCATTGTCATGCTCTCGTATATGATGTATGAACGTGTTAGGAAGATAACTTGATACAAAGTATTACTTTTTTTAAATATATACATTGACCCCACTTATCTATCCATCTTTCCATAATTTCATTTTTAAAAATCAGGATTGATTCTGTCACACCATAAGTGGCAACAATTTCACCCAAGCATGGTTGACTTTATAAATGTCAACCTATAAGATTGAGCTAATACACATGGTTCCAGCCACAATTTTAATATCACCTCAACATCTTTTGAAAACACTTCATAAAGCGAGTTGAGTACATATTATGTTGCGCTTTGTATAAACATTCTTGTAAACTTTTAATGTACATTTGTAACTCTTCTGCCATGCAAGAGATGACACTCATTGTCTTGATGTAGGTTGGGTCCGTATGCGAATAGATAACTCCAAAAGTTTGGTGTGCGTGAGAGAGAGCTTCATGAATTTTGGTAGCTTTCTTTATTTAGAAGGTGTAGAAAAAATCATGTGATGTGGTGTACTTATGATGTTCATTTTTTAGCATATTTTGCTCTTCTTGAACTGTTTACGAAGCTCGAAATCAACATTTAACGGGAATTTGTGAAGGTTGTATTGTTTAAAGATGAAAGAAAAGTCAAAATTTTAGCCCATGGAAAAATGGAATTTGAAAACTTAAAGGAGCGGTTCCATGTGATCTCAGATTAACCTATGACCGAACAAAAAGGAGTTCGTCATCCTTACATACACAGGAACTCATGATCCATGGAAAGAAATGAATGCATACAACATGAACTTTAGTGTGAGTAATAGAGTACTCCATGAAAGATTTGTATCCAATTACATCGTCGCTTAGTGGTTATCATAGAGCTTAGCATCAATAATCAAACTTGCTACATAAGATAAGCAATCATTGATGTGCTGCTTATTATAAAACACAAACATCAATCAAGGGAAAAGAAAAGATACTTGATACTGTAATTTTTATCACCCCACATTGACAAAGAAAAGAAAAATAATTTCATTTATACATCCAATCATATATTCTTTTAATGTTTTACGATTAATGTCATGCTTTCATGTCGGTTGTCTGGTGTGGTTGTTTCAACCACTCTGATTTCGCGAGATGAGAATTTGATGTAATGTCCTAATTTTTTTTAATCACCAAAATATCATTTATTGGTGTCTTCGTCTTAATGAAAATTATACTAATAAAATATATCTAAAACTCAATTCATTCGTATTTTGCTTCCAGTTTTATGTAACACAAAAATTAATAATGAAGTCAAATTTCCAAAATAAATAACGTCAAAGTTGACAGTAAAATATAATTATAAGAAGAAAAAAGTAAAAATTCTATTAATTTTAGGACACATCGAAGAAAAAATTTGTTTACAAAAGAGGTGTTAATTTATTTATATGAAGTCTTTACTTAAGAAAATATTGGACAAAACATTTGTCTGAAAAAGGTGTGCATTTTAATTATATGAAGTCTTTAACTTTTTCATAATTTAATTTTTAATTCTTAATCAGTGATTGATTCTGTCACACCATAAGTAGCAACAATTTCACCCAAGCATGGTTGACTTTTGTAAATGTCAACGTATAATATTCTTGCAACCTGAAAGCTCCGGTAAGATTAAGCTAATAAACATGGTTCCAGCCACATTTTTAATATCACCTCGACTCCTTTTGAGAACACTTCATAAAGCGAGTTGAGTATTTATTATTAGGGTTGTGCACATTTCAGTTTAGATCGGTTTTTGGCAAAAATCAAAACTGAACCGATATATTCTATTTTTCTAAAAACCGAAACCATTCGATTTTGGCAGTTTGATTTTCGGTTTTTAGTCGGTGCTGGTTTGGTTTTTCGTTTTTTCCGCTTTTTAGAACCGTTAATACGTGCGTGTAACCAGTTTATAATTACAAACTTATTTTACGTAGAAATTGGTTGTTTTTCTTTATCTTTTATCAATACAAGCCTAATGATGTTTATCCCAAATTTTTATAATTACACACATATAAATAAGATACACGCACATATAAATAATTATATGCACAACGATCATTTTCATATGTATAATGATAAACTATCAAGTAAATGCCCGTTTACACATATAAAAATTAAGATAAATATACTATATTCCACCCACTAAATGAATATGAATTAAAAAAATTATTAATTATATATTTTTATATTATTTTAAATATATATTGTTATATAATAAATGGTGTGGTTCGGTTCAGTTTTTGGATGAAAACCAAAACCAAACCGTAAGTTTTCGGTTTTTGAAAATGTAAAAAACCAAACCATCGGTTTCTTGTTTTTGTCGATATTTTCAGTTCTTTTTTTGGTTTTTTGGGTTCGGTGTGGGTTTTTTTGTTTTTTTTTCTCAGCCCTACTAATTATGTTACTTCTTGTAAACTTTTAATGTACATTTGTAATTCTGATATGCAAGAGATGACACTCATTGTCTTGGTGTAAGACAGACTCGAGAGAAAATGTAGGCAATTCGTTGTTTTTGTCATGAAAGCTTGTAACTCCGATCTCACATTGACAAAAGAAGAAAAATGGTTATCATTCATGTATTACATTGTTTAAGTAATGTTTTCTCTTAATTTTAAAAATTATTGGATGAGACATTCGACTACAAAGAAAGTGTTTTTGAACTTTATAGATCTTAAACTTTTTGGTTATAACTTTATTAAACTTTTTCAACAAGCACTTTAGATTATGAAAGTCATATGAAATCATGGTTTGTTCTATTTTTACTCTATTTCATACTTTTTAAATGACTAATGATCTTTAATGTATACATAGATAAAATTATAAACAAGCACTATTTATGCAATCAAAATAAGTTTAGAAGATAAACGATTACCTCATTGTCACGACACGAAAGACATGATAACTATCATCGCACATAGGTAAAAGAACAGAAATGGTTTTGGCTTATATACTATCTACTAACTCAATGTTTTTAGCAGAGTTTCATAATTTCACATAATGTCTTTTATTTTTCATTTTTAACTTGACTTTATGTACCTTTTTCTTAGCACGTACTAAAAAGACTATGAAACTTGATTTAAGTCTTAAAGTTTTAAAATTGTAACCTATAAAACCTAATTCTGCTGGAGGAGGTATGAATCAGTGATAATATGAATTCGATAAGTTTAGTCTTTGCAATTGTTCTAACCGGACATTGGTAAGCATGGCAATAGCTATGTAACCGAGTAAGTATCACCCAGAACGTTCCTAGCTACTAGCTAGCTGGTTGTTTAGGGTAACTTATCCGATTAGATTAACAAAACTGTTAGATTGAAAAGAAGGAAAAGTTAGGTGGTAAGATTTTGTCATGAAATCCATACGAATCCCGTCCCACATAGACAAAACAAAAAAACGATTATCGTTTATATATTCAATGGTTTACTTGATTATTGTTTTACGATTAGTGTCATGCTTTCATATTGGTTGGAGGGTCTAGTTCTGTGAGTACTAGCAGTTTCAACGGGTGTGAAAATATGATATGAAATCTTATATTTTTTTATGTTAACTACAAAAATATCTTTGTATTAAACTATTAATCATTATCTTTATATTTCCCTCTTAGGAGTTAATTGCATAAATCCTCCCTGTGATTTGTTTGGTTTAACGGATTCCGTCTCTCGAAAAAATTTAACAGGTCTTCTCTATGTAGTTTCGACTCGTAAAGGTTTGGTCCCTTCCTAGTTACGCCAGGGACTAAACCCGATATGAAACTAGTGTCAAGGGACAAAAACCAATACGGACTTAGTGGTCGAACATGTGACCGGTGACCGATAACTCGATGGGATTGACATGATGATCAAACCTGTGACCGGTGACTAGACCGGGTTAATTCGGTGACTCAAATGACTCGACCAGGTTGATCCGATGATCAAACCGTAACCTAAAAATATTACGTAAAAAATCAATATTAATATTTATAATAAAAGTATTAAAATTCACATTTAAAAAAATATACGCCCTTTATATATATATTAGTAGAGATCTTTATTTAGCTTCTTCGAGCATTTTTTTCAACATAAATTCTTCTTATCAAAGATCTCTGATGATGCGGTTAGTAGTTGAGGTTTTTTTTAATCATTTTGTGATATCTATCGTGTAATTTTGAAAGTTTAAACCGATAGACCTCGGCCATCCATCATTTTGATGATAACGACATTGGTTTCACGTACTCTTGCAACAAAAGAAAGCTCTTAAGAACACAAGTTTACGTAAAGTAGTGCATAAAAAAAACCTAGAAACCATTCTGTAATTTGTTCTATATAAACTCTATTCGATATTTTTTGGAAGACTGAAATCAAATGTTGTAGTGAAAATAAATGACTAATGATCTTTAATATGTGCATGGAAGGTACTTAATAAAATACTATAAAACACGCACGATTTGAGAAAAGTTATGCATTTCTTTGTTCTTGTCATGAAATCCATGTTAATTCTCAATCCAACATAGACAAAAGTAGGAAATTGATTATCCTATATATAGTAAGTTGTCTATATGTATCTTGTTTTAGGAATAGCGTCCTGCTCTCGTGTATAGGTTACGTCGTCTTTTATAGACGAACAACCATCAAGCAAGCAACTGTGTGACGATTTGATATGGAGTCTTAATTTATTTTTTTTATTTTTTTTATTTTTTTTTTTTTTTTTATGTTTTAGCATTAAGCAATAAGTGTTATAACAATCACCGTCACAAGGGAGGCATCACAAATTTAAGTTATGTAGAGACCTCGTACAAATGAGTAGATTACTTGATTTGGAAGAATGAAAATCTTGGTATCGAAATACATCGTTGCTTAATGATTATCATAGAGCATAGTATCAATGATCAAAGTGTTTAGAACATAAACAATCTTTAATGATGAAAGCCATGATAACATTCATCCCACATAAACAAAAGATGGAAAATGGTTACCGTTTATATATCCAAGTGTCATGCTTTCGTATAGGTTATGGTGTTGTTCTTAGAAACTCACCATTGCCTACGTGATGCACCTTTAATTTTCCCCTTGCTCTAACCGGTATGAGAATTTGATATAAAGTCTTAATTGTTTTTTGTTCTCTTGGGTACCCTTAACTAGTCACGGTATTTAAATGAGTATACTAACATAGCAACGTTTTTTATCAGACCTTGACGACGGCCAAATCTACCGTTAAAAAAAATGATATGTGAATGGATTGTACCTACTAAAATTAAAAACAAGCACGATTTGAGAGTAGTATTTATTTGTTCTTATCATGAAAGACATTCTAACTTTCATCATAGACCAAAGAAAAAAAATGATTATCCTTAACCTTAATATATTGTCTTGTTTCCTGTTTTATGATTAGTGTCATGTTGTTGTATAGGTTGCGACGATTTGATATGAAACCTTATTTATTTTTATTTATTTTTATGTTGTACCATTAACCAACACGGGTTATAACAATCACCGCGCAAGAGACGTGACAACAGGGGTTATAACTACGTGACAAATAAGTTAAGAGATTCAGATACAATTAAAACTGCACAATGACAATTATATTAATTTCTACTTGACACCGAAGTCTTTAATTAAACTAGACGAGTATTCGCGCATAGCGGCGGAATTTGGTTAGTGGCAAATAATTTACAGTATGCGAGATTGTGGCAAGTGTTTCGTGTACGTTCAAAATGAAGCATGAAAAGATCAAATTGAAATTATAGAATGTTTTAACATATGACAATTCAATGCTAGATAAAATATTAAATAAACGTGTATCAAAAAACCTATAAAAACTTTTAGTAAAGCTGAAAGTAAAACATTACATCAGAGTTTATGAGCTAACTAATAATACACGTTACTCGTTACGTAAACCCTACATATTATATTAGTTAGTAAACAATTTAGAAAACCGGGTTAATCCGAGTTTACCCGATGACTCGACCAGGTCAATTTATAAACCGGGTTTCAAACATTGAAAAATGGCATCGTTCATAACTTCATATGTTTATTTATTTTCATTGAACGTCAATAATTCATTTCCAAATGACTTTAGTTTGTTCACATAATATAGTTTATATATGCATTAAAATGTTTAAATTATAATGTAGTATAAATTAGTGGGACCCATATTTTTCAACCATTCAACATTTTCAACTTTCAACCAAAAGAATACACCCTTTATAATGTAGTATAGATTATAATTATGTCAACTTATAAACATGTAGATTGACGTTATAAATTGTCACGTGCATGACAAAAAAAAAAGCAAATAATGGCAAGTGTATTAATTTACACTTGATATTAATTTGATTTTAATACAGTAATTAAATTATATTTATAACTATATAATGTTTTTATCCCTGACCCATGTGGGACTAAACTCAAATGTAACTAGCTATTTTCGTCGTTCTAAAATTATAGTCGTTGACAAAAAAACACGGAATAAAAAAATATATTTAATTACAACATTTTTTTTAGTTTTTGAAAAAATGACAATTTTATTGATAATTCGATTGGGTTAATCTGGTGGTCGAATCAATAAACTGGTAACTCGATCGGGTTAACCCGGTTGTGGAACCCGTGATTCAGTAAGTCGTCTGGGTTGATCCAATGAGTCAACCGAGTTGACACGACGGTCGATTTCGTGAATCAATAACTCGACTGAGTTAACTCGATAGTAAAACTCGTGACCTAACAATATTGCGTAGAAAAGTCATTATCAAAAATTTATAATAAAAAATGTTAAAAACTCACATTTTCATAACAAAAAGTATATTGGCTTTATATATATTTTTTTGAACGGCAATTTATTAATTAAACTAGCAATGAGCTAGAAATTAAAAAAATACAAGAGAAGGATTTTTAATCCAGTAATTCCAACTAAACTTGACTTTACATATAGAAGAACACCAATAAAAAGATTTAGAGACTATATCTTCAAATAACGAAGCCTTCAAGGGAGCAGAGGTATCGAATAAAAGCTTGTTTCGGTAGGTCCAGATATGCCACCACAAAACATAGAAAATACCTTCAATGAGATTTTTTGTTTAGAGTGAAGTCTCAAAGACACTAGCCAAGTACACCAGGTCTCATAATTATCTCCAATGACATCAAGAATGTCCCACCAATTTGTGATCATACGAGAAAGATGAACCACAGTCTCACAGTTAAAGAATAAATGCGTAGAGGATTGAGGCTCCTTCTCACAAACAGGACAAAGGAGAGAGTCGATAGCAATACCTCTATGGGAAATATTAATACGCGTTGGAAGAGAGTCGAGCTTCACTTTCCATGTTAGAATATTAATCTTGATGGGAACAGCTTTGATCCAGCGGGTTTTGGAAGACACATAAGGAAGTCTTTTATCGTCAACCAACCTACGAATAGATGCAACAGAAAATATCCCAGAACCCTCTAAAGTCCATACCCATCTGTCCGAAATATCCCGAAGCAAGACCCGTGACATCATATCTGACATGTCAGTCGCTTGAGCGAGCTCAGCTCCTCCTCTCGAAACACGATGAAGAGAATGGAGCAGATGGACATCAGAAACCTTTGCATGCACCGTGACATGTTTATTCTGCTCCAAGTAGAAAAAACGAGGATACAGCTCCTTAAGAGACATATTACCACTCCAACGGTTAGTCCAAAACTTGATGTTACGCCAATCACCCAGTTTAAGCTGAATGAACTCCATGACCTCGATACCTTGCTGATGAAGATAATCGATTTCTTTCACAATATACAGCCAACACGAATGATAACAGTTGGAAATGTGAGAGCCTATACGCCCATCATCGCCATGAATAGCTTTTATGATTCTAGCCCAAAACGACGACCCATTAGTATGAAATCTCCAAACCCACTTGAGCATTAGGGCCCTATTTAACGTATAAATACTAGCTACACCCAGCCCTCCCTTTTCTTTAGGCACCAAGACATTCATCCATTTCGTCCAAGTAGCATTTTTACTATTAGGATCATGACCATTGAAGAAATGCCTTCTAATAGATTCAAGCGTTTTGATAATAGTATTTGGAGCTTTGAAAATTGATAAATGGTAAATAGGAATTGAGCTTAATACCAACTTGATGAGCGTCAGACGGCCCCTATAGAAAATGTTTTAAGTTTCCAGTTAGAGAGACGCGCACGAACCTTGTTAATGACCTCATCCCAAGCATTTATTCTAGACATCGGGCTGCCCACTTTAACGCCAAGATAATTGAACTGAGCATTAAGAGTCATGCAGCCAAGATGCTCAGCAACACGAAGAACAATATTATTTGCCACCAACATACCCATAATCTTACTTTTGCCCATATTTATCCGAAGGCCAGAAGCACGGTGAAAGCATTCAAGAACATGAGTTAAAATGGATATGTTGCTATCACACCATTGACCCAAAAACACGGCATCGTCCGCATAGAACATGTGAGATATGGATGTATAATTACTTAGTTGAATGCCTTTGAATAAACCCGCGTCCACAACCCTTTGAAATGATATATGTAAAATTTCCATAACAAGAATAAATAATAACAGAGATAGAGGATCACCTTGTTTGAGGCCTTTAAAAAACTGGAATTCCTCCGTAGGGCTCCCATTTATGAGAATTGAACCTCTCGATGATTGAAGACAACATTGGATCCATCTACACCATTTATCTCTGAAGCCTTATTTTTCAACACCTCATCTAGAAAATCCCGAAGCACCGAATCAAAAGATTTCTCAAAATCAACTTTAAACATTAACGATTGCTTCTTTTTCTTTTGCACCATTGAAGTAATTCGTTAAGAATAAATGGGCCATCTAATATTTGTCTTCCTGCAATGAACGCAGATTGAACCTCGTTTACAATGTCCCCCAACACTACCACAAGACGATTAGACATATTCTGGCTATGATCTTGTATATACTACCTATTAGACTTATAGGTCTGAGATCTTTGACCATATTCGTGTCAGGAATCTTTGGAATTAAAGCTATGCAGGAAGAATTAAACCCCTTAGGAATGACGGCCGAAGTGCAGAAACATTTAGCAGCATCAAAGACGTCATTTTCTATGATATGGAAAAATCTTCGATAAAACCCAAAAGAAAACCCATCCGGACCCAGAGATTTGTCAGTTCCACAGTCCCAAACAGCCTTCTTCAATTCTTCTTTTGAGACGTCCCGTTCTAAATGAATCTGCTGCTGCAAAGAGATTTTATTCGGAAATTCCAAATCGAGACAAAGACGATTATCGGCAGGTTTGGAATATCAATTACTAAAGTGCTTATAGAATTTACATTTAACCTTAGGAGGATCATCTATCCAAATCCCATCTGCCATAACGCCACGAATACTAAGCTGACTTCTTTTTTTGTTCAACATGCTGTGAAAGAAACTAGAGTTCTCATCACCTTCAATATACCATTTGAGTTTAGATTTTTGAGTTGTTTCCATCGCCTGATATTTCTCAATATCCAACAACTTGTGAATGATATCCGCCCTTTTGGAAATTAAATCAGGAGAACCACCAGCACTGTCGATGACTGAATCAATCGCCGCAATCTCGTTTTTAAGATTAGCTTTCCCTGAGCACATATCCTTTGCGTTACATTTGTTCCATTCTTTAATTTTTTGCTTGAGAAACATAAACATGTCAGACAACCGACACATAGCATTTGGAGTATCGTGAGGAGATTTATTCCAAGTATCTTCCACAAATTTATCAAAACCTTTTACCTTCATCCAGTAAAGATAGAATCTAAAAGGACATGGCCCGTAATCTCTATGAACTTCGCGAAGAATAATGGGGCAGTGATCAGAAAGATATCGATCCAAAGTGAGAGCTGAAATATTAGGACAAGAATTATATAAGTTTACGGAAATTAAAAACCTGTCCAACTTACTCATCTTAGTGGCAGATCTGTAACACCAAGTGAACGAACTGCCACCTAGAGGAACCTCCTTAAGACCTGCATTCGCTATAAAAGAATTGAACATATTGGCTCCATGAGCATGAAACATCGTCCCGAATCTGTCCGATTTGAATTGAACCTCGTTAACATCCCCCATAATAATTACGTATCCATTCCAATGTTGTAAGACATGAACCAAATAGTCCCACAACATGATTTTATCTTTTAAATTATGAGGTGTGTAAATGGAGATAATACAGATATCTTTACCAGTTTTGAGCCAAACCCCTCTAATTATCACAAAAGAATCCAAAACAGTGTGATTAATTTTACGAAAGGAATTAGTATCCTAAACGCATAAAATACCCCCCTGAATTACCTACAGCATCACTGTGAACATGATTAAAACCGAGATTGCCCCAACAATGTTTAACTGTAAAAATATCCAAGTTCTCTATTTTCGTTTCTTGCAATGTTAAAAAATTCACCTTATGCTTAACACATAGCTAATTAACCCAATTTTGTTTGGCATTTTGGGCTAGGCCTTGAATATTCAAGGACATGAAATTCATCGATCCACTTCCGTCACTCCTTGAGAATCAATGATGTTAAACATGTTGCTTATGACGCCATCCATGTTGTAACCCATTGTCTTCCCCACCTTAACCAATTCTTCCATTAAGCATAAAAAAGATCCCCTAACTTTGGTATTTCTGTTTTTTTGAAGCGACCAAAAGACGCTGATTCAGATTTATCTTTACCACTGTGATCCAAGTTCATTTCTTGCTTGGTATTGCTATCATGATTAGAGGAGTGTTCATTCCCAGTACATTACTTATTCTGCTCATGGGGAGAATTGGTGCTATGTTAATTTAAGGAAGCGTCAGGAGTAAAACCTGGAGGGTTATTTGGAGTTTGCTCAGAAGCATGTTTAAAAGCCTCCATCTTTTCCAAAAGTTGATAAACCTCAAAAGGATCAGCAGATAAGTCATTCTGCTGACCAGAAAGAGCCACAACGGGATCAACTTTATTGATTTTATCTTGATCATATTCATATTCTTGGACCACTTCATGAAGATCATCATAGTCGTCCACAACATTATTAAGGCCACTGGTTTTGGAACCAACATCAGATTCTTCCTCATCTTCTACGTCCATGAAATCAGTGATCCAACCAGGTGCCTCATTGGGACGAATCCAATACACTTTCCCTTGAAAAATGATTTTGAAGTCCTCGGAAATACGCTTATCCATCTTAGTAGTTATGCATATACGCTTAGAGTGACAATATTTATTCTCTTTATCATCTATATCAAGAAACACTCCCCATTTGGTTGCAATTCGAATGAAGGTATTATTAGTCCAAAGCTTGTACGATACATCCTCTATATCGATCCAAGAAAGTCTTCTATCTGGCATGTGTTGAGATGGCATTTATACATGATCTCATCATTCTTTTGGGCTTTAAATGCATTAAAATGTCATAAAATACCATATATATGCTTGTGTTTGTTTACTTGTGTGTTTTAGGTATGGATATTGTGAAAAAGACAAAAGATCACAAGAAACAAGGAAAAACGGACACGAGAAACGAAGCCGTATAGAGAACCGGGCCCTAGTTCATGATTTATCCAAGATTAACCCTTGAAGACTTGAAGATGTACAAGGTTGATCCTCAAAATATGAAGAAATGACACTTAAAACCCTTGTATATTCATAATTACAAGTTTGGTCCGTTAAGTTTGTCAAAATTACAAAAATGGTCCTTCAACTTTGAAGAATTGGCAAGATTAGTCCCTCATCAATTCTAATTTGTCAAATATGGTCCCTCATGAAGTCAAAGATACTATGAAGACCTTTGAAGATCAAGAATGTCCAAAATCAGTCCCTCAAATATTCAAACATGGCAAAAATAACCCTTGATTACCTTTTGCAAAAGTTTGGTGGCCAAAGTGTGAAAGTGAAAAGTTTATTTACAAAGGAGATGAAGTTTTTGGCTCATTAAACACGTTTTAACATTCTTGCCAAAACACAAGGACTTATTATGTCATTTCCCGAAGTTCAAACTAAACAAACACGCGCCAAACACCTTTTTCCCTACAAAAACGGATCAAACTAGTTACTGTTTACCATGAAGAACCCAGGATTTACCATCACTTAAACAAAGGGTAAATCCAAATTAACCTTACTCACACTTGATTCACACATGCAGAAACTAATCCCACACCCAAAACCCTAACTCCCACTCACCAAAGGGTCCCACCATTTCATACGTCCACCCATCATATCACAACTTAACCTCCAAGGAATGCCACGTGTCAAAATCAACAGCCCACACTCCTTGCTTGGTTACAAAGCTAAAATGAACGATTTGGATGCATTTGGACAGCTCAATATCAAAATTCGTCTAGAAGATTCAAGGGCATTTTAGGGACTTCATAGCTAGGGTTTTCTCCTTGTAATCTCAGCCCTTGTGGCCTATATAAAGACTCCTCAACTTGTGAGAGAGCCTTGTTCCAGTTTTACATTTTAAGCATTCTAATTCCTTTTTAAATTTTATAAAATTTGGTATTTTGAGAAAATTGTAATTCCTTTTTATGTTTTTGAAAGTTGGTGTTGTTTAAGGGTAATTCTGAGTTCCATTATATGTTATAAGTGTGCTTGAATCTTGTGGTTCAAGGACGTTTATGTTTGGTAAGGTTTTCAAGTTTCAAAAAAAGCTTGAAAAGTGGTTTATGATTTTGCTATTTTTGTTGTACTAATCCTTGACCAAAAGCTATAAGCTCTTACAAGCTTGTTGACACCAAGCTTGTGAAGGGATTGGAGCCTTTGGTTGGGTTGTTTGCTCATTGTGTTTAAGAAATCAAGCCCTTGAGTTTGTGCTTTGAAACATTAACCAAGGCAGTCATCCATCTTTCTTGTTGAAGTACCTTGATCTTGTTCTAGTTGTTGAACAAGGTCCAAGGAGCATTGGTGGTCCTCCTAGGATGTTGTGGATGACAAGTATAAGCTCTTGTTAAGATTCCTCTAAAAAATCATATGTTATGGTCTGTTTCATGTTTTGCTATGTGATTTGGTGATTTTGTGTTTGTACTTTGTGTTTATTGGTTGGTATATGTTAGTTGTCACCTAGTGTAGCTATTTGATCATTAAAATCAATAGGTTGTTTGAAGGATTAAGGAGTTTGTTTGAAAAGTGCTTATTAAAGGATTGTTTGGGATTACTGGTTCATAAGACCTTGTGGCCTTGTGCCCTTGGTTCTTAGGGTTTGGGAAGTCTAAACAAGTCATATTAAACAAGTTTTAGTCATTGGTTAAGTTTCTGAAAGTTTGGAAAAGGGATTTCAAGTTTTGCAAAAATCTGATAAAAGGTGTTTTGAAATTGGTCAAACACATCAGATCCAATATCTTCTTTGTTTGTTGGATCTAAGGTCTGAAATCAGGTTTGGGAATAGTTTAGGTGATAAGCTATCTATTGATTATCTGGTTGTTGAATTTGGTGGCTTATTAAGTGTGGTATAGCTTATCAAAGTTGGCTGAAGTGGTCATTTGCATCAGCAAAGTGACCACCACATTTTGTGCTTGCATTGGTTATTCTAGTGTATGACTTGTGGTTTTCTTGCTTGGAACTTGTTTATGTGCTACTTGTGAGTAGATTTTGCTATTTTGTGTGCCTTGTATCTGGCTTATAAGCTAACTGGCTTATTAAGCCATTATTGCCAAAATATGTCATCAAAAGGTCAACTGACCTCTTGATTCACAAGGACTCCTCCTTGAGTTCTTCACAAAAATTGCTTATAACAAGCCCATTTACCATCCCTGATCATTTGGTTAACTTTGGAGTACTTTGACTTTTGATCAAATAAGCACAAATTGGCTTATTTTTGAGAACTGCTTATTGGTACATGCAACAACTTTACTTTTGTAATAGTAATCATTTTTCTTAGCTTAATAACAAGTCTGGAAGGTTACAAGTCTTTTGGTTAAGCTTTTGCTAGGAAACTAGCTTATTTGGCTTTTTTAGCCAGCTTATTGGTTCACACAGCTTATTCTACTTGGCTTTTTGTGATTTTCTTGATTGATTATTCTTAGTTAAGCTATTTGTGAGCTTTTGCAACAAACCAGAGCTTCTGAAACCCCCTAGAACTCTAACCCGACTATTTGTCGTTTTGTAGATTTCTACTTTGCTTATTTCTGGCTTATTGAGTGAGCTTTTTCAAAATTTCTTTTTACAGATCTCTTAGGCATCTCAAAAGAAGGTTGTGTGTTTAAGCAGAGCTTATGGCATTGGCTTATTGCTTAATGGGCTTATTGGCCCAATAAGAATAAGTTGATTATTATTTAAGCTGTGATAAGCTCATATTCAGCTTTTGGGCCTTCAGACTTTTGTGCTTAGAATTAAATTTTGAGTCAGATAGGGATTTTTTAGGTCATTTGGTCCTAGTTTGACTTTTTGGGCCCAAAAGCCCATTAAGGTTGACTGATTTTGCTTTTAGCCCATATGGGGGCCCATTAGCGGTATTTTGGTAATTTCACTTTCATTTTCTGATTATTTAGGTTAAAATAAACTAGTTTGCAAGTTTTTAGAATTTTTTATAATTTTTGGATTTTTAATACTATTTTAATATTATTTTATTATTAAATTTCAAATTTCACATTTTTGCACTTTTTAAAATTTTCTTAGCTTAAATACATTAAAAATAGGATTTTTCCAACTCTTAGATTAATTTTATCATCTTTAGATTAATTTTTATAATTATTTTAAGTTTTAATAGTTTTTAAATCATTTTAAATAGTTTTTCTTAGTTTAAAAATTTATAAAAATAGTTTTTAATCTTTTTAGGTCATTTTAGAGGTTTACCAATTGAAAAATCTTTATTTGGGCTTTTTGATAATTAATTTGATTTTTAAGGCTTTAATTAGCATTTAAAAATTAATATTTAATTAATTAAAAGGATTGAAAAAGTTTTGATCATTGGTAAACTCTTAGTTTATTTATTTTGATTTTTGGTAAATTTTTGGGAATTTTTAGAATTAATTTTTATTTTAGCTATTCTTACGGTTTTACGTTTAGTCGTAATAGTAATTAATTTCACGTCTTCGTCATTCTCTTTTCTCATCTCCTTCTTTCAGATATTAATCTCAAATCTTGTTACATCTTAGTCACACACATATACCTCCTTGGGAAACGAACTTCATTGGGTCATTAGTGCTTGATTTTCCTAAATCATCACTTAATACATACCGCTTTTACGCCTTTTTCCTAAAAGGTCGTATTTTACCACAATCGTTTTGGCGCCGCTGGCGGGGAGGTGTGTCGTGATTAATTTGTCTTGTTTTTAATATTAACAATAAATAGTATTTGTATTAGTAGAAATCTACTAATACGTATTATCGGTTTTTTGGTTTTTCTTGTGAAATTATTATTACTGTATTATATTAAGTATCACAATCAAATCAAAATATCTCCAAAAGTGTGAAAACACAACCTTAATTGGGATTTGATCTCCTAATTTTTGTATTCGAATCTCAAACAAAAAGAAAAAGGAAAAAAATAGATAAATACTTTCGTGAAGCTCGATTTTGAAAAATACGAACTATAAGGTGGGTATAAGGCGGGTATTATAAAAGATACCCTAAGGAAAAAGGCTCTTAAGTGCTTCGCGCCGCCTCGTTTCCCCGCTTGCTTGTGAGTATTTTGAGATTGAAGGCTAATCGAGGGTTTTGCCGCCCGAAGTATTATTACGTATCATATATATTTGCTTGGTTTCTTTGTGATTAAACCCTCTTGAACAATTTGGTTTTCACCAAAGTTCTAAAGTCATTCGAAGGCGTTCACTCCACGTGATCGTTTTCATTCTTTTGAGGCTTCTTTAATCAAGAGTTTGATTCGAGGAGAGATTTGGTAGATTGTTGTCTACGAAGATACACCAAAATCCAAAAAAAAAAAAAAACAATCAAAAACACAAAAAAATTGAAAATTCACAAAACACCCAAAAAGAATCTTCTTTGCTCACCTCCCATTCTATGTGAAGTTTATGCTAACTCGTAGTCAAGTTAAACGAGCTCGTAAACGTCGTCAAAATCAAGGAAATCAAGAGACGTTGATTGAAGAACAAACTCCAATTGTTGAACCTATTGTAGAACAAGTAGTCGTCATGGCTAATCGTACTATGATGGAGTTGCTTCAAGCACCCACCGAGGGTTTTGGAGAGGCCATGGTGATTCCCGCTATCCTTGCGGAGAATTTCGAGATCAAGACGGGTTTAATGTCGATGTTGCAAGCTAATTAGTTTAGAGGTCATGAGAAAGACAACCCGCATTACCACATAAGGAATTTTAATCGTCTCACCGCAACTAGTAAGTTTAAGGATGTTCCACATGACGCCATTAAGATGATTTTGTTTCCATACTCGTTAGATGGACCCGCTAAAATTTTGGCTTGAGAAAAAACCGCCAAATTCGATTTTGACATGGGGTGATCTCGTTTCTAAGTTTGTGAACAAATTTTTCCCACCATCTAAAACAACACATTTGAAAAATGAAATTTCAAGATTTTTACAACGAAACAATGAAAGTTTTTCAATGGCATGGGAACCATTTAAGGAAATGTTACATGAATGTCCACACCATGATTTTTCGGAATTGCATCAAGTTGATACTTTTTATAATGGGCTTAATGATCATGAACGAGATAATTTGAATGCCGCCGCGGATGGTAATTTTTTGTGCAAAATGACCGATGAAGCTTTAAAGATTATCGAGAATAGATCCAAGGTTTATAACCCTCGTAACACACCGAGTGTTGCCAATATGGGTTCGTCATCGTCTCGTAGCATTAATGCCTTACATGATGAAGCTAATGAGGAAAATCGGTTTTTCGATAGGTTTTCAAATTTTATGACTCATTGGAAAGCACAAGATGCTTTGATTTCCGCTTCGGTTAAAGCGGTTGATAAGAGTTGTTTGTCTTGTGGTGGAGCTCATGATCTTTCCGAGTGCATTACCGAAGGTGGTAACACTTCGAGTGCTTACGTAGCAACGGGAATTTACAACCAAAATGGCTAAGGTTCCCGCCCAAATCAAGCTCCACCAAATCAAAATGCTAATAACTATCGAAACAACAATCAAGGTGGTAATTATCAAGGAAATTCACGTAACTACAACAAAGGGAATTATCAAAGTGGGAATGGACAAGTTACTAATCAAAACCAAAACCGTGATTTTTAAAACACTACACAAGGTTTTCAAAATGCTCACACTAAAAATCTTCAAGGAGAATTTTTGGATTATGCTAAAGCAAACGATGTTAAATTTGATAACATGCAACGTGAGATGATTAGCTTAAGATTCGAGTTGAAAACGAGCTTAAGAACGAACCTGCTAATGAAATTAAAACTCATGCTAATAAAATGGAAGGAAATTTTCAACGTCTTCAACAAAATCAACAAAAGATGGAACAATGACAACATGAGATTAAGCAAGAATTGTTAAAAGCGGATTTAAGGCAATCAAAATTTGAAGACCGAATGGCAAAAATGTTTGAAGCAATCATGTGTAAACCCTCTTCCTCGGGTGGTCTTCCTAGTGATACCATTGCAAACCCGAAGGGAGAAATGAAGGTTATTACTAGACGAAGTGGTAAAACTTTCAAGGAACCAATCTCTCGTCCAAGTACTTCTACGGAGAAGGAAATCGAGAAAGAGCCCGAGGTGATGGTCGAAAAGGAGAATATCACAAGCCCACGAAGTACCGCTCATACCACACCTACGATTGATCCAATACCAATCATGGAACCCGAGATTCTAAGGCCGTTGCCTAATGTCCAACCCACACCACCCTTACCTTACCCTTCGAGACGAAACAAAGAGAAATTGCAAGAACGTAACAATCAACAAATCGAGCTTTTTATAAAAATGTTTCAACAAGTGCATTTTGATGTGAGTTTAGCCGACGCGTTTTTATATATGCCTCTTTCGCTTCTACTTTTAAAAGTATGATGAGCGATAAGGAAAAGCTTTCAAAGCTTGCTAATTGTTCTTCGGTTTATCTTAACCGCATACCAGAAAATGTTGGTGACCCAGGAAATTTTCTCATTCCTTGTGACATACAAGATATGAAAGAATGCCTCTCCTTGGCCGATCTTGGTGCGAGCATTAATTTGATGCCATTTTCCATTTGGAAATCGCTTTCGCTTCCGGCTCTTACTCCTTCGAACATGTCTATCGAGATGGCCGATCATTCTACAATTTTAGCATGTGGAGTAGCCGAGGATGTTTTCGTGAAAGTGGGGAAGTTCTACTATCCCGTTGATTTTATAGTAGTTGACATCCCCGCGGATCCTCAAGTTCCTCTAATTTTAGGTCGTCTATTTTTAGACACCTCGAGATCGCTTATCGACGTTCATGCAAGAACTATCACTTTGAGATTCAACGAAGAGGAACTTGTTATAAATGCTACTCAAAACTCAAAACCTTCTCATGTTTATGCAATCGCAACCATCAATCACATTGACTTAGTTGATGTGGTTTGTGATGAGTTTTCACAAGAAGTGTTAGGTTTTTCCGATATCTCGTCAAGTGGCAATCCTACTATTTTGGATCCGATTCTTGCTAATTCTACACCAAATCTCACTCCATTCCAAGGAGGCGATTTCACTTCAAATGAAATCGAAAATGAAGATGAGGTGTTGATTAGTGATGATACTTTTATTCCACCATTCCTTCCGCCGATGGAAGTTATGAGTGTTGAGCAAAAATCTTCAATCGAGGAACCACCTATCCTTGAATTGAAAGATCTTCCATCTCACCTTGAATACGCATTCATGGAAGGTGATGACAAGTTGCCGGTTATTATTGCAAGAGGTCTTGCTAATGATGAAAAAACCGAGCTCTTGAAAGTTCTTAAAGCTCATAAAGGGGCAATTGCGTGGAAAATTTCCGACATTAAGGGTATTTACCCAAAATTTTGTACTCACAAGATTTTAATGGAGGAGGACTACAAACCCGCAATTCAAAGTCAAAGAAGGGTAAACCCCAAAATTCACGATGTCACTAAAAAGGAAGTTCTAAAACTCCTTGACGCGGGAATGATTTATCCTATATCCGATAGCCCATGGGTGAGCCCAATCCATTGTGTCCCTAAAAAGGGAGGAATGACCGTTGTACCTAATGAAAACAACGAGTTAATTCCCACTCGTGTTGTGACCGGTTGGAGGGTGTGTATTGACTACCGAAAGTTAAATGACGCCACTCGTAAAGACCACTTTCCTTTGACCTTCATGGATCAAATGTTGGAGCGACTTGCGGGAAATGAATTCTATTGCTTTTTAGATGGTTTTTTTGGTTACTTGCAAATCCCTATCGACCCTCGTGATCAAGAGAAGACTATGTTTACGTATCCTTATGGAACGTTTGCTTATCGTAGGATGCCTTTCGGACTTTGTAATGCACCGGGTACGTTTCAACGGTGTATGACGGCTATTTTTCACGATATGATCGAGAAGTCGATGGAAGTGTTTATGGATTACTTTTTGGTATTTGGCAATTCGTTCACGTCGTGTTTGTCTAATCTCGAGCAAATGTTAAAATGTTGTGAAGAAACCAATCTTGTGCTTAATTGGGAAAAATGTCATTTTATGTATAAACAAGGAATCGTCTTAGGACATAAGGTCTCAAAAGCGGGGATTGAGGTCGATAAAGCTAAGGTAGACGTCATCGCCAAGTTACCTCATCCCAAAACTGTTAAGGGAGTTAGGAGTTTCCTAGGCCATGCGGGCTTTTATCGTCGTTTCATCAAAGACTTTTCGAAAATCTCTCGACCCATGACACACCTTCTCGAGAAGGATGCTCCTTTTAATTTCAATGAGGATTGTTATAGAGCTTTCGAAACTCTTAAAAGGAAACTTACCGAAGCTCCCATTCTTGTTGCTCCTAATTGGGAATTACCCTTTGAAATCATGTGCGATGCAAGTGATTATGCTATAGGGGCCGTCTTAGGGCAACGTTATGAAAAGCATTTCCGTCTTATCCATTATGCTAGTAAGACGATGACCGCGGCTCAATTAAAGTACACCACAACAGAAAAGGAATTCCTTG
Organism: Glebionis coronaria; assembly: GCA_025667525.1. Taxonomy (NCBI): domain Eukaryota; kingdom Viridiplantae; phylum Streptophyta; class Magnoliopsida; order Asterales; family Asteraceae; genus Glebionis; species Glebionis coronaria. Next base: position 17,080,813 of record CM046877.1, on the reverse strand, counting down.
CCGTGGTCTATGCTTTTGAGAAATTCCGACCTTATCTCGTCTTAACTAAAAGCATCGTGTATACCGACCATTCGGCTATCAAGTATCTCTTAGCTAAGCAAGATGCTAAGCCGAGATTGCTTTGTTGGATGCTCCTCCTCCAAGAATTTGATGTCACCGTGCTTGACAAAAAAGGAGCCGAGAATCTAGCGGCCGATCATCTCTCTCGTCTAGAAGATCCTCACAAAGATGTTTTCGAGAACAAGGAAATCACCGAAACATTTCCTCTCGAGACTCTCGGTGTAGTGAATTCTAAAGACACCACCCCATGGTTTGCCGACATTGCAAATTACCATGCGGGCAATTTCATAATCAAGGGTATGACGACACAACAAAAGCAAAAATTATTTCGTGACGTCAAGTTCTATTTTTGGGACGACCCTTATCTCTTTCAGGTTTGTGCGGATCAACTCGTTCGACGTTGTGTTTTTGGTGCCGAAGCTTCTAATATCCTTAGAGCTTGTCACGAGGGACCCACGGGTGGTCACCACGGTGCTAATCTCACGGCTAAGAAAGTGATCTATGCCGGCTTCGTTTGGCCTTCTATCTATCGTGATGCACACGCACTTGTGAAGTCGTGTAATTCGTTCCAACGTCAAGGAAAATCGTCTCAACGTGATGAAATGCCGCAATACATAAGTCAAGTGTGTGAGATTTTCGACATTTGGGGCATAGAATTTACGGGGCCGTTCCCATCGTCTCATGGTAACAAGTATATCCTCGTCGCGGTCGACTACCTTTCTAAGTGGGTGGAAGCTAAGGCTTTACCTACTAATGATGCTCGTGTGGGAGTGAAGTTTTTGAAGGAACCATTCTCTCGGTTCGGAACCCCTCGTGCTATTATAAGCGATCGTGGAACCCATTTTTGTAATGACCAATTCGAGAAGGTCTTAAAGAAATATGGAGTTACTCATCGTCTTTCTACGGCTTATCACCTGCAAACGAGTGGGCAAGTCGAGGTTTCGAACCGAGCTTTGAAGAGGATTTTAGAGAGGTCGATTGGAGAAAACCGTGCTTCATGGTCCGACAAACTCGATGACGCTTTATGGGCCTTTAGGGCCGCTTATAAGACACCTATCGGTTGTACTCCTTATAAGTTAGTCTATGGGAAGAATTGTCATTTGCCCATTGAATTGAAGCACAAGGCATATTGGGCCCTTAAGCATGCGAACTTTGACTTGAAGACCGCGGGAGATCACCGGAAAATACAATTGAATGAATTGGATGAACTAAGAGATAATGCTTGTGAAAATTCATTAATTTTCAAAGAAAAGACTAAAAAGTTTCATGATGCAAAGATTAAAAACCGGGTTTTTAACGTTGGTGATCAAGTGTTACTTTTTAACTCTAGACAAAAGATATTTTCCGGGAAATTGAAATCTCGTTGGTCGGGTCCTTTCACCGTTACACAAGTGTTTCCTTATGGGACCATCGAGCTAGCTCAAGATGATGGTCCTAACTTCAAGGTGAACGGACATAGGCTTAAGCGCTACTTTGGTGGGGAAATTCCTTCAATGGTTGACCTCGACCAAGTCACCTTCCCCAATGATAATTAGCATTGAGGGGATCGAGTCGAGATCATGACTCGTTAATAAAAAACGAGGTACCTCGTGGGGGAGATCCCATGCTTATCCTTTTTATGCTTTCTAATGAGAGGGGATTTGTGCCCTTCCAACTCGTTGCCTCGTGGTTGTTTGTGATTGTGTTATCTAGATCATCATCATCATCTACGATTGAAGACTCTCGTGTTCGTTTACGTGAGCCTCCATCGTTTGCTTGAAGAAGTTTTTCACGAATCCATGACATATCCTTTATTGTTCTAACAATTATCTTTTAGCATACTTAATAAATGGCTTTAGATATATTGTTGATCACCCTTTCCATGCTAGATCCTAAGCATTCGACTCTTTGTCTCTAGTATGGGGGTGCTCCACCTTTAGACTCAAAACATTGAGGACAATGTTTACTTTTAGTATGGGGGGTTAATAGGTACTTGCTTTGCTACGCCCTCACGTTTTCCAACTTTCAATGTTTTGTTTTGTTTTGTTGCTAATAAGGCTAAAAATGGCCAAATTTTAAAAATTTTCTTAGTTTTAAAAAGTGTTTTAAGACACGAATGTATATTTTCCGATGGGTAGAATAAGAGCTCATTTTTGACTTGATGGGCATTTGGAGCCCTTTACATTCCTTAACCCGCTCAATTCAAGTTTTGCTAGACTTTTATATAGGGAACTTTAAAACGCAAAAGTCTTAGCTCATTCGGGTTAAGAACAAGAACTTTTCGCAAGTTCCTATAAGTGATCCTAGAAAGTCACTTATCAAGGGAACTATAAAATGCATTCTCTAAACTTGAAAAAGTCCAAGAAAGTGCAAGATCCTATAGGTGGCTTGAAAACCCAAAACTTTGATTTGATATAGTCTTAATGAAAGCTAATCCAAATTTGGCTTAATTTTGACTTGCATGGCTAAGTATTCACGAGTCTCTTTAATTAGAGGTCTTTATATAGTGAAGAACGAGAAGTGATAGAGTTAGACAAGTGATCATGCTAAACGTAGAACATGAAAATGTTCTTTCAAAAACTCATATGTTTTTAATTGTGTCTTTTTCTTCCCATAAGATCAATGCATTAGAAATAAAAATAATTGCAATAAGTAAGGTCGTACGATTTGAAAGGTTACTTAGCGTCTAACACAAGATCGTTTAAAAGTTGCTCGGGGTTGAATAGAGTTCATAGCCAAGGCATAACTTATTGAAGCGGGACGCGAAGATTGGTGAAGATCCAAAAAGGCCCTAACAAGGCATGAGGACCTATATTTTGTTGCTAAAGATCCAAGATGATGTGAAGTATCATTATTCCAAAATCAATATGAAGGATCGAGACACACGACGAAAAGCAATTACTCCCCTAAAGATCATGGAGAAAGTCTATCCAAAAAGACCCTTACAAGGTATGAGGATAAATATATCCATGTCCGAAAATGAGGCGGATCGTTGTATATCAAAGTCCAAAACAAAAATTGAAGAAAAATGATGAAGTCGTGGTCCAAGTATGAAAAATCTCTTAAAAACGTCAAGTGAAGAAATTCCAAAATATGAAGAGATGACCATAATTTCAAGAACGTCTTCCCAAGATTTGAAGTATGAAGTACATGCCAAATATCGGTCCGAGAAAGGTCTCAAATCGTGAAATGAGTTATGCCAAGATATGAACTTAAGGAGATACACGAGAAGTCGTTTTAAAAGATTTTGTCCTTCGACTAACTATCAATTAAATTGTGCTACTTTGCTTTCGGACTAATAAATACTCAAATAAGTCAATATGAATCACTTGTGATCCATGACAAGTAGTTAAAAAAGGCTAGTAACCCATTTCCTTTTATAATAACTAGGATTGCGGGGAGAAAAAGTATTACACTATTTGAACGTGTGAGTAGTGTTAGCATTGTGACTTGTACCAACAATGATCTCGTTTTTGCACTTAGCATAGAATGTATGATAATAAAGGATGACGATATTTACTCTATGGGACATTTACTTGTTTCTATTCATTGACCCTAAAAGTCACATTCGTGATGATAATCATACATTATGTCTTTACACATCTTCGTAGAATTGTTGCAAGTCTTTTACTTTTCAATAAAGGTAATAAAATTGAATTTTGATGCTTAGATACTTTATTCTAGCATTGCGTGAGGGCACGACAATGGCTTAGTATGGGGGAGTGATGAGATGGCATTTATACATGATCTCATCGTTCTTTTCGGGCTTTAAATGCATTAAAATGTCATAAAATACCATATATATGCTTGTGTTTGTTTACTTGTGTGTTTTAGATATGGATATCATGAAAAAGACAAAAGATCACAAGAAACAAGGAAAAACGGACACGAGAAACGAAGCCGTACAGAGAATCGGGCCCTAGTTCATGATTTATCCAAGATTAACCCTTGAAGACAAACAAGATTGATCCTCAAAATATGAAGAAATGACACTGAAAACCCTTTTATATTCATAATTACAAGTTTGGTCCCTTAAGTTTGTCAAAATTACAAAAATGGTCCTTTAACTTTGAAGAATTGGCAAGATTAGTCCCTCATCAATTCTAATTTGTCAAATATGGTCCCTCATGAAGTCAAAGATACTATGAAGACCTTTGAAGATGAAGAATATCCAAAATCAGTCCCTCAAATATTCAAACATGGCAAAAATAACCCTTGATTACCATTTGCAAAAGATTGGTGGCCAAAGTGTGAAAGTGAAAAGTTCTTTTACAAAGGAAATGAAGTTTTTGGCTGATTAAACACGTTTTACCATTCTTGCCAAAACACAAGGACTTATTATGTCATTTCCCTAAGTTCAAACTAAACAAACACGCGCCAAACACCTTTTTCCCTACAAAAACGGATCAAACTAGTTACTGTTTACCATGAAGAACCCAGGATTTACCTTCACTTAAACAAAGGGTAAATCCAAATTAACCTTACTCACACTTGATTCACACATGCAGAAACTCATCCCACACCCAAAACCCTCACTCCCACTCACCAAAGGGTCCCACCATTTCATACATCCACCCATCACATCACAACTTAACCTCCAAAGAATGCCACGTGTCAAAATCAACAGCCCACACTCCTTGCTTGGTTACAAAGCTAAAATGAACGATTTGGATGCATTTGGACAACTCAATATCAAAATTCGTCTAGAAGATTCAAGGGCATTTTAGGGACTTCATAGCTAGGGTTTTCTCAATGTAATCTCAGCCCTTGTGGCCTATATAAGGACTCCTCAACTTGTGAGAGAGCCTTGTTCCAGTTTTAGCTTTTAAACATTGTAATTCCTTTTTAAATTTTATAAAAGTTGGTATTTTGAGAAAAATGTAATTCCTTTTTATGTTTTTGAAAGTTGGTGTTGTTTAAGGGTAATTCTGAGTTCCATTATATGTTATAAGTGTGCTTGAATCTTGTGGTTCAAGGACGTTTATGTTTGGTAAGGTTTTCAAGTTTGAAAAAAGCTTGAATAGTGCTTTCTGATTTTGCTATTTTTGTTGTACTAATCCTTGACCAAAATCTATAAGCTCTTACAAGCTTGTTGACACCAAGCTTGTGAAGGGATTGGAGCCTTTGGTTGGGTTGTTTGCTCATTATGTTGAAGAAATCAAGCCCTTGGGTTTCTGCTTTGAAACATCAACCAAGGCAGTCATCCATATTTCTTGTTGAAGTACCTTGGTCTTGTTCTAGTTGTTGAACAAGGTCCAAGGAGCATTGGTGGTTCTCCTAGGATGTTGTGGAGGACAGGTATAAGCTCTTGTTAAGATTCCTCTAAAAAATCACATGTTATGGACTGTTTCATGTTTTGCTATGTGATTCGGTGATTTTGTGTTTGTGCTTTGTGTTTATTGGTTGGTATCTGTTAGTTATCACCTAGTGTAGGTATTTGATCATTAAAATCAGTAGGTTGTTCGAAGGATTAAGGAGTTTGTTTGAAAAGTGCTTATTAAAGGATTGTTTGGGATTACTGGTTCATAAGACCTTGTGGCCTTGTGCCCTTGGTCCTTAGGGTTTGGGAAGTCTAAAAAAGTCACATTAAACAAGTTTTAGTCATTGGTTAAGTTTCTGAAAGTTTGGAAAAGGGATTTCAAGTTTTGCAAAAATCTGATAAAAGGTGTTTTGAAATTGGTCAAACACATCAGATCCAATATCTTCTTTGTTTGTTGGATCTAAGGTCTGAAATCAGGTTTGGGAATAGTTTAGGTGATAAGCTATCTATTGATTATCTGGTTGTTGAATTTGGTGGCTTATTGAGTGTGTTATAGCTTATCAAAGTTGGCTGAAGTGGTCATTTGCATCAGTAAAGTGACCACCTCATTTTGTGCTTGCATTGGTTATTCTAGTGTATGCCTTGTGGTTTTGTTGCTTGGAACTTGTTTATATGCTGCTTGTGAGTAGATTTTGGTATTTGGTGTGCCTTGTATCTGGCTTATAAGCTAACTGGCTTATTAAGCCCTTATTGCCAAAATCTATCATCAAAAGGTCAACTGACCTCTTGATTCACAAGGACTCCTCCTTGAGTTCTTCACAAAAATTGCTTATAACAAGCCCATTTACCATCCCTGATCATTTGGTTAACTTTGGAGTACTTTGACTTTTGGTCAAATAAGCACAAATTGGCTTATTTTTGAGAACTGCTTATTGGTACATGCAATAACTTTACTTTTGTAATAGAAATCATTTTTCTTAGCTTAATAACAAGTCTGGAAGGTTACAAGTCTTTTGGTTAAGCTTTTGCAAGGAAACTAGCTTATTTGGCCTTTTCATCCAGCTTATTGGTTCACACAGCTTATTCTACTTGACTTTTTGTGATTTTCTTCATTGATTATTCTTAGTTAAGCTATTTGTGAGCTTTTGCAACAAACCAGAGCTTCTGAAACCCCCTAGAACTCTAACCCGACTATTTTGTCGTTTTGTGGATTTATATTTTGCTTATTTCTGGCTTATTGAGTGAGCTTTTTCAAAATTTCTTTTTACAGATCTCTTAGGCATCTCAAAATAAGGTTGTGTGTTTAAGCAGCGCTTATGGCATTGGCTTATTGCTTAATGGGCTTATTGGCCCAATAAGAATAAGCTGATCGTTATTTAAGCTGTGATAAGCTCATATTTAGCTTTTGGGCCTTCAGACTTTTGTGCTTAGAATTAAATTTTGAGTCAGATAGGGCTTTTTCAGGTCATTTGGGCCTAGTTTGACTTTTTGGGCCCAAAATCCCATTAAGGTTGACTGATTTTGCTTTTAGCCCATTTGGGGGCCTATTAGGGGTATTTTGGTAAATTCACTTTCATTTTCTGATTATTTAAGTTAAAATAAACTAGTTTGCAAGTTTTTAGAATTTTTTATAATTTTTGGATTTTTAATATTATTTTAATATTATTTTATTATTAAATTTCAAATTTCACATTTTTGCACTTTTTATATTTTTCTTAACTTAAATACATTAAAATAGGATTTTTCCAACTCTTATATTAATTTTATCATCTTTAGATTAATTTTTATAATTATTTTAAGTTTTAATAGTTTTTAAATCATTTTAAATAGTTTTTCTTAGTTTAAAAATTTTTAAAAAATAGTTTTTAATATTTTTAGGTCATTTTAGAGGTTTACCAATTGAAAAATCTTTATTTGGGCTTTTTCATAATTAATTTGATTTTTAGGGCTTTAATTAGTATTTAAAAATTAATATTTAATTAATCAAAAGGTTTGAAAAAGTTTTGATCATTGGTAAACTCTTAGTTTATTTATTTTGATTTTTGGTAAATTTTTGGGAATTTTTAGAATTAATTTTTATTTTAGCTATTCTTACGGTTTTACGTTTAGTCGTAATTGTAATTAATTTCACGTCTTCGTCATTCTCTTTTCTCATCCCCTTCTTTCAAATATTAATCTCAAATCTTGTTACATCTTAGTCACACACATATACCTCCTTGGGAAACGAACTTCATTGGGTCATTAGTGCTTGATTTTCCTAAATCATCACTTAATACTTACCGCTTTTACGCCTTTTTCCTAAAAGGTCGTATTTTACCACAATCAGCATGAAATCCAAAGAAGCCTCGTTTATCAGTGAGAACCATGGTCGAATTCCAGTACAATTAAGGAATTGTTGTTTAACACTAGAGGATCCAAACCGTTCGCCTATATAACAGAGCTTGAAGTAAAAAAAAACCATCATTATTGAAAGCCATTGTAAGATTAGATAAGGACTCTAACTCTTTCACCCTACCTAACAACGAGTTGGAAACATCTTTATCAAGGAGACAGTTATTATCTAGAACAATAGCACGAGGCGAATCAACATTAGCTGAAGTCGAACGTTGCAACACCTGAACATAAGAACCACGGTTGACACGTAAATCGTTAGCATTGCTATTGGGATCCACATTATTATCAGGAAGTTTACTGTCAACCTTTGATGAATTTCTCTGGAACTGCGCAATATTAGCATGAAGGTGGAAACTACCAACCCAAACAGTACAAATATTACTTACCAATCTATCAACGTTGAAAACATTGATGAATTTGACGAAACCAAATCTCTTTCCCGACTTAGCTCGTTTATTTAGAATAAAAGAATCAACAACAAGCCCGTAGACACTACATGCATGAAATAAGTCTCTAGCATAAAAAGACTCAGGAAAATTAGTGATGTAAATCGATGTGTAGATCTTAGCAACATCGTCCTATTTGGATCTACCCCTATGGTTCTTCCGCATAACTTCTTGCCACTCGACAACACCCATCTAATGGTCAGGAACAGCTAAACAATTGGAAAAAGAAGGATAACAAAGCAAACAAAAACAAGAATAAAACCCCTGGAAATTGACTAAAACATGAAATCCAACTTAAGCCAATGATAGAGATCCAGAGAAAATGAGACGCCGCAGTGAAAAACCCTAAAAAAGAAACCCTAAAAGAAATAAAATAAAAAACCCAACACTCGTCGAATTAATTAAGCAAAATAACACGAAAATCAAAACAAATAGAAGTGAGTCCCCGGTTATTATTGATCACTATGGGAAGAGGGGACGATTAGATCGAGGCCCTAAACCCATTCATAAGTAATAGCGACATAACCCAAGATCTAAACGATGATTGAAACATGTTATAGGATTAATCAATGAAGGGAGATCACAAGGGTTAGTGAATAGAATAAGGGATTAAAGCGACAAACAAAGAGATCCACCTATGAAATCAAATTCCCTATGGTGATTTGCCTCCATAACTTGTAATAAAGCTCGTTCTTAGAAATCAATCTCAAGACTACAGGTTATTACACATAAGGATAACAAAAAGGGTAGTAGATTGTTGATCAGAAGGAAGATCAAGAGATGATGTTGGCCGCCATTTTTAGGGTTTTTTTATGTCGGGCTCCGAGCTTCAACTCACTACCAGAAGTCACTGTCGCGACTCACGGGCAGCTGCCACCATTTACCATCAGCGCCACTATCTACATACATTGCCACCACTAAGAAATGAAAACTCAATATCAGGTCAGAAAATTAAACACTATGACCCATATGATTTCGAGTATGTTTACCCAGGCAAAAATATGTAAGATGTATATGATATCTCAAATATCCAATATGGGTATTATCTTAAAATTAACTGAAAATTATTTTAATATGAAAATGAAAATACAGTGACCCAAAATTATTACAATGTGAAAATTATTACAATTAATTTTTTGTTCAGTGAAGCACTGTACCATTGTAACCCTCAACTGTTAATCGTTGATGTTGATGAACGGAGGCCATAGCGCGCATGTAACAATCAAAGGCTATGGATCGTGAAAATTTGTGACGAAGCTCAAGAACCTGGTACGTTGCACACACTGATTAGTTAAAAAAGGTGGATGGTTGTTAGAAACTGATTGTACATGCTAATTAGTAGGTAGTATTCCTCATCTCAGGTTTTATGTTATTTTGTGCTACAACTGAGGCCAATATACATGTAATTCCATCAGCACACTTTGCTAAATGTTAGACACTCTAATTTGAGATGGATAGTAACAACTCAACAACTTAATTTTACTTAATTTATGTTTAACCATGGAGGCGAAACATGCGACGTGCTTTATTAAAGTGGTAAATTGTAGGCTTCATGAGATTTTTGGTTCTACTCTGTCTAGACAACAATCTCTTGCCTTTACACATTCGTAACTATAAAAGACTCTTATGAAATTCTATTATGTGTTTGACTACCAGAACTGCACTTTTACAGGCCAACCAGGTGATTAAATAATGACCTATTTTGGCGATATTATTGAATTTGTAATGTTGAATTCCAGTAAACACTAAACTGTAAAAGATGACATAATATTTGGCTATGGCATGGGAAATTATATGCTAATAATTTAAAAAGCGTGTTTGTGTATGTCATATGCTCATTAAGTGATTACATAATTTCGAATGATTGTATCAACACGTCTTAAGCCTACAATTCTATGAACTTGATCTATTGTAGGAAAGTTCATGTGCCCACTCTATAATGTCTATGAACCTGATCAAACTACTTTTGTTGTAACAGGTTTGATGTTCCTGATAATTGCTTTGAGGGAAAAGGCCGCAAAAATGAAAACGTTAATATTCTTTTGCTACACTAACGGAAGGGATAAAGTTTGAGACGTTACGATCTGTGGTAAACCAAGGCAGTGAGCGGTTCAATTCAGAACTACGTCTTATGGAGGGACACATAGCTTTTACATTTCCCTCTAATATTTGTAGTAATATCATTTTCTCTATTATATTTTAATGGTCTTAAAAGAGACATCTAATTCCTAAAGTTAATTCCTACATATCTTGATACACCACAAGGGCAAGCTGATGGGATTGACCTTTTCTTTTTGTAATATGAAAGTTGCATCGGCAGATCAACATCGTTGTATATATATCTTTGGTGTTCGATTAGTTAATTCGTACATATCTTTGGTGTTTAAATTGATTGTTTAAATTTTCTAACCCGAGCCTATAAAAAAGTTTGAAGGTTATAGTTTGTGATTCGGAAGAGAAGATATCTAAAACCAATACAAATGTGGTATACAAAAGAGTGTTACATGGTATATGAACAAAGGTTCTAATGATATGTGAAGCATATATTTTCAAATAATTTTTTCAATATTTTGTATATTAGAATTACATTAAAAAAAGAATTACATCCACATTATTCTTCAAAATATTTTTTATTACTTTTACGTTCAATTGTTAGATATTCACGACATGAGCATCACCTGTTGACTTTATACGCTCTCATATATATCACCTTTGAAGACTTAAATGCATGAAACTCTATCATTGTGATTGTTAAAAAGTTAAACGCTTATAAAATAATTCATGTTTTTTAAGAATTTTTTCATCTATTACCAGAACCCGGTTACTTTTGTTTAATATTAACAACCGTTTGTTATTTCTTACAAAAATCACTCAGTAAACTAAACCCGACGTAGACGGGTCTTTAAGCTAGTAATTCATAAAAGATGACATAGTACATAAATGATGACATGACTGTTGTTCATGGTAAATAAATAAAAAACACAAAATAAAATAAAGCTAATACATAATTCGAACTGGATTTGACATTCAATAAGTATACTTTAAAACACTAGACCATGTGTCAATTTGTGATTACACATTTTAGATCAACATACTTATTTTTTTTAAACGACGACAATTATTATTAAAAAACTAGCAAGGCGCTAGAGATTACAAAAGAAATTTAAACCAATCACTCGAGCTACTAGACAATCTACCTCTATGGTTAAGCCAATTAAACGAGTACAAATGAACAAAATAAAAAATGTCATTTTTTCTCAATGAGTGGAAGTTAAAAATGACATTATTAAGGTACCGCCAAATGATCCAAAGAGAAGCCGTGAAGATAATATATATATACGATTCTTTGCATCTCGAGAAGCATGTCACGAAGACAACCAATCCAACTGGTGATTATTGAAGTTAAAAGGAGGGAAAATATATTCACACCACCTTCTAATGCATTTTCAAACCTCTTTGGCAATTGAACAATCGAAAAAAAAATGGCAATTAGATTCCACATTAATGTTGCAAGAAGGACAAGAGATAACCGGGATCTCGATCGCTATTGTTAAATAGTTAAGACGGTGAGCGAGCCTATCTAAACTAAATTGCTACATGAATATATTAACTTTGGGGGGAGCCTTCGAATGCATTTCCAGATTAACATACTTATTGTTTAGTAAAACGTATATATTATAGATTATCAAAGATATCATAAAAAAACTAAGCTAGTAAAGTTGCGTAAATAAATTTTGTACACAACTAATAATTTTGAAAAACATGAAAAAAGGTCTGCAATACGCCTCTTTTTTTCTAAATTTTATATTATATGATAATATCTTCATGATGGATAAATGTGACAAGGATTTGCGCAAAACTACATGTAATTTTTCTTTATGAAGATAGTCATGCTAACTCAGATCCCACATAGACAAAAGAACGAAAATCGTTATCATTTAAATACCCAAGTATTTACTGTTTGGTTGTGTTGAGATCAGTGTCATGCTCTCATATTGGTTGCATGGGTCTGTTCTAAGCAAACCGTCCTCTACCACCGATATGCGAATTTGATATAACGTCTTAAATCTTTTTTTATCTCTACGCATTTATCGTTTTAGGATCATTGTCATGCTCTCATATATGATGTATGAACGTGTTCATCCACAACATGCCCCTCGTCGAGTACGATAACTTGATATGGAGTATTAATTTTTTTAAATATATACATTGACCCCACTTATCTATCCATCTTTCCATTATTTCATTTTTAAAAATCAGGATTGATTCTGTCACACCATAAGTGGCAACAATTTCACCCAAGCATGGCTGACTTTGTAAATGTCAACCAATAAGATTGAGCTAATACACATGGTTCCAGCCACAATTTTAATATCACCTCAATATCTTTTGAAAACACTTCATAAAGCGAGTTGAGTACATATTATGTTGCGCTTTGTACAAACATTCTTGTAAACTTTTAATGTACATTTGTAACTCTTCTACCATGCAAGAGATGACACTCATTGTCTTGATGTAGGTTGGGTCCGTATGCGAATAGATAACTCCAAAAGTTTGGTGTGCGTGAGAGAGAGCTTCATGAATTTTGGAAGCTTTCTTTTTTAGAAGGTGTAGAAAAAAATCATGTGATGCGGTGTACTTATGATGTTCATTTTTAGCATATTTTGCTCTTCTTGAACTGTTTACGAAGATCGAACTCAACATTTAACGGGAATTTGTGAAGGTTGTATTGTTTAAAGATGAAAGAAAAGTCAAAATTTTAGCCAATGGAAAAATGGAATTTGAAAACTTAAAGGAGCGGTTCCATGTGATCTCGGATCAACCTATGACCGAACAAAAAGGAGTTCGTCATCCTTACATACACATGAACTCATGATCCATGGAAAGAAATGAATGCATACAACATGAACTTTAGTGTGAGTGATAGAGTACTCCATGAAAGATTTGTATCCAATTACATCGTCGCTTAGTGGTTATCATAGAGCTTAGCATCAATAATCAAACTTGCTACATAAGATAAAAAATCATTGATGTGCTGCTTATTATAAAACACAAACATCAATCAAGGGAAAAGAAAAGATACTTGATAATTTTTATCATCCCACATTGACAAAGAAAAGAAAGATAATTGCATTTATACATCCAATCGTATGTTCTTTTAATGTATTACGATTAATGTCATGCTTACATGTCGGTTGTCTGGTGTGGTTGTTTCAACCACTCTTATTTAGCGAGATGAAAATTTGATTTAATGCCCTAATTTTTTTAATCACCAAAATATCATTTATTAGTGTCTCCGTCTTAAAGAAAATTATACAAATAAAATATATTTAAAACTCAATTTATTCATATTTTGCTTCCAGTTTTATGTAACACAAAAAATAATAATGAAGTCAAATTTACAAAATAAATAACGTAAAAGTTTACAGTAAAATATAATTATAAGACGAAAAAAGTAAAAATTCTATTAATTTTAAGACACATCGAAAAAAACATTTGTTTGCAAAGAGGTGTTAATTTATTTACATGAAGTCTTTACTTAAGAAAATGTTGGACAAAACATTTGTCTAAAAAAGGTGTGAATTTTAATTATATGAAGTCTTTAACTTTTTCATAATTTCATTTTTAATTCTTAGTCAGTGATTGATTCTGTCACACCATAAGTAGCAACAATTTCACCCAAGCATGGTTGACTTTTGTAAATGTCAACGTATAATATTCTTGCAACCTGAAAGCTCCGGTAAGATCAAGCTAATAAACATGGTTCCAACAACATTTTTAATATCACCTCGACTCCTTTTGAGAACACTTCATAAAGCGAGTTGAGTACTTATTATTAGGGTTGTGCACGTATCAGTTTAGATCGGTTTTTGGCAAAAATCAAAATTGAACTGATATATTCTATTTTATAAAATCGAAACCATTATTTTGGCAGTTTGATTTTCGGTTCTTAGTCGGTGTTGGTTTGGTTTTTCGTTTTTTCCGCTTTTCATAACCGTTAATATGTGTGTGTAACCAATTTATAATTATAAACTTATTTTTACGTAGAAATTGGTTGTTTTTTTCTATTTTTATGAATGCAAGCTTAATGATGTTTATCCCAAATTTTTATAATTACACACATATAAATAAGATACACGCACATACAAATAATTATATGCATAACGATTATTTTCATATGTATAATGATAAACTATCAAGTAAATGTTCGTATACACATATAAAAATTAAGATAAATATACTATATTCCACCCACTAAATGAATATGAATCAAAAAAATTTATTAATTATATATTTTTATATTATTTTAAATATATATTGTTATATAATAAATGGTTTGGTTCGGTTCAGTTTTTGGATGAAAACCAAAACTAAACCGTAAGTTTTCGGTTTTTGAAAATGTAAATAGCCAAACCATCGGTTTCTTGTTTTTGTCGAATTTTTCAGTTCTTTTTTTGGGTTTTTGGGTTCGGTGTGGGTTTCATTGTTTTTTTTCTCAACCCTACTTATTATGTTACTTCTTGTAAACTTTTAATGTACATCTGTAATTCTGATATGCAAGAGGTGACACTCATTGTCTTGTGTAAGACAGACTCGAGAGAAAATGTAGGCAATTCGTTGTTTTTGTCATGAAAGCTTGTAACTCCGATCTCACATTGACAAAAGAAGAAAAATGGTTATCATTCATATATTACATTGTTTAAGTAATATTTTCTCTTAATTTTAAAAATTATTGGATGAAACATTCAACTACAAAGAAAGTGTTTTTGAACTTTATAGATCTTAAACTTTTTGGTTATAACTTTATTAAACTTTTTCAACAAGCACTTTAGATTATGAAATCATGGTTTGTTCTATTTTTACTCTATTTCATACTTCTTAAATGACTAATGATCTTTAATGTATACATAGATAAAATTATAAACAAGCACTATTTATGCAATCAAAATAAGTCCAATGTTTTCAGACCCGGGTCGACCCGGCCGGGTCAACCGGTTGAACCGGTTCCGGTCGAAAAAACGGGTCATATTGACCCGGGTTTCATATTTTCGAAACCCGGCTTGACCCGGCGGGTTTAGGGTGATCCGGGTCAACCCGATTCTCAAGACCCGGCCGGGTTTCGAATTTTTCGGGATTTTTTTGAAAAATGTTTTTTAATTTTACGTATTTGCGACGAAATTTTATTTTTACATATTATATTGGTTGGTAATCAATTTATATTTTCAATATACGTAAGTTTTTATGGTTTTTATAAATATAATTTTGTTAATTATTAGAAATATAAAAAAAATATTTTTTTTAGAAAACCGGGTTGACCCGGGTTGACCCGGACCCGGCGACTCGACCGGGTCGATCTAAGACCCGGGTTTTAAAACATTGAGATAAACGATTAACTCATTGTCACGACACGAAAGACATGATAACTATCATCCCACATAGGTAAAAGAATAGAAATGGTTATGGCTTATATACTATCTACTAACTCATTGTTTTCAGCAGAGTCTCATAATTTCACATTATGTCTTTTATTTTTCATTTTTAATTTGACTTTATGTACCTTTTTCTTAGCACGCACTAAAAAGACTATGAAACTTGATTTAAATCTTAGTTTTAAAATTGTAACCTATAAAAGTATGAGAGGTACTATACAAAACCTAATTCTGCTTGAGGAGGTATGAATCAGTGATAATATGAATTCGATAAGTTTAGTCTTTGCAATTGTTCTAACCGGACATTGGTAAGCATGGCAATAGCTATGTAACCGAGTAAGTATCACCCAGAACGTTCCTAGCTACTAGCTAGTTGGTTCTTTAGGGTAACTTACCCGATTAGATTAACAAAACTGTTAGATAGAAAATAAGGAAAAGTTAGGTGGTAAGATTTTGTCATGAAATCCATACGAATCCCATCCCACATAGACAAAACAAAAAAACGATTATTGTTTATATATTTAATGGTTTACTTGATTATTGTTTTACGATTAGTGTCATGCTTTCATATTGGTTGGAGGGTCTAGTTCTGTGAGTACTAATAGTTTCAACGGGTGTGAAAATATGATATGAAATCTTATATTTTTTTATGTTAACTACAAAAATATCTTTGTATTAATCATTATCTTTATATTTCCCTCTTACGAGTTAATTGCATAAATCGTCCGTGTGATCTGTTTGGTTTAACGGTTTCCGTCTCTCGAAAATTTTTTAACGGATCTTCTATATGTAGTTTTGACTCGTAACACGTTTGGTCCCTTACTAGTTACGTCAGGGACTAAACCCGATATGAAACTAGTGTCAAGGGTAAAAACCGATACGGCCTTAGTGGTTAAGGGATCAAACCCGATACGAGTAAAAAACCATGAAAAGAAGATCCGTAAAAATTCCTTCGAAGGGACAAAATTAGTTAAACTCGACAAACCACAATGAAAAATTACAATTAACTTATCATATAAATAGAAAACAACCTTACTAACTTGGATGGATTTCTTCTGCAGCTTCTGTCGAGGAAATCCGGAAACGAAGAGACTTCTTCTTACTTCCAATTTTTTTTATTTCGATCCTATTGTTTAGAAAACTAACGTTTATTAAAATGATTACTTGTCATTATCGGTGGATGTTGGTCGAATAAACGTTATCAATTGTTGTCCACGAGCCTTTATTTTCGACTGATTTGAATTCTTTTTTTTTATTGATTTTGGGGTTAATCTGTTAGATAGTGTTTTGGCGGTAAACTTTTTACTCTTTAAATTATTTCGTTCATTTCCGCAGTTTTTTATTTCGATTATTTTCGTTTGAGTTGGTCCTAGTGGACTAGCCTCTTAGGTTATTTTATTCTCGTTTTAAAACTTTGTTACCTTTTTTATTAAATGTGTATCCGGTCAGGTCTGAATTGTAAGAGGTTTTTTAAAAATTATCCCATCGTAGTTCTGTCACATGGAGTTTCAAAGACAAGGTTCGTTGTCGATTATAAAAGAGGTACATATAATGTTGGTGTGGTGTTAGGTCAGTGGTGGGAGACATGTAGCTAAAGCAAAAATAATTGGCTCCATCCCTTGTCGATTTTATCATGAAGATCATACAATATTAACATGCATGGCACAAAAAAGTTAACACAAACATAAAAGATCAAAGAAAAATAATGACAAGTACATAACATGCATATGACTAAAAAGTTAACAGAAACATAAACGATCAATGGACAAATAACGACAAGCATATAACGTGCAAAGGACTAAAAAGTTAACAAAAACATTAACGATCAAAGGATAAATAATGACAAGTATATAACATGCAAAGGACTAAAAAGTTAACAAAAACATAAACGATCAAAGGACAAATAATGACAAGTATATAACATGCAATGGACAAAAAAATTAACAGAAACAAAACATAACGTTCAAGATACAAAAAAGTTAACACAAGGATAAATTTAAATTGTTAGTATTTGGTCTTTAAGTTAAATTAGACTTCTGCTACATATGTCATTTATAACACGCATTTTTTTTTATCTTAAACCGATATGGGACAAAACTCAAATGTAACCAACTAATATGTTATCTTCGTGCATTGTTTTCTCTTTTTGTAGCCACGAGCTCCGAACCAAACTCAAATCCGGTTGTTAGTGGCAGACCCAACGAGAAAATTAAAATGGTTCCCAATTTAATTAAGATAAAAATTTTTAACGAGTTGTTTAATTAACTTGTCGAGTCGGTTAAGGTTCGTTCATTTTAACACTATTTCGTTAATGAATTAAAAAGATTAAAATATAAATCTTAAATAATAATACATTGAGTCAACTGTTTTATTAAAATTTTCCCGACTCTCGTAGCTTGAAATATTAGCGTACCGTTTTAGCACAATTCAATTTCATTATAGTTTTCATTCAATTAATAGACAAAATAAATCAGTTGTGGTTTTAATTATAGTTTTCATTCAAGTTCATGCCATCACAATTTGTGGTTTTCATTATAGTTTTCCGGGAAAATACTTTTTATTTCGTGGTGTGGTTCTGCGGTACACATCCCCACGAATAAGTAGGATTTTTTTATCTCGGATTGTTCGGTTTATTCAATTTTGGTTATATGGGTGATTTTTTTTAAATTTGAAAATTGAACCGAATTTAAATTTTAACTTAATCGAGCCGCGAACTATAACTTAACCGAACCGAAAGTCAAATTTGAATTTGGTTCGGTTTTGGGTTGACCCGAATAACACTATTTATTTAAAAATATAATCATGTATATATTTAAAAAAAATATATTTCTGAATATAAAACTTGTTTTTTCATATCTAGATTAAAAATATAAATCGAAAAGACATTTATAGAAATTTGGTTTTCGGTTCCACATAGACAAAAGAAGAAATGTGATTATCCTATATATTTTCAGCTATCAGCATACTTGTTGTAAAATATATGCATTGCACAATCAAAAACATGGATTGGGAATGCTCGGGAGTATTGATTGCATGGAGAAATTGTCCCAAGGTTTTACAGGCTCAATTAAAAGGCGGGATCATAGATATCTAACTCTTATGTTAGAAGCAGTGGCGGATCAACACTTGAGATTCTGGCATGCATACTTTAATGTTCCTGGGGCAAAAAATGATCTAAATGTCTTATATGGTTCACCTTTATTTGATGATGAGTTAGCCGATAAGGTTCGAGAATCTCCATGGACGGTGTTTTTAAGGTAAACGGAAAAACATACAAAAAGGGTTTTTATTTAGCTGACGGTGTTTATTCCGAGCGTGTGCGACAAAGAGCTCCATGGACTATCTTTGTATCTAATTTCATCGTCGCTTAGTAATTATT
The DNA here is from genome assembly GCA_025667525.1 of Glebionis coronaria. Taxonomy (NCBI): domain Eukaryota; kingdom Viridiplantae; phylum Streptophyta; class Magnoliopsida; order Asterales; family Asteraceae; genus Glebionis; species Glebionis coronaria. Next base: position 17,061,865 of record CM046877.1, on the reverse strand, counting down.
ATAAATATTAGCATCAATTATCATAGTAAATCCAAAAACGATCATTAGTTAATTATTGTGCATATGGATGGTTCTTGCTAGAATAAAACACAAGCATTACTCGAGAAAAAATATAGGAAATGCATTGTTTAAGTAATACATTATTTTCTCTTAATTTTAGAAAATATTGGATGAAACATTTGACTACAAAAAAAATGTTCCAACTTCATAAATATTACACTTTTTCAACAAACACACCAGATTGTGAAATTCATATGAGATCGCTGTTTGTTTTATTTTTTTAGCTATATAAATTATTCTTATCATTAAATCGAAGGGTGTGTGTCGTAGCTGCGTAAAAGGTAAGGTGAGTGATGATCAATCCATAAAGTCAAAATAAGAATGTTTAAAGCTCGATTTATTGTGTGTTAACATTTGGCTAACTAGAACGCTAAAGGTAGAAAGTCATGCTAACTCTTACATACCACATGGTCAAAAGAAGGAAATAGTTACGATTTATATATATAACTGTCTATTTTATTCTTGTTTTGGGATTAATGTCATGCTTTGAGGTTGATGTGTAGGCTTGGTCGAGAACCAAGCCTAGCACTTTAACCGTGAAAATATGGTATAAAGTCTTGAAATTTTTGATATTTTATAAAATATTGGACAAATGAGGTGTCAAATTTTTTTATATAAAGTCTGAAATTTTTCGTTATAACTTTATAAATCTTGGAGAAACACACTAAATTATGGAAGTTTTAAGAGAAAATTTTTGTTTTTATTTTAGCAATTTACAAAAGGAGTACTGTATAAATCTTGGAGAAGCACTATAGATTATGAAAGTTTCATAGGAAAATTTTTGTTTTTATTTTAACAATTTACAAAAGGAGTACCATTGAGTACTACAAAATGACCTATAGTGTTTAGTGCATAAAACTGCCCGTTTATGCATAAGTGGATATTCTATAACATTAGCGAGTTTCAAAATCATAGATTAGTGAGTCACATTCTAGTTATGCTATTATAATTATATATATATTTTAAAAATATATATTTCTAATTCTAAAAGTTGTTTTTTCATATGAGGATTAATATAATATATATAGAAAATACATTTATGTCAAATTCGTATCCAAACCGAAGATCGAATTTGTAATTCGATTCGGTTTTGTTTTAGCAAATTTTGTTCGGTTATTACTTATTAGTTTGATCCGTTGTTTTCCTTTGGTTCGAGTTCGTTTTTCATTCATTCTATTTATTTTGGTTCTTTCTGGCCCCTACAAACCTGGAACAAGTATGGAGATCTGGTACAAATTCATAAGTTGAATCAATAAATCGATGACTCGATCTAATTGACCTAATGATCGAACCCGTGGTCGGTGATTCGACCGGGTTAATCCGGTGAGTGAACCAACTTTCAGTTAACCTGATGACTCGACCAGGTTGATCCGATGATCAAACCAGTAACCTTATAATATTACGTAAAAAAATCAATATTGAGTATTTATACTAAAATATATTAAAAATTCACATTTTAAAATATATATATATATATATATATATATATATATATATATATATATATATATATATATATATATATATATATATATATATATATATATATATATATATAGGGGGACTTTCTTGTCAGAACCATTATTAGTGTCAGAACTATCAGAACCATAATAAGCCAATCAGAATTTTACTAACTAATTTCATTTAATTTATTAGATTAAAATTCATAAGGGCATAAATGTAAAAAGACAAAAGATATTTTTTTATTATTTTTATTTATTGTTAAATTATCTCGTTTTTATCCTTTAATTTTTTATTTTTTTTTCTTTTTAAATTCTCTTAATTTTTAAAATTAAGAAAACATTTATATTTTTAAAAAAAAGTCAATTTTACATGTATTTTTTTATATTAAATAATATATATTTTTATGCATAATAACTTTTTAAAATTTTTAATAAATATTTATGTTATTCGGTTTGTCACATGTACAGATATGTTCTTCAAATAATGTAAATTTATAACACTCAAAACATAAATGTTAAACACATTCCAATTGAAACATAAATTACTAAAAAATAAAAGTAAAACATGCACTAATATTTAATACAAATGAGCATATGTGAACAAAAGTATCTATTTGAAGTCTCTCTTCCAAACATGTGTGTACTTTTTCTAAAAACATACATGTCCGCCTCTAAAACATACATGTCCGCTTCAAAAAATATACTTGTGCTACAAACATACATATCCGCCTCTAAAAACATAAATGTCCGCCTAAAAAACATACATGTCCTCCTCAAAAAACATGCATGTTCGCCTCCAAAAACATACATGTTCGCCTCTAAAAACATACATGCCCGCCTCCCAAAACATATATGTCCGCCTCCAAAAACATACACGTCCGCCTCCAAATAGCCGTAAGGATTGGCATTCATGAATGAGGGTCATACTTCACCTAAATAAGATAATATAAAACTTTATGAATTCTGTACATAATGCTAAATATACTTTTCATCTTTAAAAACATACATGTCCTGCTTAAAAACATACATGCCCAAAACATACATGCCCGTCTTGCGAGATACAAAGAGATATGTTCAAAGCTTAACACGCCAAAAAAAACCAACTACCAAAAAAACCAACTACCGTAAAAAAACATTTAAAACACTACTTAGTTATATTATAAACTTGATATTAAACAAATCAATCAAAACATGTTCAAATAAAAAAACTTAACGTAGTGTGACTAAGAATTGCAACACATATCATGACCATATCTTTTTAGAACAAATTTGTAGAATAAATTAAACCACTTTATTGACCCACGAACAAAGTTTTTAAAAAACATTCAAGCACAAGAATCAACCACTTTATTTACATATGAAAACATGTTTTGTTTTTCATATTTATTTATTCAGATTGAAAGCAAGAGTTCGGTCCTAGGTCGAGATCCAGAAAAACTCATATCACAAACTATTTTTTACATATCGAAACAAGACTTAAAACATGACTCGAGTGGTGGATCTAATCGTAAAAGGACACAAGCCCAAATCTCAATATCATCACGACATCTTTTGGTGTTCATATTTGTTTTAGGATTATTTATTACAAAAAATAATCTCATAAGATATGCACAAAAAAGAAATCGAATAAAACCTGTAGTACACGCATGTCGATCAGGAGATGAGCAAAATAGAATTATATGGATTGTTTGTTCGGTGGGTATATCAATTAGGAGATGAGCAGATCTTAATTGATTTTGAGTTTTGAGAAAGATGGGAGAAGAAAACAAATGGACGGCAGTTTTGAGAGAAGGATTAATTAGGTTAATATAAATTAATATTATTTTTATGTATGTAGAGAGATTTTAGCCAAAAGTTGAATACCAAGTTTGCCCTTATTTATTAATTTCTAGCTAATATCTTTATTTTTAATTACAAAAATGCCATTGTGCTTTAACATGATGTATATTGTGTATTAAATAGTGTAATAAAGATGGTTCTGATAGTTCTGTCATTAAAAATGGTTCTGAAAAAAAAGTTACACTATATATATATATATATATATATATATATATATATATATATATATATATATATATATATATATATATATATATATATATATATATATATATATATATATATATATATATATATATATATATATATATATATATATATATGCCCTCTATATATATTAGTAGAGATCTTTATTTAGCTTCTTCCACAATCACTGTAAAATTTGAAATTCATATGAGAACATTTTTTTCAACTATAAATTCTTCTTATCAAAGATGTCAAATGATGTTTTTAGTAGTTGAGTTTTCTTTTTTAATCATTTTGTTCTCTTTGTCTAATTTTGGAAGTTTAAACCGATAGAGTATAGACTTTGAACCAGCCATCATTTTGTGCTCTTAATACTTTTGTGGTTGACTTGTTTAAACTTTGTTCAAACACGAGTAAGAACACAAGTTTGCGTAAATGTATTACCAACCTTATCAACACTACTAGAAAAACAGCATTTACCCACAACAAGTTCCGTGGGAAATCCAGTGGGAAATCCAGTGGGAAAGGGCCCTTACCCACGGATTTCCCACGGAATTGCTCCGTTTGTAAAAACATCATGGGCAAATATTTTCCCACGGAATTTCCCACAGAGGGTTGACCATTTTCCCACAGATTTCCCACGGTTATTATTACACATTTTTAACATTCAAGGAGTGGTTTTTTTCGCACGGGTTTCCCACAAACTTTTTTCCCACATATTACCCACATACATTTTCCCACGGATTTTCCACAAGTATTAACACCCATTTTCTCATATGTTTCCCACAGATTTCCCACGGTTATTTCTCACAGATTCCCGGCGGTCATATTGCCACGGATTTCCCACAAATTCTAGTAACCATTTTCCATATGTTTCCCACGGGTTTCCCAGATATATATTCCCACATATTTCCCACAAACATATTCCTACGGATTTCCCGCAATATAAATCGATATTTTCCGAATTCCAAAATCTATAAATATGAAAAGATGGTATTTGAAACAATAAAAATAATTAATAAAATATACAAATTCAGTACACGCTGGACACAAATGGGTATCCTTAAAATGTTATCGACATACTACAACCCAACTTGATAGTTCTAACTTATAACACATAAACTAAAGCCTAATGCTAAATGAAACTAGCTATGACCTGATTCAGCAGCAGGTCGCTCCATTTCGCTAGTATGCCCGCATTCTGTCCATATATACGCGAAGAGAAACGAGTATAAAGTCCCTTGCAATTATTTGACTTCTCCATGTGCCCTTTTAATTGCTACTTATTACCTTGAAATTTACTCAAACTTCAAAAGCTTAATACAGTTGAAAAACAAGTGTCAAAGTTTTTCCTCCAACTTCAACCCGACACCTCTATGAATCCATTTCCACAATGCTCCTTTGGCTTCCTCGAGAGTTTTAACCCCATGCCGTTCATTGAATGCTAACCTTTGTATGTTAAACTGCCACAAACAAACACACAAGAATGGTATTAATCAACTACACCAACAAAAGATGTCTTACAAAGGGTGTTTTTACTAGTTACCTGTGCATCCTGACTGACACGAACATCTGTTCCCTTGCTATCTATTGATATTAGTGTTGCATCATCTACCTCCGTTTCCAACGATATCAGCTCTTTGACGGGCTTTGAAAATATGGCATTGAGCTCCTGCCAAAGATACATTTATCATCATCATCATCATTTAGACCTAACCCAAACCCTGCTGGTCAGCTTATGCCTAAAACCATCATATGCATGTGAAAACAAGAACATTTATTACCGCAGCTCACCTTGAGGTCACCTCCATCAACAGTAATCTTGTTAGGTCGAAAAGTCACGTATTCACTTACATTAACCCAATCGACGGTGCTGAAACCTCCAATAAAGTATATATTACTGCTTTAAACAAACATACTACATCAAGTTCCTATAGAGAGTCCATAAATGCTCAAAAAATCATCAGCTAATTTCAATAACATATAAGGTTTTTTTTGTTCAGAATCTTCATCTCAACCTCTACATTCTCTACATCAACTAACAACTTGTCCACGCATCTTCCCAACTTCATTTTAATTTATCCAAACCTCAACATCAACCCCCTAAATTTGATCACACACAGCCAAGACGTCAAGTTACAAGAATAAGGCTCACAAAATACTGGTTCCAAATTGGCCATAATAACCAAAAAAAGATTCACAAATATTGTGTCTGTGTGTACACAGCATGGATAACATATAGTACTAATCTACATTATACTTCTTCTACATAAGATGGCTAAATATCCAGACATGTACTTGTTTGCGTTTAAATCTAAATATGAAGTCAATTAAGTGTTCCGTTTTCTGCATCGATGAGTAAATGATATGCCAATTATTCCTTCATGTAATAAGTAGTTTTTCATAAGATACACAAAGCAAATAACTTACAACTCGCTGCCCTGATACAATTCTGGTGACATGACTTAGTCTAAGTTGTTTTTCCTCTTACCTATATGAGAATAGACTCGTCCTGAAATATCAAATAAAACTAGCATCAATTGAGGTGCACACTAGTGATTATTTCCAGCCACCAAGAGATTGAGGTTGTCACAATATGTGGGAAAAATAAAAGTACACCAATAACACCAACTCGAGACAATTGATCACAAAAGATACAAGTCAAACTTACATTAGCCAACCTAATGGGAGAAAACTTAGGCTTCCTCATTCTACCATACTTCAGAAGATAAACGCCTTTCTTGAGAGCAGTAATGGCCTGCGGTGAACATAATTAGATGCTAAGTTCAAGATAATTGAACTTTTTTTACTAGAAACAAATAAAAAACATGCACCAAAACTCCATATAGCTTTGTGAAAGTACGAGTTCTACAACATTCTACAGTTTGGTGATTCTGTTAACCCGATGAGTACCAATTTCCGAATACCGAGTACCAGAAGCGGTACCCGGTACCGAAATCCCATTCGGTATGGGACCGGTATACACTTTTAATGCTCGGGAAAAAATCAGGACTATCAATTGGGGACGGTTTCGGGACTGGTACCGAGCTCATCCCTATTAAAAACTCACGAATGTCATTGTATATTTATAGTTGTGAAATTCATTATCATATTAAAAAGTAAACAAAAACATTGTTGTGACCAATATACCTTTGACACTCCAGGCATAGGGTTGTAAAACAAGCAGCTAAACACATCATCAGAATATTGACCTTTCTTTTTCTTTTGAATCCACAATTGGTCCTTCTCGTCAAGACTTTGAATCCACAATTACGCCGTCATCTGAACTGATGGTACAAATAGAGTTAGCAATATAATCGAGTCGACTAGCTAATAACAAGCTTGTTATAATCAATCTTGGAGTTGTTAAGAATCACTAGAAACACATAACAATTTCCATAATTAAACCTACCCGATACCTCTTTGAGAGATCTTGGGATCTACTTGACACCATAAATATCGCCATCTTAAATATAATAAATGTTCAGATTTTTACATAATATGAAGTTTAGATCCACCCCTGACCAACAACCATAATAAATTTTCAGATTTATAATTCACTGGATATGATAGTGAAGTTCACATCTATGCTACATTGTGGAACACCATATCAAACAGGCAGCTAAAACATCCTTAAGTAGTACTAGTAACAGGCATAAAGATAGCAAGATCATTGAATCACGGCTTTAGACATAGATTAGCAAATTAAAATATACCAAGATTCTATAAATGCAATTTATTGAATCACAGCTGAGCATACTATCACCTTTCAATACAAATAAAAATTATCGTTATCTTCTAAACCCAATTTTTTATCTTATAATAAAAGCTTTCAATTTAGTTAGATAACAATAATACTTATACAACCCTGTATTAGGCGGGTTTTAATCAAGTAAAAATATAATAAAAAAGATTACCTTGTAATTGACTTCAGATTCAGCAAAAAAAACATGTTTCAATCTCATATAAATTGGGTTTTTATAAATTCTAATTCCTGAAAATGCCCAAACAATAAACTGATTTGTAAACAACTCAAATTAATGTTTAATTAAAGATATTACACATGTATAACCTGATTTGTGAATATATAGACTTGATTTCTTGAACAAATCGACATGGTATGTGGTGGGAGATGATGTAATCGAAGACTGGTAATTGATTTCTTGGACAAATCGACATGGTATGTGGTGGGAGATGATGTAATCGAAGACTGGTAATAATCAATGGTGATGGTGGTGAATTATGGTTGCTAGATTTATGTTATGGTGATGGAGGTCTAAGTGAATTTTTTTGAGGTTGTGTGCAAGTTAGGGTTTGCAAAGAAAAAGTATGTAAAGGTTAACTGGATCTAAATATTTTGAAATTTCATGAAATTAGGGGCGGGTTAAAGAAGCGGGTGGATTTTCATTTCATTTGGATAAGATTTTGTAAAGTGAGGGTAAAAGTGAATTATAGAGTTTGGTAAGTATCCACGGTTTTCCCACAGCTTTCCTACGGATTTATCATATCCGTGTGAAATCTGTGGGAAATTACTCACGATTTTCCCACCGTTATTTTTAAACTTGTGATAAAGTTAGGTAAGTACCCACGATTTTCCCGCAGACTTATTATTTCCGTGGGAAATATATGGGAAATTACTCACGGCTTTCCCACGGATATTTTTGTGGGAAATCTGTGGGTAATTACCCACAAATTTCCCACGGATTTATCATGTCTGTGGGAAATCTGTGGGAAATTTCCCACGACTTTCCCACGGGCATGATCGTTTCTCTTCACTTTAATTGATATAGTTAACCATTCACATTACACATCCACATGTCGACATAAAATAAATCAATAGACATAATAAATGTTAACGGAGTAGTCGATAGTGTATCGTTGTATATGAGATGTTCAAAGGAGTAGTCGGTAGGGTATCGTTGAGATGTTCAAAAGAGTAGTCGGTAGGGTATCGTTGTATACGAGATGTTCAAAGCAGTAGTCGATACGAGATGTTCAAAGGGTATCGTTGTATACGAGATATTCAAAAGAGTAGTCGATAGGGTATCGTTGTATACGAGATGTTCAAAGGGTATAGTTGTTTATGAGATGTTCAAAGGATTAGTTGATAGGGTATCGTTGTATACGAGATGTTCAAAATAATAGTCGATACAAGATGTTCAAAGGGTATCGTTGTATACGAGATGTTCAATGGAGTAGTCGATAGGGTATCATTGTATACAAGGTGTTCAAAGGAGTAGTCGATACGAGATGTTCAAATGGTATCGTTGTATACGAAAAGTTCAAAGGACTAGTCGATAGAGTACCGTTGTATACAAGATGTTTAAAGGAGTAGTCGATATGGTATCGTTGTATACTAGATGTTCAAAGGAGTAGTCGATATGCTATCGTTGTATACGAGATGTTCAAAAGAGTAGTCGATAGGGTATCGTTGTATAAGAGATGTTCAAAGGAGTAGTCGATAAGGTATCATTGTATACGAGATGTTCAAAAGATTAGTCCATAGGGTATCGTTGTGTACGAGATGTTCAAAGGAGTAGTCGATAAGGTATCGTTGTATACGAGATGTTCAAAGGAGTAGCCGGTAGGGTATGGTTGTATACGAGATGTTCAAAGGAGTAGTCGATACGAGATGTTCAAATGGTATAGTTGTATATGTGATGTTCAAAGGATTAGTCGATACGAGATGTTCAAAAGACTAGTCGATACGAGATGTTCAAAAGACTAGTCGATACGAGATGTTCAAAGGGTATCGTTGTATACGAGATGTTCAAAGGAGTAGTCGATACGAGATGTTCAAAGGGTATCGTTGTATACGAGATGTTCAAAGGAGTAGTCGATAGGGTATCGTTGTATATGAGGTGTTCAAACGAGTAGTCGATACGAGATGTTCAAAGGGTATCGTTGTATACGAGAAGTTCAAAGGACTAGTCGATAGAGTACCGTTGTATACGAGATGTTCAAAGGAGTAGTCGATATGGTATCGTTGTATACGAGATGTTCAAAAGATTAGTCGATAGGGTATCATTGTATACGAGAATTTCAAAGGACTAGTCAATAGGGTATCGTTGTATACGAGATGTTCAAACGAGTAGTCCATAGGGTATCGTTGTATACGAGATGTTCAAACGAGTAGTCGATAGGGTATCGTTTTTCACAAAATGTTCAAATGAGTTGTCGATAGGGTATCGTTGTATACGCGATGTTCAAATGAGTAGCCGATAGGGTATCGTTGTATATGAGATGTTCAAATGAGTAGCCGATGGTGTATCGTTGTATACGAGATGTTCAAAGGAGTTGTCGATAGGTTATCATTGTACACGAGATGTTCAAATGAGTTGTCGATAGGGTATTGTTGTATATGAGATGCTCAAATGAGTAGCCGATAGTGTATCATTGTATACGAGATGTTCAAAGGAGTAGCCGATAGGGTACCGTTGTATACGAGATGTTCAAAGGAGTAGTCGATAGGGTATCGTTGTATACGAGATGTTCAAAGGAGTAGCCGATAGGGTATCGTTGTATATGATATGTTCAAAGGAGTAGTCGATAGGGTATCGTTGTATACGAGATGTTCAAACGAGTAGTCGATAGAGTATCGTTGTATATGACATGTTCAAACGGATACTCGAGGAAACATTGGAAACACAAATGTATCTCGAGTACCAAACAATGAATTCAAATGCACTCCTACATGAGCTTTACAATAGCGTGGGGAACATTAGTTTGCAGTAGTTTGTCATTTAGTCAATTTTGCATCTCGACTTCGTAATGTAATTCGTATGTTTTATCTACTTCGTAATGTAATTCGTATGTTTTATCGACTTCGTAATGTAATTCGTATGTTTTATTGACTTTGTATTGTAATTCGTATGTTTTATCATCTTTTTAATGTAATTCGTATGTTTTTTCGACTTTGTAATATAATTCGTATGTTTTATTGTTTAACTTTTTATCGACTTTATAATGTAGTGTGTATGTTTGATTGAATAAACTTTTATCAAATTTCTTACGGATGTATAAATTACAAAATATTGGTAGTCCGTGGGAAATATGTGGGTAATACGTGGGAAATCCGTGGGAAATCTGTAATCCATGGAAAATCCGTGGGTAATTTACCCACCCATTTCCCACGGATATGTAAATAACAAAATAATGTGTTTTTCGTGGGAAATCCGTGGGAAAGCTCCGTGGAAAATCCGTGGGTAAATTACCCACAGATTTCCCACGGATGTATAATTAATAAAATATTATGAGTTCCGTGGGAAATCCGTGGGTAAATTACCCACGGATTTCCCACGGATGGATAAATAATAAAATAATATGTTGTCCGTGGGAAATCCGTGGGTAAATTACCCACGGATTTCCCACGTATAAATAGATAATAAAATAATATGTTATCCGCAGGAAATCCGTGGGTAATTTACTTACGGATTTCCCACGGATGAATAAATAATAAAATAATACGTTGTCCGTGAGAAATTCGTGGGTAATTTACCTATGGATTTCCCACGGATAGATAAATAATAATAATAATGTGTATACCGTGGGAAATCCGTGCGTAATTTGCCACAGTTTTCCCACGGATGTGTAAAATAACTAAAATACTTTTGTACTCCGTGGGAAATTCGTGGGTAATTTACAATCCGTAGGAAGCCCGTAGGTAATTTGTCATGACTTTCCCACAGAAACCTTGGTCAATGCTTCTGTGGGAAATCCATGGGTAATTTCCTACGGATTTCCCACGGAATTATTTTTTGTCATTTTTGTGGGAAATCCGTGGAAATACCGTGTCAAATTTCCCACAGTTTTTATTTCGTGGGAAAAATTTTGTGGGTAAAGTCTGTTTGTGTAGTAGTGCAATTCGTCGCCAAGAGTACGGACATACGTACTAAATCGAAATAAGTGACGATGAAATGCTAAAAAAGTAAGATAAAAGTAAATTTGAAAGCCAAACTAACTCCCATCCCACATAGACAAAATAAGAAAATTAATTGTGGTTTATATATCCAAGTGTCTACTCATTAATATATTAGGTTGGGTGTCATGTTGTCGTTTATGATGTATGGACATGTTCAGCCACAACATGAACATTTCAAGCAACTAAGACGACAATTTGATATTAAGTCCTAATTTTTTTTATATAAGTCTTTTTTACTTCTATTATCTCTTACTGTAGAAAGTACTAGACAAAACCTTATATGAAATCTTAACTTTTTCATTATAACTTTATTGATCTTCTTCGAAAAGCACCCTTAAAAGTTCCTTGACCACTTAACTAGCCGCCTTTCAATAATTTAATTTCTAATCTTAATCATTGATTAATTTTGTCACACCATAAGTAGCAACAATTTCACCCAAGCATGAAGCATGGTTGCATTTTGTAAATTTCAACGTATAATATTCTTGCAACTAAAAGTTCGGGTAAAATCGAGCTAAGGTCATGTTTATTAACTATGGCAACCTAATTAATTAGCTAAGGTGGTGTTTCTTAACTATGGCAACCTAATTATTTAGCCAAGGTCATGTTTATTAACTATGACAACCTAATTTAATAATGAAAGATTCTATAACATAGGAATATAAATTGAGGAACTGGTCAACTTGTGACCTTCAAAGCATCTACCTTTTGTCCTTTTCTCATTTTAATTTATTTTGTTCGCTCTCGCGTATAGACGATGATGCAAAAGTTGTTAACGACAAGTTACAATTTGAGCGAACATTCAACTAAGTCAGCGACACCCGCGCAAAAAATATGCTGCAAGACATAAGTTATCCTAAAGTAATAGATTCCCTCACAGTAAAAATACTACCCGAACTCAAAGTCCACACACAAGTCTCTCCGCGCTCATTCATATCACTTATTTTAATATCTATGAGCTTGTCACGCGGGTTAACTAGATTACAAACATGACTCAAGAGAAAATGTAGATACTCCATTCTTTTAATTTTGTCTTGAAAGCTGCTAAGTCCCATCTTACATGGGCAAAAGAAGGAAATGACTATCATTTATATATCCAACTCTCTAGCATTTTGTTGTTTTTTGGGATCAGTGTCACGCCTTTATATTGGTCGCATGGTGTAGATTCAACTGAACACACCTCCCGACTAGTAAGAATATTTGATACGAAGACATAAATTCATTATTTTAATAAGATAAATGTTTTTACATATATCTTTACTAAATTCTAAAAAATAGTGGACAAAACTTTTGTCAAATTTGTCTACTTTTTTTCTGTATGAAGTCTTTGTTGTAATTTATAAAAACCTTTATCCATATTAACCATATTAATATACACGAGTACGCAGCGGAATATAGGATCACGTATAGACAAGTAATTAACATAAATGATAAAGAAACGCGTACCTTTTAGCGATGGATTGAACACCTTTATCGAACCACCAATATAAACGAAAACCCAAAGATCAAACTATGATCTCTCTAAGAGTTCGCACACAATACGTTATAGCAAACAATTAAGTATGCTAGTACTAATAGTGATAAAGCTAATTACACACTTGACTTCTTAAATCAAGTGAATAGAAAATAAAACAAATTGTGATTTTGTTTGATCGCAAAAAACCAAACGACAAATTGTAATTCGCTTTTAGTTTTTCTATCGTAGAGAAAATATCACTACCTAATGACTTTTAAGTCATTCTCTATATATACAATATATATAGTCGGTGGTCCTACTTCAATTAGGAAAACAAAACACAATTTAGACAAAAAGTATTTTTCTTTTATTGTTTTTATATATATACTGTTATAGTTAACATTTAACCATTGTTTGTAAAATTTCGTTAATTAACTAATTAATTAACATCTGTAATAGCTTATCACTAATTAATATATTACGCATAATATATTATTGTATAATTGTTTTACGTATTAACACGTGTGTCTCCTTAGGCTCGAGACGACTTCCAGACATATATTATTTACGTGTATATATTATTTCAGCTCCCACTTGGACATGTACAATAATATAATATAATAACATTGGTTAGCGTCTAGCAACACGCCAGTGCTCCCGGAAGTTCTCGAGTGTAGTTTTCTATAAAGTACATTTAAATGACTTAAACATTTACAATCCCTTTGTTTCTTAAATGCTATGTTAATAATGGATATGGATCAAGGTCATTCCATTCTAACTATTCTGTTTCTCGCATTACATAATTAATATAGATTACCAATATAATCGAGACAAATCTAGATTATCATTGGGTATGACCATACAAACATCTAATTAATTAACGAGGGGCCCAGTAGCATTATTTTTCAATCCTAGTTGAATGAACAAATTCTATCTTGACTACACGTGCCTCTTACATGCTTCAAGATACAAATGATTATAGTCTTTATTACTACCTTATTCAGGATAGCGTTAGAACTATAGCAAAAAGTACCATCCACATATATAAGACCTGCTTGCATCTCAAGTCAAAGGATTTAGTAATGTAAATCATTTACAAGTTTCACTTAAAGACGCCGATCCATAAAGTGATTGACTTGTTAGTAGGAGATGTCCAATATACAACTTTTGGATATCGTATGAGTTGGTGAACCGTTCTTGCATATTCTACGAATATTACCATCTCTCATATATGTCTTAGTTTAATTATATTCCTATATAATTAATCGACATAGACAATTTAGAATAACATATTATTCAAGGATTTAAACATGCAAAAATGGGACCAATAAATATTAAAGAAAACGAAGACATCCAATACTTCAATTCATAAAATAAATATTATTTAACAATATCCTTTATCCAAATACTAAAAGATCAATGCATGATAACCTTAGTTGAAAAATCATGCCTCAAGATATGACGATCATACTTGTTGTCAAGGCATATATTTCATAAAACTCTACTAGGTTTGATCTTTGGAATTTTGAGAATACTTATTTCAAATTAACAATTGTGAAAATCTCTGAACATGTATAATGATTGTTATTATGTACATTTCTACATATGAACACAACAAAATAGGAGTATTGTTGTTGTACATCCTATAAGGTGTGTGAGTCCAACAAAACACCTTATTGAAAACAATCTTCTTTAATAGCTTCTTAAACTATAAAGTATTCTTTATTCTTTTAATATGTATTGCAACATTACGCTTAATTGAACATAACTAATCCACATGGTCATCATCAAAGATGAAATCGTAGCATGATTAGTATTGAGTGTTATCTCAATCAATCTATCATCCATGTCTAGAAACATCACGATGATATATTATAATCTAAAAATTAATATTACGATAATATTTAGTGTCTTTATAAACTCTAAGTTTGTTGACAATGATAATTACATCTTATTATCATATAGAATATCCATTACTTGGAACAATTCAAGTTAGTAATAATCATTCTATCCCAAACAAATCTTATCATAACATTTGTACTAATCATCTAAATGATTTTCTCTTTAAGCAATCGTTGTTGTCAAATCTTCTTGTACTTATACAAGTTTTACAACTATCCATACACACAATATGATTTACATGATGAATCCCTTAAGTTTTCATCTTATGTCAACTCTCATCAAATGAGATATATTCATTGAGACTTTTTAAATGATATTTCTTGTTGTGTTGGATTTCATTAACCACAAATGTTTATTACAATAAACATACATATCAAGGTCATACGTTTAAATTCTAAACCCTTTCATATGAAACCTTATTCCAAGCTAAGGTTTAACATCTAGCTTACATGGAATATTGTTTTCCATATGTCATACATCATATGTGATTTAAGAAATAAACATAATACTCCCACTAGCTTTTAGGTGTACTCACAAGTTATCTAATTAAAAATCAAAACATGGATTTAATAATTAGACTTGAGATATATTCTTTAGATGCATGCATTAATCCATACATGGATTCTTGCATTATGTACACTACATAAAGATTATTGTAATTTATAAACACTTTGATCATAACCGTCCTCGCTAATGTAATCATATAAAAGTGTTTAAATATTACATTGTCATATTTATCATTATAAAACTATCATGACAACAAATCATCTTTATTAATGCATGTAGAACTTTTCTATCACATATTGTGCATTAATCATGTGTACAATATTGTCCATATGAGTCTTTCACTAAATAAACTTATATTCACCTCACGGTCTAACCGATTGGTTAAAGATTAATCAAGTTTCAAAAAACTGATTATCTTATATGGACTTGCATCTACTCATTCATAGTTTTATTCAATAATGACATTCAAGATTCAATAATACATCTATATGATTAGTAGGGTCACCATGATCCTCTAACATACATTCCTTAGTATTGACATATCAATATATATCATTCAAGTTCTAAAGAAATCCTTGCGGATCTATGAATGTGAGTTCAATCATCACGATGTTCAACACTTAATGTTCACTATCATTATGACATTCGCTAGTATATTTAGAAGGTTGCGTATTTTGTTATTTATCTCTTAAAGATCTACGAGTCCTCCCACTTGCTTTTAGTAATCATAGACTATTCTTCAAATACTTAGCATATAGGGCAATAACAAATTGTTATCTTTTGGAACACGTCACAAAATACCTTGATAGTTCTTGACAAATTCAGAACTTCAATTTAAAAGACTCAATGTGATTCATCACATTCCATAGCTTAATGGTGTCTTAGTTTCCTTCTAGGTCAGAGTAATATTTAAGTATATACTTTGTATACTCAATTTCCGAACCTTGACAACTTTTGGAGGTAAAGTATTTCAAGTTATCAACATCAAATAATTCTAAAGAATTTGATTATCACTCAAGACATTCTGTGAGTATTTGAGATTGTAATACTATATGACAATCCCTAAATAACTTAATTCTCTTTAGGTTAAATACTTATCAATTGTGTCAAAACAAAATTGAAATTATATAATATATAAAACCTGATGCATGCTCTAATGTATACATCTTTAAATAGTTCAATAACTATATATACATTTTTTATCCTTTGAATAATTCAAAGACTTCATGTTCATTAATCAAGAAGATATAACAAGTAAACTATTTACTTTATGTTTATAAGTCTTTTAACAATTTAAAGACTATATGCTTATGTTTTACAAGAGACATAAACATTCATAAAGTAACTATGAACAACTTCAATAGTTATTTCAAGTTAATTGCTTACTTCATTTATATTATTGTGCATTCCAAGAAATATTCCAATAAATATAAACAAATTAGTTGAAGTAGCTTGTTATTCATATCTTGACATATTCTAAACAAGACAACATACATTGAAAATTAAATGTATAAGCCTTAATAGAATGTTAGATTCTTATCTCGCGGTCAAGAAACCATTGACATATTGTTATATGTTGTACCTTGCACACAATAAAGATTTCTCCCACTTGTGCATGACACAACATCATGTACACATATAAACAACCACGAAACGCAATTGTTTATTTGAACAATATGATAATGTCATGTATATTTGAATAACTAGTAGAATGTCAACCATATAGTTTTATAAGAAATTCTGCATAATTATTATATGAAAAATACTTCGAAAGTGATAATCATATAAAATAGAATACAGTTATCCTTAAAAGTATGATTCTTCATATTCTAAAAGTAATTATCATTTCAAGTCAAACTGGAAATAATATGGATTACTACGAAGGTAAACAAGCTTGTAGCTCCCACTGAATTAGACAACATTACATTAATGTATTTCGCAATGCTCCCACTGGATTTGACAACATTACAAATGTTACTTCACCAGTAAATAGAAGATAGCGATTTATTTACTTCCCTACTCATTTTAAATGCCCATAAGTAACAAGTACTTATGTATTATAGAGAGTGTATGAGTTTCTACTATTACAATGAAAGACTATCTTTCATGCTTTAATTAACTTAAAAACTGGCATGCAATTTCCTCCATATTAGGCCTACAATTCAATAAGGGTATTTAGTGGGTTAAAACATAATAACTAGGATAAATAAAGCTAGTTATTATAATCAAAATAAACAAATAAAACATAGTTTTATTCTATCGATTATAGCCTAAAAGGGATCAATATGTAAACAAAAAAAATATTGTTTGCCTAGAGTTTGCTAAGAGACTTATTAGTTTGAAAGATGCTCAAAACTCAAAAAGATTAATGAGATCTACTTGAAACAATGCAAATCTTCTTAACCATTTAAGTTCACTTAAAGATTGATAATTACAATAGTCCAGTCACACCTATTAATAGTTTTTCCTTGCACCGAAAAAGGATAGGTATATGTCTCTTTCTTTCTTACAAGAAAACGAGACTTTGTTTGTCAAACATGCATTAGCTTATGGAACTTTGTTGCAATAATACTTTAAAAAGAATCACAAAATTCAAATTTAGTATTTTCGATAATATTATCTTTATAGAAATTTAAATACCCATGTTTATAAATAAATAATTAATTTTCTAAAAGCTAGAATCCACCAAGACATACTGCCACCGCATCAGTTGATCTGCTAGTGATGATGATATTCAAGGGGTAATTGACGTTCAATAATTGCATCCAATACAACTTCTAGAATTATGGGACTCAACTTTATATATATCACTTGTGACAACTCAAAAGTGAAAAAGCGAGCATGTTTATCCCATCTATTGCCACGAGTTAAGGTCTCACCTATCTTAACTTGCTTAAGTTGTCCAACCAAAAACCGTGATTATATAGCACCGACGTCTCACAATCGAGTGTATTATATCACCTTGGGTTACAAAATCACCACAGTCTCACGTATGGTGAAAGAGCAAGTGCAAGTGCTTTTACGAGTTGGATGGCAAATAAACTTATTTGAAAGGGTATAATTTTGACAATTCAAAACATGTACAAAGAAGCATGCAACATCTTTGTATCATGATAATTTATAAAATTTACTCAATTCGTTAATTATAAACATCTCTTATTTAACTTACAATTCAATTGTATAAATAGTGATATCATAAAAATTGACGATTCAACATGTATTCTATTTAAAGAAGTTTAATTTTATCACGGAAAAAGATTAAAGAATGATTAAAATCATTCAAACCCTAGACCATTCGCGGCTTCCTAAATAGTATGCAAGATAAGGAGACTACAAGTAGTCAGGTATTATAGGGCAATGGTATCTACAAGACCGAAGCCTTGATGAGTCTTCCCGAACCTTAGCCTTGCAACTAGATAGTACTTTTGCAAATTACGTCATTAATAAAATTTTACAACTTTAAAATAGAAAACAAATTATAAACTTGATTCTTGCTAATCACGGCGTGAGTTAGATTTAAAACCATGTAAGGGCGACTCATTTGTTGCCACATATGATCGTGCAAGAACAAGATTATAATAAATCAAATTTCATAGAGTTTTAGTCCGGTTTATTTTTGTTTTTTTCGAAAAACCATTTGCTTGAACCATGATATACAACAATTATAATAAAAAGCAAAACAAATAAACATTAACCTAAAACATATACCCAATTAACAATTAATCACATACTTCATCCATACCACATCTATCATGACTTCAATTAAATCAATTAATTAAGAACACATGATCCATGGTAAACTTGCATGATTCCCATGGATCAAACCATAATTTTAACAATTAACAACGTGATAAATAACGACTATTTAACGATTAACAATATATTTATCAACAAAAATTGCATACAATTTAGGGTTTGTCTAATTAATTTTATTAACCCTAATTAGGGTTTATGAAAACCTAATCATCAAATAAAATAATTCAAACGCCATCATAGTAAGTTTACACAATTTTATCTCTTTCGTTATTTTTAATGTAATTAAAAGCTATACGAACGGCTCGTGATGCCACTATTGGAATTTATAAAAACCTTTATCCATATTAACCATATTAATATACACGAGTACGCAGCGGAATATTGGATCACGTATAGACAAGTAATTAACATAAACCATAAAGAAACGCGTACCTTTTAGCGATGGATTGAACACCTTTATCGAACCACCAATATAAACGAAAACCTAAAGATCAAACTATGATCTCTCTAAGAGTACGCACACAATACGTTATAGCAAACAATTAAGTATGCTAGTACTAATAGTGATAAAGCTAATTACACACTTGACTTCTTAAATCAAGTGAATAGAAAATTAAACATATTGTGATTTTGTTTGATCGCAAAAAACCAAACGACAAATTGTAATTCGCTTTTAGTTTTTCTATCGTAGAGAAAATATCACTACCTAATGACTTTTAAGTCATTCTCTATATATACAGTATATATAGTCGGTGGTCCTACTTCAATTAAGAAAACAAAACACAATTTAGACAAAAAGTATTTTTCTTTTATTGTTTTATATATATACTGTTATAGTTAACATTTAACCATTGTTTGTAAAATTTCGTTAATTAACTAATTAATTAACATCTGTAATAGCTTATCACTAATTAATATATTACGTATAATATATTATTGTATAATTATTTTACTTATTAACGCGTGTGTCTCGTTAGGCTCGAGACGCCTTCCAGACATATATTATTTACGTGTACATATATTCTTTCAGTCTTTAACTTTTTTTAGCTTTTTCCACAAGAACTCTTCATATGAAGGCATTTTTTGCTTTTGTTTTTAAATATAAATTATTCTTATAAATGGTGCATTTACTAGTTCAGTTTTCAATTTTAAAGCATTTTGTGATATTTATTTAATTTTCAAAGTTCAAAGTTTTAATCAATTTACCTCGAACCAGCCATTATAACGAGGAGGACAATGACATTGGTTTTACTCTTGCAAAAAAATAGATCTTAATACTTTAGCAATAAGTGGGAATTTCTATACTCAAACAGATGGAAGACACCATTAAGGTTGACATGGCTCTAGGGTATAATATGGACGGATGTCAAGATACTCTTAGTAAAATAATTGCCATTAACGTGCAAGGTTTTGGTGATTCTTGTAACAAAAGATGGGTTAGAAGTTTATTTCATTCTCATAATGTAAATTTCTTAGCCTTACGTGAATCTAAAGTGGCAACAACTTCACCTAAACATGGTTGACTTTTGTAAATGTCAACATATAATATTCTTGCAACCTAAAAGTTCCTGTAAAATTGAGCTAATACTTATTATGTTGCGCTTATTATGTCACCTCGGCAGCTTTTGGGAACTCTTCATAAAGCGAGTTTGAGTAATTCTTCTACCATGCAAGAGATGATACTCATTGTCTTGATGTAGGATGGGTTGGTATGCAAATAGTTAGCTCCAAAAGTTTGGTGTGCGTGGCATAGATTGTTTCAAAGAAGAATTTTGGTGTGCAGGACAGAGAGCTCCATGGACTATCGTTGTATCTAATTGCATCGTCGCTTAGTAATTAGTATAAAGATTAGCATCAATTATCAAAGTAAATCCAAAAAAGATCTTTAGTTAATTATTGTGCATATGGATGGTTCTTGCTAAAATAAAACACAAGCATTACTCGAGCAAGAATGTAGGCAATTCATTGCATAAGTAATACATTATTTTCTCTTAATTTTTAAAAATATTGGATGAAATTCATATGAGATCGTTGTTTGTTTTATTTTTTAGCTATATAAATTATTCTTATCAGGAAATCGAAGGGTGTGTGCCGTAGCTACGTAAAAGGTAAGGTGAGTCATGATCAATCCGTAAAGTCAAAATAAGAATGTTTAAAGCTCGATTTATTGTGTGTTAATATTTTCCTACCTAGAAAGTCATGCTAACTCTTACATACCACATGGACAAAAGAAGGAATTAGTTATAATTTATATATCTGACTGTCTATTTTATTCTTTTTTTGGGATTAATGTCATGCTTTGAGGTTGATGTGTTGGCTTGGTCGAGAACCAAGCCTAGCACTTTAACTGTGAAAATATGGTATGAAGTCTTGAAATTTTTTAATATTTTATACAATATTGGACAAACGAGGTGTCATTTTTTATATAAAGTCTTAACTTTTTCGTTATAACTTTATAAATCTTGGAGAAACACACTAAATTATGAAAGTTTTAAGAGAAAATTTTTGGTTCGAGTTCGTTTTTCATTCATTCTATTTATTTAGGTTTTTTCTCGCCCCTACAAACCTGGAACAAGTATGGAGATCTGGTACAATGTCATAAGTTGAATCAATAAATCGATGATTCGATCGGATTGACCTAATGATCGAACTCGTGGTCGGTGACTCGACCGGGTTAATCCGGTGAGTCAACCAACTTTTGGTTAACCTGATGTATCGACCAGGTTGATCCGATGATCAAACCAGTAACCTGATAATATTACGTAAAAAGGTCAATATTGAATATTTATAATAAAATATATTAAAAATTAACATTTTTAAAAATATATATATACGCCCTCTATATATATTAGTAGAGATCTTTATTTAGCTTCTTCCACAATCACTATAAAATTTGAAATTTATATGAGAACATTTTTTTTTCAACTATGAATCCTTCTTATCAAAGATAAAATAAAAAACAAGAACAATTTGAGAGAAGCTAGGCATTTGTTTGTTCTTGCCATGAAAACGATGCTAACTCCCATCCCACATAGACACAAGAAGAAAAATGATTATCCTATATATTTTCAGTTGTTTACATACTTCTTGTTTTAGAATTAGTGTCATGTTTTTGTACAGGTTGCGTGGGTTGGTTCTAAACGAACGAACCTAAAGCAACTGGGCGAAGATTTCATATGGTTTCTTATTTTTTATTCATTTTTCTATATGAAGTCTTAACTTTTTTGTTATAACTTTATAAACCCTCTTTCACAAGTACTATTAATTATGAAATTCATATGTAAACAACATTAATCAAAGGGAATTCCATTCATCTATCGTAAAATTATACCCCATAACACGACGTTGATTTAGGTTTGAGTGACTATTCTACAACAGGCAATTTCAAGTTTGCACATTATACACTACATTCTAGTTGTGTTATTAGAATTTGACACAAGTACTATTAATTATGAAATTCATCTATCGTAAAATTATACCCCATAACACGACGTCGATTTAGGTTTGAGTGACTATTCTACAACAGGCAGTTTCAAGTTTGCACATTATACACTACATTCTAGTTGTGTTATTAGAATTTGACACAAGTAGGTTTGGACTATCTTAATTCTCTTATACAAGTCCTTCAAGTACGGTATTTTCACATAATAGAAATGTGGGTTCAAATGCAGCTTATCACAAAGTAATATAATTAGAGACTTGGAACAGATGAGTATATTACTTAATTTGATATCGTTTCGAAGAAATGAATTTAGGTGTTCATGATATAGTGCTCTATGTATGATCTTCGTACCTAATTACATTGTGGCTTAATAATTATCATGGACCTTAATATCAATAATCAAAGTAATAAGTTTAGAAGATATACTAGTAGGAGTACTACTTTATATCAATAATCAAAATAAGTGTGATTGATAAAGAGTACTCGATGGATCATCCCTTAGTGATTATTATGGAGCTTAACATTAATAATCAAAGTAAAAGGAGATAAAACAAGCCTTAACTTGCTTTTGGATGGTACTTATTATTAAAATAAAACACAAGCATAACTCAAGAAAAAAAAGTGTACATAATAAAACTTTTAATAAAATTTCGTTATAATACCTAAATCCACAAATGTGATTTTTACTAGAATTAGCTTTGCAATTCAAAAAGGGCTTGCGGCGCAGCTTGTTGGTCGCTTGCCTTCTACAGTTATGTAATTAAACTTTTAACAAAATTTCGTTCTCATATTCATAAAAAAAAAAAATAAAAAAAAAAATAACTGGTTGGTTGACGTATTGTTATCCACCAACATGAAAATTTGATGTGAAGTATAATATTTTTAAACTCCAAAATATCTTGGACTAATATGTTCTATTAATTTTAAAAAAATATCCAAGAAAATATTTTTGTGCAAAAGAGGTGTCAATTCATTTAGGGTGCAATGGAAGAATTATTTGGCCCACTATTTCATATTGGTCAACATTAAAAAACAATTTTTGCTACACATTTGGATTTATTGCTAGAACGCTGCAATGGAAGAAATATTGCACGGAATGTTCCTAGTAACTCGATGGATCGTCGCTTGTCATGCTTTCGTGTTGGTTACATTAAGTCTTAATTTTTTCGATATAACTTCTTGCTGAGGCTTCTATCAAAGTTAAAGTCTCCATCCCAACAACTTGTATGTTTACACCAGTGGATGCCTTGATCTTCTTCAAACGTAAAAAAACAAGCATGAACGTCTTACATATATTTATTAATTCCGGACGCTCACATTTACCATAGCTTGCACCAAAATGGGATGAGAATGTATAAACGATTAATTAGACGAGTCCAAAAAAATAAATCATAACCCGACCCAAGCTCTTGCATAATCCCTAAATATTATTCGCACAATTAGACCACTTCAAAATATGTAGTCCCCAAATTTTAGAGTTTAGACGGATAGACCACAAATTTTAAATTTTAATGTATTTGATTGATATTGTGTGGAAGATTGAACTTTGGTGAGGGTTTCACGGAGGTTTTATGTGAAATTACATAATCGCTTGCTGATTATCATGGTACTTAGCATCAATAATCAAAGTATATTTAGGAGATAAGCTATCTTTATTATTCATGGCTTCATGCGGATGGTAGTTATTAGAATAAAAAAGAAACATGACTCGCGAAAAAGGGTAGGTACTTCATTTTCTTTGTCAAGAAAACCATGCTAGCTCCCATTCCACATAGGTAAAAGAAGGAAAATGATGATCACTTATATATTCAGTTATTTACGTGACACCGTGTAAACGAGTGCGCTGCCAATAGGATAACATGATATGAGATCTTAATTTTAATCTTTTATCTTACCTGCAAATATAATTTTACAGTTTTTCTTTTTCCTAATTTTAAAAAATACTGTACAAAAAGCACACTAGTCTATATATTATGGAATTCATATGATAAGAACATTCATAAACGGTAATGGCATTCGCTCTCTCATCAAATCAAACCCGATAACGAAACATGGATTAAGGTGTGATTGACTATTCTACAACAGTGGCAAATTTCTAAGATTGCATATTGCGAGTTACATGCTAGTTGTGTTTACTAGAATTTTACAAAGAGGTTGGTCCCAATGGTAAACTAAGATTATCAACCATATGTGCATCTTCTTCCACTCTTGTAATGACCCTTATGTACTACATGAAATATGGCAATGTCTAAATAAAAACTTGATTAACAACATATATTTGACCCTCAAAATCGAGTTTTGCACAATCTCGACATACTTTGATCCCAATGTTACTTTATTTAAGCAATGCATAAACCATTTCAAACATGTCAACAGTGAATATATTAGACCCTAGTCGAAATTTCTTTGGGGTCTCATGCATCATATTCTACCAATTTTTCATTAACCAAAACAGCCACTCTAAATAATGAAATTCATATGAGAAATTTGATAAAGAAGAATTCAATTCGCTCTCTCATCAATTTATACCCCATAATTAACAAAACGTCGATTTAGGTTTGAGACTTTGAGTGACTACTCTACAACATAACAAAACGAGATTTCCATTTGCACATTGTAAGTTACATTCTAGTTGTGTCGTTATTAGGATTTGACAAAGTAAGTTTCGAGTATCTTAACTTCTATTCTTTTATACAAATCCTTGAGGTATGATCCAAATTAGATTTCTAATTTCAGTGCTTTAGAGTTATTTCAATTGTTGGAGTTGTTGTAGAAGACAAGGGATTGTCAGATATACATTTGATATTTTATGCACCGCTCTTGTTTCAGTTCTATGTTACTCTTTTCGATATAGTTTGGAAGTATGTATTTTGTGTTCATATGGGTTGTCAAGAAAGCCATGCTAACTTGTATCTCACATAGACAAAAAAAGGAAAATAGTTATCTTTAAATACCCAACTATTAATTGTTTGGTTGTTTTCTAGGATCAGTGTCATGCTCTCATATTGGTTGCGTGAGTCGTTTCTAAGCAAACCACTCTGGCCATCAATACGAGAATTTGATATAGTCTTAAATTTTTTTGTTCTCTTGGGTACCCTTAAGTAGTGACAGTACTAAGTAGGTGAGTATATGAATATAGCAATGGTTTCGATCAGACCTCACAGTGAATGACATGCAACTCAGAAGTGACAGTGAATGACATGCAACCCGATCTCTAACTTTTTTTATACGAACAATCTATCACATATATATGAGGCTAACTAAGACGATGGCAATGACCTTACAATCCATAAACGATGACATGTCACTTATTCAATAAGTATATTTTCAACCACTGTACCATGTGTTAATTTGTGATTACATAATTTAAATCAACATACTTATTGTTTAGTAAAACGTATATACTACAGATTTTCAAAGATTATATAAATAACCTAAGCTAATAAGGTTACGTAAATAAGTTTGGTACGCAACTTATAATTATGAAAACCCTCATATTAATTATTATTTCATTTATTCGTATCCATTCATATATCTTCACGATGGATAAATGTTACGAGGACATGTGCATTACTCTGATATTGTAATTTTTTATATCAAGATGTTATGTTGTTTGAGGAGATTGATCCTTAAAATCACAAGGTAGTACTCTTTATAAATCATTAATACGTTGTGCACGGTTTTTATGTTTATTATATGGATTCATGCTGTTGAGTTTTTAGTTGAATCACTAGAACCAATATGATCCTAATACTATACCCTTAAATAACCACCTAACAAAAAAAAAATTGGTGGATAATTCAAATTCTTTGTCATGAAAGCCATGCTAACTTGTATCCCACATAAACAAAAGAAGGAAAATGGTTATCATCTAAATACCCAACTATTTCTGCTTTATTGTGTTACGGTCAGTGTCAAGCTATCATATTGGTTGCGTCGGGTGGTTCTAAGTAAACCGCTCTTTACCACTGATTTGAGAATTGATATAAAGTTTTAACTTTTTTTGTTCTATTGGCACCCTTAAGTAGTCACAGTATTTTTCTTGACAAAGTTTTGTGGTTCTGAATTTACACTATTCGATATTTTTTAGAAGATTGAATTAAAATGTTCTTGTGAAATTAAATGACAAATCTATATTGTATATAGGGTTTACCTTTTCTTTTTAAAAAACTCGGTCTCCAACCCAATCTTCTTCGATAAAACAACATGTTTACGGGTTGCCGGTTCAAAAACTGAGTTGACCCAAACCACTTAAAATCCGTCGATTCTAATCGGATATCAAAAATATAACACCCGATTTAAATTTGACCCGTTCTTTGACCGAAGCCGATTGAACCGGCCGGGTCCAATCGAGTTTCAAAACACTATGTTTAATCAATATATCCATAAATCCTCAAAATTTCATTATTTTTCATTCACCGATAAACGTATTTGATCGCTACAATTATATGCGGCTATTAATTGTCATGAAATCCATACGAATCCCATTCAGACAAAAGAAGGAAAATTATTATATATCCTTTATATGTTCGGCTATCTGCTTCTTGTTTTTGGATTCATACGAATCCCATTCACGCTTTCGTACATGTTGCTAGTTTTTAATCTTGTCATTGCTTTTCAATATGAGCTTAACCTTTGCAGTGATATCTTACAGTTCTATATGACTCGATTCAATATTGTTTGATAGAATGAATTTAGGTGTGTGTGACACAGAGCTTCATGGGCGATATTTATATATTATTCTCTTGTTGCTTAAGGATTTTCATGTAGCTTAGCATCAACAATCAAAGTAAATTAGAAGATATTTTGTTTTTAATATAAAAAGCATTAGACCGCTTTGTAACGAGGGACTTGTTTAACTACCAATCTTTGTTAAAAGCACTCTAGTTAATCTAAGAACAACATTTTACAAATAATATAATATACAAAGACTTATAACTCTCTCGTTAAAAAAAGCTTCAGTTAAGAGAAAAGTTAAACAGTCATGCTAACTCTCATCCCACATAGACAAAAGAAGGAACATAGTTTATATATCCAACTCTAATCTCAGAACAAATTTTGAGATTAATGTCATGCTTTCATGTTCATTGTGCACGTTGCTTGGGAACCAAGCCATTTGCCTATTTACGTGAAAATATTATATGAATTCTTGATTTTTTTTAAATTACAAAAAAACGTTTATGCATAAGTGACTATTCTACAACATAGTTTATGCAAGATAGATCATTTAACGGTTTGTCTTGCAAAAGCCCCAACTATAATATGAATTCTCTTGTTAATAAATGAGTTAATTACTTGAAAATACTTGTGATTTTTTTTCTTCTTATCTTGCATGTGTATTAAACAAACCATTCATTTATGTGTTTGACATGTACCTTTTTACAAACTTCATGTTCTGACCCCTGATTTGTATCTTAGAAGTTTGCCGATCGTTCTTAACCTTGTCAATGATGTTTAATATGATCTTATAGTAGATAGCAACGTTGGCTATAAATCAGCTTATCGCAATGTAAAAATTTGTAAAGATTCCATTCGAATGACTAGATTAACTTAGAGCATCTCCATTGCAACAATTTTTAAGACTTGTGTATTTAATGTCATTAAAGCTAAACACATTTTATGGTTATAGCTTTTAAAAAAGACTTGTGATTACCCAAATCATTGTTAAAAACATTACCAAAAAGTCTTTCATACAATGGTAAAAAGTATTTTATAAGACTTTTTGAAATAGTAAAAAGTTTTTACAAGCTTTTACCATTACATATGCTCTTAAGGAGGGGCTAAGAGCATCTCTAATGCATGCTTTTTGAAAAGCTTTTCACTATTTGTCAAAGCTTTCCTAATAACTTTTTAGCATTGAAGTGAAAGACTTTTTGTAAAGCTTTTAGGAAAAGCTTTGAGTTTGTAAACCACTTTACAAACCTATTTTGCACCAAATTATGTTCCTTTCATTAATTACAAAAAACTTTTACAAAGTTTTTACCATTGGATAACATTAACAAAAATAGCTTTTTGGTATCCAAACATTATTAGGATTGAATTCAAATAAATGCAAAAAGTCATTTGAAAGGTTGAGCATTGGAGATGCTCTAATTGATCACTAAATACTCTCTAGATCTTAAATGATAAAATGGCTAATTATAATAAGTAGAATAACAAAATCTTACTTTCCAAGCAGTCTAATGTGTCTCTTATAGGTGGAGTAATTGTAGGAACTTCACTACTCTCAAAGTAATTCCAAATGTTTGAGTTGCACAAGACAAGGGATTTTTTTTTCTTAACAAAATATGTTCCGACTTTGTTTTAGCTCTACGAAATTTCTCTCTTGTTTTTCATCTTTTCATTGCTGTTCAATGTGATCTTATATTTTGTAGTGATTTTACATTTCTATATTACTTGATTCCAGATTGTTTGGAAGAATGATTTTTGGTGTGTGTGATAGAGGGATCCATAAACGATGTTTGGATCTAATTACACCGTCGCTTAGTGGTTCTCATGGAGCTTAGCATCAATGATCCAAGTAAATGCAAAGGAGGAGTTCCGTTATGTATGATCTCGGAACCTATCATACACGATACAAGTAAAAATTGATCTTTGTTCTCATGGGTACCTTTAGTAGACTAAATTGAATGTTCGTTGTTTAACTAATTAAGTATCTGATTCTGGGTAGGTCACATATAGGGTATGTTTAGCGACACGTAGCAATAAGCAGTTGTAGAAGCAGAAGCAGTAAGCACTAAGCAGTAAGCCGTAGTAGTTATTAAGAGCGGTAAGCAGTAGCTGTTTATTAAAAAAAGTGTTTGGTAAACAGAGCAGTAGTAGTAAATATTAACTATAAAATTACGAAAAAGGGCATACAATGATTAAAGGAATAACAAACTTATTAAGAAATTAAAGGAGGATAAATTTGTAATTTTAAAGCAAACTGCTAGCGGAATCTTTGAAATGCTTCTCCTATCAAACATTTCAAATAAGAGCATTTGTATGATATCTAAACTCTAGTCACTCCTTACCAAACAAGCTTTAAGTCAAACTACTAACCGTTTGTCGCTTATCGCTCCAAAATGCTTGAAAAAGCTTGCTACCAAACACAACCATAGTGGTTTATGATTTATAAGCACATTAATTTTTTCTATCGTTGGCTTTATATTAGTTATCCAACTCTTTTTCCTCGAAAAAATACAATTTGTACTTGTTAATATGACCGATGTCCTAATTAAGAAAGAGAAAATTCCTTTTTTGGCCATGTCCGTATGTTGTAGATACTATTTGGCCAAACATTTTTGTCTTTCAGTTTTGGGTCATGCTCTACTAGAAAAATGCTCTATCTATCTCAGCGACTGATATGTGGCATGTTCTACCCAACTTTTTCTGGCTCTACCTATCCCGATGACTGACACGTGGCATGAGTAGAGCACTTTGGGTAGAGCATGATCATAACAAGAACACTTTTGTTGTCTGGCCAAATAGTGTCTACACACAAGGGGACATGACCCAAAACAGGAATTTTCTCATTAAAAAATACTGGAATTTAAGAATATAATGGCTGGTAGTTTTTTTTCCTTCAAGCTTATGTTCAGGTGCCGTTTTAACACTTAGAAGCAGCGGATCTGGAATTTTAACATAGACCACACGACAAACGACAAACGCACGGAACTCGAAGCTCAAGACCACAGCAATGAACCGTCAAGTTCAACGCTGGTTCCAGAAAATGTTCCTAGAGCTGATATGATAGTCGACACGACAATTGAAGAGTTGGAAATGTTACATGGACCAATGTATGATGAATATTTCACGGGGGAGAAACAAGTTGTATCGAAGTCTTCCGCTGTCACTCATTATAAGAATGATGATACCGATCATCGTCAACAAATGGATACAACTTCTTCTACTTCAACACGGGTTGTTGCAGATTTACCTCCTCAGAATATTACTTCAACAATCGATCCTACAACATCCACAACTACTGTCATTGCTCCAGAGAACACAAATCAAGCAGACGATGTATTATCTGACGAAGACGAATTTATCAACCCATTCGGTACACCGGTACACGAAACTGGAGAGTCTTCTACTCGCCATGTTGATCCGTCAAATATGCATACGTTCTACCAACGACATCCTTCAACACATCATTGGACCCGAGATCATCCTTTGGTTCATGTCATTGGAAACCCTTCACAGCCCGTTCGCACAAGACGACAGCTTAACACCGATGCCGATGTTTGTATGTTCGCACTCGCCGTGAGTTCAGCTGAACCGAAAAACATCAAAGAAGCATTAGCTGATCATGCTTGGATTGAATCGATGACGGATGAACTTCAACAATTTGAAAGACTTAAAGTCTGGGAACTTGTTGACAGACCATACGATGTAACACCATTAAATCTTCGATGGATCTGGAAAAACAAAATGGATGAAGAGAACACGATCATTAAGAATAAATCTAGGCTAGTGGCTAAAGGGTATGGACAGAAAGAGGGTATTGATTTCGAAGAATCATTTGCACCAGTAGCTCGAATGGCAGCGGTCAGGATTTTCCTTGCTTATGCTGCACATAAGGGATTCATCGTTTATCAAATGGACGTTAAGACGGCGTTTCTTAACGGTCCTTTGAAGGAAGAAGTTTATGTCACACAGCCGGAAGGATTCGTCAATCCTCATTATCCTGACAAGGTGTATCGTCTCCACAAAGCACTATATGGACTCAAGCAAGCTCCAAGGGCGTGGTATGACGAGCTCTCGAAATTTCTGGTCTCCAAAGGTTTCTCAAAAGGTTCCATTGATTAAACTTTGTTCACTTATAAATATGGGGATGACATTCTGCTGGTGCAAATTTATGTTGATGACATTATTTTTGGGTCTACAAACCCAAATCTTTCAAAATGGTTTGAAAAAGTAATGCACAGCAGATTTGAAATGTCTATGATGGGCGAACTAAAATTCTTTCTAGGAATTCAAGTTCACCAATCCCCAAGTGGTATCTTCATTAACCAAGCTAAGTATTGTCAAGAGATAATCAAAAAGCATGGTATGACATCATGTGACCCCGTTGGGACACCATTATCAACCACATCACTAGATGCTGATTTGGAGGGATTACCCATAGATCAAACGAGATATCGTTCCATGATCGGGTCCCTCATGTACTTGACAGCAAGCAGACCTGATATTCATCATGCTACGTGTTATTGTGCACGATATCAAGCACGACCCACTGAAAAGCACCTCAAGGAGGTTAAACGGATCTTTCGGTACCTTAAGAATACCATTCACATGGGACTCTGGTATCCGAGGGAAACCGGTTTCTTTCTAACGGCCTATTCAGATTCTGATCATGTAGGGTGTCTTGATACACGTAAAAGTACTTCTGGTGGTGCACAATTTCTAGGTCAAGACAAGCTTGTGGGATGGTCTTCCAAGAAGCAGGATTGCACGTCACTTTCATCAGCCGAAGCGGAGTATGTGTCTCTATCTGCGTGTTGTGCTCAAGTTCTTTGGATGAGAACACAACTCACGGATTATGGCTTCCATTTTGATAAAGTACCTATGTACTGTGACTCAAAGTCGGCCATAGCCATCTCCTGCAATCCGGTACAGCATTCCCGCACGAAGCACATCGATGTCCGATATCACTTCATTAAGGAACAAGTTGAAAGAGGTATTGTTGAATTATACTTTGTTGGAACTGATTACCAATTAGCTGACTTGTTTACAAAAGCTCTTTCGAAAGAGAGGTTTGCGTATCTAGTTAGGCAAATTGGTATGAGATGTTTGACTCCAGCAGAACTGGAGGTTCTGGCAAAGAAGCCTGCTTGATTCATCTATCAAACATCTACCTGTAAATATTAATCAAAAAGCAAAATACAAAATTAAAAAATCTTTGATAATCCAAAAATATTCTTCTCGACATGTCTTTCAGTATCGATAATATGGACGTACCTAGAAATGTCGCTCAATAACGACACGGGTGTGTACATAAAGCTCGAATGAAAGTTGTAAATATTTTTCAAAACATGTCATTTCTATCTTTTCAAAAGGAAATTGTCTATTTTGGACAATATTTCCAACAACGGGTAGAGCAATATATCTTGGGTTGAGCTTGTCACAAAACATTCAACGTTTTGAGCTCAACACAATGGCTTGTAATCACTTTCAGATTGCAACCCGGATCTAAATTCACGGGGGAGTGTACGCTTTTGTACTCTTACCCTTAGCAAAAGAAGTTAAATCTTCTTACACTTGAGTGGATTCGTCAAGACATTCAAAGTCTATGAACTCAAGTTTATGCTTTAGAAAAACCTTTTCGTCAAAAAGAATTGATTTTTCAAAAAGCGTTGAACACAATTTTTTCAAGAATTTCTCAATGATATTCAAAATCTTTCAAAAATTGTGTGTTCAACAACTCCTATCCTCAAAAGTTTAATGTGGATCAAATCCTCGTAATGACAATTCCATTGGATCAATTTTTGAGGGGGAGCAATTCAACTTCATGCAAAAGATTAACACATCTTTCTCCCGAAGATTTTCAAGACTAATTTCCAAAATATATTTTAATCAAATTTGGTATCTCTAATATCAAAAGATTTTATATATTAGAGATAGGGGGAGAAAATGTGATTAAAATGTGATCATATATAAGACTCAAGCACTTTAACTCTTACCCACATGTGCGAAACACTTTCGATTATCGATGCACATGTGACGGGGGAGATTTTCTGAAACGACAAAACTAGCAAGGTGTTAAATGCTTTTCAAACACTTTGTTAGAATTTAAAGTGGTTTTCATGGTTACGATCAAATACCCACAACATCTTTAATTCACGACGTTATTGGTGTCAAAAGGGTGGTTAGGTTTAAGTCCTATGATCCAACCAGAACCGGAGGGATCTTCCCAGGGACAATCCAATAGATTATTAGAAGTCCTTAGAAAAGATGGAGTAGAATGTGAACGTAGCTGAATGCCGACTAAGTACTGATGATAGCACTGGAACAATCACAACAAGGTGCTATTAATGATGTCTTGGTAAGCATTGAAGGGGTTGAAGAATGAAAAAGAAATGTAAGGATAAAGGGTCTAAAGAAAGAAGCCCTCCATACAACTTAGGCAGAAACCGGGTCAACCCATCATGAAGACAAACTCATCATGGACCCAGTGATGTGAAGCACAACCCTTTCCTAGCTACTCAGGCTTCTCTCAAAAGAAGTTTGTTTTATTGTCACGGAGATCAACACGACTTCTATTGACTCTCTCACTCCGAGATAGTTGATATTGAATAGGTGGCATCTGCTCCAGCCTCCGACCACTAAAAGTGCACAAATCGAGTCTAGAGCCAAGAGATCAATCAAATCTCGTTAGGACACACGGATGAAGATCAAGAGAGTCCTACGCTATATCCTTGCGATATTGCTAGAACACTCAGAGTGATACTACTTAGTATTCACAATGATGAGTGGAAATCCTTCCAGTGTTAACATCAAACAGCACTGCGGTAGGTCATATGCAAGATTCTTTATGAATTGAACATATGTAAAACTGAAAAGCAACAGTGGTTTGATTCTGAATTGATTCAAACTCGTTTCAGGTTTCTACGCAATATCTTCATGGTCTTGCCAGAACATTCAGAGTGATATTTATTATTCACAGTGACGAATGGAAATCCTTCTAGCGTCAACATCAAACAGCGCTACGGTAGGTAACTTGCGAGATTCTTATGAATCAAGCTTGTGTCAACTGGAAAGCAACAATGGTAAGATTCTTAATGAATCAAACTTGTTCCAGGAATTTGAATTGACGACTTTAATCAAGCGGATATTTATCCAATTGATTCACTCTTTATGTTCGCAGTCTTGCTTTGAGACGGTCGAGTAAAGAGAACGGCTAGTACTGCCGCGAAACCCTGTCAAGGAGATTCTTAATTGAATCTACCTGATCACAGGTACGATATTTAATATCGTATAACGGTCTTCACCGACCGGAGGTAAAACGCTACCGATTTAGGACGAATGTCAAAGCCATTCAGTCCGTGTCTATGTTTTGTCTCGAGAAGGTGGCGTCACGGTGTACTCAGCAAAGTCAAAGATTCACAACCACATATTCATGCCCAAAGACTTATCCAACAATTGATAGTGTGAGCATGTGGACAAAGATACAAGATCGCAAGATGGCAATGACAAGTCAAGGATGATTTGAAGATCTCAAGACTTAAAGACAAAGTCGAAAGACAACGACAAAGGCTCAAAGATCACAGCATGAAGGAACAAAACTACTGTTACACGTTCAAGACTCATTTATGACAAAATTCATAAATCTCCATTGGAATCCAAATATCAAAGAGGAATGACCTCACATTGGGGGAGATTGTTAGCCTCAAAATATTGAGTCAAACAAGAATGCTCGGTCATAGGTTATTATTGTAACATTAGTTAGAACGTTGTAATAGATAGTTAATTAGTCGTGATTTACGGGCTTGGATTTAAACTAATTAAAGTCCAAAAGACAAGCCCGGCCCAATATATAGTCCATTAAAGCCCGCATGTGGGTGGACTATATATACTACCCTCCTAGCATGTTAGGAGGGTGGATGGTCATTTGTAACAACTTCTTTTCTTAATCTAATCTCACCAAGTTAATCATCTCCTCTCTACTTTCTCTCACTACTTTCTCTCTCTAGGAATTCATCTCTTCTTCATCTATTTTCTTTCTTTATTCATTGCTTAATCATCACAAATATATGGGACTACAAGTGTGCACTATATATAATCTCGTATATATCTGGTCCGATTTCTATTCGGGTCCGATTCATCGGCTCAGAATTTTTGGCTCACATTTTTGAATTTTTTTCTTATATTATATTCAACATTAAAAGTTTCAAAAGTACACATAATGCAATCATCATTAACTTAAATGTTTTTTTCTACATTGCAATGACATATAATGTTAAATTTTTATGTCTTAATCACTTTAATCAGCTTGAAAGATAAATAATAATAAATATAAATATAAACCGATGCTAATATGGTACTAAGAGGGCAAGGTACGGTGCGCCAAAGGCTGGCCACTATAACGCGAGCTCATGGCTCAACCAACCACATCGTGGGTCGCGTTATGGGGGTTCAGTTGGCAACTACTAGCCGACGTTATGGCCCATGGCGCAAGCCCACAGCGCCACAACTGCATCGTGGCTCGCGTTATCATTTTTTTTATTTAATTTTTTTTTTTGAATATTTGAATTTTTTTGACCGTTATGTAAGGGCTACTTTTTTGCTAGGTTGATTTTTTGACCATTGGTACCCCTAAAAAACCCCACTTTTTACCTATTTTTCATTATAAATTCACTTTTAAACTACAAAAAAATATACTATCTTCTATTATCACTACTACTAACTTCTTTATTTTTTTACATCCACCACGAGTCAAAATCCAAACCAAAATTCAAAAAAATACCCGAATGAATGGATAAACAATTTTTTTCCGATTCAAACAATCAAATTCCAACTACTCAACGACCAAATTCATCTACTTCGTCTAACCCAAATACTCCCTCATCCGTAACATCTAACACTTCAAGAACTAATCAATTTTCTTCATTCGCCAACTGTAATGAATTACCAAATCCTTTTGCTAACTTCCCACAACAAAACCCGTTTGTTAATTTATATTGGGAGTCTCGTTGCTTCAAACTCGTAAAAACATCTTTATACATCAATGCGGTTTTAAGCATCAAGTAAGTGGCATTCCGTCTGGTTTGGCAATCTAAACCTAATGCCTTAGAGTATGTTATTTTTAATTTCCTACACGTCTCCTCAAATTTCTCAACTCTTTAGGGGTTGTTGTCCAGTAAGATATACTTGTGCGTACATTATCTATTGCAACCTTAATCACATTTAACCCTACTTTCACAATCAAATTTAGAATATGTGCACAACAACGCATATGAATGTGAGTCCCATCTTATATTAAATGATTAGACTATAACTTATCTTTCCTTATATCGATTAACTTATGATTGGTGGAGCAGTTATTGAGAGTGATAGTTGTGTGTCAATATTCCATTCTATAAGAGCCTCCATTAATACATTCCTAAGAGCTTCACTTGTATGCGGGCATGGTACGTACAAGAACCTGATAAAAAATCTCATGAAAACACATGTAAAAAATTACATAAAGTATGAGAGAATAAAATACATAGTATTAAAAATGCAAGTATTACCTTAAGATTTTGCTTCTTAGAATCCAATCATTGTCAATGTAATAACCTGTAATAGCCATAAAACCTTTCTTTTGTTTTCTTGAATTCCATATATCAGTAGTGATGGCTACCCGACTCTTAGTAGTCTCAATACTTCTAATAACTAAATTTTTTTGTTGGTTATATAGCTTGAGTATGTCGCTTTTTAGTGTATTACGACTAGGACAACTGAAAAAGGGGTTGAATGGTTTTTGTAAAATTTTTAAACCCAACATGTTTGACAACTGAAAGAGGGTACTCATGCAAGATAACCATTTTAGCAAATGACATCCTTCCATCCTTCTCACCGAATACATAAGTACTTAAATTCGATTTCGAGTTGCCTGCTAAAAGTATTTCTCGGATATCTGGTTGTTTCCTTTTTTGGCATGTTCTCAAATGATCGTGCAAGTGTCTAGTACCATGATTTGATTCACCACTAACAAAATTTTTACAATAGTGACATTTTGCCTTTTGTTTTCCATTCACTGGTTATCTTTTTGGAAGTTTGAAGGGTTGTTTTGTGTTGATGCTACGTGAATCATATTCTCTTCGGATTCCATTCCTATAATAAACAAAAAAATCAACTTAGTGTATAGTGATCATACAAATTCATGATGAAAGGACATTAAAACCATGAGATTTGATGAGAATGACACAAATAAAACACACAAATGACACCTAACATGCATTCTGAACTGTAGCTGTCACATATGTAACAAAAAGTACAGAAAACATCTCAAGTTCATGTACATGAAACATCAAAAGTTCACAATAATGAATAAACTAATTCAGATCTGTGAACATAATCATGAATAAAAGAGATATATATTATTTTGATTAATGCTAACATGGAAAACGATTGATCAGAAGCTTTTTACCTTGATAGTTATAGTTCACTTGTTGCAAACGCTATGCATGATATAGCAGATTAACAGTTGTTGTTTAAGAAGATAGGGTTTTTCAGTTTTGACTTATATATGGTAGATAGAATGTGAGTTCGTGACTCCCTAATTTTTAGGGGAAGATGAAAGTTCGGTACTATATTATAAAATAATTATTTGGCCTCTAGTGTAAGGTTCTTTTCAGAACCAATAAAATGTACAGAACTGCGAGAACCACCTTTTATTCTTAATAATGCATATGTATTTTTCTCGTAATGTTTAAATTATACGTTTAATAATTGCTTTATTGGTAATAAATCCGAGTATGATGAGCGATATAAAGAGTGCACATGTGTTTTTATATTATCCATCGAGAAAGTAGTTATGATACAGACGAAACAAAATACATGTGCATGGTCCTTGAATACATGTATCTAATGACCTAATACGATTAGAATCCATGCACATCTAAATTGTGAACTAACACGATAAAAATACATGTGTATTTTAAGAGTGAAAAGACGGTTCCCGCAGTTCTCTACATTTATTTGGTTCTGAAAAGAACCTCACCCTTGGCATCTAATATAAAATTATATATTTAAACTTAAGACATTCGGGTACAGGTACGGGTTCGGGTATCAAAAGGTATTACCACGCCCCCATCCCCGTTTCTAATACGGGGTATTCCCCATCCCCGTCCACATCCCCCATTAACTCGGGAATTCTCCGGTCAAAACGAGTTTGGTTATCGGGTCTCCATCGGGTATGGGTTTTATTTCCATCCCTACTCTTAATCTTAAACATATTCAACTTTTCCTCGTCTCTCGAAACACATAAACTCTTTGGTCGAAAAACTCACGATGTCCGATTACAGGATACATTTAGACATATTAGTCAAAATTATGAAAAGGTTTCCCGTTAAACCATTGCTTCGTTGGACATCAGTTTCAAAACCATTCAAGTATTTAATCCAAAGCTCTAGGTTTATCAGTGATCATGAACGACACTCTCAATCTGATAATCTTTTTCTAATCTACGTTGGTTTAAAAGATTCATCTCAAAAAAGTTATGTCTCAATCCTAGATGATGATACCTTCCCTCAACACAAGTTTTCTTCGCTTAGTGTTCCCGAGTTACTTCACAAATCAACAACAATAATGGTAGATAGCTCTCCTAGCTTGTTTTGCTTTTATAATGGTTTCCTAGATCATTAGGGAAAAATGTTGCTGTTATATGGAATCCAACTATTAGAAAATCCATTGATATTCATGTGCGTAATCTCATAGATGGGGGATCCGTTTAAGGCTTTGGGGTTTGTCCTCATACTTGTGACCCTAAACTCGTAAAAATAACATTTGTTGAGTATTACGATGTGATTAGGAGTCAACATAGCTTCCCACAACATGTTAAGGTATTTACGTTAAGCTGAAGGTGTTGGAGAAGTCTATCTATCAATCTCTCTCGTAAGTCAATTTCGTTCTCAACGAATAACGTAGAGAAAAGGCATGTGTTAACGCCCATCCCACATAGATAAGAGAAGGAAAAGGAGTATCGTTTATATATACAAATGTTAACTCATTTAATGTTTTGGGGTTAGTGTCATGCTTTCGTATAGGGCGTGTGCGCGGTGTGGTTCTGACAAAACCACCCAGAATACATCCTTTGCGAGAATTTGACATGAAGTCTTAACTTTTTTGATGTTAACTACAAAATATTTTTACTAATAGTTGTTTTACTTTAGAAAATAATGGACAAAACATTTGCCTACAAAAAAGGTGCAAAAATCATCCCAAACCGAAACTATTAACAAAAACTATCCTCATGGTTTGTAGTTTCTTGCATTAATCATCCCTCGCTACTATTTATAAAGGGTAATTATGTCATATAAACCATAAGGATAAATTTTTGTGGTTTATTATTATTATATTTATTTATTTTTAATAATAAAATAATAATAATAAATTAAAATAAAAATAAAATAAAAATATTTTTAATTAATTTTCTTTTTTACTTATTATTTTTAAAATCTTGCACCCTATTTTTTATTTTTAAAGTTAGTAATCTTACTACGTCTTCGTCTTTAACACAAACCAGTATAGCTGATTTTAAAAATAATAAAATAATAATTAATAGTCATAATATTTAAAAATAAAATCAGATATCCTGGTTTGTGTAAAAAACGAAGACGCAATAAATTATAAATTTTAAAAATGCAAAATAAAATAAAAAATTTTAAAAGTAAAAATTAACTTGAAAAATAAATTTTATTTTATTTTTATTTATTATATTATTATTATTATTTTTACTATTATTATTATTAAACATAATCAAACAAAATAATAATAATAATAATAATAATAATAATAATAATAATAATGGGAGGTCTTATCGATGTGTTTTGTGCTATCGCTTAGGTATTCCATTGTTCTCTGTTTTGAAGCCCTGCTCAGCTTGTTCTAGGATTTTTGATGGGGATATATTTGGGGATCATGCCGTATCGTGTGCTGGCATCGTTGGGATTAAGCATCGTCACAATTTGGTTCGTGATACTCTTGCTGACATATGTTACCGTTCAGGGATATCTTTCGGAAAGGAAGTTAATATTGGATTAGATGGTGGACCTGATAATGTCCTACGTCCGGCAGATATTTTGTTTTATTCCTGGGATGGAGGTAAAGATGTGTGTGTTGATCTGACTGGTTCTTCTCCTTTGACTCGTACGGGGATGAATGACTTTGTACCTGGCCGAGCTGTGATTAATGCTGCACAACGTAAACGATGCAAGTATTTGGCTAAGTGTGCAGCTCTCGGATATGGGTTTCTTCCTTTCTCCTTTTCTTCTTTAGGGGAGTTACAGGAAGATGCAGTTGCGTTGCTGAAGCGGATTCATAGATTTTCAAAGGCTCAAGACATTGGAGCGCGCGCTGCTGTTCATATTTTTCATAGAATAGGTTTTACCATTGCTAAAGGGGTGGGAGCGCAGATAGTATCTCGACTCTCATCCAATTTGTTGTAAATCCCTTTTTGTTTCTAATAAAAGTGATGATAAAAAAAAATAAAAATAATAATAATAATAATAATAATAATAATAATAATAAATAATAGTTATATTTGTTTAGTAAACTGCAAAAATCATTAATGTGGTTACGTGACATAATTAATGATCATAAATAGTAGCTAGGGATGATTATTGCATGAAACTACAAACCACAAAGATGATTTTTGCTAATAGTTTCAATTAGCGATGATTTTTGCAAGAAACTACAAAGATGATTTTTGCAGTTCACTCTATTTTTTATAAACATTCTTCCACAAGCACTCGATGTTATGCAATTCATTTGAGAATAGCCTTGATATATAAAACAGGACCTCCGTTCAATCTCTCTTTAAATAATATATACCCCATAACAAAAATGTCAATTTAGGTTTGAGTGACTATTCTACAACGGCGAGTTTTAAGTTTGCACATTGTACGTTTCATTCTAGTTGTGTTATTAGAATTTGACACAAATAACTTTGGAGTATCTTAATTTCTATTCTATTATACAAGTCCTTGAGGTATGACCGAAATTAGATTGCTAATGTAATGGTTGTAAAACTTAAATTTAGGTGTGCATGTACAGAGCTCCATGCTGGATGATCATCGTATCTAATTACATTGTTGCTTAGTATCATTTATCAAAGCAAGTTTAGAAGATATACGATCTTTAATGTGTGTATGGCTCTACTGTTCATCGTGTTTCGGTTAATGTCATGCTTTCATGAAGGTTTCTTGGATGTCCCCTTCTTATTCATTTGAAAGGGGTTGTCAAATAATCATTGTGCAAATTTGATATTAGTATTTATTTTTCATTTATAACATGACTAGCTTTATATACTCTTAGTTACGAAGTACTAATCTTCTAATTACAAAGTCATAAGTGCAACACTCTGGTAACAGATCTTCGTTCTTATAAATATACTTAGAATTTACAGTAACTAATATATCACTAATTATACTCAAACAATATTTATTTGTGTTTCTTTTATAAATATACTTAAGATTTACAGTAACAGATATCTCCAACCTTTGTTTTAGTTATTTATAAAAGTCGCCAATTTTTGCCAAAAAAGTATAACAACAATTGTAAAAGAGATAGAATCTAGAACAACTTAATTTTTTACGAGTCTATTTCTAACATCTGGTTCTATTTGTAAAGAACTACTTTTTTAACTTTTCAGTTTTAGTCTCACTTGTCGTTTATGGATTTACGTTATATTTCGCCATTTTCTCCATTCGACTCCCTTATTAACCTCAATATGCAAATACAAACGAATTAAGTATCATATTCATATAAAACAATTAAAATAAGGCAATAAACACGAGAATTTGAATATATAAAAGTGATGACTATTTGTTGTCGTCACATTCGTTGATATTCCATTGTTGGCTTTGTATTGCTTAACCAACTTCTTTTCTTCGACGTTGGGGTTGCAGAATATAAGGGTTATTGGCTTTTCCTTAACAAAAATTATGTTTCTACAATGTTTTAGCTCTTAGAAGTTTTTCGCTTTCTTTTAATCTCGTCATTGCTGTTCAAAATGATACTTATTTAAACTGATGTTTTTGGAAGAACGAATTTGGCATGGGTGATAGAGTACTCCATGAAGAATCCATATTTAGTATAAATCACAAACATGACTCAAGAGAAAATGTCACTACTTCAAAATTTTTTGTCATAAAAGCCATGCTAACTGTGATCCCACATAGACAAAAGAAGGAAAAGAACTATCATTTATGTATTCAACTCTCTAGTTGTTTCTTGTCTTATGACTAGCGTCATGCCTTCATAGTGGTTGTGTGTTGTGGTTCTTGGGAACACAACTCCATGATCACTGTGGAGATTTGATACAAAGTCATAAATTTTTAATAATATGAAGTTTTCACTATTTGTGTTATCTTTATTTAGTTTCTTCTATGACAATCACAGTAAATTTTCAAATTCATATGAGAACATATTTTTTTAACTATATATAAAATTTTCTTATCAAAGATCTCAAATGGTGCGTTTCGTAGTTGTGTTTTCTTTTTAGTCATTTTGTGATATTTTATGTCTAATTTTGGAAGTTTAAACTGATAGACCTCGAACGATGCATCATTATGATGACAACGACATTGGTCTCACGAACTATTGCAACAAAACATATTTCTTAAGACTCTAGTCATTGACTTTGTAAAAAATATGAAATCAAACAAGAAGTTTTCTCAAACCTTTTTAATAATCAAACAACCTGAACAGTCCCCAAATGGATGCTGTTCCACATACAAAAGAGAAGATAGTCCCCAAAACGGATGCTATCTGAAATACATCAAGAACAAAACAAATTACACTAACCTAAGCTAGTCTAAGAACCAAACGTTTACATCTTTAACGTTTGGTTCTATTTTATGTGATGATTGATGAGTAGCACGTAGGAGGATTTTAGAGGAAAGGTTTTTGAGAGAGAGAGGAGAGAGAGTGATGATAACGTTGTGTGTGAGTAGCTGCGTAACACAAAGTATATAACCCTAGTCAACACCAACACGCTCTAGTCAATAATGAGATAAAAAAACGCCACCTTTGGTCCCTAAGCAATACACAAAGAAGCAAACATGGCCCAACGGCTATAAACAATAGAATTAGTTACACATTAAGCCCCTAAAGAATTAAGGACTTGCCATAACACAACACAACTTTCAACACCCTTCCTCAAGGACTTAAGCCAAAACAATTTCTCAAACCCAATCTGGAACATAGCTCATTATGCTGATAACTCCCAAGACCTTTAGTCAGAATGTCAGCAACTTGGTTTTCAGAAGAGACTTTCACAGTTTTCACAAGACCATATGCAACCTTTTCTCTTACCAAGTGAACATCAATGTCAAAATGCTTGGTTTTTCATGCATAACAGGGTTAGCTGCTATCTGAATAGCAGAGCTATTGTCACAAAATAGAGAAGCAGGGATACAAGTAGGAACATTTAAGTCCTTTAAAACTTTGTTGAGCCACATAACTTCACACACAACAGAAGCCATAGACCTGTATTCAGCCTTAGCAGAGGACCTGGATAAGGTGGCCTGCTTTTTACGTTTCCAAGACACAAGATTGTTGTG
Organism: Glebionis coronaria; assembly: GCA_025667525.1. NCBI lineage: Eukaryota > Viridiplantae > Streptophyta > Magnoliopsida > Asterales > Asteraceae > Glebionis > Glebionis coronaria. The sequence goes on along the minus strand of CM046877.1, from coordinate 17,018,085 downwards.
TATGAAAACACAATAACCAGAGACAGACCTTCTGGTCATCTTACATTTAGCCCAATCAGAATCAGAAAATACTTCAATAGTATTGGACTGGGTCTTAATGTAAGTGATGCCAGCATCAGGTGCACTTTTGTGGTATCTAAGAACCTTAAAGGCAACATCAAGGTGAGATTGAAGGGGAGCATGCATATGGTGGCTTAAGCAGTGAACAGAATAGGAGATATCAGGCCTAGTATTACACAAATAGATCAACTTTCCCACAATCTTTTGATAATTAGTAATATTAGCCAAATACTTGTCACCTAAGCTTTCCTTGTGAGCCAAAATCCCATTTTCAGTCATTGGAGTGCAAACAGGTTTGCATCCAAGCATCCCATATTCATGAAGAAGCTCAATGCAGTATTTTCTTTGATTAAGACAAACACCATTGTTAAGTCTTAGAACTTCAATTCCCAGAAAGTATTTCAACTCACCTAAGTCTTTGATTTTAAAACTTTGATTAAGTAAGCATTTAAACTTATTAATCTCATTATCATTGTTCCCCGTAACAATTATGTCATTAACATAAATAAGAAGCACAAGAAAAACCTCACCTTTGTTCTTTGTAAACAAGGAGTGATCATTTTTACTTTGCAAAAAAATCATCTTTGGTGAGAAAGTTAACCAGTTTATATTCCATTGTCTGGGTGCTTGTTTTAAACCATAAAGAGCCTTTTTCAGTTTGCACACCCTTTTTTCATTTTTATCAAAAAATCAGGAGGGGGAAGCATGTAAACATCTTCACTTAAGTCCCCATATAAAAACGCATTGTTAATGTCCATTTGAGAAACACTCGAACTGTTTTGCACAGCCAAATTAATAACACATCTAATAGTGCTCATTTTAACAACATGACTAAATATTTCATCATAATTAATCCCATCTCTCTGCCCACAACCCTTAGCCACTAACCTAGCTTTGTATCTTTCAATTTCCCCATCAGGTTTATATTTTAATTTATAAACCCATTTAGAAGGTATAGCTTTTCTGTTGATGGACAGAGTGGTAAGAGTCCAAGTATCATTAAGGTATAAAGCTTCCATCTCATTGTTCATAGCATGAATCCAATTAACATTCTTAACAGCATCATAAAAACATGAAGGTTCAGAAGTTCTATTCAAATTAGAGATGAAGCATCTATTATAATCAGACAACTTAGTGTGATTTGCATACCTATGCAGACCATACTTAACTTTGTTGTCCAAAACAAAGTCGTTCAATTTTTCAGGTAACTTAGGAACTCTACTAGACCTTCTAGACTAATCGGAGGGCTCTCATCATCTGTCCCATTAATGGGATTGAACGTAGGAACATTGTTGTTGTTTAGGACATTGCCCTCAGATATGTGTATATTGTCATCTATTGATGATGCAGTATGGTCATCATTCCCAACTGACTACTCCTCTGCAGTATCAGTCAAGGATTGATCCACAATTACCGGTCCTGCATCACCAGATGATCCTCTTCCATCATCATCGGGACTTATGACATTTTGGTGTTGAGGGTCAAAAAAATCAAAAAAGGTTTTATTATTAACACTTTTATTCAAAACTTTATTATTAGAACTCATTTTATAAGGAAAAACATTTTCATAAAATTTAACATCTCTAGAAAATAAATAACTTCTGTTTTCTAAACTCAAAAGCTTGTAAGCCTTTTTGGTACTAGAGTACCCAATCAAAACACACTTTTCAGATTTATGAGAAAATTTATCATTACTATTTAAAATTGTTGCAAAACACAAACACCCAAAACATCATAAATAAAAAAGGGATGGTTCTCTACGGTAAAGCATAAAAAAAGGAGAATGACCAGCAAGGACAGATGACGGAAGCCTGTTAATCAGATAGGCAGCAGTTAAGACACAATCAGTCCAAAAACACAAAGGAACACCACTTTGAAACAAAAGGGTTCTAGCCACATTCAAAAGATGTTTGTGCTTTCTCTCAACAATGCCATTTTGCTGAGGAGTATAAGCACAGGAGGTTTGGTGCACAATCCCATTATCCCTTAAGTAGTTATCCATTTTGTTATTTATAAATTCAGTTCCATTATTGGATCTGACAATTTTAACGCTGGTTTGGAACTGATTAGAAATAAGGTTCAAAAAATCCACAAAGTAATTAAACACTTCATCCTTAGTTTTTATCAAGTAAAGCCAAACAGTCCTAGAAAAGTCATCTACAATGGTGAGAAAATATATAAACCCTTCCTTTGAGGTAACCCTATAGGGTCCCCACAAGTCTAGATGGACGAGATCGCCAACCTTTTTCGACTTGTGGTTACACAAGGGAAAAGGTTCTTTGGTTTGTATAGAGAAATGACAAATTTCACAAGGACTAACATGTTCAGGTTTATTAATACCAAGGGACCCTTTTAATACTTTTAACACATTATCAGATGGGTGACCTAAACGATTGTGCCAAACCCCTTTTGAAGCGTGAAAGTACATAACAGACAAGTTACTTCTAATCTGAGGTAACTCACATTCAGAATCAAACAAATACAGGCCATCACACTAATTACCAATCCCCAGAGTATTTTTCCTTTTCAAATCCTGAATAACACAATTATGTTCATTAAAACCAACATGAAGTTTACTATCTTTGATTAACTTGTTTACAGATAAAAGACTAACAGTGTACTCAGGTATCACAAGCACATAAAAAAGAACCACATTATTGGTAAGTTTCAAATTTCCAACATAATTAATTTTAGCGGAAGTGCCATTAGGATGCCCAACAGTGATATTTAACTCAGAGATATCAACCACATTAGTCATGTTTTTAGTAGAGTTAGTAATGTGTTGGTTGGCACCAGAATCAATAATCCAACCAAAGTTAAAGTTGAACCCATCAACTTTTACTTTGGCAACAAAAAACTTATAGAAATGATTGTTGAAAAAAACATTTCCATTAAAAAAACTGAAGTGATTACTTGTCATATTATCTTGAACACCAAAATTTTCTTTTTCGCCAATTAAACTCATGATTTTAGCAATTTGATCATTTGAAAAAAGGTAAATTGGTGTTAGAAGTCTGAACACTTGAAGTCTGAACATCAGCACTATTACTGGAACTGACCCTATTGTTAGCTTTAAAAGCAACTCTACTGTTACCAGTATTGGAGTTCTTTTTATAATCCGGAGGGTAACCAATCAACTCAAAACATCTATCATTGGCGTGGCCTTTCATATTGAAATTAGTACAAATCAAGGAATTATATTGATTTTTGTTTCCACCCCCATTGTTGCTATTAGAAGGCTGGTTTGATTGATTTCTGTTTCCACCATTGTAGCCATTAAAACCAGAGTTTTGATTCCTATTGTTCTTATTGTTAAAACCACTGTTGTTGTTGTTGTTACAACTTCTTTTTTGACCTTTTGGAAAATCATTTGTCTTAGCAACAAATGAGCTAACCTGGGGTTTTGACACCCCAGGAGTGGAACCAAGACCCCTATGAGACTCTTCTCTACACACAATGACAAACGCATCCTTAACATCAGGCAAAGTAGGTTGAGTCAACAAAGAACTTCTTATAGGTTGATAAACTTCATCCAAACCCATCAAAAACTGCATTAATTTCATTAACTGTTGATGTTTACTAGACTCAGCTCTAGCATCACAAGTACATGGTGAAAATTTAGTGAGAATGTCAAATTCTCTCCATAGAGAATTCAACTTGTGATAGTATTCAGACACAGATAAGCGATTTTGCTTGAAATTGTTGATTTTTTGTATCAGGTTAAACAAAATAGAACCATCAAGTTTGTCATAAGTGTCCTTAAGTTCATTCCAAACTTCAGCAGCATTTTCAAAATACACTTGACTTAAATAAAGATCCTCAGAAATACAACCTAACAATCAAGATAACACAACAGCATTACACCTATCCCATTGATTGGAAAGAGGTGCGCTACTAGCATAAGTGGCCTTAACACAAGTACCATCAACAAATCCCATTTTATTTCTAGCTTGCAGAGAAATCTTAACAACATTAGCCCAGACTCTATAATTTTCACAACCAATAAGTTTGATATTAACTAAAGCAGTGATATTGTTATCATTAGGTTGCAAGTTTAAAGGATTACCAGCATCTAAAGAACTAATTAAATCACGACTAGGAGTAGTCATGATAGCAAACAGATAAGCACAAAAAAGATAAACACAAACAACAACAAAAAACTCAATAAATAAGTAAGAGATGAAAGAAAAGACTTGAACCTTAACACACCAATACTAGCTAGTGGACTAGGGTTGGCCAGAGCAGGTATTCACACCAGTCAAGTTGGAGGGTCAAGGTGTTAACCGAACCCGTTTGCACCCACTTAACTAGATCAATGATAAAGAGAGAACAAGCAACTTACAGTGCTTAAAAAGCTGAACCAATGAAAACTATTTGTGCTCTTGATTCACTTAGTCAAGAGACACAGATAGTATAGAGGACACGAAAGAAACCCACCAAGAATCAAAGAACCTCAATAAACAGCAATTAGGGTTTCACAAACCCTAATCCAAGGCAACAAACACCAATACGGTCACCAGAACAAAAAGCCCCAAAAATATAAATTAGGGTTTCACAAACCCTAATTTGAAATTTCAGAAAAAAACAGCAAATCCACCTCCAAAGAGCAAGAAACCGCTGCAATAGGTTAGAAAAACAAGTAAATAAAGAATTAAAACTTACCAATCGAGAAACCTTAATTTCTTACTTTAGGGTTTTTTGAAATAAATCAAAAATTTGTAGAATTAGTACAGTCAATCAACGATTAACCACCAGAAAAGTAGTACCCAAGCCAAGATTTTAGAAATCCCCAAAAATGTTTGAAACCCTAAAACTTTTAAAAACAAATTAAGTAAAGATTTATGATAAGACGACCAAAAATCACTATATTTAAAAAGATTTATCCCAAGAACAGAGCCAATAGCTCTAATACCATGTAAATAATATGAAATCAAACACCAAAAGTTTTCCCAAACCTTTTTAGTAATCAAACAACTTGAACAATCCCCAAATAGATGCTGTTCTACATACAAAAGAGAAGATAGTCCCCAAAATGGATGCTATCTGAAATACATCAAGAACAAAACAAATTACACTAATCTAAGCTAGTCTAAGAACCAAACGTTTACATCTTTAACGTTTGGTTCTATTTTATGTGATGATTGATGAGTAGCACGTAGGAGGATTTTAGAGGAAAGGTTTTTGAGAGAGAGATGAGAGAGAGTGATGATAACGTCGTGTGTGAGTGGATGCGTAACATAAAGTATATAACCCTAGTCAACACCAACATGCTCCAGTCAATAATGAGATACAAAAACGCCACCTCTGGTCCCTGCACAATAAACAAAGAAGCAAACATGGCCCAACGGCTATAAACAATAGAATTAGTTACACATTAAGCCCCTCAAGACTTAAGGACTTGCCATAACACAACACAACTTTCAACAGGCTTGCTTTGAGGTTGTGCAAACACCAGTAAGAACATAAGTTTGCGTAAATGTACTAGCAACCTTATCAAGTTCATACCACAAAGAGTATGTACATATGTACTAAATCGAAAAAATTGATGATGAAATTCTCAAAAACAAATGTTCTTTGACAGCAAAGACTGAATTCGAATGTTGTATTGAAATTAAATGACAAATGATCCTTAATTTGTGCATATATGGTACTTACTAAAATTAAAAACAAGCACGATTTGAGAAAAGCTATATGCATTTCTTTGTTCTTGTCATGAAAGCCATTCTAACGCTCATCCCACATAGACAAAAGCAGGAAAATGATTATCCTTTATATAATCAGTTGTCTACTTGTTTCTTGTTTCTTGCTGGGTGGTTCTAGACGAACAACCCTGAAGCAACCATGCGACGATTTGATATGGAGTCCTAATATTTTTTTTTCATGTTCTAGCATTAAGAAACAGGGGTTATAATAATCACCGTCACAAGGGAGGCATGACAAAGTAAATTTATGTAGAGACCTCGTACAAATGAGTAGATTACTCAATTTGGTACTCTTCAGAAGAATGAATTCACGTGTGCGTGATAGAAAGTTCCATGGACGATCTTCGTACCTAACTACATCGTTTCTTAATGATAATCATGGAACTTAGGGGTTGTTTGGTATTGCGATTTGGAAAGAATTTTCTGATTATCACGTTTTATAAATGGAAATAAGTTATTTTAATTGTTTGGCAAAAGACACTATATAATCACTTTTCTGCGTTCTAACCCTTCCAAAACCGAGGTATGAAAAAGCATGTGGCCCCTTGCAGCTGGAAAACGCAACTTGCTTTTTTGGTCAAAATTACTTAATTGCCCTTTGAAATATTCTTAATAAGTAAAATTAAAATAATCTAATGTCCTTTTTGGTAATTTATTACTTAAGTATTCTATTAATCAAATTTGCAAAACACTCTAAGAATTGAGAATCTGATTATTACGATATCATATAATATAACCAAAAGAAAACACTATATTTTAAAAGCACGTTTTGCAACAACTGATTATTTGATTATCCGTTTTCAAAACGAATAATCTATTTTTAATAAGCAATCCTAAACACCCCTTAGTATCAATGATCAAAGTGAGTTTAATATGCATAATGGATAAATACCTCATTAAGATAACATTCATCCCACAGAAACAAAAAATGGAAAATGGTTATCATTTATATACCAAAGTTTCCACTCATTCATTTTTTTATAGCAAGTGTCATGCCCTCATATAGGTTGTGTGTGGTTCGTAGAAAACCACCATTTCTTTTCGTGCGAGAATTTGATATCAAGTCTAAAAAAAGGTGTTAAATTCTTTTTATCGAGGTCTTAAGTTTTCCATTATAACTTAAAGTGCAAACGGATAATATTTCAATGTCATCCCACGTAGATAAAAGGACAGAAATGGTTATCACTTATAAACCATATACTCCACTTGCTCAATGTAATTTGGTTAATGTCATGCTTTCACATTGTTGTTGGGATTTAATATCTAGGTAACCATGTAACTACGAGTGCGCAGCGGAATGGATCTATTTGAGCATTTATGATTAACATGTAATTACTAATAAACAATAAAGGAAACGCGAAAACTAACCTTCGTCCAAAAGTAAATAAAACAAATAAGTGGCTAAAGTAAACCACCTCTACGGTTGCTCACACAAACACGTGAACCAAGTTCGTTCGTAATGCTAGCCGTACTTCACGTATACCCAAACACTGTGTGTCACAAACCCGATCCGAACCCAAAAAACGAAACAGCCTAAAACTGCTTTGTTGTCCGATATATAAACTTTACCCGAGAACTTTTCCCTTTGCTGTAAGATATCGGACAACACTGTCTGATCTGCACATAAGCTTTTGTCCGAGAACGATCAGAATAAGGCCTGAATAGCTTCTGTGATCTGTCACGCCTTTGACAGATTATCACACTATTTGTAAACCTTTAGTAGTATGAAATAACAACTACTAAACAACTTGGATTGATTGAATGCAAGTGATTTGAGATGGAGTAATCAATTTAAGATTATAAACCCTAATTGAGTTTAAACCTAAATTGATTATCAAGAGTATGTTAATGGCAGAGATTTTCTTTGTTTTTCTTTGCAAAATTTGTGTGTTATGAGCTGGGTAGAAGGGTGTTTATATACCCATCAAGTCCCACTCATGATAAGTAAAAACCTCTTCAAGTTTAAGCCTTATCCCACACAAAAACCAATGTTTATCATGACTCTTATTTACTCCTTATCCCAAATGAATCTGGACATCTCAAGTAATCATTCTCAGCTTACTAAAACGAATTTAGGACAATCATAAAAGTGCTTACATGATTAGTCCAGCAGTTTACAATTTCGAAGCTTAACATGAAGTAAAACGCACTCTAAGTGTTTAACGTGTGTGCCCCCAATAGGCTCACACACCTCAGTCACATTTGTCTATCTCCTACGAGCATGAACTAACAACTCCCACTTGGTCGTTGGAGTTGATTGCACAAATGTCAACGACGGAAATGTCTTGCAACGCTCACACTCGTTATTTAACTAGAGGTGTCTGAGATATAGTTTCATAGAACATTCTCAGTAGCATGGTCATTTATGTCTTGCTTTTTATCACCCATTGTTATACATACCGTTAAACCATGGATATGGATCATAACTCATTCCATATAGTTTAACTATTTAGATTCTCGTTATTGAATTCAATTCAGATATACCAAATGTAACCTAGATTCATCTTGCATTACCATTTGGGTTCGGCCAAACAATTATCTGATTAATTTCAGAGAGGCGGTATGGTATCATTCTACACATACTAAGTGGAGTAACAAATCCTTTATTGACTACAAGTAGTGTGGATGCTGCTTCACATCACTCCGAAAAATAGCTTTTATAACTATCTTATTCAGGACAGCGTTTTGCGTATAGTTACGAAAGTAATATCCACACATGCAGAACTTGTTTGCATCTCAAGTCTAAGGATGACTTAACAGACAATTTTCAACATCTTACTCATGATAAGGATCCAAAAGTAAATGTTTGAAGTTGGGGAATCCAATATGCATCCCTTATGAATACATATGAGTTTGGCTTAGAACGATTCTCATTCTCACAGAATATATCCAACACTCACATTTGCCTTATGTAAACAATATTCCCATATTGCTAACCGACAATGGATATTAAGAATGATTAAATCATTCATGGATTAAACATGCAAATAGAGAATAACAAATTTTATATGAATAAAATAACAAATACCTCGTATCTTTATTTATCAGAAAATAAAATTGTCTTACAATTCTAAATTATCCAAATACTAATTAACATATAGATTTACATGAGACTACTAGCTGATATCATACCAATACACCGAGTCAATTTAGAATGCTTAGGGAATTCTAACCCCTTCGTAAATGGATAAGCTAGATTGTCATATGTATGAACTTTTGATATCTTAACATCACCCACCTCAATGGTTTCTCGAAGATAGTGAACTTTTGCGCGGAAATGTCTAGCACCCTTGGTGACACCGCTTTCATTTGCTATAGTAATGGCTCCAGTATTGTCACAATACATATCAATTGGATCTTCAATTGTGGGCATAATACCAAGCCCATAAATGAACTTACGAATCTAAACAGCCTCTTTAGCTGCATCAAAATAAGCTAATACTCAGCTTCTACAGATGAAGTTGAAAAAATACTTTGCTTTGTGCTTTTCCAGTCAATAACACCTCCATTTAGAACGAAAACATATCCAGTCTGAGATTTTAGGTCATCACCATCTGTCAGATATCCAGCATCAGTGTAGCAAGAAACCCTGAGCTCTCGTTTTTCGTCACCACCATAAACCAGAACATATCCTTAGTATTACGTAAATACTTAATAATATTTTTAACAGCAGTCCAGTGAAGTTCACCAGTACTCTGTTGAAATCGGCTTGTTATGTTCTGAGCGAACGCAACATCAGGACGAGTACATCTCACAACATACATAATTGATCCTATAGCCGAGGCATAAGGAACATTCTGGATGCGTTGCTTTTCAGCTGGTGAAACAACACATTCTGACTTACTCAATCTAGGGCTTTCATGCATTGGGATAGTTCCACACTTGGAATTCTCCATATGAAATCTTTTCAAGATTTTCTCAATGTAAGCACTTTGACATAAACCAATTAACCGTCTAGATCTATCTCAGTAGATCCTGATTCCAAGAATATATGCAGCTTCTCCTAAATCTTTCATAGCAAAACATTTTCCAATGTAGGAATTTACCCTTTTCAACATTGGAATATTGTTCCCTATGAGCAATATGTCATCAACATATAGAATTAGGAAAGTAACATTACTCCCACTGTCTTTGTGATATACAAATGGCTCATCTTGATTCTGAGTGAAACCGATTTTCTTAATCTCATCATCAAAACGCTTATTCCATTGCCTAGATGCTTGCTTAAGTCCATAAATGGAACGCTTGAGCTTGCATACTCGGTTAGGATATTTAGGATCGACAAAACCCTCAGGTTGCACCATATAAACTTCTACAGAAAGATGTCCATTGAGGAAGGCGGTTTTGACATCCATTTGCCAAATCTCATAGTCATAGAACGCGGATATGGCTATAAGAATCCTTATAGCTCTAATGTCTGCAACAGGAGAAAAGGTCTATTCATAATCAACCCGTAGGTTTGAGTGAAGCCCTTTGCTACAAGACGAGCTTTAAAGGTGTGTACTTTGCCATCCATGTCAGTCTTTTTCTTGAATAGCCAGTTGCTACCAACGGTTCTACCGATAGGAGGAAGATCAACTAATACCCAAACATCATTATCTTTCATGGATTGCATCTCCACATTCATCGCATTAAGCCAATTTTCGAATTCAGGATCCAATAATGCAGCTTTATAGTTAGCGGGTTCTCCAAGATCCCCTAACTCATATTCCTCAACATTGACGTATAAACACATTCAATCTGGGGCACGGCGTGTCCTAGAGGACTTACGAATGGGATTGATATCACTTTGTGGTTCTTAAATTTCTTGATCATCCTCATCATGATCTAAGCCAGTGTCATCAGAAGGATTTGTATCTTCATCTTGAATAATTTCAAGATCTTCTATACTCCCACTTGCTTCTGGATCTAAGAGATTAATCTCAAAGAACTCAGCAATCCGAAAACAATAACTTTGTTCTCAGGTGGGTAGTATAAGGAATATCCCATCGTTTCCTTTGGGTATCCTACAAAGATACACTTAATAGATCTGGGATCCAGTTTGTCAGGTTTGGTCATCGTATCACGTTTAACCAAAGCTTCACAACCCCAGACTCTTAAGTAACACAACTTAGAGGCTTGCCCATGCCATACTTTGTACGGTGTATTTTCAACCTTCTTAGTTGGAACCATGTTGAGTATGCGTGCAGCAGACTCAAGGGCATAATCCCAAAAGGACTTTGGAAGAGTAGTTTGACTCATCATGGATCGAACCATGTCTAGCAGTGTTATATTCCTCCTCTCAAACACCCCATTATTTTAAGGTGTGTAGAGAGGAGTCCGATGGGCAATAGTCCCATGCTCCTTAAGATGATCCAAAAACTCTTGACTTATATATTCACCTCCACGATCAGATCGTAGTGATTTTATGGTCTTACCGAGTTGATTTTCTACTTCCTTTTGAAGCACTTTAAATGTCTCAAACACTTCATGTTTATGCTTTAACAGGTAAACATAACCATACAGACTAAAGTCGTCAGTAAAAGTGACAAAGTAGTTAGCTCCTTCCCTTGACATGATTCTAAATGGGCCACAAACATCAGTATGTATTAGTCCAAGTAGATCTTTAGCCCTTTCCACTTGATGTGAATAGGGTTTTCTTGCCATCCTCCCAGACATACAAGAGACACACTTTTCAAATGACTTAGTGTCAGTTGAGGTGAGAAGTCATCATGTTGCAATTTCTCTATGCGTTTCTTGCTTATGTTTCCAAGACGACAAAGCCACAAGAGAGTAGAGTCCAAAGTTAATTTGGCTCTTTTATTGCTAACAGCAAACATAGAACTATCATTGGTTTTGAAACAATACATATCAATTTAATAAATGCCATCCCCTCGGGGAGTAGCAGTAAAATAAACAACGTTATTCCTAGAAACTGAAATTGCATTATTCGAATCAAAACAGTTTACAAAACCATCTTTAAACAAACTAGAAACTGAAATAACCCCTCTAGTGATAGAGGGAGCATAATGACAATTGTTCAAAACAATAACTAATCCACTAGGAAGACATAAATGATAATTTCCAATAGCTTCGACTCCTGCACGTTGACCATTGCCCATGTACAGATTTAAAGCTCCTGGATTCAGCTTCTTACTTCCCCTTAGACCCAGAGTATTATTACAAATGTGAGTACCATAACCAGTGTCATATACCCAAGAATTACTCGGAAGGGAATATAGTTCTATAGTGAAAATACCTGAAGTGTTGGCTTCTTGAGACAGCCTCTTCTTTTTCTGCAACTTGGCTAAGTGCTCGGGACAGTTCCGTTTCCAATGACCTATCTGACCAAATTTGTGATAGGGGTCGTCCTTAGCAAGATTGTCCTTTTTGGGTGGTGGAGGATTTCTGATCTTGGGAGCATAAGATGGTTTGTACTCGGGAGCATAAGCCAGCTTATTCTTTCCATTACCATAATTTCCCTTCGCAGCCTTAGGCGGTTTTCTACCTTGGTTTTTTTGGACCTTGCCTGCACGCACATTATGAAGTGCAGGTGAAACAAACTTCCTAGGAAGTGACTGCTCATGTTCTTTAAGCATGGCATGCAGTTCATTCACCGAATTCACAGTCTTCCCCCTGCCATGCATGTGGAAGTTTTGAACAAAACTGTCATACTCCCTGGAAAGGCCTATCAAGATCCGGCTTATTCCATAGCTTTCAAGTCACGGGGTGACCAAGACGCCCCAAGTTCCCAATGTATCCCTTCATCTTAAGAACATATGAGCCTACATTTTGATCTTCCTCAAGCTTGCATGCGTGAAATTCACGCGCGGTTTGAAGAAGTTCCTGTTCTGCTGGCTGAGAAAACATGGTTTTCAGCTCTTGCAACATGTCATATGCTCCGAGATGGGTTAGATTTCGTTGGATCTCTAAGTCCATAGTCATGAGCATAAGGGCAACAATGTCCTTTGACCCTTTGACACAAGCAGCATGAGCTGCAAGAGCATCGGGAGGGACATGGTGACTAGGAGTTGCAACAGGAGCAACAGGAATTGGATGTTCCAAGTATTGTTCCTTGTCTTCAGCTGATAGGATAATGCGCAACTAGCGGTACCAATCAATGAAGTTAGGCCCAATGAGTTTGTGTTTCTCAAAGAAACTCCTGAGTACCGAATTATATTCGACATTGGTAGTCATCTACAATTAAAAAGTTCAAACAATTAGTATTTTCGATAATCACATTCTTAATAGAATTAAATACCCAATTAATTACTAATTAAGACTAAGATCCATCTTGTACTTCCACTCATTACAAAAGGACTGTCCAATATGTAAACAAGTGGGGCAAGAGGTAAGCGACGAGCGTTAATTGCATAACCTGCAACTCTTAGACTTTATGAGACCGTTCAAGACACTAGTAAAACGATAGTAGTGTCATGAGCATGTTTAGTCTCATCTTATGCCTCGGGTCCAGGGTCTGACCGTGCATACTCGAGTTAAGTTGACCAAGCAAGAACATGCAAATATCACACAGGGTCTGACCGTCGTGAAAAAATTGCCATGGGTTTGACAAGGCCCTTAGGACTGTCCAGAGAAGCCAAATCAAATGCACGTGTTCTTAGTTGGCTGGCATACACTTAAATTTCACTTAGGGTATAGCACATAAATGTGGAAAAAGATGTGTACAAAGAATCATGTAAACAACTTTGTAGCACGATTTTTAAAAACTTTTAGTAATGACACTGTAGTGATCTATGATGGTTCATGATAGCTCCAATCGAACTCGCAAGCAAGCGCAGGACCAGACCAGCGCAGGGCAATAGTCAGATATCCTTTAGGTGTGACTGTGCGCACCGGCTTATCCCGCCTTATAGTTTGTTCTAGTGGGTGACCCGTACATCCCATGAGTCCATAGTGTCCAGTTTTTATTTTCATGAAAGCGTGTTTCAATAGTGTTTAGGTCCTTTTATTTTATAAAACACTTTTCCACGTAATACATAACCGGTCACAATGAGCATGTATTTAGGCGTGTAAAATATTGACCAATTTTAATTTTAATGTCATGTTTCTCTATAAGTATTTATTCATATTGCATGCAATTAGGTGTTTTGAAAACATGTAACATTAATGCAATTAGGAAAACCAATACAATAAACATAAAACATTACATAAACACATAAAAACGAGACCCTGAAGAGTCTTACCTAAACGAAGAACCATAAGACTCTCATTATGTTTTCATCAAGTACCTAAATCACCCCATGCATCACATTACGTGATTGTAGCGAGTCTTATTGCCAGATAACATATAAATAATCATGGCAAAACAATTAACTATTAATTTTTTTTTATTTTATGTATTCTAATTAACCATTTAATTTTAGTTATATGTTTCTAATTAACAATTAATTTTAATAATTACCATCTTATTATTTTTATAATTAATGACAAGTACACAATTTAATTGTCAAATAAAAATAAAACAAATAACTAAATTAGGTTTCATGCATGCGGTTTCACGTGTTTATTTAAAACGTGTAACCCATAACCACCAAATGAGCATGACTCGTGATGCCACTGTTGGGATTTAATATCTAGTTAACCATGTAACTACGAGTGCGCAACGGAGTGGATCTAGTTTGAGCAATTATGATTAACACGTAATTAATAATAAACAATAAAGGAAATACAAAAACTAACCTTCGTCCAAAAGTAAATGAAACAAATAAGTGGCTAAAGTAAACCACCTCTACGATTGCTCACACAACACGTCAACCAAGTACGTTCGGAATGCTAGCCGTATTTCACGTATACCCAAACACCGTGTGTCACAAACCCGATCCGAACCCAAAAAACAAAACAGCCTAAAACTGCTTTGTTGTCCGATATATAAGCTTTACCCGAGAACCTTTCCCTTTGCTGTAAGATATCGGACAACACTGTCCGATCAACACAGAAGATTTTGTCCGAGAACGATCAGAATAAGGCCTGAATAGCTTCTGTGATCTGTCACGCCTTTGACAGATTATCACACGATTTGTAAACCTTTAGTAGTATGAAATAACAACTACTAAACAACTTGGATTGATTGAATGCAAGTGATTTGAGATGGAGTAATCAATTTAAGATTATAAAACCTAATTAAGTTTAAACCTAAATTGATTATCAAGAGTATGTTAATGGTAGAGATTTTCTTTGTTTTGCTTTGCAAAATTCGTGTGTTATGACTGGGTAGAAGGGTGTTTATATACCCATCAAATCCCACTCATGATAAGTAAAAAACTCTTCAAGTTTAAGCCTTATCCCACACAAAAACCAATGTTTATCATGACGCTTCTTTACTCCTTATCCCAAATGAATCTGGACATCTCAAGTAATCATTCTAGATCTTTCCTCAACTTACTAAAATGAATTTAGGACAGCCATAAAAGTTCTTACACGATTAGTCCAGCAGTTTATAATTTCGAAGCTTAACCTGAAGTCAAACGCACTCTAAGTGTTTAACGTGTGTGCCACCAATAGGCTCACACACCTCAGTCCCATTTGTCTATCTCCTACGAGCATGAACTAACAATTGGTTGATCGATGTGTTTCTGATATATATTCAGGAGACATCGAATACCTTTTCTGAAAATTCGAATTATCATTTTTCATGATAATTTGTCTTGATATGCTTTATTTTGTTAACAAGTGTTAAATTTTTTTTGAAATTTGTTATTAATCCTTGAGTTAGGATCAAGTGAGAATAATATCTATAATAAGAAGAGTAAAGTGAAATTTTAACATTCATTATAAATATAGTTTTAAGATCAGTTTTGACATAATTTACAATTATCATGAAGCTTGGCATCAATAATCAAAGTACATCCAAAAGATAAACGATATTTATTGTGCATAGGGGACGGTATTTATTACAATAAAACAGAAACATGACTCGCAAGAAATGGTAGGTACTTCATTTTCTTTGTAAAAAAACCACGCTATAGCTCCCATCCCACATAGGTAAAATAAGGAAAATGGTTACTACTTATATATCAAATTATTTACCTTAACAATTCAGATTTGTGACATGCTTTTATATCAGCGGTGTAAACCGTTTCTATGAAAACCGTGGAAAGGGCGACATATGTCATATGAAAATATGATACGCGGTCTTAATTTTATTTTCTTTTATGTTAACTAGAAAAATAATTTTACTGTCTTTCTTCTTTTACGAGAAGCACATATATATTATGAAATTCATATAACAACATTCATAAACAGGAATAGCATTCACTCCTCATCAAATCATACCCCATAACAAAACGCCGATTAAGGTGTGGAAATTTAAAGATTGCATATTTGGAGTTACATTCTAGTTGTGTTATTAGAATTTTAAAAATTGCATTCACTCTCTCGTTATTGTTTTCATTGATGATGTCTCGATTTTCTCCAAACCTGGAGAAGAGCACGGAGGTCATATTCGCATTATGATACAATTCTACGATAGGAGAAATAGTACATTGAATCCATTTCAAGTACGAATTTTTGGTGGATTACAGTGACAAGCTAAATCACATTGTTCCTCACGACTAGTGTTACCATGACTAAGCTTACGCGTTAAGGAGAGAACCCTACACTGAATTATGTGTGCTAGAGAATCCTACGCTAAGAGAAGTATAATTTTAGAGACTCATAGTTTTCCAAACTTCTTTTTATCAAGTTTCTATGGAACAAGATACAGTTACGTTCATATCTATGTACCTGACATACCAACAGGCTAAGATAGAACACCAACAGACTAGGAGCTATTTCCACCATTAGGAACGGTGAACAGAAAACGGACAGGATCTCCATGGATTTTGTCACCGGACTACCGCAGACTCAGAAGTGGCATGGTGCTATCTGGGTTGTTGTCAACAGTTTGACCAATTCTGCATATCCATTTCATTTGCAAGAATTTTATAATTTGCAGATTATCAGACATTTTCCAGCCAAAGATCTTACGATCACTTGGCACTCCTTCAGCTATCAGATCAGATAAAGTTCACGTTCGTGTTCATTATTACGTTCATGTCCTTGTTCAATTTTACGATTTTCCTTTGCACTCACGTTCATGACACTGCTCACGTTCATGATCGTATTCTAACTTACGATTTAAGTTTCACTTTTCGTTCAGGAAAGTTACAGAAAGCTTGGGAGACCAGACTCAAGTTTAATAAACTTTCCATCCTCAGCCAGATGTTTCACGTCACATTTCGGGTCTCACTGCGTATTGTTTGGCGTTACCTCCTCGGTTATCTCACGTTCATGATATGTTTCACACATCATGTTTATCCCACGTCTTTCATATAACGTTCACGATATGTTGCACGTATCACGTCCACCATATGTTTTCTCATTACATTCACCATATCTCCACGTATCACGTTCACAATTGTTCACGTATCACGTTCACAATTGTTTACGTATTACGTTTCAGTATGTCTCGCGCATCGTTGCTCAAACGTTATTAACGTCAATTATTCCATATTATTTCGCATCGTAACGTTTCGTTATCTTTGCACGTTATTTATTATCCACTCGATCAGATTCATGAGGATCTATCTTACGTTGATGAACCCGAAGCTTTTACGTATAATCTATTAAGGGTCATGAAGACCAAAATAATTACTTTCACCAAGATCTTTTAGAAGAACCGTTCCGAGCGGGAAGCCACTTGAAACGGAAGGTTCTATCGGAACCTTCTATCCTCTTTTCCGTCCATAAGTCAGATATGTTCTTTTCACTCACGTCGCGTTCCATGCCCTTTACAGTCATGTTACGTCCATGTCCCTCCTAGATTATCGTATCTCTAATTCGAGGAAGAATTATTCTTTTTAGAGGGGAAAAGTTGTAAAACCCGCATTAAATACCATGAACAGTAAATACATGAAAACACGACTGAATTAAAACTTACCATTAATAACATATGACACGTGTTACGAACATGTAATTACAAGTATTATGTATAATATTAATGCACGATAAATATTTATGTATAATATTAATTCACAACATGTAAAACACGAACATACACGAATAATATTTAAACATGAAAATCGTATGCATTTGGTTTTGGGCTCCCTTGTGGCCACGATATAAAAAGAAAGATGGGAGAGGGCCTTTTGGCTTTGCCCATTTGCAATCCAAGTAGTAAACAAACTCCCAGGGAATTAACACATAATTTACTTTTCAAGAAATTAGACCAAAACCCAAGCACACCCTAGGGAGGCCGTCGGTTTTAACAAGAACAAAGGGTGGGGCGGCGGGGGGGGGGGGGGGGGGGGGACAGATTTTGAGTTTTTGATCTAAAGGAATTTCGTGTTTGGGTTCGTGTTCTAATGCTAATTCAATTCATGCATTCGGTACTCAACCAAACCTTAATCTTTTCATTCTTTTTATTTAATTCTGATCACATGTGTATAAATATTTAAAAACATCTATTAAAAACATTTTATGGGAAAGATTAACCAATAATCAGGTTTGGTTTGGCTTGTTTTTGGTTTGGCCGCATGCAAACCGAGACCCTGTATGGTCTCGGTAGGTATTTTGGTCACACAGTGGCACCCACTAGGGGGACGGCGTGTGTTTTGGTTCATCATCCACAACCCAACTGTCAAACTGTGGGTGCGTACGTGGTTTAGGGGCAACCGAGAGCCTCCAAGCTCTCGGTCGGTCTTAGCTAGAAATCAGTGGGAACCGGCTTGTGCCGGTGGGTACTTTGACTCGGAAGTGGGACACCGGCTAGAGCCAGTGTGAACTATGGCCGACGAGTAGCAACCGACGGCTAGACCAAAGCCTCAGTCGCCGGCAGTAACCACCAGCCGCCGCTGCGTGGTGGTGTTTGGCTCGGCTTGGTGTAGTCTCGGGTATATTTTTTAGTCTAGCCATTATTTTTATTAAATTATTTAATTAAATTAATTTACATGAACTATTAATTTACTAATTAAAATCACGACTTAGGTTATATTAAATTATATATTTATCATCTTATAACCTAAGTATTTTTTTGGATATAATTAAATTAAAAACCATGCTTAATTTAATTAATTGATATAAGGTAAAGTTATTAAATTAACTATGACATTTTATTAATTAATAAACCATGCATTTTAATTATTATTTAATAATCACTTTAGCCTAAATATTTAATTTTATAGACTTTACTAATAAATTATCATGACTTATAACTTAACTAATAAGCATTAGCTTATATTTTAGACTTAATAATTCATCTTATTTCTATTTAAGGAAACTTACTATTTTTGGAAACCTGTTATTTTTAGAAAGTTACTTACTATGACACTACAAGTATAGTAAAACAAGAATACATGAAATACATAATGAGAATACATTTAAAACATGAATAATTACAAGATAATACTTAAAATAGTAAAACATGACAAGAATATGTAAAACAAGTAAGAACACACAAAACCAGTAAAGTACATGGTAATCAGGCAACTCATTCATGTCACTTATTTATGTAGTATTCGGGAAATAGGTGTAGATCGTTCAACTTTCAATCTAGCTTCACTACTGGACATAAGGTACAGATATTATGTCCTTCAGTATGGACATTCCTTCGTATGTTTGATTAGGATTCCTCGTTTGCAGCCATTTGTTTTCCCTAGTTATTTTATATGTTTTGAATGTTTATGTTCTATTTTATATGCCTGAGCTATATACACATGCATGCCAGTTCATCTAGTTATGGAGGCACCATAACCATAACACTAGAGGTACTAGGTGTTATGACTTCTCCACGACAGAGTGATTGCTCATGGGGCCCCTTCAGTTTTGGCCATTTATTTATATTATCATGTAGGATGTATGGGTGCATTATAGTTACATGTTTTCAGTCAGGATTTTCATGGTGAATGTGGTATGTGTCTTGCATCCTTGACAAGGAGTTGATCCCTCCTACCCAGATCAGTATAATTAGAGGCAACCCCTCTAATTGCATGATGAGGTCACCCATCTAAGTATTCATGCACGTTGATACCTCATGACCTATATGGGCTCTTGGCTAAATTTAAAATACAGATTTTCATCAGTTAATCATAAGCTTTTCAAACTATAAAACCAGTTTCCAGGACTTATACATTTCCGCTACTTTTCAGTCTTTATTATGTATTGTCATTAATATCATGTTATTTATTTGTCCACTGAGCGTATTGCTCAGCTGTTACTTTGCTTTCCATGTCCCAAAACGGCAGGTTCCCATGGACAGACTTGAGCATTTGAAGGACGTGCATATGAGGAAAGCTGCCTTAGACTTCTTCTCCTTTTGCCTTCATATACATATGCTTGTTTGGACACTTGTGTTGTCCTTCTCATTTCATTTAATTTATTTATGTTTTGGGCTTATATTTGGGAACCGATGTCTGATTCCGATTTTCCCTTTTGGTCATGTATGTTTTAGTACATATTACCTTGCATGCTTTGATGACACGCCATAAATACACGTAACGGTCCACTTATTAAAATGGGGTGTTACATGAACAAACTTTTGTGTGCATATGTAGGAGTACTTCATTTTATGTCAAGAATCCATGCTAACTCGTATCCCACATAGAGAAAAGAAGGAAAATCTCTATCATTTAAATACCCAACTATTTACTGTTTTGTTGTTTTAGGATGAGGTCATTCTCTCATATTGGTTGCATGGATTGGTTCTAAGAAAACCCTCCTCTACCACCGATATGCGAAGTTGATATAAAGTCTTAAATTTTTGATCTCTTGAGTACCCTTAAGCAGCCACAGTTAGGGGTGAGCATGGTGTGGTGCGGTGCGGATCCTGGCAAAAACCACACCGCATCCGTAATTGCGGTTTTAGAAATTTTTGAATCCACACCGCGTGGGTTTTACGGTTTTGGATTTGCGGTTACTATGCGGTTTTTTGGGTTTTGCGGATGTTAACCGCACCGCACCACAACTTATAATTTATATAAGTAATGTGGGTTTTTGCGATTTTTGTTCACAAAGTTAGTTTTTTAAGTTATAACAATGCATATAGTTAGTGTAAACATATAAGTTACTTAGAATATTAATGATAATATATACTAGAACCCTTATAACACACGTTAAATTATCGTGTACCATTTTTTGGTTTATATAACTAATGTGCGGTGCGGTGTGGATTTTATGGTGTGGTTTTACGGGCAAAACCGCAACCGCACCGCATTTTGCGGTTTTTCTTTTTCTTAAAACCGATCCACCGGTGTTTGTCGCGATGCTGTTTTTGTGGTGGGATTTTTTTGCGGTTTTTTGCGGTTTTACGGTTTGCGGTGCGATTTTTGCTCACCCCTAGCCACAGTATTTAAGTGAGTATACAAATATAGCAATGGTTTCGATCAAACCTTGACAACGAATGAAATGCAACTCTTCAACTGAGCAAGTAGTAATGTTCCTGCTAGGTTGGCTAATGTATTCCATACTTTATCTGATTCTTGGTACAACGAGTTTAATGGTTTATAATCTAAAAGCACATCTGACAGAAAGGAGTAAAAAAAGACTAATAGCCATTCAGTTTTTGTTTAAAATGTTCATTTTTCTTGACAAAGTTTTGTAGTGATCTCAAGATCTGAATTTACTCTGTTCCATATATTTTGGAAGACTGAATTCAAAAGTTGTCGTGAACTTAAATGACAAGCATGATTCAAGAAAAGCTAGGCATTTCTTTGTCTTATCATGAAAGTCATACTAACTCTCATCCCACATAACAAAAGCAGGAAAATGATTATCCTATATATTTTTAGTTGTCTACATGCTTCGTGTTGGAGGATTAGTGTCTTGCTTTCCTACAGCTTAGATGGGTTGGTTTTAAACGAACACACTTCAAGCAACGATGCGAAGATTTTTGATAAGAAGTTTTATTTTTTTATATAGAACATGCCTTATTTCAACTAGGACAGTGGGACAATGAATGGGCACTTTTAGTCACTTGTATACATGATTAAATCGCTTGCAATTTGAGATATGCGTTAAATAGATATTTCATAAAGACAGGTGTGAATGTTGAAAGTTTTTGGACATAAAACTAAATAGTCGTGTGATAGGATCGAACTCGGGATTACGGGATTGCACACAATACGTAAAGGATTAATTAATTTTAATAAATATATTTATTATATTTATTAAATATAAATCGAGCTTCACTAACATTCGTTAATAATTAAAAGTTAAGTATAAACGATCGTTAAAGAATTAAATAGAAGCTAAAAGAAGGAAAACAGAAAAGTTCCGGAAGCCCCTTGTGGGCTTGGTGAGCCGTCGGCCAAAGGGAACAAAAGGGGAAGGAAGATTAGTTTCCTAATCTTGATTTGGGCTTGGATAACAAGTTACTGTTGTCCTATAAATACCCTATAATCCCTTCATAGTTTTTTGTCTCTCCCCTCCCTTCCTTCTCCTGCGATCGCAAGCCACACCCAACTTAGGGTTTTGGTTTGTTTTTCGTATTAGCTATAATTCACAAGTGTAGAAGCTCCGGTTTATTAGTGCTAGCATCACGATTGATCTGTTGCATTATGTGTGTACAATAGCGTAATATAGTTTCACTATAAACTATATCTTGTTGTTCTTCATATAAACCCTAATTCGTGATTTGCCGGTGTTCTTAAAGAATTGCTCTAGCTAAAAGGTATGTAACCCTAACTCGATTAATTATGAATGTGTTATTAGTTATGATCTTGTAACCCGCTTCCGCTATGTGTGCTTTGATCTTAATTAGGGTTTTATGTAATTGTTATGAGTAATATAAACCTACAGTGGCATCGAGAGCCGGTTTAACATGTTTTTAATTATCGAGATCTAAATTTTTTTAACTAAAAATTGGTTTGGGTTAAAATCACATGATGTTTTTTAGGTTTCATTAAAATTATGTTTTGTTTTTTAATTTAATCGGCCTAGCCGAATTTTTTTTTAAAGTTTTTTTTGAAACCCTAAAAAATTTACATGGTGATTATCTTTAGATGTTTGCATGAAGTAATTGTTATGTCATGTTTTGGTTACGATTCGTAGGAAGATTTAATTGTTAAGATTATGTGGGGAAGATCCGTGATGAACATGCATGTTTTTTCACGGATCTTATGATATTAAATGCTATTTGCTTCATTTGATTCAAAAGTTTTAAAATTAGGGAAGACTTTTTATGTTTATAAAAACCCTAGATTTTATGTTTTGAATAAATTGTTATGCATGTGGCTACTTGATTTAGTCTTTTTTGTACTTACTTGCTTTCATCCGTTTTAATATTAATTGTATGTTGTAAACAAGGGTAATTTTTTACAAGAAAATTAATATGGACTAAATCATATAAAAATTAATGAATTGTTTTGAGATCCAATTAACATATGATTTGCGTTGATTGGAATTGCAATAATAACTTAACGACCTACTCAACTTTGAGAAACTATAAAGTGGGTATAACGCACCGCTGGTCATGAACCCGGTTAAGGAAGGAGGTGTTATGCTTCAGCGCTGACGAAATTCCCGGCTTGCCTGTGCGTCAAAGTTGAAATTACCTACGGTTATTATTTACATAATTCCTTAAGGATGATTTAACCACAAAAATTCACATTCGAAACACAATGAATAAGGTTATTGCTTTGTGCTTTAGCTAAGTTCTAGAAAAAGTACGGTGTAAATTTTGTTGTGGGTAAAATATTTAATTGGTTTAACCAATACCTCAACTTGCAAATATATGATGAAATTTTAGTCTCATAAAAAAGTTTACCAAAAGTTTTTTTTAACTTATGTTATGGAGATGTATGCATGTTTCTCCATACATGATTTTGACACCAAAATCAATACCCTTAAATTTAAGTCTTATGCCATCTAATTGACGAACACTTGAAGTTATAATTGTCGTCATATGAGATTTTGGACGATGTTGTAATGGAGAGAAAACTTCATGACTGAATAAGATTGCACATGAAGATTTTACGTTCTTTAGATTAGTTGACTTGATTGAGTTACTCAGTAAGATCTGGAAACTTAAGGCATAAAGTAGGGATGAAACATGTTTACAATGCAAAATGATTTTTGGCAACGTAAATCCCTAAAATATATAGAAATTGAAAAATTGTTTGTCAATTATTGTTCGACAAGTTACCATGTTGAGTACATTTATCACAAGCAGATCAACTGATGTGATAAGTTTATGTCAATGTGGATTCTAGTTTTTAAGGAAAATACTATGGTTTTAATTACCGGGGTAATTTTATTTTCTTGAATGGTATTATCGAAAACACTAATATTTTGAACTTATTTCTAAAGAAATGGCTCAACCCGATAACAACACGTTAAGTACTGCATTCAAGACTTATCTTGAATGTCAGGAATTAACTGGACCGAACTTCAACGATTGGTACCTGCTCACTAAGAATAGTTCTGAGAGTAGCGGGTACTTCTGATTACTTGACCAGGGCGTTTCCTGCGCCCATTGGCCCTAATGCTACTCCAGTTGAAAGATTGAATTATGAGGCAGAGGTTAAAAAGCACAATGATGTGGCTTGTTTAATGCTTGGAAAGATGGCTCCTTTCCTGCAAAGGAAATTAGAGCTATATGCTCCAAATCAAATGCTTGAAGAGCTCAAGGCAATGTATGAGAAGCCTCAGGCTGTGGAAATCTACGACTTGGTAGATGCTTTTCACAGTTGTAAGCAAGCCCCTGGGAAATCCGTTAGTGCACATTATCAAGAGATGAAGGGTTACATCGAACAGCTCATCGCACTAGGGAAATCCTACGACAATGATATGGCAATTAACCTAATCAATAGGTCTCTTAATCGGGACTTTAATGATTTCGTTAGGAACTTTAATATGCATTGCGCGGGGAAGACAGTGAATGACTTTCACGCAATGCTTATTGACTACAAAAAGGGTATAAAGGACAAGGCAAGTACATCTGCTCCTACCCCTCGTGTGCTTTATGTACAAAAGGGTGGAGTGAATAAGCCAAAACTGCACAAGAACAACAAGAAGCGCAAAGGCAAGGGTGATAAGGGCAAACAAGTTGCGACTTATCCTAAACCCAAGCGGAACTTTGTCAAGAAGAAATCTCAGAAGGATGAGACTTGTCACCATTTCAATGCAAGTGGTCACTGGAAGAGGAACTGCCCACTTTATCTCGAAGAGTTGCGAGAAATAAAGAAGAAGGATGAGCTTGGTGCTGCAGCGTCTTCAGGTAACCTATATTTGATAGAGTTATTTAATCTTACATACAAATTAAATTCCTGGGTATATGATACGGGGTGTGGTATTAACATTTGTAATACTATGCAGGGGTTTGAGTTGGAGAGGAAGCTTACCTATGGGGAACAATTTCTGCATGTGGGCAATGGCGCACAAGTAGCGGTTGAAGCTATAGGAACATTTAATCTAGTTTTACCTTCGGGTCTAGTACTGAGATTAAATAATTGTCATTTTGCACCTAAAATTGTTAGGGGTGTTATTTCCTTTTCTTGTATGTTGGATCTTGGATTTATTTACACTAATGATAATAATAGAATTTCTGTTTTCAAAGATGGTTTATTCTATTTTGATGCAATTTCTGTGAATAGTGTTTTTGAAATTAACATGCATAATAATAATTCCAAGAGAAAGATTGATTTTGTATTTAGCATGAATAAGAAGAGAAAGTTAGACAATAACTCTTCTTATCTTTGGCATGTAGACTTGCCCATATTGGGAAGACTCGCATACAAAAGCTTCAACGTGATGGTCTTTTGGAAAATATCAATGATGAATCGTTTGATAAATGTGAGTCTTGTATCTCTAGAAAGATGACCAAGAAACCTTTTAATAGCAATATTGAAAGGACTACTGATCCACTTGGACTTATACATACTGATGTGTGTGGACCAGTTAGACATGTGTCAAGGAGAGGTGCTAGCTACTTCTTAACATTTACGGATGATTATAGCCGTTATGGTTATGTTTATTTACTTAAGCATAAACATGAGGTATTTGAAACATTCAAAGTGTTTAAAGCGAAAGTAGAATTGCAACTAGGAAAGAAGATTAAAGCTCTTCGTTCTGATCGAGGTGGTGAATATTTAAGTCAAGAGTTTAAAGATTATTTAAGTGAGAACGGAATTGTTCAGAAACTTACTTCTCCATATACTCCACAACAAAATGGTGTATCCGAAAGGAGAAATCGTACATTATTAGATATGGTGCGATCTATGTTTAATCTGACAACTTTACCTTTATCCTTTTGGGATTATGTTTTAGAATCTGCTGTTCGTATTCTGAATATGCTTCCCACAAAGAAGGTTGATAAGACACCATATGAAATAAGGCATGGCAAGAAGCCATATTTGTCTTATTTGAAAATTTGGGGTTGTGAGGCGTATGTGAAACGTGAATATGGAGATAAACTCCAACAGCGCTCAGTAAAATGTATCTTTATAGGTTACCCTAAGGAAACTATGGGTTACTACTTTTATTATCTGACTAAGAACAAAGTTGCTGTAGCTCGGTATGGAGACTTCCTTGAAAGTGATCTTGTAAATCAAGAATTCAGTAGGAGAGATTATGATTTTGAAGAAATTCAAGAAGATACATTGCCTTCTGAAAATACTAGCGAAGAAATTCCAATAGAGCCAGAAAGTCTGGGAGCTCCACCGGAATTAATTCCTCTACGTAGGTCTGCAAGGACTATACGTGCGTCAAGCAAACTATGTCTTAACATAGGGAATGATGAGGAGGAAGTAGGGGATCTTGGTTAACCTGCTAACTATCGATCCGTAATGCTTGATCCAGAAAAGTTAAAATGGATAGTTTCGATGAATGAGGAAATGAAATCCATGAAAATCAACGATGTTTGGATTCTTTCAGATGCACCTAAAAATGCTAAAGTAGTGAAAAATAGGTGGATTTTTAAGAAGAAAACCGACATGGATGGTGAAGTACAATCCTATAAAGCACGTTTAGTAGCTAAAGATTTTACTCAAACTTTTGGCGTAGACTACGAGGAGACATTTTCTCCGGTAGCAGACTTACGAGCTATTAGGATTCTCATAGCTATAGCAGCATACTATGACTATGAGATGTGGCAAATGGATGTTAAAACTGCCTTCTTAAATGGTCGCTTAGATGAGGAAATCTATATGCAACAACCGGAAGGGTATGTTGATCCTAAATATCCAAAACGTGTGTGCAAACTTCAAAGATCTATTTATGGTTTGAAGCAAGCATCACGTCAATGGAATAAGCGATTTGATGAAGAAATCAAAAAGTTCGGATTTATTCAAAATCGTGATGAGCCATGTGTATATTGCAAAGCTAGTGGGAGTGATGTAGTGTTCCTAATTTTATATGTCGATGACATATTAATCATGGGAAGTAACATTCCAAGACTTAAGGAAGTTAAGGATTATCTTGGTAAATGTTTTTCTATGAAGGATTTGGGAGATGCTGCATATATTCTAGGAATTAAAATCTATCGGGATAGGAAAAGACGGTTAATTGGTCTTAGTCAAGATGCTTATATTGATAAGATATTGAAGAAGTATAACATGCATAATTCTAAGAAAGGTTTTCAACCTATGGAATTTAAGCATGAATTAAGTCATGAGTTATATGCATCAACACCTGAATAGGTGGCTTACATGCAGAAGGTGCCTTATGCTTCGGCTGTAGGATCTATTATGTATGTTGTAAGATGCACATGGCCTGATGTGGCGTTTGCTTAGAACTTGGTCAGTAGATACCAACAGAATCCAGGGAAGCTCCACTAGACTGATGTTAAACATATAGTAAAGTATTTGAGGAGTACGAAATATATGGTTTTGGTATTTGGGGTAAACCAGACATAGAACTGAGTGTAACAGGTTTATGTGATGCGCCCTGGCAATGTGATAAAGACGATACGAAGTCTCAGACGGGTTACGCGTTTGTCATCAATAGAGGAGTAGTACACTGGAAGAGCAAGAAGCAGACAACCATTGCTATGCATGCAACTCAATCAGAGTACATGGCCGCTTCAGAAGCCGTAATGGAAGCTGTTTGGATTAGGAGGTTTATTGGAGATCTTTGAGTGATGCCTTCAATTAAAGAACCTATTGATATGTATTGCGACAATTATGCTACAATTATATTTGCCAATGACCCTGGAGTCATGAAAGGCGCCAGACACTTTAAACTTAGATATCACTACGTACGAGAAAAAGTGGAAGCTCGTGAAATAAAATTAATAAAAGTTCACACAGATGATAACGTAGTTGATCCTTTTGCTAAGGCTTTGCCTAGACCAAAGGTAGTTAAGCATGCCAAGGCAATTGGGCTGCAACTAGCTAGCGAATTCATGCAATAAATTTGTTGATTAGTATTTGGATAAAGGATGTTAAAGACATTATTGAATTGATGAAATAAAGATTGAGTTTCGTTTATTTTCTGTTATTTGATTGTGTATCCTATTTTACATGTTTTATATCCATGAATAAATTGTTATGTTCTAAATGTCCGTTGTTGATTAATAATATGGGAGTATTGTTAAACTAAGACAATTCAAAATAGTGACAGAGTATACTTAAAAGTATATTGGTCAATTTTGGATGATATTTGATGGATCAAATATTGGACTTATCCCAACTATATGATTTTACTTTATGGATCTTTGTCATTAAGTAAATCATAAATAGTTATCCTTAGACCTGAGATACCAGGAAACTGTCATGAATGTAGTGTATTTCTGTGAGATAACCTAACGCTAAACGTAACTGGTAGCTATAAGGGTTATTTTTAGAAGTGTTGCAAAGTTCGTAAGTTTCGCTTGTAGTCAAAAAGGGATTTGTTTCCTTCAAAATTTTATTTTGAAGTATAATACAGTTGGGCCCCTCGGGGGAGTAGTAAGATGTTTGTGTAGCCACACCCAAATGTGTTTTGGTAATCTTGCTATATCCGTAAACGAGAAACAGAATAGTTAATGAAGGAATGACTGAGATCCATATCCTAATAACGTTGTATTTGAAATGAAAGGATAATAATAATGATGATGTATCATTAAAAGGTTTTGTCCAGGAGACTTTACTCGAGTTGTACTAGTGACATTGTTAGTGTAACTAGACGCTAATCAATGTAATCACGATATTCGAATTTTGTCCAAGTGGGAGCTGAAAGTTTATGGACATCAAATTAAATAGTCGTGTGATAGGATCAAACTCGGGATTACGGGATTGCACACAATACGTAAAAGATTAATTAATTTTAATAAATATATTTATTATATTTATATATAGATCGAGCTTAACTAACAATCGTTAATAATTAAAAGTTAAGTATAAACGATCGTTAAAGAATTAAATAGAAGCTAAAAGAAGGAAAACGAAAAAGTTTCGGAAGCCCCTTGTGGGCTTGGTGAGCCGTCGGCCAAAGGGAACAAAAGGGAAAGGAAGATTAGTTTCCTAATCTTGATTTGGGCTTGGATAACAAGCTATTGTTTTCCTATAAATACCCCATAATCCCTTCATAGTTTTTTGTCTCTCCCCTCCCTTCCTCCTGCGATCGCAAGCCACACCCAACTTAGGGTTTCGGTTTGTTTTTCGTATTAGCTATAATTCACAAGTGTAGAAGCTCCGGTTTATTAGTGCTAGCATCACGATTGATCTGTTGCATTACGTGTGTACAAGAGCGTAATATAGTTTCACTGTAAAATATATCTTGTTGTTCTTCATATAAACCCTAGTTCGTGATTTGCCGGTGTTCTTGAAGAATTGCTCTAGCTAAAAGGTATGTAACCCTAACTCGATTAATTATGAATGTGTTATTAATTATGATCTTGTAAACCGCTTTTGCTATGTGTGCTTTGATCTTAATTAGGGTTTTACGTAATTTTATGAGTAATATAAACCTACAAATGTGTGATCTTATAATCAGTTATATGATCTTGTTCTCTTGGGAGCCCTTAATTAGTAGACTAAGTAGTCATAATACTTAAGTGATTATATGAACATAGCATCATTTAGCATTGAAAGTTTCAATCAGACCTTGACTTTGAATGGCTAATCTATGCCATAGTTTATCTGATTCTTGGCATCGGGTTTGGAGATCTGTTTTTAATCTTGTCAATGATGTTTAATATGATCTTAAGTTTTGTAGTGATTTCACATTTCTGTATTACTTGATTTGATATTGTGTGGAAGAATGAACTTTGGTGTGGGTGATAGTGTACTCCATGGAGGCTTAGTATCTTATTAAATCGTCGATTAGTGATTCTCATGGAGCTTAGCGTTAATAATAAAAGTAAATCCAGAAGATAAATGATTTTTGTGTGCATATGAACGGTACTTTTTATTTTTTGCATGGGTTGGTATAAAATCTTAAACTTTTTGTTCTCTTGGGTACCCTTAGTATACTAAAGTAGTCACAGTTAGGGGTGGCAATTTCTGACCCGATACGAAACCCAACCTGAAACCGACACGAAAATTAACAGGTTCGGGTTGAATATATTGAATCTTAGGTCAGGTTTGGGTCGGCCTACCTGACCCATTTATTAAACAGGTTAGGTTTGGGTTAAAAAAAGTTAAGCAGGTCGACCCGACAACCCGTTTAATATTTTTTTCCTTATATTAAAAATGATTAATATTTTACCATACGTGTTAACTAGGTTAAACAGACCGAACATAAACACATTTAACATGTTTAACACGTGTAATGTGCCTACTTTTATATATAAAGCTTGTTAATTGGATCAATATATAAACCCGTTTAACCTATTCAACCTATGTAACATATTTAACGTCAACCCAAATATATACATGGGTTAAATGGGTTAGGTTCGGGTTATGTGTAAACGGGTTAGGGTTGACATAACTGACCCGTTTATTTAAATGGGTTAGGTTTGGATTGGGATTTGCTGACCCGCTAACCTGACAACCCGAACCCGACACGA
Source organism: Glebionis coronaria (assembly GCA_025667525.1). Lineage (NCBI taxonomy): Eukaryota > Viridiplantae > Streptophyta > Magnoliopsida > Asterales > Asteraceae > Glebionis > Glebionis coronaria. The sequence goes on along the minus strand of CM046877.1, from coordinate 16,987,425 downwards.
ATTGCCACCCCTAGTCACAGTAATTGAGTGATATGAATGCAACTCTCTAACTGACCAGGTAGTAATGTTCCTGCTAGGTGACTAATCTATACCATAACTTACCTCATTCTCGGTATACCGAGTTGAGTTTAGTGTCTTATTATATATAAGCACCATTAGATACAAGCAAGTAACACGCAAAGAAAAAAAAATAAAAAAACTAATAACTATTTAATTTTTTTGTTAGACATGTACCTATAATTTCCAAAGGTTATATTCCAAACCCGTTTTGGCTCTCAGAAGTCTGACGCTTGTTTTTAATCTTAACAATATAATGATCTTAAGTTATGTAGTGTGATTTAATACAAACGTATACTTTATTTGAATATTGTTTGAAATGATGAACTTTGGTGTGGGTACGTGATAGAGTACTCAACGGAGAATTTGTAACTGCTTACATCGTCGTTTAGTGATTATTATGGAGCTTAGCATCAATAATCAAATTAAATCTAAAAGATAAACGATCTTTAATGTACTTATGGATACTATTAGAATAACACAAAACGCGATTTCATTTTTTTTGGCATGAAAGCCATTCTAACTCATATATCCAACTCTCTGCTCATTTATTGTTTTAGTATCAGTGTCATGCTCTTGTATATGATGTATGGACATGTTCATCCCCAACATGGCCCTCGTCTAAGACGATAACTTGATATTAAGTCTTAACTTTTTTAAATTATATACATTGACCCCACTTTTGTCAACTTATAAATTTGAGCTAATACACATGGTTCCAACCACATTTTTAATACCTTTTGAGAACTCTTCATAAAGCGAGTTGAGTACTTATTATGGTGCGCTTTGTACAAACGCTTGTAAACTTTTATTTTACATTTGTAATTCTTCTGCCATACATGAGATGACACTCATTGTCTTGATGTAGGCTGGGTTGGCATGCAAATAGTTAGCTCCATGAATTTTGGTCGCTTTCTATATTTAGAAGGTGTAGAACAAATCATGTGGTGTACTTATGATCTTCATTTCTAAGCATATTTTGCTCTTCTTGAACTCTTTACGAAGATCAAACTCAACATTTAATAGGAATTTGCGAGGGCTGTGATGTTCGAAGATGAACGAAAAGTCAAATTTTTAGCATATGAAAAAAATCGAATTTGAAAACTCAAAAGAACCATTCTGTATGATCTCGGACCAACCTATGACTCAACAAAAAGTAGTTCGTCACCCTTAGATACACCAGGAAGGCAGGAACTCATGATCCATGGCATGAAATGAATGTATATATACGTACAACATGATCTGGGAACTCAAACATTTGCGTGTTGGTCTAATGTAATTTAGTTCACGAGTCAGAATAATCTATTGCATTAAAAAGCAATAACCATTCAATTTTTTCTTCCACATGTACCTTCTCTTTCTTGCAAACTATATATTACGATGTGTTGTAGCTCTTAGAATTTTCTCGCTTGTTTTTAATTTGGTCATTGCTGTTCAAATGATACTTAACCTTTGTAGTCATTTGACAATTCGGTAGTACTTGATTTGATATTGTTTGGAAGAGTGAACTTAGGTCAGTGGGTGATAGATTACTCCAAGGAGGGATTGAATCTAATTACATCGTCGCTTAGTGATTATCTTGGAGGTTAGCATCAATAATCAAAGTAACATGAGATAAATGATCCTTAATGGTATTTAACTATTTATTATAAAACACAAACATAACTCAAGATAAAAGGTAAGTGCATTAAAATTTTTGTCATGGACGGTAATGCTAACTTTCATCCTACATAGACAAAAAAAAAGATAATTGTATTTATATATCCAGTTGTATACTTTTTAATATTCTAGGATTAATATCATGCTTTCATGTTGGTTGTCTAGTGTAGTTGTTTCAAGATGCAAATACAAACGAATTTGAATATGGAAACGTGATGACTATTTGTTGTCGTCACATTGGTTGATATTGGATTGTTGGCTTTGTATTACATAACTAATAACTTCTTTTCTTCAATGCCGGGTTGCACAATATAAGGCTTATTACCTTTTCCTTAACAAAACTTATGTTTCAGCAGTGTTTTAGTTCTTAGACGGTTGTCGCTTTCCTTTAATCTCGTCATTGCTGTTCAATAATGACACTCTAACTCTTAGAGTCATTTCATAGTTTTGCATCACTTAAACTCATATTTTTTGGAAGAATGAATTTAGCGTTGGTGATAGAGTACTCCATAAAGGATCCGCATATAGAGTAAGACACAAGCATGCTTCAAGAGAAAAGGTAAGTATTTCATAATTTTTGTCATAAAATCCCTGCTAACTGTGTGATCCCACATAGACAAAAGAAGGGAAACGACTATCATTTATGTATTCCACTCTCGTAGTTGTTTGTTGTCTTATGACTAGTGTCATGCCTTCATAATGGTCGTGTGACGTGGTTCTTTGGAACACTTCTCCATGACCAGAATGAAGATTTGATACGAAGTCATAAATTTTTTATCAAAATAAGAATAGTACCATATATTTTGTATTCCGGTTTAATTTTAGACAATGGTTGATAAAAAATTTGTCCTGAAAGTAGGTGTTAACTTTTTTTTTATACATACGGACAATCTATAACCTATATAAAAGGCTAAATATGAATCTTACAATGATCAAATAAGTCATAAACAATGACATGGTAGTTATTCTTGGTATATAAATTATAGAAAACGAAAAATAAAATAAATCGTAGAATTCGGGTTTGACATTCAATAAAAGAGGAGGGCTGATCGAGGCATGTCAACTTGATCAACTGCAGGAGCTTGTGGGTAACACGGTTTTGCCTAATTCTATTGACCAGTGGTTTTGGGATCTAAATGGCAGTGGGGAGTTTTGTTTTAAAGAAGTTCGCAATATTTTGGATACTCGATTCCTTCCCAAAGATGATAAACCTACGACATGGTGTAAGTATGTTCCTATTAAAACTAATGTTTTCACGTTGAAATTCTACCTGCATCGACTACCAACTAGGCTCGACTTACTTCACCGAGGTATGGTTTTGCCTTCCTTGTCTTGTCCGATTTGTAATTTTGCTCATGAAGATACATAGAATCTTTTCTTTAGCTGTGTTACGGCTTCTGATATGCGCTGGCTTATTTGTCATTGGTAGGATGTGAATAATTTTTGCGGATACGAGTCCTCGGAAAGATATGATCTTCGATGATACTGTTTCACGTTCTTTTCTTTGGTGTAATTCTAGATGTTGAGGTGATGTTCTTAAAAAAATTAATAATTATTATTTTGGAAACCCTAATACGTATTATTTATTATTTCATTCAGTCTTATCCTAAAAAAACATGAAAAAAGGGGTTGACCTATGTTTTAACCGATATTTGTAAATTTTTTATCAGGATGTTATGCTTTTTGAGGAGATTGATCGTTAAATTCACATGGTAGTATACTATTAATAAATTATTAATTTGTTATGCGCTATTTTTGTTTTCTTATATGAATTCATGCTGTTAAGTTTTTAGTTGAATCAGTAGAACAATTGATCTTAAAACCTTAATCCTAGAACTCATATTATTTTTGCAGGTTCTCCAATTGTTCCTTAAACCACATGTAAGTTTTCTTTGCATCCCTTAAAAATCCACCTAACCGAGAAAGGAGGTGATTTGCACACTCGATGATTTGATTTCTACACTCAAATTATTTGTCTTTTGACAAATATAACCTTAAATCATCTAGTGGAGTGTTTAAATTAAAACAAAAATGTTAAGAATATAAATGTCATGACACAATAATCTGAGTGTGCAAATCAAATTAAGGAGTGTGCAAATCATCTCCCAACCGAAAAATAGGTGGGGTACCTCAAAATTTCTTTGTAAAGAAAGCCATGATAACTCGTATCCCAGATAGACAAAAGAAGGAAAATCGTTATCATCTAAATGCCCAACCATTTATTGTTTTGTTGTGTTATGATTAGTGTCACGCTTTCATATTGGTTGCATGGGTCGGTTCTAAGCAAACCGCCTTCCACAGCCAGTATGAGAATTTGATATAAAGTCTTGATTTTTTTTGTTTTCTTCGGTATCCTTACGTAGTCACAGTATTTAAGCGAGTATACGAATATAGAAATGGTTTTTTATAATTTATATTCTGGCGTTGTATTAGCTTTTATAAGTTTCTGGCTTGTTTTTAATCTTGTCATTCTTTTTCAATATGATCTTAACTTTGGTAGTGATATTATAGTTCTATAATACTCGACTCAATATTGTTTGAATGTTAAATTTATGTGAGCGTGATATGAGCTCCATGGAAGATCGATCTTATATCTAATCACATTGTAGATAAATAATCATCATAGTATTAGCAATCAAATTAAGTTTAGAAGATAAAAGATTACTTCATTGTCACGAAAGACATGATAACTATCATCCCATATAGATAAAAGAACAAAAATGGTTATAGCTTATATATCACACTATCTACTTGCTAATTGTTTTCATTTAAGTGTCATGCTTTCACTTAGAGGTCTTGTGATTTCTCATGCTTAAGGAACCGTGAATCCTGTATATGGAAATTTGACATTATGACTTTTATTTTTTATTTTTAACTTGACTTTATGTACCTTTTTCTTAACAAGCACTAATTATGAAACTTGATTTAAGTCTTGAATTCTAAAATTCTGACGTATAAAAAGTATGAGAGGGACTATACAAAACCCAATTCTGCTGGAGCAGGTATGAATCAGTGATAATATGAATTCCAAAACTTTAGTCTCTGCAATGGTTTTAACCGGGCCTTGTAAGCATGGCAATAGCTATGTAACCGAGTATGTATCACTTAGAACGATCCTAGCTAGTAGCTAGGTTGTTAGATGTAAGTGTGTAACTTATCCGATGAGATTAACAGAGAAATGAGGTGTCTGTTTTACATAACTATTCACGGGCTAATGTGAAAGTACATACTTTATTATATTTATCGTACAAAATTTGTTTTTTAATCTTGCATTCCACATTGGTTGAAAGAAGAACATGTTCTTTAAATATAAATTATTGTGCTTCACAATGTGATGTGTTGAAAAGAATATCATGTTGTGAAAATTACCAGCATGGCTATATTTTTTATGTATTGTTTTGCAGAGGCTACTTTTTTGGGGGTTTTCCAAAAAGGCCACCATACTCGGGAAATACTACACCCGACTTTTATTTTTACACGTGTCGCAAATTGAGTAGGTAAGATAAAAAAAAAACTTGTATTAACTTTACCTGCCATTTGCAGAGATGGGGTCCACCTATATTATTTACTGTATACGGCTTCACCATTCCCACAACCCAATTGCCCTTCCTGGACAACTGATGGTTTACCCGTTCATAATTGCTTTTGGGCAAACTTTAGCCTTCAAATCTTCCACCAGTTTGTTCAAACATGTGACCACGTAGCCACCCCAACATCCATTAATTCATTGGAGAGCTGTAAACAAAGCTGCTGGTCTGTCACTTCTTGAAAGTGCGTAAGCAACACATTGTCTTTCCCTTGCTTGTATTCAATCTCATATCAAACCCGAGCAACTTAGGCAACAAAAGGAGTGGTAATTTTCTGGTCTAAATTGTACTTGACTATCTTAAAATTCCCTCTTCATTTCTGCAACTCTTCATTATAATTAGGAAGTGCCAATACAAGAGCTTGAGTCATAGCTTGTTGCAAAGCTTTAAAAGCATAACCTGTTGCAAAATTTATTTGAAAAATGGTGCTCGGGATTTATCTTAAGAGAGTTCCGACAAGGGTGGACCCCCTCTCTGCGTAAAGCCTGTTGTATACAGTAAATAATATAGGTGGACCCCATCTCTGCAAATGGCAGGTAAAGTTAATACAAGTTTTTTTTTTATCTTACCCACTCAATTTGAGACGCGTGTAAAAATGAAAGTCGGGTGTAGTATTTCCCGAGTATGGTGACTTTTTTGGAAAACCCCCAAAAAATAGCCTCTGCAAGACAATACATAAAAAATATAGCCCTGCTGGTAATTTTCACTATCATGTTTGGAGTTGTACTTAAGCGCCTACTCAAAACTTTTCTGTCACCCCTCCGCCGCCTTCACTTTTCTGTCAAAAAGTGGATTGGAGTTGTACTTAAGTATTTGTCTCAAACCATTGCAAACCTCAAAAATAGTGTCAAGTATTTTCAGTATTTTTCTCAAATTTTATGGTTAAGGTTTAGTATTAAAAATAGTGTTAAAATTGTTTTAGAATCATTTAGTTTTAAATATTGAAAATAATTTCTTTTATAAAAATAAATTTATAGAATAGTCTTTAAGTTTTTAGAATTTTTTGTTTTAAAAGTATGATTTAAGTTCATTTGGATACCATACTTTTCCTTAGATATGACGGGACTTATCCCCACCATCCATCTCATTTTAATCTAATAGATAAGATTAAACACAAAATATATTTTCACCCTATTTTTTTAAACATTAATATCTCCTAAACCGTTAATCGTTATGCGAAAAAAACATACCGTTACGAAGAGCATTTAATTATCTTTCTATAGATATGCTATATAATACACTTTCGACAAATTTTATTTTTTTTCGTTTTTCTTTTCATGCTTTCAAAAATTATCATATATGATACTAATATCATATATGATAAACACCGATATCATATATGATATAACCGATCGTATATGATATAAATCAATATCATATATGATGAAACAGTATTATCATATATGATATTTTACGGAAATTTTAGCAAGAAGAAAAAAGTCGAAATTTTTTTTCTTCGAAAGTATATCATACTGCATATTGGTAGAAAGATAATTAAACGCTCGTCGCGGTGGTATAATTATTTTCGTTTAACACTTAACGGTTTAGGAGATATTTAAATTATAAAAAATAGGTGAAAAATAAAATATAATTAATCTTATCCATTAGATGAAAATAAGATGGATGGTGGGATGAGTCCCTTCGTATTCAAGGAAAATTATGTATTCAAAATAAATCTTCTTTAAAAGTTTTCATAAATTTACATTTTCTTAGTTAATTAGATTTAATTAGTTGTTATTTGTTTTAATATTTTTTTAGTTGCTTAAGTTTTTTAATTATGCTTATAATTTTTAGATTGCCTTTATAAATATAATACATATACGTTTTACGTTTTATAATACATAATACATTGCCTTTATTTGTTTCTTTTGCATTATAGGTTAAGAAAAATTTCAAAACCCCATATATTTAAGCATTTAACATGACATTAACAAAAAAATCAACTTATATAAGATATGTGGTAAATGATCTATCTTTTTAATGCGTTTATCATAAAGCTTAGGGTGCGTTTGGTTCGTTGTAATCCATGGTAATTGGATGTAATTGTAATTTAATTTACATTACATAGTTTGTTTGGTTTTCAAATGAAGGGAATTGTAATTCGAATTACATTACGTAAGGTGTTTGGTTTGCATTGTAATTGTAATTCAAATATTATAATTACATCCAATGAGGGAATTGAGATTACATATGAAGTTGGATGAAAAGTTTTGAATTACATCGTAATTCAGTAACTTTATATTAAAATATGATTATTTATAAATAATAATAGTAATAAATAATAATAATATAATATTGTTATTATTTCTATTAACATTATATAAATTAAAAAATAATAATAATTAATTTTAATATTTGTATTAATATTTATATTAGTTATTAATATTAATATTAATAATAATATTATATTATTTTTTTATTACTTTTAGTTAATATTAAATTTTTGTATTTTTTAATTTATTATTTTTTATATTAATATTTTTATAAAAAATAATTATTTTTATTTTTGTTTTAATAATAAAAATAAAAATATTTATAAAATTAATATTTTATTATTATTATTTATTTTTTATAAAAATAAAATATTTTTTTATTTTTTAGTTAAAATAAAAATAATAAAATTTATTTTTTATAAAAATATTAATATAAAGAATAATAAAATAAAAAATATTTTTATTATTAAAATAAAATATAAAATTATTTTTCATTACTTTTTTTATTAATTTTTTATTTTTATTTTTTTATATTAATAATAAAAAATATAAATATTTTTTATTATAATAATTTTTATTATTACTCATTTATTATTTATTATAATATTTTATTATTTTTATTATTAATTATTATTTATTTATTATTAATTATTATTAAATATTATTATTATACTTATTTATTTATTTTATATTTTTTTTAATATTTTTATATAATGTTTTGTTAATATTAATAATTTTTTATTAATATCATTATAATTTATTATTATTATTTTAGTAACTTTTATTATTATTTTACGTTTTTTTAATTTGAATTACATTACATTAGTATCCAATCAAACACATCAATATAATATTCCAATTACAATTTCAACACATTACAATTACAACACATTATAACCTTTTCAATTACAATTCATTCAAATTACAATTCATTTCACTAATTACAATTTCTTTCAGAACATACTGTGAACCAAACAGCCCCTTAGTATCAATAGTTAGAAGTAAGTTTAGAAGATATCATTTTTAATGTCCATTGGTTGATTGATGTCTTTGTGACATACTCAGGAGGCATCGAATAACCTTTCTGGAAATTTGATATATCATTTCACTTATAATTAGTCTTGATATTAAATTGATCTTTGTTCCTTTGGATACCCTTAAGTGAATATGTGAATACAGCAATGCTTTCGATCAGACCTTGACAGCGAATCCATGCAACTATCTAAGTGAGCCAGTAGTCGTGTTCGGGCTAGGTTGACTAATATATATCATAATTTACCTGATTATGGATATATCTATTAGAGGATAAATATAAGCCCAAGCCCGGGTTATGGGTTATGGGCTATGGGTGGATTAGGGTTTTGTAAAATAATCCAGTATCACCTACGGGTTTACAATTTATAAATTACAAAACCCTAATCCACCCATAGCCCATAACCCATAACCCATAACTCGGACTTGGGCTTATATTTATCCTCTAACAATATTGTGTTTAGTGGCTGATAATATAAAATCACATTTGATAAAGATCGAGTAATGCAAAAAAAACCTAATAGCCATTCAAATTTTTGGTAGACATGTAGTACCAGCTTTTTTCCAAAGTTTATGTTCTGACGCTTGTTTTTAATCTTATCAATGATGTTTAATATGATCTTAAGTTTTTGGTGTCGGTGATAGAGCACTCAACGGAGAGAATTTGTATCTACTTACATTGTAGTTTAGTGATTATTATGGAGCTTAGCATCATTTATCAAACTAAATCCAAATGACAAACAATTTTAACGTGCTTATGGATGGCTGGCTATTAGAATAACATGCTAGCATGACTCCATTTTCTTTTTGTCATGAAAGCCATGGTAACTTGTATCCATAGAAAGAAAATAATTATCGTTTATATATCCAACTATCTACTCATTTATCGTTTTGGGATCAGTGTCATGCTCTCGTACATGATGTATGGACATGTTCATCCACAACATGGCCCTCGTCTACGACGATAACTTGATCTGAAGTCTTATGTTTTTTTTAATTATATACATTGGTCCCACTTATCTAGCCTATCTTTTCATAATTTCATTTCTAATGATCAGGATTGATTCTGTCACGCTATAAGTGGCAACAATTTCACCCACCCGTTCTTGATGCTTTCTTTGGGTGACTCACCAACCCACCCTGCAGTGATCGATGACAGAATGGTACGAACAAATCAAATTCATTGGATTTGGTAGTTCTCCATGGACTTCTCATGGTTGAGTTTTGTTCCAGCCTTGAGTTTCTTGAGCCGAGTACCAGACAAGACCTCTAGCTAGACGACGTTTCGTATTTGCTCACCAATATGAGCCATGGGGATCTTTTGATGGCATTTTTAGCTCAAGCATAGTTGTGTCCCAAATTCTTGGTAGCATGGTGTTTCAAACGTTTGGAAACAAATATAATGCATTATGGACAGTGAATATCTCATTAGAAATCTACAAATCACTCGCCACCAAGAATCTACGTACACCAAGCCGGACTATAAACATAGGTCCATATTGGTCTGCCATGGATGCCAAGGCTAAATGAGAAAGACTGATGAACCTCTAAAAAATGAAAAAATGACCTATAATAATGGTAAGTTAATTAGTAACTGGCACTGATGATTATATGATTTTGATTATCTAACAAATACATTCATTTCATTCATAAGTAGCCATGGACACCCACCAAAGTCTCTCCCTTTTTTCTCATTCTGAAAGTGTCTTTGAAAAAAACATATTCCGGCCTATCCTCGGTTCACCCTTTTTCACATTTTTATCATCGATCTAGTTTGAACATACGCACAACCGACTACTAGGGATTAGTTAGATCGGACTAACTTGACGAACCGAACTAGACTAACCCGAGCTTGAGCCAAACATTTCAGTCCCGATCTCGGTTCGGACTTTTGAACCAAATCGTTAAAGATCCCGTATTTGGAAGAGGGCTATTTGCATATTGATATGGGTTCAAACTCAAATCCTAACTAATTGCCAATTAGGACAAGTGTCGATCGCCTATAAGCTACGTCCATAGAGAGCGATGTGATTGGCATCAAAAGATGTATAAGATGAAGTTGTTCCCACCATTCTACACCGTTTAGAAATAGTCAAAGTACTTGAGTGATTTTATGAACATATCATCATTTAGCAATGGTTTCGATCAGACCTTGACTTGAATGACAATATATGTAACTGCATAAGCTAACGTTCTTCATAGGTTAGCTAACCTATATCATAAAGTGATCCATGGAGAATTAGTATCTAGTTATGTAGTCGTTTACTTTTACTGATGATCATGGATCTTAGCATGGATAATCAAAGTAAATCCAAAAACGATATTTATTATGCATATGGATGGTACTTATTAGAATAAAACACAATCATGACTCGAGAGAATGCCTTAAAATGTCATTCTTTTTCTTTTTTTGCGCACATAAAATAAGAATTTTTTAAAATTTCTTATGCAACTTATGCGACTTGTCCAAAAATGGGAAAATTGTATTTTATTAAAAGTATGAAACCTTTTCAAAAAAAAATTATTAATTTTTTTTTCTAATTCTTAGACAAGTCGCATAAGTTACATAAATTACATAAGACATTTAAAAAATTCTCATTTAGATAAAAATGTGACATCTTGACATATATAAAAAAATTTCCCATTTTTAATCAGTGATTGATGCAGTCACCATAAATAACTACAATTTCACCCAAAATGGTAAATACTTTAAGCATTTGTTGAGTTTTCTAGTTTTAAAATGTCAACATATAATCTTGACTTTTCTAATAAGGTAGAACTAATACACATTTTTAAGCCATATTTTTAATCTCACATCTATATCGAGAACTTATTATGTGTGTCCTTGTACAAGTATCTTTTATGTACATTCATAATTGTTAGAAATATAGTTCAATTGTAGGTTTAGTTCATACTGATGAATGGGTAAGGAGGTAGGGAGTGTACACCTATAAGTCCCTGAACACCTAGACTCTTATAATGGGTAATATGTTGTTCAGCATTGCTGATGATCTTCAGCGAGTTAACTCTTCAGTCAGTTAACTCTTCAGTGAGTTGAACTCTGGACTGAAGGTATTCATCAGGGAGTAATTCCACTGAAGACTTGTCTTCAGTGTTTACTCATCAGCATGTCTTCTTCGGTATTGAAGGCTTCAGCACGTACACCCTTCAGGGGTAGCTGATGCTTCAGTGAGACTAAAGGATAGACTGATGCTGGAGCTGAACATGAATACTTGTAACGGTCTTTGACCAATTCAAGTGTTTTAAAGACTACGTTTAATTGGTCTTGTAACTACTATGTCTGGTATTATGGAGCATATTAAGAGGAGTTAATTTGCCGTTAATTTGTCTTAATACCATTGACTAGGGTTTGAGTACTACACCTATATAAAGGTGATCATAGCTGCATGAGAAGACACAGGAACAGGAAACACTTAACGACGAAAGGGTTAGAGATTTGTGCCTAAATCACTAACAAGAATTTGGTCTTATCCCAAGTAGGTATTCGTGATACCCAGGCATTAGGGTCGAATAATTTACTTTGGAAAGTGATTACACGATTCCAAGTGATATCTGGTAACCATTGTTTTGGTACGTAGCTAAGATTGATTATCTATGCCTTGGTTGGGACGAAGTAAACTCCAACAATCAAAGTAAATTATTTTGTGATAATCAATGGCGGCGGCTATGAAACATATGGTGGCTAACTTCTCCAAGTTGGATAAGTTTGATGGGGTGGATTTCAGAAGATGGATAAAGAAGATGCACTTTCTTCTTTCTACCATGAGCGTGGTGTACGTGCTGACAACTCCTATTCCTGATAGTGGTGATGATGCTACCTTGGAGAACATAAGGAAAAGGAGCAAATGGGAGAATGATGACTATGTGTGTCATGGTATTATTTTCAATGGTATGTCTGATTCCTTATTTGATATTTACCAAAATTCTGAATCTGCTAAAGAACTATGGGATTCTTTGGAAGCCAAATATATGGCTGAGAATGCATCAAGTAAGAAGTTCCTTGTGAGTGATTTCACAAATTAAAAAAAGCCTGATTCAAGACCTGTCGTGAAACAATACAATGAACTTCTTGGTATACTTGGTAGATTTACACAACATCATATGCACATGGATGAGACCATTCAGGTCTCTTGTGTCATAGATAAACTCCCTCCTTCTTGGAAAGATTTCAAGCATACCTTGAAACATAAGAAGGAGGATTTGACTCTTGTTGAGTTGGGCAGTCATTTGCGCATTGAAGAAACCCTCAGGGTGCATGAAAGTGATAAGCCAAAGAGCAACAATGTTGTTGGTTCATCAGTTGTCAATATGGTAGAGCATAACAACTACATCACGTACAATGACAATAAGGGCAAACGTAAGCATCAAGATAACACCAAAACTAATCCTAACAAGAAGTCATCAGTGACTTGTTGGAAGTGTGGGAAACCTGGACACTTCAAAAGGGATTGCAAAGGTGTTGATAGTGGCAGCAAAGCTAGTGGATCAGGCACAAAAGGTTCAGTGATTGGTTCTAACAACATAACACTGAAAGGTCAGAATATGTTTAATGAATCTCTCCAGATTTATTATGTTACATATGTATCTAAAGCTTATTTTGTGTAGGATGATGTTGCGTGGTGGGTTGACTCTGGAGCAACTGTTCATGTGTGTAAAGATAGATGCTGGTTCAAGACTTATGAGTCACTGAATGATGGATCTATTCTTCACATGGGAAATGTGTCAATAGACCTAGTGCATGGACGTGGCTATGTAGATCTTAAGTTTAGTTTTGGAAAGATTGTTAGCTTGTTTAATGTTTTGCATGTTCCTAATATTAGGAAGAATTTGGTTTCTAGTAGTGTTTTGAATTATTATGGTTATAAACAAGTGATTGAATAAATTAAATTTGTTTTGTCCAAACATGGTGTGTTTATTGGTTTTGGTTATTTGAGCAATCAAATGTTCAGGCTTAATATTGAAACAACCACCAGTATTAACTCAGTTAATGCTGGTAGTGCAAATATTTGTTCAGCCTTAGTGTCCACCAGTAAACTGAAGGATTCTTCACTATGGCATGCTAGACTGGGCCATTTCCACTTTAAGAGGATGAAAGATATGCCTAAGGATGGGTTAATCCCAGGTTTTGACATGGACACTGAAAAGTGTCAGACTTGCATGCTGAACAAAATAACTAAGAAACCATTTCAAGATGTAAAACGTTAAACTGAAGTCATGGAGCTAATCCATAATGACCTATGTGATTTGCATGCTACTCCCTCTTTAGGGAATAAGAAATACTTGGTAACTTTTATTGATGATGCTTTGAAGTTTTGTTATGTTTATTTGTTGCATAGTAAGGATGAAGCATTAGATAAATTTAAAGTATTTAAGACTGAAGTTGAATTACAACAAGGAGTCCAAATCAAAAGATTAGGGACTGATAGGGGAGGTGAGTACATGGATGCTTTGTATTTTCAGTCTATTGGTATTATCTAGGAAACGACTGCTCCATATACCCCTCAGCAAAATGGTATATCTGAAAGGAAAAATAGAGTACTGAAGGAAATGGTTAACTCTATGTTATCCTATTCAGGATTGAGTCAAGGGTTTTGGGGTGAAGCCATGTTAACAGCTTTCTATTTACTAAATAAGGTTCCCAACAAAAGGAACATAATTACCCCTTATGAACTCTGGACTAAAAGGAAACCAAACTTGAACTACCTCAAGGTTTGGGGTTATAGGGCTGTTGTAAGACTCCCTGATCCAAAGGTGAAAACCTTGGATGAAAGAGGCATTGAATGCATCTTTGTTGGATATGTTGAGCATTCTAAGGCTTATAGGTTCTAGGTTATTGAACCAAATGATTCAGTTTCAATAAACTCAATCATTGAATCAAGGGATGCTAACTTTGATGAGACTAGGTTCTCATCTGTCCATAAACCAAGCCTCAGGACTCCTGCTGGAGCTGAGGACATTGGTGCTTCAGTGGAACCTGAAAGGGTCACTGATGAGGTTGTGGTTCAGCAACTTGAGCCTGAGCTTAGAAGAAGCACAAGACAAAGGACTCCAAGGAATTTTGGGTCTGAGTTTCAACTATACTTACTTGAAGGGACAAGGGATGAGGTTTCTGATCAATACTCCTATTGCTTTAATGTTGAGGATGTTCCCAAAATATTTGATGAAGCAATGAAGTCCCAGGATGTTGCTTTCTAGAAATAAGTAATACATGATGAGATGGATTCTATCATGGGCAACAACAATTGGGTGTTGGTTGATCTACCTCCAGATTGCAATCCACTTGGTAACAAATGGATTTTCAAAAGGAAAATGAAGGTAGATGGAACTGTTGAAAATTTCAAGGCAAGACTAGTCATTCAAGGCTTTAAACAAAAGTCTAGGATAGACTATTTTGATACCTATGCTCCAGTAGCACGTATCAGTATCATAAGAATGCTGATTGCTCTAGCAAGTATTCACAATCTGATTATTCATCAGATGGATGTGAAGACAACATTATTGAATGGTGATTTGGATGAGGAGGTTTACATGAACCAACCTCTTGGTTTCATCATGCCTGGTCATGAAGGCAAGGTGTGTAAACTGATTTATTAAGTCCTTATATGGACTGAAGCAAGCACCTAAGCAATGGCACCATAAATTTAATGAAGTGGTCTTGTCTTATGGTTATTCACTTAACCAAGATGACAAATGAGTATATAGAAAATTTGATGAATCTGGTAAAGGAGTCATCATTTGCCTATATGTTGATGACATGTTAATATTTGGTACTAACCAAGCTAAGGTTGATCAAACAAAGGATTTCTTGTCATCAAAGTTCTCCATGAAAGACATGGGGGAGGCTGATGTCATCCTTAGCATAAGGATCAAACATGAAAGTGATGGTATTGTAATTTCTCAGTCTCATTATATTGGGAAGGTACTGAAGAAATTCAATCACTTTGATTGTACTCAAGTGAGTACACCAATGGATACAAGCGAGAAACTAATGCCTAACAATGGTCAGGCCGTCTCCCAGCTTGAGTATTCTAGGGTTATTGGTTGCTTGATGTATGTCATAACTAGTACTAGGCCTGACATTACATTTGCTATGGGTAAACTGAGTAGGTACACTAGTAATCCTAGTACTCAGCATTGGCAAGCAATTCAGAGAGTACTGAAGTGTTTGAAAGGAACAATGGATTATTGTTTGTCTTATACTGGATATCCTTCCGTGTTGGAAGGTTACACTGATGCAAGTTGGATCAACAGTACTGAGGATAATTCATCCACCAGTGACATGTACCTTTTTCATAACAAAATTTATGTTCCGCCCGTAGTTTCACCTCTCGGCAGTTTCTCACTCGTTTTTTATGTTAGATTTTGTAGTTTTTTATAGTTTTATATTACTCTATTCGAGATAGTTTGGAAGTATGAATTTTCTGTTCATCTAGTTAAGAAAGCCATGCTAAATCGTATTACTGTTTTTTTGTGTTATGATAAGTGTCATGGCTTTCATATTGGTGGCGTGGTTCAGTTCTAAGCAAACCATATAAAGTCTTGACTCTTTTTGTTCTCTTGGGTACCCTTAAGAAATCACAGTATTTAAATGAGTATACGAATATAAAAATGGTTTTTATCAGACCTTGACAACGAAAGACACGCAACTCGATCTCTAACTGAGCAAGTAGTAATGTACGCCCCTTCTAGGTTGGCTATTGTATCCCTTAATTTTTCCGATTCTCGGTTCATCGGGTTTAATCGTTATAATATAAAAGCATATTCGATAGGAACGAGTACAGCGTAAAAAAATAACCATTCAACTTTTGTTCGAAGGCCATGCTAACTCTCATCCCACATAGACACAAGTAGGAAAATGGTTATCCTATATGTATTTAGTTGCCTACTTCTTTCTTGTTTTACGATTAGTATCGTGCTCTCGTATAGGTTGTGTTGGGTGGTTCGAGACGAACAACCGTGAAGCAACCGTGCAACCATTTGTTATGGAGTCCTTAATTTTTTTTCTCTTTTTTGATGTTCTAGCTATCATTAAGAATTAAGCATATCAACATTGGTTATAACAATCACCGCACAAGAGAGACACCTAATCCAAATAAAATTATGTAAGAGACTTCGTACAGATGAGTAGATTTACTGGATTATGTATTTTTTGGAAGAATGAATTCACATGTGCATGATAGAAAGCTCCATGGACGATCTTCGTATCTAACTACAGCGTTGCTTAATGATTATCATGGAGCTTATGAATGATCAAAGTGAGTTTAGAAGATAAACAATCTTTAATGTGCATATGGATAAACAATCTTATAACATTGTTTCATTGTTTTATAGCAAATGGCATGATAACTCATCATTTCTTTTCCATGCCAGAAGTTGATATGAAGTCTTAATCTTTTTTAGGTTAACTACACAAATTTTTTTACTACTAGTAGTTTTTCTTAATCTTTGAAAAAACGGGACAAAACATTTACCTACAAACAAAAAGGTGTAAAATTATTTTTATACAACGTCTTAATTTTTTATTATAACCTTATAAAGCTTCTTCCACAAGCACTCGAAATAATGAAATTCATATGAGAACGTCATTGATAAACGGGAATTCCAATCGCCCTCTCACGAAATTATACCAATAACAAAAATCAGATTTATGTTTAAGTGATTATTCTATATCATTGCGAGTTTCGAGTATCTCGACTTCTTTATATTATACAAATCCTTGACGAATGAATCAAATCGTGTGCTAATTTACATTCAATCAGAGTAAGTTTAGCAGATAAACGATCTTTATTGTAAATCCGAATAATACCTCATTGTCATGTAAAACATAATAACTATCATCCCACATAATTAAAATAACAAAAATGTTTATCGCTTACATACTAGCTCATTGTTTTCAGCTGAGTGTCATGCTTTCACTTAGAGGTCTTGTGGTTCTTCATGCTGAAGGGACCAAAACTGATACGGATCGGACTTAGTGGTTAAGGGATCAAACGCAACGTTACTGTAAGCATTGCATAAACCATTTTCAAACATGCCATCGGTGAATATATTAGACGCTATTCGAAATTGCCTCGTTGGCAAATAAGATTTTTTTCAATGGTATGTGTTTGTCATGAAATCCATCTGAATCCCATCCCACATAGACAAAACAAGAAAAAAAGTTGTTGTTTATATACTCAACGGCTTACTTGCTTATTGTTTTACGATTAGTGTCATGCTTTCATATTGGTTGGAGGGTCTAGTTCTGTGAGTACTAGCAGTTTCAACGGGTGTGAAATTATGAAATCTTAAATTTTTTTATGTTTACTACAAAAATATCTTTGTATTAATCATTATCTTTATATTTCCCTCTTACGAGTTAATTGCATAAATCGTTCCCATGATTTGTTGGGTTTAACAAATTTCGTCTCTTTGAAGAAAATTTAACGAATCTCTGATGTGTGGTTTTGACTCGTAATAGGTTTTATCCCTTGACTATTAGTTCCGCCAGGGACTAAACACGATATGGAACTAGAAGGGATCAAAACTGATACGGACTTAGTGGTTAAGGGATCAAACCCAACGTTATTGTAAGCATTGCATAAACCATTTTCAAACATACCATCGGTGAATATATTAGACGCTATTCAAAATTTCCTTGTTGGCATCATAACTGTTTGAACCATGTAAGATTCTCCACCAAATTTTCACTAAGGGTGTGTTTGTTTTTGGAAAAAATCGTCTGACTGTGTCTGACGTCTGACCAGTCAGATGCGGTCAGATGTCGGGGTTATTTGTTTTTTTTCGAGATTCAGACATGAGCATACATATCTCGCCTGACTCTGTCAGATGTGGTGAACACGTCTGATACAATCTTTACTCTTTCCACCATCTTCATTACTTTAACTCGGAATGAACTTTACACTCTCTGCTATTGTTTGTAGGCTTTTTATATTGTCTTTAGGTGTGTAGATCTTGTTTGAAAAAAGTTGTAGGTATGATATGAAGAGGAAGAAGTAAAAGGTGAGAGAGAATACATAAACAAAAAGTTTTAGGGATGTTGACTTTGTTGTTTCCTAGACATGTATATCTAAAATAACACAGTACATAATACTACTATTTATATATTCTGATATACTATTAATTTCAACATATAGAAATAATCGAGTAGTCAGATTATTTATATTAAAAGATAAATTTGAGTTATTTATTTATCGTACTTTTATAGTATGAGGTAGTAGTCAGATTCAGACAATTATAAAAAACAAACAACACTATTTCATTCAGATTCAGACTTTATGACCACCTCTTACTGGTAAGAGGTGGTAGTCAGATTTAGAACTAAAACATCTTAATGAAACAAACACCACCTAAGTAAAGAACTATAGAATTTTCAGCAATATTATCAAATCAGTACCAAACTTATATCTATTTTTGTCTTTATCAAAATTACCCTCGCCAATGTGTATTTTATAAAACTTATATATCTCCATCAAAGCATCCTTCATCTTAGTGCTTTAATATACTGTTACTCGTACTGATAAAATGTGCTCTAATATGTTGCATTATATTCTTATTTAAGAATGTCTACTTTTTCTTTTAAAATGTGCTCTAATATGTTGCATTATATTCTTATTTAAGAATGTCTACTTTTTCTTGTAAACAAGTTATTTCTGAAGGTTTTATTAATAAATGAATCAATCAAGTTGAACAATAGAGTATCTCTTGTTCTTCTCCCTATTTTCTTAAGTGGAAACCTGTTAAATATCAATTATAGACGGTCAACCTCCCAAGAAGTAGATACGAGAAGCGGAAGGATTAGGCCCTTGAGCAGGAAAGACGCCAAGAACAATAGAGAGAATCTAAAGACTTTGCATTTCATTCATACCTTCTGATTAAAATGAGTTATAAATATATTTAAGAAAGAAACTTGCGGTTACTAATAAACAATAGGAAACATGCAAATGTTCATGCATGCAGTTACATATAACTAAGAAAGGACGTGGGAATATATGTCATGCATGAACTACTAAAAACAATCCAACTGTTTGACCACTTCTTGTTAGACTCCCATTTCGTATCAATACTCCCATCCTCAAAACGAGCCTTGTCCTTAAGGCTCATGGTGAAGCACCTCGCGTCTCGTGGCTCTCAAGGTGGTTGCAGTTCGACTCGGAGAAAAACAATCTTTAGTGGATAACATTGATGACCGAAGAAAAAGGTCTTCATGCAACGGAAAATGGGTAATATGTACTTGGTGACCAGGTGAAGAGGAAATCGAGTATGTGTATCGACATCATATTGCACTTTAGTAACAAATAAAGCGGAAGCGTTTAGCGATTTAGCCATAGATGACATGCCGTTGACGAGAGTGGCAAGAGCACTAGTTTGATGAAGCGTTGTGGAATGGAATATTACTATCTCTTGTTTGAATTTTGATGATTCATGAATTAGGTCATGAGGCTTCCAAGGAGGGTCGAGAAAAATAAAGGCCGGTGGTTTGTAATCGTGTCCCGCGTAGTCATTTAACACACACTTAGAACAAAGGATATGAAAAGGAACTCTTCTTTATGTGACGACATGGTGTTTCATTTTGGTTATACAATAAGAGGTGTTGAGCGACTTAGCCATGGGTTGGTCGGGTTTAGGGAGGTTAATTTTCAGTGCATTGTTGTGTTTGGTGTTGTTTTAGTGACGGTATTGTCGATCTTGGTGATGGTTGTTGTAACGTTGATGGTAGTGGTGTTGAAGGTGTGATTGTTGGGTTCATTCTTAGGGATGGTGGTGTAGACAGTGGGTTTCTGTGAGATGGTTCCGAGGCGGTCTTAAAGTAGGGTCGTGAGGACATCAAGCTTTGCGTTTAGAGCGTGCAATTGATCTTGGATGTTTGTGTGTGATGTAGATGTTGGAGGCAGCAAGTAAGTCAATGAAAGCCTGATGTGTCGTGGATTAAACACATATATACGTTATAGGACAAATTTAGGCAATTACCTTTAGGAAAAAGTAATTAACCAAAAATAAGTCAAAGACGAATACGATTAAACACGTGAGTGTCCCAAGTTCGTTGTAACCGAAGATCGAGTGAATTTGAAACGTTTCGTATTGATATGGACAATTGATTTGAATGAGTCGTTGGTTTTTTTTTTAAAATTACAACTAAACTCTACGAATTTTAAGCTATTTAAAATTATCCTAAGTGCATGAATCGTTAAACCCGCTAATTAAATTTTAAACTAACAATTAATTACTTAAAATTAAAATACTAATTAAAAATTAATCTAGTTTAATTATCTATGAAAAATTAAGTCTATTTAAAAATTATAAATTTTAATCTATCTAATTAATCTTTTTAAACTTTATAAAACTTTATTAAAATTACTTAAAAACAAATCTATTTAAAATCTATTTTTATTTTAATCTAGTATTATAAAAATCTAATTAATTAAAGATTAAACTAATTAAACTATTTAAATTTAATAAAAACATTTTTATTTTATTTTTATTTTTTTATTTTTTTATATATTATTATTATTAGTAAACTTCTATTTATTAAAAATATACTTTACTTAGAATTAAAATTAAAAGTTTTAAAAGTAAATAGAAACGTAACTAAGGCAATAAGTCCAAAACAAAATCTGCCAAAATAAACTCACTATATTAAGGACAGAAGGAGAATTATAAATCAAAAGAGCCTTAGCTCAGCTGGTTAACGCGTATGACGAATGAAGGGGAGGTCTCGAGTTCGAGACCCCCAAGTGACAACTTTTTGCGATTTGTTTCTTTTTGACAGTTAAATCAACAGAGTCTTAGGGAAGACTCAATGGTAGCTTATTAGCTATAAAACTGTGAGGTCACAGCTACTGGGCTTATCAGTTTAAATGAACTGATAAGCTATTGAACATGAGCAATATAGAACATTAATCGATAAAGCAATTCAGTTAAAGATACATGATTCATCAGACAAACTAAAACCTTAACTAAACAGAAACTTTATTTAAACACAACAGGAAATTCGTTTAAGCAGTTACTCAATCCTACATTCAAGCAGAAACAGCTAGATCATCACCCTAATATGCATAATTATCAACAGTTTAATCTATTCTATATGAGATACTCAAAATCACTCAACTGAAACTTCTTCAAATCTCAAAGAAAATCAGCAGATTAAAGTTAACATCCTAATAAGCAGATTATTAAACAGAATAATACCGCAAGGAAAATCACAATCATGATACACTTCAATTTAACATCAGTTAAAGCAGACCTATGAGAATTCTAAGGCAACTTATACAAAGACAATGCAACAATAGAAGATTAAAACTCCAGCAATACACAAGCAGCAGTTAAGACAAATCCGACAGTCAATAACTATAATGAAGAATCAGCAGTTCAAAAGCTCAAATAAAAAAAAAAACATACCGAAAACTCTAAGACTACAGTTCAACTATATCACTATAATTCAAATCCAAACAGATATCCAAACTCATAATCTAATAACAATACAGAAAATACAAGCATGCATAACAATAGACCATAATAACATACAAGTATGCATCAACAGTTCACATTCATTCTGACAACTCCTAAAACAGTTAACAAATTAATCCTAACTCATAATCTAATAAGCAGATTCAATACAGAAAATAAATCAATAATAAAAAAAAAGAACCTGTTGAAGATATCCGTTGGGACGAAGGTGTGCGCTGAGCAACCTTATAAACCGGACCTAGAACCTCCATTAAACACCATTCTATTTCGATCAACAACCATTTAAAACACGAAACACCTTCAACCTCGAACTAAGCTTCTCTTCGAACCGGTAAACAGGTCGAATCAGTTTTTAATTTAATCTAAACAGTGGGTTTAGATTTTCCCCAAATTTCTTATATCATTCAATTGAAGCTATCAAGTAAGCTTAATCAAACAATATTTAAATTATTATGATCAACTTCGATTTAAATTAATAATAAGATTCATTCCACCAATATTCAACTGAGATAACAAGAAAAATTAATATTTCGAGACTTATCTAAACAGTAATTTGAGACGAAGGTAAATAAAAACAAGAGATGCAAAATTGAAAAATACTTTTTATTAATTCAAGCCCAAGAACTACAATACCATTGAAAGAAAATTACATTAACCTAAATCTATTTTGACATAACAATATTAAAGTAAAGAAAAAGGGATGATTTTACACATAGAAAGTGAGGGTATTTATGCTTGAACCCGAGGGTGAGGGGGAGCATATCCAAGGAATATTCCAAGCGAACTTGAGCCCTTGATCTTCAATCTTCTCTTTCTCTTTCTTTTCTGTTTTGATCCGAAGGTGGAGATTGATCCACAGGTCACACGGATCGCCAGCGTGGCGATTTTGTGTTACTTGTGCTTCTTTGAAGAGCTGTGATTGGTGGATTAAGAAGGGTGAGGTGTTGCATCCAGTATCCTTGTGCCACGTATCCTTTGATTACCATCTATTCTCTTCCTTCAAACATGGGGTTTTTATTTCTTTCTTTGTGAATTACTTGAATTAATAAAAACCCCCATGTAACTCTTATTATTTACCCAACTAGGGTAAATGAACAGTGTTGTTTGCAGGTTTAGGGTTGAAAGAAATTTTGGGGAAGAAGGGAGTATAACTTTGGAAATATCGAAAGATATTATTTGTGTGTGAGATTTGGGAAAAAAAAAACGTTTATTAAAAGAAAGCAGTGACGTGTGGGTTTTTTTATGGGTAAATGGACGTGGGAATAAGTGTGAGTGGAATCGTTTATTAAAAATGTGAGTTTAATACTCACAACATTGACCAAACGAAACCCTAAAAGCCCATAGCACTTCAGTCCTCATTTTTTTCCGTTTCTCAAATTGGTGGGCTTGGACCCAAAATCACTTTTTTTTATCCGTATATTTATTTTGGTTTGGGCTTTGACCCAACTTTGACCCATCCTTTATAAAGTATAAATTCTTTTCCAATATTGATGGGCTTTTCAGGCCCATTTAGCCCATGTGGGACCCACTTGGCCCGTTTCCTCGATAAATGATTAAATCCTTCAAAGTCGAGCTCGATTTTTGGCTTCTTGATCTTTATCATCAAACTCGTGTCGGTTTTCGTCGGTTTTCACAAACTTGGTACCTACACACATTCAAACAAGAAACAAACTTTTCCAAGGCATATTTGATATATTTCATTCAATATTTCATTGTTTTAAGCCACTAATGATATGAGTAAAAACACTCATATCAAATTCCCCCATGCTAAGCAATTGCCGTGTCCTCACGCAATGATAAAATAAAACTATGACTACACCATTATTCAACTTTTGACTATTATTTTGCTAAGACATAATGTAACTTTAAGGATCATAAAAGCTCAAATAGATTCATCGTCCCCGACTTTTCACTTTTCCATGCCAAGTGCAAAAACAAGATCATTGTTATTATAAGTTGGTAGACTAACACGAACTCATGTGGGCCAATTAATCACTTAGACTCCCTTATTCCTATGTGTATCTCTTATATTTTATTGTTGTCTCAAATGATCACGAGGATGCATTGTTGACTTATTTCGATAATTTATTAGGCCGAAAATAAAGTGAACGATTTAATCAATAGTTAGCTAAAGGACAAAATCTTTTAAAACTGCTTCTCGGGCTCTCATAAAGTTCATATCTTGGCATAACTTGTTTCGCGATTTGAGACCTTTCTCGGATCGATATTTGGCAATGACTATATACCTCCAACCTTGAGAGACGTTCACGAAATAATGGTCTTCTCTTCATAATATTTCTTCACTTGAAGTTTTGAGAGATTCATACTTGGACCACGACTTCTTCATTTTTCTCCAATCTTTACTTGGGATTTTGATTAACAACGATCCGCCTCCTTTTTGGACTTGGCTTCATTTATCCTCATACCTTATTTTTGGTCTTTTTGGATAGACTTCTCCATGACTTTTTGGGAGTAATTTGCTTTTCGTCGTGTGTCTCGATCCTTCATATTGATTTTTGATAAATGATTCTTCACATCACTTGAGATCTTTAGCAATAAAACATAGCCCTCATGTCTTGTTAGGACCTTTTTGGACTCGCCAATCTTCGCATCCCGCTTCAATAAGTTATGCCTTGGCTATGAACTCTAATCCATACCGAGCAACTTTTAAACGATCTTGGGCTAGAAGCTAAGTAACTTTTCAAATCGTTCAACATTATTTATTGCAAGTAAAATTATTAACAAGTGATGGGAGAATAGGCTCATAATTAACTCACATAAATTCCCGAAAGAATACCGAACTTATAATTGGCTCTATCATTTCTTGTTCTCCATATTGTAAAATTCCAAAAATGAAATCAATGGATACTTAGCCTATTAAATCAAAGTTTTGGGTTTTCAAGTCATCTATAGGATCTTGCAACTTCTTATACTTTTTCAAGTTTTAGAATTTGCGTTTTAAAGTTCCCTTGATAAACGACTTTCTAGGATCAATTATAGGAGCTTGCGAAAAGTTCTTGTCCTTAACTCGTATGAATTAAGACCTTCGCGTGTTAAAGCTCCCTATATAATAGCCTAGCAAAACTTAATTCAAATACGTTAAGGAAAAGCTAAGGTTAAAAACCGAGTCGAGTCAAAAACTATTTTTATTGAAAACTTACATTCGTGTCAAAAACACTTATTTTATTTATTAAAACTTAAAAATAACAAAAAAAAATTTAAAATTTTATTGAAAAAAATGAGAAAAACAATACGTTTGGACACGACAAAAGCAATTGCAAGCGATTATATCGATTGACTCCCCCATGCTAAAACCAAACATTGTCCTCAATGTTTCTTAGCTCAAGAGTGACACCCCCTTGCTAAAATACGAAGAGTCTAATGCAAACTCCTAGCATGGAAAGAGCACGCAAATCTATAAGCCGTTTATTAATTATGCCTCAAGATAAAACGTTAGTCAATAATAATCAAGGGTAAAGAAAGTGTGCCCCTTTTGGCATTCAAAGAATGGAAGATCAAGTGGACCGGCAAAAACCGAACACGAGAGTCTTCAATGATTAGGGTCGTACCTAAGATCACAACACAACAAATCACGAACACGAGCTTGAAAGATCAAGCCTTATTAGTTGTTAGAAAATAGAAAGAAGATAGAATAACTCGTTTTTGTTCACCGAGTCATGAGCTCGACTCGATCCCCGCATTCATTGGTCCTTAGGGAAAGTGGTGAAAACCGGCATATTGGAGTAAAAACCAACATAAAGCGCGATGCCGGGGTCAAAGATCTCATCCTCGTTGTCGGATGACAAACGAAAGGATAAAACTCCAACACTAATCTCTAACAAGAGATGGTAGTCACAAACAAAAGTATGGATGTAGCATGCTCCACGAGATAAACTCGCACCAAGATGATAGAAAAATTTTTCATTTATTACATCGGTGAAAGGCCGAGATTTCCCTAAATCAACGATTCCGGGATCGAATACCTCGTCCTCGGTGGAGAAAGGAATAGACAACAAGGTGTCGTCCCCCCATGCTAATCCTAAGTCATATGAAGCACATGGTAATGGTGGAACAAAAGTCTCAACCATAGTGGTTTCAACTTGCATGACTTTGTTGACCTTTTCACTCTTATGAATGTGAATAAAAGGGTCATGGTACTCAAAACGAGTCGCATGAAAAACCCGCACATTAAGATCAAATCGAGTGGGAAGGATAATAGGATCAAAAGTAATTTCTCCATCCGGGTCAACATTGTCATCATCATAAATTGGGTGATCAAACCAAGAGTCTTCATCACCTTCATTAGACTCTTCCTCAAATTCCGAAGGAATGTCTATATAAAGAAACTCATCATCCTCCTTCATAAGAAAATCATCATCACAACGGTTGTGAGACGTAATAGGCATGATGTTCTCAAAATCCTCTTGAAACAACGGATTATTGTTCATTGAAGGTTCAAAGAGAGGATTTGAGTAAGTCACGAAAGTGTCGTCAATCTTGTCATCACAAGACATATCCGACAAAGTATCGAATGTGTCACACTCGGATACTAGATCATCATTCTCATTTGAAGGCAATTCATCGGCGAATTCCTCGAGAATGGTAGGTAAAACACTAGAATCACGTTCGATCTCGAGACCGGAAACGTCTTCACTTCCCCGTGGAAGTGGATCAAGGATAGCAAAAAGTTCATCGATGAACTTATCACATGAATAGTCACTAACCTCACTCGGTGTGAAGTTAGGAATCAAAGGCTCTTCAAATGAAGATTGTGCCTTAGGAATATCAACATGATCCATAGAAGAGAGTGAAAATGAGTCCATTTTCAAAGATTGTTCAATTAAAGCAATATCACTCTCGGGATCAAAATTCTCACTAACAAACTCACTAGCATCAAATGGCTCACTCAAGTAATCATCTATTTGTTTTTCAATCTTAGCATCCTCGTGTGGAGTGAGTGTAGATGAGGAAAGGTTACAACAAGTTTCAACAAAGCAAGCTTCTCCATTAGATTTGGACTTTCCTTTATCACAAATTGAAGTTTCCAAAATTGGAAAAACACCTTTATCAAAAATAGCTTTCTTATCATTTTCAATTGCTTCAACAAGCTTAACACTTTCAATTTTCTTAGCAACAAATCTTGGAATCCTTTCCGGTTTAAAAACAATGCTTTTATCTCCATAAAACAACTCAATTTCCTCTTTCCTCATATCAACTAAAACATTGGCCGTGCACAAAAATGGTCGTCCTAAAATAATTGGCACACGAGGATTGGTCTCATAATCGACTATAGCAAAATCGGCTAAGTACAAGAAATTTCCCACTTTCATTACGACATTCTCCGCTATACCAACCGGTCGAGTGGTGGTTCCATTAGCAAGCTCAATGATCATACGAGTGGTACTAAGTGGTGCATAGTCAATTGTCTTCCAAAGGGCTAGGGGCATGATGTTTATGCTAGCTCCTAGATCGGCTAGGCCTTTGCAAACCCCAAGCTCATTGAAAACACAAGGTATCAAGAATTGACCCGGATCTTTATATTTCTCGGGGAAGAAATCAAAGAAAACCGAGGTACTAATCACATTCAAAGTAGCCTTGGTGACTTCTAGAAATGTTTCCTTAGGTGGAGGCTTAAACTCAATCACTTCATCTAAATCCTCACAATCATCATAAACGGTTACGGCCTTAAGCTCTCCCTTCGGGTTTGGAATGGTATTGCTAGGTAAGCAACCCGAAGAAGATGACGGTTTAGACATGAATCCCTCAAACATTGAAAGCAACTTATTTTGACTTTGTTCCAAACTTTGGTGCATACGATTTTGACTTTGTTCTAACCTTTGTTGATTAAGCTCAATCTTGTTATTTTGCCCTTTAATCGTGTTTTGAAAATCAAGTCTCAAAGTATTAATTTGCCCTTGAATATTATTTTGAAAAGCTTTCATGTTTGCCTCATTTGATTTCATGTAGCTTGACAAATCATTTTGATTGTTCCCTTGAAAACCTTGATTGTTTTGATTAGCATTAAACCCATTTCCTTGATTATAATTCCCTTGGTTACCACGGTTAAAATTATTCCCATTGTTTCCATTGTTGTACCTATTTTGAACCGGTGGAAAACCCGGTGGAGCAACATGATTTTGACGAGGAACTTGACCGTTAGAGCCATAAGTTCCCGTCGCGGCAAAAGCACTAGCTTGATCAAACCCCGCGTTTAAACAAGCATAATTAGGATGTGCTCCACCACATGATACACAAACATTCTCAATCATATTAATCGATCCATGAGGATTCTTCCTAATCTCACTCAACAAAGTCGCAAATCCACTATCAATCTTAGAATCCAATCTAGAAATCTCGGGATTAGATGAATTCACATTGGAAACACCCGGTGTGTTTCGTGAATATTGTGCTCTAGACTTATCCTCAATTATTCTCCACGCGTCTCTCGGAGTTTTTCTTAAAAGATTACCACCCGCGGCGGCATTTAAAGAATCTTGTTCAATCATATTAAGCCCATTATAGAAAGTATTTATTTGATGCAATTCCGAGAAACCGTGGTGTGGACATTGTCTTAACAAATCTTTAAATCTCTCCCAAGCAACCCCAAACGATTCATGCACTTTTTGTTCAAATCTAGTGATCTCGTTCTTAAAATGTGTTGTTTTAGAAGGTGGAAAGAAGTAATTCATGAACTTAGACACTAAATCATCCCAAGTTAAGATCGAACCCGGTGGTTCTTTTTCATACCAAAGCTTAGCATTACCCTCGAGCGAGTACGGAAAAAGCATGAGCTTAATCACGTCATTCGGCACATCTCTAAACTTGAGAGTCGAGGTAATTCGATTGAAATTCCGTATGTGAGAATGCGGGCTATCGGCCTCATTGCCACGAAATTGGTCGGCACGAATGAGCGATAAAAGACCCGTCTTAATCTCAAAATGATCCGCCAAAATAGCCGGCACAACGATTGCTTCCCCATACCCTTCGGTGGGTGCACGGAGCAATTCCTCCATTGTACGGTTATCGGCCATCTCTACAACAATAGGTGGAATCTCGGGTTCCACTATTCGTTGTTGACGATTTCTATTTCTACGAGGAATATTTTCAAGCCTATTAAAATCTATCACAAGACGAGAAGAACGTAATTGCATACACTACAAAGACGAGAATTTAGAGGATTGAAGTAAAGAAATTAGACAAGAAAGAAGATTATTTTTGGTATTTTTTTTGGTATTGCTCAATCAATAATGATTGATAAAAAACAAGGAATAAGGATAACTACTATGGAAGTAATCTACCCTCGGTCGACTTTGAAACGATAGGTGAAAACCTAAACGTCTCGAGGTTCAATAAGTAAACAACAAAAAATAAGATTTATTACTACTTGAGTCGGCAAACCAATAATAGGTTGTCCCTCTCAATATACGCACAAGCAAGCGGGGAAACGAGGTGACACAAAGCACTTAAGAACCTTTTTCCTTAGACGGCCTTTTATAGCACGTCGCCTTATACCCACCTTATAGTTTGTATAAATCGAGTTCAAACTTCTTATTAGTATTTATCTATTTTGCCTTTATTTTTGTTTTGGGTTCGAATACAATAGCTAGGTGATGAAATCCCAACTAAGGCTTATTTGAAAAGTATTTAAAATTATTGTTCTACGTAATACAATATATTATTCACAAAAAACGAGAAAAAACGATACATACTACGTAATAGAAAAATAACAAAACTTTCCGAGGACGGAAAGGGTCTTCAAATCCACGATCAACAAATCTCAACAAAAGCGAATCGTACACAAGATCCCCGGCAGCGGCGCCAAAATTTTTGATGTGTCGTGGATTAAACACATATATACGTTATAGGACAAATTTAGGCAATTACCTTTAGGAAAAAGTAATTAACCAAAAATAAGTCAAAGACGAATACGATTAAACACGTGAGTGTCCCAAGTTCGTTGTAACCGAAGATCGAGTGAATTTGAAACGTTTCGTATTGATATGGACAATTGATTTGAATGAGTCGTTGGTTTTTTTTTTAAAATTACAACTAAACTCTACGAATTTTAAGCTATTTAAAATTATCCTAAGTGCATGAATCGTTAAACCCGCTAATTAAATTTTAAACTAACAATTAATTACTTAAAATTAAAATACTAATTAAAAATTAATCTAGTTTAATTATCTATGAAAAATTAAGTCTATTTAAAAATTATAAATTTTAATCTATCTAATTAATCTTTTTAAACTTTATAAAACTTTATTAAAATTACTTAAAAACAAATCTATTTAAAATCTATTTTTATTTTAATCTAGTATTATAAAAATCTAATTAATTAAAGATTAAACTAATTAAACTATTTAAATTTAATAAAAACATTTTTATTTTATTTTTATTTTTTTATTTTTTTATATATTATTATTATTAGTAAACTTCTATTTATCAAAAATATACTTTACTTAGAATTAAAATTAAAAGTTTTAAAAGTAAATAGAAACGTAACTAAGGCAATAAGTCCAAAACAAAATCTGCCAAAATAAACTCACTATATTAAGGACAGAAGGAGAATTATAAATCAAAAGAGCCTTAGCTCAGCTGGTTAACGCGTATGACGAATGAAGGGGAGGTCTCGAGTTCGAGACCCCCAAGTGACAACTTTTTGCGATTTGTTTCTTTTTGACAGTTAAATCAACAGAGTCTTAGGGAAGACTCAATGGTAGCTTATTAGCTATAAAACTGTGAGGTCACAGCTACTGGGCTTATCAGTTTAAATGAACTGATAAGCTATTGAACATGAGCAATATAGAACATTAATCGATAAAGCAATTCAGTTAAAGATACATGATTCATCAGACAAACTAAAACCTTAACTAAACAGAAACTTTATTTAAACACAACAGGAAATTCGTTTAAGCAGTTACTCAATCCTACATTCAAGCAGAAACAGCTAGATCATCACCCTAATATGCATAATTATCAACAGTTTAATCTATTCTATATGAGATACTCAAAATCACTCAACTGAAACTTCTTCAAATCTCAAAGAAAATCAGCAGATTAAAGTTAACATCCTAATAAGCAGATTATTAAACAGAATAATACCGCAAGGAAAATCACAATCATGATACACTTCAATTTAACATCAGTTAAAGCAGACCTATGAGAATTCTAAGGCAACTTATACAAAGACAATGCAACAATAGAAGATTAAAACTCCAGCAATACACAAGCAGCAGTTAAGACAAATCCGACAGTCAATAACTATAATGAAGAATCAGCAGTTCAAAAGCTCAAATAAAAAAAAAAACATACCGAAAACTCTAAGACTACAGTTCAACTATATCACTATAATTCAAATCCAAACAGATATCCAAACTCATAATCTAATAACAATACAGAAAATACAAGCATGCATAACAATAGACCATAATAACATACAAGTATGCATCAACAGTTCACATTCATTCTGACAACTCCTAAAACGGTTAACAAATTAATCCTAACTCATAATCTAATAAGCAGATTCAATACAGAAAATAAATCAATAATAAAAAAAAAGAACCTGTTGAAGATATCCGTTGGGACGAAGGTGTGCGCTGAGCAACCTTATAAACCGGACCTAGAACCTCCATTAAACACCATTCTATTTCGATCAACAACCATTTAAAACACGAAACACCTTCAACCTCGAACTAAGCTTCTCTTCGAACCGGTAAACAGGTCGAATCAGTTTTTAATTTAATCTAAACAGTGGGTTTAGATTTTCCCCAAATTTCTTATATCATTCAATTGAAGCTATCAAGTAAGCTTAATCAAACAATATTTAAATTATTATGATCAACTTCGATTTAAATTAATAATAAGATTCATTCCACCAATATTCAACTGAGATAACAAGAAAAATTAATATTTCGAGACTTATCTAAACAGTAATTTGAGACGAAGGTAAATAAAAACAAGAGATGCAAAATTGAAAAATACTTTTTATTAATTCAAGCCCAAGAACTACAATACCATTGAAAGAAAATTACATTAACCTAAATCTATTTTGACATAACAATATTAAAGTAAAGAAAAAGGGATGATTTTACACATAGAAAGTGAGGGTATTTATGCTTGAACCCGAGGGTGAGGGGGAGCATATCCAAGGAATATTCCAAGCGAACTTGAGCCCTTGATCTTCAATCTTCTCTTTCTCTTTCTTTTCTGTTTTGATCCGAAGGTGGAGATTGATCCACAGGTCACACGGATCGCCAGCGTGGCGATTTTGTGTTACTTGTGCTTCTTTGAAGAGCTGTGATTGGTGGATTAAGAAGGGTGAGGTGTTGCATCCAGTATCCTTGTGCCACGTATCCTTTGATTACCATCTATTCTCTTCCTTCAAACATGGGGTTTTTATTTCTTTCTTTGTGAATTACTTGAATTAATAAAAACCCCCATGTAACTCTTATTATTTACCCAACTAGGGTAAATGAACAGTGTTGTTTGCAGGTTTAGGGTTGAAAGAAATTTTGGGGAAGAAGGGAGTATAACTTTGGAAATATCGAAAGATATTATTTGTGTGTGAGATTTGGGAAAAAAAAAAACGTTTATTAAAAGAAAGCAGTGACGTGTGGGTTTTTTTATGGGTAAATGGACGTGGGAATAAGTGTGAGTGGAATCGTTTATTAAAAATGTGAGTTTAATACTCACAACATTGACCAAACGAAACCCTAAAAGCCCATAGCACTTCAGTCCTCATTTTTTTCCGTTTCTCAAATTGGTGGGCTTGGACCCAAAATCACTTTTTTTTATCCGTATATTTATTTTGGTTTGGGCTTTGACCCAACTTTGACCCATCCTTTATAAAGTATAAATTCTTTTCCAATATTGATGGGCTTTTCAGGCCCATTTAGCCCATGTGGGACCCACTTGGCCCGTTTCCTCGATAAATGATTAAATCCTTCAAAGTCGAGCTCGATTTTTGGCTTCTTGATCTTTATCATCAAACTCGTGTCGGTTTTCGTCGGTTTTCACAAACTTGGTACCTACACACATTCAAACAAGAAACAAACTTTTCCAAGGCATATTTGATATATTTCATTCAATATTTCATTGTTTTAAGCCACTAATGATATGAGTAAAAACACTCATATCAAAGCCCCATTGTTGGGGCCTAATTTTTGTAGGCCAAACTCCCAAGAAATAGATACAAGAGACGAGATGATAAGGCTTTTAGAGCAGGCAAGACTCCTAGAGAGAAACTAGACTCTAATTGATACGATAGAGACTACTTGAGGCAGTCAATCTCCAAGAAATAGATTAGGGATTAGATAATAAGCAGCTATTTGAGTTAGCAACTCTCCAAAAAAACTAAAGACTACTTTCAACACATTTTCATCTTTCCTTTTCATTTCAAACCCAAGGTAAAACTTAAATAAGAAATAGTAAGACATACGTGGTCCCCTAATCTTTAGGAACAAACAAAACATGGAATACTAATAACAAAGCAACCATGATATTATGCGTGGGAAGTTTTATAGTAGTGAACATGGAGTGTTAAAGCAACCATGATATTATGCATGGGAAGTTTTATAGAAGTGAACGTGGAGCATACAGAGATAATGGATATTGGAATGAACACTTGGTCTTAAACTTCTTGCACGTACCAAAACCACACACTTGGAGGGTGTCATATCCTGACTCAACCCTAGACGGGTGACTAGGTCTACTCAAGCGTGTAGTAGTTTAATCATCTAAATAAGCATATAATGCAACATATGATGAATTCTGGTCATGTATGAAATTATTTTTCGTTCTCTTCCGAGTCCTAGATCTTTCGGTGATACGCTTGTTAGACGACCCTCTAGTTATCGTCGTTAGACGACTCTTCAAGGTATAAGGCTAGATTAGTCATATTCTTATAACTATACGTAAATTTAGCATCGAATAACCTTTCCGTGATTAATAACGAAAGCATGTACTTAGCAAATAGTAATATTATAATTGTGGTTAATTTACATTGTACGTAACTTTACAGCAAAAGTATGGGATGAGAATGTATAAACAATTAATTAGCCGAGTCCAAAAAAATAAATCATAACCCGACCCAAGCTCTTGCATAATCCCTAAATATTATTCGCACAATTAGACCACTTCAAAATATGTAGTCCCCAAATTCTAGTGTTTAAACAGATAGACCACAAATTTTAAATTTTAAAGTATTTTATTGATATTGTGTGGAAGATTGAACTTTGGTGAGTGTTTCACGGAGCATTTATGTCAAATTACATAATCGCTTGCTGATTATCATGGTACTTTGCATCAATAATCAAAGTATATCTAGAAGATAAGCTATCTTTATTGTTCATGGCTTCATGCGGATGGTAGTTATTAGAATAAAAAAGAAACATGACTCGCGAAAAAGGGTAGGTACTTCATTTTCTTTGTCAAGAAAACCATGCCAACTCGTATCCCCCATCGACAAAACAAGGAATATCGTTATCATCTAAACACCCAACAATTTACTATTTTGTTGTTTTAGGATCATTGTCATGCTCTCATATTGGTTGCGTGGGTCGGTTCTAAGCAAACCGCCCCGTACCACCTCTATGCGAATTTGATATAAAATCTTAATTTTTTTTTGTATTCTGTGTACTCTTAAGTAGTCACAGACCTTGACAACGAATGACATGCAACTCTCTAACTGGGCAAGTAGAAATGGTCTGCAACGCTGGCTATTGTATCCCTTAATTTATATGATTCTCGGTACATCTAGTTTAATGGTTTATAAGCTTGGAGCACATTCGATACAAACGAGTAACGCGTAAAAAAACTAATAGCCACTCAATTTTTGTTTGAAATGTTCCTTCTTGTTGAAAAAGTTTTGTATTGATCTCAAGTTCTGAATTTACACTATTCCATATTTTTGGAAGACTAAGGCTGGGGGAGTGGTAACATAAAAACCCATCGCCACATCAGCGCCACCTCAACTCACTCACAACTCACCTTTCAAGGTTACTAAGAAAAAAAAACTCACCTCCACCTCACCTTCATTTTATATAAAATATATCCCATTAAATACCCCCACTAATAAAACCCCACTCACAATCTATTAAAAAACCAAAAAAGAAAAAATTGGGCCCACCACTTGTAAAACTCACAGGGGTGAGTAAGTGACAAGTAGTGGGTTTTTTTTATAAAACCCACGCGTGGCTTTGGTGAGGTTCTTAAGGTGAGTTTTTCCATGTTAGACTCACCCGTGGGATAAATCCCCCACTCCCCCAGCCTTACACAATTACTCTTAATTATGAAATCATACGTAAACAACATTAAAAAAATAGTATTTGGCGGAATTATCTTAACTCCGTGTACCTTCTTGGTACCAAGCCCCCCACCCAACAAGGAAGGTATATCCCGATAAATTACCTAGGTAACACTGGTTGACCAAGCCGGGGCCCGGATTCGAACCCCTGCCCTTTCGCTTGACTTGGTCAACTGCGTGCTTTTGCGGTAGTTGGTGGCCAACTGCTTTAAGGCAGTTGGTAGGGGTAAGCATGGTTCGGTTTGGTTCGGTTTTTGTATAAAACCGAAACCGAACCAACAAATTTCGGTTTCTGATTTTTAGGAACCATTCGGTTTCGGTTTTGTGTCGGTTTGGCTTTTCGGTTTTCGATTTACTTTTGGTTTTTTCGGTTCCTATATGATTTATCGAGCTTCGCTTTTACAAGTGGATTTTTAATATATCATAAACCGAGACGTTAAAAGCTTTGAATAAACAGTAACAACAAGAAACACAACATTAACAATAAGGAAAAAATATCATTAAAAATTCTAAAAAAATCATTTATATGTATAAATCAACACAATAGCAACGATAAAAACCTCATCAAAAAATAATCGAGAAGAAAACTTATTATTTAGACATGTTCAATAAGCATATGAAACAATGATTAGTTATTAAACATGATAGAATTAATCTAGCGTAGCATATTTATCGTCAATTAGCTTCGACGTGAACTTATATATATATTCTCGTGTTTATAAAGATCGGTTCGGTTTATATCGGTTTTCTTTAATGCTAAAACTAAACCGAACCAAAAGGTTCGGTTTTTGCAAAATGCAAAAACCGAACCATCGGTTTTTCAATCAGTTTTGGTTTTTTAGATTTCGGTTCTTCAGTTTTTTTGGTTTAGGTTCGGGTTTTTGGTTTCTTGCACACCCCTAGCAGTTGGTTTATGTAAACAACATTGATAACCGGCATGGATGGTACTTATTAAAAAACACAAGCATGACTTGAGAGAAAAGATAGATACTTCATAATATTTGTCGTAAGCGTAATGCTAACTTTTGTCCCACATTGACAATGAAAAGAAAGATAATAGCATTTATAGATTCAATTGTACACTTTTTTAATATTTTAGGATAAAATGTCATGCTTTCACGTTGGTTCTCTTGTGTGGTTGTGATAACCACCTTGGTCAAGCAAACATGAAAATGTAATATAAAATCTTAATTTTTTTAAACTTCAAAACATCTTTACAAATATTTTGTATTAATTTTGAAAGATATCGGAGAAAATATTTTTCTGCAAATGAGGTGTCAATTTATTATACATGAAGTATAAGTTTACAAATTTTTCTAAACAAGCGCACTCCAAATTATGAAATTCAATTAAGAACACAATAATTTTTTTCTTCTAAAATTTTACAAACAGGGAATTCCATTCGTTTTCTCGTTAGTCTGAGTACTACTAATAAATGACCAACGGTAAAAACGTCGGTTTATGTTTGCGTGACTATTCTACATCATTAGCCAATTTCAAAATTACACATCAACGTGAGTTACATACTAGTTATTTTATACATAAACAAAATTTGATACGTAAATGTATGATACTTAAACTAAATTTGAAAGGGTGGATGTAAAACCCGCTTTAAAAGTACTCGAACATTAATTACGTACAATCAAAAATTTAAATTAAACGTTACGTAATTATTTATTCAGATAATAAATAACAGTGTTAAATCAAGTATTACGAATATATTATTTATTCAGGAAATAAATAATTCATGACAGAATATATTTACGAGGATTAATTTACGAACACGTACGCAATGCTTAAAATCCACAAATATTAATATCACGCAGTCTCATTTTAATAATACCGTGACGTAATTTAATTATTTAGAAAATAATTATTACTAGTTAACAAGTGACTTATAATTATTCAGTGTTACGTATGTATTTATTTCAGTAAAATAAATTAATACATGACGGGAATTTAAAAACGAACACGGAAGTAAAATGTTTATAAACGAAGCGAAACGAAAACACGAAATGGTAGGTGGGCTGTTTTGGCCTTGTGAAACAAAGGAAAACAAGAAAAAGGTTTGGGCTTGAGCCCAACCCATTTCCAAAGATAAACAAACAGGGGTTACCCATTTTTGGTCAAACTGTAAACAAAAAAGAAACGAGTAGGGTTTTGTCCCTAGTCTGCCGCCAGCCAAAACCAAAAAAAAAGAGACGGAACTTTGTTTTAATCAAGATTCGTGCAGTGTTATGGGTTTTTCTTAATCAGGATCATTGGTAAGTCCTTCTCTTCTTTTCTTTCTTTTGGATCACGAACTCAGAAAAGAAAAAAAAATGAATCAAGATTATATGATTTCTGATTTTTTTTTTCAACATGTTGGTTAATGAGGACTTGTTGAATCACAAAGAACCGAGAGCACAAGGCGGTCGGTGTATTGCTGTTCGAATCAACCGACACCACAGCAAGGTCTCGGTGGTGTTTGTCTAACCGGCGCAGCCCTGGAACAAACAGGGGGGTGTTTGATTCTCTTGGTGTAATCGAGACCTAGTGTCTCGGTGGCCCTTTCTCTGCCCAGCCGTGACCCACACAGGGGCGGCTTGGGGTTGTTGTCGACCAACCACAACTAAGAGAACCCATCAGGGGTGTTTGTTAATGATACGATGAGTAAATAGATTAAACAGGGGGCGTTTGGGATTAACAGACAATAAAGGTGTGTTTGGGTCTGTCAAATACGCAAGCAGTGGGAACCGCTGCACAAGCAGTGGGAACCACTGCACAAACAATGGGAACAAAATGCAAGCAGTGGGAATATAATGAAAACAGTGGGAATATAATGAAGGCAGTGGGAATAAAATGCAAGCAGTGGGAACTTAAGACTACGGTGGGAATTATTTAAGTTTGGTTAAATCATTTTATAAATAAGTTTTAAAAATAAAGTTAAATATATTGTTATTTTATTATTTAATTAGTAAGACTAAATTGATTTTAACTTTGTCATTTTAACTACTTAAAAGTCGGATTTAATTTATGATTTAAATTAATGATTTATTTCAAGAAAACTAAATTGGAAATCTTTCTATTTTGGGAAACTTTCTGTTTACAACAGGTTACTATTTATAGTAATATCGGGATTATTAGAACACAGTATAATACGCAGTAACCATAAATAAGTATATACTAATCAGTAAACATCTAAAGATCAGTCGGGTCATCATAAATACACCAAACAAGCAGATTAATCAGATTGTACATAAACAATAGTAAGAATAAAATAAATTAAACTAAGAACAGATGATAATCGATAATAGTAAACAGTAATCAGTTAACTTATTTTCGCGTACGTTATTTATGTAGTAACCATGAAGTCGGAGTAGATCTTTCAGCTTTCGTTTCTATTTCATTACTGGACACGAGGTACGGATTTTCCGTCCTTTCAGTAAGGACTTCCTTTCTATGCATGATTAGGATTCCCCGTCTTTAGCCAAATGTTTTCCCCAGTATATGTTTAAGCTTATCAGTAATCATGTTAATAACTAAATAAATTGCCTGAGCATTATATACAAGCATGACCAGTTTATGTACTAGTTACGGAGGTACCGTAACCACGACACTAGAGGCACCGGTGTCGTGACTCACATGCAGGAGAGTGATATCCTACATCGTCCCACTCATGTTCAGTTTGGCCATTTTTATATGTATGTTTAGTGGGCCGTATGGATGCATCCTAGGCTTATCAGTTTACAAGTTATCAGGGTGAATGTGGTGTGTGCTCTACATCCTTCACATTGGAGCTGATCCCTCCACCCAGCACAGTATTTAGAGGTCACCCCTCTACAGTTATTTAGAGGTCACCCCTCTACAGCATGACGAGGTCACCCCTCCAGTTATTCATGCACCATTGTTACAGCACATGACCTATATAAGCTCTGGCAATTAAAATACAGTAAATGCATGTTTTCAGATTCAACAGATAACAGTTCAGCTTTATCATTTATAAATCAGCCTTTACAGATTATACACAAATTTCCGCTGCAACTTTACTTATCAGTCTTACAGCTTCAGTATTTCATTATCTGTTTCATTTCGGTAATTCCTTATCATGCTTTATATCTGTTCACTGAGCGTTATGCTCAGCCGTAGTTCCCTTTCATGATCTAACGGCAGGTACACCAGGACGCCCTTAGGATCTGAGAGCATGTGCATTTGGATGGAAGCTATCCAGTCTTCTTACTTTATGTACTTACATTATTCTGATTTTTGGGACATTGTTTAGTCCTTTCCTTCATTATTTTATTTTTCATGTTTTGAGCTTGGTTGGATTACCGATGTTTGATTCCGATATTTCCGTTATGGTCATTTAATGTTTTAGGACATTTACCTTAAGCTTTGATGACACACCATAAATACACGTAATGGTCCACTTATCTAAGTGGGGTGTTACAATTATGGTATCAGAGCGCAAGGTTCGACCTGTAGGCTCTAAAACTTGATATGTGGCTAGTGAGTAGTCACCAGGAATTTCCCATATTTTGGCGTTGTTATCTTTCATGTTTTTAAGCAATTGTCAGTCACTTTTCTTCATTTATCAATCAGTTTACTTAAAGCTTTGACTAAGTAAAAGGTTGGCACAGGACTGGCAAGATTTAGTCGCATGTGCTTTTCTACGAATTTTGTTTTGGTGAACCAACCCATAGGCGTTCACCCTTGCAGTTCAGATTTTGTATTGGTAAACCGACCATAGGCGTTTACTCTTACTAATGTCAGATTCATGTTTTTCAGTCAAATGTTAATTGGTGAACTTATCCATATGTGTTCACCATTTCACAGGTCAAATTTCATGCTTTTCAATCGAATATTGTTTGTAAACTGATCCATAGTTGCTCACATTTGTCATACATGACAGTTCTTATAAAATTTTGACCAGTATGGATCGAGCCAAAATCGCCCATAGTTAGTCACATGTTTTCTTCTTTAAACTCTCTAGATTGAACCATAGCCATCAACATCAGTTTATGTTAAACTTCAGTTGATTATACTCTTATGTTCTTTGTAACAATCAAGTCGTCACAATCTCACGTTGATGTCGTTTTCATGCTGATTCAGTTTCATGTCTCCTTATAAGGAGTATGTTTCAGCAACGTGATGATGCTTTCATGCTAAAACACCGAAGAATTGCAGTAAAATCCGGTTTCATGATAAATCATGGTTTGGAACTTCGATTAAATCATACTTTAAAGCTCTCTATGCAAACCAACATTTAGCCT
Source organism: Glebionis coronaria (assembly GCA_025667525.1). Classification (NCBI taxonomy): domain Eukaryota; kingdom Viridiplantae; phylum Streptophyta; class Magnoliopsida; order Asterales; family Asteraceae; genus Glebionis; species Glebionis coronaria. The sequence continues at coordinate 16,946,834 of CM046877.1, read as the reverse complement.
ACGCAGGTTACTCATTTTAGTTCAGTTTACTACCGTTCAAATCAATTAAATTCTTTGATCATGTCAGACAATTGACACCAGTATCGAGTAATCTCATAAAATTCCCACTAGTGCCATGTACAGTATTCCATATGTACCCCACGTACAGTGTCTCAGATATGCTCCATGTGCAGTATTCATTTTGTACTTCATGTACAGTAGTCCAAGTGTACTCCATGTACCTTACTCCATGGATATCGCTAATCGATCCTCAACCATCTCAGACATTTTCACTTGCCGATATTTTACCAGATACTGATGCTGCTAACATTTGAAGACCTCACTAATGTTGATACTGTTGATACTTTGGAGATTTCTCTAGGTGCTAATGTTGTTTATACTATGAGAACTCTGCAGAACAAGGACAAAAAATATAAATTGAAATTTCTAAAAAGAATAACTTCAACCATCAGATACTACCATTTTATTCCATGCTTTTACTTCTCAGCTAGGTGACACACTTCACTCAGCTAATCTTGCACTCGGAAGAGTGGGAACCGGTACCCAACCGACCACTCAGCAACAAAGTTATATGAATCACAGTCATGATAATGGCCGTCATGAAACTGACAGACAAGGAGATAATGACAAACACCATGCTTAAAGTTAATCAGGAAGCAACCTTCGGAACTCCGGAACGGACGTGACCATAAATACAGAGGCCAACAGTCTCACCGGTCCGTCAATCATAACAGTGATCAAAATTCTAACCTTGTTCAGATCCACCTACTAAAACACATGTCAAGACAACAGTCAAGACACATGTATCAAGGATCATTTCGAAAGACACATGTCAAGAGACCAGCCATGATACATGTCATACGAATATCTTATCAAGGCGCGAGTCAAGACTTATAACTCCAGTATGCCTTCTAAACCAGATCCTCAGTAATTCAGGGTACCCTCCAAAGGAGTATACCCGTTTTGTTATGTCACGCATAAATCAGACCATTAAAGATTCAGTTACTACCATTTGCGTTCCAGGTTAGACACGTAGTGTTCGTTCTGTAAGATTCAGACGAACACATTCAGTGAGAGTTGCCACGTTTACTACACGTGTTCACATGCCAGCTTTATTTTAATCAGTCATTACCTACCTCCCAGCCGAAAAAGACTTCACAGTATCACCTATATTTATTAAGTTTTCATTCCAGTCGAAGACGAAATTCGTCTTACTAAATCCATATATATTCATTTTACTTCTGCCAGAAAAATCCGTACAAATTGTTACTGCTTTATAAGCACGCGACTTACTATTCTATAGCTTTGAAGACTTTCTAGCTACCGGTCATGACTAAACTTTTGAAATTCCTTAAATTCATGATCAGCAGATTTCTCCAGGAATTTCCTAGTGTCATTCCAGAAGGTTTCTAGAAATTCCTTCCTAACCATGAGACAGAGTTTAACATCGAGCTTGTCTCAAGAATAGAACCTGTTTTCAAAACTCTTTATCGCAAGGCTTCAGCTAAGTTAAAAAAGAGTGGCAGCATTTGCTGCATGAGTTACCGAAGTGAAGTTTTGTTCGTCCTAGCGCACCACCAGGAAGTACACCATTTCTGTCTACCAGGAAGAAGGCCGGTATCATGACATCATGTATCGACCACAAGATATTTTTTTATATATAGATCATCATTCTTAACCAATGTTCCATCCCACGTATAGAAAGTTTATTTGATCTGCTACGATGTCTAAAGCATATTTTCTAGAATAATTTTCGATCATGCTACCATCAGTGGTGAGAGAAAGAACATTTTGTTTCTAAGACTGCCTTTGCACACGTTATAGTCTCTCTAAATTTTCGATTTACACTTCCAAGTTTTCATTTGTTCCAACTATAGTAGGGAATTTTTGAATAAAATTTTTTCCATGACTTCTCAGACAAAATCGCAATAGTAATCATTGATGACAGTTCATCTCCTAAATTCTAGAGGAGTACAAGAGAATCATCTCTCACAGTTGTACAGAATGTTCGATAGGATAAAATTATTTACGCTGCTTTCCAGATGTAAATTTCAGATGAACGAAGTAGCCTTTTAAACCACCCAATATTCGCAGAAAGAAATTTCAAAAATCCAACGCAGGTGAAGGCCATCAACAGATGGTCAAGACCGACGCCTGTAACTAAAGTACCAGACTTCTAGAACTCAGTTGACTGCTACCGCAGAAAATTGCAGACAATTCTCACGATCAGCCTTCCATGACTAAGTTTACGCATAAAGAAGGGAACCCGCACCGAATTATATCTTCCACGAGACCCTATGCTAGTAAAGGTCTAGTTATCGGAACTCATATCTTCCCGTGAATATTCACTCAGGTTCTACCAGAATGTCCCAAAAAAAAATATCCCAGGCAGGACTTCGATAGAAACAGTATAACACGTTGAGGCAGCTATGTTCATATCTAATGCCTGCCATTCCAGCGGGTTTAAGATAGAACACCGTCATGCTATCGAGTTATTACCACTAGTAGAAATTCTAGACCGAAAGGAGACAAGACTCCATAGAGATTGCTATCGGTTTACCACATACTCAGAAAAAGTATAATACTAGCCGAGTCATTGTCGACCATGTAACCAACCTACGTGTTTACTTTCATCCAGAAGGATTACGCGGTAGCGGACTGCGGAAAATTCAGCAGTAAATCGTACGATTTCAAGGCATCCCATCGACCATCATATCAAACAGAATTCCTGTATGTTTACGTCCACCTTACGCTCATGTTTATTCACTTCCACGATTACGTCTCATTCGTAGTATGATGTTGTTTCAGTTCATGTCTTGTACTATCTCATGATTTAAGCTCACGTTAGCGTTCTTGTTCACGTTCAAGTTCGTGTGCCATTTCGCGATACACGTTTCACAGTTTATTACCGAATACGGTTACAAAAGCTTGAGAAACCAGACTCAAGTTTAGCACAACTTTTCCATACTCAGGCAGATGTTTCAGTCTCATGCCATATCATTTGGCATTCCTTCCTCAATCAGCATACGTTCAGGATATGTCTAGTATCACGTTCACGGCATATTCCATGCCAGCGTTCATCATATGATCAGGAACTACGTTCACAAATGCTCACGTAGAAAGTTCATAATTATTCACGTATTTCTTCCCAATATGTTTCAGTATATTTGCTCAGAAATATAAATGTCATCATTTCGTGTTATCTGTACGTACCGTTCCATGTACCCTACATGTTATATTTTCTTTCATTCGATCAGATTCAGAAATCCATCTCAGGTATGGAACTAGAAACTATTTAGCAGCGGCAGGACAGAGTCGTTAGGACCAAGATGTTCATGATGCTTAGATCTTTGAAGGAACCGTTTCGGGCGGGAAGTCACTCGAAACAGAGGAGTCCATCCGGACCCCTCATCTTTTCCTCTAATAATTCAGTAAGTTTTTCAGTCATGTTACGTTCCATGTCCTATGCAGCCATGTTACATTTCATGTTCACTTTGGTCATGTCATGTTCATACACTTTCAGCAGCATTATGTTCTAATTCGGGGACGAGTTGTCTTTTCAGTTTACATGTCTTTTCAGCTTACGTGTTCTTTCAGCTCTTATAGCTTCATTTTATTACCTTTAATTCGAGGACGAATTTCTTCTTTTTTAGAGGGGGAGAATTGTAAAAACACAACATTATCGCATCCTTAATTCGAGGACGAATTATTTTTTTAGAGGGGAAGAATTGTAAAACCCGCTTTAAAAGTCCTCGAACATTATTTACGTACAATCAAAAATTTAAATTAAACGTTACGTAATTATTTATTCAGATAATAAATAACAGTGTTAAATCAAGTATTACGAAAATATTATTTATTCAGGAAATAAATAATTCATGACAGAATATATTTACGAGGATTAATTTACGAACACGTACGCAATGCTTAAAATCCACAAATATTAATATCACGCAGTCTCATTTTAATTAATACCGTGACGTAATTTAATTATTTAGAAAATAATTATTACTAGTTAACAAGTGACTAATAATTATTCAGTGTTACGTATGTATTTATTTCAGTAAAATAAATTAATACATGACGGGATTTTAAAAACGAACACGCAAGTAAAATGTTTATAAACGAAGCGAAACGAAAACACGAAATGGTATAGGTGGGCTGTTTTGGCCTTGTGAAACAAAGGAAAACAAGAAAAAGGTTTGGGCTTGAGCCCAGCCCATTGCCAAAGATAAACAAATGGGGTTTACCCATTTTTGGTCAAACTGTAAACAAAAAAAGAAACGAGTAGGGTTTTGTCCCTAGTCTGCCACCAGCCAAAACCAAAAAGAAAAGAGATGGAACTTTGTTTAAATCAAGATTCGTGCAGTGTTATGGGTTTTTCTTAATCACGATCATTGGTAAGTCCTTCTCTTCTTTTCTTTCTTTTTGATCACGAACTCAGAAAAGAAAAAAAAATGAATCAAGATTATATTATTTCTGATTTTTTTTTCAACATGTTGGTTAATGAGGACTTGTTGAATCACGAAGAACCGAGAGCCCAAGGCGCTCGGTGTATTGCTGTTCGAATCAACCGAGACCACAGCAAGGTCTCGGTGGTGTTTGTCTAACCGGCGCAGCCCTGGAACAAACAGGGGATGTCTGATTCTCTTGGTGTAATCGAGACCTAGTGTCTCGATGGCCCTTTCTCTGCCCAGCCGTGACCCACACAGGGGCGGCTTGGGGTTGTTGTCGACCAACCACAACTAAGAGAACCCATCAAGGGTGTTTGTTAATGATACGGTGAGTAAACAGATTAAACAGGGGGCGTTTGGGATTAACACACAATAAGGGTGTGTTTGGGTCTGTCAAAAACGCAAGCAGTGGGAACCGCTGCACTAGCAGTGGGAACCACTACACAAACAGTGGGAATAAAATGCAAGCAGTAGGAATATAATGAAAACAGTGGGAATATAATGAAGGCAGTGGGAATAAAATGCAAGAAGTGGGAACTTAAGACTACGGTGGGAATTATTTAAGTTTGGTTAAATCAGTTTATAAATAAGTTATAAAAATAAAGGTAAATATATTGTTATTTTATTATTTAATTAGTAAGACTAAATTGATTTTAACTTTGTCATTTTAACTACTTAAAAGTCGGATTTAATTTATGATTTAAATTAATGATTTATTTCAAGAAAACTAATTTGGAAATCTTTCTATTTTGGGAAACTTTCTGTTTACAACAGGTTACTATTTATAGTAATATCGGGATTATTAGAACACAGTATAATACACAGTAACCATAAATAAGTATATACTAATTAGTAAACATCTAAAGATCAGTCGGGTCATCATAAATACACCAAACAAGCAGATTAATCAGATTGTACATAAACAGTAATAAGAATAAAATAAATTAAACTAAGAACAGATGATAATCGATAATAGTAAACAGTAATCAGTTAACTTATTTTCGCGTACGTTATTTATGTAGTAACCATGAAGTCGGAGTAGATCTTTCAGCTTTCGTTTCTATTTCATTACTGGACACGAGGTACGGATTTTCCGTCCTTTCAGTAAGGACTTCCTTTCTATGCATGATTAGGATTCCCCGTCTTCAGCCAAATGTTTTTCCCCAGTATATGTTTAAGCTTATCAGTAATCATGTTAATAACAAAATAAATTGCCTGAGCATTATATACAAGCATGACCAGTTAATGTACTAGTTACGGAGGTACCATAACCATGGCACTAGAGGCACCGGTGTCGTGACTCACATGCAGGAGAGTGATATCCTGCATCGTCCCACTCATGTTCAGTTTGGCCATTTTTATATGTATGTTTAGTGGGGCGTATGGATGCGTCCTAGGCTTATCAGTTTACAATTTATCAGGGTGAATGTGGTGTGTGCTCTACATCCTTCACATTGGAGTTGATCCCTCCACCCAGCACAGTATTTAGAGGCCACCCCTCTACAGTTATTTAGAGGTCACCCCTCTACAGCATGACGAGGTCACCCCTCCGGTTATTCATGCACCGTTGTTACAGCACATGACCTATATAAGCTCTGGCAATTAAAATACAGTAAATGCATGTTTTCAGATGCAACAGATAACAGTTCAGCTTTATCATTTATAAATCAGCCTTTACAGATTATACACAGATTTCCGCTGCAACTTTACTTATCAGTCTTACAGCTTCAGTATTTCATTATCTATTTCATTTCAGTAATTCCTTATCATGCTTTATATTCGTTCACTGAGCGTTATGCTCAGCCGTAGTTCCCTTTCATGATCTAATGGCAGGTACACCAGGACGCCCTTAAGATCTGAGAGCATGTGCATTTGGATGGAAGCTATCCATACTTCTTACTTTATGTACTTACATTATTCTGCTTTTTGGGACATTGTTTAGTCCTTTCCTTCATTATTTTATTTTTCATGTTTTGAGCTTGGTTGGATTACCGATGTTTGATTGCGGTATTTCCGTTATGGTCATTTAATGTTTTAGGACATTTACCTTATGCTTTGATGACACGCCATAAATACACGTAACGGTCCACTTATCCAAGTGGGGTGTTACAGTGGATAAGTATTGTGGTATTTTTTTTGTTCGGATCTGATAATAGAACACATAGAAAGTATGTTTCTATTAATTACCTTATAATCCTGTGGCAACCTAGTTCCGGCAAGGTGAGATAATATATATACATGTTTCCGGTCTTGCTAGGGATGACAATCATTATCTTGATGTAGGTTGGGTCAGTACGCAAATAGATAGCTCCACCAAAAGTTTCAGATTAGCGCCGTAAACAAGCAAGATTTGAGAAAAACTTGGCATTTCTTTGTTCTTGTCATGAAAACTCCCATATATCCCACATAGACAAAAGCAGGAAAATGATTACCCTATATATTTTCAGATGTCTACATACTTCTTGTTTTAAGATTAGTGTCATAACATTTCTCTTATAAGTTTAAAAATCCTCTTCGACAAGTACTCTTAATTATAAAATTCATATATTAACAGCTTAACATCGATAAACGGGAATTCCATTCACACTCGTCAAATTATACTCCATAAAAAAATGTCGATTTAGGTTTGAGTGACTATTCTATAACAATGGCAAGTTTCAGCACTGCATATTTTAAGTTACATTCTCTCGTCTTCCAACCCGGTGTTCTCAAAACTAACGATCCTAGGCATGCAATGAATGCATAGAACATGCTCTGCTTATAAGTGGAAACATTTGAACCCGAAATTCGTGCTTCAAGTTACCGGGACGGTGATTTGTTATTTGGAACTGAGGTATGGCCTGTTGTTTGTGTTGCAAAGGCATACATGGACAATTTGAATGGGATAATGATTGTTGAATCGAAAATGATGGTTTCTCCGATCAACCCTATGACGCGTGGACAGTTCACGGTGTTAGTGCACATTGTTGGTTCATATGGCTTGCTCCACTTCAAGCAACTGCAGCAATGGCTTAACATTTAGGTGATACTGCAAATGCTGAAAGGTATGAACGTAAATTCTCATCAAAGAAAAAACCACATTTGAAGAAAAATTATGGAACTGTAGGAATGGTATAATTTGTATATTTCCTTAACTGATACACAGAATACAATATATACACGCATATAGAATATTCTCGATACGGGCCTAAGCCCGATACATAATCATAGATTAACACGGGCTAACACTCCCCACAGTTAGAGCGGGAGGACACTGAACGCTCAAACTGGACCGAAACTCCTCAAATAGCGCACAAGGTAAACCCTTAGTAAAGATATCCGCATACTGGTAACAGGATGGGACATGAAGAACACGAACCTGTCCCGCAGCAACTAAATCTCGAACAAAGTGGATATCAATCTCTATATGCTTCGTACGCTGATGTTGAACTGTATTAGAAGATAAATACACAACACTCACATTATCACAATAGACAAGCGTAGCGGAAGAAAGAGGTGTATGCAACTCACGTAATAAATTCCTCAACCAACAAGTCTCAGCAACAGCATTGGCAACACCACGATACTCTGCCTCTACACTAGATCGAGAGAGTGTGGGTTGACGCTTAGAAGACCACGAGAGTAAGTTGTTGCCAAGGAATACACAATAACCTGAAGTCGATCTGTGAGAGGTTGGGCAGCCAGCCTAATCTGAATCCGAATATGCAACTAATGATGTGGTCGATGAAGAAAATAACTGTAACCCATAATCCAGAGTGCCACGAACATATCTCAAAATCCGTTTAAGAGCCGAAAAATGAGGTTCCCGCGGATCATGCATATATAGACAAACCTGTTGCACTGCATAAGAAATATCTGGGCAAGTAAAAGTAAGATACTGCAAAGAATCCGCTAGACTCCGATATAAGGTCGGATCAGAAACCAGATCACCGCCATCTCCCAGTTTACATTCCGTATCAACAAGGGTCCGACTAGGATTACAATTCCCCTGTGTGCCCTCTCCAAAATATCAACGGCATATTTCCTCTGAGATAAGAACATCCCGGAAGAATCCCGTGTAACTGAAATGCCCAAAAAATAATTGAGAGAACCCAAATCTGTCATAGAAAACTCCTGATGTAATGAAGAAATAATCCACTATAACAAAAGCTCCGAGGAAGCAGTGAGAACGATAGCATCCACATATAATAACAAATAAGCAGTGTCACTCTAACACCCCCAATTTACATTCCGCAGCGGAAATACACAATTGGGTGCTAGACACAAGCATCATCACACAAGATATATTGAATGACTCAAAAGTGAGATGTTTACACATAAATATAAACATGATTATTATAAATGGTCTAAAACATAGATTTTAACCCAAATTGTACTGACACGATACTAGAGTAAAGAGTTTTATCCCCATAGATCTCGACCAACAACCAACAAGTTTAGTACAGTACATCAACATAAAGTAAATTGTTCAACATTTAAAAGGTAGAAACAGTTTAGACCAACATTCTTCCAAAAGCCAAGCCACAACCTCCACAGCAAAGCTCCGTGCTCCATCACTTCCTATTACCTGAAATACATGCATAAAACGAGTCAACAATAATGTTGAGCGAGACTATAGGTTTATCAAATCACATTTGAACACAAGAAAATCAATCATAATCATTTATAGAATTGTCGTACACACAATCTATATTCAAGGCAGTAATAATAATAATATTATTAAACAAACATTGTATTTAAGCTCATGACACCGACCCCTTAACCAAATAGTCACCCACGCCAAATGCCGGCATGACTAGAATAAAACCATTGCCCCTCTAGGGTATCAGTTGCTAGAATACCACAATCTTATTCACGTAAATCTATCCTTCCCAGCGGGTTACTCAACGTAATGCCCTGGTCTCGGATAGGGTGGTCAATCCAATAGTACTATCATTAGAATAAGCGGCTATTCCCGACTCACAACATCAAGTCAGAAGATAGTTAACGGCTCATGAATTTAGGGTCTTTAGCAACAAGTTACTCAAAATCAACTTTAGGCAACATTCGGGTCTAACAATTACTCATGACTTGTGTTCATTTATTTTCAAATATCATGTATCCCCCTCGCGGGTATTAAAATCATTAAAACGAGTAGGAAGCGAGGCTATAGACTCACCTTAGTATAAGGGATCTAGCGTGATGATCGTCGACGATAATGGATGCCTTTCAAACACGAGAACCGCTACCTATCAAATGAGGCGCGTTCATTAATAATGACTCGAGAAATAAATCATACATAACAACATCAAACTCCAACTCATAAAGTCACGATAAACTCGAGAGAAAACGATATAAATAACTTCATTATACTTTACTACACATTTACTTAACCATTTTATACTTTTTAAAAAGTTCGCCGGTACATACTACATGTATTAGCTTATTTACCCCTTTTTAAATTCGTCAACCATTTATGAAACGAATCGATAAACTAACTTACTATATATAGAAAGTACAAGTTTATCAAATGAAATTACTTTTAAAGTACTTTACCCGACTCATTTTCAAACTACAAAATCTGGACAGATTTACGTTAATTTTTCTTACAACCGTCTTAACTTATTTAAACGACTCCGTTTACAAAACCGACACTCGGGTTTTAAAGTAAACTCAACCTAATAAGTAAACACTCATTATCAGTAGGTTATATTTTTCAAAACATCCATTTAGAGTCCCCGTGATTCGATCCAAATATCGACAACAACTACTTGTAGTGCCGATACTCGTCTCCCGGTACACGATCATTCATAACATCATAACTTCGCGCTCGTTTTGAGCTAGAAGCTCTACCTTATATCAAATCGAAGCTAAGAAAATTATCTACAACCCTAGGCTATAAGTTAAGCCATTTTCAAAACATAAAAATTCGGATTTTACCTTTTACTTACTGTTATAAAATGACTACTCAAAACTTGTACAAAATCAACTTTTTGATAAAAATCAACCATGGAAATGATCATTACTATACCCTAATATCATCATACATCAACCATAACATCAAAATAATAATCAAAATAAAAATCATAAGATCAAAATGAAGTTTCTAACAAGATTTTTAGCACAAACCACCATGGATCATCATGATAATGCCATGCATGATCATAGCTCCTACCTACCAACATCAAGAAAAAAAAAGTTGCTTGCATGTAAGAAATTCTTACACCAATGTGATCCTTGATCAAAAATTAGGTTGGATCTTGTGTTAGTTTAGCTCATAACATCATAATTCTTGAGTTAAAATTGATCAAAGGGTGGTTTTAGTGGGTTTGAAGGTCACGACAAACACAAGAAAAAAGAGAGAGAGAGATTAAAAAATTTTTGAGTGGAATTATGCTGTGGTAAAAAAAATCTTTTATATAGTGCTCAAGGGACCTAGTTGCAATTTAGTAAAAGTTGTGCCTAAAAATATAAATAGTTAGCTAAAAAGCGGGAAATAACTATTAGTCAATTTTCGAAATATTTACGGGGCTCGGGTTTCATAAAGATGCTTTTAAAAATTTAAAACGTACCTAAAAAATAATAATATCGACTCTCGATTCGACTTAAGACGTCATTTAAAATAAAACCTCGAAAATGACAAAAATCAAACAACCGTCACTAAAACGTAAAATATTTGGCATCCATCGACATCACGCTTGCTAATACTCCTTATACTTAATAAATATTAAATATAAACCTTCCAACATCGGTTTAAACTTAAACCTACAAAAATAAATATCGTTCAAACTCATTCAAAAATTTCAAAAATAATCGTAAAATAAGATAAAGCAATGACCTCGATTTTGGGCTGTCACATCCCCCCCTTCTTAAAAGAAGCGGCGTCCTTGGCGCTTAATCCTTCCTAAACAAATGAGGATACTTGTCCTTAAGGAAATCCTCACGTTCCCACGTAAACTCTGGCCCACGTCTAGAGTTCCATCTCACCTTCACAATTGGAATTCTACTATGCTTCAACTTCTTAACTTCCCTATCCATTATTTCTACAGGTTCCTCTATGAAATACAACTTATCATCAAGTTGAATCTCCTCCATTGGAATCACCACATCCCTTTCAGCAAACACTTCTTCAGATTAGACACATGAAAAGTATTATGAATAGCTTTAAGCTCATCAGGCAATTCTAATTTATAAGCCACCAATCCAATCCTTTGGATAATCTTAAATGGTCCAATATATCTCGGGCTCAACTTTCCTCTCTTCCCAAAACGTATTACTCCTTTCCATGGAGATACTTTCAACATAACCATGTCTCCTACTTTAAACTCCAACGGATGCCTTCTGTTATCAGCATAACTCTTTTGTCTACTTCTGGCAGATAACAAACGCTTCTTGATTTGCACAATCTTTTCAGTCGTCTCAAATATCATTTCAGGCCCAGTCAATTGACTTTCTCCTACCTCACTCCAACACACTCGAGATCTACACTTACGACAATACAAAGCTTCAAATGGAGCGACTTTAATACTTGCATGATAACTATTATTGTACGAAAATTCAACCAATGGCAAATGCTTATCCAAACCATTTCCAAAATCAATCACACATGCACGAAGCATATCCTCTAACGTTTGGGTCGTTCTCTCACTTTGTCCATCAGTTTCCGGATGATATGTTGTACTTAAACATAACTCTGTTCCCATCGCTTTCTGCAAAGACTTCCAAAATTCTGAAGTAAACCTACTATCACGATCAGAAATTATCAACAAAGGCACACCATGTCGACAAACAATCTCCTTCACATACACTATTGTTAACTTCTCCATACTATCTGTCTTCTTCATCGGCAAAAAGTTAGCAGACTTAGTCAATCTATCTACAATCACCCATATCATATCACTACCATTTGCAGTCCTTGGCAAACCTGTCACAAAATCCATTGTAATCTTCTCCCATTTCCACTCAGGAATCTCAGGTTGCACTAATAATCCAGACGGTTTCTTATGTTCAGCCTTCACCTTCGCACAAGTTAAACACTTATTAACATATTGTGCCATATCTGCCTTCATATTTGGCCACCAATAAACTTTCTTAAGATCTTGATACATCTTGTCCGATCCAGGATGTATTGAATACTTCGACTTATGAGATTCATTCATCACCAAATCTCGCACCCCTAACGAATCTTTCTCTGACGGACACAACGGTAACCAAATCCTATTCTTAAAATACCTCAATCCATTCGGCCTTACTTCAAACAATGGTTTCAACATTCTACCCAAATTTTCTGCCTCAACGTTCTCTTCCTTCAAACCATTAGTTTGGGCTTTCAATATCTCTTCTGTCAAATCAACACTTTCCAACATCGTCAAAGCTCTACCTCTTATAGACTTATCTCTTTCCTTTCTACTAAGTGCATCAGCTACCACATTCGTTTTACCAGGATGGTAACGAATCTCGCAGTCATAATCACTCAGCAACTCAACCCATCTCCTTTGCCTCATATTCAATTCCTTTTGATCCAAAATATATTGCAAACTCTTATGATCAGTGAAAACAACACACTTGGTTCCATACAAGTAGTGTCTCCACAGCTTCAAAGCATAAATAACAGCCCCAAGTTCTAAATCATGCGTAGTGTAATTCTCTTCATGCTTCCTTAATTGTCTCGACGCATACGCTATTACTTTCTCCCTTTGCATCATTACAGCTCCAAATCCTTTATGAGACGCGTCATAGTAAACTACAAAACCCTCATATCCTTCTGGAAAGGACAATATCGGCGCATAACACAACTTATCCTTCAACATACTAAATGCAGATTCTTCTTCCAATCCCCATTCAAACACTCGATTCTTGTCCGTAAGCTTACTCAACGGCTTAGCAATCAATGAAAACTTCTCAATAAACCTTCTATAATACCCAACCAAACCAAGAAATTGGCGAACTTCAGTCGGCGTCTTCGGCACTGACCAATCCTTAATTGCCTCAATCTTAGCAGGATCCACACGAACACCTTCACTATCAATCACGTGCCCCAAAAATTGCACTGATTTCAACCAAAATTCACACTTAGAGAATTTCGCATACAACTTCTCCTTCTTCAACAATTCCAAAATTGTTCTCAAATGTTGCTCATGTTCCTCTTCACTTTTGGAATAAACGGGAATATCATCAATGAATACGATAACAAACTCATCCAAATACGGCTTACATACACGATTCATCAAATCCATAAACACAGCAGGCGCATTTGTTAACCCAAAAGGCATCACTTGAAATTTTAAATGTCCATATCGAGTACGGAAAGCTGTTATAGGAATATCTTCTTCCCTAACTCTCATTTGATGATACCCAGATCTCAAATCGATCTTCGAGTATACACATGACCCTTGCAACTGAACGAACAAATCATCAATCCTCGGTAGTGGATACCGATTCTTGACAATCAATTTGTTAAGCTCTCTATAATCAATACACATTCTAAAAGAATCATCTTTCTTCCTAACAAACAAAACAGGCGCACCCCACGGCGACGAACTTGGTCTAATAAATCCCTTATCCATCAATTCCTTCAATTGATCAGATAATTCTTTCATCTCAGATGGAGCTAAACGATACGGTGCACGAGCAACTGGTGCAACACCCGGCACCAAATCAATACGAAACTCAACTTCACGATGCGGCGGTAATCCTGGCAATTCCTCAGGGAAAACCTCAGGATACTCTCTAATCACAGGCACATCCTCTAATTTCCTTTCGTTCACACGATCATTACTTATCTGTGCAAGAAACACATCACAACCTGCTTCTATATACCTCATCATCTTTAAGCAAGTAACAACTCTCAAACGAGACGTACATTCATCACCTTTCACAGTTAATACCCTATTCCTTAGCGGTATCTGAACTAATCTTTCTCCATAAACAATTACTGCACCATTACCAACTAACCAATCCATTCCAAGAATCACGTCAAAAGATCCTAATTCTATGGGCATCAAATCAATACTAAACACATAATTACCTAACTTCAAGGAAAAACCTTTCAGTATAGAACTAGTGCTTACAACCTTACCATCAGCTAACTCCACCTTATAACTAGTTGTCAATCTCACTGGTTCTCTATCCAATAGCTGACTGAATCTAACATCAACGAAACTTCTATCGGATCCAGAATCAAACAACACACTAGCATAACAAGCATCAAGTAAGAACGTACAAGTCACCACGTTCGGCCCTTGAGGTTTGTCGGCATCTCCCACGACATAGGCTGGAGCAGCAATCCCAGCAGCAACAGCAGCAACATTGCCTCCCTGTCGTATGCCAACCCTCAGACAGTTACCTTTCTTATGTCCACGGCCTCCACATCCAGAATAGTAAACTACTTTAATAGCATTAGCCCTAGTGGCTACACCCTTGTTTCTACAATCTGCCATCTTATGTCCGGCCTTCCCACACTTATTGCAAGCAGGTGGACAATTTCCAACATGATACAGATTACACCGACCACACTTCGGATTCACCTTGTTACCTTGAATTCATGTAGCAGCACGAACACCATCATTCCTTCTCAAATTGTATTGCCGATTCCTATTCGGTCCTTGGTTATTGTTATTACGATAACCACCTCGATTTTGCCCTTGGCTTGAGTGTGCAGCTTCCCACTTTCTCTTATTCCTTTCAGCAATACTATCCTTCCGATCCTGCAGCTTTACATCCATTAAAGCATGAGCCATTTGAACAGCTTCATCAAATGACTTGGGTTTCGACGAAGTAGTTTCTCCCTTGATATTACTAGATAAACCCCTAATATACTGCTTCATCTTCTTACGGTCATCAGCAAACGCATCAGGACAAAACAAACATAAATCAGAAAACCTCCTTATATAAGCTACAATATCATTGTTCCTCAGCACCAAATGCCTCAATTCATCTTCCAACTGACCTAACTCTTCCTCAGGACAAAACTTAGCAGTGAACAGTCCCTTGGTCACAGTCCATGTTCTAGCATTAGCTTCAACTAACCCTATAGTAGCTACTTGACTATTCCACCAACTCAACGCATCATCCTGAAAAGTAGCTGCAGCAAATTTTACCTTACTGGCTTCTGAACATCCACTGATTTCAAAAGTACTTTCAATCTTCTCAATCCACCTCCTTAATTCCAATGCACCACCAGTACCACGAAATTGGGTAGGTCCACATTTCATGAAACTAGTATAAGAACATTCCTTTTGAACCCGCTGAACAACAACATTACCTCCAACTTGTCCCGCAACATTTCCTTCTGTTTGCTCATCAGCATTACCTCCAACCTGATTTCCAACATTCCCTTCAACCTGACCAGCAGCATTCCTATTCTCAGCCTCTTGGTTACTCGCAACACGTTCAGCTTTTAAAGCTCTAGCAATAGCTTTCTCAATCATGGTATTAACAGTAACAGTCGTCAATTTAGGCGGCATGTTTACAGGAAACTAACCAAACAATAATTTAGTAAAGTCAGAAAAATGCCTCCCAACTCCTTCCTGTCACCATAACAGAAAAAGAACAAGTAAGTATTCATATCATGATAAGAAGGATTTCTCTATCAAGATGTAACATGGATACTACATGCACCAACAACACAATTCGCAATGAATCATTAACCAATTCACACAAAAGAACTAATAAGACAAATCATAAGTCATGAAGGTAATTTTGGATTGCTTTGGAAAATCTCCACAAAATTGTGACAAGTAATGTCACTACAATCCTTCATCACAGCAAACTTAAAAGTCATTAAATTTCATCACAAACTAGAGTACGAGTCTACATAACTTCTATTACAACAAGACCAAATAAAAACAACATAAGGAACTAAACATCACATCCTCGCAGCTTCTTGTACACCGGCTCGTCATCACTACTGCTATCATCATCCTCAAATTCTTCCTCCACTTTTTCCTTCCCTTTACGACTACTTCCTTCACTCGGCTTTACTGACACTTGAGCTTCAACCTGATTCGGCACATCACGAATCACAACACCTCGACTAGGAAAAGATCTCACCGGCAAACCCCATGCACTCAACCTAGCATTACTTTCTTGCTCCCTACGCAACCTTTCAACTTGCCCACTCAAATTTAGCACCATAGATCTCAATCTAACAACCTCATCCATTTCCCTCGCCCTAACAAACTCGGATCTCCTCACACTACCAACAAACCTGTCAAACTTCTTCTCATTCTGCTCAAACCTCCTAATCACACGAGTCTCAACCAAATACCTATCTAACAAAGACCTATCAAACTTCTTAAGAAACCAGAAAATATCATTATAAGACCTAGGACCTGGACAATAAACCTTAGGAATACCATCATGAATAGATCGAGCACTAGCAGCCCTACTCGACTTAACAGGAACATCACCCCTAGCAAATGCAATCCCAGGCAAACTACTAATATAAGCATCACAAGTAGGAGTCGAAGAAAGAACAACCGGTCACTGACAATCTGGAACAGTCTGTGGCACAACATTGACCCTTGGAACATGACTACCTTGTATCAACTCAGGCTCTGTCTGACCAACTGCAGTAAGTGGAATCCCATCATCTAAAAACTCAAAAGGCTCCTCATCGTCACTAGCACCAAAGTTGTCTACTTCCTCACCATCCACTACATTAGTCAAATCAATCCATCCATCCTCCCGAGGTAAACCAGCCATTTTCTACAATTATAAGGGTTAAGGATACTTAAGGTCATCGTTAAAAAAATAATAATTAGTATGAAATGCTCATGCAAATGTCATACGTTATCCATGCTATGCAACACAATGCAAATGATGTTTATGCAATGCTCGCAAAAAAATAAAATATGATACTGACAAGCACTCAACGTACTTTCAATAATTCCAATACAACATCGTAGTATTTACTTAATAAATACTCGGGAAATCATTTCAGTTATGAGGGATACATCTACAATGCAAAACAAAACTAAAAGTGATCTTACCGGAGTGTTGCAGAGGAGTTGTGTGCTTTTGAAGAATAAATACTTTCGACACCAAAGTTATAGTTTAGGACAATTTTCAAAATCGACCCAGTTGTCTATAACTTGCAGCTCTGATTACCAATCTCTAACACCCCTAATTTACATTGCGCAACGGAAATACACAATTGGGTGCTAGACACAAGCATCATCACACAAGATATATTGAACGACTCAAAAGTGAGACGTTTACACATAAATATAAACATGATTATTATAAATGGTCTAAAACATAGATTTCAACCCAAATTGTACTGACATGATACCAGAGTAAAGCGTTTTGTCCCCATAGATCTCGACCAACAACCAACAAGTTTAGTACAGTACATCAACATAAAGTAAATTGTTCAACATTTAAAAGGTAGAAACAGTTTAGACCAACATTCTTCCAAAAGCTAAGCCACAACCTCCACAGCAAAGCTCCGTGCTCCATCACTTCCTATTACCTGAAGCACATGCATAAAACGACTCAACAATAATGTTGAGCGAGACTATATGTTTATCAAATCACATTTGAACACAAGAAGAAAATCAATCATAATCATTTATAGAATTGTCGTACACACAATCTATATTCAAGGCAGTAATAATAATAATATTATTAAACAAACATTGTATTTAAGCTCATGAAACCGACCCCTTAACCAAATAGTCACCCACGCCAAATACCGGCATGACTAGAATAAAACCATTGCCCCTCTAGGGTATCAGTTGCTAGAATACCAAAATCTTATTCACGTAAAATTATCCTTCCCAGCGGGTTACTCAACGTAATGCCCTGGTCTCGGATAGGGTGGTCAACCCAAGAGTACTATCATTAGAATAAGCGGTTATTCCCGACTCACAACATCAAGTCAGAAGATAGTTAACGGCTCATGAATTTAGGGTCTTTAGCAACAAGTTACTCAATACAATGAAATCAACTTTAGGCAACATTCGGGTCTAACAATTACTCATGACTTGTGTTCAATTATTTTCAAATATCATGTATCCCCCTCGCGGGTATTAACATCATTAAAACGAGTAGGAAGCGAGGCTATAGACTCACCTTAGTATAAGAGATCTAGCGAGATGATCGTCGACGATAATGGATGCCTTTCAAACACGAGACCCGCTACCTATCAAATAAGGCGCGTTCATTAATAATTACTCGAGAAATAAATCATACATAGCAACATCAAACTCAAACTCATAAAGTCACGATAAACTCGAGAGAAAACGATATAAATAACTTCATTATACTTTACTACACATTTACTTAACCATTTTATACTTTTTACAAAGTCCGTCGGTACATACTACATGTACTAGCTTATTTCACCCTTTTTAAATTCGTCAACCGTTTATGAAACGACTCGATAAACTAACTTACTATATATAGAAAGTCCTCTTACAAGTTTATCAAATGTAATTACTTTTAAAGTACTTTACCCGACTCATTTTCAAACTACAAAATCTGGACAGATTTACGTTAATTTTTCATACAACCGTTTTAGCTTATTTAAACGACTCCGTTTACAAAACCGACACTCGGGTTTTAAAGTAAACTCAACCTAATAAGTAAACACTTCATTATCAGTAGGTTATATTTTTCAAAACATCCATTTAGAGTCACCGAGATTCGATCCAAATATCGACAACAACTACTTGTAGTGCCGATACTCGTCTCCCGGTACACGATCATTCAAAACATCATAACTTCGCGCTCGTTTTGAGCTAGAAGCTCTACCTTATATCAAATCAAAGCTAAGAAAATTATCTAAAACCCTAGGCTATAAGTTAAGCCATTTTCAAAACATAAAAATTCGGATTTTACCTTTTACTTACTGTTATAAAATGACTACTCAAAACTTGTACAAAATCAACTTTTTGATAAAAATCAACCATGGAAATGATCATTACTATACCCTAGTATCATCATACATAAACCATAACATCAAAATCATAATCAAAATAAAAATCATAAGATCAAAATGAAGTTTCTAACAAGATTTTTAGCACAAACCACCATGGATCATCATGATAATGCCATGAGTGATCATAGCTCCTACCTACCAACATCAAGAAAAAAAAGTTGCTTACATGTAAAAAATTCTTACACCAATGTGATCCTTGATCAAAAATAAGGTTGGGTCTTGTGTTAGTTTAGCTCATAACATCATAATTCTTGAGTTGAAATTGATCAAAGGGTGGTTGTGGTGGGTTTGAAGGTCACGACAAAACAAGAAAAAAGAGAGAGAGAGATTAAAATTTTTTTGAGTGGAATTATGATGTGGTAAAAAAATCTTTTATATAGTGCTCCAGGGACCTAGTTGCAATTTAGTAAAAGTTGTGGCTAAAAATATAAATTGTTAGCTAAAAAGCGGGAAATAACTATTAGTCAATTTTCAAAATATTTACGGGGCTCGGGTTTCATAAAGATACTTTTAAAAATTTAAAACGTACCTCAAAAATAATAATATCGACTCTCGACTCGACTTAACACGTCATTTAAAATAAAACCTCGAAAATGACAAAAATCGAACAACCGTCACTAAAACGTAAAATATTTGGCGTCCATCGACATCACGCTTGCTAATACTCCTTATACTTAATAAATATTAAATATAAACCTTCCAACATCGGTTTAAACTTAAACCTCCAAAAATAAATATCGTTCAAACTCATTCAAAAGTTTCAAAAATAATCGTAAAATAAGATTAAGCACTGACCTCGATTTTGGGTTGTCACAGTTAGTCCCCTGTCTATAGATAAATAATGATGAGTCACACCTACTCTGGCTAAATCCAACACGTGTAATATAAGTAGAAAATCACTGAAACCAAGCCCGAGGAGCCTGCTTAAGACCATACAGTGATCACTGTAACAAACAAACATAATCAGGATGTGTTTAATCTCGAAACCCTAGAGGCTGATGCATATACATAGTCTCACATAGATCGCCATGTAGAAAAGCATTCTTGACATCAAGCTGGTGTACGGGCCAGTGTCGAGAAATAGCCAAACTAAGAACTGTCTGAATAGTACCAGGTTTAACAACCGGGCTAAAAGTCTCATCCACATCAACACCGTTAACCTGTGTGCTACCATTCGCCACAAGACGCGCCTTGTAGCGACTGAGAGTACCATCAGCCAAATATTTATGACGAAAAAGCCACATACAACGAACAATATTGGTGTCTCTGGGTTTCGGTACTAAAGTCCAAGTGCCATTCTTAAGAAGCGCATTATATTCATCGTGCATAGCATTTTGCCAATTTGGATCATTAAACGCAGTTTTATACGAATTAGGCAAAGAAGATACAATGGAAACATGACAGTGATACTTCAGATTAGGATGATTAGTTCCAACACAAAACCGCGTGACCACCGAGGCAGTGTTGGGGTTAATAGGTGGGTCAGGTATAATAAGAGAGGGTGTAGCAGGCTGAATGGGCTCATGAAGTTGCGCATGTGTGGGAGAAGACGGTACCTCATGAGCTTGGGTCAGGGCATCTGGGCTTTGAGGTGACTGCATGAGATCGTTTGTATTAAAAGGGACATCAGACGTGTGTATAGGTGTATTGGTATTGGTTTGGGGAGTGAGATTCTGACAAAACGGGAGACTGAAGGGGTTGAGTAGGTATATCAGGCGAGTTATCAAGAACTGTATAGGGGTTGTAAACATAGGAGTATGGTTGCCAAATGGAAAAATGGTCTCATCAAAAGTAACATGGCGAGAGATAATAATTTCATTTGTGTGCAAATCAAGACATTGATACCCACGATGATTTGATGCATACCCCAAAAATAGAGGGTGTGGCACGGGGTTCAAGTTTATGAGTGGGGTATAGATGGGGGTAACATAAACACCCAAAGGTACGTAAAAGACTATAATTCGGGTGTTTGCCAAACAAATGGGTATAAGGTATGTCATTGTTGATTGCAGTGGACGATAAACTATTTAGTAGTTGAATGGCCATATTGAGGGCTTCAACCCAATATGTAGGTGGAAGGTGTGCTTGAAAGAGTAAAGTCCGGATAAGGTTATTGATGGTGCGAATTGTGCGCTCGGACTTACCATTTTGTTGAGAGGTTTTGGGACAAGAGAATCGAAATTGAATGCCATTATCTGCAAATAGTTTATGTCGGGTTTTGTTGTCGAACTCACCACCATGATCACACTGGAAGGAACGAATTTCACACTTAAATTGAGTGTGAACGTATTTAAGAAACAACATAAACTTAGACAAGACATCAGATTTATTTAACAATGGATAAAACCAAAGAAAGTGCGAATAATGATCCAGAAATAAGACATAATATTTAAATCCTGACAAACTCGGAATTGGTAAAGTCCAGACATCCGAGTGAATAATTTCAAAACAAGAAGTAACCATAGTGTCAGAACTGACAAACGGAAGCCTCACGTGTTTGCCAAGCTGACAAGCATGACAAAGAACGGGAGGTTTCTCTTTATTACAAGAAATAAAATTATTAGAAACAAGACGACGCAACACTTCACTTCCTGGATGTCCAAGACGTTGGTGCCACGTATGCTGACTCACAAGAAATGCATGAGGAATCAGAGAAGGAGCAGTAACTGGGTAAAGGCCCCCTGTGCTGTCACATCAGAGAAGTACTCGACGGTTCATGAAGTCCTTAACAGAAAAAACTAAACGAATCAAATTCAATAGTACAGTTATTATCACGAACAAATTGACGAACAAATATAAGATTTTTAACAATATGAGGATAATGAGGACCTTTTTTAAGTGTAAAGGTTGAGAAGGAGTTGGCAAAATACTATGACCCGAATTGGTGACGGGTATAGAATGACCATCACCAACCGAGACAGATGAATAAAGGCACGTATTAAAAATATCACTAAGATTAGTAACCGAATTATTAATATGAGAACATGCACCTGTATCCATGTTCCAAGAGCCAGTTGTAGGATCATGAAGTGTTCCTATAGCAAATGCATTTGGTAACATAGTCTCCTGACCCGAGAGAACCGTGGGTCCCACGTGTCCTATTGAAGCTGATGTAGGAAGCGAATGAACTTGGTAGGCTTGAGCAGGCTGTTGGGCCGGAGGTGTGTAAGCCTGGTGGGCTGAAGAGTATGACTGGGTCAGGTAACCAAATCTAGGCGGTGGAAGACTATGTGTGGGCTGACCCGAGGGTGGATAATAACTTGGGCCTGTGGTATGCATTGTTGGGCCAGTGTAAAAAGCATGTGGGCTTGGGGCACGAGGTGAAACAAAGCTACTGTTAGGCGTAGAAACATGTGATGTTGTGGTTGAAGTATTACCATTTAAGCTTAACTTCTCCAATAGTTTAACTAAAAGTGCATCAGTGGTATTAGAATGCATAATAGAAGACCCACGAGCACTACTAGCTTGACGATTTGTATCATGAACAAAACGACAATTGTCACCAAAATTACATGAACCCTTTGCAAAATGAAAGCATGGTCGGGATAACTTGCCTTGAGATGTAGATGAGCGACGAGAAGTACCTGATTCAGCCGTAAGTACCATAGGGGAAGATGATGTAGAATCCAATGGCGAAGCATGTTCTTTCGACTTCAAACGCATCTCCTCGGTAATCAACAACGAACGCGCCATTTTCAGATTAGGAAAGTGTCTTTGTAATGCATATAGCAACAAACCTGGTTGTACTTTTCTGGTAGACCTTCGAGGGCATAATGAACCACATCTTCGTCGTTAACCTGAGCATCGAGACTCGCTAAGATGGTGACAAGTGACTTAATTTTTTGAAAATAAGCCTCCATGCTTAGTGTGCCAAGTTTTATGGATCTCAACTCTGCCTTCAAAGCCGAAGAGCGAGATCATTTATTGTCCTTCACAATATCGGTAATGAGAGTCCAAGCTTCCTTAGCCGATTTGGGGCGTGCAACCACTAACCGCTTTTGGAGTGCAT
The DNA here is from genome assembly GCA_025667525.1 of Glebionis coronaria. NCBI lineage: Eukaryota > Viridiplantae > Streptophyta > Magnoliopsida > Asterales > Asteraceae > Glebionis > Glebionis coronaria. The sequence continues at coordinate 16,923,448 of CM046877.1, read as the reverse complement.
CCGAGAGCGTCGTAAAGATCCAAGAGAGGATGATCTTGTCTACTTTGAGCTCGTCCGCTGTGAGAGGGACTCTGGTACTAGAACTAGCGGTGTCAGCGGCATCGATTATGAACTTAGTGACATCGTAGCTAGAACATAGTTGTTCAAAAAAGAACTCCCATTCTCCATAGTTCCAATTGTCGAGATCGAGCTTGATGGGAACCCTTGTAAGAAGGTGATGATGAGTGACCAATGACAGCTTACCCGAGAGAGACGCAACGGGGTTAGATCCGGTCATTATGGCAAGGTGTGTTGAAACAGAAGGAGGGTTTACTGTTTAACGTATGATGGTGAATAAATAAGAATAACACAACTGAAAATTAAACAATTCGTGACCACAAGCACGAATATCAATAACACACGTGCGGATTAATGACCTTTGCACAATCACCAACATGTTTTAATCAACAGAAATTTAAAAAAGAAACGAGGTTGAGGGGTTGTTTTGTGACGGCAGTGAATGAATTTTAGGGTTAGGATCGTATCAAGGCTGATACCATGTAGGAATGGTATAATTTATATATTTCCTTAACTGATACACATAATACAATATATACACGCATATAGAATATTCTAGATACGGGCCTAAGCCCGATACATAATCATAGACTAACACAGGCTAACAGGAACATGTCTTACTCTAACAATGATAATGGGACAATGGATGGGCAGTTTAGGTCACCTGTATACATGAGACTGCTCACAACTTTGGTTATGAAATCACCGTTACTCCTGCAAAGGTAGTTTTGCATCCACCTTAGATTAACATGATGGATTGAGTTCATGTTTATCCTTCGATTTCAAAGAGCGAAACAAAAGATGTATAACTCTTAAAGCCAAGTGCTTGAGCGGCTATGTATTTAATTGCACATGCTCACATCATTCGTGTTGTTGTCATGTGTGCTTTTGTGAACTAACCAATAAGAACGAGGTGTTTTTTCATGTAATCTATATGGGGGTCGTCCCTTAAGAATGAGCGGGTATGTCTTTTGGTAGTTTTGTACTCATGTACCAGCCTAATCTAATTCATTCTTGGACAAACTTATAATTAGTTATAATCAAGTGATCATTTCGGGTTCCATAAATTTGTTCCTATGTATATGGAATAGACCATGCATATAAATGTTGAGGTTATTACCTTTTTCTTAACAAAATTAATGTTCCGAAACTGTTTCAGCTCTTTGAAGTTTGTTATTTTTTTGTCTCATCATTGCTGTTCAAAACGATAATCAACTTTTGCAATCATATCTCATAGTTTTGTATGTTGGGTGACAGAGTACTCCATGAAGGATTTGTATGTAAATACATCGTCACTGCTTATCATGGAGCTTAGCATCAATAATCAAACTAACTCCAGAAGATTAACGATCCTTAATGTGCTTATGGATGATACTTATTAGAATATAACACAAGCACGAGTCAAGAGAAAAGGTAGAAAGTAATGCTAACGCTCATCCCACATGGACAAAGGAAGGAAAATAGTTATGATTTATATATCCAACGGTCTAGTCTTTTGTTGTTTTGAGATTAATGTCATGCATTCGTGTTGGTTGTGTTGGTTTGGTTGAGTTACTCCAACCAAACGACTCTGTCCAATATGAAAATATGATATAAAAGTCTCAAAATTTTTTAAACTCCAAAATATCTTCTATTAGTATTAGAAAATACTGGACCAAAGAGTTATCCATTTTCTTTATCTTAAGTCTTAACTTGTTAGTTGTAACTTCAAAAATCTTACGAGTACCATTTAAATCTTATGTGATTTTTTGTTTTAATAATTTACAACTGGAGTACCATTTCATTTCTCATAAGCCAGAGTACCAAAATATGAATATAATACGTAAAACTGTCCATTTATGCATAAGTGACTATTCTACAACATTATCGAGTTTTAAAATCACGCATTAGTGAGTCACGTTCTAGTTTTGGTATTAAGTAGTTTTCGAGTATCTTAAAGTTGATTTTGTTATACTAAGCCTCGATCCTCATATTAAATTGATCTTGTTCTCTTGCACCCATATAATAGACTAAATAGTCACCATCTTATGAACAAACCAAATGTGCAAAATTAGTGCCACCATCTTGTGCTTTCAGCTTTTGCTTCATCATCGGACGATCGTAATAATCTACACGTGCAGGTGAGTTTTTGTTGCACTGATGGACTTTTGTTATTGAACATAGACAAACTTTAACTGCAATCAAGAATAAAAGGCACAACTAAAAGCGATCACCAAAATTTAATTTTGCTTCGAGAAGTGTCCAGATACCAAAACCAAATGCTATAAATCATTATTTAATTACTCGTCATTTTTCCAATGCATAAAACACGTAACATAGTGTTAGGGATAGTGTTAGGGCCACTGCTGCTCCACCTCCCGGTTGTGGGAAGCATTGGCAGTGTATGTGGTTGTTCTGAGCTCACTCCCATACCACTAGCTTCACAAGCCACCACAGTAAGTCCTGCACCAATTGCTCTGTCGAATTTTCCATTAACATTCAAGATTTTTTTAACCTTTCACACGTGGATGGATAATTCGTGCAGTATACATCCTCATGGTTGTATAATGGTGCACCATACATCTCTAAAAATACAAATAGTTTTTAACCTTTAACTAAAAATTATCTGTATTTTTAGAGATGTATGGTGCACCATTATACATCCATGAGGATGTATACAGCGCGAATTATTAACGAAGCATGTAATTAGACTTTTGACAAACCACAATTTTTTTTTTTTGCATTTTACTCTTTCAGTTGTCTACATGCTTTTGTTGGTTCTAAACGAATATTGTTTTATACGTTAACTAAAATTATTTTTGCTAATAGTTTCTCTAAATTTTATAAAAGCTGGACAAAACATTTGGAAACGTGTCAAATTCTTTCTATATGATGTCTTAACATTTCTGTTATAACTTTATGAATCCCCTTCCACAAGTACTCTAAATTATGAAATTCATACGTAAAAAATATTGATAAACGGGAATTCCATTCATTCCCTCGTCAAATTAAACCCCGTAACAAACGTCGATTTAGGTTTGAGTGACTCTTCTACAACGGCGAATTTCAAGTATGAACGAAATTAGATTGCTAATGAAATGGTTGAAAAACTTAAATCTGTGCTTGCTATGATAATGGCTAGCTAAAGGATGAGCTGAAGAAGTTGCTAATGAAGATGATATGTGGTTGGCATGATGGATGCCTTAACTTAAGTGTAATTTGAGTATTTGACCGACTATTTAATATCGGTCAACGTTAAATAGACTTTTAGCTACACATTTGGATTTATTGCTAGAACAATGCAAAGGAAAAAGTCTTACACGGAATATATATTCCAAACGAGAGACATTTATATAAATAAAAGAGCTACTAGCAAAGCTCTAGGAGCTATAGAATAAATAAGCAACACAATAAATAAAGACAAACTACATATTATCAAGTCTATCAATACTTTAACTTCGAGGACTACAAAATAATGAAAAAAATCGAGCCAATTACAGTAAAATCGAGATGAGAGAAAATTTTTCACACACAAATTAAAGGTCGACCTACATGTTTTCACTCATGTGGGTTTTGATATGAAGATGTTTAAATGAGTAGCCGATAGGGTATAGTTGTATACGCGATGTTCAAATGAGTAGCCGATAGGGTATCGTTGTATACGAGATGTTCAAAAGGTATGTTGTATACGAGATGTTCAAACGAGTAGTCGATAGGGTATCGTTTTATACGATATGTTCAAATAAGTAGTCGATAGGGCATAGCTGTATACGAGATGTTCAAAGGAGTAGGTATCGTTGTATACGATATGTTCAAAGGGTATCGTTGTATGCAGAGTGTGCAAACTGCAAGCTCTTGACTACAAAGCTAAATATACTCGAGGCAACAATGGAAACACAAATGCATCCCGAGCACCACACAACGAATTCAAATGCACTACTACATGAGCTTTACAATAGCGTGGGGAACATTAGTTTGTAGTAGTTTGTCATTTAGTCAATTTAGCATCTCGACTTCGTAATCTAATTCGTATATTTTATCTACTTCGTGATGTAATTCGTATGTTTTATCTACTTCGTAATGTAATTCGTATGTTTTATCGACTTTGTAATGTAATTCGTATATTTTATCATCTTTTTAATATAATTCGTGTGTTTTATCATCTTTTTAATATAATTCGTATGTTTTCGACTTTGTAATAAAATTCGTATGTTTTATTGTTTAACTTTTTATCGACTTCATAATGTAGTTTGTTTGTTTTATTGAATAAACTTTTATCAACTTCCTCACGATCTATAAATCACAAAATATTGGTAGTCCGTGAGAAATATGTGGGTAATATGTGGGAAATCCGTGGGAAATCCGTGGGAAATCTGTAATCCGTGGGAAACTCGTGGGTAATTTACCCACACATTTCCCACGGATATATAAATAACAAAATAATATGTTTTCCGTGTGAAATCCGTGGGAAAGTTCCGTGGGAAATTCGTGCATAAATTACCCACGGATGTATAATTAATAAAAATTATGAGTTCCGTGGGAAATCCGTGGGTAAATTACCCACGGATTTCCCACGGATGGATAAATAATAAAATAATATGTTGTCCGTGGGAAATCTGTGGGTAAATTACCCACGGATGAACAGATAATAAAATAATATGTTATCCGTGGGAAATCCGTGGTTAATTTACCCACGGATTTCCCACGGATGAATAAATAATAAAATAATACGTTGTCCGTGGGAAATTTGTGAGTAAATTACCCACGGATTTCCCACGGATAGATAAATAATATTAATAATGTGTATACCGTGGGAAATCCGTGGGTAATTTGCCACAGCTTTCCCACGGATGTGTAAAATAACAAAAATTGTTTTGTACTCCGTGGGTAATTTGCAATGCGTGGGAAGTCCGTGGGTAATTTGTCACGACTTTCCCACGGAAACCTTGGTCAATGCTTCTGTGGGAAATCCGTGGGTAATTTCTCACGGATTTCCCACGGAATATTTTTTTTGTCATTTCTGTGGGAAATCCGTGGGAATACCGTGTCAAATTTCCCACGGTTTTTGTTCCGTGAGAAAAATTTCGTGGGTAAAGGCTGTTTGTGTAGTAGTGGATGTAGACCCAAACAAACCTCGAGGAAAAGATTTAACAAAAGTACAATGATACGAAAGAACCAAAGAAGCTCAAATCTCCCAACAAAAATCCTCAAGAACTCGCAAGCATCAAAGGGTTTTATAGCCATTCGAACCAATTACACGTCATATGACCCCTCTTATTGAGCCAAGAAAAAAGCAAATGAATGTTATAAAAAATTTCACGTTTCCTAATCGGATGTGAACAAAAATGATACTATAGTGATACATCTAAAGCCACCAAAGAGACGAAGCAAAAACAATCAAGAGACGATGTCTTTTCTCATTTGAAGCATGCCAGGAGCCTGACCAAATATTTTTATACTAGAAAGAAGTTAGAATAGGTAAAGGGATATCACACCATTTTAAAATCTCTTTAGCTATATTACAATCGAAGAAAAAGTAATTAGAAGATTTCACGTTGCATTACATAGGCGTAAAGAGATCGCCGGTATGTCAATGCCACGATGATAGATTCAACGTATGAGGCAACCGGTCTAAAACCGTTCTCCATACGAAGATATTAACTTTTCGAGGAAAAAGTTTTTCCCAGATAGTCGATGGAACCAACGAAGGAAAGATGAAAGTCAATAAGACGTCTAGATTCCCTCACTGTAAAAACTCTATGCGAACTCAAAGTCCACACACACACATACGTATCTTCACCCTCATTTATATCAATTATGTTAATCTTTGTGAGCATGTTACGCGGAAAAGATAGATTATAAACATGACTCAATAGAAAATGCAAGTACTTCATTATTTTAATGTTGTCATGAAAGCTGATAACTCCCATCCTACATGTACAAAAGAAGGAAAAGGACTATCATTTATATATCCAACTATTAAGTAGCTTGTTGTTTTAGGATTAGTGTCATGCATTTATATTAGTCGGGTGGTCTAGTTCTAGCGGAATAAACCTTCTTGCTAGTGTGAATATTTGATACAAAGTCATATTTTTTTTTTCTTACAAGAGAAACGTCTTTACTCTTTGCTATTTCTAATGAATGGTCATAACATTTGTCTTACTTGTCTACTATATTTTATATGAAGTCTTTAACTTTTATTTTTCTTTAGCTTTTTCCACAAGAACTCAAAATTATGATTTTTATATGAGGCTTTTTTTGCTTTTGTTTTTAACTATAAATTATTATAAATGGTGCGTTTAGTAGTTCGATTTTTTTATTTTAAACGATTTTGTGATATCTATCTAATTTTAAAAGTTCAAAGTTTAAATCGATAGGCCCAAACCAACCATCATAATAAGGACAATGACATTGGTTTTACATTTGTAACAAAAGATAGATCTTCTTAGGCCATCCACAATACACAAAAGGCGGCATAAGTGGAATGAAAAAGAAGAATCTGGTTGGCTAAATTCAACCCCTTTGTGAGAATTTCAAGTCATCATTCGTGTAAACAAGTTATGTCTTTGAACACACAACCTCTGAATGGTGAACGTATAAAAATAATATATCATATGTGCTACTATCTCTTGAATTTATATTGTTTTAATATGATCTTAAGTTTTCTAGTGATTTCACATTTCAGTATTACTTGATTTGATATTATATTGTACGGAAGAATGAACTTTGGTGTGAGTGATAGTGTACTCCATGGAGGCTTAGCGTTAATCATCAAAGTAAATCCAATATATAAATCTTTTGTGTGCATGTGAACGGTACTTATTAAGATAAAACAGTTGACTCACAAAAAATTAGGTGCATACTTCATTTTGTTTGTAAAGAAATCCATGCTAACTCGTATCCCATATAGACAAAAGAAGGAAAATCGTTATCATTTAAATAACTTACTATTTACCGTTTGGTTGTGCTATGATCAGTGTCATGCTTTCATGTTGGTTGCCTGGGTCGGTTCAAAGCAAACTAGCCTCTGTACAAATGTGAAACCTTGATATAAAGTCTTAAATTTTTTTGTTCTCTTAGGCATCCTTAATAGACCTTGACAGTGTATGACATGCAATTCTTTAATTCAATTTGTAGTATAATGTTCCTTCTAGGTTGACTAATATATATTATAACTTACTTTTTTTCTTAGCGGCAACTTTATTAAAAACTAACAAGATATAAAAAAATTATAAAAGAAATAAAATTTGGGTTTTGCATCCAAGTGACACAACCAATTGAATTTACAACGATTAGAAATCCAAAGAAAAGTATTTGAACAATATCATCAAAGATTAAATCCCTTATAGGCTACTTAGATCCGAACAAAATTTGAAATCTGAACCGCCGTAAGATCCACCAAACTACATAGCAAACACCTTCAAGTATCTAATCGAGTTTAGTTGTTTATTATATAAAAGCACATTTGATAGAAATGAGTAACGCATAAAAAAACACTAATACTTTTTTTTTACAAATACTTAGCTCCAAAAGTTTGGTGTGCGGAGAGCTTCATGAATTTTGGTAGCTTTCTATATTTAGAAGGTGTAGAAAAAATCATGTGGTATATTCATTTCTAAGCATATTTTGTTCTTCTTGAACTCTTTACGAACTCAACATTTACCTGGAATATGTGAGGGTTGTATTGTTCGCATAGACGGAACTTGAGTGAAGTTGTTGGGAGGGACGAGTTGTGTTATTGGGAGGGCCGAGTGCTATATTATTGGGAGGGTCGAGCCAAAACTGCACGTCCTTTAAAGAAGATATAAGTAAATACTTAAAGTTTTAGGAAGGCTGTGGCCCTCCCCGGTCTCTACTAAGGTCCGTCCTTGATTGTTCGAAGGTGAAAGAAAAGTTAAATTTTGTGCAGATGGAAAAAATCGAATTTGAAAACTTAAAGAGCGTTCCGGGTGATCTCAGATCAACCTATGACCGAACAAAAATGGAGTTCGTCACCCTTACATACACGGGGATCTCATGATCCATGGCATGAAATCAATGCATATATATGCACAACATGATCTGGGAACTAAAACATTTGAAGCCATTTTTATTATAGTCATGTATGAATCGAGTAGAAGCATGTCATTTATAATAAAACAAAGTTTCTGCAAAATTTTGCTTTTTGGTTTGACATGTACGTTTTGGGTCCTGCTAATGCCACTCTTGACATTTGATTAGACAGCCTTACAAGTTGGTATTTTTAATTCATACTGTATCTATAACAACTTACAATTCTTAGGGTCCGTTTGGTATATATGTTTTAACTGGGTTTGGACTAAAAGTATATACAATCTATTGTTTGGTATGATTTCTGACACATCTTTGATGCCAAACTTTTTAATCCTGCCTCCACTAGTGGGGTTTGTAAAGTATAACCAATCAAAAACTATATTTTATATCTTTGAATTTTTCCAGCCACATGCTTATTTATTTTCAGTAATATTTATTATTTTCTTATTCAAAAATAATATTAAAAAAAATACATAAATCTAATAATTATTAATTTTCTCACTCCTACTTTTCTTTCAAACCAACCCAAACCTCAATCGAAATCTAAACCCAATTATAAACCAAACGGACCCTTAGTTTTTCACTCGTGGCTTTGTCTTAGTTTTTTTTTATTTAGCAATTCTACAAGTGGGAGTACAACTTATAAATATTACTCCCTCCGTCCCATTATAAGTGTCCAGTTTGACTTTTTCAAAGTCTTTTTTATCTTATTTTGACTGTAAATATTTTTATTTGTGTTATATAATACTTGATAAAAATTATAACAATAAAAATACATTTTAAAACCGTATCTATCCATATAAATTTAATCAAGTATTACATAACACAAATATAATTATTTATGGTCAAATTTCAAGAACAAAGACTTAGAATATTCCATAGTGGACACTTAATATGGGACGGAGGTAGTACATATTTTTTTCATTTTCTATTATGAATATAAATTTTTTACTTTTTGTCTTTCATTCCAAATATATATACTTCGTAGGACAAGAATCTGCATAACATATTTTAGTATATATATTTTTTTAATTATTCATTTGTAAAGTATGAATTATATGCCCATAAGATATTATTGTTCAATTTATTTTTGTAATATATTTTTTAATTATTTAACATTAAAATGTGTTTTTAAATAATCAAATTATTAAATATACATTGAAACGATAGAAAATCTATGCATCTCATGTCAATGTGATTCTACATACCATAACCATTTTAGGTTCTCAAACGTATTTACTATTTCGTTCGAGTCCAGCGCCATGTCATCAACATAAATTTATTTGTATTTGGTTCGTTAATAATGGTCATTATGTCAGCATATTCTTAAAAGAAGGATACCATTTGCCCACGGTTATGACATAATGGTTTCATTTCAAGTCTGATTGTGCAACTCCATGGATCACTCCCTACATGGAGCGGATAAATAATTACACTCAGTTGCTAGGTCGCACTTTTTATAATTATGATGTAAATTCAGATTAATAAAATGTTAGTTACTTTTATTTTGTATTCGATGAAATGTTGAAATTTGTAATCTTTATATTATAATAAATATTTTATTTTATAATTTTGGTACATATAAAGTGACTCGACCGGGTTAATTCGATAGTCGAACCAATAAATCACTGATTTGATCGAGTTAACTCAGTGATTAAACTCGTGACGATTTGAGACTCCGAAAAAGATAACGTTAAAATTTGTAACAATTTATAAAGCTGTTATATATCACTAGCATGGTACCCGTGCAATGCAGCGACAGATACCCGATAATTATTTTTTAGTGAACAAATATTACATTTTAACTCTTCAAATATATATTCAAAGTAAAAAATTAAATTAAATTAAAATAAACTCAATATTACATTTTAACAAAAATATATTAAAATTGATCTTAAACTAAAGAGCACGAAATTTTAAAAAATATGGCGAAATTAGATTATAAAAAAGATAAAAAAATAAAAAAATATTTTAATTTAAAAATAAAAGTTTTTTAAATAATTTGTTACAAATGTTGTTACAAAAGTTTGTTTCAAAAAATGAATGGATGAGATTAATTCTAATGGCTCAAATCTAATATTCTTATATTAATTTTTGGCTTGTAGTTAGGTTTGATAATTTTAGGTTCGAGATTAACATCGGAGTTAAGTTTGAAATAAGCCTTTTTATATAACAGTATAGATATAAATATAAATACGTGACGTAAAAAATACTAACTTGTAAAATACCGTATTATACATTCTATATTATACATTACCAATTACAAATTATATTATATGTTACCCACTTCTCATAGATGAGTAGTATTAGTGGGCATTACCACTTGATCTGAATTTACATCAATCACATGTCACGAGTGTGACTAGCTTTTGCTGTACGTTTTCTTTCTTACGAAGTATATGTTCCCACGTGTTGTAGCTCTTATTAGAAGTTTCTTGCTAGTTTCTAATCTCGTCATTGCTATTTAAAATGATCTTAACTTTTGTAGATAAATTATTATAATTTTTGTTCCGGTGTTGTGCATTAACTCTTAGAGGTCTCTCGCTTGTTTTTAATCTTGTCATTTTTATTAATATGATCTTAACTTTTGTAATGATTTTATAGTTCTATATTGCCAGATTCCATATTGTTTGAAAGATGAATTTAGGCGAGCGGGATAGGAGCTCCATTGAACATAAATCTTTGTATCTAATAACATTGTTTCTTAATAAGTATCATGGAGCTTCAGCTTAGTATCAATAATCAAAGTATGTTTAGAAGGTAAATGATCTTTAATGGGCATTTGGATAAATGCGTCATGAAAAACATGATAACTATCATCACATAGATAAAAGAACAGAAATGGCTATCAATTATACTAGCACGATCCCACGTGGCAGCTGCAGACCTTGTATATAACGTTCAAGCACAAACTAAATAACATGACCAATCGATTACCCTAAAAGGAAAAATGAAAATAGTCAGTATCCTATGTTTCGTTTTCGGGGCTAGTCGAACCGAAGACGACTCCGGTTGCTAAATGAAATTGTTGGTTCAATCCAAAACCATCTGAACCATCAAACTTGACATATAAATTATATACACATTTATGAGTTTTATTGGGTTATACAATATGTATAATGACATGTATTTTTTTATTTTATAGTGTTTTAAATATAACATTAATGAGTGTATTTAATTATTTTCTTTTTTGGAAACGGCAAATAATTCAACGGACGCCTACTCGTAATATTTCAACGAGCACCCCGAGTTCGAGCACCGCATAGCGGGCAAACTCAGCCCCCAAAGGGATCTTCAGGGAGAATTCCCCACGTGTGCCCGTGTGAGGTATGAGTTACATTACGCTAATGCGACGACCACAAGGATCGAACTCACAACCTGCAGCACACAGTGGTTGTAAACCCAGTGCATCACGCCAGCTGGGCTGGAGGTCATTTGCACCTTTTGTGTATAATTTATCATGTGTATAATTTAAATTTAAAATTTAAGAGACATTCAATGTATCAATAGTTGTAATATAAGTTTTACAAGTTAAAGTTATGTTTTATGCATTAAAGAATTGTATCATAATTTTTAATAATTGTATTACTTAATATTAAATGAGGTGAAGAGAGGTACTAATCTCTTTTATATCTAATAATATCATAATATTTGCTAGATAATTATTTTCAGATGAGTGTCATGCTTTCACATAGAGTATTTGTAGTTCCTCATGTTGAAGGAACCATGAATCATCGATATGAAAATTTGACATAATGTCTTTAATTTTTCATTTTTAACTTGATTTAATTATTAATTTTTTTAATTACAAGGCATTGTGAGGGCAAATTTTTTTGACAATAGCAAAGCGAAAAAAATAGAATCGAAATAAAATTTTGAGTATTGTTACATAAAAATGAAATATTTGTAAGGCTTTAGGGTGTTCAACGTGAGCCTAGAATTAGGGGTGGGGTGGTATTTTTCTCGTCTAGCCATGGAAGGCACCTCCCCTCCAACCCTAACCACAAATCCGCCCCTGAAAGTGACTAGACAACAACAATATAGCCAATCCCGAAGCGAGGTATGAATCAGTGATAATATGAATTCATCAATTTTAGTCCACAATGGTTGTCACCAAGTAAGTATCACTAAGAACGTTCCTAGGTGGTAGGTACTAGCTAGGTTGTTTGGATGTAACTTATTCGATTAGATTAGGTTAGGCACAATCGTGACTAAATCCTACCTCTATTTTTTCTGCCATTTTAGCCTTTTCTCTTTGGTAACGTATAATCGATTTGTGTTTATATCAAATAGTTCAATTTATAAAAATAAACTAAATTCATTAAATAAAAACATTACGTTAAGAATTGAAAAAAGACATCGCATAATTATTCTGATAGCCAAAGTACAATTCAACAATGGTGAAAGACAAACTCATCCCGTACAATCAACTATCTTTAAAATGGTGGGTGGTCGATTACCTCGAGACCAATTTTGTGTTCATATGGATGGTACTTCATTATCTTCGTCAAGAAAGCCAGCAAACACGTATCCTACATAGACAATAAAACAAAAATGGTTATCATTTAAATACCCAACTATTAACTGTTTTGCTGTTTTAGGATCAGTGTTATACTTTCATATTGGTTGCGTGGGTCGGCTCTAAGCAAACCTGCCTCTTCCGCCAATTTTAAAACTTGATAAGTGATAATCTTTTTTTGTTCTCTTGGGTACCCTTAGTAGACTAAGTAGTCACAGTACATAAATGATTACATTAATATAGCAATGGTTTCGATTAGACATTGACATCGAATGGCATGAACTCTTTAACAGAGCAAGTAATGATGTTCCTACTAGTTGACTAATCTATACTGTAACTTACCTAATTATTGGTACTAGGGCCTGTGCCCGCACTCCGCCGCGACGGGCTTGGTCTGGTGGATTATTCGCGTACTTTTCGCCTTCCAGTCTCCTGCAGGGCCTCTTTTCAGGGCTTTCAACATAAGTTCATGGGAGTGTTCAACGTACTCTTTAACAGCAGACCAACCAATATCAACTGGTTCATTTCTAAACAGCTGAGAAGAATATGAGGAGCATATCTTAGGCACTATAAAAACACCAAAAAAACCTACAACAACAATAAAGATGACAACATCAGCAAGAATTTCATCAAAAGTTCAACAAATTTAGTGTGCCCCTTTCGTCATCATAAATGATGGTTGGGATTGCTTATTATAACTGTCTATATGCTCAATGTCATTTGATACAATATATCAGCACTTATTGATGGTTTCTCGAATATCTGTCCAAAATGCTTATTTCATTATCTATGAAATGTGATTCAAATAACCGTAAACAGTTTCACTTGCTAATTCCATACAACTTATTTAAAAAAAGCCTTCATCGGTTTAGATAAATCCCCAACAGGCTAACACCCATAATCAAAAATTATTTATATGAAATTACAAAACTAACCCAATTTGGCCATTTTCCAAATAGTTATAGAGCTGCCACTTCTTGCCAAAATAAAGAGCAGCACTGCTAACTGTCAGATGACACCAAAACCTGTAACATATTCTAACAAATCTTGCAGAAAAGGATGAAATTCACATTAAAATTAGTGAAATATGAAAACAAAGAATAATTAACATTTACCTTCATTGTAGTAGCAGAATCACATGAAAACAAAGCTTTGACTTTTAAAAGAAACTCATTGATGTAAGGTAAGAATAATTTCAATGCTCATATGGCTTCATCTTCACCAACAACATATTCTTCATCATCTGTGGTATTACCTTCTTCTACAACACTCCTGATTAGAAAAACGTCAAAAATCAAGAAAATTTTGAAAGAGGGTGTCATATTCTATATATACAAGTGAATGAATTACCTGAGAATAAATGACTTAAAAATGAATATTGCAGCAAGATAGATGAGACACGTATAGGATATTACAGAAATGAAGCTGAAAAGAAACAAAATATAACATTGTTATGAGTTCTAATGAATTGATATGTGAAAAGATTGATTAATTTGCTTACCTAAGCTGTGAAATGTGATTCAAACACCAAGCTGCATTAAAAATATTGTATCGAAACGCGGTAAGCAAACAGACATTTTAGTACGCAGCCCCAAACACCAAGCTGCATTAAAAAACTGCTTATCTATTGTATCAAAACGCAGTAAGCACACAAACAATTTAACGACTACGGTCAGAAGCTGTGTGCAGGTAGCATGAGCCATATGTATGAGGCCTAGTCTATAGTTTCAGTCTAATCTATATTCGGTTTTGGGCTAGCAGAGTATTGCAGCGTCCCAATCTATTTTGGTATTTGTGAGTTAGTTAAATTATGAGTTTGATCTATTCAAGATGGTTCTCGAAACTGGATAGTGTTCGATGCTTCCTTACCCAGACTCACACGGGTGTTTATGTCCCGCCTAAACGTCAGAATGGGTTCCTGATTTTGTATGGGTGGTAGAAAATGACGCGTTATGGGACAAAATTTTTCAGAACAGAATAAAGGCGAGTAAACAGTTTTCCTTTTAATTCTAGATTTCAGTTCTCAGTAAGTGCAAGTTGTACGAAGCTCTTTGTAATTTTGCAAGATGTTGCTTATGTTTTCCATTTCTGTGTTAACTGGAAAAACATTTCTAACTTTGTTTCGCTTTGAATCCGGTTTTCATTGGTTGTATCCTACTATATCTTATACATAGTTTGAAAGATTGAAACTCAATTTTTTTTTCTGTTGATTGCATTGTATCATCCATGTACAATAATTTATGCTCGACTCTGCGAACATTGCGATGCTAATTTTTGTTGCGGGGATCGACTAAAGAGATACTTGAAAGACCTAATTTTAAGTAATTTCTTACGGGGACCAAATTTACTATTGCAACAGCCCCAACCAACCGTTAAAGCGACTCAAACACCCTTAAAATGACTTACCACATGCAATTCTAGTATGAAAAGGATTAAAGATCTAAACATCAATTCTAGTGCGAAAAGAATTTAAGATGCTAACCTCCGACCTCATAGCTAAAGGATAATGGCACTAGTTTGACATCTTGAAACTTTCCAACAGTGCTCAAATGCTCATTCTCTAACCTCAGACACAATTGATTTCATATTGTACACCCAAAGGCAAAAAAATTGTTTTACATGGTTGCAAACTTTGAAATCCTATTGTTTTAAAATCTGAGGCTCAGATAAAAACCGACCGGATATGTCGAATAAGAGGATACGGCTGCCATGGCTGCAAACTTTGCAAGTATGCCCCGCCAAGATGCACATAATAAAAAAAATCTCGATCGAACCCGATTATATATGTGAAATACTATCATCACAGCCTGGCAGAACCATTATCATTACCCGTCCAGTTGTAAGCAATAGGTGCATTCTATTTCAAATTGGTTAACCATAAGCATAAACCATAAATTTATAATGGGCCGACAACTTCAAAGTAAAGTAACCACCACGTTTAGCACACATAAAAAGTTTTACATAACCATTATACTGCTTTACTTTTATGATATGTGACTAAAAGTATGTTCAGATACTGGCTGTAAGCTTTCCATTATAGGCTCAGATATGACGCTGCTTAGGGAAAACCGGATAGGTACGCCATGGCTGCAACCTTGACTGGTTGCCCCGCCAAGATGCGTGTTATCTCAGATTTAACCATGTTGTTACCACTCATCATAGCCAGGCTAAACAAATTGCTTATAAATACCACTCGAGAATGGCGGAAGCATACCTGAAACAGTTATAAACGATAACTGTTTTATACTGTCACACTGTTCAAACATCGGCACAAAAGTACATCGACCCGACATGGCTGCAAACACATTCTCGTGCTGCCTCGCCAATACACGGTTCAGTTTCAGTTTCAAAATAAGATAGTTTGCCTATTCTTATATTGAAGCAGACAATGGTAAGGCTACGCATGTGAAATAACAGCGCACCACGCTTTTATCATACGGAATAATAATATTAATTTGCCATATGGACCATTTAAGCTGCGTCAGTACCACCTGGCCCAATATAAAAGTTCATTCTTAGCATATCTCAGTAAAACAAAGCAGGCATAAAAATAATAGTAGTATTTAGTAAAACATACATGTATCTTGTTGTTAGACTTAAATCCAGAAACTGTATACGTGAAATTCAAAAACAATAAACGCACACATCAGTAGAACGGCCGCGCCCTCTCATTTTAATCAATACCCACATCATGAATTCGGCTTAATTACATGTAGATGTTAAGATAGTTGGTTTTTCCCATACCTTGTTCTTTAAGAAGCGGTTCAGTAAATGTGTTTGTGGTTCAGTAAATGTGTTTGTTGGAAATGGCGACACTTAATTTCTACACTTTATTTCTGCAAATTAAAATGACACCATACCTTGTTCTTTAAAACTTGATTTTAGATCTTAAGATCTTAGCTATCATAAACTATTTGCAACTTAATAGGAACAAAAAAAATGTAAGTAAAACAATAAGAACACTAAAAAACACATACCTGGTATTCCACAAACAAAATTAACCCCAAAAAAAAAGGTTTTCCAGCAAAATGAACAAATCAGGGTATTCTAATAATGTCTCCATAACAACCCAAAGAATCATAAATCCTTAATTAACAACCAACCATCACAATCGCAATTAATCAAGGTGTCTCACAAAACCACCCTCCCGCCTAAGCTAACCAATATCACATGTCGACCACCTACGCCGCATACCGCATATGGCGGCAAAGAAGGGATCAACGGCAACAAAGGTCTGCCATAAAAATCATCAAGAATACCGATCAATGTGTCGGTTCATCAACTATATATATCACATCAGAATCCATCAGGAAGAGCAAGAAAGATTCGTCAGATTCAAGTTTATCTTGATTTGATTGTTGTATCTTCTTCTAAACAGTTCGTACTAGGGACGAATTTTTGTTTAAGGACACTGCATATTGTTGCAGGCCTCAATCTGTTGTTGTAATCTAGGATTCTGTATAATAAAATTTGTATTACGTTTATTTAATTCCTAACACAATTTAATGCTCTGTGGCTTATCAATACAACAAGTTTTTTTTTAATAAATATATATACAACAAGTTTAAACATGTATAATTTTCATATATCAAGAGGTTTAACGTGACAAATTTAAAAATTACAAATTTCTTTATCGTGTTGTAACCTTCTGAGGACATATCATAGCAAAGTTTTTGTAAATGTTAAAATTGTAATAAAAGAGTCACATGTCACATCAAATGGCAAACACATTAACAAAATTTGTAAGACACAGTTTCGTTTATTTTTAATTTATAGTAATTGTATCTAAACAAAGCATTTTTATTACCTGTATTTAAAATCAAGTATCCCACCCGGTTCGTTTAACGCTACACAATAAACCTTCTCTTTGCTCGTTGTCCCCAGTAATCGAATTTTCTAGCTCCGCCATTGAATGTAATTAGATACTAAGCTTCCATGGAGTAAACTATCACCCACACGAAAGTTTAGTCTTCCACATAATTTCAAATCAAGTAATACAAAAATGTGAAATCACTACAAAGTTCTTAGGAATCCAAACCACTCGAGGGTGGTAGGTCAAGTGCAAAACAAAGATTAAGGGTCAAGATAAACAATATACCCTAAAAATGAACCAACAAATCAGAAAACCAGCATGAGAGAGTATAATAATTACAATAATCAGTCAAGACCATGTATATGAACGTATATGAAAGCAAATAAGCAGATAATCAACAACCAAAAAAGGAGAGAGAGTATAGAGGTGTTACAGTGTATTCAACAAAAAGCACAATCGAACTGTTTCCTCTAGATTCACTTAGTTTAGAAGGAAACAGAACCTCCTCACCAAACCCTAATTAAAAAATTAGGGAAAGGTAATGTTACTTACTAGAATACATCGTGTTATATGAACAGTAATGTTATAACGCGTAGATAAATTTAATTTAGTGACATTCAAAATCACACATTAAAGTGAGTTACATTTTAGTTATGTTATTATTTTTATGATAAGGTAGGTTTCGAGTATCTGAATTTCGATTCTATTATATTAAGCCTCAATCATCATATCCATTGATGTTTGTTTTATCGTGCACTCTCAGTGAGTCAGTGGTTATGTAGTCTCGGTACTTAAGCGGGCTATTTGGACATGATATTTAACCGATCTAGAAGCACATGTGATAGAAATGAGTAGTGCTTAAGAAAACTAAAAGCACAAGGTATCATGATTAGCATTTTGCTTTTAATTTAAGTTTCATAGGGTGCCACGAGACTAACACTCACACTATAAAAAAAACTCCTCTTATCATAACACATATCCCTCTTCATTTCGGATGTCAATTTTAAATTATCTCACCATTTTTAACTAAAATAAATTCATTTCGTAAAATACAAAATTACAATACCATAAAAGTAAAAGAAATACATGAACTAAAATAAATGACAAAAAAATGACGAAACTTCAAGACACATTTATTGCTCATTCGGGTTAAAGCATTTGGATATCGCTTAATTATGTCTTTTGCTTCTTTCGGATGAATGCGGCTTTATGTGACGTCTCGGGATCCAACATCATGAACTCCAACTCTCTAAACTCCATCAACACGACTTCCTTCTCTTTCTTCGACAGGTATGTAGATTCCACAACTACATATTTTCGGCAATAATCTAGCTGAAAGATTTCCACATCAACACGACTTCCTTCTCTTTCTTCGACGGGTGATAGTTTACTCCATGGAAGCTTAGTATCTAATTACATTCAATGGCGGAGCTAGAAAATTCGATTACTGGGGACAACGAGCAAAGAGAAGGTTTATTGTGTAGCGTTAAATGAACCGGGTGGGATACTTGATTTTAAATACAGGTAATAAAAATGCTTTGTTTAGATACAATTACTATAAATTAAAAATAAACGAAACTGTGTCTTACAAATTTTGTTAATGTGTTTGCCATTTGATGTGACATGTGACTCTTTTATTACAATTTTAACATTTACAAAAACTTTGCTATGATATGTCCTCAGAAGGTTACAACACGATAAAGAAATTTGTAATTTTTAAATTTGTCACGTTAAACCTCTTGATATATGAAAATTATACATGTTTAAACTTGTTGTATATATATTTATTAAAAAAAACTTGTTGTATTGATAAGCCACAGAGCATTAAATTGTGTTAGGAATTAAATAAACGTAATACAAATTTTATTATACAGAATCCTAGATTACAACAACAGATTGAGGCCTGCAACAATATGCAGTGTCCTTAAACAAAAATTCGTCCCTAGTACGAACTGTTTAGAAGAAGATACAACAATCAAATCAAGATAAACTTGAATCTGACGAATCTTTCTTGCTCTTCCTGATGGATTCTGATGTGATATATATAGTTGATGAACCGACACATTGATCGGTATTCTTGATGATTTTTATGGCAGACCTTTGTTGCCGTTGATCCCTTCGTTGCCGCCATATGCGGTATGCGGCGTAGGTGGTCGACATGTGATATTGGTTAGCTTAGGCGGGAGGGTGGTTTTGTGAGATACCTTGATTAATTGCGATTGTGATGGTTGGTTGTTAATTAAGGATTTATGATTCTTTGGGTTGTTATGGAGACATTATTAGAATACCCTGATTTGTTCATTTTGCTGGAAAACCTTTTTTTTTTGGGGGTTAATTTTGTTTGTGGAATACCAGGTATGTGTTTTTTAGTGTTCTTATTGTTTTACTTACATTTTTTTGTTCCTATTAAGTTGCAAATAGTTTATGATAGCTAAGATCTTAAGATCTAAAATCAAGTTTTAAAGAACAAGGTATGGTGTCATTTTAATTTGCAGAAATAAAGTGTAGAAATTAAGTGTCGCCATTTCCAACAAACACATTTACTGAACCACAAACACATTTACTGAACCGCTTCTTAAAGAACAAGGTATGGGAAAAACCAACTATCTTAACATCTACATGTAATTAAGCCGAATTCATGATGTGGGTATTGATTAAAATGAGAGGGCGCGGCCGTTCTACTGATGTGTGCGTTTATTGTTTTTGAATTTCACGTATACAGTTTCTGGATTTAAGTCTAACAACAAGATACATGTATGTTTTACTAAATACTACTATTATTTTTATGCCTGCTTTGTTTTACTGAGATATGCTAAGAATGAACTTTTATATTGGGCCAGGTGGTACTGACGCAGCTTAAATGGTCCATATGGCAAATTAATATTATTATTCCGTATGATAAAAGCGTGGTGCGCTGTTATTTCACATGCGTAGCCTTACCATTGTCTGCTTCAATATAAGAATAGGCAAACTATCTTATTTTGAAACTGAAACTGAACCGTGTATTGGCGAGGCAGCACGAGAATGTGTTTGCAGCCATGTCGGGTCGATGTACTTTTGTGCCGATGTTTGAACAGTGTGACAGTATAAAACAGTTATCGTTTATAACTGTTTCAGGTATGCTTCCGCCATTCTCGAGTGGTATTTATAAGCAATTTGTTTAGCCTGGCTATGATGAGTGGTAACAACATGGTTAAATCTGAGATAACACGCATCTTGGCGGGGCAACCAGTCAAGGTTGCAGCCATGGCGTACCTATCCGGTTTTCCCTAAGCAGCGTCATATCTGAGCCTATAATGGAAAGCTTACAGCCAGTATCTGAACATACTTTTAGTCGCATATCATAAAAGTAAAGCAGTATAATGGTTATGTAAAACTTTTTATGTGTGCTAAACGTGGTGGTTACTTTACTTTGAAGTTGTCGGCCCATTATAAATTTATGGTTTATGCTTATGGTTAACCAATTTGAAATAGAATGCACCTATTTCTTACAACTGGACGGGTAATGATAATGGTTCTGCCAGGCTGTGATGATAGTATTTCACATATATAATCAGGTTCGATCGAGATTTTTTTTATTATGTGCATCTTGGCGGGGCATACTTGCAAAGTTTGCAGCCATGGCAGCCGTATCCTCTTATTCGACATATCCGGTCGGTTTTTATCTGAGCCTCAGATTTTAAAACAATAGGATTTCAAAGTTTGCAACCATGTAAAACAATTTTTTTTCCTTTGGGTGTACAATATGAAATCAATTGTGTCTGAGGTTAGAGAATGAGCATTTGAGCACTGTTGGAAAGTTTCAAGATGTCAAACTAGTGCCATTATCCTTTAGCTATGAGGTCGGAGGTTAGCATCTTTAATTCTTTTCGCACTAGAATTGATGTTTAGATCTTTAATCCTTTTCATACTAGAATTGCATGTGGTAAGTCATTTTAAGGGTGTTTGAGTCGCTTTAACGGTTGGTTGGGGCTGTTGCAATAGTAAATTTGGTCCCCGTAAGAAATTACTTAAAATTAGGTCTTTCAAGTATCTCTTTAGTCGATCCCCGCAACAAAAATTAGCATCGCAATGTTCGCAGAGTCGAGCATAAATTATTATACATGGATGATACAATGCAATCAACAGAAAAAAAAATTAAGTTTCAATCTTTCAAACTATGTATAAGATATAGTAGGATACAACCAATGAAAACCGGATTCAAAGCGAAACAAAGTTAGAAATGTTTTTCCAGTTAACACAGAAATGGAAAACATAAGCAACATCTTGCAAAATTACAAAGAGATTCGTACAACTTGCACTTACTGAGAACTGAAATCTAGAATTAAAAAGAGAACTGTTTACTCGCCTTTATTCTGTTCTGAAAAATTTTGTCCCATAACGCGTCATTTTCTACCACCCATACAAAATCAGGAACCCATTCTGACGTTTAGGCGGGACATAAACACCCGTGTGAGTCTGGGTAAGGAAGCATCGAACACTATCCAGTTTCGAGAACCATCTTGAATAGATCAAACTCATAATTTAACTAACTCATAAATACCAAAATAGATTGGGACGCTGCAATACTCTGCTAGCCCAAAACCGAATATAGATTAGACTGAAACTATAGACTAGGCCTCATACATATGGCTCATGCTACCTGCACACAGCTTCTGACCGTAGTCGTTAAATTGTTTGTGTGCTTACTGCGTTTTGATACAATAGATAAGCAATTTTTTAATGCAGCTTGGTGTTTGGGGCTGCGTACTAAAATGTCTGTTTGCTTACCGCGTTTCGATACAATATTTTTAATGCAGCTTGGTGTTTGAATCACATTTCACAGCTTAGGTAAGCAAATTAATCAATCTTTTCACATATCAATTCATTAGAACTCATAACAATGTTATATTTTGTTTCTTTTCAGCTTCATTTCTGTAATATCCTATACGGGTCTCATCTATCTTGCTGCAATATTCATTTTTAAGTCATTTATTCTCAGGTAATTCATTCACTTGTATATATAGAATATGACACCCTCTTTCAAAATTTTCTTGATTTTTGACGTTTTTCTAATCAGGAGTGTTGTAGAAGAAGGTAATACCACAGATGATGAAGAATATGTTGTTGGTGAAGATGAAGCCATATGACAATTGAAATTATTCTTACCTTACATCAATGAGTTTCTTTTAAAAGTCAAAGCTTTGTTTTCATGTGATCCTGCTACTACAATGAAGGTAAATGTTAATTATTCTTTGTTTTCATATTTCACTAATTTTAATGTGAATTTCATCCTTTTCTGCAAGATTTGTTAGAATATGTTACAGGTTTTGGTGTCATCTGACAGTTAGCAGTGCTGCTCTTTATTTTGGCAAGAAGTGGCAGCTCTATAACTATTTGGAAAATGGCCAAATTGGGTTAGTTTTGTAATTTCATATAAATAATTTTTGATTATGGGTGTTAGCCTGTTGGGGATTTATCTAAACTGATGAAGGCTTTTTTTAAATAAGTTGTATAGAATTAGCAAGTGAAACTGTTTACGGTTATTTGAATCACATTTCATAGATAATGAAATAAGCATTTTGGACAGATATTCGAGAAACCATCAATAAGTGCTGATATATTGTATCAAATGACATTGAGCATATAGACAGTTATAATAAGCAATCCCAACCATCATTTATGATGACGAAAGGGGCACACTAAATTTGTTGAACTTTTGATGAAATTCTTGCTGATGTTGTCATCTTTATTGTTGTTGTAGGTTTTTTTGGTGTTTTTATAGTGCCTAAGATATGCTCCTCATATTCTTCTCAGTTGTTTAGAAATGAACCAGTTGATATTGGTTGGTCTGCTGTTAAAGAGTACGTTGAACACTCCCATGAACTTATGTTGAAAGCCCTGAAAAGAGGCCCTGCAGGAGACTGGAAGGCGAAAAGTACGCGAATAATCCACCAGACCAAGCCCGTCGCGGCGGAGTGCGGGCACAGGCCCTAGTACCAATAATTAGGTAAGTTACAGTATAGATTAGTCAACTAGTAGGAACATCATTACTTGCTCTGTTAAAGAGTTCATGCCATTCGATGTCAATGTCTGATCGAAACCATTGCTATATTAATGTAATCATTTATGTACTGTGACTACTTAGTCTACTAAGGGTACCCAAGAGAACAAAAAAAGATTATCACTTATCAAGTTTTAAAATTGGCGGAAGAGGCAGGTTTGCTTAGAGCCGACCCACGCAACCAATATGAAAGTATAACACTGATCCTAAAACAGCAAAACAGTTAATAGTTGGGTATTTAAATGATAACCATTTTTGTTTTATTGTCTATGTAGGATACGTGTTTGCTGGCTTTCTTGACGAAGATAATGAAGTACCATCCATATGAACACAAAATTGGTCTCGAGGTAATCGACCACCCACCATTTTAAAGATAGTTGATTGTACGGGACGAGTTTGTCTTCCACCATTGTTGAATTGTACTTTGGCTATCAGAATAATTATGCGATGTCTTTTTTCAATTCTTAACGTAATGTTTTTATTTAATGAATTTAGTTTATTTTTATAAATTGAACTATTTGATATAAACACAAATCGATTATACGTTACCGAAGAGAAAAGGCTAAAATGGCAGAAAAAATAGAGGTAGGATTTAGTCACGATTGTGCCTAACCTAATCTAATCGAATAAGTTACATCCAAACAACCTAGCTAGTACCTACCACCTAGGAACGTTCTTAGTGATACTTACTTGGTGACAACCATTGTGGACTAAAATTGATGAATTCATATTATCACTGATTCATACCTCGCTTCGGGATTGGCTATATTGTTGTTGTCTAGTCACTTTCAGGGGCGGATTCGTGGTTAGGGTTGGAGGGGAGGTGCCTTCCATGGCTAGACGAGAAAAATACCACCCCACCCCTAATTCTAGGCTCACGTTGAACACCCTAAAGCCTTACAAATATTTCATTTTTATGTAACAATACTCAAAATTTTATTTCGATTCTATTTTTTTCGCTTTGCTATTGTCAAAAAAATTTGCCCTCACAATGCCTTGTAATTAAAAAAATTAATAATTAAATCAAGTTAAAAATGAAAAATTAAAGACATTATGTCAAATTTTCATATCGATGATTCATGGTTCCTTCAACACGAGGAACTACAAATACTCTATGTGAAAGCATGACACTCATCTGAAAATAATTATCTAGCAAATATTATGATATTATTAGATATAAAAGAGATTAGTACCTCTCTTCACCTCATTTAATATTAAGTAATACAATTATTAAAAATTATGATACAATTCTTTAATGCATAAAACTTAACTTTAACTTGTAAAACTTATATTACAACTATTGATACATTGAATGTCTCTTAAATTTTAAATTTAAATTATACACATGATAAAGCAAAAGGTACAAATAGAAAACCAGCATGAGAGAGTATAATAATTACAATAATCAGCCAAGACCATGTATATGAACGTATATGAAAGCAAATAAGCAAATAATCAACAACCAAACAAGGAGAGAGAGTATAGAGGTGTTACAGTGTATTCAACAAAAAGCACAATCGAACTGTTTCCTCTAGATTCACTTAGTTTAGAAGGAAACAGAACCTCCTCACCAAACCCTAATTAAAAAATTAGGGAAAGGTAATGTTACTTACTAGAATACATCGTGTTATATGAACAGTAATGTTATAACGCGTAGATAAATTTAATTTAGTGACATTCAAAATCACACATTAAAGTGAGTTACATTTTAGTTATGTTATTATTTTTATGATAAGGTAGGTTTCGAGTATCTGAATTTCGATTCTATTATATTAAGCCTCAATCATCATATCCATTGATGTTTGTTTTATCGTGCACTCTCAGTGAGTCAGTGGTTATGTAGTCTCGGTACTTAAGCGGGCTATTTGGACATGATATTTAACCGATCTAGAAGCACATGTGATAGAAATGAGTAGTGCTTAAGAAAACTAAAAGCACAAGGTATCATGATTAGCATTTTGCTTTTAATTTAAGTTTCATGGGGTGCCACGAGACTAACACTCACACTATAAAAAAAACTCCTCTTATCATAACACATATCCCTCTTCATTTCGGATGTCAATTTTAAATTATCTCACCATTTTTAACTAAAATAAATTCATTTCGTAAAATACAAAATTACAATACCATAAAAGTAAAAGAAATACATGAACTAAAATAAATGACAAAAAAATGACGAAACTTCAAGACACATTTATTGCTCATTCGGGTTAAAGCATTTGGATATCGCTTAATTATGTCTTTTGCTTCTTTCGGATGAATGCGGCTTTATGTGACGGTTCTGTCTCGGGATCCAACATCATGAACTCCAACTCTCTAAACTCCATCAACACGACTTCCTTCTCTTTCTTCGACAGGTATGTAGATTCCACAACTACATATTTTCGGCAATAATCTAGCTGAAAGATTTCCAGCGCACGTCGTGAATTACTTTCACCGGTGCCCCCTAAATGTTTTATATTGTCGTGGATCTTGGCTAAATAGTTCTTCAAGATTTTCTAGGTAGATCGCTTCGGACACGTCCCATTTTGGATAATTTCTCAAAATATTCAAACAGTGAATGTAACTAAACCTTTTCCCATTGAGCCATTGAGCGTAACTAGTTTTTGCATTTTCGATATGATCAACCTCATTTTCATCCTTTTACATTGCAAATGCTTGTAAACAACCTTGATTTTTTTTTGCAATCGCCGTTAATTCGTGACCATTATTCCGTAATCATATTCTTTGTATGACGATCACACAGGGTACGACGGTAAAACTCTTTCATAATTTGGTTCCAAAACGCATCCTCAAATGGGTCATTTTCGATTTCGTTACCCAACTTTTACTGTTTTATTGTGTTATGATCAGTGTCATGCTTTCGTATTGGTTGCGTGGTCGGTTCTAAGCAAATCGCCATTAACAACATATATGATAATTTGATATGAAGTCTTAAACTTTTTTCTCTTGGGTACCCTTAAGGCCTTAAGTAGTTACAGTATATAAGTGAGTATACGAATATAGCAGTGGCTTTGATACAACCTTGACAACGAATGACATGCATCTCTCTTCTAACTGAGCAAGTAGTAATGTCTCTTCTTATCACTCGTAAAAGGGGAGAGGTGTCTTACATTACTAGTACTGGACATAACTAGTCACGGGCTAATGTGTAAGTACATATTTTATTACTTTTTTCATCATAATTATTGTTTATTAACAATAAGACAAAACATGTAATTTAATAAAAATATTATTTCTTTAGTTTTCTTTTTTTTTTACTTTATATATAATGATAATTTTATCATTAATCAATTAATTTATAACTTCTTTATTGTTGTGATATATTAAACTTAATCTATATTCCTTATCTATTTTTGGACGTCAACAATTAGTTTGAGACTTTTAAAAGTAATGTGTACTATAATTTTAAGACCAAAAAGTATATTTTTCGTAGACAATTTTATTTTTCAATCTTGCATCCCACATTGGTCGAAAGAAGAATATTCTTTAAATATGAATATTCTTTAAATATACCATATCCCATATCTCCTCAATTAGTTATATATCTTAATATACCATTTATTAATAATGATATTAATAAGAATATTCTTTAAATATGTATTTATTTATTTATTTCTTATATGCCCTCAAATTATTATATACCTCATTATATCAAATAATAATACTTATTATTATTATAACATTTTCAGAATTCTTCCACTCTATATTTTATTATAATCTTTATCTATTTAATTATTTATTTATAACTAATTATTAAAATTAATTATATTAATTTATAATTACTAAACAAAAATTAGCAACAAATATTATCACCACCACAACCCAACACCAAAAAGGTGCAGCTGTGGCTGTACCCGCCGTCTGGCCGCCACCACAGTGGTGGTTTGGCGGCGGCAACCCTCGATTTTAATCAAAACTAAGGCCAATAACCACCAAATAATAGAATAATTAAGATTTTGTCAAATACATAATATAACCACCATGCATGGGTAGATCGGGACAAGATCAAAAGTTTTTTGGGGTTTCTAAGGTTAATCTATGTGTTATTATCCTAGATTCATCACCCACACACCACCAAACGGCAGCGGCGGTGCGAATACTACCGCCACAGTGGCGGCGGTTGTGGTGGTCAAAGGAGGCAACGGGAAGGCCATATGGGAGAAAAGGCTCGGAATAAAATGAAGGATTTATCAAAATACTCGCCTGAAAAGATGAAGATTCGCCCGAAAAATGGTGGTCGCCGGAAAACTTCGCCAGAAAAGTTTTCCGGCTGCGGCAGCCGGTTGGCAGGCATGGGAGAAAGTTTAGAGTTTGTGTGTATTTTGTTATGATGATAATTGAAAGAAAATAGGAGAAATTCCCTTTTATACAAAAAAGTATAAATTAAAAGTGGCAAGGAGATAGAAGTATAAGGTGTATTTCGTAAATACTTTATTTACTTTTGTACAATAAGCGTTCGAGGCTCGTTTGCATGACATAAAGAATGATTCAATACACGAGACTTGCGCCATCGTTTTTAAAATCATTTTTCCAATAAATATAAGTCCTTACTTTGTCGTTTCGAAAACATTTGCAATTAATTATTTAAACGCTCGTTTAGTCATTTCTAGCTATTTCGGTTAGATTTCATTGTAAAAATAAAATGTAAACTCTATTACTCACGTTATTAGCTACGTTTTAGGATATAATGAAAAATAATATTCCTTCGTATTTTCAAAGTTTTGGTTTTGAATCGTCTCAACAATTATCATTATTAGTTTTGCCCAGTCCGACGTTTAAACCGTCGATAAAATATTATAAGTAATTAAATAATAAATATTTAATTTATGAAACGTCAACGTAAAAGTTTTAAATTTCTCAGTGCGTCCAATTATAGAAAAATGTTCAAAATAAATTTGAATTTAGTTAACACGATCTTCGTTAAATTATCGAAAATAAATAACAAGTTTCGTAAATGTTCGAAAAATCTTAATTTAAACGTTAGTCAAAATTTTCGGGTTGTTATAACATAACAATTAATCATGTAATTTTAACCTAAAATTATCCAACATGTAATTTAGGGTTTAAAAAACAATTCTTTTTTTTATTTATAAAAATCGGCCTAACCCTATTTTTTTAAAAAAAATAAAACCCTAATTTTTAAGAAAAAAAAACATGTAGTTTTAACTCAAAACCATTATTAGTTAAAATAATTTAGATTTTCGATAATTATAACATGTTAAAACGGCTCTGATACCAGTAAAGGTTTATATAGTTCATAACAATTACATAAAACCCTAAACGAGATCAAAGCACACATATAGCGGAAGCGATTTAACAAGATCATAATAACATAATTATAATTAATCGAATTAAGGTTACATAACTTTTAGCTAAAGAAAATCCACAAGATAAAGAATGAATCACCAATTACGGTTTATAACGAATATCTCCAAGATATAGTCTAAAGTAAGACTATATTACGTTCTTGTACACACGTAATACAACGAGCTAACCGTGATTCTAGCACGTGTAAACCGAGCTTCTACGCTTATGGAAAAATCTATCCAACAACCCTAGAGAGGGGCTAGGACTAGATTATAAGCAAAATCGAAAGAACAAAAAAACCAACCGAAACCCCTTTGTGATTTCTTGTTGCGATCGACCAAAGAGAAAGGGAAGGGAGGAGTAAAGAATTATGAGGGTAAGGGGTTGTTTATATAGGCCTTAAACTTTCTTGAAGTCCAAGTAATAATCCAATAAAAGGAAGGTTTTCCTTCCTCCCCTTGTGCCCTAACCGACGGTCGAACACCCCTCTATGGGGTGTTCCGGAACCTTCTATTCTTCTTCCTATTTATTCTACAACGCTCGTTAATAATTAACTCTTAATTATCTAACGATCGTTAAAGTTATAGCTCGGTTTAATTTAATAAATATAATAAATATATTTATTAAATGAATTAACTCTTTACATATTGAGTGGAATCCCGTAATCTTAAGTTCGATCCTATCACACGACTATTAAATATAAGTCCATAAACTTTCACAAATGAGTAGATTACTCAATTCGATATTGTTTAGAAGAATGAATTTAGGTGTGCATGATAGAGAGTTCTATGTATGATCTTTGTATCTAATTACATTGTTGCTTAGTAATTTAGTTGTGCATGATATATTCATTTTTAATTCCACTTGTTGATTATGGATTTATGGCATAATTGTCACCCTTCTCACCGTAACTTTCTCCTCAATATAGATTTCACATATTGTGTCATATTTTGCTATTTTTTGCATCTTTTTATTAACCTCAAAATGCAAATACAAACGAATTTGAATATGGAAACGTGATGACTATTTGTTGTCGTCACATTGGTTGATATTGGATTGTTGGCTTTGTATTACATAACTAATAACTTCTTTTCTTCAATGCCGGGTTGCCGAATATAAGGCTTATTACCTTTTCCATAACAGAACTTATGTTGCAGCAGTGTTTTAGTTCTTAGACGGTTGTCGCTTTCCTTTAATCTCGTCATTGCTGTTCAAAAATGACACTCTAACTCTTAGAGTCATTTCATAGTTTTGTATCACTTAAACTCATATTTTTTGGAAGAATGAATTTAGCGTTGGTGATAGAGTACTCCATAAAGGATCCGCATTTAGAGTAAGACACAAGCATGCTTCAAGAGAAAAGGTAAGTATTTCATAATTTTTGTCATAAAAGCCCTGCTAACTGTGTGATCCCACATAGACAAAAGAAGGAAACGACTATCATTTATGTATTCCACTCGCGTAGGTGTTTGTTGTCTTATGACTAGTGTCATGCCTTCATAATGGTCGTGTGACGTGGTTCTTTGGAACACTTCTCCATGACCAGAATGAAGATTTGATACGAAGTCATAAATTTTTTATCTTAATAAGAATAGTACTATATATTTTGTATTCCGTAATATTATTGTTTAATTTTAGACAATGGTTGATAAAACATTTGTCCTGAAAGTAGGTGTTAACTTTTTTATACATACGGACAATCTGTAACCTATATAAAAGGTTAAATATGAATCTTACAATGATCAAATAACTCATAAACAATGACATGGTAGTTATTCTTGGTATATAAATTATAGAAAACGAAAAATAAAATAAATCATAGAATTCGGGTTTGATATTCAATAAAAGAGGAGGGCTGATCGAGGCATGTCAACTTGATCAACTGCAGGAGCTTGTGGGTAACACGGTTTTGCCTAATTCTATTGAACGGTGGTTTTGGGATCCAAATGGCAGTGTGGACACTACAAGAAAAAGTTCTTTTAATGACAGACAAAAAGTGTCGGTAAATATCCAAAAACGTGTCAGTAAAAGACTTTTATTTTCACCTACAGTCATAGAAAGTGTGGGCTAAAGTCCTTCTGGTAAATGTATATAGTAACACCCTTTTCTGACACTTAATTGTGTGAGAATAAGTTGAAGCTATTTCTGACATATAAAATCTGTCATTATAAATGTTACTATAGACTGCTATAAATATGATACTCTATAAAATTCTATTCAAATAGATAAAAGCTACTGTAATAATTAATAACAAAAAAACTGAGATTCAAACATATATATTATTTCAACTATATGTCGATATAGACCAAGTATTTTCGTAACCACAAACAAGAAACAAACATCAAGTATGAAATGCAAGTTTGATTATCACAATTCAACCAAATACAACTTAAGCTAAAAAAAGAGAAGAAACTGGGCATGTCTGGGCTTCACAATCCTCACGTCGCTCAATTTCTCATGTCGCTCAATTGGTTCCTATAAACATTGCACGGGCATGCTTGGGCTTCACAATCCTCATGTCGCACAGTTTCTCATGTCGCTTAATTGGTTCCTGTGAACATTGCACGTACAAAAACCATGTGGGTAAGATTTTTATCATCATGGGTTGAAAACAATATTGGGTCAAAACAGTACAATAATAAGCCCAAACGAATAAAGATACAACCATCAGTGTTGTAAAAAGCGGGCTAAGCGGCCGCCTAGGCGGCGCCTAGGCACTTGGCGGTCATACTCCGCCTCGATGTATGGCTAGGCGGTCAAGCTAGGCGGAAAAGTCAAAAGGCGGTCAAACATCCGCCTAGGCGGTGCTAGGCGGCGCCTAGGCGGTAGAAAAGTCAAAGAAAGTCAACAAAAAGTCAATATTTTTTTACAAAAAATTAAGAATTTTATGTCTAATATATAATTTCTATATTTATTTTAACATAACATCTTAGAATTAAAGATAAACCTATGATTGTTAACATAAAGTAATGGATTTTTCGTGAGAATTAGAACCAACTGAACTGTATGTCAAGTTTGAAGTTTTAAGTCCTTAAATTGTTATGTTTATTTGTCTATTTTGCAACTTCAAGCTATGTGAACTTTGAATTATTAGAAATTAGAAGTATTTTGTCATGTTATATGTATTATTTATTAATTTTTATGCATAAAATTCCAATCCGCCTAGGCGGCGCCTTGGCGCCGCCTAGACGAATTCCGCCTCGAAGGTGGCAAACCGCCTCACTAACGCCTAACGATTTCTGCAATCTTGAAAACCATACAAGTGTTTTTACATATAAGCGATAAACTGCAATACACAATTTGAGAGGTAGACATAAAAGGGTTTCGTTCATGTAAATAACCTGACTAATGCATCTAGTTCAGTCACAAGACACATTGATTCATCAAAAATGTTTTTCCAATTACATAATCTACTATTCACGGGATTTACATATGAACGGCCAAGATAAGAAATAAACAAAACACAAGAAAATAGGTATGTTTTAAGAAGAAAACCTGGCTGGGCATCAGGCTCAATGATATGAGGCTTTGATGTAACTGGTCCAGCATTAGAGATTTTTGTTGCAAAAGAGATAAGAATTGACGGATTCTCATTTTTAGGAACCTGTATAAAAGCATATGAACATAAGATAAGACAAATGCAGCTGGATTTGGATAGATGGAATTAGAAAAAGTGACATCTTTTTACTATAATGCTAAATGAAGGGAAGACAACTATACTTTGGAAGAAGCAAATGATGATGCATGTGCTTCAAGAGCTTGACTCTGCTGCTGATCAACAGAGTACAGCTGAATGTTTCCTTGTACTAGTTGAGGTCTCTGTTTACATCAATATGGTAGGGAAGTTGGTTAACGCTGAAAATTTAGGACAACAATTAACCATAGATGACGCTCTATGATATTGAGAATAATAATTACGCTGAAAGATATCCATCAAAATGGTAGGGAGATAAAGTTGCACTTGTTTACTGAAAAAGATGGTAAGTTAAATATTCGTTAAAATTTCCATCATGTGGCTATTTATGAACTATGCTAAACAACAAAACTGACTAAATTTTAATTGAAGATATATGATGAAGTCACTATTCCCACAGCTCAATTGATTTAGTATATCCATAAAATAGCATAGCTGAACACTGTGCTCAAAATAAAGCTCGATCTAATTGTGAGCCTTAATGCCTTATAGATAAACCGATATACTGTAAGAATTTTGATCCAAGTATAACAACAAACCTTTGGTGAGCCAGGGGCAATTCCAATCAACACCAACCACTTGATGGATCACATCTGTAGTTGAATATCTGATTGTTTGGTAAATTAGCTGTTCTATCGAACATCTTTGTAGGTTCAGAATCACCAGTACCAAAGTAACCAATGATAAACAGAGGTTTGGGTGACCATCCCCAACATCTTAGGTGAGCCAATTCCAAAAGATCTGAAAACAAAAGTATGATAATATCATACAAACATTAATATTAGTAACAGAACTAATAGCAGACTCACTGTTTCACAAAGAGCAAATCCATCCTAATAATAATGCTAAGTTGGTATATTATGCTTTAACTTTATTATGGCTAATAGAGCTAGTCTAGGATGGTATATTCCATGCCCTGTAACACCATGACTAGCAGTAGGAACTTCTATAATCTGCTACCTTTTGTTCGTTCTCAGACTACCACAACAGGGTGCAAGCCGGACTGAGATGCACGCAATATATAAACAAAACCCTAAACAGATTCAAGTTCTTTTGAAAGCATAAAGAGGACCACATGGTCAGCTGGAAACCAATGGTACTCGGATTTCTATAATCTAAAAGGACCTTTAGAAAGTCAATGGGAATCATTTTTAATCTTTAATCAGTTGTGCAACCAAACGAAAATCTTAAATAACTAAATCGCATAATTAATTGCTCCCCATCCATCCCACAAGGTGTACCAAATTGGAATATCACTTCCCTAAGACAACTTTCTAGAAGAATTTACATAGTTGTCCTTAAATAGGGATTACAGAGAAGTCTCAGTAGTGATTAATTTTATTCAAAGATAATGTAAATCCTAAAAGTTACCTTATAAGACATTCTCTCTCTTTGGAAAATATAAACATGTATCTTTTATGTTAGCGTACTAGTCAAACATCTACAATTTCCAAAGGCATTTGGGTGGAAAAAAATAACATCAGTGGGTCAAATGGGTCATAAAAAGTGAAAATAAAGTAGAATCCTATACAAAGTAATTGGTATGACCAAAAACTGGACTGGCCTATTGTGAGGATATCAGGACGCCTAACCATATAAGTTTCAGATATGTAAGGATGTTATGTGTGGTATATATAGCCTACCACTTTCTCACTTACGTTTATAATTTTGTCATTTTAGCGCAATGACAACCTTACCAAAAGAGTCTTATCTACGTACTTGCACTAATGTTATGAGCCCTTGTATAGGGTGAAACTAATGTACCATCTGGTTGTGTTCATCATATACTACTCATATGTAATTATCCGAATTTATAGGTTAACTGTTAGACATGTAAAGGCAGATCAAAACTTATTAACAAAGTTACACTCGCTACGTTCTAAACTCGCCCAACTTCGAGATTAGACTCAACTGATTTACATAACTGCACTCGATGTCAAGTGTAAATAGTTGCCTTCTATAGAATAAGTCTCGATAAAAAAAACAGACTGTTATGCTTACCTCTACACTTGCTGTTTACGCTTACTCTTGCTATTTATATTTTCTAAACTCAGGCGAGTGCATGAGTCTGTATTCAAGACTTACTCTTGTTGTTTACACTCGACTGTTATGTTTGCCTGTACACTCGCTGTATATACTTGCCAAGGAAACAAAGTTAAACTTGTTAACGCAAAACCAAAGCAAATTCTTAAACTTAAAAAAAAAACCTGACACAAATCATCCATATCCCCCTGCCTCCACCACCTTCCGAAAAAATCACAACACAAAACTTTTGCACTCCGCACCCCACATCCTCACTCGCCGCAACTCTCGCTTCCGCTTGCACACTCTCACCACCACCTCTCCCCAATTCCTATCAGCCTTCCATAATGCCAACTCATCACTGAACCGCATAAGTTATCTAATTAAGCAAAAAAACAACTTCAAAAAGTCATCACTGAATTAAAATATACAAAAAATAAAGTAATCAAACAAAATAATTTCATCAAATAGTTGGTGTGCATCATCACACATCTATTTGCCTTTGTGTAATTCATCAACATCAAACCAAACAAAAACTATTTTTCAACTAATTGCCTTAATTTCGAGTAAAATCTAACTGATTAGTGTAATTCATCAACAGATATATCAAAGCCTAATTGAGTTGTTTGATTAATATAACTGAAAAAAAAATCATCTAGAGATAATAACTACCTTCTAACGGTAATGGTGATGACCATGGCGATGCGGCGGTCGGAATCATCAGTAATTAGTTTAAAAAAAGCTTTTACTGTTTGAAAAAAATAACTTTAATGAGTATAGTTATGAAGGGGAAAGTATATATGGAATCCATTATTTACTGTTTGAAAAAAATTACTTTAAGGAGTATATTTTTATTTTTGTTTAATTTTATTTTTTAAATGTAAGTTAAAAATTTAGGATCGATTTTGAAGTATTTAAAAAAATAAAAAAAGTATATAAGTTAGAATAGGCTGAGCATAGCAGACCAAAAACCGGCTCGGAAAACCGGACAGGACCGGACCGTACGATTTCGGTCCGATCCTCGGTCCTGGGTTTTGGACAAATTCGGTCCTCGGTCCGGTCGGTCCGGTTCGGTCTTACAAAAAATCTTATCAATTTTCCCTAATAGGACCGCACTGGACCGAGGACCGAACCGGACCGGACCCACCCGGATCGGACTATTTCGGTCCGGTCTCGGTCCAGGGTTTCGGACCATTTCGGTCCTCGGTCCGATCCGATCTTGGCCAGTCTGGTCCGGTCTTGGACCAATGCTAAGCCCTAAGTTGGACCAGTCTTTGGTGGAACTTTTTTTTCGTACTTTATCGTCGGTCCAATTTGATTTAATTTTACATAAAACCAACAATTATGTTTTAATTTAATTTTACATAATTTTACCCAATGTGTTTGGTACGGTTCAGTTTTTTGATATGTTTGTCAAGACATGTGCGTAAGACTAAACCTGATCGAATCAAATCGGACCGATAATCAAACATGAACTAAAGTGTCGACCAAAGACCAACGAAATAGAAACCGAACCTTAAAAACTGGATCGGGTTGAAAGCGATTTAGTCCAAAACTTCAACTCGAGAACTAAACCAAATGTGTTATGTCTCTTTTAGTTGTTCAATCGATAGTGAGTAAGACCAGACCGTATCAAACTGAAAATCAAATATTAAGTAAAGTGTGAACAGAAGACCAGACTGAAATCAGTTAGGTCAAGTTCGAGCTCGAGATGATTTATTTATTCGAGTCATTCTATGGTCCGAAATGTTTAACTCAAGTCAATACTCTCTATGGATAAAAAAGACTTTTGCCCACACTTTATATAAAGTGTAGGTGAAAATTAGACTTTCGTTCACACTTTTTATAAAGTGTAGGTGAAAGTTAAACTTTCGCCCATACTTTTTATAACGTGTACGTGAAAGTTAAACTTTCACCCACACTTTCTATAAAGTGTAGGTGAAAGTTAGACTTTTGCTCACACTTTTTATAATATGTTGGTGAAAGTTAGACTTTTGCTCACACTTTTTAAAAACTATAATTGAAAGTAAGACTTTTGCTCACACTTTTTAAAAAGTATTAGTGAAAGTTAGGCTTTTGCCCACACTTTTTAAAAAGTGTAAGTGAAAGTTAACCTTTTGCTCACACTTTTTAAAAAATATAAGTGAAAGTTAGACTTTTGCACACACTTTTAAAAAAGTGTAAGTGAAAGTTAACCTTTTGCTCACACTTCTTGAAAAGTGTGGGTGAAAGTTATACTTTTACTTATATATTTGTCAAAAGTGTAAGTGAATATACATTTTTACTTACACTTATTTTTGTGTGTCATTAAAAAATATGTCAGTATATGTCTTTTTTCTTGTAGTGGGAGTTTTGTTTTAAAGAAGTTCGCAATGTTTTGGATACTCGATTCCTTCCCATAGATGATAAACCTACGACATGGTGTAAGTATGTTCCTATTAAAACTAATGTTTTCGCGTGGAAATTGTACCTGGATCGACTACCAACTAGGCTCGACTTACTTCACCGAGGTGTGGTTTCGCCTTCCTTGTCTTGTCCGATTTGTAATTCTGCTCATGAAGATACTTAGCATCTTTTCTTTAGCTGTGTTACGGCTTCTGATATGCGCTGGCTTATTTGTCATTGGTACGATGTGAGTTGGTCCCCTATTGGCTCCTACTCCGAATGGTAATCTTGGTTTAGCTGGTAATCTTGGTTTAGCTCTATCAGGTTGGGCGCCAAATTGAAAAGTATTCGGGAAGGTGTTTTTTATCTGGCTTGGTGGTGCTTATGGAATTTCAGAATTCAATTAATTTTTACGGAAACGAGTCCTCGGAAAGATATGATCTTCCATGATACTGTTTCACGTTCTTTTCTTTGATGTAATTCTAGATGTTGAGGTGATGTTCTTAAAAAAATTAATAATTATTATTTTGGAAACCCTAATATTATTTATTATTTCATTCAGTCTTATCTTAAAAAAACATGAAAAAAGGGGTTGACCTATGTTTTAACCGATATTTGTAATTTTTTTATCAGGATGTTATGTTTATTGAGGAGATTGATCGTTAAATTCACATGGTAGTATACTATTAATAAATTATTAATCTGTTATACGCTATTTTTGGTTTCTTATATGAATTCATGCTGTTAAGTTTTTAGTTGAATCAGTAGAACAATTGATCTTAAAACCTTAATCCTAGAACTCATATTATTTTTGTAGGTTCTCCAATTGTTCCTTAAACCACATGTAAGTTTTCTTTGCATGCTTTAAAAATCCACCTAACCGAAAAAGGAGGTGATTTGCGCACTCGATGTATTGATTTCTATACTCAAATTATTTTTCTTTTGACAAATATACCCTTAAATCATCTAGTGGGGTGTTTAAATTAAAACAAAAATGTTAAGAATATAAATGTCATGACACAATAATTTGAGTGTGCAAATCAAATTTAGGAGCGTGCAAAATCACCTCTCAACCGAAAAATAGGTGGGGTACTTCAAAATTTCTTTGTAAAGAAAGCCATGCTAACTCGTATCCCAAATAGACAAAAGAAGGAAAATCGTTATCATCTAAATGCCCAACTATTTACTGTTTTGTTGTGTTATGATTAGTGTCACGCTTTCATATTGGTTGCATGTGTCGGTTCTAAGCAAACCGCCTTCCACAACCAGTATGAGAATTTGATATGAAGTCTTGATTTTTTTTGTTTTCTTCGGTGTCCTTACGTAGTCACAGTATTTAAGCGAGTATACGATATAGAAATGGTTTTTTATAATTTATATTCTGGCGTTGTATTAGCTTTTATAAGTTTCTCGCTTGTTTTTAATCTTGTCATTCTTTTTCAATATGATCTTAATTAACTTTGGTAGTGATATTATAGTTCTATAATACTCGACTCAATATTGTTTGAAAGTTAAATTTATGTGAGCGTGATATGAGCTCCATGGAAGATCGATCTTATATCTAATTACGTTGTAGATAAATAATCATGATAGTATTAGCAATCAAATTAAGTTTAGAAGATAAAAGATTACTTCATTGTCACGAAAGACATGATAACTATCATCCCATATAGATAAAAGAACAAAAATGGTTATCGCTTATATATCACACTATCTACCTGCTAATTGTTTTCATTTAAGTGTCATGCTTTCACTTGGAGGTCTTGTGATTCTTCATGCTTAAGGAACCGTG
Source organism: Glebionis coronaria (assembly GCA_025667525.1). Taxonomy (NCBI): domain Eukaryota; kingdom Viridiplantae; phylum Streptophyta; class Magnoliopsida; order Asterales; family Asteraceae; genus Glebionis; species Glebionis coronaria. The sequence continues at coordinate 16,884,782 of CM046877.1, read as the reverse complement.
AATCCTGTATATGGAAATTTAACATTATGACTTTTATTTTTCATTTTTAACTTGACTTTATGTACCTTTTTCTTAACAAGCACTAATTATGAAACTTGATTTAAGTCTTGAATTTTAAAATTCTGACGTATAAAAACCCAATTCTGCTGGAGCAGGTATGAATCAGTGATAATATGAATTCGAAAACTTTAGTCTCTGCAATGGTTTTAACCGGGCCTTGTAAGCATGGCAATAGCTATGTAACCGAGTAAGTATCACTTAGAACGATCCTAGCTAGTAGCTAGGTTGTTAGATGTAAGTATGTAACTTATCCGATGAGATTAAAAGAGAAATGAGGTGTCTGTTTTACATAACTATTCACGAGCTAATGTGAAAGTACATACTTTATTATATTTATCGTACAAAATTTATTTTTTAATCTTGCATTCCACATTGGTTGAAAGAAGAACATGTTCTTTAAATATAAATTATTGTGCTTCACAATGTGATGTGTTGAAAAGAGTATCATGTTTGGAGTTGTACTTAAGCGCCTACTCAAAACTTTTCTGTCACCCCTCCGCCGCCTTCACTTTTCCACTCAAAGAGTGGATTGGAAGCGCCAGTTCAAAACTTTTATTTTGTAAACCTCAAAAATGTGTCAAGTATTTTCAGTATTTTTCTCAAATTTTATAGTTAAGGTTTAGTATTAAAAATAGTGTTAAAATTGTTTTAGATTCATTTATGTGACAACTTTGTACTAATGTTTTCAGACCCAGGTTAACTTGGCTGGTTCAACCGACTGATCTCGTTCGACTGAAAAACGGGTCATATTGACATGGGTTTCACATTTTTAAAACTTGGCTAGACCCGTCAGGCTTAGGGTGACCCGGGTCAACCTGGTTCCCGAAACCCGACAGGGTTTTCAATTTCTGGGTGTTTTTAAAAGAAAATATGTAAATTTTACGTATTTGCGATCTAATTTTAATTTTACATATTATATTAGTTGCTTAACAATTTATATTTCCAATATACGGATGTTTTAATAGTTTATATATATAATTTATGTTAACTATTAAAAATATTTAAAAATATAGTTTTTTAGAAAACCGGGTTAACACGGATTGACCTTGGTCGACCCGGTGTTGACCCGGACCCGATAACTCGACCGGGTCGATTTAAAAACCTTGTTTCAAAACATTGTTTTGTCTTACTTGATTTGATATTGTTTGGAAGAATGAACTTTAGGAGCATTTATATATAATTACATCATCGCTTAGTACTTATCATGAAGCTTAGCATCAATAATCAAAGTAACGGAAGATACACGAGCCTTATGATGATACTTATTATAAAACACAAGCATAACTCAAGAAAAACGGTAGATACTTCATAATGTTTGTAATGAAGGTTATCTTAATTCTCATCCCATATAGACAAAAAAAGAAAGATACTTACATTTATATATCTAATTGTATACTCTTTTAATGTCTTAAGAAAAATGTCATTCTTTCATGTTGGTTGTCTTGTATGGTTGTGATAACAACCTACTTTGTCAATCAACATGAAAAAAAAGGTGTCAATTCATTAAACATGAAGTAAAACTTTTAAAATTTTACAAATAGGGAATTCTATTCGCTTTCTCGTTAGTCGGAGTACTACTAAAGAAGAACCACAAGTACACCCGTCGGTTTATGTTTGCGTGACTATTCTACATCACTAGTCACTTTCAAAATCACACATCAATATATACGATTTTATTATTTTCTTGCGAAGAGGTAAGTTTAGAGTATATTAAAATCGATTTAGTTATACTAAGCCTTTATCCACAGAGTACTATGTATATCAACTTGTCGTGTCTGATAGTCGAACAACTGACAGTATGGCGCCAAACACTATATTGGGTTTGGACATATGACCCACATTTTTTATTTTTTTTATAATTGTATTTTTTGTGTTGTATTTGTGTTTAGTAGGGCATATGACCCGTACTTTGTTTGAGAGAGGGGTGATGTGATGTTGTGATGGATGTTTGTATTATAAATAAAAGTGATGCGCATCACCACACCCAGCGGGTGTCATATTAAATTGATGTTTGTTCTCTTGTTCTCTGCAGTACCCGTAGTAGACCAACTACTTGTAGTCGTGTGTGATACGTATAATAACGAAACAAAATATGAAAGATGGATGAGTATTATGGTATTTTTCTGAGTTCGTAATAGAACAAATGAGAAAATACGTCGTTATTATGTGCCATGAATCATATAATCTTGTTGCAACCCCAAAGTTTCGGCGAGGTTGAGTTAATATACATGTTTCCAGCCATGCTAGAGATGACAATCATTATCTTTTTTTTAACGGCGATTTTATCAAAGAGAAACATCTAGCAAGGAGCTAAAATTACACGAAAATAAGGTATGGGTTTTTCAACCACTCGTTCCAAGAGAACGATGTTTTACATCTAGAATTACACCAAGAAAAGGAACATGAAATAATATTATCAAAAAGTAATGCCTTCGAAGGACTTTGTGTATCGAAAATAATCTTGTTACGAAACCTCCATACGTACCACCATGTGACATAGAACACACCTTCCATGATAGCTTTAAGATTAGCAGGGAAACGAATCGAGATGAACCACTCCAACCATTCTTCATATGACGTCCACCCTACAAACGGAATATTCCACCATCTTGCAATCCTCTAAAAAATAGCAGTAGTCACAGAGCACGAGAAAAACAAATGCGAGGTCGTTTCAATCCCATCATTACAAACCGGACAAGCAAGAGACTGAATATTAATGCCCCGGTTTGATAAGTTCCACCTTATAGGGAGAGCGTTACGGTTAACTTTCAATGCCATAATGTTAACTTTTAAGGGAATGAACTTACTCCACCGAGTCTTAGACGCCACTGTGAGCGATTGAGTGCCATCTATGATCTTTCTCAATGAAGCTACTGAGAATGCGCCATCACTATTCAACGTCCAGACATCTTTGTCCGCTTGAGGAACTAAATTAACGTCTTCTAGCAGTCTTGTCAAAGAACTCAGTTGTGCTTGCTCTATACCCCATCGCACATTACAACGAAAAGAAAACTCCAGATGTGAATCAGCAATCTTGGACCGAATACTAACGTCCTTCCTATTTTCAAGATTATAAAGCCGCGGGTAGATGTCTTTAAGGACACCTTCTGTGCACCATTTGTCTTTCCAAAAGTAAGTGTTGTTTCCGTCCCCAACTTTAAGCTTCATGAACTCAAAAACGTCTATCCCTTTTTCTTTGAGCAAATTAATCTCATTAATAATATGCATCCAAGTGGATTTGTACCCTTTGCTGTTGTTTTTACCTATACTCCCATCTTCCCCATGAATGGCTTTGATCACTCTCGTCCAGAGGGACTCGATGTCTGTAAAGAATTTCCAAACCCATTTGCATATGTGTAAAACCCGCATGCTTTTACCATGCATAGTACCCTTAGGATCGTACGTACTAGTTAAAACTTTCCTAATATAGCATGATTACGATTACGTGTTAGGAGTTTACGTATTACGTACGTGTTAGAACACGATAAGTATTTACTATGCACGATCACGTAATAATTATTTAACAATAATTAATCACGAACATGCGACCATGAACTCATGAACGTAATTAAAACACGAACTATTATTAATTACGTATATATATTTATTACGAGCGTAATTAAATATATTAGATCACGGTATTTACGTAACGATAACATTTAAAACACGAACATAAATAATCACAAACGAGTAACTAAATAACGAGACACGGAAAAAGGTACGGGAACCCCATGTGGGGTCCCTACCCGCGGCCAAACAAGGACAAATGGGCCAAGCCCATTTGTCAAATTTACTAAAAGGGTTATTTACTTTTTACACTACACAAAAATACTTTATAGAAGATTTCAAGAAAAACCTAAAACCCTCTTCTTCCTTGTTCTTTGTGCCGCCACCCTTAAACCACCATACAAGGTGATTTTGATCTTTGATCTTGAAGATTTGTTGATTGATCGTGTTTGTTCTTCGTTCTCTTGATCCACGAATTCGGTAAAACCTTTTTAAACCTTTTCTTTTAATTTAATCTTTTTATTAATTATGAACATGGGATGTTTTTATAAAAACATAATAATTAATCATAGATCTAACATGTTTTGGTGCTAAAATAAATCAAAGGGTTGTTTTTAAGGGGTGTTTGTTTTGGCCGCAGGCTGCAACCGAACCCGAAGGGGTTTCGGTTTGCCAAGCCGACCACCACCAAGACCATATGGTCTTGGTTGGTGCGTGTGGGTCCCACGGCAGCAAGGGAAAACACGGGGTACCCCGAGTTGGTTCGGGGTACGGTGTCGATTCATGTCCGGTTCATGTTTTTAGCCTAGATCCGGTTCATGGTGTATGTTATTTTTTTATGTTTATAAACTTATGTTAAAATTAAATTAATAAAAGATGTGATTAATTTAATTACATGACTTAGGTTATTTAATTATTAATAATCATGAAATTATTTTAACCTAAGTATTTATATTTAAGACTTGTAATTAATTAATTATTTTAAAAACCATGGATATAATTAATTAATTAACATGACTTAGGTTATATTATTAATATATAATAATACATATTTTAACCTAAGTATTTAACTTATTTAATTAAAAACATGTTATACTTTAATTAAATATTATAACCTATAGTTTAATTAAATTACATGAAATAATTATTAAACTATACAATATACCATATGACTTAGAAAATAATCATGAAAAACACTTAGGCTTATATACTTAGCTTATTTAACCAGCTTATTTCTAATTATGGAAACTTTCTATTTTTAGAAACTTAATTAAATAAGGCAGCTAATCTATTTATGGAAACCAGCTATTTTTAGAAACTTATTTATTTAAGGCAGCTAATCTATTTATGGAAACTTATTTAATTAAGGCAGCTAATCTATTTATGGAAACTTTGTATTTTTAGAAACTTATCTATTTTAAACAGTAAATCTATTTTTGGAAACTTTCTATTTTTGGAAACTTTCTATTTTTAGAAACTTTCTATTTTTGGAAACTTTCTATTTTAGGAAACCTTCTATTTTTGGGAAGTTACTTATTATTACACAGTAAGTATAATAACACATGAAATACCAAAAAACTTAATCAGATTAAACAGAATATAAGATTTAACACAGTTTAAGGCTTTGAAACAGTAAAACATGGTAAGAACACATAAAATAAGCTAAGACATGACATAAAACCAACTATGTATTTAGTAAGCAAATACTTATTCATGTACGTATTTATGTAGCACTAGTGATTCGGAAGTAGGATTCTCGCAGTTCGTCTTTCTCGTTCACTGGACATAAGGTACGGATTCCCGTCCTTTCAGTATGGACATTCTTTCCTTATTAGGATTCCCCGTATGCAGCCAACTGTTTTCCCGTAGTATAAGTTATGTGTTTGATTTCTTATGTTTAATTAAGATTACCTATAGCCATATACATGCATGACCAGTTTCACCTAGTTATGGAGGTACCATAACCATAACATTAGAGGCACTGATGTTATGACTTCACTACGGCGGAGTGATTGCTCGTGGCGTCCCTTCAACTTTTGGCCATTTATTTATATTTATCATGTGGGGCGTATGGGTGCATCCTAGTTACATGTTTTTATTCAGGATTACATGGTGAATGTGGTGTGTGCCTTGCATCCTTCACAAGGAGCTGATCCCTCCTACCCAAAAACCAGTATATTAAATTAGAGGTAGCCCCTCTAATTTGCATGATGAGGTCGCCCCTCCAATTATTCATGCACGGTGGATTTTTTTCATGACCTATATTGGCTAATGGTAAAATATGACAAACAGTTTTTATAAGATAAACATAAGACTTTCAAACTATTAAACCAGTTTATTTCAGACTTAACCAGGTTACTCGGGACTTAGTTTTCTTCCGCTGTTATTATGTTATATGCTTATTCTATTCATGCTTTATTGTACATCCGTGCACTGATCGTATTTGCTCAGCCGTTTTCCTTTTCTATGTTCCCAAAACGGCAGGTACTCAGGGACGCTCGTAGACACTAAGAGTACGTGCATATGGACTGGAAGCTGTCTAGCCTTCTTTACATTATGCATTTCCTTTCTTTTGATACTTATGCTTTGGACATTGTTTAGTCCTTTCCTTTATTATACTATGTTTGTGTGTGATGAGATTTACTTTTGGACTACAGATGTTTGATTCCGGTATTTTCCTTTTTATGGTCAAGTAATGTTTAGACATTTTACCTTGTATGCTTTGATGACACGCCATAATTACTGTGATATTTCCATTTCCAAAATGGGGTGTTACAATTATGGTATCAGAGCCAAGGCTTCGACCTGTAGGCTCTCAAATATGACCTGTGATTAGTGGGTAGTCACTACGGTTTTCCTAGAACTGGCAGTTGTTTTCATGCATTCATCATTTTTAAGCATACATATACATGTCATTGTTGTTGGGTTTTTGACTAAGTAATGGTTGGTACAGGACTGGCCCTATTTGGTCGCATGTGTTTTATCGAAACTTTTAGATTTGGGACCGACCCATAGGCGTCCCCTCGCTATGTCTTTGTTTTGGGTGAACTGACCAGAGGCGTTCACTCTTGAGCATACAAAAGTTTTCATAAAACTGCATCATGCATTCATACACAAAATTTTCTTGCATAAAATTTTTCTCGTGAAATTTTAGTATAAATTTTTTTTCATGTATATATTTATATTTTATGTTTTGAACTGTTTAATCATATGTTTCATGTTATACTGTCAGATGGTTCTCACACGCGAACAGGAACAGCTCAATGCTGCAATTCAGGATGCCATGCAAGCCTTGCTTCCTCAACTGAGGAATGACATCCGGGCTGAAGTTCAAGCTGCCAACAATCAGCAGCACAATCAGCCACCTCCTCCTCCTCCTCCAGTGACATTAGCAGTATGACTGGAGAGATTCAACAAGCTCCGCCCTCGAGCTTTTGAGAAGACAGATAGCCCCAGCGATGCTGAAAGCTGGTTGGCTCACATCGAGAAGATTTTCAACGCTATGGGCTGTGACCCCGCATACAAGGCGAGGTTGGCATGCTATCGGTTCGAAGGCGATGTACTCAACTGGTGGTTAGCTTTGATGCAATCTGAAGGTGGTGATGAGTGGGTTGCTGGTTTGACTTGGGCTCAGTTCAAGGATAGGGTGATGGAGCAGTTCTTTCCCAAGGCTGAGCAGGACAAGCTCAAGAGAGAGTACCATGGGATGCGACAGAGAGCTGGGGAGAATAGCAACGAGTTTATGCAGCGCTTTCTTCGCTTGGCTGGTTTCCTTGGTGCGGCAGCAGGTACTCCGAAAGAGCAGGCACATCACTTCAGATGGGCTCTTCGCACATCGGTCGCAAATAATTTAGTGTGTGCTACGTTCAACACTGTAGCACAAGTGGCCGATGCAGCACGAAAAATGGAGATGCTGCAGGAGAGGGATGAGTTCGGGGAAGCTGAAAGACCCGACAAGAGGCAGAAAACTGGGGACCGGTCTCAGCCGGCTACTCAGCAGCAGCCTCATCAGCCCAGGGGAAACGGTCAGACTAACGACCGTTCTGCTACGGATGGGCGTGGCGGTAATGACAATTACCGTAACAATGCCGGACACTCCAACAACAGCAGGTCCTAATACTTACGCATTTCCTTATGTTTTATGTTATAACTCATATTCTGACACTTCAGCCAACTTCTACCAGGAACCATGGAAACGGTAGGGACCAGAACCAGAGAGGTTCGCAACCTAGCCGTCCAGCTATCACTGGTATTCAATCTTACGATTATCCGCTTTGTCCTTTGTACCCAATTACCATGTCTTATGTAAAATGTTTTTATCAGGTCCTCAGCCAGCCAGAGCACCTGCTGGAGGATACACTAATCCTATTTGCTCTACTTGCCACCGTAGGCACCCAGGACCATGTCGCCGTAATACTGATGCGTGCTTCAAGTGTGGTCTTCCTGGCCATATTATGAAGGATTGCCGTAAGGGCGAGATGGAGGGTACATCGGGACATGCTGATACCAAGCCGCCTCCTACTGTCGGGCGTGTCTACACGACATCTCGAGACCAGGCCAACGAGTCTACATGTACCATCACTGGAATCTTGTATATGTATGGTCGCGCTGCATGTGTTCTTTTCGATACGGGTGCTACTCACTCAGTTATTTCTACTGCTTATGCTAAGAACATTAGGATGCCTCCCTTGCCACTAGAAAATAGGCTTACTATTTCCACGCCTTTGAGGGACTCTGTGTTAATCACCCATGTATACAAGCGTCTTCCCTTAGAATTTGATGATAAGGTTCGACCTGTCGACGCACTTCCACTGGACATGAATGACTTCGACATGATTTTGGGCATGGATTGGCTATCCAAGTATCATGCTACCATAGACTGCCATTCATATCGAGTTATCTTCGGTGATGTCAATACACCAGATTACATTCATAATGGGTTCATACCCGGACGGTCTGTACAAGTCATATCCACCCTACAAGCGCGTGTATTACTGTCACATGGCTGCGAGGGTTACCTAGCTACAGTTCACGACATGGATGTTGGATCTCCATCGATTCAAGATCAACCAATATTGTTGGAATTCCAAGACGTGTTTCCAGCAGAACTTCCGGGCATACCACCTGCACGAGAAGTGGAATTCAGTATCGAGCTGATTCCAGGAGCTGAACCAATCTCCAAGGCTCCTTATCGCATGGCTCCCATAGAGCTGAAGGAGCTGAAGGATCAACTGCAAGAAATTCTTGAACGAGGTTTCATTCGATCGAGCACATCTCCATGGGGCGCACCGGTTTTGTTTGTTAAGAAGAAGGACGGCAGTATGCGTCTTTGCATAGACTATCGCGAGCTCAACAAGATTACCATTCGGAATAGGTATCCACTGCCACGCATTGACGATCTGTATGACCAACTCCAAGGGGCCAAACACTTCTCCAAGATTGATCTTAGGTCAGGCTATCATCAGCAACGGGTCAAGGAGCAGGATATAGCTAAGACTGCCTTTCGTACTCGTTATGGCCACTACGAGTTTGTAGTTATGCCATTTGGCCTGACAAATGCTCCAGCAGTGTTCATGGATCTGATGAACAGAATCTACCATGAATTTCTAGACAAATTCGTCATTCTTTTTATCTATGACATCCTGATTTTCTCAAAGTCCAAGGAGGAACACGAAGACCATCTTCGTACAGTACTACGGATTCTTCGCCAGAAGCAGTTGTATGCTAAATTCTCCAAGTGTGAGTTCTGGTTAGACAAGGTGGCATTCTTAGGTCACATTGTATCAGCAGAAGGAATCACTATGGATCCAGCGAAGGTTGAGGCCATTACTAAGTGGCCAAGGCCGACATCAGCGACGGAAGTCCGCAGTTTCTTAGGCTTAGCTGGCTATTACCGTAGGTTCGTAGAGAACTTTTCCCGCTTAGCACTACCATTGACCAAACTGATGCGGAAAGGGGAGAAATTCGTCTGGACTGAAGATCGAGAGAAGAGCTTTGAAGACCTGAAGCAGAAGCTAGTATCTGCACCTATTCTTACTCTACCATCTGGTACGGGTGGATTTCAAATCTACAGCGATGCATCGGGGAAGGGACTTGGCTGTGTTCTCATGCAACATGGGAAAGTGATCGCGTACGCTTCATGGCAGCTTAAGCCTTATGAAGAAAATTACCCCACGCACGATCTGGAACTTGCTGCAGTCGTGTTTGCATTGAAGATATGGAGACACTACTTATATGGAGATTCATGTGACATTTTCACGGACCACAAGAGCTTGAAGTATATCTTCACTCAGCGTGAATTGAACATGAGGCAGAGGAGATGGTTAGAGCTGTTGAAGGATTATGATATTAATCTACAGTATCATCCCGGAAAGGCAAATGTAGTAGCAGATGCTCTTAGCAGGAAGTCCGGAATGATCAACGACATTAAAATCGAAGAGGAAATCATTAGAGACTTGGAGCGATTAGACATCAAGATCATGGTACGTGGACAGCATGGTTACTGGGCTAATCTTAGAGTAGAACCCGAGTTACTATCTAAGATCAAGGAAGCTCAGAAGGATGACGGAGAAATCTGGGCGATAGTACAGAATTTGGAGAAGCAGACATAATTCAGAGTAGATGCAGATGGTATCGTATGGCAGGGCACTAGACTTTGTGTTCCTGATGACCAAGAACTCCGGGAAGCTTTGTTAGCTGAAGCTCATAGCTCCCCATTCTCGATACATCCTGGTTCGACTAAGATGTACCATGACATCAAGCAGTACTTTTGGTGGAGTGGTATGAAACAGGATGTGGCCACTTACGTCTCCAAATGTTTTACCTGCCAGCAGGTTAAGATCGAGCATCAACGATCTGGCGGTCTCCTTCAACCGTTAGATATTCCAGAGTGGAAGTGGGACAAAATCACCATGGATTTTGTTACCGGTCTTCCGCCTACCAAAAGGAAGCACGATGCAATTTAGGTTATCGTTGATCGACTTACCGAATCAGCTCATTTCTTACCGATCCGCAAGGAAGATCCGGTAAGTAAACTCGCAGATACGTATAGACGAGAGATCATGAGACTCCACGGTGCACCATCCAGCATCGTCTCAGACAGAGATCCTCGATTCACTTTGCGCTTTTGGAAAAGTCTGCAGAAAGCTTGGGGTACACAACTTAAGCTTAGCACGGCTTTTCATCCTCAAACGGACGGACAGTCGGAGCGAACCATTCAGACATTGGAGGATATGTTGAGGTCATGTGCGTTGGAATGGACGGGTGATTGGGACGAATACATCTGTTTGGTGGAGTTTGCATACAGCAACAGCTGGCACGCAAGCATCAAATGTGCCCCATTCGAGATGTTGTATGGCATAAAGTGTCGCGCCCCAATCTGCTGGGATCAGGTTGGCGAGCGAACACTCGAAGGACCGGAAATCATAGAGATGACAAATGAGAAGATCGCAGTAGCTAAGCAGAAGATTGAGGAGGCACGGTCACGTCAGAAGAGTTACGCCGATAAGCATCGTAGGGATATACACTTTAACGTAGGAGATCACGTCTTCCTTAAGGTTTCGCCGGCACGTGGTGTTAGACGCTTCGGGATTAAAGGGAAGCTCAGTCATCGCTTCATCGGACCGTTTGATATCATTGAACGAGTCGGTGAAGTATCTTACCGATGGGCGTTACCTCCGCAGCTTTCGCATGTGCACAACATGTTTCATGTGTCCTTACACAGAGGGTACCGGTATCATCCCCTTCACATGGTTCAGTATCCACTGGAACAGATACTTGAAGATCTCACTTTTATAGAAGAACCCGAACGAGTTCTTGACAGACAAGAACGAGTCATGAGAAAGAAGACGATTCCATTCGTCAAAATTCTATGGAGGGATCATACCGAGCGGGAAGCCACTTGGGAAACGGAGGAGTCTATCCGGGCTTCTTACCCTCATTTCATATTTTGAATTCGGGTATGTTCTTCTTTTCCAGTCTACTTTATCTATAATTCGGGGACGAATTATTCTTTTTAGGGGGGACGAGTTGTAAAACCCGCATGCTTTTACCATGCATAGTACCCTTAGGATCGTACGTACTAGTTAAAACTTTCCTAATATAGCATGATTACGATTACGTGTTAGGAGTTTACGTATTACGTACGTGTTAGAACACGATAAGTATTTACTATGCACGATCACGTAATAATTATTTAACAATAATTAATCACGAACATGCGATCATGAAATCATGAACGTAATTAAAACACGAACTATTATTAATTACGTATATATATTTATTACGAGCGTAATTAAATATATTAGATCACGGTATTTACGTTACGAGAAAATTTAAAACACGAACATAAATAATCACAAACGAGTAACTAAATAACGAGACACGGAAAAAAGTACGGGAACCCCATGTGGGGTCCCTACCCGCGGCCAAACAAGGACAAATGGGCCAAGCCCATTTGTCAAATTTACTAAAAGGGTTATTTACTTTTTACACTACACAAAAATACTTTACAGAAGATTTCAAGAAAAACCTAAAACCTTCTTCCTTGTTCTTTGTGCCGCCATCCTTAAACCACCATACAAGGTGATTTTGATCTTTGATCTTGAAGGTTTGTTGATTGATCGTGTTTGTTCTTCGTTCTCTTGATCCACGAATTCGGTAAAACCTTTTTAAACCTTTTCTTTTAATTTAATCTTTTTATTAATTATGAACATGGGATGTTTTTATAAAAACATAATAATTAATCATAGATCTAACATGTTTTGGTGCTAAATTAAATCAAAGGGTTGTTTTTAAGGGGTGTTTGTTTTGGCCGCAGGCTGCAACCGAACCCGAAGGGGTTTCGGTTTGCCAAGCCGACCACCACCAAGACCATATGGTCTTGGTTGGTGCGTGTGGGTCCCACGGCAGCAAGGGAAAACACGGGGTACCCCGAGTTGGTTCGGGGTACGATGTCGATTCATGTCCGGTTCATGTTTTTAGCCTAGATCCGGTTCATGGTGTATGTTACTTTTTTTATGTTTATAAACTTATGTTAAAATTAAATTAATAAAAGATGTGATTAATTTAATTATATGACTTAGGTTATTTAATTATTAATAATCATGAAATTATTTTAACCTAAGTATTTATATTAAGACTTGTAATTAATTAATTATTTTAAAAACCATGGATATAATTAATTAATTAACATGACTTAGGTTATATTATTAATATATAATAATACATATTTTAACCTAAGTATTTAACTTATTTAATTAAAAACATGTTATACATTAATTAAATATTATAACCTATAGTTTAATTAAATTACATGAAATAATTATTAAACTATACAATATACCATATGACTTAGAAAATAATCATGAAAAACACTTAGGCTTATATACTTAGCTTATTTAACCAGCTTATTTCTAATTATGGAAACTTTCTATTTTTAGAAACTTAATTAAATAAGGCAGCTAATCTATTTATGGAAACCAGCTATTTTTAGAAACTTATTTATTTAAGGCAGCTAATCTATTTATGGAAACTTATTTAATTAAGGCAGCTAATCTATTTATGGAAACTTTCTATTTTTAGAAACTTATCTATTTTAAGCAGTAAATCTATTTTTGAAAACTTTCTATTTTTGGAAACTTTCTATTTTTGGAAACTTTCTATTTTTGGAAACTTTCTATTTTAGGAAACCTGCTATTTTTGGAAAGTTACTTATTATTACACAGTAAGTATAATAACACATGAAATACCAAAAATAATTAATCAGATTAAACAAAATATAAGATTTAACACAGTTTAAGGCTTTAAAACAGTAAAACATGGTAAAAACACATAAAATAAGCTAAGACGTGACATAAAACCAGCTATGTATTTAGTAAGCAAATACTTATTCATGTACGTATTTATGTAGCACTAGTGATTCGGAAGTAGGATTCTCGCAATTCGTCTTTCTCGTTCACTGGACATAAGGTACGGATTCCCGTCCTTTCAGTATGGACATTCTTTCCTTATTAGGATTCCCCGTTTGCAGCCAACTGTTTTCCCGTAGTATAAGTTATGTGTTTGATTTCTTATGTTTAATTAAGATTACCTATAGCCATATACATGCATGACCAGTTTCACCTAGTTATGGAGGTACCATAACCATAACATTAGAGGCACTGATGTTATGACTTCACCACGACGGAGTGATTACTCGTGGCGTCCCTTCAGCTTTTGGCCATTTATTTATAATTATCATGTGGGGCGTATGGGTGCATCCTAGTTACATGTTTTTATTCAGGATTACATGGTGAATGTGGTGTGTGCCTTGCATCCTTCACAAGGAGCTGATCCCTCCTGCCCAAAAACCAGTATATTAAATTAGAGGCAGCCCCTCTAATTTGCATGATGTGGTCACCCCTTCAATTATTCATGCACGGTGGATTTTTTTTCATGACCTATATTGGCTAATGGTAAAATATGACAAACAGTTTATATAGGATAAACATAAGACTTTCAAACTATTAAACCAGTTTATTTCAGATTTAACCAGGTTACTCGGGACTTAGTTTTCTTCCGCTGTTATTATGTTATATGCTTATTCTATTCATGCTTTATTATACATCCGTGCACTGAGCGTATTTGCTCAGCCGTTTTCCTTTTCTATGTTCCCAAAACGGCAGGTACTCAGGGACGCTCGTAAACACTAAGAGTACGTGCATATGGACTGGAAGTTGTCTAGCCTTCTTTACATTATGCATTTCCTTTCTTTTGATACTTATGCTTTGGACATTGTTTAGTCCTTTCCTTTATTATACTATGTTTGTGTGTGATGAGCTTTACTTTTGGACTACCGATGTTTGATTCCGGTATTTTCCTTTTTATGGTCAAGTAATGTTTAGACATTTTACCTTGTATGCTTTGATGACACGCCATAATTACTGTGATATTTCCATTTCCAAAATGGGGTGTTACAATATGAGTGCTCGGTTTAAGTCATACAAACTAGCTACTCCAAGCCCACATTGATCTTTCCGAGAAGTTACTACTTACCATTGAATCCAAGTCGAATTATTTTTTCCTTGCTCATGCCCATCAAAAAACCTACGGCGAATAGATTCTAATTCTTGTAAAACTTGAACGGGGGCTTTGTAAATAGACATATGAAAGATTGGGATTGATCCTAAGACGGATTTGATGAGCGTAAGCCTGCTCCCGATAGAAAGGGCCTTCATTTTCCATTTTGAGAGTCTCTCTTTAACCTTGTTAATGACTTCCTGCCAAGAAGCTACATGATGCATATTACCACCAACCTTTGTACCTAGGTATATAAACAAAGCTCGAAGGACCAAGCAGCCTAATCTGCTCCTTGCACGTCTAACCATACTTTGCTCTACATGAACCCCTATTATTTTACTTCTGCTCATATTAATATTAAGCCCAGACGCTCGACGAAAACATTCCAGTACAACATCGTCCACAAAAAAACATATGAGAAACCTCCACCGAATTAGGTAGTTTAATACCCGTGAACATACCCTTTTCCACCACCCTTTTGAAAGAAATATGCAAAGTTTCCATGATAAGAATAAATAAAAAGGGGATAAAGAATCACCTTGTTTAAGGCCTTTAAAGAATTGGAAGATGAGAATTGACCCTCTAGACGATTTCAAACAACTTTGTATCCAATGTCTCCAATTAGCACCAAACCTAAATTTTTGAAGAACCTCGTCCAAAAAATACCACCGCACCGAATCATATGCTTTCTCAAAATCTACCTTAAATATAAGAGCTTGTTTTTTCCTAAATGAACACCATTGCATAATTCTATTAAGAACGAAAGGGCCATCCATAATTTGTCTACCTGGAATGAAAGCGGATTGCACTTCTTGAACAATAACACCAAGGACGGACGGGAACCAGTCTATTGGCCAATATTTTGGTAACAATTTTATATAAACTGCCAATAAGACTTATAGGTCTAAAATCTTTCACTTGATTAGCATTAGGGATTTTGGGGATAAGTGTGATAAAAGTGGAATTACAACCATGAGCAAATTCCCCATATTGAAAGAAACACTTCACTGCTGCTAAAACGTCTTCTTCCACTAGTTTCCAGAACTGTCTATAAAATCCAAAATTAAATCCATCTGGTCCCGGGGATTTATCCACTCCGTAGTCCCAAATAGCCCGTTTGACCTCCTTTGATGTGACCTCAGATTCCAATTTAATCTACTGTTCCCGATTATGAGATATTGGGAATTCCATATCAAAAGTAATACAGTGATCCTCTAGTCTTTTAAAGCGGTCGCGAAAGTGTTCAAGAAACTCATATTTCACACTTAGAGGATTATCAATCCACGTACCTTCCTTACTGACCCCTCTAATACTCATTTGTTTCCTCCTTCTTTTAATTAAGCCGTGGAAGAAACGAGATTTTTCATCTCCTTCAACTGTCCATTTGATTTTAGCCTTTTGAAGGAATTCGTTAGCTTGAATTTTTCTCAAATTCTCGATGGCATTTGTAACAATCAATCTCTTAGCAATGATATCGACAATGTTGTTCCCCTTATCGATCTCTGAGTCAAAGTACACTAACAGCGCCTGAAGATGACAATCATTATCTTGATGTAGGTTGGGTCAGTATGTATGTAAACAGATAGCTTCAAAAGCTTTAGATTAGTAGAAGAGCAAATGGAAATCATTTTCTCCATTTAACACTTAATTCGACTTTAACATTTTCAAATGATCCCAATTTTTGTTTGAGATTTACCTTTTTCTTGACAAATTATAATTTTATATATGAAGTCTTAATGTTTACGTTATAACTTTATAAATCCTCTTAGACAAGTATTCTAAATTATAAAATTCATATGTAAACAACATTCATAAATGGTAATTCCATTCACTCTCCTGTCAAATTATATCCCATAACCAAACATCGATATAGGTTTGAGTGACTCTTCTACAACGACGGGTTTCAAGTTCGCACATTATACATTACATTCTAGCAAGTTGTGTTATTAGAATTTACCGAGGTAGGTTTGAAATATTCTATTCTATTATACAAGTCCTTGAGGTATGAACGATATTAGATTGCTAATGAAATGGTTATAAAACATAGATTTATGGTTACCATGAAAATCGCTAAACGATAAGCAGAACTTGTAGTATTATCACATAGAAATGTCGCTTTAAAGGCACGTTATCACAAAGTAATATAATGTAGATACTTGGAAAAAACGAGTAGATTACTCAATTCGATATGGTTTCGAAGAATGAATTTAGGCGTGCATGATAGGGAGATCCATGGTTGATCTTTGTATTTAATTACATCGTTGCTTAGTGATTATCTTGGACTTTAGTATCCATAAATAAATTAAGTTTAGAAGATAAGCGAATTTTAATTTGCATCTGGAACACTTTCATCCCAGATAGAGAAAAGTAGAGAAATGGTTATCACTTATAAACCTTACAATCTACTCATTTATTGTCTTCTGGTTAATGTCATTCTTTCATGTCCGTATATGTTAGTCCCTATTCAGGGAAATGGGACACTAGAAAACCTATATGGAAATTTGATATAAAAAGTCCTAATTTTCTAAATTGTAACTATAAAAACTATTGTTAAGAATATAGGATTACTTTGTAGCGAGGAACTTGTTTAAACACTCGTTAGGTCTTTAATCCATAGTGGGTGTGTTATGCAAAAGATGAAATTCATGTTTTGTCCTTGTCCTTATGTGTGTAGACGTTTTGTGATCAGACAATGTTTCTTTTCCTGTTATGACCATGCTCTACTCTACATGTGCTCTACCTATTTCTGCGTCAACACGTGTCTTTCTCTACAGTCCTTTTGGAGGCATTCCAACAATTGGATAAAAGTTACAAAAACACATTTTACCTTCATTAATTTATTTCCCTCTTTTTAAAATTTCACCCACCTTAACTTTTCCCTCAAACACTGAAAATAAGAACATGTGATACCACTAGCTGATTCAGTGCAGATGAAATAGACATGTGTTAGTAATACTTACTCGATATAGGGTACACGTTCATCTATATTTTGTATTACATACAAATGAGCTTTTTCAAATATATCCCCATTCATTTAGAATGATGTGCCGGCCGACAATGGCATTCTGTCCTCATTTTCATTATTTACATCTTTATCAGGTGACATACCAACAAAGGAGGAAAGGGTTTTTCCCATATAACAACGAGGGAGGGATCTTGAAGTCAATATGGCGTCTAGATTCCGTCACTCTGAAAACACTATCCAAACTAAAAATCCACACACAAGTATCTTCAACCTCATTCATATCAATTATGTTAATATCTATGAGCCTGTCACACGGGTAAGCTAGATTACAAACATTAATCAAGAGAGAATGTAGGTACTACATTCTTTTAATTTTGTCATGAAAATTGCTAATTCCCATCCAACATGGGCAAAACAAGGAAATGACTATCATTTATATATCCAACTATCTAGCAGTTTGTTGTTTTAGTCTTAGTGTCACGCCTTTATATTGGTCGCATTGTGTAGTTCTACCGGAACACACCTCCTGACAAGTATGAATATTTGATACGAAGACATAAATTTATTATTTTAACATAAGAAATTTTTTTACTTATATCTTTACTAAATTGTAAAAAATAGTGGACAAAACATTTGCCTTAGTTGCCTACGTTTCTTAATGAAGTCTTTTACCTTTTTTGTAGCTTTTTCCACAAGAACTCTTCATATGAGAGCATTTTGCTTTTATTTTTAAATACTATCCTTTGTAATTGGTGCGTTTAGTAGCTCGATTTTCTATTTTAGACCATTCGGTGATCTTTATCTAGTTTTGAGAGTCTAGAGTTTAAATCGATAGACCTCGAACCAGCCATCATAATGAGGACAACCACATTGGTTTTACTCTTGCAACAAAAGATAGCTATTAAGGCTACCCACAACAGCGATTTAATGCGACTTATTTTTCTTTCGTATAAGTTTTTTCTCACCGGCACCTAGAGTGACCTATTGGCCCCAACAAGACGATTTAAGTAAAAAAATCAAAAAAATAAAAACAATATATTTAATAAAAAAACATTAAATTTAATTAAAAAACATTACATATGATAAAAATAAAATAAAAAACATTATATTAAATTAAAAAGCTAATTTATTAATTGCGGTTAGCCCAAATGTGTTATACTAGTTCGGCTTTTAGGTGTATATGAGTTTGATCACTGGTTATCTGCTGATTAATTGCGAGCGATTCTCCATGTGTATTTACTGGATCTTTATCAACAAGTTGTTCTTCGGAATGAAACATGGGTGATATCGCCATCCTGTTGCGTTGAATTATCAATATTGTATAATATGATGCAGGTGTACATTACGTCCGATAGTATACGTCTTGACATTCTTCAAGCTGGGTAATTATTCAGCTGCCATTTCATTTTCAATACACCAAATGCTCTTTCCACATCTTTTCTTGCTTCTTCGTGCATCGTGTTATACAATCTCTGTTTATGAGGCGGCGAATATTTTATAGATTTATTAAAGAACCGGGCATTTCGGATATATCCCGTCAGTAAGATAATATCCTCACCGATAATACACGCCGTTAGCCACGAAACTGAGTTGTGGTGCTTTTCCTGATTTAAGATCATTGAAAAGAGGGGATTGATGTAAAATATTTATGTTGTTATTCATCCCGACTATACGAAGAACGCATGCTAAATCCATAAGTCTTGAGAGGTGTCCGCTTTTAATAAAATGAAAGGAGTTGACCCATGATCACGTTTACAAAATTGAGTTTTGTATGCAACGGGACAATTCTCCCACGGTAAATCTGTACAATCAATACTTCCTATCATCCTAGGAAACCCATGTTTTTCCTCGTGATGAGCATAGAGTTTTTCGATGTCGGTGTACGTCCGCTTTCGAAAGTAATCTTTCCCATATAATTCCATGATGGCCTTACAAAACGTTCAAAGACACTAACCGACTGTTTTGACGCACCTATTTTCAAATATTCGTCAAGAGCATCAGGAGCGGCTCCGCACGCCGTTTGACGAATAACAGAAGTGCACTTCAACAATGTCGTAAGACATTTTCGACCCTTATAATCCCTCCGTTTTAAAAATAAGAATAGTTATTGGTGACGTCGTGAATAATTCGTAAGAGTAGTACTCGCTCCATTGTATACCACGCACGAAATATCTCCGCGTCATACTACGGCCCGTAAGTAAAATAAGCCGGCACTAGACGATAACTCGCACCCTCGTAATCTCTATTTATGTACACTATTTTTTGGAGGGTTTGATGTTTCGTAAGTCGATTGACAAGATTGCGTAAATACCGCAAGCTCACTCGTAACTTCATCCTCGTCGTGTTAGGCAATAAGTAATTCATAAAACATGTTTGAAGAATTGTGAGTTTAATTTGTGTGAAAAATTGTTGAATAAATGAGGTTTTTATACGGATAGAAGGCTAAATTTAAAATTAAAAAAACAATTTTTTATTAAAATCAAAAGGTCATATGTTACACGCAGTTCCGATTTCAACTCGAGCGTGCTTAATATTGATTTCGGTCGACCGAATTCGACGATTCGGTCGTATCAAGTCGCCCGTGCTCGACGGAGACACCGTTGCGCCCAACCTAAAACTTTTGCAATAGACTTGCTCTAAGGTTGTAATAAGATGAGTAAGAGTACAATTTTCATTTCGAGAGAATTGCAAAAATGGTCCTTGTGGTTATCCGGGTTTAGAGGGTTGAAATGACATAAATACCCTTTTACAAATAGTCCATGTGGTTTGTGGGATGTAACAAATTTAGTCCCAATTTTTTTTAACTTTATAATTATTCGAATATTAATAAAAAAATTTGAAATATTTTTTTTCTTAAAGTTTTGGATATTCCTTAACTCAAAAAATCTCGAAATTTATTCTAAATTTTTTATATATTCGATATTTTTTAATTTCAAAATATTCTTTTAGAAAAAATTTCGAATATTTTTTAAATCTTTTGAAAAAAATTAGAATATTTTTCAAATGTTTTGTAAAAAAAGTCGAATATTTTTTTAAAAATACCATTTTTTCTAAAAAATAACAATTTCGAATATTTTTTAAATCTTTTAAAAAAGTCAAAATTTTTAAAAAAGTCAAATTTCGAATATTTTTAAATATTTTAAATCTTTTAAAAAAGTCAAATTTTTTAAAAAATAACAATTTCGAAATTGTTGAAATTAGTGAAGTTTTTGAAAAAAAAAAGAATCGAAATTTTTTCTAAAAGAATATTTTAATTTTAAAATTATTTTTTTGAAATATTTAGCCAAGATTTCTTGATCCGAACGAATATATGTATATAAAAAAATTCAAAAAGTTTCTTTAAAATATTTTAAAATTTAAAAAATAATATTTCTTTTGTATAAAAAGGATAGAGATAACTTTGTATGTATTGAATTATGAAAATTTACCAAAAAAGGTTAAAAATAAAAAGCTACCACTCATATTGATTAAAAGGTTGAAAATAAAAAGATTTAAAATTTCAAATGTTAAAAAATATACAAAAAAGTTCTTTTAAAATATAAATTTTGAATGTTTTAAATTTATTTTTAATTTTCGAATGTCTTAAAAAGATTTATAATATTAAATTCTTTACAAAAATATATTTCTTTAGTGTAGTAAAAAAATTTAAAAAAACCTTTTATAATATAAATTTCGAATGTTTAATATTCGTTTTTGAAAATTCGAATGTTTTTAAAAAAATAATTTTTTGATTGATTAAAGAATTTTTAAAATTTTTACCAATTATTTTAATTGAAAAAATACCAATCTTATTAATTAAAAAGTTAAAAAAAATTTGGGACTAAATTTGTTACATCCACAAACCAGAGGAACTATTTGTAAAAGGGTATTTTTGTCATTTTAACCCTCTAAACCAATACTTAACAGTCAAACTAACAGAAAATATGGTCAAGGGACCAAACCCGTTATATGTCACAACCACAGGACCAGACCCAAGAAAAAAAAGTAAAAGGACTATATATGTTAAACACGAATGACCACATAGACCATTTTTGCAATTCTCTCTTTCATATCCGTACTACCAACTTTATCAAGTTCACAACTTCTTACCTCAATGCTCAAAAACTATCACCTCTCCGAATTTTAATACCACAAGCAAAGGTTATTAAAAACTATCGATCTCCTCTCGGTTATATGTTTAAAGGTGGAATTTCGTTTGATTTCTAGTTAGTGAGAGTAATACTAAAACCTGATCACAAGTGTGTTGGACTGTAGTTTATGTTTAGATGACAATTCTACAAAATAGCGAGTTCCAAAATCACATATTAAAATAGGTTACACTGTCGTTGGAATATTCTAAATTCAATTCTATTAAACCTTGACATGTTCTTGGCATCGGGTTTAGTGGTTTATAATCTAAAAGCACATTTGATAGAAACAAAAACTATTGTAATAAAGGACAAAATTATGACAAAATATAATTGGTTGACACAAAAAATTTTGAATCCTAATATAGTAAAGTTTAATTTTTTTCAAAGTATACTAACTAAACAATATAAGAAACACATTTTTTATGAAAATTGAACTCTATTATAGAATAAAGAAGGAAAATCATTATCATCTAAATACAGGGCCGGATTTGAGGGTGTGCAAAGTGCTCGACGGCACAGGGCCACAATTTTTTAGGGCCCCCAATATTATGGACGTGGTGATTGGTTCAGACATAAAATTGATAACAGTGTGTCGAAGAATGAAAAAGGATTTGGATTTTTGAAATAATAAGGTCATGGCATAAGAAAATCTAAAAACGAAGTATACACAGTTATTAAAGTGGTATATGTGTTTGAGCGGCTGAAGAAGATGACTACTTTTAGTCATCTACATCTTTACCCCCTATAGTTTATAATATTTAACACATATGGTATTTTTTTGTTTAAGTTCAAGAATATGTAAAGGTTTACAAAAGTAATAGTTTTGACCCTACTTATTCATGTGTATAGAATAATTGTTGTCTTTTGAATTTTCAAAGACATATTAGGAATTATTCTTATATGTTTTACGGGAAATATTGTTTTGAGGGTTAAGAATGCTTTTGCAATATTCATAATTTTTTACTGTTTTTGAACGGCTTTGCAATATTCATAATTGTTTGATAGATTTTAAGTGTTTTCGCTATTATCTAGGAATTAGATGACCTTTTCGCGTACAAGGGCCTCTTGTGTAGTAATGGCACAGGGCCCCAAAATATCACGGGACGGCCCTGTCTAAATAGCCAACTATTTAATGTTTTGTTGTGTTATGATCAGTGTCATGCTTTCATATTGGTTGCGTCCGGCGGTTTTTAGCAAACCGCTCTCTATCACCAATTTGAGAATTTGATATGAAGTCTTAGTTTTTTTTGTTCTCTTGTGTACCCTTATGTAGTCACAATAATTGAGTATATAAATATTGCAATGGTTTCCATCAGACCTTGACATTGAATGCAATGCAACTCTATCTCTAACTGAGTAAGTAGTAATGTTCCCACTAGGTTGACTAATCTATACCATAACTTACCTGATTCTCGAGTAGCACATTTGATAGGAACAAGTAACGCGTGGAAAAAATACTAATAGTCGTTCTACTTTTGTGTGATCTCATGTTCTGAATTTACACTATTAGATATTTTTTGGAAGACTGAATTCAAATGTTGTACTGAAGTTAAATGACAAATTTACACTAATCGATTAAATTAAATGACAAATGATCTCTGTTCAGCTGTCTACATGGTTCTTGTTTTAGAATTATTGTCATGCTTTCGTACAGGTTGCATGGGTTGGTACGGTTCGAATTAACCATAAGTACAGTACTAAGATTTGGTATGGAGTCTTACTTAATTTTTTATTTTTAAATGTTTACTAAGTTATGATATCGATACTAATTATATTAATAATTTTCAAAATTCACGTATGTTATTTGTATATTTTTATATGTTGAAATATCTATTTGAACCATACAAAATTCTCCACCAATTTTAAGAAACTTTACAGTGTTCAGCAATTTTAAAATCAGTACCAAACTTCCATCTATTTTTGTCTTTAATTACAGCAACATCAGAAACATTACAATGTTCGCTAAAAGAAGTCCCGATATAATCTTCCCTAAGGGTGGCTAAATGGGTGGACGGGTATGGGCAATGGGTTAAATGGACGTTGGTCCATGGACGTTGGTCCATGGACGTGGACTAAATGGACAATTTTTAATATTTGGACTAAATGGACTTTGACCAAATGGACATTGGACCAAATGGACTTAGGTCAAATCAAACAAACAGACTCAAAATTAATTTAATCAAATGTTTTTATGTTGTCCAAATAGTCCATAATACTCATTTATTTAACCACATGCTTGTCCAAATAGTCCAAATAAAATAAAAGTAATACCCATTTAGTCCATTTGTTAAAAAAAGGGTCTAAATAACCCAAATTTAAGCATATGGATATAATTTGCCACCTCTAATCTTCTAAATTTAAGCATATGGACATAATTTGCCACCTCTAATCTTCCCTGACATATTTTTGGACCATAGATGTTCTTTGTATGGGACTAAGATTTATCATCTTCCCTAACATATTTTAACAAGGTTATCTCCATCAAAGTATCATGTCATCTTACTTCTTTCATATTTTGTTAGTCCTACTGAAAGTCATGTTAATTATCTCTCATCCCATATACCAAAAAGAAGGAACATAATTATCATATCTATCCAACATTCTACGCATCTTTTGTTTTATATAAGTTCCTCGATTGTTTTTAATCTTGTCATTGTTTTTAATATGGTCTTAGCTTTTGTAGTCGTTATATAGTTCTATATATATTGCTCGATTTGATATTGTTTAATTTAGGTGAGCGTGATAGGAGCTCCATGGAAGATCCATTTCTGTATCTAATTACAACGTATTAGCAATCAAAATAAGTTTAGAAGATAAACAAGCTATAATTAATGTGCATCCTGATAATAACTCATTGTCACGAAAGACATTATAACTAATCCCACAATATCTATTAGCTATTGTTTCTCATTCTTTCACTTAGAGGTCTTGTGGTTCTTCAACTGTGAATCATCTATATGGAAATTTAACTTAACTTTATGTACCATTTTCTTAGAAAGCACTAATAAGACTATGAAACTTGATTTAAGTCTTAATTTTTTAAATCCAAACCTATAAAATGTATCGCAGGCACTGTAAAACAACCCAATTATGCCGGAGGAGGTATGCACCAGTGATAATACCAATTCAACAACTTTAGTCCGCAATAGCTATGTTACCGAGTTAGTATCACTATTAGATAGAAAAGAAAGAAAACGTATGTGTCATGAAAGCCATACTAATCCCATCCCACATGGACAAAACAATAAAAAGGGTTATCATATATATATTTAACGGTTTAAATCGTTATTGTTTTAGGATTAGTGTCATGCTTTCACATTCGTTGCAAGGTCTGGTTCTCTGAGTACCAGTCGTCATGACGGATGTGAGAATATGAAAGGAAGTCTTAGTTTTTATATTAAGCTAGTAGCTAGGTTGTTAATGAACTGTTAGGTAAAAAAGAAGGAAAAGCTAGGTATGCATTTGTCATGAAAGTAATACTAAGCATTTTAGAATGTACGTAACAAAACACATGTCTAAAAAGATGTCAAAATATGATAAACGAAGTTTTAACTTTCGTTAAAACTTTATAAATCATCTTTGACATCTTTATATAAATCATTATCTTTATATTTCCCTCTTTATATAAATCATTGTCTAAAAAGATGTCAAAATATGACACACGAAGATTAATGAACCGATTGCTGAACCGATTACTGAACCGATTACCGAACGACTTCGACATGAGATTTAAACGGTTTATGAGCCGATGGTATTGATGAAACCTTTCATCGGGAAAGCTTGGATGCATCAAATTTGGGATGCTGGGAAATAATATATAAGATAAACGACGGCTTCTGGTGCTGAGCAGTTTTGGTTTACGTTACGCTGCTCTTGGTATTCGCATATCTGCTAATCGTTCTGCAACATCGATGTGAGTTCATACCCCCCTCTTTTTATTTTCAAATCACTTTATAAATGTTTTGAATCTCTTTTAGGGGAGATACATGCTTGTCGATGTCAAATACGTGTTGTGCATTTTAATGATTGTTTACGATATTCATGTCTATACTTTCCAAGTGTTATTGTGATAAATACGCGTTGATATCTTTTTGAAGATTGTTTATATTGCGCACGTGCTTGTACTTTAGAGGATTTTTACGTGACATATGTGTTTATACATTTCGGATTGTTGATGATTTATACTTGTGAATATCTGAGCCATCCCATGGCTCCTTTTAAACTGCTTTGTATGTTTAATACTTTGAAGTGAAATGACTGCTTGTGCTTGCTTGTGGACGCAAAAGAACTGAATTCTGTGAACACTCAGTGAACTTCGTTTATGATTAGCCTAAGTAGTGTTAGCCATAGTCCCCACCATCATGAATCGTTAATTACTCTGCTGGAGTAAGTTCTTATGTTATGGATAGATCTATTGAGGCTTGACAACCTCCACTTGGGCATTCTGACGCCAGACGGGTGTATATCATTTGTGTGAACTCGGGTAGTCTTGGCTAGACTCCCACTTGGGGCAACTTATATGTACATTGTGGTGTACGTACTGGATCATTAGCTTCGATATCATGAGCTTAGCGCTATCATAAACACTGAAACACCCGATTTATCCTACACTTGGAACTATATCTCCTATAGTTGCCTTGGGTACTTGAACTGAACTTTTGCGGTCCATCTTGCTATGAATCTGGAATGTGAATCCTGACTTTGATCTTGCTATGAATCTTGAATGTAAATCTTGACTTTGATCTTGCTATGAATATTGATATGAATCTTGACTACGACCAAGTAGTGATCTGATATGAATCTTAACCGCGATATTGATATGAATCTTGACTGCGATCATGTATTGGTTTGATATGAACTTTAACTATGGTATCGACATGAATCTTGACTATAGTAATGAAATGCTCTTGACAAGAATTTATTATGTGGTTCTGACATGATTTCCTGCATGAGATGTGATAGGATTGATATAATCCTTAGGTGTGGTATTGACGTGATTCATGCATGTGGTTTCTATATGACACTTATATGATGGTTTGAATTGATGTTTACATGCTGGTTTGATATGGTTCTCGTGTGCTAGTTTGACATGATGTTTATATGCCGGTCTGATATGATTCTTGTGTGCTAGTTGACATGATGTTTATATGCTGGTCTGTTATGATATTTGTATTCTAGTTTGATATGATACTCATATGCTGGTTTGATATGATACTTATATGCTGGTTTGGTATGACGCTCATATGCTTATTGCTATAGTTCTAATATGTAATCTCGATTGTTATACTGACATGAACCGAGAATATGACATTGTTATGTATATTGACCGTGGCTACTGAATTGAACTGGGGTGTGAATGAGTTCATGAACCTAAAAACTGAACTGAAATGAACTGTGAGTATGAACTACAACTTGTGTATGAACTGAAGTTTTGTGCTAACTGTTATGCTATTTCTAAACTTTGATTTATGACCGAACTTTGTTGTAATGTTTCTTTATTGTGAACTCTGGTTTCCCGAACATTTTTGCGACACTACTTATAGTAGTTGTCCTTGTAAAGTTTTAAAGTGTCTTGAATATTTTAATAAAACTTATGAACTCGCCAACCTTTGTGTTGACACTTTTAAGCATGTATTCTCAGGTACTTGACTGAATGATTATTTGGAGTCAACATTGTGATATTTGGCATAGAGGTCGTTCTCTCGGATCAAGACTCGGATAATCATGACGTAACAGGCCCCAATACTCGTGGGCTTCCGCTGTGCCAATTTGGGGGTGTTACACTTATTATGTAGCGCTTTGTACAAACTTTCTTATAATTCTTCTGCCATGCAAAAGATGACACTCATTGTCTTAATGTAGGTTGGGTTGATATACAAATAGTTTGCTCGAAAAGTTTGGTGAGCGTGACATAGATTGTTTCGAAAAATGAATTTTGGTGTGCGGGACAGAGAGTTCCATGGACTAACGTTGTATCTAATTGCATCGTGTCTTAGTAATTATTATAAAGATTAGCATCAATTATCAAAGTAAATTCAAAAATGATCTATAGTTAATTATTGTGCATATGGATGGTCCTTACTAGAATAAACACAAGCATTACTCGAGAAAAAATTGTAGGCAATTCATTGTTTAAGTAATACATTATTTTCTCTTAATTTTAGAAAATATTGGATGAAACATTTGACTACAAAGAAAATGTTCCAACTTCATAAATATTACACTTTTTCAAGAAGTACACCACATTAGAAATTCATATGAGATCGTTGTTTGTTTTATTTTTTTACTATGTAAATTATTCGTCTCATCATACTCTCACCAACACCCCCACACAACACCCTCAACCTTTCATACTTCACCCACGCATGAAGACCCAACAGACCAAAAATCAAACACTAAAAAAACTCTCAACACTCACCAAGACCCTCGACTCCCACAGCTTTCTTTCAAGACTCGAAAAACCATTGACTCAAACAACTCAACCACTCTCATTTGTTTCGAAAACCATTTTCACCATTACACATATTTTTTTTAAATACAAGATCTCCGCTGCAAAACTTCCTCGATCTAGGACTCATAATGAAAATCAAACACATACATATAAACCTAACAGAGATCTCAATAGATCTTGAAGCCACATGCACACACATTCATTTCGACTTTGATTTGTAGCAAATCGATTTAAATGAGATATTTGATATCTCAGAAATATACGAATCTGGTTTACTGATTAATTCAGGATCATTTTTTTATGATGTGTTTTTTGGTAACTGCATCGGTTTGTGACAGAGGATACGATGTGGGTGATTATGTGTATTGAAAAGTGAGATGTAATTTTTAGGTATTGAAAACCAATGGATCGAGTTGTGTGAGTTGGGCGGAGGTACCAAGAGAATGGAGTTGTAAGGTCAAGCAAGACTGATAAAGTCAAGAAGGAGTATAGAGTAGTGGTTGTGTGTTTTATTTTTAGTTAGTGGGATAAGCTAATTTTTTTTATATCTTCACCCTCATAGTTTTGACGTGTGTGCTTTCATTTCGCATCAGAGAGCCACGTAGCCACGTTATTCAATTGTGATATTTCAATTGTGAGTGGTTTATTCAACTGTGTTATTTTATTTATGTGAGTGGTTTGCTTAGGGCTGTGTTTTCTATTTTATGAGGTTGAATCTATTTTATTTTAATATCTGATTTTTCAAGTGTGAGTGGCCACGTCTAGTTTTACAAAGATTTTTCATCAAGTTGTGGGAATTTATTTGGACAAATTTAGGTCGCTTTTAGTATTGGTGGGTAAAAGTCTCTTTGATTTAGACGTATTTAGTATTCGTGTGAGATTTTTCTTAAAAAAAAGTTAAGTTAATTTTTTATATTTATATATTTTAAAGTTAATTTTTTTTAATTAAGTTAATTTTGTGTATTTATTTTTGGTACATCATGTTGAGGCGGATATTCTGAAAGAACCTAAGTGATAAAATATTTGACGGGTTAAAAGTTTTTTGGCCGGATTTGAAGACAAAAGTGACGAGCTAAAGTGACGGGATTTATTTTTAGTGGCTACGGATTTTTGACTGGGTGTTATTACTTGAAAGTGAAAACAGATTTGTTCATCGATCATAATCATCAACAATCATTTGTCATCGAACATTCAATGGATTCTTTGAATTCGACTTTTCAAGAGGGAAAATTGCATATATTGCAAGACGATACAAGAAGCAGCCACAAGAGAATAGAATCAGGAGGAAAACAGGAACCAAGTAGCATGTCAGGTACAGATAATATTCTTCATATGTTGTCTGAAATGAATGCGCTAGTTAACAATCCTGCTAATAGTTTTACGACTGCTTCTTTAACCAATTCTGTGTCTAGGACTGAAGAGCTTGAAACCATTTTAGCTCAGCAATCCAAAGAGCTTGAGGATGCCAAAATTGAATTTTCAAAGAAAACGGAGAAATATGAATTATATTTTGAAAAACTTGAAAAGTCAAACGTTGTTCTTGAACGAAAATTGGATCACACTGTTCTAGATTCCAAAGCTGAAAAGGATAATCTTTTGAAACAAATTAAGTTGTTTGAATCTAAGTTGGCATCCCAAGATGAATTGCTCAAAGAGAATGAGACCTTAAAAGCTCATGTACAGGAAAAGGTCTTTGCTATAGCTGCGTTAAAAAACGAATTGAGGAAAACCAAAGGAACTAGTGTGGACACTAAGCTTGAAAAACCATCAATCTTGGGGAAACCGCCTACAAATCAGTTCGTTAGACAACCGACTGCATTTAGATCTGAGCGACCACAATCCTCGAGACCGCGGTTTGCCTCCCAAGTTGATTTGGTTCATCTTTCTAGACCAGTCACTCCTGCAACTAGGCCCAATGTGACCAAAACAGCTTTAGCAAGACCTAATCACATGATTGCCTCTAGTTTCTCTAAAAATACCAAGACCACGTCTAGAACTAGTTCAAATGACGTTCACCATAAATCTGGTCTAAGGGAAGCTATTCAAAAGACACAAGTAAGAGATAAGACTTTCAAACCTAGACAGATGCCTTCTAGATTACCCAACACTGCTAACCGTAGCATGTCAAATCCTAGGAGCATTAATCAATCGTCCAGGAATTATAGATCTTACTCGGACATTAAATATGCTACTTGTAAAACATGTAGAAAATGTGTCTTTACGACAAATCATGATTCTTGTATCAAGAAACTACTTAATGAGGTGAACTCCCGTGCTAGACTTAAATCCCAGTGGTTGCTAAAATCAAACCCATTGGTAAAATGTGGCGCCCCACTGGTAGAACTTTCACTCTTGTAGGAAACGAGTGCCCTTTAACTAGGATAATCTCCGACTCTACTAAGACTGCTAGGGAGGAAATTGAAAAAGATGATACATCACTTAAGCCTGAACTTAAGGTTTTCTATAAACGGAAACATTTGCCAACTAAGACAAGTGAATCATCCACTCAGGTCGCCTCTGGCACAAGAAACGACAACTGTGAACCCTCACTTGCTTCTAAGATAGATATCGCTAACCCATATCAAAGCATGCAAACTCCTAATGAGAATGCAGGTACCAAAGTTGATGTTCCAAAAGAACGAAGCGGTCCAATCATTGTATACCGTTCAACTAAGGATACTCTTAGAGTTTGGTTGCTGAAGAAGCAGATATCAGAGAAACAAGTGTCTCAGGGGATTCATGGTTAAGCTTACACAAAGGCTTTCAGTCGGATCACAGATTGTAACCCGTTCTTCAAAGGCAGGAAAGTTTATCGCCGATGATAAACTTATCCTTACAACGAGAAATTAATTTTTCTCGGGCATGAGCTAATATCAAAAACATTCCAAGTTTTTAAGCTCATGCACAAAGGTTTATAGATAAATCACAGTCTGTAACCCGTTCTTCAGAGACAGCGAAGTTTATCTCGTCAACGATAACTTACCCACAAAACGAGAAATTAATCTTTCTCGGACACGAGCTAAATTTAAAACTATTCAAAAGTTTTTAGCTCGCGTATATGGCTCCTCGTTAAATGACAGACGATGACCCAGACTTCAGAGACAGGGAAGTTTATCTACGCAACGATAACTTACCCTCAAAACGAGAAATCAAGTTTTTTCAGACACGAGCTTATCCTAAAACCATTCAAAGGTTTTAAGCTCGTGTATATGGTTCATTGTCAAATGTCAGACAATGACCCGATACTCATTTAAAGGAAAGTTTATCGCCGATGATAAACTTATCCTTACAACGAGAAATTAATTTTTCTCGGGCATGAGCGAATAATAAAAACATTCGAAGTTTTTAAGCTCATGCATAATGACTTATATTTAAATATCAGACTGTAACTCGGACTTTAATTTTAGGAAAGCTTATCTTTAAAGATAGCTTATCCTCGTAACGGGAAATTAAATTTTCTCGGTCATGAGCTTGTATTAAAACATTCCAAGTTTTAAGCTCAGAAAGGAAAGTGTATCTTTTAAATAAGAGAACTTTTCCTCATAACGAGAAATTCATCTTTCTCGGTCATGAGCTTTCCGTTAAAACATTCAAAGTTTCAAGCTCATGAACACGACTTATAAGTAAATGTCAACTTAGGACTCGTTCCTCAGTTAAAAGGAAAGTTTATCGCCGATGATAAACTTATCCTTAACAACGGGAAGTTTACAACTTCTCGGACTTGAGCTCGTTTTATAAGATATTCAACATCTTAAGCTCAAGTAATTGGTTTTCAAAACTTTGAACACAATTTTTCGAGAATTTCTCAAAAGTTTTTTTTCTAAATCTTCCAAAATTGTGTGTTCAAAAATGTTGATAAAAAGAGCATGTCTTCTGGAATCGATAATATTTACGATACTAGAAATGTCATTCAATAATGACACGGGGTTGTAAATAAAGTTCGAGCAGAAGTTCAAACGTTTTAAAACATGCTCAAAATGGCTTGCTTTTATTTCAAATAGTAACCCGATTTTCATACTCAAGTCAAGCATTTCACCGGAAAGCTTTGACTCAACAACGGGAATTAATTTTCTCGGGCATGGTGTACTTTATAACCATGTAAGGGATTGTGTTTACATAATAACACAATCTAACACGAATATATGTACGTGTCAGTGCATTTATTTGTTAAGACAAGAGAAATCTTGTTTTTTATGAAGTTATCATCTCCACCAACCGTAGCAAATTACAATTGATATCTACATACTCGAGGATGTGACTACTCAACCGGCGACTACAACTCTTTCAATAGAACACGGGTCAACAATTGAGGGGGAGCAATTGTCCAGCATTCAGAATCTTTGACGCCGAATGTGCCAAGTTCACATGTTGGTGTCAAGACAACGATATCAATCGTACACATGGAGTAAAGAGATAACTTCAGACATGATGAGGCGACCAACATTCGTGAACAAGAACCATGTGCTTCTTTCATATGATGTTCTCCATCATTCAGGTCCAACCTCATAAATCGCAAATCTTGTGAATACATTATCATATATCATCTTTGCACGTGATAAATACCTTACACTTATGTTTAAAAGGTATTTAATTTACGTTTTAGCACACCCTCATTAATTTGAGGGGGAGCTTGTGTAATTCATGAAGATAATTGGATTTGCATTTTTCTTCCCAAATTTTCTTAAAATGCTATTAAATCAATTGATATTAAAAACATCGATTGGGTTAATATTTTTAATATGGGGGAGAAAATGTGATTTAATATGGGATATGATTAATCATAAATGGTTTGACTTAACGTGATAGCTCATCCCGACATGTGCGAAATGTTTTCGGATATCGTGGCTTATGTTAAGGGGGAGAAAAATGGATTTGCACTTCAAAATGGATTTCATGGTGACATATACTTACCCAAAACATCTCTATTCACGACGGTGAAGATTGTGGTGACATAAGGATGGTAGGATAGGTTAAAGTCCAATGAGTCCTCTAGAACTGGAGGAATCTTCCCAAGGACATTCCATAGCTAGAAATAGTAGTCCTTAGGAAAGATGGAGAAAGATTGTGAACGTAGCTGAATGCCGACCAAGTACTTAAGTTAGCACTGGAACAATCACAACAAGGTGCTAGTGATGACGTATTGGTAAGCGTTGAAGGGGTTGAAGAAAGAAAAAGAATTGTAAAGATAAAGGGTGTAAAGAAAGAAGCCCTCCTTACAACTTAGGCAGAAACCGGGTCCATACATATGCTATTAAGATCATTGTTTAATGATTCTTGATATTGAAGACATACATCATGGACCCAGTGATGCAAGGCACAACCCATCCCAGCTAACTCAGATATCTCTTAAAAGATATTTGTTTTAATCACATGGAGACAACACATTATCTATTGATTTATTCACTCCGAATAAATTGGTATTGAAATGGTGGCACTCCTCTCCAGCCTCCGATCACTAAAAATCCAAAATGCACGATTGAGTCTAGAGCCATTTGAGATCATCAAATATCTCATTAGGACACACTTTTATATTTCCTTGCTTCTTCACACACTGTGAAAAGTAAGAAAGATCTTAAGAGTCCTACGCAAAATCTTCATGATATTGCCTGAACATCCGAGTAATACGAAAGTATTTACAATGAAGATGGAAATCCTTCTTGAGCGAATATCAAAAATCTCATGGTAGGTGACTTGTGCGATTCTTTATGAATCAAACTTGTGATAACTGGAAAGCAACAGTGGTTTAATTCTTAAATGAATTTAAACATGTTCCAGGCCTCTACGCAATATCTTAGTGATCTTGCCAGAACACTCAGAGTGATACCTTAGTGTTCACAGTGATGAGTGGAAATCCTTCTAGTGTTAACCTCAAACAGCACTTGGTAGGTAACTTGAAAGATTCTATACGAATCAAGCTCGTGACAACTGGAAAGCAACGATGGTGCGGTTCTTAATTGAACTTCACTTGTTCCAGGAACATGAATTGACGGCTTCAAATCATGCGGATATTATTATCCAAATGATTCACTCTTTACGTTCGCAGTCAGCTTTGGACGGTCGAGTAAAGAGAACGGGTTTACCCGCGAAATCTTGTCAAGGAGGTTCTTTATTGAAACTACCTGCCACAAGTACGATATTTAATATCGAACAACGGTCTTCACCGACCGGAGGTAAAATTCTACCGAATTAGAATGAAATGTTCAAGGCCATTTCATCCGTGTATATGGTTTGTTGCTAACTGTCTTATGCAGCGTAACAAGAAGGTGAGATTGCGGTGTACAATCCAGAAGAAGTCATCACCACATGCTTATACTGCATACACTCAGTACTTCAACGAATTCAAGAAAGTCTGAAGGTCAAGTCTTCCGCTGTATCAAACTCTGAAGCTTTCAAGAATTATAAAGGTATAAGTATGTGGAACATGAAGTCACGAAGAGGCGAATATCACAAGTGATGAATGCACAAGGTCAAGGCAAGGAAACATGCTCAAGGCTAAAGTCAAAGATCACATCAAGCATATTCACAAGAACAAGATCGAAGACTCAAGCATAGTATGCTAGGTTTAAGATTTTGTAAAATGGTGTGACCTTCCTTTGGGGGAGATTGTTGGAAATACGTTTTTCCAAGGAAAGTCTAGGTCACATCATTATTAGCATAAGATCACGAGCTATAGACTATTTAGGACATTGTAACTTGGAGTGACCTCCCTTTGGGGGAGATTGTTGGAAATACGTTTTTACGTATTTAGAAAGGATCGGTCACTCCAATGATATTGGGCTCGTGGTCCAATATTTCTCATATAGCCCACATGTAGGATGGGCTATATAAACCCCCCTCCTAGCATGTTAGGAGGGGTTGAACACTTTCATTTTATCACATTCCATCTTTCTTTTCATTCTCTCCTTTCTCACTTTTCTTTCTCTCTCTAAGTTCTTCCATTTCCCTTCCATCTCAATAGGTAAATCATACAATACCTAATCCTTAGAAAAACACGATCCTACAAAAAGCACATTTGAAAGAAACAAGTAACACGAATTGTATCTAATGTATTACTTGATTTGAATCATGATTGGAATAATGAATTTTGGTCTGGGTGGTATAGCACTCAACGGAGAATTGTATCAACTTACATCATCGTTTAATGATTATTATGGAACTTAGCATCAATAATCAAAGTAAATCGAGATGACAAACAATTTAAATGAGGTTATTATGGATGGCTATTAAAATAACACACAAGCATGATTCCATTTTTTGTCATGAAATCCATGGTTACTCCCATTCCACATAGACAAAATAAGGAAAATAATTAAAGTTTGTATATCCAACTGTCCACTCCCTTGTTTTTTTAGGATTGGTGTCAAGCTCTCGTTTATGATGTATGGACATGTTCAGCGAGAACATACCGAATATCTAAGACGACAATTTGATACAAAGTCTTAATTTTTTTTATGTAACTCTTACTACAACTATTATCTCTTACTTTATAAAATAGTGGGAAAAACATTTTTCTTCAAAAAGTTGTGATTTTTATTTATGTGAATTATTTAACTTTTTCATTGTAACTTTATAAATTTTCTTCACTCTTATAAAATATTGGCCAAGAGCACCAGGAGCGGCTCCATACGCCATTTGACGAATAGCGGAAGTGCACTTCAATAATGGCGTAAGACATTCTCGACCCGTACAATCCCTCGCGTTTCAAAAATAAGAATAGTTATTGGTGACGTCGCGAATAATTCGCAAGAGTAGTTCTCGCTCTCGAGACCGCGTACGAGATGTCTCCGCGTCAGACTGCCGTCCATCAGTAAAATAAGCCGCAACTAGATGACAATGCGCACCATCGTAATCTCTATTTATGTACGCTCGTTTTTTTGAGGGTTTGATGCTTCGTAAGCCGATTGACAAGCTTGCGTAAATACCGCAAGCTCACTCGTAACTTTATCCTCGTCGTCGAAAGAGTCGGCAAAAAAAACTCATAAAACATGTTTGAAGAATTATGAGTTTAATTTGTTTGAAAAATTGTTGAATAAATGAGGTTTTAAAGAGATAGAATGTTAAATTTCAAATAAAAAAAGATTTATTTTTAATTAAAATCAAACGGTCATATTTTACATCCATTTTCGATTTCAACTCAAGCGTGTAAATAAGATTGATTTCGGTCGACCGAATTCGGCGATTTGATCGTAGCTAGTCGCCCGTGCTCGACCGGGACACCGTTGCGCCCAGCCCAAAACTTTTGCAATAGACTTGCTCTAAAGGTTTTAAAAACATGGGTAAGAGTACAAATTTTCATATCCGTACTACCAACTTTATCAAGTTCATAACTTCTTACTTCAATGCTCAAAAACTATCACCTCTCCGAATTTTAATACCACAATCAAAGGTTATTGAAAACTGTTGGGATTTAGAAACTAGTTAAACCATTAATTACGAGTACGCAGCGTAATTGACCTAGTATAACAAACATGATTAACAAATAATAAAAAAAATATTAAAACTAACCTTAAATTAATTGAATAAATCAATTAATGATTTTGATCTTGAAGCTATAACGGTAAAGTAACCGTCCTCTAACGATTTCTCACACGACACGTCAAACGAACACACCACGATGCTAGTGGTAACTTTACTTTAATATATCTTGCAACTAAAAGCCTTAGATCCGAAACCCTAAGTGGGATTACGTAAGGATCGGTTTATAGACGTTACAAGACTCTTGGAAAAATCACCGAAAACCCTAATTGGGGTTTCTATCTAGTCGAACCGTAAAGGGGAGACTAAAACCTAGATCTAGAGATCTAGAGTTTAGTTACAAAGCTTAAGACTTTGTAAGAAAACCACCAAAGATGATAGATCTTATAAAGGTTAAACCTTTATGTGATTTTAGGTTAAAGGAAAAATTTGTTTGGTTTGTGTGTGGGGTGTGGGTCGATCGGACGCAAGGCACAAGAGGGAGAGACAAAATTTGTGAGGGGTTTAGGTTTGTATTTATACACAACCTTGCACCTCCTCAAATCTTAAGGCCCAACCCACACACATAAATTAAGTAACTAAATATCTTAATTAGCAAACCAAAAATCCTTCTAGAACCCCATAGGAGATTTCGGCCGCCTATGATTATAGGGGTGTTCTAGAAGCGTTTTTCCTTCCAAATTTTAATAACGCACTCACGATAAATTAATTAAATCCCGTTAATTAATTTAACCACCGTTAATTAAATAAAACGTGAAGTTTTTATTAAACGTTTAATAAATAAATAATGAACGTAAATAAACGTGTGTTCTCCGTATTGAGTGTGTGCCCCGATAGGCTCACGCATTTACCGATAACTAAACGATCGCATATCTCAACATAAACTATCGATCTCCTCTCGGTTATATGTTTAAAGGGGAATTTCGTTCGCTTGCGAGTTAGTCAGAGTAATACTAAAACCTAATCACAAGTGTGTTGGACTGTCGTTTATGTTTAGATGACAATTCTACAAAATAGCGAGTTCCAAAATCACATATTAAAATAGGTTACAGTGTAGTTCGAATATCTTAAATTCAATTCTATTAAACCTTGACATGTTCTTGGCATCGTGTTTAGTGGGGTGACACAAAACTTTTTGAATCCTAATATAGTAGAGTTTATTTTTTTTCAAAGTATACTAACTAAACAATATAAGAAACACATTCTAATGCATCGAGTGAATTTAAGATATATTTGACGAAACATAATATAGTAGAGTTCAATTTTCATAAATTAAAACCACCATTCTAAATAATAAAATTCATATTTGAAACGATTGATAAACAAGAATTCCATTTGCTCTCTCATCAAATTATACCCCAAAACAAATGTCTATTTAGGGTTGAAACTTTGAGTGACTGTTCTACAACATAACAAAACGAGAATTCCATTTGCACATTGTAAGTTACATTCTATAGTTGGTTTGTTATTAGAATTTGACAGAGGTAAGTTTCGAGTATCTTAACTTCTACTCTATTATACAAATCCATAAGGTATGAACCAATTTAGATTGCTAATTTGACTGCTCTAGAGTTATTTCAAAAATTTTGTTTGACATGTATCTTTTTCATCACAAAAGTTTTGCTCTGCCGTTGTTTCACATCTATATTACTTTATTTGATATAGTTTGGAAGTATTAATTTTGTGTTCATATGGATGGTACTTAATAAACTACTGTAACACAGAAGAATGACTTGAGAATAAAAGGTGAGTGCTTCATTTTGTTTGTCAAGAAAGCCATGCTAATTCGTATCCCACATTGAAAAAAGAAGGAAAATCATTATCATCTAAATACCCAACTATTTAATGTTTTGTTTTGCTATGATCAGTGTATCACCGATTTGAGAATTTGATATGAAGTCTTAGTTTTTTTGTTCTCTTGTGTACCCTTATGTAGTCACAATAATTAAGCGAGTATATAAATATTGCAATGGTTTCCATCAGTGAATGCAATGCAACTCTATCTCTAACTGAGTAAGTAGTAACGTTCCCGCTAGGTTGACTAATCTATGCCATAGCTTACCTGATTCTCGAGTAGCACATTTGATAGGAACGAGTAACGCGTGGAAAAAATACTAATAGTCGTTCTACTTTTGTGTGATCTCATGTTCTGAATTTACACTATTAGATATTTTTTGAAAGACTGAATTCAAATGTTGTACTGAAGTTAAATGACAAATTTACACCTTTCGATTAAATTAAATGACAAATGATCTCTGTTCAGCTGTCTACATATTATTGTCATGCTAATTTCGTACAGGTTGCATGGGTTGGTACGGTTCGAATTAACCATAAGTACAGTACTAAGATTTGGTATGGAGTCTTACTTAATTTTTTATTTTTAAATGTTTACTAAGTTATGATATCGATACTAATTATATTAGTAATTTTCAAAATTCACGTATGTTATTTGTATATTTTTATATGTCGAAATATCTATTTGAACCATACAAAATTCTCCACCAATTTTAAGAAACTTTACAGTGTTCAGTAATTTTAAAATCAGTACCAAACTTCCATCTATTTTTGTCTTTAATCACAGCAACATCAGAAACATTACAATGTTCGCTAAAAGAAGTCCCGAAATAATCTTCCCTAAGGGTGGCTAAATGGGTGGACGGGTATGGGCAATGGGTTAAATGGACGTTGGTCCATGGACGTGGACTAAATGGACAATTTTTAATATTTGGACTAAATGGACTTGGACCAAATGGACATTGGACCAAATGGACTTAGGTCAAATGAAACAAACAGACTCAAGATTAATTTAATCAAATGTTTTTATGTTGTCCAAATAGTCCATAATACTCATTTATTTAACCACATGCTTGTCCAAATAGTCCAAATAAAATAAAAGTAATACCCATTTAGTCCATTTGTTAAAAAAAGGGTCTAAATAACCCAAATTTAAGCATATGGACATAATTTGCCACCTCTAATCTTCTAAATTTAAGCATATGGACATAATTTGCCACCTCTAATCTTCCCTGACATATTTTTGGACCATAGATGTTCTTTGTATGGGACTAAGATTTATCATCTTCCCTAACATATTTTAACAAGGTTATCTCCATCAAAGTATCATGTCATCTTACTTCTTTCATATTTTGTTAGTCCTACTGAAAGTCATGTTAATTATCTCTCATCCCATATACCAAAAAGAAGGAACATAATTATCATATATATCCAACATTCTACGCATCTTTTGTTTTATATAAGTTCCTCGATTGTTTTTAATCTTGTCATTGTTTTTAATATGGTCTTAGCTTTTGTAGTCGTTATGTAGTTCTATATATATTGCTCGATTCGATATTGTTTAATTTAGGTGAGCGTGATAGGAGCTCCATGGAAGATCCATTTCTGTATCTAATTACAACGTATTAGCAATCAAAATAAGTTTAGAAGATAAACAAGCTATAATTAATGTGCATCCTGATAATAACTCATTGTCACGAAATACATTATAACTAATCCCACAATATCTATTAGCTATTGTTTCTCATTCTTTCACTTAGAGGTCTTGTGGTTCTTCAACTGTGAATCATCTATATGGAAATTTAACTTAACTTTATGTACCATTTTCTTAGAAAGCACTAATAAGACTATGAAACTTGATTTAAGTCTTAATTTTTTAAATCCAAACCTATAAAATGTATCGCAGGCACTGTAAAACAACCCAATTATGCCGGAGGAGGTATGCACCAGTGATAATACCAATTCAACAACTTTAGTCCGCAATAGCTATGTTACCGAGTTAGTATCACTATTAGATAGAAAAGAAAGAAAACGTATGTGTCATGAAAGCCATACTAATCCCATCCCACATGGACAAAACAATAAAAAGGGTTATCATATATATATTTAACGGTTTAAATCGTTATTGTTTTAGGATTAGTGTCATGCTTTCACATTCGTTGCAAGGTCTGGTTCTCTGAGTACCAGTCGTCATGACGGATGTGAGAATATGAAAGGAAGTCTTAGTTTTTATATTAAGCTTGTAGCTAGGTTGTTAATGAACTGTTAGGTAAAAAAGAAGGAAAAGCTAGGTATGCATTTGTCATGAAAGTAATACTAAGCATTTTAGAATGTACGTAACAAAACATATGTCTAAAAAGATGTCAAAATATGATACACGAAGTTTTAACTTTCGTTAAAACTTTATAAATCATCTTCGACATCTTTATATAAATCATTATCTTTATATTTCCCTCTTTAAATAAATCATTGTCTAAAAAGATGTCAAAATATGACACACGAAGATTAATGAACCGATTGCTGAACCTACTGAACCGATTACCGAACGACTTCGACATGAGATTTAAACGGTTTATGAGCCGATGGTATTGATGAAACCTTTCATCGGGAAAGCTTGGATGCATCAAATTTGGGATGCTGGGAAATAATATATAAGATAAACGACGGCTTCTGGTGCTGAGCAGTTTTGGTTTACGTTACGCTGCTCTTGGTATTCGCATATCTGCTAATCGTTCTGCAACATCGATGTGAGTTCATACCCCCTCTCTTTATTTTCAAATCACTTTATAAATGTTTTGAATCTCTTTTGGGGGAGATACATGCTTGTCGATGTCAAATACGTGTTGTGCATTTTAATGATTGTTTACGATATTCATGTCTATACTTTCCAAGTGTTATTGTGATAAATACGCGTTGATATCTTTTTGAAGATTGTTTATATTGCGCACGTGCTTGTACTTTAGAGGATTTTTACGTGACATATGTGTTTATACATTTCGGATTGTTGATGATTTATACTTGTGAATATCTGAGCCATCCCATGGCTCCTTTTAAACTGCTTTGTATGTTTAATACTTTGAAGTGAAATGACTGCTTGTGCTTGCTTGTGGACGCAAAAGAACTGAATTCTGTGAACACTCAGTGAACTTCGTTTATGATTAGCCTAAGTAGTGTTAGCCATAGTCCCCACCATCATGAATCGTTAATTACTCTGCTGGAGTAAGTTCTTATGTTATGGATAGATCTATTGAGGCTTGACAACTTCCACTTGGGCATTCTGACGCCAGACGGGTGTATATCATTTGTGTGAACTCGGGTAGTCTTGGCTAGACTCACACTTGGGGCAACTTATATGTACATTGTGGTGTACGTACTGGATCATTAGCTTCGATATCATGAGCTTAGCGCTATCATAAACACTGAAACACCCGATTTATCCTACACTTGGAACTATATCTCCTATAGTTGCCTTGGGTACTTGAACTGAACTTTTGCGGTCCATCTTGCTATGAATCTGGAATGTGAATCCTGACTTTGATCTTGCTATGAATCTTGAATGTAAATCTTGACTTTGATCTTGCTATGAATATTGATATGAATCTTGACTACGACCAAGTACTGGTCTGATATGAATCTTAACCGCAATATTGATATGAATCTTGACTGCGATCATGTATTGGTTTGATATGAATTTTAACTGTGGTATCGACATGAATCTTGACTATAGTAATGAAATGCTCTTGACAAAAATTTATTATGTGGTTCTGACATGATTTCCTGCATGAGATGTGATAGGATTGATATAATCCTTAGGTGTGGTATTGACGTGATTCATGCATGTGGTTTCTATATGACACTTATATGATGGTTTGAATTGATGTTTACATGCTGGTTTGATATGGTTCTCGTGTGCTAGTTTGACATGATGTTTATATGCCGGTCTGATATGATTCTTGTGTGCTAGTTGACACGATGTTTATATGCTGGTCTGTTATGATATTTGTATGCTAGTTTGATATGATACTCATATGCTGGTTTGATATGATACTTATATGCTGGTTTGGTATGATGCTCATATGCTTATTGCTATAGTTCTAATTTTTTAAATCCAAACCTATAAAATGTATCGGAGGCACTGTAAAACAACCCAATTATGCCGGAGGAGGTATGAACCAGTGATAATACCAATTCAACAACTTTAGTCCGCAATAGCTATGTTACCGAGTTAGTATCACTATTAGATAGAAAAGAACGAAAACGTATGTGTCATGAAAGCCATACTAATCCCATCCCACATGGACAAAACAATAAGAAGGGTTATCATATATATATATTTAACGGTTTAAATCTTTATTGTTTTAGGATTAGTGTCATGCTTTCACATTCGTTGCAAGGTCTGGTTCTCTGAGTACCAGTCGTCATGACGGATGTGAGAATATGAAAGGAAGTCTTAGTTTTTATATTAAGCTTGTAGCTAGGTTGTTAATGAACTGTTAGGTAAAAAAGAAGGAAAAGCTAGGTATGCATTTGTCATGAAAGTAATACTAAGCATTTTAGAATGTACGTAACAAAACATATGTCTAAAAAGATGTCAAAATATGATACACGAAGTTTTAACTTTCGTTAAAACTTTATAAATCATCTTCGACATCTTTATATAAATCATTATCTTTATATTTCCCTCTTTAAATAAATCATTGTCTAAAAAGATGTCAAAATATGACACACGAAGATTAATGAACCGATTGCTGAACCTACTGAACCGATTACCGAACGACTTCGACATGAGATTTAAACGGTTTATGAGCCGATGGTATTGATAAAACCTTTCATCGGGAAAGCTTGGATGCATCAAATTTGGGATGCTGGGAAATAATATATAAGATAAACGACGGCTTCTGGTGCTGAGCAGTTTTGGTTTACGTTACGCTGCTCTTGGTATTCGCATATCTGCTAATCGTTCTGCAACATCGATGTGAGTTCATACCCCCCTCTTTTTATTTTCAAATCACTTTATAAATGTTTTGAATCTCTTTTGGGGGAGATACATGCTTGTCGATGTCAAATACGTGTTGTGCATTTTAATGATTGTTTACGATATTCATGTCTATAATTTCGTACAGGTTGCATGGGTTGGTACGGTTCGAATTAACCATAAGTACAGTACTAAGATTTGGTATGGAGTCTTACTTAATTTTTTATTTTTAAATGTTTACTAAGTTATGATATCGATACTAATTATATTAGTAATTTTCAAAATTCACGTATGTTATTTGTATATTTTTATATGTCAAAATATCTATTTGAACCATACAAAATTCTCCACCAATTTTAAGAAACTTTACAGTGTTCAGCAATTTTAAAATCAGTACCAAACTTCCATCTATTTTTGTCTTTAATCACAGCAACATCAGAAACATTACAATGTTCGCTAAAAGAAGTCCCGAAATAATCTTCCCTAAGGGTGGCTAAATGGGTGGACGGGTATGGGCAATGGGTTAAATGGACGTTGGTCCATGGACGTTGGTCCATGGACGTGGACTAAATGGACAATTTTTAATATTTGGACTAAATGGACATTGGACCAAATGGACTTAGGTCAAATGAAACAAACAGACTCAAGATTAATTTAATCAAATGTTTTTATGTTGTCCAAATAGTCCATAATACTCATTTATTTAACCACATGCTTGTCCAAATAGTCCAAATAAAATAAAAGTAATACCCATTTAGTCCATTTGTTAAAAAAAGGGTCTAAATAACCCAAATTTAAGCATATGGACATAATTTGCCACCTCTAATCTTCTAAATTTAAGCATATGGACATAATTTGCCACCTCTAATCTTCCCTGACATATTTTTGGACCATAGATGTTCTTTGTATGGGACTAAGATTTATCATCTTCCCTAACATATTTTAACAAGGTTATCTCCATCAAAGTATCATGTCATCTTACTTCTTTCATATTTTGTTAGTCCTACTGAAAGTCATGTTAATTATCTCTCATCCCATATACCAAAAAGAAGGAACATAATTATCATATATATCCAACATTCTACGCATCTTTTGTTTTATATAAGTTCCTCGATTGTTTTTAATCTTGTCATTGTTTTTAAT
Organism: Glebionis coronaria; assembly: GCA_025667525.1. Classification (NCBI taxonomy): domain Eukaryota; kingdom Viridiplantae; phylum Streptophyta; class Magnoliopsida; order Asterales; family Asteraceae; genus Glebionis; species Glebionis coronaria. The sequence goes on along the minus strand of CM046877.1, from coordinate 16,840,224 downwards.
ATGGTCTTAGCTTTTGTAGTCGTTATGTAGTTCTATATATATTGCTCGATTCGATATTGTTTAATTTAGGTGAGCGTGATAGGAGCTCCATGGAAGATCCATTTCTGTATCTAATTACAACGTATTAGCAATCAAAATAAGTTTAGAAGATAAACAAGCTATAATTAATGTGCATCCTGATAATAACTCATTGTCACGAAAGACATTATAACTAATCCCACAATATCTATTAGCTATTGTTTCTCATTCTTTCACTTAGAGGTCTTGTGGTTCTTCAACTGTGAATCATCTATATGGAAATTTAACTTAACTTTATGTACCATTTTCTTAGAAAGCACTAATAAGACTATGAAACTTGATTTAAGTCTTAATTTTTTAAATCCAAACCTATAAAATGTATCGCAGGCACTGTAAAACAACCCAATTATGCCGGAGGAGGTATGCACCAGTGATAATACCAATTAAACAAATTTAGTCCGCAATAGCTATGTTACCGAGTTAGTATCACTATTAGATAGAAAAGAAAGAAAACGTATGTGTCATGAAAGCCATCCTAATCCCATCCCACATGGACAAAACAATAAAAAGTGTTATCATATATATATTTAACGGTTTAAATCGTTATTGTTTTAGGATTAGTGTCATGCTTTCACATTCGTTGCAAGGTCTGGTTCTCTGAGTACCAGTCGTCATGACGGATGTGAGAATATGAAAGGAAGTCTTAGTTTTTATATTAAGCTTGTAGCTAGGTTGTTAATGAACTGTTAGGTAAAAAAGAAGGAAAAGCTAGGTATGCATTTGTCATGAAAGTAATACTAAGCATTTTAGAATGTACGTAACAAAACATATGTCTAAAAAGATGTCAAAATATGATACACGAAGTTTTAACTTTCGTTAAAACTTTATAAATCATCTTCGACATCTTTATATAAATCATTATCTTTATATTTCCCTCTTTAAATAAATCATTGTCTAAAAAGATGTCAAAATATGACACACGAAGATTAATGAACCGATTGCTGAACCTACTGAACCGATTACCGAACGACTTCGACATGAGATTTAAACGGTTTATGAGCCGATGGTATTGATGAAACCTTTCATCGGGAAAGCTTGGATGCATCAAATTTGGGATGCTGGGAAATAATATATAAGATAAACGACGGCTTCTGGTGCTGAGCAGTTTTGGTTTACGTTACGCTGCTCTTGGTATTCGCATATCTGCTAATCGTTCTGCAACATCGATGTGAGTTCATACCCCCCTCTTTTTATTTTCAAATCACTTTATAAATGTTTTGAATCTCTTTTGGGGGAGATACATGCTTGTCGATGTCAAATACGTGTTGTGCATTTTAATGATTGTTTACGATATTCATGTCTATACTTTCCAAGTGTTATTGTGATAAATACGCGTTGATATCTTTTTGAAGATTGTTTATATTGCGCACGTGCTTGTACTTTAGAGGATTTTTACGTGACATATGTGTTTATACATTTCGGATTGTTGATGATTTATACTTGTGAATATCTGAGCCATCCCATGGCTCCTTTTAAACTGCTTTGTATGTTTAATACTTTGAAGTGAAATGACTGCTTGTGCTTGCTTGTGGACGCAAAAGAACTGAATTCTGTGAACACTCAGTGAACTTCGTTTATGATTAGCCTAAGTAGTGTTAGCCATAGTCCCCACCATCATGAATCGTTAATTACTCTGCTGGAGTAAGTTCTTATGTTATGGATAGATCTATTGAGGCTTGACAACCTCCACTTGGGCATTCTGACGCCAGACGGGTGTATATCATTTGTGTGAACTCGGGTAGTCTTGGCTAGACTCCCACTTGGGGCAACTTATATGTACATTGTGGTGTACGTACTGGATCATTAGCTTCGATATCATGAGCTTAGCGCTATCATAAACACTGAAACACCCGATTTATCCTACACTTGGAACTATATCTCCTATAGTTGCCTTGGGTACTTGAACTGAACTTTTGCGGTCCATCTTGCTATGAATCTGGAATGTGAATCCTGACTTTGATCTTGCTATGAATCTTGAATGTAAATCTTGACTTTGATCTTGCTATGAATATTGATATGAATCTTGACTACGACCAAGTACTGATCTGATATGAATCTTAACCGCGATATTGATATGAATCTTGACTGCGATCATGTATTGGTTTGATATGAATTTTAACTGTGGTATCGACATGAATCTTGACTATAGTAATGAAATGCTCTTGACAAGAATTTATTATGTGGTTCTGACATGATTTCCTGCATGAGATGTGATAGGATTGATATAATCCTTAGGTGTGGTATTGACGTGATTCATGCATGTGGTTTCTATATGACACTTATATGATGGTTTGAATTGATGTTTACATGCTGGTTTGATATGGTTCTCGTGTGCTAGTTTGACATGATGTTTATATGCCGGTCTGATATGATTCTTGTGTGCTAGTTGACACGATGTTTATATGCTGGTCTGTTATGATATTTGTATGCTAGTTTGATATGATACTCATATGCTGGTTTGATATGATACTTATATGCTGGTTTGGTATGATGCTCATATGCTTATTGCTATAGTTCTAATTTTTTAAATCCAAACCTATAAAATGTATCGGAGGCACTGTAAAACAACCCAATTATGTCGGAGGAGGTATGAACCAGTGATAATACCAATTCAACAACTTTAGTCCGCAATAGCTATGTTACCGAGTTTGTATCACTATTAGATAGAAAAGAAAGAAAACGTATGTGTCATGAAAGCCATACTAATCCCATCCCACATGGACAAAACAATAAAAAGGGTTATCATATATATATATATTTAACGGTTTAAATCGTTATTGTTTTAGGATTAGTGTCATGCTTTCACATTCGTTGCAAGGTCTGGTTCTCTGAGTACCAGTCGTCATGACGGATGTGAGAATATGAAAGGAAGTCTTAGTTTTTATATTAAGCTAGTAGCTAGGTTGTTAATGAACTGTTAGGTAAAAAAGAAGGAAAAGCTAGGTATGCATTTGTCATGAAAGTAATACTAAGCATTTTAGAATGTACGTAACAAAACATATGTCTAAAAAGATGTCAAAATATGATACACGAAGTTTTAACTTTCGTTAAAACTTTATAAATCATCTTCGACATCTTTATATAAATCATTATCTTTATATTTCCCTCTTTATATAAATCATTGTCTAAAAAGATGTCAAAATATGACACACGAAGATTAATGAACCGATTGCTGAACCTACTGAACCGATTACCGAACGACTTCGACATGAGATTTAAACGGTTTATGAGCCGATGGTATTGATGAAACCTTTCATCGGGAAAGCTTGGATGCATCAAATTTGGGATGCTGGGAAATAATATATAAGATAAACGACGGCTTCTGGTGCTGAGCAGTTTTGGTTTACGTTACGCTGCTCTTGGTATTCGCATATCTGCTAATCGTTCTACAACATCGATGTGAGTTCATACCCCCCTCTTTTTATTTTCAAATCACTTTATAAATGTTTTGAATCTCTTTTGGGGGAGATACATGCTTGTCGATGTCAAATACGTGTTGTGCATTTTAATGATTGTTTACGATATTCATGTCTATACTTTCCAAGTGTTATTGTGATAAATACGCGTTGATATCTTTTTGAAGATTGTTTATAATGCGCACGTGCTTGTACTTTAGAGGATTTTTACGTGACATATGTGTTTATACATTTCGGATTGTTGATGATTTATACTTGTGAATATCTGAGCCATCCCATGGCTCCTTTTAAACTGCTTTGTATGTTTAATACTTTGAAGTGAAATGACTGCTTGTGCTTGCTTGTGGACGCAAAAGAACTGAATTCTGTGAACACTCAGTGAACTTCGTTTATGATTAGCCTAAGTAGTGTTAGCCATAGTCCCCACCATCATGAATCGTTAATTACTCTGCTGGAGTAAGTTCTTATGTTATGGATAGATCTATTGAGGCTTGACAACCTCCACTTGGGCATTCTGACGCCAGACGGGTGTATATCATTTGTGTGAACTCGGGTAGTCTTGGCTAGACTCCCACTTGGGGCAACTTATATGTACATTGTGGTGTACGTACTGGATCATTAGCTTCGATATCATGAGCTTAGCGCTATCATAAACACTGAAACACCCGATTTATCCTACACTTGGAACTATATCTCCTATAGTTGCCTTGGGTACTTGAACTGAACTTTTGCGGTCCATCTTGCTATGAATCTGGAATGTGAATCCTGACTTTGATCTTGCTATGAATCTTGAATGTAAATCTTGACTTTGATCTTGCTATGAATATTGATATGAATCTTGACTACGACCAAGTACTGATCTGATATGAATCTTAACCGCGATATTGATATGAATCTTGACTGCGATCATGTATTGGTTTGATATGAATTTTAACTGTGGTATCGACATGAATCTTGACTATAGTAATGAAATGCTCTTGACAAGAATTTATTATGTGGTTCTGACATGATTTCCTGCATGAGATGTGATAGGATTGATATAATCCTTAGGTGTGGTATTGACGTGATTCATGCATGTGGTTTCTATATGACACTTATATGATGGTTTGAATTGATGTTTACATGCTGGTTTGATATGGTTCTCGTGTGCTAGTTTGACATGATGTTTATATGCCGGTCTGATATGATTCTTGTGTGCTAGTTGACACGATGTTTATATGCTGGTCTGTTATGATATTTGTATGCTAGTTTGATATGATACTCATATGCTGGTTTGATATGATACTTATATGCTGGTTTGGTATGATGCTCATATGCTTATTGCTATAGTTCTAATTTTTTAAATCCAAACCTATAAAATGTATCGGAGGCACTGTAAAACAACCCAATTATGCCGGAGGAGGTATGAACCAGTGATAATACCAATTCAACAACTTTAGTCCGCAATAGCTATGTTACCGAGTTTGTATCACTATTAGATAGAAAAGAAAGAAAACGTATGTGTCATGAAAGCCATACTAATCCCATCCCACATGGACAAAACAATAAAAAGGGTTATCATATATATATATATTTAACGGTTTAAATCGTTATTGTTTTAGGATTAGTGTCATGCTTTCACATTCGTTGCAAGGTCTGGTTCTCTGAGTACCAGTCGTCATGACGGATGTGAGAATATGAAAGGAAGTCTTAGTTTTTATATTAAGCTAGTAGCTAGGTTGTTAATGAACTGTTAGGTAAAAAAGAAGGAAAAGCTAGGTATGCATTTGTCATGAAAGTAATACTAAGCATTTTAGAATGTACGTAACAAAACATATGTCTAAAAAGATGTCAAAATATGATACACGAAGTTTTAACTTTCGTTAAAACTTTATAAATCATCTTCGACATCTTTATATAAATCATTATCTTTATATTTCCCTCTTTATATAAATCATTGTCTAAAAAGATGTCAAAATATGACACACGAAGATTAATGAACCGATTGCTGAACCTACTGAACCGATTACCGAACGACTTCGACATGAGATTTAAACGGTTTATGAGCCGATGGTATTGATGAAACCTTTCATCGGGAAAGCTTGGATGCATCAAATTTGGGATGCTGGGAAATAATATATAAGATAAACGACGGCTTCTGGTGCTGAGCAGTTTTGGTTTACGTTACGCTGCTCTTGGTATTCGCATATCTGCTAATCGTTCTGCAACATCGATGTGAGTTCATACCCCCCTCTTTTTATTTTCAAATCACTTTATAAATGTTTTGAATCTCTTTTGGGGGAGATACATGCTTGTCGATGTCAAATACGTGTTGTGCATTTTAATGATTGTTTACGATATTCATGTCTATACTTTCCAAGTGTTATTGTGATAAATACGCGTTGATATCTTTTTGAAGATTGTTTATAATGCGCACGTGCTTGTACTTTAGAGGATTTTTACGTGACATATGTGTTTATACATTTCGGATTGTTGATGATTTATACTTGTGAATATCTGAGCCATCCCATGGCTCCTTTTAAACTGCTTTGTATGTTTAATACTTTGAAGTGAAATGACTGCTTGTGCTTGCTTGTGGACGCAAAAGAACTGAATTCTGTGAACACTCAGTGAACTTCGTTTATGATTAGCCTAAGTAGTGTTAGCCATAGTCCCCACCATCATGAATCGTTAATTACTCTGCTGGAGTAAGTTCTTATGTTATGGATAGATCTATTGAGGCTTGACAACCTCCACTTGGGCATTCTGACGCCAGACGGGTGTATATCATTTGTGTGAACTCGGGTAGTCTTGGCTAGACTCCCACTTGGGGCAACTTATATGTACATTGTGGTGTACGTACTGGATCATTAGCTTCGATATCATGAGCTTAGCGCTATCATAAACACTGAAACACCCGATTTATCCTACACTTGGAACTATATCTCCTATAGTTGCCTTGGGTACTTGAACTGAACTTTTGCGGTCCATCTTGCTATGAATCTGGAATGTGAATCCTGACTTTGATCTTGCTATGAATCTTGAATGTAAATCTTGACTTTGATCTTGCTATGAATATTGATATGAATCTTGACTACGACCAAGTACTGATCTGATATGAATCTTAACCGCGATATTGATATGAATCTTGACTGCGATCATGTATTGGTTTGATATGAATTTTAACTGTGGTATCGACATGAATCTTGACTATAGTAATGAAATGCTCTTGACAAGAATTTATTATGTGGTTCTGACATGATTTCCTGCATGAGATGTGATAGGATTGATATAATCCTTAGGTGTGGTATTGACGTGATTCATGCATGTGGTTTCTATATGACACTTATATGATGGTTTGAATTGATGTTTACATGCTGGTTTGATATGGTTCTCGTGTGCTAGTTTGACATTATGTTTATATGCCGGTCTGATATGATTCTTGTGTGCTAGTTGACACGATGTTTATATGCTGGTCTGTTATGATATTTGTATGCTAGTTTGATATGATACTCATATGCTGGTTTGATATGATACTTATATGCTGGTTTGGTATGATGCTCATATGCTTATTGCTATAGTTCTAATTTTTTAAATCGAAACCTATAAAATGTATCGGAGGCACTGTAAAACAACCCAATTATGCCGGAGGAGGTATGAACCAGTGATAATACCAATTCAACAACTTTAGTCCGCAATAGCTATGTTACCGAGTTAGTATCACTATTAGATAGAAAAGAAAGAAAACGTATGTGTCATGAAAGCCATACTAATCCCATCCCACATGGACAAAATAATAAAAAGGGTTATCATATATATATATTTAACGGTTTAAATCGTTATTGTTTTAGGATTAGTGTCATGCTTTCACATTCGTTGCAAGGTCTGGTTCTCTGAGTACCAGTCGTCATGACGGATGTGAGAATATGAAAGGAAGTCTTAGTTTTTATATTAAGCTAGTAGCTAGGTTGTTAATGAACTGTTAGGTAAAAAAGAAGGAAAAGCTAGGTATGCATTTGTCATGAAAGTAATACTAAGCATTTTAGAATGTACGTAACAAAACATATGTCTAAAAAGATGTCAAAATATGATACACGAAGTTTTAACTTTCGTTAAAACTTTATAAATCATCTTTGACATCTTTATATAAATCATTATCTTTATATTTCCCTCTTTATATAAATCATTGTCTAAAAAGATGTCAAAATATGACACACGAAGATTAATGAACCGATTGCTGAACCGATTACTGAACCGATTACCGAACGACTTCGACATGAGATTTAAACGGTTTATGAGCCGATGGTATTGATGAAACCTTTCATCGGGAAAGCTTGGATGCATCAAATTTGGGATGCTGGGAAATAATATATAAGATAAACGACGGCTTCTGGTGCTGAGCAGTTTTGGTTTACGTTACGCTGCTCTTGGTATTCGCATATCTGCTAATCGTTCTGCAACATCGATGTGAGTTCATACCCCCCTCTTTTTATTTTCAAATCACTTTATAAATGTTTTGAATCTCTTTTGGGGGAGATACATGCTTGTCGATGTCAAATACGTGTTGTGCATTTTAATGATTGTTTACGATATTCATGTCTATACTTTCCAAGTGTTATTGTGATAAATACGCGTTGATATCTTTTTGAAGATTGTTTATATTGCGCACGTGCTTGTACTTTAGAGGATTTTTACGTGACATATGTGTTTATACATTTCGGATTGTTGATGATTTATACTTGTGAATATCTGAGCCATCCCATGGCTCCTTTTAAACTGCTTTGTATGTTTAATACTTTGAAGTGAAATGACTGCTTGTGCTTGCTTGTGGACGCAAAAGAACTGAATTCTGTGAACACTCAGTGAACTTCGTTTATGATTAGCCTAAGTAGTGTTAGCCATAGTCCCCACCATCATGAATCGTTAATTACTCTGCTGGAGTAAGTTCTTATGTTATGGATAGATCTATTGAGGCTTGACAACCTCCACTTGGGCATTCTGACGCCAGACGGGTGTATATCATTTGTGTGAACTCGGGTAGTCTTGGCTAGACTCCCACTTGGGGCAACTTATATGTACATTGTGGTGTACGTACTGGATCATTAGCTTCGATATCATGAGCTTAGCGCTATCATAAACACTGAAACACCCAATTTATCCTACACTTGGAACTATATCTCCTATAGTTGCCTTGGGTACTTGAACTGAACTTTTGCGGTCCATCTTGCTATGAATATGGAATGTGAATCCTGACTTTGATCTTGCTATGAATCTTGAATGTAAATCTTGACTTTGATCTTGCTATGAATATTGATATGAATCTTGACTACGACCAAGTACTGATCTGATATGAATCTTAACCGCGATATTGATATGAATCTTGTCTGCGATCATGTATTGGTTTGATATGAATTTTAACTGTGGTATCGACATGAATCTTGACTATAGTAATGAAATGATCTTGACAAGAATTTATTATGTGGTTCTGACATGATTTCCTGCATGAGATGTGATAGGATTGATATAATCCTTAGGTGTGGTATTGACGTGATTCATGCATGTGGTTTCTATATGACACTTATATGATGGTTTGAATTGATGTTTACATGCTGGTTTGATATGGTTCTCGTGTGCTAGTTTGACATGATGTTTATATGCCGGTCTGATATGATTCTTGTGTGCTAGTTGATACGATGTTTATATGCTGGTCTGTTATGATATTTGTATGCTAGTTTGATATGATACTCATATGCTGGTTTGATATGATACTTATATGCTGGTTTGGTATGATGCTCATATGCTTATTGCTATAGTTCTAATTTTTTAAATCCAAACCTATAAAATGTATCGGAGGCACTGTAAAACAACCCAATTATGCCGGAGGAGGTATGAACCAGTGATAATACCAATTCAACAACTTTAGTCCGCAATAGCTATGTTACCGAGTTAGTATCACTATTAGATAGAAAAGAAAGAAAACGTATGTGTCATGAAAGCCATACTAATCCCATCCCACATGGACAAAACAATAAAAAGGGTTATCATATATATATTTAACGGTTTAAATCGTTATTGTTTTAGGATTAGTGTCATGCTTTCACATTCGTTGCAAGGTCTGGTTCTCTGAGTACCAGTCGTCATGACGGATGTGAGAATATGAAAGGAAGTCTTAGTTTTTATATTAAGCTAGTAGCTAGGTTGTTAATGAACTGTTAGGTAAAAAAGAAGGAAAAGCTAGGTATGCATTTGTCATGAAAGTAATACTAAGCATTTTAGAATGTACGTAACAAAACATATGTCTAAAAAGATGTCAAAATATGCTACACGAAGTTTTAACTTTCGTTAAAACTTTTAAATCATCTTCGACATCTTTATATTAATCATTATCTTTATATTTCCCTCTTATATTGCAACCTTAATTTCTATAAATTTTACTATCAATGTTTTTAATAAAAATAAACAACATTTTCGTTAAGTTTCAATTTTAAAACGTAATGTTTTATATGTTACACCCTAAAACTGAAAAGCTATTAAGTTGGATGACTTAAGTTCTGGATACAAATTTGAAAATCACTGATGATCAAATGCTTAATTTGCAAGCTAATTCAGATAGATGCAAGTATTCAGTAGTAATCTAAATAAGCTATAATCGAGAATGTTTATATTGTTATTGTTGTGAGTTAGTTTTGAACAAGTGATAAAAGTAAAATGACCATGCGTAATGATGTTTTGATCTTCATGAGGTGTGTCTTACATAACTAGTCACGGGCTAATGTGAAAGTACATACTTTATCATATTTTCATAGAAAAATTTATTTTCTAACCTTGCATCCCACATTGGTTGAAAGAAGAACATGTTATGTAATCATATACTACTGTGCGTAACAATGGGATGTGTTGAGAAAGAGTATCATGTTTGGGATATACAATTGGCAGTGAGGTTCATATCCGAAGTTAAAAGATTGAAAATGGGTTCATTACAAACGAAAAAGCCAAACTAGGTTCGAGAACACCAACAGAGGAAGTAGTAGTAGGTCTCAAGGTTAGTCCTATGCTCACTATTATGGTTAGACACGAAAGTCCGCGAGATCTCCAGCTTTGGAAAAGAATTGGTATTGATGATGGACGTTTAGCAGCTAGGTGTGATGAACGTGTTATGCCACTCCTGAACAAAATCAGGGAATTGTCATTACATGACAAAACAAGGGAAGAATATAATGGTTGGGAGCTTAGCGTCAATAAAAGAAATAGTCATCTTTCATCATGTCTTGAGTGGGTACCTAATGATATTTCAAGTGCAGGGCCAACATGCAAAAAAAAGATGCAAATGACGACAATAGTAATAGAACGGTTCGGCTTAAGGAGCACTGTTACCTATTTATGTTGCTACCAGAACCAAAGTTTGGGATACGTCTCAAAATTTGGGATCCGGGCATCAAGAGTGTTTTTCAAAACGTCACCTTGAGGGCAAGGTGGATTCAAAGGAGTGAGGAATGATACACACGGGCTTTGGAATGGGCTAGGATGGGTTTTTCATATTTATCTACTTATTTAGTGTTATCTTTTATCTTTGTCTTCTTGATCAAGTTAGGGTTTTTGTATATTTATACCATGTCGTTTCATTAATAAAATGTATGTTTAAGATCAATAATTCTCTAAGTCTTCTTCCTAAATCTTTCTTACGGAGCCCGCACACGCTATAGTGGTGCCTTATCCCGATACACCCTTAACCGGGTTGTATCACCTTGCATACCCTTCGGTATCCTAAATTTATACAATTTCTTGTATTTTTCTAACCTTATACATCTAATGTGTTATAAAAAATGTGTTATTTTGATCCATTTAATGACCGAACCTTTAGACAAAGGAAACTTAGATGTTTTTCGCAAAATATTTTTTGAAAAACAAAGACAATAGAGATCATGATGACCCGTTTGCCTTCAGAAATCCAAACCACTCAAGGGTGGTAGGTCAAGGGCAAAACAAAGATTAAGGGTCCAGATAAACAATATACACCAAAAATGAACAACCAAATCAGCAAACCAACAAGACAGGGTATAATAATTACAATAATCAGCCAAGACCATGTATAAGAACGTATATGAAAGCAAATAAGCAGATAATCAACAACCAAAAAAGGAGAGAGACTATAGAGGTGTTACAGTGTATTCAACAAAAAGCACAATCGAACTGTTTCCTCTAGATTCACTTAGTCTAGAAGAAAACAGAAGCTACTCACCAAACCCTAATTAAAAAATTAGGGAAAGGTAATGTTATTTACCAGAATACATCGTGTTATATGAACAATGATGTTATAACGTGTAGATGAATTTAATTTAGTGACATTCAGAATCACACATTAAAGTGAGTTACATTTTAGTTATGTTATTATTTTTATGATAAGGTAGGTTTAAGTATCTGAATTTTGATTCTATTATATTAAGCCTCAATCATCATATCCGTTGATGTTTGTTTTATCGTGCACTCTCAGTGAGTCAGTGGTTAAGTAGTCTCAGTACTTAAGCGGGCTATTTGGACATGATATTTAACCGATCTAGAAGCACATGTGATAGAAATGAGTAGTGCTTAAGAAAACTAAAAGCATAAGGTATCATGATTAGCATTTTGCTTTTAATTTAGGTTTCATGGGGTGCCACGAGACTAACACTTACACTATCAAAAAACTCCTCTTATCATAACACATATCCCTCTTCGTTTCGGATGTCAATTTTAAATTATTTCACCATTTTTAACTAAAATAAATTCATTTCGTAAAATACAGAATTACAATACCATAAAACAAAAATTAATACATGAACTAAAATAATTGACAAAAAAATGACGAAACTTCAAAACACATTTATTGCTCATTCGGGTTAAAGCATTTGGATATCGCTTAATTATGTCTTTTTGCTTCTTTCGGATGAATGCGACTTTATGTGACGGTACTGTCTCGGGATCCAACATCATGAACTCCAACTCTCTACACTCCATCAACACGACTTCCTTCTCTTTCTTCGACATGTAAGTAGATTCCACAACTACACATTTTCGACAATAATCTAGCTGAAAGATTTCTAGCGCACATCGTGAATTACTTTCACCGGTGCCCCCTATATATTTTAGATTGTCGTGGATCTTGGCTAAATAGTTCTTCAAGATTTTCTAGGTAGATCGCTTCGGACACGTCCCATTTTGGATAATTTCTCAAAATATTCCAACAGTGAATGTAACTAAACCTTTTCCCATCGAGCCGTTGAGCGTAACTAGTTTTTGCATTTTCGATATGATCAACCTCATTTTCACCGCTTTTACATTGCAAATGCTTGTAAACACCCTTGATTTTTTTTTGCAATCGCCGTTAATTCGTGACCATTATTCCATAATCATGTTCTTTTTACGACGATCACACAGGGTATGAGGGTAAAGCTCTTTCATAATTTGGTTCCAAAACGCATCCTCTAATGGGTCATTTTCGATTTTGTTACCCAACTTTTACTGCTTTATTGTGTTATGATCAGTGTCATGCTTTCATATTGGTTGCGTGGTCGGTTCTAAGCAAACCGCCATTAACAACACATATGATAATTTGATATGAAGTCTTAATTTTTTTTCTCTCTTGGGTACCCTTAAGGCCTTAAGTAGTTACAGTATATAAGTGAGTATACGAATATAGCAGTGGCTTTGATACGACCTTGACAACGATGACATGCATCTCTCTCTAACTGAGCAAGTAGTAATGTCTCTTCTTATCACTCGTAAAAGGGGAGAGGTGTCTTACATTACTAGTACGGGACATAACTAGTCACGGGCTAATGTGTAAGTACATATTTTATTACTTTTTTCATCATTATTATTGTTCATTAACAATAAGACAAAACATGTAATTTAATAAAAATATTATTTTTTAGTTTTTTTTTTACTTTATGCATAATGATAATTTTATCATTAATCAATTAATTTATAACTTCTTTATTGTTTTTACTTTCAAACGAGAGTGATATATTAAACTTAATCTATATTCCTTATCTATTTTGGACGTCAACAATTAGTTTGAGACTTTTAAAAGTAATGTGTATTATAATTTTAAGACCAAAAAGTATATTTTTCGTAGACAATTTTATTTTTCAATCTTGCATCCCACATTGGTCGAAAGAAGAATATTCTTTAAATATGAATATTCTTTAAATATACCATATCCCATATCTCCCTAATTAATTTTATATCTTAATCTATCATTTATTAATAATGATATTAATAAGAATATTCTTTAAATATGTATTTATTTATTTATTTCTTATATGCCCTCAAATTATTATATACCCCATTATATCAAATAATAATAATTATTATTATTATAACATTTTCAGAATTTTTCCATTCTATATTTTATTATACTCTTTATCTATTTAATTATTTATTTATACCTAATTATCAAAATTAATTATATAAATTTATAATTACTAAACAAAAATTAGCAACAAATATTATCACCACCACAACCCAACACCAAAAAGGTGCGGCTGTGGATGTACTCGCCGTCCGGCCACCACCACAATGGTGGTTTGGCGGCGGCAACCCTCTTTTTTAATCAAAACTAAGGCCAATAACTACCAATATAATAGAATAATTAAGATTTTGTCAAATACATAATATAACCATCATGCATGGGTAGATCGGGACAAGATCAAAAGGTTTTTGGGGTTTTTAAGGTTAATCTATGTGTTATTATCATAGATCCATCACCCACACACCACCAAACGGCAGCGGCGGTGCGAATACTACCGCCACACGACGGTTGTGGTGGTCAAAGGAGGCAGCGGGGAGGCCATATAGGAGAAAAGGCTCGGAATAAAATGAAGGATTTATCAAAATACTCGTCGGAAAAGATGAAGGTCCGCCCGAAAAAATGGTGGTCGCCGGAAAACTTCGACATAAAAGTTTTCCGGCGGCGGCAGCCGGTTGGCAGCCATGGGAGAAAGTTTAAAGGTTGTGTGTGTTTTGTTATGATGATAATTGAAAGAAAATGGGAGAAATTCCCTTTTATACTAAAAAGTATAAATTGAAAGTGGCAAGGAGATAGAAGTATAGGGTATATTTCGTAAATACTTTATTTACTTTTGTACAATAAGCGTTCTTGGCTCGTTTACACGACTTAACGAACGATTCAATACACGAGACTTGCCCCATCGTTTTTAAAATCATTTTTCCAATAAATATGAGTCCTTACTTCGTCGCCTTTCGAAAACATTTGCAATTAATTATTTAAACGCTCGTTTAGTCATTTCTAGTTATTTCGGTTAGATTTCATTGTAAAAATAAAATGTAAACTCTATTACTCACGTTATAAGCAACGTTTTAGGATATAATGAAAAATACTATTCCTTCGTATTTTCAAAGTTTTAGTTTTGAATTGTATCAACAATTATCATTATTAGTTTTGCCCAGTCCGACGTTTAAAACGTCGATAAAATATTACAAGTAATTAAATAATAAATATTTAATTTACGAAACGTAAGATTTAAATTTCTCAGTGCGTCCAATTATAGAAAAATGTTCAAAATAAATTTGAATTTAGTTAACACGATCTTCGTTAAATTATCGAAAATAAATAACAAGTTTCGTAAATGTTCGAAAAATCTTAATTTAAACGTTGGTCAAAATTTTCGGGTTGTTATAACATAACAATTAATCATGCAATTTTAATCTAAAATTATCCAACATGTAATTTAGGGTTTAAAAAATTTTTTTTTTTTTTATAAAAATCGGCCTAACCATAATTTAAAAAAAAAAACCCTAAATTTTAAGAAAATCTAAATAAAACATGTAGTTTTAACTCAAAACAATTATTAGTTAAAAGAATTTAGTTTTTCGATAATTATAACATGTTAAAACGGCTCTGATACCAGTAAAGGTTTATATAGTTCATAACAATTACATAAAACCCTAAACGAGATCAAAGCACACATATAGCGGAAGCGATTTAACAAGATCATAATAACATAATTATAATTAATCGAATTAGGGTTACATAACTTTTAGCTAAAGAAAATCCACAAGATAAAGAACGAATCACCAATTAGGGTTTATAACGAATATCTCCAAGATATAGTCTAAAATAAGACTATATTACGTTTTTGAACACACGTAATACAACGAGCTAACCATGATTCTAGCACGTGTAAACCGAGCTTCTACGCTTGTGGAAAATCTACCCAACAACCCTACAGAGGGGCTAGGACTAGATTATAAGCAAAATCGAAAGAACAAAAAAACCAACCGAAACCCCTTTGTGATTTCTTATTGCGATCGACCAAAGACAAAGGGAAGGGAGGAGTAAAGAATTATGAGAGTAAGGGGTTGTTTATATAGGCCTTAAACTTTCTTGAAGTCCAAGTAATAATCCAATAAAAGGAAGGTTTTCCTTCCTCCCCTTGTGCCCTAACCGACGGTCGAACACCCCTCTATGGGGTGTTCCGGAACCTTCTATTCTTCTTCCTATTTATTCCACAACGTTCGTTAATAATTAACTCATAATTATCTAACGATCGTTAAAGTTATATCCCAGTTTAATTTAATAAATATAATAAATATATTTATTAAATGAATTAACTCTTTACGTATTGAGTGTAATCCCGTAATCTTGAGTTCGATCTTATCACACGACTATTAAATATAAGTCCATAAATTTTCACAAATGAGTAGATTACTCAATTCGATATTGTTTAGAAGAATGAATTTAGGTGTGCATGATAGAGAGTTCTATGTATGATCTTTTGTATCTAATTACATTGTTGCTTAGTAATTTAGTTGTGCATGATATTTTCATTTTTAATTCCATAATTGTGACCCTTCTCACCGTAACTTTCTCCTCAATATAGATTTCACATATTGTGTCATATTTTGCTAATTTTTGCATCTTTTTATTAACCTCAAAATGCAAATACAAACGAATTTGAATATGGAAACGTGATGACTATTTGTTGTCGTCACATTGGTTGATATTGGATTGTTGGCTTTGTATTACATAACTAATAACTTCTTTTCTTCAATGCAGGGTTGCAGAATATAAGGCTTATTACCTTTTCCTTAACAGAACTTATGTTTCAGCAGTGTTTTAGTTCTTAGACGGTTGTGGCTTTCCTTTAATCTCGTCATTGCTGTTCAAAAATGACACTCTAACTCTTAGAGTCATTTCATAGTTTTGTATCACTTAAACTCTCATATTTCTTGGAAGAATGAATTTAGCGTTGGTGATAGAGTACTCCATAAAGGATCCGCATTTAGAGGACACAAGCATGCTTCAAGAGAAAAGGTAAGTATTTCATAATTTTTGTCATAAAAGCCCCGCTAACTGTGTGATCCCACATAGACAAAAGAAGTAAACGACTATCATTTATGTATTCCACTCTCGTAGGTGTTTGTTGTCTTATGACTAGTGTCATGCCTTCATAATGGTCGTGTGACGTGGTTCTTTGGAACACTTCTCCATGACCAGAATGAAGATTTGATACGAAGTCATAAATTTTTTATCTTAATAAGAATAGTACTATATATTTCCGTAATATTATTGTTTAATTTTAGACAATGGTTGATAAAACATTTGTCCTGAAAGTAGGTGTTAACTTTTTTATACATACGGACAATCTATAACCTATATAAACGGTTAAATATGAATCTTACAATGATCAAATAACTCATAAACAATGACATGATAGTTATTCTTGGTATATAAATTATAGAAAACGAAAAATAAAATAAATCATAGAATTCGGGTTTGACATTCAATAAAAGAGGAGGGCTGATCGAGGCATGTCAACTTGATCAACTGTAGGAGCTTGTGGGTAACACGGTTTTGCCTAATTCTATTGACCAGTGGTTTTGGGATCTAAATGGCAGTGGGGAGTTTTGTTTTAAATAAGTTCGCAATATTTTGGATACTCGATTCCTTCCCAAAGATGATAAACCTACGATATGGTGTAAGTATGTTCCTATTAAAACTAATGTTTTCGCGTGAAAATTGTCCCTGGGTCGACTACCAACTAGGCTCGACTTACTTCACCGAGGTGTGGTTTCTCCTTCCTTGTCTCGCCCGATTTGTAATTCTGCTCATGAAGATACTTAGCATCTTTTCTTTAGCTGTGCTACGGCTTCTGATATGCGCGGGCTTATTTGTCATTGGTAGGATGTGAGTTGGTCCCCTATTGGCTCCTACTCCGAATGGTAATCTTGGTTTTGCTCTATCAGGTTGGGCGCCAAATTGAAAAGTATTCGGGAAGGTGTTTTTTATCTGGCTTGGTGGTGCTTATGGAATTTCAGAATTCAATTAATTTTTGAGGATACGAGTCCTCGGAAAGATATGATCTTCGATGATACTGTTTCACATTCTTTTCTTTGGTGTAATTCTAGATGTTGAGGTGATGTTCTTAAAAAAATTAATAATTATTATTTTGGAAACTCTAATATTATTTATTATTTCATTCAGTCTTATCTTAAAAAAACATGAAAAAAGGGGTTGACCTATGTTTTAACCAATATTTGTAATTTTTTTATCAGGATGTTATGCTTTTTGAGGAGATTGATCGTTAAATTCACATGGTAGTATACTATTAATAAATTATTAATCTGTTATGCGCTATTTTTGTTTTCTTATATGAATTCATGCTGTTAAGTTTTTAGTTGAATCAGTAGAACAATTGATCTTAAAACCTTAATCCTAGAACTCATATTATTTTTGCAGGTTCCCAATTGTTCCTTAAACCACATGTAAGTTTTCTTTGCATCCCTTAAAAATCCACCTAACCGAAAAAGGAAGTGATTTGCACTGATGATTTGATTTCTACACTCAAATTATTTGTCTTTTGACAAATATACCCTTAAATCATCTAGTGGAGTGTTTAAATTAAAACAAAAATATTAAGAATATAAATGTCATGACACAATAATTTGAGTGTGCAAATCAAATTAAGGAGTGTGCAAATCACTTCCCAACCGAAAAATAGGTTGGGTACTTCAAAATTTCTTTGTAAAGAAAGCCATGCTAACTCGTATCCCAGATAGACAAAAGAAGGAAAATCGTTATCATCTAAATGCCCAACTATTTATTGTTTTGTTGTGTTATGATTAGTGTCACACTTTCATATTGGTTGCATGGGTCGGTTCTAAGCAAACAGCCTTCCACAGCCAGTATGAGAATTTGATATAAAGTCTTGATTTTTTTTGTTTTCTACGGTATTCTTACGTAGTCACAGTATTTAAGAGAGTATACGAATATAGAAATGGTTTTTATAATTTATATTCTGGCGTTGTATTAGCTTTTATAAGTTTCTGGCTTGTTTTTAATCTTGTCATTCTTTTTCAATATGATCTTAACTTTGGTAGTGATATTATAGACTCGACTCAATATTGTTTGAAAGTTAAATTTATGTGAGCGTGATATGAGCTCCATGGAAGATCGATCTTATATCTAATTACATTGTAGATAAATAATCATGATAGTATTAGCAATCAAATTAAGTTTAGAAGATAAAAGATTACTTCATTGTCACGAAAGACATGATAACTATCATCCCATATAGATAAAAGAACAAAAATGGTTATCGCTTATATATCACACTATCTACTTGCTAATTGTTTTCATTTAAGTGTCATGCTTTCACTTAGAGGTCTTTTGATTCTTCATGCTTAAGGAACCGTGAACCCTGTATATGGAAATTTGACATTATGACTTTTATTTTTCATTTTTAACTTGACTTTATGTACCTTTTGAAGGTTTATGATTATCATAACAATTATAAAATCCCTAACATAGATTAAAGAGCATACAACGGAAGCAGATTAACAAGATCTTTATATAATACAATTATAATTAATCAAGGCTAAGGTTACATACCTTTATCCTAACAGAATGATTGTCGGTAATGACAGATCACAAACACCATCAGGATGTAATTTAAAATAAGATCACACCACGATCTTGTACACACGTGATACGGTGAGTTAACCGTGAGTCTAGCACGAACAAAACCGAGCCTTCAAGTCTATGGAAGATCTACCCAACAACCCTAGAGAGGGGCTAGGACTAGATCTAAAATAGCTTATAGAAAATCAAAGATGAACCCTAAAAGGGTATATATGGCAGGCGGTATAAGGCAAAGAAAGAAGAATATGGAGTGAAAAATTATGAGGCCTTAAGGTTTGTTTATATACACCTTGAAAACTTGTCTTTCAAGGTTTAAACAAGATAAAGCCAAAATCTTTTTCCTCCTTATCTCCTCTCTTTGAAATCCGGTTATACACATGCTCAAAAGGGGTTTCCGGAACTTTCCGACACCTTCTTTTAGCTTCTTTAACATTCTATAACGATTGTTTAAAACTTAACTTTTAATTACTTAACGATCGTTAGCTACAGTTTGATTTAACAAATATAATAAATATATTTAATAAATAAATTAACTCTTCACGTAATGTGTGCAATCCCGTGATCTCGAGTTCGATCCTATCCCACGACTGTCGATTTTAAAGTCCATAAACTTTCAGCTCCCACTTGGACAAAATTCGAATGTGGTGATCACATTGATTAGCGTCTAGTTACACTAACAATGTCACTAGTACAACTCGAGTAAGGCTTCCTGGACAAAACCTTTTAATGATATATAATCATTATTATTATCCTCTCATTTCAAATACATTGTTAATAAGGATATGGATCTTAGTCATTCCTTCATTAACTATTCTGTTTCTCGTTTACGGATATAGCAAGATTACCAAAACACATTTGGGTGTGGCCACACAAACATCTTACTATTCCCCCGAGGGGCCCAGTTGCATTTATACTTCAAATAATAATTTGAAGGAAACGAATCCCATTTCGACTACAAGCAAAACACATGAACTTCGCAACACTTCTGAAAATAACCCTTATGACTACCAGTTACGTTTAGCGTTAGGTTACCTTATAGAAATGCACTATATTCAATGCAATTTTTTGGCATCTCAGGTCTAAGGATAACTATTTATGATTTACTTAATGACAAAGATCCATAAAGTAAAATCACATAGTTGGGATAAGTCCAATATTTGATCCATCAAATATCATCCAAAATTGACCAATATACTTTCAAGTATACTCTGTCACTATTTGAATTGTCTTAGTTTAATAATACTCCCATATTATTAATTGACAACGGACATTTAGAAACATCATAATGCTCACGGATTAAAACATGTAAAATAGGATACAAATCAAATAACAGAAAAATAAACGAAACCCAATCTTTATTTCATCAATTCAATAATGTCTTACATCCTTTATCCAAATACTAATCAACATATTTATTGCATGAATTCGCTAGCTAGTTGCAGCCCAATTGCCTTGGCATGCTTAACTACCTTTGGCCTAGACAAAGCCTTAGTAAAAGGATCAGCTACGTTATCATCTGTGTGAACTTTTATTAATTTTATTTCTCGAGCTTCCACTTGTTCTCGAACGTAGTGATATCTACGTTTAAAGTGTCTGGTGCCCTTCATGACTCCAGGGTCATTGGCGAATATTATTGCCGAAGAGTTGTCGCAATATATATCAATAGGTTCTTTAACTGAAGGCATCACTCCAAGATCTCCAATAAACTTCGTAATCCAAACAGCTTCCATTGCAGCTTCTGAAGCGGCCATGTACTCAGATTGAGTCGCATGCATAGCAATGGTTTTCTGCTTACTGCTCTTCCAGTCAACTGCTCCTCCATTGATGACAAACACGTAACCCGTCTGAGACTTCGTATCGTCTTTATCACATTGCCAGGACGCATCACAGAATCCTGTTACATTCAATTCTTTGTCTGGTTTACCCCCGAATACCAAAAACATATCTTTCGTACTTCTTAAATACTTTAGAATATGTTTAACAGCAGTCCAATGAGACTTTCCTGGATTCTGTTGGTATCTACTGACCAAGTTCTGAGCAAATGCCACATCAGGCCTTGTGCATCTTACAACATACATAATAGATCCTACAGCCGAAGCATAAGGCACCTTCTTCATGTAAGCCACCTCTTCAGGTGATGATGCATCTTTCTCATGACTTAACTCATGCTTAAACTCTATTGGTAAGAAACATTTCTTAGAGTTATGCATGTTATATTTCTTCAATATAAGCATCTTGGCTAAGACCAATTAAACGTCTACTCCTATCTCGATAGATCTTAATTCCCAGAATATATGCAGCATCTCCCAAATCTTTCATAGAAAAACATTTACCAAGATAATCCTTAACTTCCTTAAGTCTTGGAATGTTACTTCCCATGATCAATATGTCATCGACATATAGAATTAGGAACACTACATTACTCCCACTAGCTTTGCGGTACACACATGGCTCATCACGATTTTGAATAAATCCAAACTTTTTGATTTCTTCATCAAATCGCTTATTCCATTGACGTGATGCTTGCTTCAAGCCATAAATAGACCTTTGAAGTTTGCACACGTGTTTTGGATATTTAGGATCAACATACCCTTCCGGTTGTTGCATATAGATGTCTTCATCTAAGCGACCATTCAAGAAGGCAGTTTTAACATCCATTTGCCATATCTCATAGTCATAGTACGCTGCTATAGCTATGAGAATCCTAATAGCTCGTAAGTCTGCTACAGGAGAGAATGTCTCCTCGTAGTCTATGCCAAAAGTTTGAGTAAAACCTTTAGCCACTAAACGTGCTTTATAGGATTGTACATCACCATCCATGTCAGTTTTCTTCTTATAGATCCACCTATTTTTCACTACTTTAGCATTTTTAGGTGCGTCTACAAGACTCCAAACATCATTTATTTCCATGGATTTCATTTCCTCATTCATCGCAACTATCCATTTTGACTTTTCTGGATCAGACATTGCGGATCGATAGTTAGCAGGTTCACCAAGATCCCCTACTTCCTCCTCATCATCCTCTATGTATAGACATAGTTTGTCCGGCGCACGTATAGCCCTTTGAGACCTACGTGGAGGAATTAATTCCGGTGGAACACTCAGACTTTCTGGTTCTACAGGAATTTCATCGCTAGTATTTTCAGAAGGCAATGTATCTTCTTGAATTTCTTCAGATCATAATTTATCCCACTGAATTCTTGATTTACAAGATCATTTTCAAGGAAGTCTCCATACCGAGCCACAACTATTTTGTTCTCAGCCGGATAATAAAAGTAGTAACCTATAATTTCCTTAGGGTAACCTACAAAGATACATTTAACTGAGCGTTGTTGGAGTTTATCTCTAGAGTCACGTTTCACATACGCCTCACAACCCCAGACTTTCAAATAAGACAAATATGGCTTCTTGCCAAGCCATAGTTCATATGGTGTCTTATCAACCTTCTTTGTGGGAATCATATTCAGAATACGAACAGCAGTTTCAAGAGCATAATCCCAAAAAGATAATGGTAAAGTTGTAAGATTAAACATAGATCGTACCATATCCAATAATGTACGATTTCTCCTTTCAGATACACCATTTTGTTGTGGAGTATATGGAGAAGTAAGTTTCTGAACAATTCCATTCTTACTTAAATAATCTTTACACTCTTGACTTAAATATTCACCACCACGATCAGAACGAAGAGCTTTAATCTTCTTTCCTAGTTGTAACTCTACTTCGGCTTTAAACGTTTTGAATGTTTCAAATACCTCGTGTTTATGTTTAAGCAAATAAACATAACCATAACGGCTATAATCATCCGTAAACGTCAAGAAGTAGCTAGCACCTTTCCTTGACACATGTCTAAGTGGTCCACACACATCAGTGTGTATTAAACCAAGTAGTTCAGTAGCCCTTTCAATATTGGTATTAAAAGGTTTCTTGGTCATCTTCCCAGAGATACAAGATTCACATTTATCAAATGATTCATCATTGATACTTTCCAAAAGCCCATCACGTTGAAGCGTTTGTATGCGAGTCTTCCCAATATGGGCAAGCCTACAATGCCAAAGATAAGAAGAGTTCTTGTCTAACTTACTCTTCTTATTCATGCTAAAAACAGAATTATTTTTCCTCTTGGGATTTTTATCATGCATGTTAATTTCAAAAACACCATTCACAGAAATTGCATTAAAATAGAATAAACCATCTTTGAAAATAGAAATTCTATTATTATCAATCGTGTGAGTAAATCCAAGATCCAACATACAAGAAAAGGAAATAACACCCCTAACAATTGTAGGTGCATAGTGACAATTATTTAAAGACAGTACTAAACCCGAAGGTAAAACTAATTTAAATATTCCTATAGCTTCAACTGCTGCTTGTGCGCCATTGCCCACTTGCAGAAATTGTTCCCCATAGGTAAGTCTCCTCTTCAACTCAAATCCCTGCAGGGTATTTGTAACACCCCACTTGGATAAGTGGACCGTTACGTGTATTTATGGCGTGTCATCAAAGCATAAGGTAAATGTCCTAAAACATTAACTGACCATAAAGGAAATACCGGAATCAAACATCGGCAATCCAAACATAAGCCCAAAACATGAAAAATAAAATACTGAATAAAAGGACTAAACAATGTCCAAATAAGCGGAGTAATGTAAGAAATGCATAAAGTAAGAAGTCTGGATAGCTTCCATCCAAATGCACATGCTCTTAGAATCCTAAAAGCGTCCTGGTGTACCTGCCGTTAGAACATGAAAGGAACTACGGCTGAGCATAACGCTCAGTGAACGGATATAAAGCATGATAAGAATATACTGAATGAAACAGGCGATAGAATACTGAAGCTGTAAGACTGATATGTAACATGTGGTAGAACTCTGCATAAAAATCTGAGAAACCTGGTTCATATATACTGATACTGAAATATAACTATTAATTCTGAAAACATACATTACTGTATTTTATTTGCCAGAGCTTATATAGGTCACGTGCTGTAACAACCGTGCATGAATAACTAGAGGGGTGACCTCGTCATGCTATAGAGGGGTGACCTCTGAATAACTGTGCTGGGTGGAGGGATCAGCTCCAATGTGAAGGATGTAGAGCACACACCACATTCACCCTGATAACTTGTAACACATATAAGCCTAGGATGCATCCATACGCCCCACTAATAATACTGATAAAATGGCCAAGCTGAGCTGAGTGGGACGATGCAGGATATCACTCTCCTGCATGTGAGTCACGACACCGGTGCCTCTGGTGTCGTGGTTACGGTACCTCCGTAACTAGTACATAAACTGGTCGTGCTTGTATATAATGCTCAGGCAATTTATTTAGTTATTAACATGATTACTGATAAACTTAAACATATACTGGGGAAAAATATTTGGCTGAAGACGGGGAATCCTAATCATGCATAGAAAGGAAGTCCTTGCTGAAAGGACGGAAAATCCGTACAAATAAAAGAATAAGATAATATATCCGTACCTTAGCCAAACTCGACACTTAAACAGGATCCAGATTCATTTTCCGTCAAGTGATCTACATAAAATGTTACCGACTATTAACTTCTACCTTATTTTATCATGACTTATTATATATATTTATTAGTAGTTCTACCTCGTTAAATATAGCAATGATGCGTATACTTTGAATCAATATGACAAGTATTGTGCTTCCTTTTTACTTACAAAAATGATTTTAGTACCTTAATAGGTTTATAATCATGCATGTTTTATATGTAAATTGTTGTCAAGAGAAACTATATGTTTTAACGAGCCATGCTAATATCATGCATATAGGTAAAATCTTAAGCTTCATCTATAGTCTACACCTTTTATAATCTGTACCTTTTAAAACCTTTAGTAGACTAACATATTTCTATATATATTAGCATAGATTTAGACATATAGTTAGATAGTTTAAGGATTAACTAAAAGACAGACGAGCAAAAGTGAAAACTGAAACATGGACACGATGGCTGAGCTAAAACGAGACATGATCGAACTCAAGACAAAACCGTACGCGATCGACGACTAAACATACAAATTACGAGACTGATCTATACCTCCCATATGCGAACAGAAACCAAATCCAAGCACGAACATCAATTGAATCTACTCGCGGAACACGACCGAATCATGAACTTGATCTATCTCCTGCTAACGAACCATCCTTAATCCCGTACAAACTCGACACCGAACCTTGAACACAACCCAGTACCATCCGAATTTTCACTCGCACTGACGAAATCCCAGACTTGTATAGCCACGAGCACAAACAACACGAACATGAACCTAAGGCCATGTCTTGAATAGTGATTCAGATTATGACACCTTTCTTTCAATCCTTAGCTTATGTTCTCTTTATTTTATTTTTAAATGTTCTTGTGTCGTGATAATAAAAAAAAGTTATGCTTATAGAGATCTTATTAACAAACTCACAGATAAAATGGACTGTATTACGTTTTCTATATAGGGAAATAAGAATGTCATTCATTTGATAAATTAGCCAAGAATTTCGGGATACAAACATGATTTGCATTGACCATTTATGGCGAAATTTTTGTGAACGCAGCATGAGGTTTAAAAGCATTATGACGAGATTTTTTTTTTCTTTTTTTTAAAGCCGCGACCCACAATCATATACATTTTATTTTCGTTTTCGATTTGTGCTTTAATATTAGATGTTCGTGTACGTACTTGAATTTTTGTGTTAACTCTGAAATGCATTATATTTTTTTATGAATAAATATTTATTTCGTAATACTTGAAAAGTATTTTTATTTATTATTCTGAAATAACTGAAACTATTAACTGCATAATATTTAATAAAAATCTGAGACCGCGTGAAATTACTGTTCATGGATTTTAATTTCGGTTTTTACAATTCTTCCCCTCTAAAAAAAATATTCGTCCTCGAATTAAGGATGCGATGGTGTTGCGGTTTTACAATTCTCCCTCTGTAAAAGGAAAAATCCTTCATCGAATTAAAGGTAATATAAGCTGGTGAAGTTACACAAGCTGAAAAGACACATACGCTCAAAGAACTTGAAAGCTGAAAAGGCATATAAGCTGAAGGATATGAATGTGACATGACTGAAGAGGACATGGAAAGTCACATGACTGAAAGAAAACATGGAATGTAACATGACTGAAAAAAAACATAACTGAATTATTGAAGGAAAAGGATGAGAAGTCCGGATGGACTCTTCCGTTCCAAGTGGCTTCCCGCTCGAGACGGTTCCTTCAAAGATCTTGACAAAATGAACATCTTGATCTTAATGATCCTGACGATGCTGAGAGTTTGTGATTCCATACTTAAAATAGATTTTCTGAATTTGATCGAATGAATAAGATGTAACATGTAGGATACATGAAATGATACGTACAACTACCTGAAAGATAACATTTATGTCTCTGAGCAAAGATACTAAACATTTTGGAACGAACTATGTGAAAAATTGTGAACGTGCTACGTGAGCAATTATGAACATGGTTCGTGATCATCTGATGAACGATGTGCATGGAATATAACGTGAACGTATGCTTAATGAGGAAGGATTGCTAAACGATACGGTCTGAGACGAGAAACATCTGCCTGGGTATGGGTAAGCTGTGCTAAACTTGAGTCTGGTTCTTTAAGCTTTCTGTAACTTTATTCAGTAACAAGCTGTGAAACGTATATCGTGAGGTGGAACACGAATCTGAACGCGAACGTGAACTTAAATCATGAAATAGCACAAAATATAAACTGAAATAACATCATAATGTGGACGTCAGACGTAAACGTGAAAGTGAAAGTAAACGTGATCGTGAATGTAAACGTACACGTGATCGTGAACATGAACGTGAGCACGCTAATTCCTATCTGACAAGGTTATTGATGGAATACTTTGAATCATACGATCTATTGCTGAATTTCCTGCAGATTTGTTACTGCGTAATCATTTTGGATAAAAGAAGATGTGTAGGCTGGTTAACTGGTTAACAACGACTTAGATAGCATCATGCTTCGTCAGAGTCTGTAGTAACTGCCAATAACCTCCATGGAATCTTATCTCATTTCTGTTCAGAAATTTTTAATGGTCGTAATAACTCATTAGCATGTCGGTGTCCTATCCTGAATCTGTTGGGATGGCATGCATTAGATATGAACATAGCTGCCTCAACGTGTTATATTGTTTCTATCAAAATTCTGCATGGGATTATGGGACATTCTGTTGGAAATCTGGTTGAATAGTCATGGAAAAATTTTGAGTCTTGGTAACTTAGATCTCTCCTAGAGTAGGATCTTATGGAATACAAAATTTCAGTGTAGGTCCTCTTCTTTATGCGTAATCTTAGTCTTGGAAAGTTACTCATGAGAACTGTCAGAATTTTCTTCGGTAGTAGTCAACCGAGTTCTGGTAAATTTTGTACTTCGTTCACAGGCGTCGGTCGGGACCATCAGGTGATGGCCTTCACCTTCGTAGCATTGTTTGAAAATTCTTTCTGCTAAGTTAGAATGGCTCAGAAATGCCACCTTGTTCAATTAGAATTTACATCTGGAAAGCTTCTTATATGATTTTCTCCTATCGGAGAATCTGCGAGGTCGTGAAAAGATAATTCTCATGTTCTTAGGAGATCAGAATGTTATCAATGAATGTACTGACGATTTTGTCTGAGAAATCATGGAAAAATTTTATTCATGAATTTCATACTATAGCTGGAGTATTAGGGAGTTCAGAAGTATAAAATCAAAATCTTTAGGGAGACTGTAATATGTGCAACAGCAGTCTGGAAACGTCATGTTCTTTCTCTCACCACTGATGGTGGCATGATCGGAAATTTGTTCTGGAAAATGTCTAAGACATTGTAGCAAATCAGATAAACATGCTATTTATGGAATGAACATTGATTAAGAATGGTGATCTTGTCAAAAATTTTAGTGGACGATACATGATCTCATGATACCGGCCTTCTTCCTGATAGACATAAACGATGCACTTCCTGGTGGTGCGCTAAGGAGAATAAAGCCTCATTCTGTAATTCTTGTAGCAAATGTTGCAACTCTTTAAACTCAGTTTTAACCCTGCAATAAAGAGTTTTGAAAACAGCATCTGTTTTTGAGACAAGCTCGATGTTAAAATTCTGTCTCGTGGTCAGGAAGGAATTTCTGGAAAACCTCCCGGAATTACATCTGGAAACTTTAGGATAATCTGCTGATCATGAATTTAAGGAATTTTAGAATTCGCATCATGAATGGTGACTAGAAGTCTTCGCAGCTATAAGATAATAATTCATGTGCTTGTAAAGCTGAAACAATTTGTACTGGTTTTTCTGGCAGAAGTAAAATGAATATGTTCAGGAGTTAGTAAGACGGATCTCGTCGTTAACTGAAAATAAAACTTTAATAAATATGGTGATACTGTGGAGGTTTTTTTCTTTTTTTGGCTGAAAGGTAGGTAATATCTGATTTAAGATAAAGCTGGCATGTGAATACGTGGAGTAAACGTGGCAGATCTTGCTAAATGTGTTCGCCTGTAACCTCACAGAATGAACAGTGTATGTCTAACCTGGCAATACTCTCGTGGTGGTAACTGAATTTTTAATGGTCTGATTTACACGTGGCGTAGAAGAATGGGTATACTCCCTTGGAGGGTACCCTAAATTTCTAAGGGCCTGGTTTAGAAAACTCACTAGAGTTACGAGTCTTGACTCGTGCCTTGAGAAGATATTCGGATGACATGTATCATAACTGGTATCCTGGCAGGTGTTTTCCGAAACGGTACTTGAGACCTATGTCTCGATTGATGTATTGACTGGTGTTTTAGTGGGTGGATCTGAACAAGGTTGAAATTTTTTTGTACTGCTAGGGTTGGCGGACCGGTTAGACTGCTGACCGTTGTATCTCTGGTCACGTCCGTTCTGGAGTTCCGATGGCTACTGGCTGATTAATTATAAGTACGATGGTTGTCAATAATGCTCTGTCTGTCACTTTATGACGGTCATTATCATGACCGTGATTCATGTAACTATTCTGCTGAGTGGGCGGTTGGGTTCCGGTTCCCACTCTTCTGAATGAACGGTTAGTTGAGTGAAGTGTGGCATCTAGCTGAGAAAGTAAAATCCTGGAATAGAATGGTAGTGTCAGATGGTAGAAGTTTATTCTCGTCAGAAATTTCAAATTTATAGTTTTCGTCCTTGTTCTGCAGAGTCTTCATAGTATAAACGGCATCAGCATCTTGAGAAATCTCCAAAGTATCAGCATCATCAGCATTTGTGAGGTCTTCAAAGTGTTTGCAGCATCAGCATCTGGTAAAATCTTCAACTCACGAGCAACATCAGCACCTGGTAGAATATCGACAAGTGGCAACGCCTGAGATGATTGAGGATCGATTAGCAATATCCATGGAGTAGGGTACCTAGAGTACACCTGGACTACTGTACTTGAAGTACAAAATGAATACTGCACATGGAGCATATCTGAGGCACTGTACGTGGAGTACACATGAAATATTGTACATGGAGTATAACTGAGACACATATGGAATACTGTACATGGCACTGGTGGAAATTTTATGGGATGGTCGATACTGGTGTCGCTTGTCTGACATTATCAAAGAAATAAATTGATTTAAACGGTAGTAACTGAATGAAACGGTTAACATGATAGGCTGATAATTTCTGCGTAGACTTAATGCTGGTTGTACAGAGGTTCAAGATACGATTAAACGGAATTTCAGCAATGGTCAACATGAAGACATGACTGATGAAGATCAAACATAAGGTAAATGTCCTAAAACATTAACTGACCATAAAGGAAATACCGGAATCAAACATCGGCAATCCAAACATAAGCCCAAAACATGAAAAATAAAATACTGAATAAAAGGACTAAACAATGTCCAAATAAGCGGAGTAATATAAGAAATGCATAAAGTAAGAAGTCTGGATAGCTTCCATCCAAATGCACATGCTCTTAGAATCCTAAAAGCGTCCTGGTGTACCTGCCGTTAGAACATGAAAGGAACTACGGCTGAGCATAACGCTCAGTGAACGGATATAAAGCATGATAAGAATATACTGAATGAAACAGGCGATAGAATACTGAAGCTGTAAGACTGATATGTAACATGTGGTAGAACTCTGCATAAAAATCTGAGAAACCTGGTTCATATATACTGATACTGAAATATAACTATTAATTCTGAAAACATACATTACTGTATTTTATTTGCCAGAGCTTATATAGGTCACGTGCTGTAACAACCGTGCATGAATAACTAGAGGGGTGACCTCGTCATGCTATAGAGGGGTGACCTCTGAATAACTGTGCTGGGTGGAGGGATCAGCTCCAATGTGAAGGATGTAGAGCACACACCACATTCACCCTGATAACTTGTAACACATATAAGCCTAGGATGCATCCATACGCCCCACTAATAATACTGATAAAATGGCCAAGCTGAGCTGAGTGGGACGATGCAGGATATCACTCTCCTGCATGTGAGTCACGACACCGGTGCCTCTGGTGTCGTGGTTACGGTACCTCCGTAACTAGTACATAAACTGGTCGTACTTGTATATAATGCTCAGGCAATTTATTTAGTTATTAACATGATTACTGATAAACTTAAACATATACTGGGGAAAAATATTTGGCTGAAGACGGGGAATCCTAATCATGCATAGAAAGGAAGTCCTTGCTGAAAGGACGGAAAATCCGTACAAATAAAAGAATAAGATAATATATCCGTACCTTAGCCAAACTCGACACTTAAACAGGATCCAGATTCATTTTCCGTCAAGTGATCTACATAAAATGTTACCGATTATTAACTTCTACCTTATTTTATCATGACTTATTATATATATTTATTAGTAGTTCTACCTCGTTAAATATAGCAATGATGCGTATACTTTGAATCAATATGACAAGTATTGTGCTTCCTTTTTACTTACAAAAATGATTTTAGTACCTTAATAGGTTTATAATCATGCATGTTTTATATGTAAATTGTTGTCAAGAGAAACTATATGTTTTAACGAGCCATGCTAATATCATGCATATAGGTTAAAATCTTAAGCTTCATCTATAGTCTACACCTTTTATAATCTGTACCTTTTAAAACCTTTAGTTGACTAACATATTTCTATATATATTAGCATAGATTTAGACATATAGTTAGATAGTTTAAGGATTAACTAAAAGACAGACGAGCAAAAGTGAAAACTGAAACATGGACACGATGGCTGAGCTAAAACGAGACATGATCGAACTCAAGACAAAACCGTACGCGATCGACGACTAAACATACAAATTACGAGACTGATCTATACCTCCCATATGCGAACAGAAACCAAATCCAAGCACGAACATCAATTGAATCTACTCGCGGAACATGACCGAATCATGAACTTGATCTATCTCCTGCTAACGAACCATCCTTAATCCCGTACAAACTCGACACCGAACCTTGAACACAACCCAGTACCATCCGAATTTCACTCGCACTGACGAAATCCCAGACTTGTATAGCCACGAGCACAAACAACACGAACATGAACCTAAGGCCATGTCTTGAATAGTGATTCAGATTATGACACCTTTCTTTCAATCCTTAGCTTATGTTCTCTTTATTTTATTTTTAAATGTTCTTGTGTCGTGATAATAAAAAAAAGTTATGCTTATAGAGATCTTATTAACAAACTCACAGATAAAATGGACTGTATTACGTTTTCTATATAGGGAAATAAGAATGTCATTCATTTGATAAATTAGCCAAGAATTTCGGGATACAAACATGATTTGCATTGACCATTTATGGCGAAATTTTTGTGAACGCAGCATGAGGTTTAAAAGCATTATGACGAGATTTTTTTTTTCTTTTTTTAAAGCCGCGACCCACAATCATATACATTTTATTTTCGTTTTTGATTTGTGCTTTAATATTAGATGTTCGTGTACGTACTTGAATTTTTGTGTTAACTCTGAAAT
This sequence comes from Glebionis coronaria, assembly GCA_025667525.1. Classification (NCBI taxonomy): domain Eukaryota; kingdom Viridiplantae; phylum Streptophyta; class Magnoliopsida; order Asterales; family Asteraceae; genus Glebionis; species Glebionis coronaria. The sequence goes on along the minus strand of CM046877.1, from coordinate 16,807,851 downwards.
GCATTATATTTTTTTATGAATAAATATTTATTTCGTAATACTTGAAAAGTATTTTTATTTATTATTCTGAAATAACTGAAACTATTAACTGCATAATATTTAATAAAAATCTGTGACCGCGTGAAATTACTGTTCATGGATTTTAATTTCGGTTTTTACAGTATTACAAATATTAATACCACATCCCGTATCATATACCCAAGAGTTTGATTGTATGAAAGATTAAATAACTCTATCATAAATAAGTTACCTGAAGATGGTGCTGCAGCAACTTGCTCAGCCTTCTTCTTATGTTCTGCCATTTCATGGAGATAGAGAGAGCAATTCCTCTTCCAGTGTCCAGTCATCTTGCAGTAGTGACAAGTCTCATCTTTCAGAGATTTCTTAGCAAAGTTTTTCTTTGGTTTTGATGTAGTCGCAACTTGCTTGCTCTTATCAACCTTGCCTTTGCCTTTCTGCTTCTTATTCACTTGCGGTTTTGGTTTCGACACTCTACCCTTTTGTACATAAAGTACTTGAGGAGTAGCAGTGGGTGCCTTATCTTTCAAACCCTTTTCAAAGTCAATGAGCATTGCATGCAAATCATTAACTGTCTTCCCCGTGCAATGCATATTATAGTTACGAACGAAATCATTGAAGTCCTTATTAAGGGACCTATTGATCAAGTTAATAGCCATATTATTATCAAAGGGTTGTCCTAGTGCGATGAGTTGTTCCATATAACCCCTCATCTCCATATAATGGTCACTTACGGACTTTCCAGGAGCTTGCTTGCAACTATGTAGAGCATCAACCAGATTATAGATCTCTACAACTTGTCGCATTTCATACACAGCCTTGAGTTCATCAAGCATTTGCTGAGGAGAAGTTAGCTCATACTTCCTTTGAAGTGATGGAGCCATTCTCCCTAACATTACAGCAGCCACCTCATGGTGCTTCTTAACGTTAGCAGCGTGTTGAAGCCTTTCCGCATCAGTTGCACCTGCAGCAAGATCCTCCGGAAAAGGAGTTTCCAAGATATTGATGGTACCCGCTCCTCTCAGAACAATTCTTAGTGAGCGGTACCAATCATTGAAATTAGGGCCAGTAAGTTCAGGCCGTTCAAAAAATGCTTTGAACGCCGAGCTTATTGTCACATTGTTTTCGGGTTGAGCCATTTCTACAGAAATAAGTTCAAACATTAGTATTTTCGATAATAAAATTCAAGAAAATAAAATTTACCCCAGTAATAAAACCATAGTATTTTCCTTGAAAAACTAGAATCCATATTGACATAGATTTATCACATCAGTTGATCTGCTAGTGACAAATGTATTCAACACAGTAACTTGTCGAACAATAATTGCCAAATCATATTGCAATTTCTAGATATGTCAGGGATTTACATTGCCAAAAACATTTGCATTGTAAACATGTTTTATCCCTTCTTTATGCCTTAAGTTTCCAGTTCTCACTGAGTAACTCAATTAAGTCGACTAATCTAAAGAACGTAAAACCTTCATGTGCAATCTTATTCAGTCATGAAGTTTTCTCTCCATTACAACATCATCCGATATCTTATATGACGACAATTGTAACTTCAAGTGTTCGTCAATTAGAGGGCATATGCCTTAAATTTTAGGGTATAGATTTTGGTGTCAAAATCATGTATGGAGAAGCATGCATACATCTCCATAGCATAAGTTTAATAAAACGTTTAGTAAACTTTTTGGTGAGACTAAAAGTTCATCATATATTTTCAAGTTGAGGTATTGGTTAAACCAAACAACCTTAAAGAATTATACCAATAACAACCGTAGGTAATTCCAATTTTGACGCACAGGCGAGCCGGGAATTTGGTCAGCGCTGAAGCATAACACCTCCTTCCTTAACCGGGTACTTGACCAGCGGTGCGTTATACCCACTTTGTAGTTTGTCAAAATTGAGTAGGCCGTTAAGTTGCTATTGCAATTCTAATCAACACAAATCATATGTAATTTAGACCTCAAAACAATTCATTAATTTTGATAAGATTTAGTCCATATTATTTTTCTTAAAAAAATTACCCTTGTTTACAACATACAATTAAAAAAAACGCATGAAAACAAGTAGTACAAAAAAAACTAAATCAAATAGCCACATGCAAAACAATTTATTCAAAGAACATCAAATCTAGGGTTTTTATGAACATAAAAAGTCTTCCCTAATTTTAAAACTTTGAATCAAATAAAGCAAATAGCAATCAAAATTATATGATCCGTAAACACATGCATGTTTATTACGGATCTTCCATATTCTCTTAACAATTAAAAAACTACTACGGACCGTAACCACAAATGACATAACAATTAATTCATGCATACATCTAAAGTTAATTACCATGTAATTTTAGGGTTTACAAAATTTTTTTTTTTTTTTTATAAAAATCGGCAAAGCCGTTTTTAAAACAATAAAAAAAACAAAACCCTAATTTTTATAAAACCTAAAAAACAACATGTAATTTTTAACACAAATCAATATTAGTTAAAAAAACTTTAGATCTTGATAATTATAATCATGTTAAAACGGCTCTCGATGCCACTGAAGGTTTATGATTATCATAACAATTATAAAAACCCTAACATAGATCAAAGAGCATACAGCGGAAGCAGATTAACAAGATTTTTATATAACACAATTATAATTAATCAAGGCTAGGGATACATACCTTTATCCTAGCATAATGATTGTCGGTAATGACAGATCACGAACACCACCAGGATGTAATCTAAAATAAGATCACACCACTATCTTGTACACACGTGATACGGTGAGTTAACCGTGAGTCTAGCACGAACAAAACCGAGCCTTCAAGTCTATGGAAGATCTACCCAACAACCCTAGAGAGGGGCTAGGACTAGATCTAAAATAGCTTATAGAAAATCAAAGATGAACCCTAAAAGGGTGTATATGGCCGGCGGTATAAGGCAAAGAAAGAAGAATATGGAGTGAAAAATTATGAGGCCTTAAGGTTTGTTTATATACACCTTGGAAACTTATCTTCCAAGGTTTAAACAAGATAAAGCCAAAATCTTTTTCCTCCTTATCTCCTCTCTTTGAAATCCGGTTATACACATGCTCAAAAGGGGTTTTCGGAACTTTCCGACACCTTCTTTTAGCTTCTTTAACATTCTATAACGATTGTTTAAAACTTAACTTTTAATTAGTTAACGATCGTTAGATACAGTTTGATTTAACAAATATAATAAATATATTTAATAAATAAATTAACTCTTCACGTAATGTGTGCAATCTCGTGATCTCGAGTTCGATCCTATCACACGACTGTCGATTTTAAAGTCCATAAACTTTCACCTTTTTCTTAACAAGCACTAATTATGAAACTTGATTTAAGTCTTGAATTCTAAAATTCTGACGTATAAAAAGTATGAGAGGGACTATACAAAATCCAATTCTGCTGGAGCATGTATGAATCAGTGATAATATGAATTCGAAAACTTTAGTCTCTGCAATGGTTTTAACCGGGCCTTGTAAGCATGGCAATAGCTATGTAACCGAGTAAGTATCACTTAGAACGATCCTAGCTAGTAGCTAGGTTGTTAGATGTAGGTATGTAACTTATCCGATGAGATTAACAGAGAAATGAGAAAGTACAAACTTTATTATATTTTTCGTAGAAAATTCATCTTTTAATCTGGCATTCCACATTGGTTGAAAAGAACATGTTCTTTAAATATATATTATTGTGCGTAATTATGAGATGTGTTGAACCACATTTTCTCTTGTATCTTAAACTTACAAGAACAATACCCGTACGTTGCACGGGTAGACATTTATTTATAAGTTAGACAACATACTGAAACACGTATAGTAAATATAAATCAATTCAAACAGAAAATAACTTCGAAAAACACGATCGTTCAAACGAAATGATCAACTTAACACAATAGCTTTCACAATTGAAATTTGAAGGGTATACCGTCTCCGATTTAGACATTTCCTCAACCTTAACTTGCATATTGCCATTTCGGATGATTTTCTGCATTCAGCAACGGGTTATTTACAATGCATATTAGAAGTATAAAAGGTGCCCAAGATAAAAACACACAGAACAAAAATCGAATAACTCTTAAATTTTTGTGAGACGTCCCTAATCCCTATGTTCATTACCATAATCTAGAGACCATGAGAAGACCTAAGATCACTAAACCTAATAATCATAATATCCCATTATTCTCGAAAGTACTTGCAGTATAAATATACTCAATTGCCACAACATACGACGTGGTTTTGTCTATCAACAATCAATTGGCCGATTGTCTTCTTTTATATGAGCCCACATTAAACCCTTCCAGGAGTTCTAGCTCACTTTACAATCTTTCTGTTTGCTTCAATGAGTCTTCGATTCCGCCGGAGCTAGAACATACTTTCCATCCAAAAGCATACACCACCATCTTCAACTTCCATACATAAGTGGGTCGTTTTCCACTTTTTCCCTGAAGCATAAGCAATTAAGAACATCGTTAGGGTAAATGGGTTGTTTTTATTTTTTTCCTGATAAATGTGCCTTAGAATTCTAGTTTGCAAATATGCATTTGATATTTACAAATTGCCACACATACCACTCAGCTTAAGATAGTATTAGTTACACTTGCCTAACAATGTACTAATGATGAAAATAAATCAACATTTGTTAACAAAAAGTTATCGTATGAAAATGATCACGAACAACATTTAATGAGTGACTCAAGAAAAAATACAGACTTCTGTTATAGACACCCACAATCACATATTCGAAAAATCAGCATGCCAAGATAGTATGCATCATCAGTCGTCACATCTATGATGGCTTACATTCAGCTGCGGTAACCCTTTGATAATGATGGCTTACATTAAGCTGTGGTAACCTTAATTCCGAGATATCTTTAACAACTTCCTTAATTTGGCTTCAACTACTCATTTTCAGCAACCCAAATTCCGTTCGATTATAGTAAATACTTCAACATGTAAGCACTTATGCCCTGGACTCCATTATATAGTAGGTTATATTTGTTTACGTCTTACAAAAGTTCTTTGTATTGCAGCAACTGCTCTAGATATTTTCATACGATATACAACTCAGGTCACCAAAGCGCCAATTTTGCTACGCCGACTAACTATAGCTTTTAAAACCCTATGAAGAATATAGCTTTTAAAACCCTATGAAGAATGTGCAACACACCTGCCCCAATGTGCAGCCGTTGTCCCACTTGTTATAATAACTAAGATGGAGATACTTAAAATAGGTAGTAGTATATATTATGCAGTCATTCAAAATAACAAAGCATATGAATAAAAATATGCACGATTGCTAAGAAATGAAAACAAATGATATGCATAGGATAAAGCATTTCCAAACTTACATGTAAGCATTTGATAGTTGATATTGTATAAAACAGAGATGGAATTTGATTGATAAACTAAATGATACTGATGTCTAAGAAATTATATAGTAGTAGATTCTCTGTCTATTTAATGGGCCTGTTAATTCAAAATATGCAGTAGTTACGAATAAATCGGTATTTGGATAACAAATATAAATAACAAACTTCACACATAATATTCTTGACCGAGCAATTAATTCCGTATTGTGTTTTTTTCAAACTTATCCAATGTTGTAACAAAGAAACGTGCTTAAATTATCAAATATCATCTCGAAAAATAAGCTAATCAGTTAAAGATATGTTTCAGCTTTATTTTAAAGGGTCTAGATTTATCAGTTACTTGATCAGACGGTTGTAAGCATATGCCAAGTCATATTTTTTTATCAGTGCTGCGCAAACAATAAATAAGTAAAATACAACTTCTTGTCCTTTTCTAATCTTATACATCTAATATGTTATTTTGATCGCCTTTAGGACTTTTCTGTCAAAGAGTGGGTTGGAGTTGTATTTAAGCGCCTGTTCAAAACTTTTATATTGTAAACCCTCATACATAGTGTTACGTATTTTCAATATTTTCCTCAAAGTTTATAGTTAAGGTTTAGTATTAAAAATAGTGTTAAAATTGTTTTAGATTCATTTAGTTATAAAAATAGTTTTAATATTAAAAATAATTTCTTTTATAAAAATAAATATATATAAATAGTCATTAAGTTTTTAGAATTTTTGTTTTAAAAGTTTTCATAAATTTACATTTTCTTAGTTAATTGGATTTAATTAATTAGTTGTTATTTGTTTTAATATTTTTTAATTGCTTAAGTTTTTTAATTATGCTTATAATTTTTAGATTGCCTTTATAAATATAATACATATACGTTTTGCGTTTTATAATACATAATACATTGCCTTTATTTGTTTCTTTTTCGTTATAGGTTAAGAAAAATTTCAAAACCCCATATATTTAAGCATTTAACATGACGTTAACAAAAAAATCAACTTATATAAGATATGTGGTAAATGATCTATATCTTTTTAATGCTTTTATCATAAAATTTAGGGGGTGTTTGGATGTGCGGTTAGGAGGAGATTATCTCCAAATCTCAGTTCTAAAATGGAGATAAGTTAAAAAAAAGTGTTTAATAAATGGAGATAAGTGATTATTTGCGTTTAAAAGCTTTAAAATGGAGTTTTGAAAAAGTTAGTGGGAGCTACTTATTTCATTTTCAAAATGCAGTTTTGTAAAAGTAAGCTTTCAAAATGGAGTTTATTATCAAATAATTAAATTTGCCAAACACAGAAAAAAGTGATTATTTGATTATTGCGATTTCAAATTGGAATATCAAATCCAAACACTATTTTTTAAAATGGAGTTTTCAAAATGATGATTTTTCAAAATGGAGTTTTCAAAATAAATAATTTGTTTTTAATAAGTACATCTAAACACCCACTTAGTATCAATAGTTAGAAGTAAGTTTTATCAATAGTTAGAAGTAAGTTTAGAAGATATCATTTTTAATGTCCATTGATTGATTGATGTCTTTGTGACATACTCAGGAGGCATCGAATAACCTTTCTGGAAATTTGATATATCATTTTTCACTTATAATTAGTCTTGATATTAAATTGATCTTTGTTCCTTTGGATACCCTTAAGTGAATATGTGAATACAGCAATGCTTTCGATCAGACCTTGACAGCGAATCCATGCAACTATCTAAGTGAGCCAGTAGTCGTGTTCGGGCTAGGTTGACTAATATATATCAAAATTTACCTGATTATGGATATATCTGTTAGAGGATAAATATAAGCCGAAACCCGGGTTATGGGTTATGGGCTATGGGTGGATTAGGGTTTTGTAAAATAATCCAGTATCACCTACGGGTTTACAATTTATAAAGAGTAAATTGCATGTTTGCTCTTGTGGTTTGCCAAAATTGCATGTTTACTCCCCAACTTCGTTTAAATGCAGGCGGCCTCCCGGAGGACGAAGGTAAGTAGCAACGAGCCTCCCTGGATCTAACTCTCGTTAAAAGGTAATATTTCTGTGGGGTTATATTTGGTAATTCGCTTATTAATTATATTAGACCCGCTTTAATACATGGGTTTACCCATATCACTCGGTTATAACCCATTTCATATTAAACGGATTGCACCAAGCTGCATCATAGTGACTTAAAAAGTTAGGATTTATAATGAACATTTTGTGCATAAAGATTAAAGAGTTAAGACAAGTAAAACATGATGACAATTCATATTCAAGGAATACGAATAGGCTGATACATTTGAATACACCAATCATGAGCTCACCTATTATATAAAGTTACAAAGTGACCTACAATACAGGTGTGTAGATTATGAAAGATATATTTGTATAACTAGCTGTCTCTGGAATTTCTATCATATGGGAAACAGACTTTGACAGATACCAACAATAGAAGCAGGTTTTACCTGAGGTTCATGCCTTGTTACTCGGTTCAGGCTTTGGCATCAACCTTGCTTGAGGATGGGCAAGTTGCAATATCAAATGCTCCCTTTGGTTCCTTACATTGTCTTTCTGGAAAATAAAGATTCAAACAACATGACATAAGATGACCCAATCTTCAATTGATAGAGTTAACTTTGAAAGACCACATGCCTGGAACCCAAACATTGCCCTTAGCCAATCAAGAAGATCCAGTTCTCCTGATTTTTGCTGGTGCTGATCAACAGAGGGTGGCCAGTTTAAGCCACGCGTGTTCCTGATGGCAGAGACTGCTGCCTTAATCTGCATTTCCACAAAGACAGATAAATAAAAGAAATTCAAAATTTCCATTATCATTCAGAGAGTACCTGTGCTACATCGTTTATAGATAAACTAATAAAATGTGGGGCGACCTCTTCAAATTGAAATGTGTTATAACCGAGTGATATGGGTAAACCCATGTATCATAGCGGGTCTAATATAATTAATAAGCAAATTACCAAATATACCCCTACAGAAATATTACCTTTTAACGAGAGTTAGATCCAGGGAGGCTCGTTGCTACTTACCTTCGTCCTCCGGGAGGCCGCCTGCATTTAAATGAAGTTGGGGAGCAAACATGCAATTTTGGCAAACCACAAGGAGCAAACATGCAATTTACTCATTTATAAATTACAAAACCCTAATCCACCCATAGCCCATAACCCATAACCTATAACTCGGACTTGGGCTTATATTTATCCTCTAACAATATCGTGTTTAGTGGCTGATAATATAAAATCACATTTGATAAAGATCGAGTAATGCAAAAAAAACCTAATAGCCATTCAAATTTTTGGTAGACATGTAGTACCAGCTTTTTTCCAAAGTTTATGTTCTGACGCTTGTTTTTAATCTTATCAATGATGTTCAATATGATCTTAAGTTTTTGGTGTCGGTGATAGAGCACTCAACGGAGAGAATTTGTATCTACTTACATTGTAGTTTAGTGATTATTATGGAGCTTAGCATCATTTATCAAACTAAATCCAAATGACAAACGATTTTAACGTGCTTATGGATGGCTGGCTATTAGAATAACATGCTAGCATGACATCATTTTCTTTTTGTCATGAAAGCCATGGTAACTTGTATCCCACATTGACAATAGAAGGAAAATAATTATCGTTTATATATCCAACTATCTACTCATTTATCGTTTTAGGATCAGTGTCATGCTCTCGTATATGATGTATGGACATGTTCATCCACAACATGACCCTCGTCTAGGACGATAACTTGATATGAAGTCTTAAGTTTTTTTAATTATTTACATTGGCCCCACCTATCTAGCCATCTTTTCATAATTTTATTTCTAATAATCAGGATTGATTGTGTCACACCATAAGTGGCAACAATTTCACCCACCCGTTCTCGATGCTTTTTTTTGTTGACTCACCAACCGACCCTCATGGTTGAGTTTTGTTCCAGCCTTGAGTTTCTAGATCCGAGTACCAGACAAGACCTCTAGCGAGACGATGTTTCGTATTTGCTCACCGATATGAGCCATGGGGATCTTTTGATGGCATTTTTAGCTCAAGCATAGTTGTGTTCCAAATTCTTAGCATGGTGTTTCAAACGTTTGGAAACAAATATAATGCATCATGGAAAGTGAATATCTCTTTATATTAGAGGAAACAAATATAATGCGTCATGGACAGTGAATATCTCTTTAGGAATAGCTCAACCAAGAATCTACATATACCAAGCCGGACTATAAACATAGGTCCATATTGGTCTGCCAAGGATGCCAAGGCTAAATGAGGAAGACCAATGAACCTTTAAAAAATGAAAAATGAGCTATAATAATGGTAAGTTAATTAGTAACTGGCACTGATGATTATATGATTTTGATTATCTAACAAACACATTCATTTCATTCATAAGTAGCCATGGACACCGACCAAAGTCTCTCCCTTTTTTTCTCATTCTGGAAGTGTATTTGAGAAAAACATATTCCGGCCTATCCTCGGTTCACCCTTTTTTCACATTTTTATCATCGGTCTGGTCTAGTTTGAACTTACGCACAAACGACTACTATGCTTAGTTGGATCGGACTAACCTGAAGAACCGAACTGGACTGACCCAAGCCTGAGCCCAACATGTCAGTCCCGTTCTCGGTTCGGACATTTGATCCCGTATTTAGAAGAATGCATTATTGTCCTTTATAAACAGCAAATCCATTGAATAAAGTAAGAATAACATAGTCATGTGTGTTTAAAAGGACATAAGTGAAGTGTTCTATTAGCTTTGATGGTAGTCGAGTTGGTGAAGAATATGTAAAACCTCGCTGCCGTGGGTGTGAGGCGGTTCGATCCATCAATTCTTTTGCCTTGAAGTTTTTGTTTATTTTTTTCTTACCTCTAATAAAAACTTTTCTGCGTATTGTATAGCGCTCGTCCTAAAATATATATACTCCCATAATTATAATCTTTTACACTCTTAGAAAAATTTATGTGCACTTGACGACTTGACTTAATGTTATAAGTACGCACCTGATACCTGCAGCTCCATCTTTATGAATTGGATGTATTTGTTGTGTTGTCTCTTTATTATTTCAAGTTGCCTAAAATTGGATATCTTCGGGAAGGTATACGGCTCAATTACTACCCGTATAAGAGTTTCTGATCATTCACGAGTTGTACCATTTACGGAGTAATAAATTTTGGCTATACTACTTTTCATAAAATAAGCACAAGTATAACCATGGATAAAAAAAATTACTAGAACAAATTTACTAATAAATTTCGGATATACCACTTTCCATCAAAAATACAATCTCGGACCACAATATCCAAAATTGGCATATATGGCATAATGGCAAAACGGGCAGGCGGGTGGGCACGGACGACGAGCAAAGAGGGAGCCATGTCCTTAGGGAGCGATGTGGTTGGAATCAAAAGATGCATAAGATGAAGTTGTTCCCACCATTCTACACAGTTTGGGAATAGTAAGTACTTGAGTGATTATATGAACATATCATCATTTAGAAATGTTCTTCATAGGTTAGCTAACCTATATCATAATTTATATGATTCTCGCGGTACATGGAATAGTGGGAAAAAATTCCCACATAGACAAACGAAGAAAAATGGTTATTCTTTATATATCCAACTATTTTGGTTTTTTATCATATCCTCGAGACACAAACAGTGGGAAAAAATTGACATGAAGTCTTGTTTTTTGCAACTACAAAAGATATATTTACAAACAATTTCTTTTAATTTTTAAAAATACTTGACAAAATATTTGTTTACAAAAAGGTGTCAATTTTATTATATATGAAGTCTAAACTTTTTCGTTATAAAATTTATAAGTCTTCTACGACGACCACTCCAAATTATGAAATCAATATGAGAACATTAGAACAACATTGATAAGCAGGAATTCCATTTGCTCACTTATCAAATTATACCCCATACAAAATGTCGACTTAGGTTTGAGTGACTATTGGTATTCTACAACATTGGCGAGTTAGATGTTCGGAATAGCACCATATTACAAGTAAGCTGGACGAAGATCTATTTTCTTACAATTATATATTTTTTTGGCAAATTCGGTAACTTTCATAAACAACTACTACGAACGAAGATTTGTTACCAAAGTGACAGTACTTAAGTGATAATATGTATATAGCATCATCATTAGCAATGGTTTCAATCAGAGCTTGACAACGAATGAAAACTATATAACAAAGCAAGTAGCAAGGTTCAAGGTAGGCTAACCTATACCCGTATCTGCTTCTCGGAACATTAATTTTAGTGGTTTATAATCATACATCACATTTTAAAGAAGCGAGTAATGCATAGAAATAACTAATAACCATTCAGTTTTCTACGAACTTTATGTTCCGACCATATTTTATCCTTTTCAACTTTGTAGATTGTTTTAATCTTGTCAATGATGTTCAATATGATCTTAAGTTTTGTCGTGATTTCACAGTATTATAGTACTTGATTTGATATTGTGTGGAAGAATAAACTTTGGCAAGGGTTCCAAGATTTATATCTAATTACATTGTTGCTTAGTGATTATCATGGAGCTTAGTATCAAAATTCAAAGTATATCTATAACATAAACGATCTTTGTTGTGCGTACGGAAAGTACTTATTATAAATAAATTGAAACATAAGTCGCGAGAAAAGGTAGGTACTTCATTTTCTTTGTCAAGAAATTAAGCCATGCTAACTCCCATCCCACATAGGTAAAAGAGGGAAAATGGTGATGGTTTATATATCCAACTATTTACCTAACTGTTGTTTTAGGATTAGTGACATGCTTTCATATTGGTTGCGTGAGCCATTTCTATGTCACATAGAAATGGCGATCCCTTCCTTTACGAAAATATGATACAAAGTCTTATTTTTTTATGTTAACTAGAAAAACAATTTTATTAACAATATGAAGTCTTAAATTTTTCAGTATAACTTGGCAAATCTTCTATGGAAAGCACTCCATAACAAAACGTGGATTAAGGTGTGAGTGACTATTCTATAACTGTGGCAAATTTCAAAGATTGCATACTGTGAATCGCATTCTAGTTGTGTTATTAGAAGTTTACATAGAGGTTAGTTATAAAACTTAAATAACGGTTATAAAAACATAGATTCCGGCCAACTAAATTGAAATAAAAAATGAACTTGTAAACCCATTTCTGAACATGATAACCCAAAAGGTTCGAACAAGATCACCGATTCACCCGAGGAAATCCAAAGATTTTTACTACATTTCCCTCTAATGCCAAGCAGCCTGAATATCACTATTGTCTAACCTTCCTCAGATTAAAGCACTACAATTCCAGATCCAAACATGTGTCATCAACATTTAGGATAACATAGAATTAGCAACCAAACATACATTTTGTCAAGTGTAATCCCATCTTTCATCGCACCAAACTTGAAAAGAACAACACACGACGTTTCCGTTCAAGAGAAGGAAACTATACCTTAACTACGAAGGACAAACTAAGAAAAAAAAACCTCAATCTTCATCTACAGAGCAATTCCATGTTTTTAAACCATTCCTACAAAATAAAAGGATTTCAAAACAAGGCGCATAGCCATGTGTAATCCTTCACCATACTTAATTTACAGATTCCAAAACTTTGAAAACACAAATTTCTCATCCAACAATGCTTGATTTGCAGACCATATAACTAGGTGTTAACAATTTCACCCAATATGCACTACAACAAAATCAAGGTTTAGGGTCGAAAATTTCGACCCTAAATACAAAGGGTATTCGCCCCTAAATTTTAGGGTCGAAATATTCGACCCTAACCGTTCGACCAAAAAATTTTGACCCTAAAATATTAGGGTCGAAATACCCTATGTATTTTAGGATCGAAAAAAGGGGCCCACCACTTTTCAGCAAGCTTTTTGACCAACATTTAGGGTCGAAACCCTTTGTAATTTAGGGTCGAAATTTTCGACCCTAAATATTATCCACGTGTAAATTAGAAAAACATTGTGAAAACGTTTTTTTTTTAATTTATTAAATTAGGGTCGAAATCCTCTTTCAAATTTAAGGTCGAAATTTTCGACCCTAAATATTATCCACGTGTAAATTAAAAAAACATTGTGAAAACGTTTTTTTTAATTAAATAAATTAGGGTCGAAAAGATTTTCAAGTTTAGGGTCGAAAATTTCGACCCTAAACATTTTTTATTAATTTTTTTTGCAAAAATCATGTGTGCAGGTAGGGTTTAGGGTCGAAAATTTCGACCCTAAGACTTAGGGTCGAAATTTCGACCCTAACTATAAGTTTAGGGTCAAAATTTCGATCCTAACTATATGCTTAGGGTCAAAATTTAGACCCTAAATGGTGCCTGGGCAAAAAAAAAAAACTGCATTGTGCAGCTTGTTTTCAGATTTTTTTCCGGCATTTTTTCCGGAAAAAAATCTATATTTCAACAAATCCACAATATTATAAATCACTAAACAGTACAATACTAATAATTTACAATACGTTAAATAGCCAAAACGTTAGAATACATTTCACCAAATCCTTATTTCACAAATGTAACAAGTCTAAAATTATTACACATCACAATAAATCCATGTTTCACAATTTAACAAGTCTTAAGTTATTACACAAAATAAAAAGTCTAAAACCAACAACAACTCCTAATCTGAATAGTCCCCGGCCTGATCATCATCCCCCTCATCAGCATCCGAGTTAATTAGCTCATTATCGGACATGTTGTTGGCATTCTCAAGATCTTGAGCCAACTCGTCGACGGTCCGAGTATCATTTTGATGAGGATTTAGGCTGACGGTATAGTTGGGACTTTCCCAGAGTTAGAACTCGAGGGGCCAGTGGGGTTGACAACGGGTCGATTATAGTTGTTGAAACTGTTATTTTGGGTAAATGGAGGTTGGAGTGGGTTGAGTGGAGCATTATATGGAAATCCGGGAGGGGGAGGAATACCACGGAACTGGGGCATAACAGGGACCTGAGGTATACCAGGGAACTGAGGCAAACCAGGGAACTGAGACATGCCAGGCATAGAAGAGAATTGGGGTGGCGGTACAAAAGGGTTATTAGGTCCGGTATACCCTCGACCCACATGTGAAGTATAATGAGAAATTAAATGACTTAGGCGGCCGTTGTTTACCTCAGCATTTTGTTGCGCCACACTAGCATACATATGGGCCAAATTAGCCTGTTGTTGCGCCTCCTCAGTTTGCTTCCTCAACAGCTCTTTTTCTTGCTCATGAATCCTAAGTACCTCCGAGAGTTGTTCTCGAGTCACTCCCTCACTATAAGAACTACTCCCGCATCCATATGAGGTACGACCACCCGGCAACTTCCTGCCCCTGCCGACGATATTTTGAGTGTTGCGGCTCGGATTTACTAGATCAATTATTTCTTGATCACTTTTGTACTGCTCAGCACCGCAAGAAATCGCTTCTTTTATGGCCATCATTCTCGACTGTGAAAAAGAAAGAGAAAAAAAGAAGTTAAAAACAAATAAAAATATGTTATTAAAGCATGTATAAATTAAATTACTTACATATTTGTCTTGATTTTCCTCGGACATAATGCCATTCTTGTTTGTGCGTGCCCTCTTCCAAGTTTGTATAAGGTCCTTGTAAGCCCCATGCGTGACTTTCTGTACAATATCAAATAAATTAATAAGAAGATCTTTACCAAAAAAAATTAATAACAAGATACAAATAAACAATATAAAAACTTTCAAATGATCACAAAAATTATAACGATTCTTACAAATTCGTTCCTTTTTTAAGCGAATGATTTTTTCCTTGATGTGTAGAAACCTTGTTTTTCGAGCGGTTAACTGTATTAACTTCACTTCTCCTCACCCGATTCGGGTGGGACCAATACCGGCACAAATTAAGCCACTCCCCTGCTGATCTGTTGCCCCACGTAGAACTCGATGGGGGCAGTACAAGCGCCGCTTCCTTGGCCGAATCATGGATATAATAATAGTCAGCCTTTAGCTTGTTCTTATTTTTTCGCCAAAGTAGCCTCAACTTACAGTTAATTCCAGTTTTTATCCTTTCTCCCACTACATATGTTTTCCCGCCATAAGTCACACTTTCACGACTATCCAACCAACCCGTCAGGTTGAAATAGGTCTACATGTAAACATATGCATTTAAATAAACAAACAATTTTCAACCAAAACAGTTAATAAGACTAGATGTAACACAAACAATTAATACCTCAAGTGTAGGAAAGATATGGGTTTTGAGGTGCAATGGTATCTCTTCCCACTCGCAAGCAAGTGGAAGTGGTCGGACTGTTTCCCCCATTAGAGAGCTCAACATCGCAGCATAATTGCCTAACGGATGGAAGCTATTAAGATCATAAACATCAAATTTAACTGGCAGAGGTCCTCCATGTGCCCTATGCGCCCTCCTTAGGCTCGTATTAACCGTAACCATATGTGGTATCGAGTCACCTGCAAAGATTAGTTATTGAATTTATTGATTCGTGAAAATTCAAGCAAAAAAAATTAACAATAAGAGTTGACATAAAATAAAAATAAATCACAATTTCTTACTTTCGCAATTTCCAGGTACGGACTTTGTAGGTCATCTAGGTGGAGTACCACCAGCATCCCCACCGTGTGAACTACCACCTACACACGCCATCTGTAATATAACAAGTACATGAACACACAATTTCGTGGACCGGTTAATGCTAATACACAAATTCATAAAAAAATTTCACATTTAAAGATATAAGAACAATTCCATTAAAAAAATTACACATCTAAAGATTAAATCATTGTTTCATTCAAATTACAACTTAAGATCAATTATCACAATCTGAATCATCGCTAGATAAAAATTCTTCAACAAATTTAGGGTTCACTTCATCATCATCAGACATTTTAGCATCATCATCATCAAGGGCATGTGCAACGTCATCATCTTCATTATTGATTAGATCATCATCGTCTTCATTAACCTGTGTGGCGGACACTTCTACCGATTCGTCATTCAAACTCAAATTTGTATCCTCCAAACAAGTCAAACCAACATTCAGCGTAAAATGTGATGAACTGCTACCATGTATAACATCTTGATCGGACTCTTCAACATCGCCATGATACACATGTTCGACCACCTTCCAACCCTTTGGTTTTCTAGCAAGGTCTTCAAGGTAAAATACTTGTGATACTTGTGTCGCAAGAATGTATTGGTTATTTTTGTGAAATTCCTTATTAGTCAAAATATGATGTATGCCCTGCTCAATGTAAGAACGTCTATTGCGTTTCGTACAATTTGGGGGGTTAATGGTGTCAAACCATTTACATCGAAACAACACAACCTTGCGGTTGCCGATATAAGTGAGCTCCAGAATTTCTTCGAGTTGACCATAATACATCTCTCCATCAAGCCCGGCTGTTGAAACACCGCTGCATTGAGTGGTGTGAACTTTATCGCGTTCATGTATCACAAACCTCACACCGTTAACTACGCAAGCGGGGTATGTACATGCACTAGTGTGTCCACATGCCAAAGAGAATAACTCTTCATTACAGTCGCCTGTCATTTTTTTTTCACGAATCTACGAAAGAGATGCAAACATATTTAGATATATGAGCAATAACTCCAAGGTAATATATCTAATGTATTTACCTTGTGACTAAACCAGGTGGGAAACCTCGTTTCCACGTTATCAGGCGATTCTCTGCAAAAGTTCATGATATTTTGATAAGTCATCCCGAAAGAAGATTTTTTTAAATATAGATAAGGAAGAAACATACTCTTTGTAAGCCAAGATGTCTGATTCGATTTCAGGACTGTTGTTAAGTATATACCATACAACTGCCCGCGTAACATCTAAACTCATATGAATATCTTTGACTCTACCCATCAGTTTGCATGCGGACCGGAACACCTGGAATTTATCTTTTTGTTCAGGCAAACCGTCGTCATTCCTGTCAAGACGGTTAAATCTCGTCTCGACATCCTCAGCAAGATAACGCGAACAAAAAGTTAATGCTTCTTCTGCAACATAACCCTCCGCAATAGAACCTTCAGGCTTTGCTTTATTTCGGACATAATTCTTTAGCTTATTCATGTATCTTTCAAATGGATACATCCACCTGCAGCGAATGAGGGCACCTAGAATAGCCTCATCGGGTAGATGTACAACCAAATGAGGCATTATGTCAAAAAAAGCAGGAGGAAAGATTTGCTCTAAATTAATCATCACACTGATCAATTGGTTTTTAGCTTTTACCATGTCCTCCTCCGTCAAAATTCTAGAACAAAGCTGCTTAAAAAACAAGCAAAGATGGATTATAGGATCTGCAATGTTTTTGGGCAAGTATTGTTGTACTCCGTAAGGAAGTAACCGTTGCATCATGATATGACAGTCGTGAGATTTCATGCCCGTTATATTGTCATAATTAGCGGTGACTTTTTGCTTAAAGTTGGATCCAAACCCATCAGGTAGTCTAACTCCTTTGATGAATTTACAAAAAAGTTCCCTGTTAGCTTTGGTGAAAGAGTACTTTGGATGAGGCTTCTCAAACTTCCCGTTTCCTTTTGGAACTAACCACAACTCGGGTCGAACTCCCTATTTTTCCAAGTGTTAGGACCATTGTAATAGTTAAATGTAATAGGTAGACTAGGAGGTATGTAGTTCCTCCTGGTCCTAGTAGTAGTAGGAGCAAGTCGTGCTCCTGGTCCTAGTCGAAGTCAAACTTTATTATTTATTTATTATTCTGTTAGGATATGCATGAGATATGTTAGGAAAGGATATGCATATCAGTTTTACACGTTTTGTTTAATGCTGTATTAGGGTTTCCTTGTAGTATAAAAGGAACCTTAGGCAGAAGGGTTAGATACACCTTCACCAAACGTAGTTCTAGTAATTATCAATATTTGAAATCCTTAGAAAGGATCAAGTCTTTATAGTTATTCTGTTCTTCTTTATTATATTTGTATTCTACATTCATATTGTGTATAGAGTCTCTCTGTGGATTGACTTGTGATTACAGAAGTCATACACCGTTCCTGACAGGCTGCAAGATCTACATCTAGTAGACCCAACAAGTGGTATCAGAGCCTGGGAGGGTCTCTATACAAGAAGAATCAAGTTTTCTTATTTCTGACAATTTTGTTTTATCATGTCTGCCTCAACTTCTACTCAAACAGGAGAAGATAGCACTCCTAAAATTGTGCAACCTTAGCAGATCGTTGCTACGGTTTCCAACACAAATGGTAAATTCCGTCTTCTGAAAAAGGATGAATATGATAACTGGGCAATGAAGATGGAATGGTAGATCACCAATACTGATCAAGATCTTTGGAAGATTATTCTGAATGGGGACAGCAGGAAGCTAACTGGAAGAGACAAGAATGGTAATATTACTCTTCTTGACCCTAAATCTCATGAAGAAATAATAGCTATTCAGAAGGAGGTCAAAGCAAAAACGATTTTGCTTCAATATCTTCCTGAAGATCACATGGGTGACTTCTACCATTTGGATGATGCCAGAGAGATCTGGAATGGTATAAAAGCAAGGTTTGGTGGGAATGAGGAGTCAAAGAAAATGCGAAGATCCATGCTGAGAGATGAATTCACAGAATTTAAAATCTCAGAAACTGAAGGTTTACATCAAGGGTATGACAGGTTTCAGAAGATATTGAGCCAATTGAATCAACTTCGGCCAAAGCCTGATGATGGTGATACTAATGCAAGGTTTCTTAAAGCCTTACCCTACTCATGGAATCAGGTGGTGATCTCTCTCAAAGCCAAAGGTGGGCTTAACTATCTCAACTTTGATGATCTGTTTCATAAGCTTAGAACTTTTGAACCTCATGTGAGAGGTTTTTCAAGTGACTCTTTTCCCACTCCTGCTAATTCCGCCTTTGTTAGTTCTATTGCATCCAGTCCCATGTCATATGCTAGTAGCCCAAGCAATACTGTGTCCTCTCAACATACTTTTCAGCATACTTCTGCTCCTGATCCTACTGCCAAGTCTGGTAGTATGGTAGAAGCTGTTCTCCATTCTTTTGTGGCTGATGTTGATGCTCAACAACAACTTGCTTTTGATGACTTCAAACAGGTCGATAAACTTGACCTGGATGAAATGGATCTTAAATGGCAGATGGTCATGCTCACTCTTAGGGTTCACAAGTTTGAGAAGAAAGCAGGACGTAAATTTAATTACAACCCTCGGGAGCCAACAAGATTCGACAGAAGCAAAGTTCGATGCTATAACTGCCAGCAACAAGGTCACTTTGCAAGGGAATGCCCTAGCAAGAATGACCTGGAGAAGAGCAGGTACTCAGCTTTTAAGGTTCAGGAGGTAAAAGATGACAAGAAGGCATTGGTATATGTTGACTCTATGGTCAACTGGAATGATCATCAGGCTTCTACTCTGGAATCAGCTGAGTCATCGACTGACGTGTTTGCAATGATTGCTGGGAATCTCTCTGATGCAGAGGAAGCAGACGAGTTTGCTCTTATGGGCATCTCACCTCAGGTACAACATTGTCCTCTTGGTTGTCATGATAAATACTCAGAATTGTTGTCCCAATTTAATGAAGTAAATGATCAAAATGATAAGTATTTTTTAGAGGTTCAAGCCTATAAGGCTTCATTAAACACATTGGAACAACAAAAGAGGTGGCTTCAAGATACTCAACGTGAGTATGAGGATAAAATCCGGATACTAAGCATCGATTTAGAAAACACAACAAATATGCTTAAATATACAGAAAAAGTAAGAGATGCCAGTATCAAGGAAAAAGAGGAGATGCAAGAAAAATTAGATGCTACAATGTTGAGATTTGACAAATGGCAAAAGGCACCTAAAAATCTTTCAAAATTAATTGATAGTAGCATGTCTGGTAGAACTAAAAGAGGCTTAGGATTTGAAAAATATATTGATTCAGAAGATGTGTTTGATTTATCTTTTTCAAGTGTCTTTGATGCCGATAAAGAGGACGAGTGAAAACCTAGTTACAATAGGTTTAAACCAGCAGCAGAAATGCATGTTGTTCCTCCTCCTCTTACTGGAACTTTTATGCCCACTTCATGGCATAATGACTTGGATGGATCACAGATGCATGAGTCCCCAAAAAGTTCTACTAATTCTAATGACTTTGTCTCGTGTACTTTCAGTGACAAAGCCAGTAACTCTGCATCTCGTGGTTCAAGTGAAGAGTCAAGGCCTACAAGTTCCAAGTTGAATGATCATGCTGCTACTGGTGCTAGGAAGTGTGAAGAAAGAGTTGTTGTTATGTCAAGTGTGTCTGGTCCTAGTTTATTGAGTCCTAGGAAGAATGTTTCTCCTAGAATTGTGTGTAATAATGTAGGAAGTATGAAACAATCTCATTCTAATAAAAGGTCTTTTAAAACATGTTTTGTTTGTGGAAGTGCATTTCATTTAATTAAAGATTGTGATTTTTTTGACACCCATGCTTCTGTTAATCATGCTTTTCCTGCTCCTGGTCCACTAGGAGCTGCCCCATATATGACTAGAAGACTCAATCCTAGTGCTCAATCGTTTTCTTCTTCTAGAAGGTCCTCTCCTTTAGTTCCTGATCATTGGAGAAACATTGGATTACAAACCACTAGTAATTATTTTCAAAATTTTAATCCAGTTTATCCACATAATTTGGACCACACGTATTTTGGTTTGGGAAGTTTGGGAACTGCTGTTAAGCCCTCAGCAGGTTGTTCTTGGTCAAGTAATACTACCCATGTGATGCATAGGCAACCAAGGAACAACGGTGGATCTCATCAATCTTCTTGGCACTCTTCTAAAGATCCACAAGGCAGGCTCAAACCTGAAAAGGTTTGGGTCCCCTTAAGACACTAAATTTTGCATTTTTTATTATCTTGTTGTTGTAGGTTACTCCATACCAAGATCCTAGTCTAGGCATTGTTGATAGTGGTTGCTCCAGGAGCATGACAGGAAATAAAAGTCTTCTCTCTAACTTTGTACCATCTCATGGCGGCAAGGTCTATTTTGGTGGGGGTGAAGGCAGGATCACTGGAAAGGAACAATTAAGACGCCTAATCTAAATTTTGAGCAGGTCTACTATGTGGAAGCACTTCAGCACTTCAACTTGATATCTGTCTCTCAGATTTGTGACAAGAAGCAGTTTGTTCTCTTCACCGATACTGATGCACTTGTGCTCTCCAAAGACTTTAAGCTTCCGGATGACTCACAAGTTCTGCTCAGAATCCCTAGAAGACACAATCTCTATAGCATCAAGCTGAATGAAGTCAATCCTACTGGTCAACTAGCATGTCTAGTTGCGAAAGCCTCAGAAGATGAAGCCACTCAATGGCACCGAAGGATGGGGCATGTGAACTTCAAGACCATTCACAAACTTGCAAATCTGAATCTGGTCTCTGGTTTACCTCCCAAGTCGTTTAGAAATGATATAAATTGTATTGCTTGCAGCAAAGGCAAACAACACAAAGCATCCTTCAAGGCCATTACTGCTCTTAGTCTTATTACTGAACCATTGCAGCTACTACACATGGATTTATTTGGTCCTACCTCCATTAGAAGCATTGATCACAAACAATTCTGTTTGGTGGTAACCGATGGATATAGCAGGTTTTCGTGGGTGTTCTTCATGGCTGCCAAGAGTGAGACCTACTCAATTCTTAGAGATTTTCTTACTCTTATTGAGAACCAGTTGACCAAGAAGGTTAAAGGTATTCGTTGCGACAATGGAACCGAGTTCAAAAATAAAGACCTCATCGCACTTTGTAATGCTAAGGGCATCAAAAGAGATTATAGTGCAGCAAGGACTCCTCAACAGAATGGCGTGGAAGAAAGAAAGAACAGGACACTAATAGAAGCAGCAAGAACTATGCTTGCCGATTCCAAGCTTCCAACCATGTTCTGGACAGAAGCTGTTAATACTGCAAGTTACGTTTTGAATAGGGTTTCTATTACCAATCCTCACAAGAAGACTCCTTATGAGCTTCTAACGGGCAAAGTTCCAAATATTGCTCATTTGAAGCCTTTTGGGTGTCCAGTCACCATTCTGAATACTAGTGACTATTTGGGGAAATTTGATGGCAAGGCAGATGAAGGATACATTGTGGGATATTCAGCTCACTCTAGGGCTTATCGTGTCTACAATCTCTAAGCCAAACGGATCATTGAAACTATAAATCTCAGGTATTTTGAGGAGAAGTCGAACATCCAAGGCAAGGGTTCTGAATGGTATTTTGATCTTGATTATCTTAGTGATTCGTTAGGATATTTTCGTTTCAAAACTAACCATGATGCAGGTTCACAAGTGTTTGCAACTTCTAGTACTGGTGTTCCTTCTAGTCTTTCTGATTCAGATGATGAGGATGACATTTTTGTGGTTCCATCCTACTCCACAACAGTCTCTCCTACTCCTCCTAGTAATGCAACTCCATTGGATGTACCGGATTCCCAAGTAGCTCTTGACACTCTACTAAAACATCAACAAGAAGCTACTATAGCAGCTGCTCAAGGTGGTTTTGAGTTTCCCTTGGATGAGCCTACTGACAAAGCTGCTCCTGGTACCCCAGCTTCTGCTCCTAGTGCTAGCTTATCACCTACTGGTACTCCAGCTAGTGAGTCTGCTTCTAATTCTTGTTTCTCCAGTCCTTCTGATTTGGGGAACCATCAAAAGAAGTCTTCTACCAAGCTGGATGACATTCATAAACAACCAGTAGATGGGATTTTCAACACTGCTTCATATGATGCTGACTTTATTGGTGATCTCAATAACTTGGCACCAGAAGTGGAGGTCTCTTCCAATCCAGTCTTGCAATCACACAAAGATCATCCTACCACTCAAATCATTGGAGATCCTGGTTCTACTGTCAAGACACGCAGAATGCAGCAGAAGGCCTCGTCTGATCATCATGCTCTTGTGAGCTATATTGAAGATCAAAAGCATAATAATCATACGGACTTTCAACACTGTTTGTTTGCTTGTTTTCTTTCACAGGTGGAACCTAGGTCAGTTTCTCATGCTCTTGAGGATCAAAGTTGGGTGGAGGCTATGCAGGAGGAAATGCAGCAATTCTTGTTTCAGAATGTTTGGGTTCTGGTTGACTTACAAGATGGAAAGACAACAATCAATACCAAATGGATTCTCAAGAACAAGAAGGATGCACGGGGTATTATCGTAAGGAATAAAGCAAGGCTTGTCGCACAAGGCCACACTCAAATTGAGGGCATTGACTACACTGAGGTTTTTGCTCCGGTTGCTAGGATTGTGGCCATTCGTCTGTTTTTGGCTTTTGCTTCTTATGTGGGTTTTACGGTGTTTCAGATGGATGTCAAGAGTGCATTTCTCTATGGCAAAATTGACGAGGAGGTGTATGTCACTCAACCTAAGGGCTTTGTAGATTCACTTCATCCCAAGAAAGTTTACAGGGTGGTCAAGGCTCTTTATGGATTACATCAGGCTCCTAGAGCTTGGTATGAGCGTCTTTCCACTTTCTTGTTAAAAAATGGCTATAGAAGGGGTACTATTGACAAAACACTATTTCTTCAGAGGAATACCAAGGACATTATCCTTGTTCAGGTTTATGTGGACGACATTATCTTTGGTTCTACTAGGAAGGAATGGTGTGATGAGTTTGAACACTTGATGAAAGGTGAATTTCAGATGAGTGCGATGGGAGAGCTTTCTTTCTTCCTTGGTCTTCAAGTCAAGCAACAATCGGATGGGATTTTTATCAGTCAAGATAAATATGTTCATGAGATCCTTCAGAAGTTTGACATGGATCCTCTTAGACCAGCAACAACTCCTTATGAAGTTGCTAAAGTCAAACTTAAGAATGAGCCAGACCCCCCAGTCAATGTTCACATGTACAGGTCTATGATTGGCTCCCTCATGTATTTGACTGCATCACGTCCGGATATCATGTTTGCAGTAAGTGCTTGTTCTAGACACCAGGTGACTCCAACGGTTTCGAACTTTAATGCAGTAAAGAAGATTTTCCAGTATATCAAGGCTCAACCTAAAATGGGCTTATGGTATCCTAGAGAATCACCTTTTGTTCTGGAAGCCTATAGCGATAGTGACTATGCAGGTGCTAATAATGACAGGAAGTCTACTACTGGTGGTTGTCAATTTTTGGGTCGTCGACTTATTTCATGGCAATGCAAGAAACAGATAATTGTAGCTACTTCTTCAACAGAAGCTGAATACGTTGCTGCTGCTAGTTGTTGCGGACAGGTTTTGTGGATCCAAAATAAGATGTTGGATTATGGTTTCAATTTTATGAACACCAAAATTTTTATTGACAATCAAAGCACTATTTGCATTGTGAAGAATCCTCTTTTCATCAGCGCACAAAGCATATTGAAATTCGGCATCATTTTATACGAGATGCCAATGAGAAGAAGTTGATATAGGTTCTTAAAGTTCATACGGATGATAATGTTGCTGATTTGTTGACAAAAGCCTTTGATGGTCCTCGGTTTAACCACTTGGTGGTTCACATTGGGATGGTCAATCCTTGAGGTCTAGGATTGAGGGGAGGCTAAGTCTAAGGGGAGGCTTTGTGTACATATTCTTAGGACAGACTAACGTATTGATAGATTTTAACAACATATTAGATTGGTTCTGCTGGTATGTGTTACTTCTGGTAGAGGATTTTGCTTACTTCTGGTGGTTATGGTATTACATGACTGGCGTCTGGTCCTCATTGGTCAGCTTCTAGTCATAATTGGTTGGCTTCTGGTGGTACAAAATCCTTCTTTGTCAAGTGGTGATTGGCTTCCGGTACTGGTCTGGGACACTGTTCATTCCTTTTGTCCTTTGTTGACCACATTTTGCTTCTGGTCTGACCATTGTGTGCTTTGACTTTTGGTCAACGCTCCCAATCCTGGTATTTATATTTTTAATTAATATGGTAAATTGGGAGTTGGGAATTATGTTAAAAGGGGCAAGTATGCAATTATGTCTAATTTGAAAGGGCAACCCCCCATTAATAGGGGTCAATGAACAGTTACTATTTTCCTTCTTAATGGTTAAACTTAACCCCCTTGACTCCATCATTCCATTCATCACACACACAAAACCGATTCTACTCTCTCAACCCTAACCAAAATCCTTTTTCCATCAATTACTCAAGATCCATGGCTGCCCTAGTTTACCAACCTGCTCACAACCGAGTTGCCTATCTGGGTGATGGTCCACATCGTGATCATTTTGCTGACATTCTGGACTTCATTGAAGCTTCCAACCTAAGGTATGCGTTTACTGTATGTCCCACTATTTATGATAGTGTTATTCGTCAATTTTGGGCATCTGCTCGTCTTGTGGATGTGGTTGGTCGTCCACGTGAACTCCATGCTACCATAGATGGACGTTCATACGTGGTGACTGAGGCTTCTATTCGATCTTCCCTTCATCTTCAAGATGAGGGTGGTGTTGAGTCCATCCCCAATTCGGAGGTATTGGAGGGGATGGCTGCTATAGGGTACAATCATGGGGGGTAGTTTAACTTCCAGAAAAATAGGTTTTCCCCCCAATGGAAGCTTCTGGTGCAATTTCTAATTCATTGTATGAGTCCCAAGTCTGGGAGTTGGGATGCTTTCCCTACTCCCTTGGCTACTGGTCTTATTTTCTTAGCCCAGGGTAGGGTATTTAACTTTTCTCATTATCTATTTGAGGGGATGGTTAGTAATCTATCTAATGCTGGTTCTAGAAAGAAGTTTCTTATGTATCCTAGGTTTTTACAACAAATACTGGTTTGCATTCCTCGTGATAGGACTGAACATGTGCCGTCTAAGCTTACTGCAAAAGTGTATTATAATATGGTCCATGGGTTTACCGGGGAGTGGAGGACCCTTACTGAGGACATGTTGGGACTGGCTCAGGGTCCTATGGGTGAGGAGGAGGAGGCTCCTGAATTTGTTGTGATTGATGATGATCCTATGGAGGAGGAGGCTCCTACTGGTGGTGCTTCTCATGTGGTTGAGGAGGAACTAGTTGAGGAGGTGGTGGTTGAAAAACCATCCCCTTCCAAAGCCGGTCCTTCTTCGGTACCACATCAGTCTCCATTTGTGGAGACTCCACCCCCTAGTCCTGCTCCACACTCTACTGATATACCTTTTGGTGCTAGTACTCCACATGTTGACCCATCTGTTGCTTCGGGCTCCAATGACGCCTTCCCTGACCCGAGTTCTCTTGGTGGGAAGGCGGAGGAGCCTACTTGTCACACCCCCAAATTCACTGCAGCGGAAGACTTGCTTTGGGGACTTGTGACTTCATGAGTATTCGAGAGCTTGATCCGAGAACGACCTCTACATGCCAAAAACAACAAAGAAGACTCCAAATAATCCACATAGTCAAGTACCTGAAATACATGCTTAAAAATGTCAACATAAAGTTGGTGAGTTCATAAGTTTGTTTTAAAACGTTTATGAAAAATTAGAGTTTTACCGACCACTGCACCTTGCAGTAAAATGTAAGAGTTTAAAAAAACCACAGTTTCCTAATAAATAGACTTTCTTTGAAGATTTCAAAGTGTATTGATAAAGACAGAGTTTATTTATAAAAGTCAAGAGTTTACTGATATAACAAAGTTCACTAAAATAATTAGAGTTTTCTGATAAGACAAAGTTCACGGAAAATAAATTGAGTTTTCTGATGAAACAAAATTCACATGAAATAAATAGGGTTTTTAGATAAAACAGAGTTCATAGATAACAACTAGCGTTTTCTGATAAAAATAGAGCTCACTGATAAATAATAGAGTTTTCGATGATAATAGAATTGATTATGAACCGCAAGATTTTCCAACCACTTAGTGACAATATAACAAATACAAAGTCACTAAATAAAATAAAGCATTTATTATTTCAAAGCTCATGACACCGAAGCGTTAACAACACCGGTAGTATAATCACATAATGCAGCCCCTACGGATGCCTAACCCACGACATCCGTCCTCAGACTCAAATGAAACTGTGCCCGCTTGTCCTCTGTTGGACCAAGCCGGACAGGGGCGTCAACCCCGATAGATCTATCCATAACATTCGCGCTTTCGACCGGTCATCCGGTCTGAAATTAACGGTTCATGATAATGGGCCAAAGTAATTGGGTTAAAGTGGGACTTAGACCAATACATAAAAGAGATATGCACTTGTGTTCATTCTTGCAACCATTGTCTCTACCCGAGAACCAATGAAAAACAGTTAAAGTTTTGGGCTATGAAAATCACAATAGAAATTTTAGTATCAGCATTCATATATATAACAATTAGAGGAGTTGACCACTCAGCACGTAACAATTAAACTAGTTTAAAGATAGTTTATGACCAACCAAGTAAGCTTAGCATTAGCTTATGACAATCAAGTAGTTTATAAACAGTTATAGACAACCAAACAAGTTTAATATCAGTTTATGACAACCAAGCAAGTTTATAAGTAGTTTATGACCAAGCATGTACCTCCCCCAAAGAGCAATTATAAAACATTTATAACTCAATTTAAAGCAAGAAAAGGTGGAGTATGAACTCACCTCAACGGAGTAGCGTGAACAATAGTAATGCTAATAATACGCTCCGCGTAAACGAAAATCGATATGGCTCGGTCATGGTGTTGTGGTTTAACTAATCGGCTAAATCCAATATTTAAAAACGTGTATTTCAGTTCACCCGTTGATAAAATATATAAGTTCCAAGTTATAATAGTTTCGTGGTTGGTTAAATAAATGAATAAATTTAGCACATACCGAGTATTTAATGTATTCCCAACACATTACGTATAACCACCCGGTTATATCATTCATATGTTGAATTATATTATAGAGACAAAAATCTTACATAATAAAATAAAGTATATATTTATTTTGTAGTTACAGTATCGTTATAAAATAATTAGACAACATACCTAGACGCATTTTAAGAAAATCACGAGTTAATTAATAATTGTTATTTTTAAATAAAAAGTATAACTTTCATCAGTTTATCAGTACAATAGTTACCATCTATTTTATCGATTTACAAATATAATAGCATATATTTATTTATTTATCGTTTACAAATATAATAGTAGTTTGTACCATATAAAATATGAAGTATAGGATTTTATAGAAATTTTGACATGACCTATTCGTTTAAACAACGTTTTTCCATATTTAATAATTCTCAATATTTTCCATTTTCCAAACCATCTACTTCACACTAGTCGCGTTTTAACGTATATAAATAAATCACTATAGTTAAATAATAATCTAACACAACCTATGTGTTGTATGTCAAAAGCAAAGCACCCTAAGTAAGCTATTTAAACGCACATCTAAACGTCTAATTATATTTATAGTTCTCGTAATAACGATAGTGTTCAACATATTTATTTAACCAATAAATATATATACTACCATTTTAATCCGCTTTAATACTTAATAAAATTAGATATGTTATTAGCCGATCCTAAACCACAACGAACCATGAACTTAAATCGTGCCCGACATTCTAAACCTTCGACACCCTTTATAATTTTCCTGCAGACCCAAACACCCTCTTATAAACTGTCGGCAGCCCCAAACACACCCTCGTGACGTTTCTGCTTCACCAAATGCACCCTGTGGAGTTTCTACTACACCAAACGCACTCCTGTTGCTGATAAACAGCGAATCCAAACACCGTTGCTGCTGATGAACATCGAATCCAAACGCCCTTGCTGCTGATGAACAACGAATCCAAACCCCTGTTCGCCCTCATTTCTGCCTGAGCCAACGTCCATGTTGTAGTCATTTCTGCTCGCTACGCACCCTTAGACTGACCCGAACGCACCCTCGTCAAGACACAACCCCATGGTTTAACCAAAACAACAATATACGAAAGGGAACAAACCCACCCCTGCTGGTGGTTTTATAACAGCTAACACACACACACCACGAGTGTGACGGCTGTTAGCGGTGGAGCAACAGCACATAGACTACCACCCATGATCTTAGTGGCGGCTGTGATGATGTAGGTGGTTCGAACAACGATAGGTGACAACAATAACATAGTGGTTCGGATGTCGGGTGACGACGGTGTGATGGTGTTTCATGGTTGGTCACCACGATGGTAGTGGTTCTGATGGTGTAGAGTGACGCTGGTGGTGGCTAGGTAATGACAACAAAAATGATAAGGTAATGGTAATGGCGGAGTATAGATCCATGGTGGTGTAATGGTGGAAGGGTGGTGACGGCTACTTGATAAAACCATGATGGATGTGTGGCTGGTGGCGACGGGGACGTTATGGTGACGAGGGTGGTGATGTTTATGGCGGTTCAAGGTAATTAGGTGATGGTGATTCGTGGTTGAGTGGTGGTTGCGCGTGGAGATGTGGCGGCTTGGCCGGATAATGATGGTGGTTAAAAGATCAGGGTATAGTGGTAGTTCAATGGATATGATTTTGGAATTTAGCGATGATGGAGGCTGAGTGGCCGGTTTCTAGCGGCTGCTGCCGGAGATGACGGCGCCGGAAAGTTGAAGGCTGGAAAAATAATAGAGCGAGTGTGTGTGTGTTTTTCATTTAGGGTTAGGGTTAATGAAATGGGAAGTAAACCCTAATTTTCACTATATAAGTGCTAGTCAAATTTTGTTAAAACCAAATGAAAGGTTCTCGATAATGCAGGGACTGAGAATGAAATTTTCTTATAACGTTTGTAAATAAATGGTTAGAAACTTGTTTGAGTTTAATAAAATCTGATTTATTTTACGAGAATTGCGTCATTGATCTTAAAATGATTTTTACAATAAAGTAGAGTATTTACTCGACTAGTTTTCGTGGTTGTTTACATTTTTATTTAAAAATAGTTACTATTTATCGGTTAATTCAAAGAGTTGCACCCAATGAAAAATAAAATTCAACTTGAATATTTTTGTTTTCTATGTACGTTATTAAAAACTAAAATAAAAGTATCGGATAATTTACTAGACCTTTTTATCAAATATTTCTTGATCGTTAAATATAAATTTAAGTTGTATCGCGTCAGTTCTCCAATTTATTT
Source organism: Glebionis coronaria (assembly GCA_025667525.1). Classification (NCBI taxonomy): domain Eukaryota; kingdom Viridiplantae; phylum Streptophyta; class Magnoliopsida; order Asterales; family Asteraceae; genus Glebionis; species Glebionis coronaria. The sequence continues at coordinate 16,777,490 of CM046877.1, read as the reverse complement.
TTTTTATTTATTTTTTTCTTTTATTTTTGCGCAGTCTTTACAATATGTAAAATAAACTCCCGTTTTTGAATCAAATGACTTTGATATCTCTCGAAAACGAATTTCGATTAATAAATAATATAATTTATTATTATTTAAAGTCTGGAAAATTCCCGGTTGTCACAGTACATCCGTGTTATTTGGAGTTCGTCCTCGAACTCAATCGTTGTTACCCTAATAAAAGTGTAGAGAAAATGATTTTGAAATTTTACCCTGTTGTTATATCGAATATATGTAGATCTACTCACATACAGTTATGTTCGAACTTTTAAAATCATGTTATCCGCTAATAATTAATTAAGTAAGCAATAGGTAGAAGAGGAATATATCTGAGCGGTTCTTACTGTCAATCTGACAAATCGGCCATCGTTCATAGAACGATAAGAGGAAACAACTCGAAACGAAGAATTTAAAAAAAAATCATGAGCTCTTAAAAGTCTAAGAGGTTTCACCACCACCAGCCCGTTAGGTTCACGTCGATCATTGTATTTTCAGAAAATTCGCGCCATGATTCGCGAATTAAATGAAGCTTAAAGAAGCACTCGCCAAACGTTGTAATGGTAAGGATAACAAGGTAAAAGAACGATTAACTCGTACGGACATATCATGAGTCAAAAGAAATACCCTCCCAAAACTGGATTACTAAATTAATACCATAAATATACAGGGTCACGTCGGATATCCTTAAGCCCACTTATTTATAATCTCATATTTGCATACAGAAGCGTCCTAATCTATGCAAATATGTCATTATAAACTTATGGTTCGGTGGTTTATGATTTCTTTATTCAAATGCAAAGGCGTCCCAATTCATTTCAATAAAGACTTCATAAATCATCCTACTTAAGTGTCACCGGCAAAATACCCAATTCAAAATCGTTAGAATCTCTCAACGATATTATCCAAAATTACAAAAAGCAAAGAGTATGAGCTGAAAATAAGCCGTCTTCCATAAGTAGACGTTTTGAACGTACCGGATCGAAGAACATAAGTGTCGATAGGCGATAAAGCAGTCGTAGACGTATATCAAGTAAAGAAACTCACGGTTATAAGTAGGATAAGTATATAGTAGTCGGTTCTAAATAAGCAATTATCCAATCACACAATTCTTTCTCATCCTCGAGGAAGACTCATCAAATACTAAGCTGAGTAATAACTTATCATAACCCAACCTCGAAACTCACTCACAAAGAATGGCCCCAGGTTTTGTTATGAATTATTACACATCTCAACCTTTCGATGACTCAACTCAACTCTGAGCATATAACACATTCCACATTATCACGTAAGACTACGACTCTTACCCACCCTCGAGGTAATCCATCAAAAATCATAGGTTGTGTAACGTCCTATACTTAATTCCATCTCGCACTCAATCAAACATGAGGCCCACTGAGGTATAGTTAAGTATTGTTACACCTCTCAACCTTTTTGAATGAATTAGTTCGAACCTGGAGCTTACTCACGACCAATTGTCAACAAAAGTTCACATAATGTCTCTAGGGTTTGTTATATAAAAATAAAATATGTGGGACCATTGTGTAACTCACAGTCCCCAATAAATGTTCTACCGTTCATATAAAAAAAATATTACATGTCTAAGTGCACTAATCAAGCAATCGAACTCACGTAAACAAGTAATCACATGGCAGACAACAAAGCAATAACAAACATATATTGCAAGTACTCATATAGCAGCGGAATAAGTATGATGTGATAAGTGTAACTACTAAATAAAACTGAGAGCCGGTTATAGTCTAGAATTACTAATGCAACCTAGTTCTCTATAACCAAGGCTCTGATACCAATCTGTCACACCCCCAAATTCACTGCAGCGGAAGACTTGCTTTGGGGACTTGTGACTTCATGAGTATTCGAGAGCTTGATCCGAGAATGACCTCTACATGTCAAAAACCACAAAGAAGACTCCAAATAATCCACATAGTCAAGTACCTGAAATACATGCTTAAAAATGTCAACATAAAGTTGGTGAGTTCATAAGTATGTTTTAAAACATTTATGAAAAATTAGAGTTTTACCGACCACTGCACCTTGCAGTAAAATGTAAGAGTTTAAAAAAAAACCACAGTTTCCTAATAAATAGACTTTCTTTGAAGATTTCAAAGTGTATTGATAAAGACAGAGTTTATTTATAAAAGTCAAGAGTTTACTGATATAACAAAGTTCACTAAAATAAGTAGAGTTTTCTGATAAGACAAAGTTCACGGAAAATAAATTGAGTTTTCTGATGAAACAGAATTCACATGAAATAAATAGGGTTTTTAGATAAAACAGAGTTCATTGATAACAACTAGCGTTTTTTGATAAAAATAGAGCTCACTGATAAATAATAGAGTTTTCGATGATAATAAAATTGATTATGAACCGCAAGATTTTCCAACCACTTAGTGACAATATAACAAATACAAAGTCACTAAATAAAATAAAGCATTTATTATTGTCTAAGCTCATGACACCGAAGCGTTAACAACACCGGTAGTATAATCACATAATGCAGCCCCTACGGATGCCTAACCCACGACATCCGTCCTCAGACTCAAATGAAACTGTGCCCGCTTGTCCTCTGTTGGACCAAGTCGGACAGGTGCGTCAACCCCGATAGATCTATCCATAACATTCGCGCTTTCGACCGGTCATCCGGTCTGAAATTAACGGTTCATGATAATGGGCCAAAGTAATTGGGTTAAAGTGGGACTTAGACCAATACATAAAAGAGATATGCACTTTTGTTCATTCTTGCAACCATTGTCTCTACCCGAGAACCAATGAAAAACAGTTAAAGTTTTGGGCTATGAAAATCACAATAGAAATTTTAGTATCAGCATTCATATGTATAACAATTAGAGGAGTTGACCACTCAGCACGTAACAATTAAACTAGTTTAAAGATAGTTTATGACCAACCAAGTAAGCTTAGCATTAGCTTATGACAATCAAGTAGTTTATAAACAGTTATAGACAACCAAACAAGTTTAATATCAGTTTATGACAACCAAGCAAGTTTATAAGTAGTTTATGACCAAGCATGTACCTCCCCCAAAGAGCAATTATAAAACATTTATAACTCAATTTAAAGCAAGAAAAGGTGGGGTATGAACTCACCTCGACGGAGTAGCGTGAACAATAGTAATGCTAATAATACGCTCCGCGTAAACGAAAATCGATATGGCTCGGTCATGGTGTTGTGGTTTAACTAATCGGCTAAATCCAATATTTAAAAACGTGTATTTCAGTTCACCCGTTGATAAAATATATAAGTTCCAAGTTATAATAGTTTCGTGGTTGGTTAAATAAATGAATAAATTTAGCACATACCGAGTATTTAATGTATTCCCAACACATTACGTATAACCACCCGGTTATATCATTCATATGTTGAATTATATTATAGAGACAAAAATCTTACATAATAAAATAAAGTATATATTTATTTTGTAGTTACAGTATCGTTATAAAATAATTAGACAACATAACTAGACGCATTTTAAGAAAATCACGAGTTAATTAATAATTGTTATTTTTAAATAAAAATTATAACTTTCATCAGTTTATCAGTACAATAGTTACCATCTATTTTATCGATTTACAAATATAATAGCATATATTTATTTATTTATCGTTTACAAATATAATAGTAGTTTGTACCATATAAAATATGAAGTATAGGATTTTATAGAAATTTTGACATGACCTATTCGTTTATACAACGTTTTTCCATATTTAATAATTCTCAATATTTTCCATTTTCTAAACCATCTACTTCACACTAGTCGCGTTTTAACGTATATAAATAAATCACTATAGTTAAATAATAATCTAACACAACCTATGTGTTGTATGTCAAAAGCAAAGCGCCCTAAGTAAGCTATTTAAACGCACATCTAAACGTCTAATTATATTTATAGTTCTCGTAATAACGATAGTGTTCAACATATTTATTTAACCAATAAATATATATACTACCATTTTAATCCGCTTTAATACTTAATAAAATTAGATATGTTATTAGCCGATCCTAAACCACAACGAACCATGAACTTAAATCGTGCCCGACATTCTAAACCTTCGACACCCTTTATAATTTTCCTGCAGACCCAAACACCCTCTTATAAACTGTCGGCAGCCCCAAACACACCCTCGTGACGTTTCTGCTTCACCAAATGCACCCTGTGGAGTTTCTACTGCACCAAACGCACTCCTGTTGCTGATAAACAGCGAATCCAAACACCGTTGCTGCTGATGAACATCGAATCCAAACGCCCTTGCTGCTGATGAACAACGAACCCAAACCCCTGTTCGCCCTCATTTCTGCCTGAGCCAACGTCCATGTTGTAGTCATTTCTGCTCGCTACGCACCCTTAGACTGACCCGAACGCACCCTCGTCAAGACACAACCCCATGGTTTAACCAAAACAACAATATACGAAAGGGAACAAACCCACCCCTGCTGGTGGTTTAATAACAGCTAACACACACACACCACGAGTGTGACGGCTGTTAGCGGTGGAGCAACAACACATAGACTACCACCCATGATCTTAGTGGCGGCTGTGATGATGTAGGTGGTTCGAACAACGATAGGTGACAACAATAACATAGTGGTTCGGATGTCGGGTGACGACGGTGTGATGGTGTTTCATGGTTGGTCACCACGATGGTAGTGGTTCTGATGGTGTAGAGTGACGCTGTGGTGGCTAGGTAATGACAACAAAAACGATAAGGTAATGGTAATGGTGGCGTATAGATCCATGGTGGTGTAATGGTGGAAGGGTGGTGACGGCTAATTGATAAAACCATGATGGATGTGTGGCTGGTGGCGACGGGGACGTTATGGTGACGAGGGTGGTGATGTTTATGGCGGTTCGAGGTAATTAGGTGATGGTGATTCGTGGTTAGAAACTTGTTTGAGTTTAATAAAATCTTATTTATTTTACGAGAATTGCGTCATTGATCTTAAAATGATTTTTACAATAAAGTAGAGTATTTACTCGACCAGTTTTCGTGGTTGGTTACATTTTTATTTAAAATAGTTATTATTTATCGGTTAATTCAAATAGTTGCACCCAATGAAAAATAAAATTCAACTTGAATATTTTTGTTTTCTATGTACGTTATTAAAAACTAAAATAAAAGTATCGGATAATTTACTAGACCTTTTTATCAAATATTTCTTGATCGTTAAATATAAATTTAAGTTGTATCGCGTCAGTTCTCCAATTTTTTTTTTCTTTTTTTTTCTTTTATTTTTGCGCAGTCTTTACAATATGTAAAATAAACTCCCGTTTTTGAATCAAATGACTTTGATATCTCTCGAAAACGAATTTCGATTAATAAATAATATAATTTATTATTATTTAAAGTCTGGAAAATTCCCGGTTGTCATACTACTACGCTTATGTCGTTGCTTGATCTTATGCGCAGGTATCATGAGCGGATTATTTCCTTGGAAGCTGATTTGAACCAACACCGGAAACTTACTAGGGAGTTTGTTCTTCCTCTGGCTGATCGCATCAAAGCTTTGGAAACTCAGCAAAGACGCCGCAAGAAGCATGTGATCCATTCTGATTCTGATGAGGAGGGTACGGAGCGTGTTGAGGATGGTTTGACATTGTTGGCAAAGGCTGCCTTTGCTGATAAATTGTATGATGATTTGCCGGTTCCTCCAACATCCTCCAGTGTTCCTTCTCCGGCTGGTGTGTCCACTCCTATGGATGGTGCTTTTGGTCCTGCTGCTGGTTCCCATGCTGGTCCATCCCATGATTCGAAGGGAAAGGCTCCAATGACTGATGCTCCATCACCATCTCTCAAACGTACCCGCAGACAGCTTGAAGAGGATAGGCTAGGTGAGAAGGCTGCTCATCGGATCCAAGCTGAGATTGATGAGGCTGAAAGGGCTGCAGAAGAGGCGCTTCGACAGTGGAGGCGTGAACAAGTTCAGCACGATGCAATGCATTGGAGTGATAGTGATTGGATGCAGGTATTGACTATTCTTACCAGGGATTATGCCCAGTTTACTGATCTTTTGGGTGACGATGTGGATGAGCATAACTGTATTCCAAGAGCTATGGTGTTGATGCGCAAGCAACAGTTGGCCCTTGCTGCACAGCTTCGTGAGAAGAGAAAGAACAGACCTTTATCCAGGACTGAGGAGCGCAAGCAGATGCAGCGATATGTGAAGTATCAGTCCGCTGCTCATTTTAATGCTCCTTGGACGTGGGACAGGGTTCGCGCTTTATCTTTTGATGAGCTCAAGGCACTTTATGAGCGTATGGTTAAGCGTCAGAGTCAACCAATTCCGGAACGATTTATCTACCATCCTCGTGTGGTGACCACTTCTTCGCCTGCTGTTACTACTGGTCCTTCATCTGATCCTACTCCTGGTTCTGCTGCTAGTCCATCGGTTTTTGTCGCTACTTCAGTTGGTACCACTACTTCTCCTTCGGTTGCTCCTTTGGGGTCTTCTTCAGGTCCTGCTACTACCCCTACACCTGCTACCACCATCACCTTTGCTACCACAACCACTACCACTGCTACACCTGATATGCTATCACCATCACCACCGGTTCCTGGCACTCAACCTATTCCTACTTCTAGTGCAGCTCCTATTGATCCCTTGGGTGGGCAAACTCATGCGTCTACTACTCCTGCTCCCACTGCTGCTGCTGAGGTAAAGGTAAAGGTTGAATCCACAACTAGTGATCCCACACCTAGACGTTCGCTTCGCCAGAAATCAGCTCGCCGTATTAGACGTGGCAAGACGGTCCCTTATGAGAAGCGTGATCTTGAGAATTTGATTGATGGCGCTTCTGACAGTGATTCTGATTTGCCTTTGGGGAATGGAAATATTACTGGTTGGACTGTTGAGCGTTCCACAACTCTTCCTGGTGTGGTCTCCCATAGAATTACTCTGAGTGATGGGTCTGTGCGCTTAGCTTTGGGTTTTCAGGGTGTGTTATCTTGGGCTGATCGTCACGATCTTATGGCTTTATATGGATTTGTGGATTCTAGCATGCCGTTTGACCCCATGGTTGTGTCTTCCTGGCCTGGTCTGCGTATATGGGCTGATCTTAAGCTGATGCTGGATGCACCTCCTCATGCTCTTGTTTCGGGTATATGGAAGGATCAAATGCAATGGGTGCTTCAGCGATGGAAGTTGTATGCGGGATGTGGTGTGCATATGTTGGAATTGGAATCTGGTCATATGGTTTTTATGCTAACAGACGTGGATTATCCTTTGACGATTTCTTAGATGGAGGCTATGTTGGCTAGTCATTTGCAAATTTCCAATGCTCCATCAGGGAATGAGTCCTCTATGGCCACAGCATTGGTGGAAGGTATTCAGGCGCGTTTGAAGGCTGATAAGAAAGCTGCTTCTGGTTTGTGATTTGGTTGGGTTGTAAGTGTTTCTGTTTTGTATTTTTTGTTCATTTGTTCTTATTATCATTCTTTTCACCAATATGTAACGTGATTGGTGAATTTCATTCTTTATAGTTAAAAAAAAACAACAATTGATTAAAAAAAAAAACTTTTTATATAATATCTGCTTATACTTTTAACACATCTTGGATTTTATACTTGTGAATATGATACCATTTGCTGCTTCACACTATGGGTTCTGGTTACTGAATTGTGCTTGTGCTGGTTACTAGTTTCACTTGGTGTTGGACTTGGTCCTCACAACAAATTGTCCTCAACTTACCATGTCTAATCGACAAGCAAAAGTTGATTCACCTTGAGGGTACGGCTCCTGGTGCGATTCTCAAATCCGTTGATGGTTGCCAGGTTACCCAAAACTGGATGGTTTTCACTTGCCATAGTCCTGGACTGAAAAGTGGCTAATCCAAGGGGGTACGGCTCTTGGTAAAGATCTTATCAAATCCGTTGATAGCTGTAATAGCTTGCTTAAAGCTATAGGGTTTTCAACTCACCGATGCTTCATTGTTGAGAGTTGGCGAGTCCAGAGGGGTACGACTTCTGGTAAAGACATATCAAATCCGTTGACGGCTGTGATGGTTTGCCTAAAATCATCAGGGTACTCCCACTCACCATTGATTCACGTTCTAAGAGTTAGGCTGGGTTCTAGTCTCCCAGGGTGATGCTTATTCCACCAGAAAGACTAGCTAGCCCAAGAGCGAGCAGCTACTTGGTAAAGGCTCATCAAATCTGCTCATGTTGCTGAAAAGATTCAACACGATGCTGATTTGTTTCAAGCTTTGAAGAAGCTTCTAGTGTTTCATGTTGTGGCGGTTACTCTGATTCTTATCTTGCTAAGGCTGCTATTGGTTTTGCTGATTCAATCCTCGGGCTTTATTTGCACGTTTTTCCAGGAAACTTGAACTCAACAGGTCAAATTCAAGTTTAGGGGAGGATTGTTAGGACCATTGTAATAGTTAAATGTAATAGGTAGACTAGGAGGTATGTAGTTCCTCCTGGTCCTAGTAGTAGTAGGAGCAAGTCGTGCTCCTGGTCCTAGTCGAAGTCAAACTTTATTATTTATTTATTATTCTGTTAGGATATGCATGAGATATGTTAGGAAAGGATATGCATATCAGTTTTACACGTTTTGTTTAATGCTGTATTAGGGTTTCCTTGTAGTATAAAAGGAACCTTAGGCAGAATGGTTAGATACACCTTCACCAAACGTAGTTCTAGTGATTATCAATATTAGAAATCCTTAGAAAGGATCAAGTCTTTATAGTTATTCTGTTCTTCTTTATTATATTTGTATTCTACATTCATATTGTGTATAGAGTCTCTCTGTGGATTGACTTGTGATTACAGAAGTCATACACCGTTCCTGACAGGCTGCAAGATCTACATCTAGTAGACCCAACACCAAGTCTTGCCTTGCCTTTGTCGTGTCTTTGGATTTGTCGTTTTGTAACAAGATATTCAGTATTGCCTCAGGCACGTTCTTTTCGATGTGCATGACATCCAAATTGTGTTTTAGTAGAAGAAAGGGCCAATACTCAAGCTCCCAAAACATAGAACGCTTAGTCCAATTCAATTCAACATTTCTATTAGGATGTGGGTTGGTTTTCTTAATTTCTGGATGCTTCCCCGGCTTACGACTCAAGAGGCTATTAATTTGTAACTGGATATCCATTTCGGTAAACTTTCCCAGTTTAGGCTTCCGTTCGGCTTTACCATGGAATTGCCTAGTTTTACTCCTTAGATAATGATTTGTTCTTAACCATCTTCTATGACCAACATAAACGATTTTGTTCTTGATAGCCATCGATGAAGTGTCCTTGTTACAAGTGGGGCATGCGTAGTAGCCTTGCCCAACCCACCCAGAAAGACTACCCCGAGATGGAAAATCATTGATGGTCCATAAAAGGGCCACTTTCATATCGAAATAAGTACCCGTAGCAACGTCTTTCGTCCTGACTCCTTCCCAAAAATCTTTGAGTTCTTTAATCAAAGGCGCCAAGAAAACATCAATATCTTTTCCAGGTGATTTAGGGCCGGGAATTAACATCGTCAACATTAAAGAAGTTTCTTTCATACACATCCACGGTGGTGTGTTGTATGCTGTCAATATGACCGGCCACATGCTGTAATTTTGACTCATAATGCCGTAAGGATTAAAACCATCAGCAACCAACCCTAATCGAACGTTTCTAGGGTCACTAGAGAAATCAGGTAGCATCATGTCAAAATGTTTCCATGCTTTACCATCACACGGGTGATTCAACTTGCCATCCTTAGACTGTCTAGTAGCATGCCAAGTCATCTACTTTGCTATGTGTTTTGTGTTGAACATGCGTTGAAGTCTAGGTTTTAACGGAAAGTAACGCACCACCTTGTTTGCAACCAACTTCCCCTTTGTTTTCTTTGGGTCTTTATATCTACTCTCTCCGCAGACTGGACAATTATCCCTCTTTTTGTTATCCTCTGATCCCCAATATAAAAAGCAATCGTTTATACAAGCATGAATCGATTCGTATCCTAACCCGATCTTTCTGTATGTCTTCTTGATTTCATAGTATGACGATGGGAAATTGAAACCTTGACTACGGGTACAAAACTTTTGGAGACAAGCTAGAATCTGGTTAAACCCGACATCACTAATTTTATTTAAAACCTTGATGTGTGCAATCTCTGTTGTAAATTCCAATGTAGTCAAATTGGTAAGCGTGCGCAACTTTTGGGTGGACCTACTAAGTAACTCTTCAAACTCGTTATTAGGACCCGTTGTTTGATCAGGTGGAGTTTGAGTCGGAGGAGTTTGAGTCGGAGGAGTTTGAGTCGGAGGAGTTTGAGTCGGTGGAGTTTCGACATTAGTTACAGAAATATCTTCTAAGAACGTATTCATGTCAAGGTGTTCAGGTGAATGTGATACTGGTGTAGGAAGCGGAAGAATCGGTTCACCGTGATATTTCCAAGTGGTATAATATTCGTCCCACCTGTGTTGGGATAAGTGTACCTCAAGAGTGTGGAGGTCAACCAATCTCTCACAGTTACAACAACGTTTACATGGGCAACGGATCATTTGTGTGATGGGGTGCACAAATGTCTTACAATGCTCGAGGAAGGTGAAAAGACCATATAAAAATTCATCGGAATTACGATTGGATATAGTTGTCCAACTCTTATCAATTATCATAAATGCGTTGCAAATAAACATTATTTAAATAAATGATTTAATTAAACACCTTAAAACAAATAATCAGGAATGTTTTTTCACCTACTAGTGCACTATGGAAGGCAATCCTAACCCACTCTTTGAATGTTTCATCTCATATATGAATGCGTATAACTGATTTACTATTCGAGAATATTTTGGCAGCATTTCCCCTCTACTCCCCAAATATGTGTTTAAAGACATATTCGTATGAGTAAAGGAGAAACGATGTCGAAATCATCTCAAATAATAAACCAGTTATACACATTCATATCCTAAATGAGACAAAACATTCAAAAAGCAGTCCCAAAAATGGGGACTTTCCGAAATTAATTTCTAATAAATTAATTTCGGACGGGTTTTCTAAGGTTGATTAATTTCGGACGGGGCTTTTCCAAAATTAATCGACTAGAATCCTAAGACAATCCTAAAATTATGTACTACAAAAGACTAACAATATATAATATAATAAACATATGCATAATATTAATTACACACCTCGGTCACGACTGAAATAAACAAAGATGGAAAGATAAAAAAAAAGGTGCGGATGAGGAACTTGTCCCGACTGTCCCGGTGTTAACCAAACACAAACATAAAATAAAAAAATCTAAATTAGTTGGTTTCCGAGATTTTATCTAATTTGAAACAAACACTAAAACAATTTCAAAAAAAAAACATTACCTTTTATACGACTGTGACTCGTGAATTCGGTTCACGGCTATGACTGGGGTCTTGGCTACGATAAACATATAAAAAAATTAAGCCGAAATCCATTAAGCCTAAAAGAATTAAGCCGAAATCAACTATATATATATACTAAGCGAAATCAACTAAGCCTAAATCAACTAAACCTAAATAAGCCGAAATCAACTAAGCCTAAATATAATCCGAAATCAAGTAAGCCTAAATATAACCCGAAATCAATTAAGCCAAAATAAGCCAAAAACTACTAAACACCCACCTTTAGTATAAGTGGCTAGCTACTGCTGCTGCTGCTGTGGTGGTGCTGCTGCCGCCGGTGGTGGTGGTTGTTATTGCTTCCATCGGTGGTGGTGGTGGTATTGTTGCCGACATTATCATTATCATTATCATTATAACAAATTAAACAAATTATCATTATCATTATAACAAATTTAAACAAATTACCTTTATATAAATTGGTGGGTCGGATTGGTGGTGGTGGTGATGGGTGGGACGGATTGGTGGTGGTGGTGATGTGCGACGGATTTGTGGTGGGACGGATTGGTGATGTGCGACGGATTGGTGGTGGTGGTGATGGATGGGACAGATTGGTGGTGGTGGTGATGGATGGGATGGACTGGTGGTGGTGGTGATGTGCGACGGATTGGTGGTGGGACGGATTGGTGGTGCGACGGATTGGTGGTGGGATGGATTGGTGATGTGAAGAATGAATGGATTGGTGATGTGAAGAATGAATGGATTGGTGGTGGGATGGATTGGTGCGACGGATCGAGATGAAGAGATGAAGAAGGTTGCTCCCGGTTTTTTTTTAGTGAAGATGAAGAATGAATATCGTCCTTGTGGGTAAAGTTGTGGATAGAATTTAGGGTCGAAGATTAGGGTCGAAAATTTTGACCCTAATATTTAGGGTCGAAATTTTCGACCCTAATTTTTGACCCTAAATATAAACCGCGAATTTTTAATTTTAGTATGAAACTTTAAAATTTTCGTGAAATTTTTTGAAAGTTAAAAGTTTTAGTGCCAAATTTAAGGTCGAAATTTCGACCCTAAATTTCGAAACTATAATAGTTTTGATAGGTGTGAAAACACCCATCCTTTTACCACTTAAATCGGGCTAAAACGAGACCAAAACACGTATTTAATATCATTTGTTTGGAATTATGCGTGGTTTTTGTGTTTATTGTGTTTTCAGAGTCAACCGGATGAATAATGAAGAAAACATGGGATTACACGGGTTTTATCGAGGAAAAAGACTCAAGACGAAGTCTATTGTCCAAGAGATGCAAAGATTTGAAGTCATTGTGCCTATTTGAAGATTTATCGAAGAATAGAGCCAAAGATGGAAGATTCATATATGTCGAAGAACTCGAGTCTATAAAACAATAGATTAAAAGACGAGTTGGAATAATTCACCGACACTTCTCAAATCCAAGTCGGCAACGTTTATTTAAAAGACGCATGAAGACTTAAGAAGAAAGAAGAAAAAGAAGCCCAAATCAAAGCCCAATCAAAAGCCCATCACCACCATGTACACGCCTATTTAAAGGCCTTACCTCACAATTTTTCACACACTTAGTTTTAGTTTTTAGTTTTTCTCTCTAGTTTTAGAGAGAGAAAGTTTAGAACTTTCTCTCACTAGATTTCATCTTTGTCTCTTTCAAATTCAAACTTTGTATTACTTTTTCATTAATCAAGTTCAAGTTTTTACTTTTTAATCTTTAATCTCAACCTTCCTTTCTTTTACTTTTATTGATTTTGGTACAAATCTCGTATGATCCGTGTTGTTCATCTATGAGTTGTGCTTAAAAAGTTGTTAACTTTTTATGTTTCCTTAAGTTTTTACACAAATAAGCTTTAAGATCCTTGTTCTTATTGGCTTATTTGATGATTTAGCTTATTTACTTTTTGAAGTTTTTGTGAAAAGTTCATCTTTTTATTAATTTGATTTAAAAAGTTGCTTAATTTCGGTTTGATAAGTTGATTCTAGTACTTATTCGATCCGGTTTAGGTATTGATTCGGGTTAGTTTTGTGATAAGCTTTCAAATATAGCTTATTCACTTGCTTAACCGAATTCCACAATTTTAGGAAAAGGTACAAACACCCTTTCCGATTGCCCCATTCCGAGCAGGGTACCCTTTCCGATTGACCAATCGGAAAAGGGTTTCTCCTTTTCCGATCTGCACCCTTGATTATTCCGACGGTAGCCACTATTCTAGTTTCCGATTGAGCATCATAATATTCCGATCAGCATCGAGTTTTAGTATTCCGATTGTGACCCATTTTGGATATTCCGATTGGTTCCGTTTGTTGTATTCCGATTGTGCACCTTTTAGTACATTCCGATTGCCCCACCATTTTTGCATATTCCGATCACCAATTTCCTCCCATATTCCGATTTGACCATTTCTTAAGTATTCCGATTGATATTCTTTGGCAACATTCCGATCGCTTGACTCCTTCCATATTCCGATCAATTGATCGGAATAACATTCCGATTGCACCATATTTGGTTATTCCGATTGAGTCGCTTTGCTATTCTCCGTTCTTACTTTCTTTTAGTAGTTTCCAATTAAGTTCATATTTTTCACAAAGTTTTCCAAGAGTTAGATTTAATTGAATGTCCACTTATTTTTTATTATAATCTTTAAAGTTTTCAAACATTTAATTTTAAATTAGTCTTTTCACTTTAATCATTTAAGTCTTTAATTTTACTCTTCGACACTTAATTTCTTGTCATTAGTTAAAATAGATAAGCAAACGAACCACTTTTTATCAACCAAGAACAAATCATTCCACTTAAGACCAAGATCAATTCGAGAGGATATCGAGTAAAATTGAACCAAGCAAAACCTCTAGTATTAAGTTTTAAATTTAAAATGTTTTAAAAAATCAGTAAATAGAGTTTTTAAATTACTAAATTATTTATATAAAATATAAACAAATTCTTTTATTTATATAAAATATTAATAAGTATCACTAATAGTAAATATTTTATTTATATAAAATATTTTATTTATGTAAATTTATTTTATAAATTACAATAATTACGTTTTAAAATAGTAAATTTCGAAAATAGAATAATTTTAATTTTAAAATATTTTAAAACATTAATAAATAGAGTTTATAATTACTAAATTATTTATATAAAATATTAACAAATTATTTTATTTATATAAAAAATTAATAAGTATAACTAATATATTTTATTTATGTAAATTTATTTTATAAATTACAATAATTACGTTTTAAAATAATAAATTTCGAAACGAGAATAATTTTAATTTTAAAAGGTTTTAAAACATTAATAAATAGAGTTTATAATTACTAAATTATTTATATAAAATATTAACAAGTTATTTTATTTATATAAAAAATTAATAAGTATCACTAAAATATTAACAAATCAATAGGGTATCGTATAACATGATATGAGTCAATATGGTATCGTATTACATGAAATGAGTCAATAGGGTATCGTATTACATGATATGAGTCAATATGGTATCGTATTACATGATATGAGTCTATATGGTATCGTATTACATGATATGAGTCAATATGGTATCATATTACATGATATGAGTCAACATGGTATCGTATTACATGATATGAGTCAATATGGTATCGTATTACATCATATGATTCAATATGGTATCGTATTACATGATATGAGTCAATAGGGTATCGTCTTACATGATATGAGTCAATAGGGTATCGTATAACATGATATGAGTCAATATGGTATCGTATAACATGATATGAGTCAATATGGTATCGTATTACATGATATGAGTGAATATGGTATCGTATTACATGATATGAGTCAATATGATATCGTATAACATGATATGAGTCAATAGGGTATCGTATTACATATTAACAAGTCAATAGGGTATCGTATAACATGATATGAGTCAATAGGGTATCGTATTACATGATATGAGTCAATATGGTATCGTATTACATGATATGAGTCAATAGGGTATCGTATAACATGATATGAGTCAATATGGTATCGTATTACATGATATGAGTCAACATGGTATCGTATTACATGATATGAGTCAATAAGGCATCGTATTACATGATATGAGTCAATATGGTATCGTATTACATGATATGAGTCAATAGGGTATCGTATAACATGATATGAGTCAATATGGTATCGTATTACATGATATGAGTCAATATGGTATCGTATTACATGATTTGAGTCAATATGTTATCGTATAACATGATATGAGTCAATATGGTATCGTATTACATGATATGAGTCAATATGGTATCGTATTACATGATATGAGTCAATAGGATATCGTATAACATGATATGAGTCAATAGGTTATCGTATTACATGATATGAGTCAATATGGTATCGTATTACATGATATGAGTCAATAGGGTATCGTATAACATGATATGAGTCAATATGGTATCGTATTACATGATATGAGTCAACATGGTATCGTATTACATGATATGAGTCAATAGGGTATCATATTACATGATATGAGTCAATAGGGTATCGTATAACATGATATGAGTCAATATGGTATCGTATTACATGATATGAGTCAATATGGTATCGTATTACATGATATGAGTCAACATGGTATCGTATTACATGATATGAGTCAATAGGGTATCGTATAACATGATATGAGTCAATATGGTATCGTATTACATGATATGAGTCAACATGGTATCGTATTACATGATATGAGTCAATAGGGTATCGTATTACATGATATGAGTCAATAGGGTATCGTATAACTTGATATGAGTCAATAGGGTATCGTATAACATGATATGAGTCAATAGGGTATCATATTACACTAGAGGGAAAACCTTGGCGGGAAAACATTGGAGGGAAAACATTGGAGGGAAAACATTTGAGGGAAAACATTGGAGGGAAAATCTTAACAATTTCCCTCACTTTTTTAGCATAAAAAGAGAACCACACACACTCCTTATCATCACAACCACCAGCAGATCACACACACTTATCATCATAAACAAATTGTTATTATGTACATGTTGAAGCATGAAGCTTTTCCGTGCAGGTGTGGACATGGAGATGTAGTTCTTCGAGAATCATGGACAACTGAAAACTTTGGTAGACTGTACTATGCTTGTCCACGTTCACGGGTTCAACATCCAGTTTCATATGGATGCAAATTTTTTTTATGGAAAGACGAACGCGTCCAACTACTAATCAATTCTCTTGGAGGTTCAATGAACTTTTCTCCTCCAATCTCTTCTTCAAGACCTTCAACGAGCTTTTCTCCTCCAAGCTCTTCTCCCAGACCTTCAACGATTCCAGTTTCTTCTCCAAGCTCTTCAGCGTGAGCAAACTGTGTGCGCTTGAATGGAATGATAATGGTACTTGAACGTACGATAGAGTTGTACCGCAACTCCGATAGGCACACATTGGATTCAGCTGCACTACTTCACGACCTTTATGATGACATGGGGAACCTTAGTTTGAACTAGTTTGTGATGTGTTTTTTCCGTGTTTACGAGTCTAATATCGTTGTAATATCAATGTTTAATTAAGCGCGTGTTTAAGTGTCCGTGACGAATAAAATTATGTTTAGGAGTGTTTGGTTCTGTGAGTAATTACTATTCTAGCTTGAATCATTGTGAGAATTTAGTTTGTTTGAGTCACAAAATTTAGTTTAAGTCTGTTGTGTTAGGTTTTGCAGTCAAAAGTTCAGTCAAAAGAATTTTACTTCAATCAAATTTTGCTCAAACTCATAAATAAAGGAGCCTTTTTTATTCATACAAACATACAAGTACATTTCAAAAACAAAAACCATAAAAGATGCAGAAGCATCATCATACACAACAACATGTGTTAGTATGGTTCTTATTCTATCTGAACAACAATTATTAATTAGATTAAAAGAGACGCAGTCTTAACGAATTCCTTCATTAAACTTTGCTCAAACTCATAAATAAAGGCTCCTTCTAAGCATTTACGAATGCTTATTTATTGATCCTTCATTTTCTTAACGAATTCCTCCTTCTCAGTCATTCTTGCTGTTGTATCTTTAATTAAACCTTCCAACCGACTTGAGGTTTTCTTATCCTTCTTTTGAGTATCTTTCAATACTTTAGCGCATTTCTTTAAGAGATATATATCTCCAGCACGTTCTAATTCCTGGATAAACTGTTGTCTTTCTTCAACAGCTTCATCTAAAACCTCATGTAACGTTCAAGTTTCAGACCAAAACGTTTGTCCGCTTCGGCAGATTGTTCAAAATATGCTACCATTCGATCAGTCCAATTATCTGAACCATCAACTTCTTTTAATTCTTCTAACCTTCCTAACCAGGCCATTATTGTTTTTTTAGTATTGGAAAACTGAGATGAGTGATAATTGGAGGCAAACTACAAACCATTAAATAGCAAAACAACTACCCAATATGGATGGCACACATACATCTATTATCATCTTCTTGTTCACAATGGGTACATAATGAAAGCACTAAAACTAGTACCATCAATAGTGGGACTAATGAAAGCACTAAAACAATGGGTACAGTCATTTGTAGTCTAGTTGGTTTTTCTAGTGGTAACCAGCTTGATCTTTCTGGATTTGTGGTGTAATTGATGAACTTGTTATGTTCTTGTAGTTGCTAAGTTGTTTGCACAGCTTTAGTTCTGCTTAGACTTGATTATTTTTAGCTATTACTGCATTATCTAAATATATACATATATTAATATTTTAAAAGCATTCACACTAAAAGAAAATTTTAAAAATATATTTAATAATTTAGGGTCGAAATTTCGACCCTAAATACAAACCGCGAATTTCTTAAATTTTTCGTGTGAAATTTTAAATTTTTCGTGAAAAATTTTTTAAATTTTAAATTTAGGGTCGAAATTTCGACCCTAAAATATTAAATATTAAAAATAAATTTTTTTAAAATTATTTTTAATTATTAAAAATATATTATATAATACATAAATTAAAATTATTTTAAATTTTAAATTTAGGGTCGAAATTTCGACCCTAAAATATTAAATTTAAAAATAAATTCTTTTAAAATTATTTTTATTTATTAAAAATATATTATATAATACATAAATTAAAATTATTTAAAATTTTTAATTTAGAGTCGAAATTTCGACCCTAAATTTCGTGGACCCCACCTGCTTTTTGACCAGCCCTTTTGGGCCCTTTTGGGCCCTTTTGGGTTGAAAAGGTGTGGGACCCACCTTAATTTAGGGTCGAAAATTTCGACCCTAAATTAGGTCCGACCCTAAACCTTGATTTTGTTGTAGTGATGGTAAACATTTTGAGCATTGGTTGACTTTTGTTAATGTTAACATATAATATTTTCAATGTCACATCGATACCTTTTGAGAACTCTTCATAACCAGAAAGCACCCACTCAAAATAATAAAATTCAGTGAATATATTAGACCGTAGTCGAAATTGCCTTCTTGAATCTCTTTCACCATATTTCCACCAATTTTGCAACAACCACAACAGCCACTCTAAATAATGAAATTCGTAGGTGAGCAACATTAATAAAAAAAGAATTCCATTCACTCTCTCGTCAAATTATACCCCAAAACAACACGTCCATTTTGGTTTGGGACTTTGAGTGACTTTTCTACAACATAACAAAACAAAAATTCCATTTGCACATTGTAAGTTGGTTATTAGGATTTGACAGAGTATGTTTCGAGTATCTTAACTTCTATCCTATTATACAAATCATTGAGGTATGAACCAAAATAGATTGCTAATTTCACTGCTCTAGAGTTATTTCAATTGTTGGAGTTGTTGCATAAAACAAGGGATTGTCAAATTTACATTCAATTTTTTGTTTGACATGTACCTTTTTCATAACAAAATTTATGCTCCGCTATTGTTTCAGTTCTATATTACTTTCTTCGATATAGTTTGGAAGTATGTATTTTGTGTTTATATAGCTAGTACTTCATTTTCTTTGTCAAGAAAGCCATGCTAACTCGTATCCCACATAGACAAAACAAGGAAAATGGTTATGAGAAAAATTAGTGATAAACAAGAATTTCTTTAGCTCTCTCATCAAATTATACCCTAAAACAAAACGTCGATTTTGGTTTGAGCCTTCAAATGACTATTATACAACATAACAAAACGAGAATTCCATTTGCACCGTGTAAGTTACATTCTAGTTGTGTCGTTATTAGAATCTCACAGAGGTAAGTTTCGAGTATTGTAACTTGTATTTTATTATACATATCCTTGAGGTATGAACCAAATCAGATTGCTAATTTTTCGCTGCTCTAGAGTTATTTCAATTGTTGGTGTTGTTGCACAAGACATGGATTGTCATACTTACATTCAATTTTTCGTTTAACATGTACCTTTTTCATAACAAAATTTATGTTCCGCCCGTTGTTTCACCTCTCGGCAGTTTCTCACTGGTTTTTTATGTTAGATTTTGTAGTTTTTTACAGTTTTATATTACTCTATTCGAGATAGTTTGGAAGTATGAATTTTGTGTTCATCTAGTTAAGAAAGCCATGCTAAATCGTATCCAAAATAGACAAAAGAAGGAAAATCTTATCATCTAAATACCAAACTATTTACTGTTGTGTTGTGTTATGATAAGTGTCATGGCTTTCATATTGGTGGCGTGGTTCGGTTCTAAGCAAACCATATAATAACGGTTAAGAAGTCACACTATTTAAGTGAGTATACGAATATAATAACAGTTTTGATTAGACCTTGACAACGAATGACATGCAACTCGATCTCTAACTGAGCAAGTAGTAATGTACGTCCCTGCTAGGTTGGCTGTTGTATCCCTTAATTTTTCCGATTCTCGGTTCATCGGGTTTAACCGTCATAATATAAAAGCACATTCGATAGGAACGAGTACCGCGTAAAAAAAAAAAATAACCATTGAATTTTTGTTCGAAATGTACCTTTCTCTTGACAAAGTTTTGTACTGATCTCAAGTTCTAAATTTACTCTATTCGCTATTTTTCTAAATGTACCTTTTTCTTGACAAAGTTTTTTAGTGAGAGAAGGTATGCATTTCTTTATTCTTGTTATGAAAGTCACGCTAACTCTCATCACACATAGACACAAGCAGGAAAATGGTTATCCTATATGTATTCACTTGTCTACTTCTTTCTTGTTTTACGATTAGTATCGTGCTCTCGTATAGGTTGTGTTGGTTGGTTCGAGACGAACAACCTTGAAGCAACCGTGCGACCATTTGTTATGGAGTCCTTCATTTTTTTTCTCTTTTTGATGTTCTAGCTAGCATTAGAATTAAGCATAGCAACATGGGTTATAACAATCACCGCACAAGAGATTACTGGATTTGGTATTTTTTGGAAGAATGAATTCACGTGTGCATGATAGAAAGCTCCATGGATGATCTTCGTATCTAACTACAACGTTGCTTAATGATTATCATGGAGATTTATGAATGATCAAAGTGAGTTTAGAAGATAAACAATCTTTAATGTGCATATGGATAAACAATCTTATAACATTGTTTCATTGTTTTATAGCAAATGGCATGATAACTCATCATTTATTTCCATGCGAGAATTTGATATGAAGTCTTAATCTTTTTTATGTTAACTACAAAAATATTTTTACTAGTTTTTCTTAATCTTTGAAAAAACGGGACAAAACATTTACCTATAAAAAAGGTGTTAAATTATTTTTAACATCTTAAATTTTTCATTATTACTTTATAAATCTTCTTCGACAAGCACTCGAAGTAATGAATTTCATATGAGAACGTCGTTGATAAACAGGAATTCCAATCTCCCCCTCACAAAATTATACCAATAACAAAACTTAGATTTAGGTTTAAGTGATTATTCTATAACATTGGCGAGTTTCGAGTATCTTGACTTCTATTCTATTATACAAATCTTTGAAGAATGAACCAAATTAGATTGCTAATTTCACTGCTCTAAAGTCGTTTCAATTGTTGGAGTTGTTGCACAAGACTAAGGTCAGATTTACATTCAATCAAAGTAAGTTTAGCAGACAAATGATCCTTATTGTGAATCGGAATAATACCTCATTGGTATGTAAAACATAATTACTATCATCCCACATAATTAAAATAACAGAAATGCTTATCGCTTACATACCACACTATCTACTAGTTCATTGTTTTTAGCTGAGTGTCATGCTTTCACTTAGAGGTCTTGTGGTTCTTCATGCTGAAGGAACCGTGAATCCTCTATATGGAAATTTGACATAATGTCTTTTATTTTTCATTTTTAACTTGACTTTATGTACCTTTTTCTTAGCACGCACTGAAAAGACTATGAAACTTGATTTAAATCTTAATGTTTTAAAATTGTAACCTATAAAAAGTATGAGAGGGACTATACAAAACCTAATTCTGTTGGAGGAGGTATGAATCAGTGATAATATGAGTTCGAGAAGTTTAGTCTCTGCAATGGTTTTAATCAGGCCTTGTAAGCATGTCAATAGCTATGTAACCGAGTAAGTATCACTCAGAACGTTCCTAGCTACTAGCTAGACTGTTTAGGGTAACTTATCCGATTAGATTAAGAGAACTATTAGATATAAAAGAAGAAAAAGTTAGATGGTATGTTTTTGTCATGAAATCCATCCGAATCCCATCCCACATAGACAAAACAAGAAAAACAGTTGTTGTTTATATACTCAACGGCTTACTTGATTATTGTTTTACGATTAGTGTCATGCTTTCATATTGGTTGGAGGGTCTAGTTCTGTGAGTACTAGTAGTTTCAACGGGTGTGAAAATATGATATGAAATCTTATATTTTTTTTATGTTAACTACAAAAATATCTTTGTATTAATCATTATATTTATATTTCCCTCTTAGAGTTAATTGCATAAATGGTTCCTATGATTTGTTGGGTTTAACAAATTTCGTCTCTTCGAAGAAAATTTAACGAATCATTTCTGTGTGGTTTTGACTCGTAACAGGTTTTGTCCCTTGACTATTAGTTTCCCCAGGGACTAAACCCGATATAGAACTAGTATCAAGGGACCAAAACTGATACAGACTGAGTGGTTAAGGGATCAAACCCAACGTTACTGTAAGCATTGCATAAACCATTTTAAACATGCCATGGTGAATATATTAGACGCTATTCGAAATTGCCTCGTTGGCATCATATCTGTTTGAACCATGTAAGATTCTCCACCAAATTTTCACTAAGGAACTATACAATGTTCAGCAATATTATCAAATCAGTACCAAACTTATACTCGTATCTATTTTTGTCTTTATCAAAATTACCCTGGCCAATGTGTATTTTATAAAACTTATATATCTCCATCAAAGCATCCTTCATCTTAGTGCTTTAATATACTGTTACTCGTACTGATAAAATGTTCTCTAATATGTTGCATTATATTCTTATTTAAGAATGTCTATATTTTTTCTTGTTAACAAGTTATGTTCCGAAGGTTTTATTAATAAATGAATCAATCAAGTTGAACAATAGAGTATCTCTTGTTCTTCTTCCTATTTTCTTAAGTAGAAACCACACACTTGAAGTGGTTTCATATCCTGATTCAACCCTAAACGAGTGACTAGCTCTACTCAAGCGTGTAGTAGTTTAATCATCTAAATAAGCATATAATGCAACATATGATGATTTCTTGTCATGTATGAAATCATTTTTCGTTCTCTTACGAGTCCTAGATCTTTCAGTGATACGCTTGTTAAACCACCCTCTAGTTATCGTCGTTAGACGACTCTTCAAGGTATAAGGCTAGATTAGTCATATTCTTATAACTATAACTAAATTTAGCATCGAATAACCTTTCCGTGATAAATAACGAAAGCATGTATTTAGCAAATAATATTATAATTGTGGTTATTTTACATTGTACGTACGAGGACTTTAGAGCAAAAGTATGGGATGAGAATGTATAAACAATTAATTAGCCGAGTCCAAAAAAATAAATCATAACCCGACCCAAACTCTTGCATAATCCCCAAATATTATTTGCACAATGAGACCCACTTCAAAATATATAGTCCCCAAATTTTAGAGTTTAAACGGATAGACCACAAATTTTAAATTTTAAAGTATTTGATTGATATTGTGTGGAAGATTGAACTTTGGTGAGTGTTTCACGGAGCATTTATGTCAAATTACATAATCGCTTGCTGATTATTATGGTGCTTTGCATCAATAATCAAAGTATATCTTGAAGATAAGCTATCTTTATTGTTCATGGCTTCATGCGGATGGTAACTATTAGAATAAAAAAGAAACATGACTCGCGAAAAAGGGTAGGTACTTCATTTTCTTTGTCAAGAAAACCATGCTAACTCGTATCCCCCATCGTCAAAACAAGGAATATCGTTATCATCTAAATACCCAACTATTTACTATTTTGTTGTTTTAGGATCACTGTCATGCTCTCATATTGGTTGCGTGAGTCGGTTCTAAGCAAACCGCCCCGTACCACCTCTATGCGAATTTGATATAAAATCTTAAATTTTTTTTTGTATTTTGTGTACTCTTAGGTAGTCACAGACCTTGACAACGAATGGCATGCAACTCTCTAACTGAGCAAGTAGAAATGGTCTGCAACGCTGGCTATTGTATCCCTTAATTTATATGATTCTCGGTACTTCTGGTTTAATGGTTTATAAGCTAGGAGCACATTCGATACAAACGAGTAACGCGTAAAAAAACTAATAGCCACTCAATTTTTTTTTGAAATGTTCCTTCTTCTTGAAATTTTTTTGTAGTGATCTCAAGTTCTGAATTTACACTATTCCATATTTTTTGGAAGACTTAATTCAAATGTTGTAGTTAAACTAAATGACAAATGATCTTTAATATGTGCATTTTTTGTTCTTTGTCATGAAAGTCATACTAATTCTCATCTCACATAGACAAAAGAAGGAAAATGATTAGCCTAATTAATTTCGGCTGTCTATATATTTCTTGGTTTGAAATGAGCACACCTCCAGCGACGACGTGAGGATTTGGTACGAAGTCTTATTTTTTAGTTTTTTTTCATATGTTAACTATAAAAATAATTTTACTAATAATTTCTCATAATTTTAGAAAAGCTGGAAAAAACATTTCCTACAAAAAAAAGGTGTCAAATTTTTTCTATATGAAGTCTTAACATTTATGTTATGACTTTATAAATCCCCTTACACAATTACTCTTAATTATGAAATCATACGTAAACAACTTTAAAAAAAATAGTATCTGGCGGAATTATCTTAACTCCGTGTACCTTCTTGGTACCAAGCCCCCCATCCAACAAGGAAGGTATATCCCGATAAATTACCTAGGTAACACTTGTTGACCAAGCCGGGGTCTGGATTCGAACCCCGCCATTTCGCTTGACTTGGTCAACTGCGTGCTTTTGCGGTAGTTGGTGGCCAACTGCTTTAAGGAAACCGGCATGGATGGTACTTATTAAAAAACACAAGCATGACTTGAGAGAAAAGATAGATACTTCATAATATTTTTCGTAAGCCTAATGCTAACTCTTGTCCCACATTGACAATGAAAAGAAAGATAATTGCATATATAGATCCAATTGTATACTTTTTTAATATTTTAGGATAAATGTCATGCTTTCTGTTGTCTTGTGTGGTTAGATAACCACCTTAGTCAAGCAAATATGAAAATGTAATATAAAATCTTAATTTTTTAAACTATAAAATATCCTTACTAATATTTTGTATTAATTTTGAAAGATATGGGAGAAAACATTTTTCTACAAAAGAGGTTTCAATTTATTGAATTTCATTCGCTTTCTCCTTATTTCATACTTAAACAGTCGGTTTATGTATGCGTGACTATTCTACAACATTAGCGAGTTTCAAGAATCAGACATCAATGTGATTTACATAATAGTTATTTCATACTTCAACAAAATTTGTGCGTGAATGTATGATACTTAAACCAAATTTGAGAGGTAGATAAGTATTGTGATAAACTTTTGGGTTCGTGTATGATAATAAAATAAATAAGAACGTACGTCGCTATTATATGTCATTCATCCAATAATTTGCAACCTGAAAGTTCCGGCAAGGTTGAGCTAATATATATAAATGTTTCCAGCCATGCTAGAGGTGACTACCATTATCTTGATCATGTAGGTTGGTTTAGTCCGTCAGTATGCAACTAGATAGCTCCAAAAGTTTATGTTCTGACCTAGTTTTAGCTCTTAGAAGTTTGCCGCTTATTTATAGTTATTTTACACTAATGTAGTACTTGATTTGAATATTGTTTGCAATAATGAACTTTGGTGCGGGTGACAGAGCACTCAACTGAGAGAATTTGTAACCGCTTACATCGTAGTTTAGTGATTGTTATGAAGCTTAGCATCAATAATCAAAGTAAATCTAAATGATAAACGATCTTAATGTGATTATTATTGATGGTACTATTAGAATAACATGCAAGCATGACTCCATTTTTTTTGTCATGAAAGCTATGCTAACTCTTATCCCACATAGACAAAACAAGAAAAATAATTGTCTTTTATATATGCAACACTCTACTCATTTATTGTTTTAGGATCATTCTCATGCTCTCGTATATGATGTATGGAAATGTTCATCCACAACATGACCCTCGTCAAAGACGATAACTTGTATGAAGTCCTAAGTTTTTTATAATTATTAACATTGAAGCAACTTTTGTACTAATCACTGATTGATTCTGTCACACCATAAGAGTATTGGGAACGGTTTAGGCCCTAAACTTGGTTGCAAAGAAAAAAAATGATGTTTGGTACGAGAATCTTTTGGCACCATATTTTGTGGTCGTATAGTAGCCAAAGAAAAAGTGATGTCCAACTGGCTTAGCTCAGTTGGCCACATAGAGCACAGGGAACAGTTGGTGCCGTTGGCAAAAAGTACTCTCACGTCAGCAAAGTGGTCTTTGGAACTAAAAATGTTATGGCACCGGGGGGAGTGGTGTGCCATGACAATTCTGGTTCCAAAGGAATATTTTTAAAAAATAAAAATATATATTTAACATAAACTAAAATTTTATTAAAATTAAAAAAAAAAAGCATTACATTAAATTTAAAATAAAAAAAACATAAAATTAAAAAACATAAACTAAAACCCATAAAATTAAAAGACATGAACTTAAAAAACATAAAATTAAGTCGACTAATCTCGTGATTCATAATTCGCTCGGATGGCCTTTTGGGCCTCGACAATTGCGGCGTCGACTGGATTCATACGGTTCGTATCCATTTGGAGCAAACGCATGTCCTCTGTGATCATTTGTGTTCGTATCAACCGTCTTCGTTCTTCGCTCTCTGCTTGCCGTTTTTGCATCTCGGTCTAAGAAAACAAATATATATATATATATATATATATATATATATATATATATATATATATATATATATATATATATATATATATATATATATATATATATATATATATATATATATATATATATATATATATATATATATATATATATATATATATATATGTATATATATATATATATAGAGGAAGGTTAATGTGAGAGCTTTTTTAAAGTTGTAAAAATAAGAAATAATCTAAAACACCAATAAAACATTGATACATAATCATATAACCAATAATACGCCAAAATATACATTATTTATACAACTTAACATTCTATTGACTAATAAACGACGACTTAGTGTGTAACGTATTACTGATACACTATTAAAAATGTGATACACATACATTAAAATCTCACCAAGATAATATCTTATACATAAAATGGTACATTTGATACACAAACACCACTAAATAACATGATACACGATACCAAGACATGATACAAATCACACCTTAAATCAAGATGTGTCACCTAGAATTCGTCAATTTTCAAAAGAAAGCCTATTAAATTATTAAAAAACTTAGTTTTAGTTAATCTCGTTTAAAAATTATTTTGAAGTAGAGTGTCGTTTGTGAGATTTTAGCTAGTTCTTATTTTTTCAACTTTAAAGAGTTCTCATTTGAACCGAAATCTATATATATATATATATATATATATATATATATATATATATATATATATATATATATATATATATATATATATATATATATATATATATATATATATATATATATATATATATTTTTTCAAATGGCGTGGGCTGGCCGGTATGGCGCCTGGCCTTTGGCACGAGCGCACGGAATGGTGCGCCGTTGCCTTTTCTCGCACGGATGGACCAAACCAACAAACCAGACCACCACTCCCCTTGCTCTAAGGTTCCACTAAGTGGTTTCCTTGCGGGAGGATTCCTGGAGGTATTGGGTTCATGACCTGCCAAGGGTCTTTTAGGCGAAGCGGATAAGGATTCTAAAATAACTAGGCTAGGGTTCGAAGAAGAAATTTTTCCGCTTAGATGCCATTGCACGAATCGACCCACTAACCACTAACATTTGTTGTTTTAAAATAAAAATAGTAGCCAAAGAAAAAGTGATGTCAAAGGATAAAAAAAGTGGTATACTATGCCCACGTACACCCATTTTTATTACAGGAAAAAAGGAAAAAAATCCTAACAGCTTAACATCGGAGCGGGGCGCCAAATAAAAACTCGTGCCATAAGCCTAACAGCCATGTGGTCAGCTACCACTCTCTCCGCTCTAAATAGCAACAATTTCACCCAAGCATGACTGACTTTTGTAAATGTCAACGTATAATATCGTTGCAATCTGAAAGTTCCAGTAAGAATAAGCTAATAAACATGGTTCCAGCCACATTTTTAATGTCACCTCAACACCTTTTGAGAACTCTATGAGTTAAGTACTTATTTTGTTGCGCTTTGTACAAACATTCTTGTAAACCATTAATGTATATTAATAATTCTTCTGCCATGCAAGAGATGACTATTTTTGTGTCTAATTACATCGTCGCTTAGTAATTACTTTCAAGGTGTAAGGTCGGTCCGGCCCACCCAATGTTATGTAGTCTAAAGCCTAATTTATTACTTTTACAGTACTGTATTAAACCACCTATAAGGTTAAATTGGCAAATTTATTGCATTATTTTTACATACTTATATATGATGACTTTTTGTATCACGATTTTCTATATTTAGAAGCTCTAGAACACATCATGTCGTGTACTTGTGATGTTCATTTCTAAGCATATTGTGCTCTTCTTGAACTCTTTGCAAAGATAGAACTCAACATTTAACCAGAATTTGCGAGTCGGCGTTGTTTAAAGACCTAAAAACTGAAATTTTTAGCCCAAAAAAAAAGAATTTCTAAACACAAAGGAGAGGTTCCGCCTGATCTCGGACCAATCTATGACCGAACAAAAAGGAGTTCGTCATCCTTACATACACCGGTAACTCATGCTCCATGGCATGAAATGAATGCATATATACGTACAATCTTGGAACTCAAACAATTGAAGCCAATTTTTTATTCCATTGATATATGAATCGAGTAGAAGTATGTAATTTACAATAAAGTAAAATTCTGTCAAAATTTTGCTTTTTGGTCTAGTGTGATTCAGTTCAAGAGTCAGAATAATCGGTTGTTTCGATGTGTTGTAGCTCTTAGTAGTTTCTCGCTTGTTTTAAATCTCGTCATTGTTCTTCAAAATGATACATAACTTTTTTTAGTCATTTGACAATTATGTACTACTTGATTTGATATCTAATTGCATCATCACTTAGTGATTAACATGGAGCTTAGCATTAATAATCAAAGTAACTTGAGATAAAGGAGCCTTAATGTGCTTATGAATGGTACTTATTAGTAAAAAACACAAGCATGACTCAAGAGAAACTGTAGGTACTTCATAATATTTGTCATGAACGTAATCTTCATTCTCATCCCATATAGACAAAAAGAGAAAGATACTTACATTTATATATCTATTTGTATACTCTTTTAATGTTTTAGGATAAATATCATGCTTTCATGTTGTTTGTCTTGTGTGGTTGTGATAACCACCATGGTTCAACCAACATGAAAATTTGATACAAAATCTTAATTTTTTTTTAAACTTCAAAATATCATTACTAATATTTTGTATTAATTTTAAAAGATATCGGATAAAACATTTTATACAAGAAGCGCACTCCAAATTTTGAAATTCAAATGAGATATTTTTTTTTTCTTTTAAAATTTTACAAACAGGGAATTCCATTTGCTTTCTCGTTAGTCGGAGTACTACTAAAAAATGACCACCAGTAAAAAATCATACATCAATGTGATTTACAAATCATAGTCTTGATGTAGGTTGGGTCAGTATGCAAATAGAAAGCTCCAAAAATTTCAAATTAGTGCCGAAACTTTGTTTGGAAATCTGAGCAGAACCAACATCTCTAGAATAATTAAAGTAGACGAGTAAAAGGAATGCATTTTCCCCATTCTTTACGGTTTGTGCATAGTCGAAGTACTTGAGTGATTATATGAATATAGCATCAGTTAGCAAATGTTTCGATCAGACCTTGACTTGAATGACAACTATGTAACAGCATAAGCAAGTAGTAATGTTCTTCCTTGGTTAGCTAACCTTATCATAATTTATATGATTCATGGTACATCGAGTAATGCTTAGAAATAACTAATAACCATTCATCTTTATCACCTCGAGTTCTTATTTTGTTGCTCCTTGTACAAACATTTTTAGTGTACATTGGTAATTTTTCTACTATGCTATGAAAATTATATCGCTTCAAAAGTTTTAGTTTAGTGCGAAACGTTATTTGGAAATTAGATCAGAACCAGCATTCTAAAATTAAAAGTACACGAGCATATGTAATTTCATTTCCTCCAAATCTTTTGTCATAATCATCAATGAACAAGCACATAATTCCTCTTTAACACTCTCAAATGACCCCAATGGTAAAATCTTCAAGAAACAACTCACAATCTAGTTTTGGACAATCTAGATACACTTGTCCTAAGAAACTCGAAATTGCCTTCTTGAGTTTCTTGGATCATATCTGTTTGAAGCATGCAAGAAACTTCACAATGTCCAGCAGTTATCAAATCAGTACCAAACATATTTTCTGACCATGTTCTTTGTTTTGGACTGAGATTTATCAAGATTACCCTCCGCAATCTGTATTTTAACAAGGTTATCTCCATCAAAGTACCATGTTAACTCTCACTCCATTTAGACAAAAGAAGGAAAATGATGATGGAAAAAATGGAATTCAAAAACTCAAAGGAGTAGTTCGGTTCCAATGTTCTCGAAACATACGACCGATGGCATGCAATGAATGCATACAATATGCTACAAGTAAGTGGAAAGGTTTGGACCTGGAATTGTGCTTTAAGTTTACCGGGATGGTGATTTATTATTTGGAGCCGAGGTATGGTCTGCTGTTTGCGTTGCCATTGAATACATGGACTAATTTGGCTGGGATAATGATTGTTGAATCGAAAATGTGGTGTTAGTGCGCATTGTAGTTCATATGGCTTGCTCCACTTCAAGCAACTACAGCAATGGCTTCGCATTTAGGAGATACTGCAACTGTCAAAATGTATAAACGTAAATTCATCAAAACAAAAACCACATTCGAAGAAAAATTATGGAAAATGTCTAAATTCATCTATGATAGTGGGACAATGGATGGCCACTTTCGGTCACTCGTATACATGGGACCGCTTGCAATTTGGGGAAGATTAACATGATGGATAGAGTTCATGATTCTCCTTCGATTTCAAACAGCGATGAAACAGGATGGGTAGAGTTCATGATTCTCCTTCGATTTCAAACAGTGAAACAGGATGGATAGAGTTTATAATTCTCCTTCGATTTCAAACAGCAAAACAGGATGGATAAAGTTAATCAATAAATCTCTAGTTTTTTCGTCTCGAATTCTTAAAAAGCCAGCACCCCCAAAAATTAACGTCCTATCTGATATTACCCGAAAAGGTCGTATCCTATATTGTCTTAATTTTAGAAAAAACTTTGACTAAAATATTTGTTTATGTAAAGAGCGTTGATATATAGACCTAATTTGCAGGCCTAAAAATAGACCTAAGCTTACGTGTCATTGTGTGATTGGTGAAATGTAGGGACCCACTATTTCATATTTTCTCTTTTTTCATCTCAGTTTTTTCTTCGGCCACTTGTCTCGATCATGTGATTAGGCCTCTTTTTAAGCTTACGAATTAAGTACATCTATCATTTTTCTTATGTAAAAGGTGTCCGATAATTTACATATGAATTTTTAACTTTTAGTTTTAAGTTTATAAATCATCTTCGACAATCACTGTTTGACCCCAAGGATCAAAAGATGTTGTGTCATTCTCGGAAATTTTCATCCTTCTGTAAAATAACTGAATAGTTTAGCGCTATATAATCAAAGCTTCATTGTTCAAAGGTGCTAGTTAGTGAACATGTTTCTGAATTATTCAATGGTCTAAACTGTAGGTTTTATAAAAATTATCCCATCTTAGTCTTGTCACATGGAATTTCAACGACGAGGTTCGTTGTCGGTTACAAAAAGGTGCAAATAATGTTCATGTGATGATAGTTTAGTGGTGGGAGACATGTAGCTATAACACGAAAATAATTGGCTCCATCTCCGGCTTTATGTCGATTTAAACATGAATATCATACGTCATTAAGATGCATTACACAAAAAAGTTAACAGAAACATAAACGATTAAAGGACAAATAATGACAAGTATATTAATTTTCGCTTGTTAGATCTACATTCAATAATTTGTTTGACATGTACCTTTTCAATAACATAGTTTATGTTCCGCCCTTGTTTCAGTTCTTAATTACTGTAGTACTTTCTCAATGGTTTTTGATCTTAGATGTTGTAGTGATTTTACACTTCTATATTACTCTATTCGATATAGTTTGGAAGCATGAATTTTGTGTTGATATGGATGGTACTTCATTTTCTACGTCAAGAATGCCATGCTAACTCGTATCCCACATAGACAAAAAAAGGAAAATGATGATCATTTAAATACCCGACTATTATCTATTAACTATTAACTATTAACTGTTTCTAAGCAAACCGCCATCTTCTGCCAATATGCAAACTCTATCTGGGCAAGTAGTAATGTTCCTGCTAGGTGACTAATCTATACTGTAACTTACCTGATTCTAGGTATATCGGGTTTAGTTGCTTATTATATAAAAGCACCTTTGATAGAACGAGTAACACAAAAAAAAACTAATAGCCATTCATTTTTTTTGTTAGACATGTACCTATTTTTTTTCCAAAGTTTATGTTCCGACCCCGTTTTAGCTCTTACAAGTTTGACGCTTTTTTTAAATCTTATCAATGATGTTCAATATGATCGAAAGTTTTCTAGTGATTTAACTCTAATGTATTACTTGATTTGATTTTTTTTTTGAAATAATGAACTTTGGTGTGAGTACGTGATAGAGTACTCAATGATGAATTTGTATTTGCTTACATGGTCGTTTAGTTATTATTATGGAGCTTAGCATCAATAATCAAAGTAAATTCTGGTGACAAACGATTTTAATGTGCTTATGGATGGCACTTTTAGAATAACACACAAGCAAGATTTTATTTTTTTGTGTCATGAAAGCCAAACTAACTCCCATCTCACATAGACAAAATAATAAAAATAATTGTCATTTATATATCCAACTGTCTACTCATTAATATTTTAGGTTGGGTGTCATGTTGTCGTTTATGATGTATGGACATGTTCAGCCACAACATGAACACTTCCAGCAAATAAGACGACAATTTGATATTAAGACCTAATTTTTTTTATATAAGTCTTTTTTATTTCTATTATCTCTTACTGTAGAAAATACTAGACAAAACCTTATATGAAATCTTAACTTTTTCATTATAACTTTATTGATCTTCTTCGAAAAACACCCTTAAAAGATCCTTGACCACTTAACTAGCCGCATTTCCATAATTTAATTTCTAATCTTAATCATTGATTAATTCTGTCACACCATAAGTAGCAACAATTTCACCCAAGCATGAAGCATGGTTGAATTTTGTAAATGTCAACGTATAATATTCTTGCAACTAAAAGTTTGGGTAATATTGAGCTAAGGTCATGTTTATTGGTGAACTACGGCTATCGGTTGGATATAAAAACCTAATTAAATAATAAAAGATTCTATAACATAGGAATATAAATTGACGAACCGGTAAACTTGTGACCATCAAGTTTCTGACGCAACTTCTTGAATGAGCATCTACCTTTTGTCCTTTCTCATTTTAATTTATTTTTTCGCTCTCGCGTATATACGCTGGTGCAAAAGTTGTTAACGACAAGTTACAATTTTTGCGAACATTCTACTAAGTCGCGGACACCCCCGCAAAAAAATATGCTGCAAGACGTAAGTTATACTAAAGTACTTGATTCCCTCACAGTAAAAATACTGCCCGAACTCAAAGTCCACACACAAGTATATCCACGCTCATTCATATCACTTATGTTAATATGTATGAGCATGTCACACAGGTTAGCTAGATTACAAACATGACTCAAGAGAAAATTTAATTTTTTAATTTTGTCATGAAAGCTCCTAACTCCCATCCTACATGGAAAAAAGAAGGAAATGACTATCAAATATATATCCAAGTATCTAGCAGTTTGTTGTTTTGGGATGAGTGTCACGCCTATATATTGGTCGCATGGTGTACTTCCAACGTAACACACCTCCCGACCAACCAGTACAAATATTTGATACGAAGACATAAATTTATTATTTTAACAAAATGTTTCTACATATATCTTTACTAAATTCTAAAGAATAATGGACAAAACTTTTGTCTAAGCTGTCTACTTTTTTTCTATATGAAGTCTTTAACTTTTTTGTAGCTTTTTTCACAAGAACTCTTCATATGAGAGCATTTTTTGTTTTGGTTTTTAAATATAAATTGTTCTTATAAATGGTGCATTTAGTAGTTCAGTTTTTTATTTTAAAGCATTTTGTGATATTTATTTAATTTTCAAAGTTCAAAGTATTAACCGATATACCTGGAACCAGCCATCATAACGAGGACAATGACATTGCTTTTACTCTTGCAAAAAAATTAGGTCTTTAAAATTTTGCAATACGTGGGAATTTTTATACTCAAACAGATGGAAGACACCATTAAGGTTGATATGGACGAATGTCAAGAATCTTAGTAAAATAATTGCCGATATGGGTGATGAAATGGTGAATACATGAATACACTTTCCATTAACGTGCAAGGTTTTGGCGATTCTCATAATGTAAATTTCTTAGCCTTACATGAAACTAAAGTGGCAACAATTTAAACCAAACATGGTTGACTTTTGTAAATGTCAACATATAATATTCTTTCAAGCTGAAAGTTTCGGTGAAATTGAGCTAATACTTATTATGTTGCGCTTATTATGTCACCTCGACGCCTTTTGGGAACTCTTCATAAAGCGAGTTTGAGTAATTCTTTTGCCATGCAAGAGATGATACTCATTGTCTTGATGTAGGTTGGGTTGGTTTTTTTTTTAATAAAAACATGCATTAAAAACTAAAACCATACAAATCACTCCTCACAAGTGAGGTGAGTTCTACAGGAAAAGAAACATCCCAACTAAATTTAGTTAGCTCCAAAACTTTGGTGTGCGTGACATAGATTGTTTCAAAGAATGAATTTTGGTGTACAGAGCTCTATGGACTATCATTGTATCTAATTGCATCGTCGCTTAGTAATTATTATAAAGATTAGCATCAATTATCATACTAAATCCAAAAACGATCATTAGTTAATTATTGTGCATATGGATGGTTCTTGCTAGAATAAAGCACAAGCATTACTCGAGAAAAAATGTAGGCAATTCATTGTATAAGTAACACATTATTTTCTCTTAATTTTAGAAAATATTGGATGAAACATTTGACTACAAAGAAAATGTTCCAACTTCATAAATATTACACTTTTTTAACAAGCACACCAGATTATGAAATTCATATGAGATCGTTGTTTCTTTTATTTTTTAACTATATAAATTATTCTTATCAGGAAATCGAAGGGTGTGTGCCGTAGCTTCGTAAAAGGAAATGTGAGTCATGATCAATCCGTAAATTCAAAATAAGAATGTTTAAAGCTCGATTTATTGTGTGTTAACATTTGCCTACCTAAAACGCTAAAGGTAGAAAGTCATGCTAACTCATACATACCACATTGGACAAAAGAAGGAAATAGTTATAATTTATATATCTAACTGTCTATTTTATTCTTGTTTTGGGATTAATGTCATGCTTTGAGGTTGATGTGTTGGCTTGGTCGAGAACCAAGCCTAGCACTTTAACCGCGAAAATATGGTATAAAGTCTTGAAATATTTTAATATTTTATACAATATTGGACAAACGAGGTGTCAATTTTTTTTATATAAAGTCTTAACTTTTTCGTTATAACTTTATAAATCTTGGAGAAACACACTAAATTATGAAAGTTTTAAGAGAAAATTTTTGGTTCGAGTTCCTTTTTCATTCATTCTATTTATTTAGGTTTTTTCTCGCCCCTACAAACCTGGAACAAGTATTGAGATCTGGTACAAAGTCATAAGTTGAATCAATAAATCGATGACTCGATCGAATTGACTTAATTATCGAACCCGTGGTTGGTGACTCGACCGGGTTAATCCGGTGAGTCAACCAACTTTTGGTTAACCTGATGTATCGACCAGGTTGATCCGATGATCAAACCAGTAACCTGATAATATTACGTAAAAAAGTCAATATTGAATATTTATAATAAAATATATTTAAAATTCACATTTTAAAAAATATATATATACGCCCTCTATATATATTAGTAGAGATGTTTATTTAGCTTCTTCCACAATCACCATAAAAATTGAAATTCATATGAGAACATTTTTTTTTCAACTATGAATCCTTCTTATCAAAGATGTCAAATGATGTTTTTAGTAGTTGAGTTTTCTATTTTAATCATTTTGTTCTCTTTGTCTAATTTTGGAAGTTTAAACCGATAGACTTCGAACCAGCCATCATTTTGTGCTCTTAAGAACACAAGTTTGTTCAAACACGAGTAAGAACACAAGTTTGCGTAAATGTACTGCCAACCTTATCAGTTCATACCGCCAAGAGTACAGACATACGTACTAAATCGAAAAAAGTGACGATGAAATGCTAAAAAAGTAATATAAAAGTAAATTTGACAAGAACGAGTACTGCGTAAACCAAAACTAAGAAACCATTCAAATTTTGTTCGACATGTACCTTTTTCTTGACAAAGTTTTGTAGTGATCTCAAGTTCTGAATTTACACAATTTGATAAGACTGAATTCAAATGGTGTAGTGAAGTTAAATGACAAATTATATGTGAAGTTCGGAGAAAATATTTTTGTCAATTCATTTACTGTGCAATGGAAGAATTATTACACAGAATAAATAAAAGAGCTACTAGCAAAGCTCTACGAGCTATATAATACATTAATACATAAACAAGACAACAAATAACGACAAACTACATATTATAAAGCGTACCGAGAATTTAACTTCGAGGACTACAAAATAATGAAAAAACTCTAGCCAATTTTAGTAAAATCGATATAAGAGAAAAAATTTCTCTCACAAAGGCCGAACCACCAGTTTTCACTCATGTGAGTTTTGATGTAGACCCAAACAAGCCTCGAGAAAAAAATTTAACAAAAGTACAATGACACGAAAGAACCAAACAATCTCCATAAGCTCAAATCTCCCAACAACAATCGTCAAGAACTAGTAAGCATCAAAGAGTTTTATAGCCATTCTAACCAATGACAAGTCATATGAACCTTGAGCCAAGAAAAAAACAAATGAATGTTATCAACAATATCACTTTTCCGCATCGGATGTGAACAAAAAGTGATACTATTGTGATACATCTAAAGCCACTAAAGAGACGAACCAAAAAGGAGCTCGACCAAATCTTCTAATTCTCTAAAGAAGTAAGACTAGGTAAAGGGATATCACACCATTTTCGAACTTTCTTAGCTATATTACAGTCAAAGAAAATGTAATTAGAAGATTCCACGTTACTGTTACATGGGCAACAAGAGAACGTCGGTATATCAATGCCACGCGACGATAGATTCAACATATGATGCAACCGGTCAAAAACCGTTTTCATATGGAGATATTAACTTTTCGAGGAAAAGGATTTTCCCATATAGTCGATAGATGAAACAAGCAAAGAAAGGATCTTCAAGTCAATAAGACGTCTAGATTCCCTCACTGTGAAAACACTATCCGAACTAATAGTCCACACACAAGTATCTTCACCCTCATTTATATCAGTTATGCTAATCTGTGTGAGCATGTCACGCGGATTAACTAGATTACAAACATGACTCAAGAGAAAATGTAGGTACTTCATTCTTTTAATTTTGTCATGAAGGCTGCTAACTCCCATCCTACATGGACAAAAGAAGGAAAATGACTATCATTTATATATCCAACTATTTAGGACTTTGTTGTTTTAGGATTAGTGTCATGCATTTATATTAGTCGGGTGGTGTAGTTCCAACGGAACTGACTTTCTTGTTAATGTAAATATTAGATACAAAGTCATTATTTTTTCTTACAAGAGAAACGTCTTTACTCTTTGCTAAATTCTAAAGAATAATGGACAAAACATTTGTCTTATTTCCTTTGTTTATATGAACTCTAACTTTTTTTTAGCTTTTTCCACAAGAACTCTAAATTATGATTTTTATATGAGTGCATTTTTTGGTTTTGTTTTTAACT
This sequence comes from Glebionis coronaria, assembly GCA_025667525.1. Taxonomy (NCBI): domain Eukaryota; kingdom Viridiplantae; phylum Streptophyta; class Magnoliopsida; order Asterales; family Asteraceae; genus Glebionis; species Glebionis coronaria. Next base: position 16,739,417 of record CM046877.1, on the reverse strand, counting down.
ATAAATAAATGGTGCGTTTAGTGTTCAGTTTTCTATTTTAAACCATTTTTGTGATCTTATCTAATTTTTAAAGTTTAAAGTTTAAATCGATAGGCCCCTAACCAGCATCATAATGAGGACAACGACATTGGTTTTACTTTTGCAACAAAAGATAGATCTTTTTAGACCATCCACAATGCACGACGTGACATACGTGCAATGAAAAAGATGGATGAATCTCGATGGCTAAATTAATGTTCCTATTAGGTTGACTAATCTTAATATAAAAACACATTTGATAGAAACGAGCAATGCGTAAAAAAATCTAATAGCCAAGTAGCCATCAAAGAACTCTAAATTATGATTTTTATATGAGTGCATTTTTTGCTTTTGTTTTTAACAATTAATTATTATAAATGGTGCGTTTAGTAGTTCGGTTTTCTATTTTAAACCATTTTGTGATCTTTATCTAATTTTGTAAGTTTAAAGTTTAAGGTTTAAATCGATAGATCTCGAACAAAGCCAATTACGACATTGGTTTTAGTTTTGCTATAGACTTGCTTTGAGGTTGTACAAACACGAGCAAGAATACAAGTTTGCATATTTTTTACTACCAACCTTAACAAGTTCATAACTTCAAGGCTTTAAGACTACGTACTAAACGAAATGATGATGAAATGCTCAAAAACTATCACCTCTTAGAATTTTTAAAAACTAATTCCGTTTGCTTTCTAGTTAGTCAGAAGTGTGATGTTTGTTTGCATATTTTTATTTGACATGTACCTTTGTTTTTCAAATTTTATCTTCCGACCCCCGATTTAGCTATTAGAAGTTTGACGCTTGTTTTTATCTTGTCAACGAGGTTCAATGCGATCTCTAGTTTTGGAGTGACGGTTTTGATATTACTTTATTTCATGACGAATATTCTTCAATTTGAAGTTTTTATCTCTTAGAAGTTTATGTTCCAGCCCTGTTTTATCTCTTAGGGACCGTTTGTTTCAAGATATTAAAATTCTGCGATTCTAAATTCTAGTATATTAAAATTTCTATTTAAAATGCCTAAGCTTGTTTGGTTGGCAGAAATTTATATTTTTTTTAAATCTTGATTTTGGGTTGAATCAACTAACGAATAAATATTTTTTATATATATATTTTCTATTTAAAAGAGCAAAAATCAAATTCTCACATTTTAAATAAATTTTATAAAAAACTATATAAAAAATATATAATAATTTTTTTTTAAATTTTATAAAAAATATATATAAATATTATAAAAGATTTATATAAATTTTATAAAAGCATTATATAAATTTTATAAATTCTTATACAAAATTTATAAAAAATTTATAAAAAGTTTATATAAATTTTATAAAATATTTATATAAACCTTATAAAAAGTTTATATATTATAAAAAAATCATAAATTTTATAAAAAAAGTTATATAAATATTATAAAAGAATTTATTAAATTTTATAAAAATTTAATAACATTTTTAAAAAAATTTATACAAATTTTATAAAAATCTTATAAAAAATTTATATATATTTTATATAAGTTTTATAAAAGAATTCATTAAAATTTTATAAAAAAAATATTTAATTTTATAAAAAAAATTATATATATTTTATAAACAGTTAATAAAATTTTATAAAAAAAGTATTTAACACTACTACACAAAAGGCTATAAACACCCCCAAATAGAGACTGGTTACATAAAAACCTGTTCCTTTGGACAGAATAAGATTGGTTTTCCTGAAAAAACAAGTGTTCATAATATAAAACACATAAAAACTGGTCTTGTGGATGAAAATTGGTCTTTTTACATAATTAAAGACACTCATATGTAAGTAAGAACATGTCTCTATATATTTATGTTAAAGACATTGTTTTTTTTAGAATAAACCAGTGTTACTACTTTCTATTTTGAACTTCTAATTATAAGTTTTTTATTTCATTTAATATTTAGAAAGGTAAAACAAAAAATAACTACAAACCATTTCAAAAAAAAAAACTAAAGATAACATATTTAATATAAGTCCCTGTTGTTTTGATTTTCGTATCTTTTTACTTTATCTATAACATGTTAAGAGATTGTTTGTTCTAGCTTATATAGTGGGCTTATAAGCTTATTAGCTTATATAAGCTTATAAGCCAAAACCAAGTGTTTGGTTAAGCTTATATAAGTGGGCTTATAAGCTTATATAAGGAGGTTTTGGTAAGCCAAGAATTTATGACTTATGTAAGGTTAATTGGGCTTATATAAAAATATTACCTAAAAAGACTTTTATACCCTTATTTAATTATTAATATTTTTTTATTTTTATGTATTTTTTTTTTCATTTTACCATATTAGTTATATAAGATAAACCAAACACTTAACAAAAGTTTATAAGCTTATTATATAAAAGCCATAATTTGCTTATATAATATAAGCCTAAACACACTTATAAGCTTAACCAAAGACCCTCTAAGTAACATATTTTGTATAAGACCCCGTTGTTTTGTATATCTTTTTTACTTTATCAATAACATGCTAAGTTATTGTACTTTATAGTTAAAAAAGATATTGTAGTTTAGACTTTAGATCCCATTAATAGTACGAGGACTATAACTGAACAATTAAATATAAATACGGTAAGAGATTTGGGTTGTTTATATATCGCAATATGACGGCAAAAATAGTTATTCATTAATAAACTCAAAAAAAATTGAAGAAAAAATTGTGCAGAGGAAGCCTAACATCGAATATAGAATAAAGAGAGTTTGTTGCTCATTGTTTATGGTAAGCTTTTCCTTAGTTTTACAGTAAATTTAACTGGTTATGTGTTTGTACGTGATATTGAATCTGCACTGCCTCCTCCAATGCCTGATGTGCATGTGTTTTTCACAAGTACTTGCCTCCTAACTGCAATTGCATCTCTAATGGGTTGCCCTTGAAAATTTATTTTTGTCTCTTCTGGAATTTGTACCTGCATTGTATTAAGTCCCATCAAAAGCTTAAAAAATATATAGAATATAGTTATAACTTATAAGGTACTTTGATAGTGGATGCTTCAGTATCTTTATAAGGGGCTTTAATAGAAAACACATTACTAGAACATAGTTATAAGGGACTTTGATAGCCGATGCTTTAGACTCTTTAAGAACTTTGACTATCAGTGCCTATGTTTGATAAGCCCATAAGCCAAACTTGAGCTAAATGGTTGTTTGTCTAAGCTTATTTGATAAGCCTTTAACAAGCTAAATGGGTGTTTGTCTAAGATTATGATATTTAAGAGACCGCTAATATAAAAGTGTATCCTGATCGAACTAAACCTGTTTGACCCGTCTTATAAGCTATTTTAAGGACACAACTCAAACGGATAAGCCCGTAAGCCTAACTTGAGCAAAATGGATGTTTGTCTAAGCTTATTTTATAAGCCTTCAATGAGCTAAATGGGTGTTTGTCTAAGCTTATGAAATTTAAGAAACCGCGACTATAATGTGTTTCCTGGTCGAACTGAATCCGTCTGACCCGTCCTATAATTTATGTTTTTTGGCCGTTGTGAAAATTTTGAAAAACGTGGCCATATTCCTACTAATTTGAGAACAAAACAAATGGTTGGACTAATACAAACCTTTAAAAGTTGATCTTGATCTTTTCCTGTTACAAACATCGGTTTTCTTCAAGGCTCCCATCTTGATCTTGTTAGTCACCCCCCTTTGCCGAGCACAGCTACATTCATTTTCAAACAAAACCTGTTATAGTTGGTAAAGAAAGCACACATTACCTCAAATAAATATTACCATGGTCCGTATCAAAACTAACATAACAAGAAGCCGCATCATAACTCACGAAAACGTTTCAAAATTATCAAAACATCAAATAAGAGTTAAGATTAAAAGTAGCCGCAATTACATTTTGTGAAACACTAAATTCCATTTAATGATCTGCATAAGGACAGCAGATAAATTACATGATGTGGATGCTGCTACATACATAAAGGCAATTAAACTGTTTAAAGATGTTGACTGGCGAGAAATGTTCATGGCTATGTCTCCACAAAGACGTTTACATTGGTTATCTAGCTTAGAATGACCGAAATCAGAAAGTATCTTGATCACAATAAGTATGCGTTCCATTAAATTTGTATAGTTTGGCTGATCTTATGTTAACATGCTACTATTACAGTATTGTACTTGTCATATAAATGTGTCATTAGTTCAAAGATCTATTTGTGTACTAGTTTGAGCAAATTGTTCTTTCAACTGTGGTCAATTACAAGTATCTGATTGTATCCATGATGTTACAAAGGCTTTTTTTTTAAGATAAGAAAAAGCAGCTCATAACCTGGTTATCAGATCTGCTTAATTTACGTATAATATGCAGTATAACAGCATAATGTGAAGGTAATCTACCTAGGACAGACATGTAGTAAAAGCATACAAAATTACAAGTGTTACATCTGATATGAAGCATCGCATCACTAAATCCAAAACACGAGAAAGAAGTACCAAGTATTACGTCTGATATATCAATATACATAAATTTTGCTATGATGAAACGCCGATGGTTAATTCTTCACATGTCTGTTACTTACGCAAATGTAAAAACTTGTGCAAGAATAAAGTATAATGTGTGTCTTACCAAGTTCAGTGAAACTAGGTTCTATTTTTGCTTGATGTAGTAGTGTACCCAGTGCAGGCTGCAAGATACGTGTAAGCTTACTGTCCCGATAAGAAACATGACCACTACATTAGACAATAATATGTCTTATTAAAATCTGTCAGAAATTACAAGATTAAAGTTTGGGACATCTGAACCTACCCTTGGCTTTCAGAACCTTCACTTAGCTTTTTTGTTACAGTTCCAAGAGTCATCAAACTCTTGTTAATGTGGGAACCTTCTTTCAATCGGAAACCTTCTGCACCAGTTTTTGCAGCTCTTTCTGAGCCAGCAAGGTCCACCCAATTCTAAGACGATTAAATAAAAAATAGATAAACAAAACAGAAAATAAAAAAAGGAGCATAATGTAAGAAGCTATTGTTACATAATACATACCAAAACAGATACACGCACAGCGTCACAAGAATTTTCTACATATTCATCTTCAGCTTTATCCCTGCTCTCTATAATCTACACACGCATAATCTTCCTCGTATGAACTTGCACGAGTTCAATTAGGAAAAGTTAAAGAGAATATCTTATGTGATTTGCTTTATTTTATTCGTTCTGACTTTTCTTTCTAACATTAGAATATAATGATCACATACTACAGAAGATGCAAACTGAAGCCTCTGTAGTGATGATCAATTGACAAACTCGCATACACAACTTGACATATATATATATAGCAGTCCCGTCAAATCTTTCATAATCACGATCATGACTAGTAGTCTAGCTAGTACATGATCATATATCTACCTAGATTTCATTACAGATAATTCAAACTATATAATGACCTCTAATGTGACAAGTCTTGTTGAAGGTGACCCTTTCGAGTTTCCGGCTGTGTTCTAAATTTACTGAAGCTCTCCTTTATTGGGGTAAAACTGAAGCTCTCCTTGGGCAACATATTAAGTGATCCCATTAACGCACTACCATACCCTAATCCGTGTACACTTTCAAATTGTTTATCTAAATCATGTGCTGCGGCTAGAAATAGCAGATAGCTAAGGCGATCTTTGAGGTTTTGTATAGCCATTACAAACCACTCATCAGAGACCCTCGCGAGTGCTATGAAATTATGTTCAAAATTAGGGATTGCAAATAATCTAGCCATAAGTCTGTGTCTAACAATAAGATGAGGCTCGAGTAAACAAATCTTCCTGTATACTTCTCCAATTTCCGTTACATATCTAAATTCCATCATCTTTTGCATGACTAACTCTTCTATGTAGTAGTCACCTTCTTGTTTTGTCATCCGTCCATCTTCTGATCTAAGAAACTTGCTTGTATACTTTTCTTTCTAGCATGATCTTATGACTTGAAACTCGATACATTTATCATTCAAAACCACAATGAAATACTATAATTGCACAATTGAAACTCGATATATAACAGGAGAATTTATTTCTAGAATTGCACAATGAAATACTAGGTTTTTAGGGGAAGATGATAAAACTTTGCAACATCATGGCGCTTTGCTTTTTCTTATCTTAAAAAAAAGCCAATACAATCAGATACTTGTAATTGACCACAGTTGCAAGAACTAGTTGCTCAAACTAGTAAACAAATAGCTTCCCATCTTGGGATATGCCTTATAGATATAAATGATACGTGTCTATTACTTTCCGAAAGATCTAATTAACTAGCAAATTCAAAACAACACATGAACAAGATAAAAAATTATTTCCTAGTTACTGTCTTACGGATCAACCCATATGTTCTTTGAGAGTTTGACACATAAAAACTTAAACATACCGCAAGCTCCTTGAAACCTTCCACTGGAATTTCGGAACCAAAGGCATCCACCACCGACATCTTCATTTATCAATCCTTAAACTAACCAACCCCCTATTTTTACCCGGATAATCAACCTACAAGTATCAGTTTTCAATTTCATAAACAGGGATACAATTACACAAATATATTCATATCAATTGGGTCTGAAAATTAACAATTTTTAATTCTTGATGTAACTTGATCTCAATTAAGGTTTAGCTGAATGGTAAAAAATGCAAACGAAATTAAAACAATAGTAAATTGGGGCGATACAATAATCATACCTTGATGGAAGATTTGTTCGACGGCTATTGGTATGATACTGTGATGAGATTGGTCTGTGTTTTTTTTTCGAGGGAAATGAGATTGGTCAGTGTTTTTTTTTCGAGGGAACGAAATGAGGAAAAAAGAAATCATTTACACATCTCAGGGAAATACAATGTATTTTTAGAATTTATTGTTTTTTTTTCTATTTTGTTTATTAAGTTAGTACATAATTTATAAAAAGATAAAAATAATTTTATGTAATTTAATTTTGGGATGTTATAATTTAGTAGAGTTAAAATTTATGTAAACCCTTAAATAAACCTATTTAACCAATAATAATCATCTATTTTTTAAAAAGCCCACTTACTACCACTTTTTTAAAAATTAAAAATCTCACAAACGGTAAATCGTCAAACGAAAAAAATATACCATTGCAACGAGAATTAAATCTTTCTATCGAGAGTCACGTCTGAGAGAATCATATATGATTTTCAGAAAATCATATATGATTCGTGATATGCATCATATATGATTTTCTGAAAATCATATATGTTTTGTGACGAATCATATATGATTCTCTCAGACGTGACTTAAGAAAAAAAGTTGAAAAAAAGTTCGTCGATAGTATATACATGTACCCCTCGATAGATAGATGATTTAATTCTCGTCGCAATAATATGTTTTATTTTACGTAACGATGAAGGGTTTGTGAGATATTTAATTTTTAAAAAAATGAGTTTTTTGTTACATGATAAAAATGGGTAGTTGTGATTGGTTGATTTAGTGTATGCTAAATAAAGGTCTATGTTGAAAGTTTTTCTAATTTAATATATATATGAAAATACTTATTATATCAAGCATATGCATTATATTAAACTTTTTTTTTCTAGATGGATCGTAATACATGGATGTACAAGATAGAACGTTTTACATCAGAATACATAAAAGGGTTGTCAGAATTTATGAATAGCGCTGAGGATCATCGACAAAAAACAGGTGAAACCAAAATTTCATGTCCTTGTAAAGAGTGTAGAAATAATGTGTCCATTCCCAATTCTAATGTGATTAGAGGCCATCTCATACAACACGGCTTTGAAAAAGACTATACTTGCTGGAATTTTCATGGTGAGTCACAAGTTGATAGTCAGACATTTGTTTCAGACACTAATGAGGATGTGACTGCTAGTAATGACGATAATCATCGTGATAATCTAGATGAGATGCTACTCGACGTGGAAAGTAATGTCGCTGAAGAGAATGTTAAAAAATTACATCAATTGTTTATCGATGCAGAAAAACCATTATATAATGGATGTAAGAAGTTCACCAAACTTTCTTTAGTGCTGAAGTTGTTGGACTTAAAAGCAAAAAGTAATTGGAGTGATAAAAGCTTCACTAACCTATTAGATTTATTGCATGAAGCGTTCCCCGAAGACAATGAGTTGCCCGTTTCGACATATCAAGCGAAAAAACTAACATGTCCGATGGGATTGGAGGTACAAAGAATACATGCATGTCCAAATGATTGTATATTGTACAGAAAAGAGTATAAAGACCTACATGAATGTCTTGTATGTATGGAATCGAGGTATAAGCATAAGAATGTTACAAAACTTGATAGTGATGTGACGAAGAATGGTCCTCCTGCTAAATTGTTGTGGTATCTTCCCATCATACCTAGATTGAAAAAGTTATACACAAACCCAAAGGATGCCAAATTGTTGCGTTGGCATGTAGAAGAGCGTACAAAGGATGGGAAAATGAGACATGTTGCTGACTCTCCTCAATGGAAAGAAATTGATCGTTATTTTGAAAAATTCGGATCTGAGATAAGAAACATACGATTTGGACTTTGTTCAGATGGAATTAATCCTTTCAAAAGTTTGAGTAGTCGTCATAGCACTTGGCCTGTTCTTTTATGCATATACAATCTTCCACCTTGGTTATGCATGAAAAGGAAATACATTATGATGTCATTATTAATTCAAGGTCCGAAACAACCTGGGAACGACATTGATGTGTACTTGCGCCCGCTAATTGATGACATGAAAGATTTGTGGGAAACAGCCGTTGAAATCTATGATGCGTACAAAAAAGAGAAGTTCCAACTATTTGCCATGATTTATTGTACCATAAATGATTTTCCAGCGTACGGTAACTTATCGGGGTATGGTACGAAAGGGGAGAAGGCATGTCCTGTTTGTGAAAAGGACACCCAATCTCAATGGTTGACTAATTGTAGGAAAACAATATATATGGGTCATCGGAGGTCGCTTGATAGATATCACCCGTACCGTAAACAGAAGAAATTATTTGATGGTACAATAGAGAATAGACAAATGGCCGAACCTTTAGACGGACATGCTGCGTTTTCCCGAGTAGCGAATTTAAACATTATTTTCGGTAAAAAAGTTAAAGCTCCACCAAAATGTATTTGGAAAAAAAGGTCTATATTTTGGGAATTAGACTATTGGACACATTTGCGTGTCCGACATTGCCTTGATGTTATGCATATCGAGAAAAATGTTTGTGAAAGCTTGTTGGGGTTATTATTGAACATTCCTGGAAAAACAAAAGATGGGGTTAACGCTCGAAAAGACATGGTCGAAATGGGAATTAGAAATGAGCTTGCACCAAAAGAGACAAATGGAACAAAAATGTATTTGCCGGCAGCTTGTTACACATTGTCAAAGGCGGAGAAACCTAGATTTTTTGAATGCTTATTTGGTGTTAAGGTTCCATCTGGCTATTCTGCTAACATTAAGAAATTGGTTTCGATGTAAGATTTGAAGTTGCTTGGTATGAAATCTCATGATTGTCATGTATTAATTACACAAATGATTCCAATCGCTATTCGCGGAGTGTTTCCACCTCGAGTTCGACATACAATCACAAAGCTTTGTCTCTTTTTTAACATGATTCATTCAAAAGTCATTGATCCTGAAAAACTAGATGAATGGCAAAGTGATATCACTATTACTCTATGCCAACTCGAGATGTACTTTCCACCTTCTTTCTTTGATGTCATGGTTCACCTCGTATCTCACATTGTTGAAGAAATAAAGTTTGCTGGTCCTGTATTCCTGCGATATATGTATCCATTTGAGAGGTATATGGGTTTTTTAAAAGGATATGTAAGGAACCGCTATCGACCAGAGGGTAGTATTATTCAAGGATATGCTTCCGAAGAAGTGGTTCAATTTTGTACAAACTATATGGATGATGTCCCTGATATTGGACTTCCGCAACCTCGACATCAGGGTAGACTTGATGGGGTGGGAACAATTGGGCGCAAAGATATTACTCCGGACAACCACAATTTGGAACAAGCACATTTTACAGTATTGCAGAGCATGACATGTATTGAACCATACATACATGAGCACTTGTCATACTTAACACAAAATAACCGTCGTCGAGACCAACGTTGGGTGGAAGCCGAGCATAAAAGAACATTTTCACAATGGTTGGCTGACAAAGTCATTGGTATGTCTCAAACAGATGTTGACGTAGACGTGATACATCTGGGGTACCGTCCACGTCGTATACTTTAGTATCAAGGCTACGATATTAATGGATATACGTTTTATACAAAGGAACAAGATGAAAAGAGTATTGTACAAAATAGTGGAGTCACACTGATAGCAACAACGACAGATTCATCAAGGATGACGATTGCAAAAAATTCGTATTATGGTGTCGTTGAAGAAATTTGGGAATTGGATTACACTACGTTCGTTATACCTCTATTCAAATATAAATGGGTCAATAACATCGGAGGTGTTAAAGTTGATAGTGACGGTTTCACATGTGTCAATCTTTCCACAAATAGCTATCAATCCGATCCATTCATTCTAGCTAAACAAGCCACCCAAGTATTCTTTGTAGACGACCCAAAAGACAAGAGATGGCACATTGTCCTGCAGAGTAAACGGAGTATAGTTGGCGTCGATGATGTTGTTGACGAAGACGAATTTAATAAGTTTGACGAGCTACCTCCTTTTTCTATTGGCGTTCAATCTACGGATGATGTTCTTGATGATACAATTTACTTGAGATCGGACCACCAAGAAGGACACGAGGATTGAAAAAACCATGTTCGTTGTACAGGTAATAAAACGCATATAAATATATAGTTAATAATAATATTTTATTATTAAAGACAACTAACTATCTCGCTTTCGCTTTGTATATTTCAGGAATAATATGTAAAGTTAAATAAAAACGAAGACATTTGAAGCTTTGTTTAAGTTGTATATACATAGATTTTGTTTTATTTTTAACGTCTTTCATTTAAAGTTAGAAATAAATAAACAAAGGGGCCGATTTTATGCTACCCACTGTTAGGAAGCCGAGTAACCATCATTCTACCACGTTAGCTTTTTTATTTCCGGCGATCTACAAATGACTATATTAAGGTAAAAATTATTTTTACCATAAAGTTTAACTTTTACATAAGTTATAAATACCCCTTTTTTTTAGCAAAAGTTATAAATACTTATATTTAATAATTTTATGTTACATGTATGTTTCAATTAAGAAACAATGAAAAAAAGTAAACTTTAAAAAATGTATCTTTAATACAATTAAGAAACAATTAAAAGGTCTAAAATATAAACTTTCATTTATATAAAAAAACACATAACTGCTCTGAGCTTCTTCTTCCCTGCGACTCAGTCATCACACTTACCATATATGAATCATAGAAATCAATCCCGAAAATTAAGCATAGAATCCCTATTAAGCCGATTGCACGATCACAAAATGTTCCCTCCAATTTTTTGTAACTATCCCGCGTTGTAACTCAAATCCCGCCCAAAAATGATGAATAAAAGGGGCACAGATCTTATCAGTTTCAATACCACGAACCCTAAACCTAAACCTTCAATAACCTATTTCACAAACAAAAAAAATAATCCTTTCTTCTATATTCCGCTGAGCAGCAAAAATGGTATAACTTTCTTTCTTAATTTGTTCTTTTTATTCATTTGGTATTATTGTTTAGGTTGATTCGTGATAATTAGTGTCTGTACATGTTCCATCGTGTGTTTATGTGTTATGTATAATCTGTCTATGGAAACCCCCAATATGTGTTTGTATAAAATTGGATAAGGTTTTGTGTTTACACCACCAAGGTTAATTGAACTTAGTTTTTGCCTTTTAAGTGTTTGTTATATTGCCTGCACCAAACACCCAAAATCGACTGTCCCAAACGCATGAAACCAAACCATTCCATAAAACTAATTATGGTGTACTTAGGGGCTGTTTGTTTTAGCTTATATAACGCAAGCTCATTACGGCTTATATAACATAAGCTTTAATTGTGTGGCTTATTTGGAGACTTATTGTCTTATATAAGTTCATTATGATATAATAAACTCATATAAGCTCAAAAGTCTCCAAATAAGCTTAAAAATTAGGGTTTATTAAATATAAGCCGAAATATGGCTTATTTTCGGGTTATTTAACATAAGCTCCAATTTTGTGGCTTATTTTGAGACTTAAGGGCTTATATATGTTTATCATGATATAATAAACTTATATAAGCCCATAAGTCTCCAAATAAGCCACAAAATTGTGGCTTATATTATATAAGCCAAAATGAGCTCACATTATATAAGCTAAACCAAACACCCCCTTATAGGGGTGTTATCGGGTCGGGTTATCGGGTTGTCGGGTGTATCGGGTCGGGTTGATTCGGGTTTTAAATTTTGAAAAAGTGACCCGCAACCCGACCCGATAAGAAATCGGATTATCGGGTTCGGGTGCTTATCGGGTCGGGTTAAATCGGGTCGGGTGAGTCGGGTTGTCGGGTTATTAGATAAATCCTTGTTTGAAATTTTTTTACCCTTTTTCTATTTCTTATATTCGCATGGAGTTTTAGATATCTAACTTTAGTAGCACTTTAGTAGCACATCAGCTTATTTAAACAAAATATCTTATTAGATCATAGTTAAACTGAGTCGAAAACAGTAACAAGCATCAAGTCTTGTTGTGTTATGGAATATTTACTAGGCTTCTAATATCTCTGTATGTAGTAGAAGCATAGTAGTAGATAGACAACATTACATAGTTTTAAAACAAATTGCTACTCTATACCTATTCTAAGCGTCAATGTATCATGCACAATAAAGGAACTGAAAATAACCAAAGCCTGATCATCGAAATGCATGAGGAAAACCATACATAATAAAATGCTTAACCATTCATTAAAAATTTACATCCCTTTCAATTATGCTAATTTTATTTTAGAACCAACTGAAACTCAGTTACTATATCTTAGATTAATTTAAAACCAACAAAACATGCCATATGGCATTTGGTACGTACAAATAGCAGTTACATGGCATTTGGTACACACAAGTAGAAGTAACAGAAAGGTTGAAGCAAAAACCGTATGAACATGGCTTTTAAATCATATCGAAAGAAAACTATATATATTGTCGGGTCTTATCGGGTTGACCCGATAACCCGATAAAAGAAATAACATAACCCGAACCCGACCCGATAACACTATCGGGTTATCGGGTTCGGGTCAAATCAAACCGATAATACTTTTCAACCCGATTTAACCCGATCCGATAAACCTTATCGGGTTCGGGTTCGGGTTAGGTCGGGTCAACCCGACCCTACTGACACCCCTACCCCCTTATACAGACCTGCATAGCTTTTGTTATTACCCCTACTGTATTGCAGAGTCTATCAACTGATATTAATTATAGATATATTTTGGTACAGAATAGGTAGTTAATTGTCCTGGAAATAGTTCAAACTTGGTTAAAAGCTTGAATAGCTACAAAACTGAATGATTGAGCTATTTGTAGTAACTAGTTTAAAACCTGTGTGGCGGTCTAAATATTGATGTTGTATTAGGTGTTAGGTAATTATTTTTGCAATTAGTCAATGTAAAGTGTCTGATTGTTTTGTTAATATACTAAGAGGAGTAATTTTAATGCAATGTGTTGCATAAATAAGTAAGTTCATGCTTACGTATTTAATAATTCCATTAAGCTTGGGATTAGGAGTTAGATAAATGGGGAAAATCTTTATCGAATCATTCCCCACTTCACACGAAATAACTTCAAAAAATACGGAGTATATCAAAATAGTGCTAACCCCTCTTCATTCCTTACACATTCATCATGCATGACATTAGCAAGTCCAATCCACTAAATAATTTATGAGATTAACTTTATATTAACAATAAATAAATATCTATCTGGTCGTTATCTCCATAATTGGAGGTTGGAATATTAAAGTCTACTTCATATACATGTTAATGCACCCATTATGAGAGTTATAACAATAATAATGAACAAGCAAAAGTTTTTTTGTTAATTACCGTAGTGTTTTTACTTCACATTATGTGGCATTAAAGCCCTAAATGTTAGACTTTTTTAATAATCTGAAGACATGTAATACATGCATCCCGTCCCTGTAGTAGAAGTTTATCTATCATGGATTTGAAGTTTATCACTTACACTATAGTAGAAGTTTATCTAATCTAAATCTATAGTAGAAGTTTATCACTTACACTATCATGGATTTGAATCACTTGTCTAATCTAAATGACAACAAAAGATGCACATAGTTGGGCCTTTTGAGTTCCCCATGACTACTGTGCAGCCTTAGAGCATGAAAGAAAAAGATGTTGAAGCATATATGACTTAGGTACTTAGAAAATAAACTTAAAATAAATTAAATGTATTTTATGTTTTATGACGTCAACATCAGTTATATTTAATTCAGGTCACCAATCGAAAGCATCCGTCTAGTCAAAGATGACGTCGGCAAAAACCTTGTTTTAATAGTATTAATAGATTAGGCTATTTGGGGACTGTTGTAGAGTTGTTAATGCTAGCTGCTATATTTGCAGCTTGCATAGCAGCTGATGATATCTTGCGGCTAGTTGTGAACTTACAATACTTTTCCATGGTGCAGTCTTTTTACATATGTAATGCCTAATTCTATACTTTCACTTTAGGACAACCCTCCCGCACCAAGAATTAGAAGAGGAATCAATAGAATTCAAGATCTTCCAGAAGGTGAATCAGTTGAATTCAACCAATTTGGACAAGCTGTAGGCAAGTGGCAATATTTGTATGGAAAATATTTAGGAACTCGTAGCAGGAGGCTAATTTCTATTCTGAAAAATAGTTGGAGGCATGTAACGAAGGAAGAAAAAGACTTTCTGTAGTCGGATATCAAGGTATGGTATCTGCCATCATTTATTGTATTTTCTTTTAATTGAATAAATGTATTAGCATATAATAAGCTTTATCTCTACATCAAGCAGGCACATTTTAGGCTTGAAAATAACGACGTGAAGAAACGTACACTTGTATCATGTGGTACTAAATGGAAGGCATTCAAGACCAAACTCCGGGTTAAATTCATGCTAAGGGATATATCTCCATTAGAGAAATGGACATTCATAGAGCCTCATGTGTGGGAAGAATTCTGTCACAAAGAAAACACACCTGAAAAAAATATGTGTCTCACTTTATTTTGTATTACTGTGTTATAATTTTCATTTTGAAATGTTTATAATCCATTTGATACTCATACCTGCAGAAATTGCGTGCGCAAGCAAGTGAACGAGGAAAAAAACTTATAAGTCGGCCTCGCCTAGGACCGAAAGGCTATCGTGGTTTCGAAAAGCAGTGGCAAGAGGAGAGAAATGACCCTGAAAAGGCCACGGAACTCCACTTAATACCAGACATTCGTGGGAGCAATTACTGTTTGGCCCGGGCTCCCCGCGACAAGGACGGTATCAAGACATTGCCTACTGAGTTAATTGATGTTTCGAAGAACTTGGTACTCTAATCATTTCATTTTTTCATATTGTTGTTTTTTTATAGATGTCTTTTAATTAAGTTGATGTAATGCCTAATTGAATAGGTACAAGCAAGCAGAGAGTTGGCACAAGGTTCTAATGAATCTAGAGCAGGAGTAGGTGCTCTAATAATGGTGTTCGGACCGGAGCATGGGGGACGCACTAGAGGAGTCGGGTCTGATATTGGGTACAAAAAAGGGATTGAAGGATATGTTAGAAAACAGAGGACATATAAAAAAAGAAAAGATGTTGAAGAGATACGAAATGAAGTGAGGCAACAAATGAAGGAAGAACTCAAGTCAAGTGAGTTTTGGGATGAAATGAGGGCGGAACTCAAGGCAGAATTAAGGAGCGAAAAGCAAGCTGAACATAACGAGGCAGTTTCACCAATCGTAGATGACAACCCGAGCTTGTGCAATGGAAACAGTGTTATCTCGACCACAAGAATTGTAAGGGATGAAAAGCAAGCTGAACAGAATAAGTCCTGTTCACCAAGACAAATTGACGTATCGACCTCAGTCAAGATGAGGTCTAATCTTAGCTCGACCAAAAGCATTGGAACAAAGGAAAAGCTAGCTGAACATGATGCGTTGTTTTCACGAAGGCAACATGACACCCCAAGCTTGGTCCAGAGGAGGTCTAATCCTATATCGACCACAAGCATCCCAAAGCTAGATTGCATAAAGGTAAACTCATTTTTTTAAAACACATTTAACTTTTTCATTCATTATAAAACCAATTGAGCTTTATGTTTTAATTTGTACTTTTATTATTTTTTCACTACTTCCTATGTTTTTGTAGGAGGAAACATACTGCTGTTTGTACGTGCCTAGTTCGGTTTTAACTGGGGATAAGGTCATATGTGCTACTGCGACAGTATATCCGATTGCAAATGGTACTATACATGGGAAGCAGTTACTAAAGGGACACATGAAGGTTTCTGTTGTCAAAGCTGTCCAAATTCATAGAAGTATGGAGCTCCCGGTGCCGGACGATGAAATCCCTAACTTACAGTCAGCAGTGAAAGGATTTATTCAGTGGCCAATTGGTGCCATTGCTCGTTTTACGGTAATTTATTTGTTGTATCTCCCACTTAGTTTCTTAATATTTGCTAATGTAAATCAATTGGTATTTGTAGGGATTGTCTAAAACCCCTGAATCAGGAGTTCCAACAAAGCGTCTGATCTCTCAGCATCAGAACGCACCTTCCCCAAAGAAGGGAAAAGAAAACGAGCACCCAAAAGAATCCATCAAGCAGGACAAAGCACCGAAAGAAACCACCGAGCACCAAAAAACGCTGCAGAAGATTGCTGAAGTAGCTGCATCTAAGGAGCGGGTAAGCCTATAACTTTTCTACCTTGTAATGTATTCTATTAAAGAAATTAATATACACACTATCAAAATGTTTGGAATCTGTTACATATTAACCATATGATTTGAATCTAATACTTACTAAAAAGAATTTACTATATAGAAATTTCACTTAATGTATTTTTAATATGATTGCAGGCTGAAAAAGAGAGAGATATCAATAGAAAGAAATTGAGAGACTTAGAGCATGATATGCGTACGAATAGACCCCAGTGTCTGTTAGACGGCTATAACAAATGGATGAATCGTTTAGATTGTGCTCTCCCATATAATATTCGCGTTGAAAAGGAGGTCTTTCGCCAAGCCGAGGTGTCATACTTTTCAATTAATGCATCCGACATTATTGAATTGTTGACGAATGAAGAACTCGAGTGTGGCATCCTGACCTTGTTTGAGATGTAAGTAAATATATGTTTTGGATATGTACGTAAATGCATTGTACTTTTTTTGCATAAATTTATGTTGGTATATCTTGTATGTTCAAATTAGGTCACTACATCATCTTAAGTCACATTCCTCCATGAACAAGGTTGGATTCTTACACCCCGGAATGATTACTTCTGATACATGCTTATATGAAAAGAGGGCTACCATAGATTACTTGAGTCGAGCGTTGGTGGGTTACGAGTTCTATCTTGCACCTTATTTACAAGGGTACCATATCTTACATCTTAATTATAATTTTGATATTGTCCATGTATTTACTGTTTTTTCTTTTTACTAAAACGTGTACAAAAATGCAGCAAACATTGGATACTCTATATAATATGCCCCAAACATGGATTGGGATTCATTTTGAATTCTTCTAGGCTTTCAAGCAAGAAAGAGGGAAGTTATAGGCTGACTGGACTTGTGGAGTCGTAAGTATTATCTTTATTTTTTTTAGTATTGGCATTTTTTTTACAAATTTTAACTTGCACACTTTTATTTTCTTTCAAGGGTTGTTGGTAGTCTGAGGTGGGAATTCCCTGCTGTAAATCGTCAACCGAATGATTGGGAGTGTGGATACTACGTTATGAAATTTATGCATGATTTCGTGCTTAAATATCAAAACGAGAACTTCCCTAACATAGTAAGTCATTTGTTAAATAGCTAGCAGTTTGTCTTGAAATTTTTTTACCCTTTTTCTATTTCTTATATTCGCATGGAGTTTTAGATATCTAACTTTAGTAGCACTTTAGTAGCACATCAGCTTATTTAAACAAAATATCTTATTAGATCATAGTTAAACTGAGTCGAAAACAGTAACAAGCATCAAGTCTTGTTGTGTTATGGAATATTTACTAGGCTTCTAATATCTCTGTATGTAGTAGAAGCATAGTAGTAGATAGACAACATTACATAGTTTTAAAACAAATTGCTACTCTATACCTATTCTAAGCGTCAATGTATCATGCACAATAAAGGAACTGAAAATAACCAAAGCCTGATCATCGAAATGCATGAGGAAAACCATACATAATAAAATGCTTAACCATTCATTAAAAATTTACATCCCTTTCAATTATGCTAATTTTATTTTAGAACCAACTGAAACTCAGTTACTATATCTTAGATTAATTTAAAACCAACAAAACATGCCATATGGCATTTGGTACGTACAAATAGCAGTTACATGGCATTTGGTACACACAAGTAGAAGTAACAGAAAGGTTGAAGCAAAAACCGTATGAACATGGCTTTTAAATCATATCGAAAGAAAACTATATATATTGTCGGGTCTTATCGGGTTGACCCGATAACCCGATAAAAGAAATAACATAACCCGAACCCGACCCGATAACACTATCGGGTTATCGGGTTCGGGTCAAATCAAACCGATAATACTTTTCAACCCGATTTAACCCGATCCGATAAACCTTATCGGGTTCGGGTTCGGGTTAGGTCGGGTCAACCCGACCCTACTGACACCCCTACCCCCTTATACAGACCTGCATAGCTTTTGTTATTACCCCTACTGTATTGCAGAGTCTATCAACTGATATTAATTATAGATATATTTTGGTACAGAATAGGTAGTTAATTGTCCTGGAAATAGTTCAAACTTGGTTAAAAGCTTGAATAGCTACAAAACTGAATGATTGAGCTATTTGTAGTAACTAGTTTAAAACCTGTGTGGCGGTCTAAATATTGATGTTGTATTAGGTGTTAGGTAATTATTTTTGCAATTAGTCAATGTAAAGTGTCTGATTGTTTTGTTAATATACACTAAGAGGAGTAATTTTAATGCAATGTGTTGCATAAATAAGTAAGTTCATGCTTACGTATTTAATAATTCCATTAAGCTTGGGATTAGGAGTTAGATAAATGGGGAAAATCTTTATCGAATCATTCCCCACTTCACACGAAATAACTTCAAAAAATACGGAGTATATCAAAATAGTGCTAACCCCTCTTCATTCCTTACACATTCATCATGCATGACATTAGCAAGTCCAATCCACTAAATAATTTATGAGATTAACTTTATATTAACAATAAATAAATATCTATCTGGTCGTTATCTCCATAATTGGAGGTTGGAATATTAAAGTCTACTTCATATACATGTTAATGCACCCATTATGAGAGTTATAACAATAATAATGAACAAGCAAAAGTTTTTTTGTTAATTACCGTAGTGTTTTTACTTCACATTATGTGGCATTAAAGCCCTAAATGTTAGACTTTTTTAATAATCTGAAGACATGTAATACATGCATCCCGTCCCTGTAGTAGAAGTTTATCTATCATGGATTTGAAGTTTATCACTTACACTATAGTAGAAGTTTATCTAATCTAAATCTATAGTAGAAGTTTATCACTTACACTATCATGGATTTGAATCACTTGTCTAATCTAAATGACAACAAAAGATGCACATAGTTGGGCCTTTTGAGTTCCCCATGACTACTGTGCAGCCTTAGAGCATGAAAGAAAAAGATGTTGAAGCATATATGACTTAGGTACTTAGAAAATAAACTTAAAATAAATTAAATGTATTTTATGTTTTATGACGTCAACATCAGTTATATTTAATTCAGGTCACCAATCGAAAGCATCCGTCTAGTCAAAGATGACGTCGGCAAAAACCTTGTTTTAATAGTATTAATAGATTAGGCTATTTGGGGAATGTTGTAGAGTTGTTAATGCTAGCTGCTATATTTGCAGCTTGCATAGCAGCTGATGATATCTTGCGGCTAGTTGTGAACTTACAATACTTTTCCATGGTGCAGTCTTTTTACATATGTAATGCCTAATTCTATACTTTCACTTTAGGACAACCCTCCCGCACCAAGAATTAGAAGAGGAATCAATAGAATTCAAGATCTTCCAGAAGGTGAATCAGTTGAATTCAACCAATTTGGACAAGCTGTAGGCAAGTGGCAATATTTGTATGGAAAATATTTAGGAACTCGTAGCAGGAGGCTAATTTCTATTCTGAAAAATAGTTGGAGGCATGTAACGAAGGAAGAAAAAGACTTTCTGTAGTCGGATATCAAGGTATGGTATCTGCCATCATTTATTGTATTTTCTTTTAATTGAATAAATGTATTAGCATATAATAAGCTTTATCTCTACATCAAGCAGGCACATTTTAGGCTTGAAAATAACGACGTGAAGAAACGTACACTTGTATCATGTGGTACTAAATGGAAGGCATTCAAGAAACTCCGGGTTAAATTCATGCTAAGGGATATATCTCCATTAGAGAAATGGACATTCATAGAGCCTCATGTGTGGGAAGAATTCTGTCACAAAGAAAACACACCTGAAAAAAATGTGTGTCTCACTTTATTTTGTATTACTGTGTTATAATTTTCATTTTGAAATGTTTATAATCCATTTGATACTCATACCTGCAGAAATTGCGTGCGCAAGCAAGTGAACGAGGAAAAAAACTTATAAGTAGGCCTCGCCTAGGACCGAAAGGCTATCGTGGTTTCGAAAAGCAGTGGCAAGAGGAGAGAAATGACCCTGAAAAGGCCACGGAACTCCACTTAATACCAGACATTCGTGGGAGCAATTACTGTTTGGCCCGGGCTCCCCGCGACAAGGACGGTATCAAGACATTGCCTACTGAGTTAATTGATGTTTCGAAGAACTTGGTACTCTAATCATTTCATTTTTTCATATTGTTGTTTTTTTATAGATGTCTTTTAATTAAGTTGATGTAATGCCTAATTGAATAGGTACAAGCAAGCAGAGAGTTGGCACAAGGTTCTAATGAATCTAGAGCAGGAGTAGGTGCTCTAATAATGGTGTTCGGACCGGAGCATGGGGGACGCACTAGAGGAGTCGGGTCTGATATTGGGTACAAAAAAGGGATTGAAGGATATGTTAGAAAACAGAGGACATATAAAAAAAGAAAAGATGTTGAAGAGATACGAAATGAAGTGAGGCAACAAATGAAGGAAGAACTCAAGTCAAGTGAGTTTTGGGATGAAATGAGGGCGGAACTCAAGGCAGAATTAAGGAGCGAAAAGCAAGCTGAACATAACGAGGCAGTTTCACCAATCGTAGATGACAACCCGAGCTTGTGCAATGGAAACAGTGTTATCTCGACCACAAGAATTGTAAGGGATGAAAAGCAAGCTGAACAGAATAAGTCCTGTTCACCAAGACAAATTGACGTATCGACCTCAGTCAAGATGAGGTCTAATCTTAGCTCGACCAAAAGCATTGGAACAAAGGAAAAGCTAGCTGAACATGATGCGTTGTTTTCACGAAGGCAACATGACACCCCAAGCTTGGTCCAGAGGAGGTCTAATCCTATATCGACCACAAGCATCCCAAAGCTAGATTGCATAAAGGTAAACTCATTTTTTTAAAACACATTTAACTTTTTCATTCATTATAAAACCAATTGAGCTTTATGTTTTAATTTGTACTTTTATTATTTTTTCACTACTTCCTATGTTTTTGTAGGAGGAAACATACTGCTGTTTGTACGTGCCTAGTTCGGTTTTAACTGGGGATAAGGTCATATGTGCTACTGCGACAGTATATCCGATTGCAAATGGTACTATACATGGGAAGCAGTTACTAAAGGGACACATGAAGGTTTCTGTTGTCAAAGCTGTCCAAATTCATAGAAGTATGGAGCTCCCGGTGCCGGACGATGAAATCCCTAACTTACAGTCAGCAGTGAAAGGATTTATTCAGTGGCCAATTGGTGCTATTGCTCGTTTTACGGTAATTTATTTGTTGTATCTCCCACTTAGTTTCTTAATATTTGCTAATGTAAATCAATTGGTATTTGTAGGGATTGTCTAAAACCCCTGAATCAGGAGTTCCAACAAAGCGTCTGATCTCTCAGCATCAGAACGCACCTTCCCCAAAGAAGGGAAAAGAAAACGAGCACCCAAAAGAATCCATCAAGCAGGACAAAGCACCGAAAGAAACCACCGAGCACCAAAAAACGCTGCAGAAGATTGCTGAAGTAGCTGCATCTAAGGAGCGGGTAAGCCTATAACTTTTCTACCTTGTAATGTATTCTATTAAAGAAATTAATATACACACTATCAAAATGTTTGGAATCTGTTACATATTAACCATATGATTTGAATCTAATACTTACTAAAAAGAATTTACTATATAGAAATTTCACTTAATGTATTTTTAATATGATTGCAGGCTGAAAAAGAGAGAGATATCAATAGAAAGAAATTGAGAGACTTAGAGCATGATATGCGTACGAATAGACCCCAGTGTCTGTTAGAAGGCTATAACAAATGGATGAATCGTTTAGATTGTGCTCTCCCATATAATATTCGCGTTGAAAAGGAGGTCTTTCGCCAAGCCGAGGTGTCATACTTTTCAATTAATGCATCCGACATTATTGAATTGTTGACGAATGAAGAACTCGAGTGTGGCATCCTGACCTTGTTTGAGATGTAAGTAAATATATGTTTTGGATATGTACGTAAATGCATTGTACTTTTTTTGCATAAATTTATGTTGGTATATCTTGTATGTTCAAATTAGGTCACTACATCATCTTAAGTCACATTCCTCCATGAACAAGGTTGGATTCTTACACCCCGGAATGATTACTTCTGATACATGCTTATATGAAAAGAGGGCTACCATAGATTACTTGAGTCGAGCGTTGGTGGGTTACGAGTTCTATCTTGCACCTTATTTACAAGGGTACCATATCTTACATCTTAATTATAATTTTGATATTGTCCATGTATTTACTGTTTTTTCTTTTTACTAAAACGTGTACAAAAATGCAGCAAACATTGGATACTCTATATAATATGCCCCAAACATGGATTGGGATTCATTTTGAATTCTTCTAGGCTTTCAAGCAAGAAAGAGGGAAGTTATAGGCTGACTGGACTTGTGGAGTCGTAAGTATTATCTTTATTTTTTTTAGTATTGGCATTTTTTTTACAAATTTTAACTTGCACACTTTTATTTTCTTTCAAGGGTTGTTGGTAGTCTGAGGTGGGAATTCCCTGCTGTAAATCGTCAACCGAATGATTGGGAGTGTGGATACTACGTTATGAAATTTATGCATGATTTCGTGCTTAAATATCAAAACGAGAACTTCCCTAACATAGTAAGTCATTTGTTAAATAGCTAGCAGTTTGTCTTGAAATTTTTTTACCCTTTTTCTATTTCTTATATTCGCATGGAGTTTTAGATATCTAACTTTAGTAGCACTTTAGTAGCACATCAGCTTATTTAAACAAAATATCTTATTAGATCATAGTTAAACTGAGTCGAAAACAGTAACAAGCATCAAGTCTTGTTGTGTTATGGAATATTTACTAGGCTTCTAATATCTCTGTATGTAGTAGAAGCATAGTAGTAGATAGACAACATTACATAGTTTTAAAACAAATTGCTACTCTATACCTATTCTAAGCGTCAATGTATCATGCACAATAAAGGAACTGAAAATAACCAAAGCCTGATCATCGAAATGCATGAGGAAAACCATACATAATAAAATGCTTAACCATTCATTAAAAATTTACATCCCTTTCAATTATGCTAATTTTATTTTAGAACCAACTGAAACTCAGTTACTATATCTTAGATTAATTTAAAACCAACAAAACATGCCATATGGCATTTGGTACGTACAAATAGCAGTTACATGGCATTTGGTACACACAAGTAGAAGTAACAGAAAGGTTGAAGCAAAAACCGTATGAACATGGCTTTTAAATCATATCGAAAGAAAACTATATATATTGTCGGGTCTTATCGGGTTGACCCGATAACCCGATAAAAGAAATAACATAACCCGAACCCGACCCGATAACACTATCGGGTTATCGGGTTCGGGTCAAATCAAACCGATAATACTTTTCAACCCGATTTAACCCGATCCGATAAACCTTATCGGGTTCGGGTTCGGGTTAGGTCGGGTCAACCCGACCCTACTGACACCCCTACCCCCTTATACAGACCTGCATAGCTTTTGTTATTACCCCTACTGTATTGCAGAGTCTATCAACTGATATTAATTATAGATATATTTTGGTACAGAATAGGTAGTTAATTGTCCTGGAAATAGTTCAAACTTGGTTAAAAGCTTGAATAGCTATAAAACTGAATGATTGAGCTATTTGTAGTAACTAGTTTAAAACCTGTGTGGCGGTCTAAATATTGATGTTGTATTAGGTGTTAGGTAATTATTTTTGCAATTAGTCAATGTAAAGTGTCTGATTGTTTTGTTAATATACACTAAGAGGAGTAATTTTAATGCAATGTGTTGCATAAATAAGTAAGTTCATGCTTACGTATTTAATAATTCCATTAAGCTTGGGATTAGGAGTTAGATAAATGGGGAAAATCTTTATCGAATCATTCCCCACTTCACACGAAATAACTTCAAAAAATACGGAGTATATCAAAATAGTGCTAACCCCTCTTCATTCCTTACACATTCATCATGCATGACATTAGCAAGTCCAATCCACTAAATAATTTATGAGATTAACTTTATATTAACAATAAATAAATATCTATCTGGTCGTTATCTCCATAATTGGAGGTTGGAATATTAAAGTCTACTTCATATACATGTTAATGCACCCATTATGAGAGTTATAACAATAATAATGAACAAGCAAAAGTTTTTTTGTTAATTACCGTAGTGTTTTTACTTCACATTATGTGGCATTAAAGCCCTAAATGTTAGACTTTTTTAATAATCTGAAGACATGTAATACATGCATCCCGTCCCTGTAGTAGAAGTTTATCTATCATGGATTTGAAGTTTATCACTTACACTATAGTAGAAGTTTATCTAATCTAAATCTATAGTAGAAGTTTATCACTTACACTATCATGGATTTGAATCACTTGTCTAATCTAAATGACAACAAAAGATGCACATAGTTGGGCCTTTTGAGTTCCCCATGACTACTGTGCAGCCTTAGAGCATGAAAGAAAAAGATGTTGAAGCATATATGACTTAGGTACTTAGAAAATAAACTTAAAATAAATTAAATGTATTTTATGTTTTATGACGTCAACATCAGTTATATTTAATTCAGGTCACCAATCGAAAGCATCCGTCTAGTCAAAGATGACGTCGGCAAAAACCTTGTTTTAATAGTATTAATAGATTAGGCTATTTGGGGACTGTTGTAGAGTTGTTAATGCTAGCTGCTATATTTGCAGCTTGCATAGCAGCTGATGCTATCTTGCGGCTAGTTGTGAACTTACAATACTTTTCCATGGTGCAGTCTTTTTACATATGTAATGCCTAATTCTATACTTTCACTTTAGGACAACCCTCCCGCACCAAGAATTAGAAGAGGAATCAATAGAATTCAAGATCTTCCAGAAGGTGAATCAGTTGAATTCAACCAATTTGGACAAGCTGTAGGCAAGTGGCAATATTTGTATGGAAAATATTTAGGAACTCGTAGCAGGAGGCTAATTTCTATTCTGAAAAATAGTTGGAGGCATGTAACGAAGGAAGAAAAAGACTTTCTGTAGTCGGATATCAAGGTATGGTATCTGCCATCATTTATTGTATTTTCTTTTAATTGAATAAATGTATTAGCATATAATAAGCTTTATCTCTACATCAAGCAGGCACATTTTAGGCTTGAAAATAACGACGTGAAGAAACGTACACTTGTATCATGTGGTACTAAATGGAAGGCATTCAAGACCAAACTCCGGGTTAAATTCATGCTAAGGGATATATCTCCATTAGAGAAATGGACATTCATAGAGCCTCATGTGTGGGAAGAATTCTGTCACAAAGAAAACACACCTGAAAAAAATGTGTGTCTCACTTTATTTTGTATTACTGTGTTATAATTTTCATTTTGAAATGTTTATAATCCATTTGATACTCATACCTGTAGAAATTGCGTGCGCAAGCAAGTGAACGAGGAAAAAAACTTATAAGTCGGCCTCGCCTAGGACCGAAAGGCTATCGTGGTTTCGAAAAGCAGTGGCAAGAGGAGAGAAATGACCCTGAAAAGGCCACGGAACTCCACTTAATACCAGACATTCGTGGGAGCAATTACTGTTTGGCCCGGGCTCCCCGCGACAAGGACGGTATCAAGACATTGCCTACTGAGTTAATTGATGTTTTGAAGAACTTGGTACTCTAATCATTTCATTTTTTCATATTGTTGTTTTTTTATAGATGTCTTTTAATTAAGTTGATGTAATGCCTAATTGAATAGGTACAAGCAAGCAGAGAGTTGGCACAAGGTTCTAATGAATCTAGAGCAGGAGTAGGTGCTCTAATAATGGTGTTCGGACCGGAGCATGGGGGACGCACTAGAGGAGTCGGGTCTGATATTGGGTACAAAAAAGGGATTGAAGGATATGTTAGAAAACAGAGGACATATAAAAAAAGAAAAGATGTTGAAGAGATACGAAATGAAGTGAGGCAACAAATGAAGGAAGAACTCAAGTCAAGTGAGTTTTGGGATGAAATGAGGGCGGAACTCAAGGCAGAATTAAGGAGCGAAAAGCAAGCTGAACATAACGAGGCAGTTTCACCAATCGTAGATGACAACCCGAGCTTGTGCAATGGAAACAGTGTTATCTCGACCACAAGAATTGTAAGGGATGAAAAGCAAGCTGAACAGAATAAGTCCTGTTCACCAAGACAAATTGACGTATCGACCTCAGTCAAGATGAGGTCTAATCTTAGCTCGACCAAAAGCATTGGAACAAAGGAAAAGCTAGCTGAACATGATGCGTTGTTTTCACGAAGGCAACATGACACCCCAAGCTTGGTCCAGAGGAGGTCTAATCCTATATCGACCACAAGCATCCCAAAGCTAGATTGCATAAAGGTAAACTCATTTTTTTAAAACACATTTAACTTTTTCATTCATTATAAAACCAATTGAGCTTTATGTTTTAATTTGTACTTTTATTATTTTTTCACTACTTCCTATGTTTTTGTAGGAGGAAACATACTGCTGTTTGTACGTGCCTAGTTCGGTTTTAACTGGGGATAAGGTCATATGTGCTACTGCGACAGTATATCCGATTGCAAATGGTACTATACATGGGAAGCAGTTACTAAAGGGACACATGAAGGTTTCTGTTGTCAAAGCTGTCCAAATTCATAGAAGTATGGAGCTCCCGGTGCCGGACGATGAAATCCCTAACTTACAGTCAGCAGTGAAAGGATTTATTCAGTGGCCAATTGGTGCCATTGCTCGTTTTACGGTAATTTATTTGTTGTATCTCCCACTTAGTTTCTTAATATTTGCTAATGTAAATCAATTGGTATTTGTAGGGATTGTCTAAAACCCCTGAATCAGGAGTTCCAACAAAGCGTCTGATCTCTCAGCATCAGAACGCACCTTCCCCAAAGAAGGGAAAAGAAAACGAGCACCCAAAAGAATCCATCAAGCAGGACAAAGCACCGAAAGAAACCACCGAGCACCAAAAAACGCTGCAGAAGATTGCTGAAGTAGCTGCATCTAAGGAGCGGGTAAGCCTATAACTTTTCTACCTTGTAATGTATTATATTAAAGAAATTAATATACACACTATCAAAATGTTTGGAATCTGTTACATATTAACCATATGATTTGAATCTAATACTTACTAAAAAGAATTTACTATATAGAAATTTCACTTAATGTATTTTTAATATGATTGTAGGCTGAAAAAGAGAGAGATATCAATAGAAAGAAATTGAGAGACTTAGAGCATGATATGCGTACGAATAGACCCCAGTGTCTGTTAGACGGCTATAACAAATGGATGAATCGTTTAGATTGTGCTCTCCCATATAATATTCGCGTTGAAAAGGAGGTCTTTCGCCAAGCCGAGGTGTCATACTTTTCAATTAATGCATCCGACATTATTGAATTGTTGACGAATGAAGAACTCGAGTGTGGCATCCTGACCTTGTTTGAGATGTAAGTAAATATATGTTTTGGATATGTACGTAAATGCATTGTACTTTTTTTGCATAAATTTATGTTGGTATATCTTGTATGTTCAAATTAGGTCACTACATCATCTTAAGTCACATTCCTCCATGAACAAGGTTGGATTCTTACACCCCGGAATGATTACTTCTGATACATGCTTATATGAAAAGAGGGCTACCATAGATTACTTGAGTCGAGCGTTGGTGGGTTACGAGTTCTATCTTGCACCTTATTTACAAGGGTACCATATCTTACATCTTAATTATAATTTTGATATTGTCCATGTATTTACTGTTTTTTCTTTTTACTAAAACGTGTACAAAAATGCATCAAACATTGGATACTCTATATAATATGCCCCAAACATGGATTGGGATTCATTTTGAATTCTTCTAGGCTTTCAAGCAAGAAAGAGGGAAGTTATAGGCTGACTGGACTTGTGGAGTCGTAAGTATTATCTTTATTTTTTTTAGTATTGGCATTTTTTTTACAAATTTTAACTTGCACACTTTTATTTTCTTTCAAGGGTTGTTGGTAGTCTGAGGTGGGAATTCCCTGCTGTAAATCGTCAACCGAATGATTGGGAGTGTGGATACTACGTTATGAAAATTATGCATGATTTCGTGCTTAAATATCAAAACGAGAACTTCCCTAACATAGTAAGTCATTTGTTAAATTGCTAGCAGTTTGTCTTGAATCTATATTTAACTGTTTGATTCGTATCACACTTACAAAAAAATGTCGATTGTTTAAACTTTTGATATAAACTGCTTTAGGGGTAAGATGAAGTGACTGTGATTGTTTAGAAAAATATAAAGGTTGAATCATGGATATAAGTTTATAGTACCGTTAGTTGGTTATATTTCCTTATCGATCACCTGATGGCTGATGCCCTTTACATGTGTTATCTATTAGCCTTACACCAGTGGTTTGCAAATATTACAATTTGCTAGATAAGTAGTTGTTGATCATGATATGCTGGCAGTCTTGGTAGATAGTTTTGGTTTGCAAATAGGCCCTAGCTTCCTTATTTATATCCATCATGTATGTACTGAACATAGTTATTTTTACAAAAGGTTGCTGGTTATATTGAGTGAATGTAATACAGTGACCAACTTTACTTGTATGCTTGATTATTAGTCAATTAATTTTGCACGCCTCTCGATATTTCCCAGTACCCCATTTAACCTTTCAAGTATATTAATGCATATGCTTTTGTGATTTGAAGTGGTCGATAATCAGATTTGAGTGTTTATGCGTAAGTCTGTATGAATTTTATGTGGACATAGTATTCAGAATGCTTTAGTCCAGTACCTTGTTGTCCGTCCGAGTTCTTGTTTTTTAGATTGCTGACATTTTCATTTCATAATATTACTTACAGGTACCTTGGAGTAACGAGCGCTCGTTGGACAATAGAGAGTTGAACGCGATCATTGGCGCATGGTTTACCTTGTGGCGAGATTGAACCTAGATAATTAGTTCGAATTCTGAATTCTTGTGGTTCTTTTTATAGTTATTTGTTGAATTCTAGTGCCTTTATTTTATTTGAACTTTTATGTGATTTATGTTAAGCTAAATTGAAATATTAATATAATCTACTTTATTTTGTTGGTTGTGACAATTCTGGTCCATCAAGATCATATTATATATATGTTGTATTTATATTTTTTTTATTTTGGTGGGTTGAATTTGTAAATTTTGGAATTTATAAAAGAATTCCAATTTTTTTTTTAAAAAAGATATAAAGAAAAAAGACAGGTTATTGAGATAAAAACCTATCTTTTTACTCCATATAAAGATATGTTGGATGTATTCATAAAAACCGGTTGCGGGAGAACCGGTGTCGATGTCCGATAAAACATGTGTATCTATTTTAATATAAAGACCTTTTTTTAGGGAGAGAACCGGTGTCGATTATGCTAATAGAGACTGGTTGCATAACCGGTTTTCATATGTCTTGATCATGGAGATACCCCCCTTTGGAGATTGGTTCGAAAACCACTCTTTATAGGCTATTTTGACCAGTTTCTATGGCATTTTTTGTAGTAGTGTAAATTTTTTAAGAAATTTCAATAAATTTTATAAAAATTATATATATATTTTATAAAAAAATCTATATAAATATTTATTTAAATTTATATAAATTTTATAAATCTGATATAAATTTTTAAAAAATTTTAAATTTTTTATATAAATATAAAAACCCAAATAATAACGACAAAAAAAAGTTTATGAAAAATAATTTTCAAGTAAATTGAAATTCCTCACTTTTTGGAGGAATTCCAATATCCTTTATTTTAGGAATTTGAGGAATTTTATATTTCTTCTTTGGTTATACCAAACACAATATTCGGAGGATATTAAAATGTAAATATATTGAATATCCTCCAATATGCTTGAATATCTTCAAACCAAACGGCACCTTAGGAGTTTTTAGACGGCTTCTAATCTTGTCAATGATGTGAAATAAAAAATTTGAACGGCAAAATATATTAAAAACTAGCAAGAAGCTAGAACAAAAATACAAATTACAAATAAGGAGCTAACAAAGGATTTTGTGTCCAGTTAGTCCAAGAAATGTTCAGCTTTTTATATCTATTTGTGAACCAAACATAACAAACGTCAACAATTTCGTTGAAAATGACTTGCCGAATAGGACGCTTTTCACCGAAGATGAATCCATTTCGAAACTTCCATATCGACCAAGTCGTGACACCCAAAATTGATCGAACAATATGTTTAACAAGATGGTTAATTTGGAGATCTTCTAACCAGTCGAAACTAGCGGCAAATGAATTGATCACAGGAAAGGATAAATCGAGCCACAAGAAGACTTTGTGCCAAATCTCAACAGCTAACGGGCAATTCCATAAGGTATGGTCTATGAGCTCCGAACAGTGGTTACAAATAAGACATAAGAGAGAGGATAATTCAATACCTATCCTGCTTAGATTCCAGCGAGTGGGAAGCCAATCTCGAAGAGCTCTCCAAATCATTATATTGACCTTTTTCGGAATATAGCGAATCCATCTAGTAGGAAAAACATAGGTGGGGTGCTTCATATTCATTAGCTAAAAACCCATACTAACTCGTATCCCACATAGACAGAAGAAGGAAAATCGTTATCATTTAAATACCCAACTTTTTTCTATTTTGTTGTGTTATGATCAGTGTCATGCTTTCATATTGGTGATATGGTTCGGTTTTAACCAAACCGCCCTCTACCACCCATATGCGAATTTGATATAAAGCCTTGATTTTTTTGTTCTCTTGGGTAAAACCTTATGTAGTCAAAGTATTTAAGTGAGTATACGAATATAGCAACGGTTTTGATCAGACATTGACAATAAACGAAATGCAACTCTTTAACATAGAAACGAGTAACGTGTAAAAAAACTAAGCGCCATTCAATTTTTTTCTATTTTGTTGTCTTATGATGAGTGTTATGCTTTCCTATCGGTTGCGCCGGTCAGTTTCAAGCATACCGCCCTCTACCTCTAATATGCGCATTTGATATACAGTCTTAATATGTGATTAATTCTCTCACACCATTGTTAGACTACATTGAAACTGTAGGTATGACTTAATAATCAACCACAATATATAGGAGGAGATTACATGAACCCCTAACGGGCCTTATGCCCACAAATCGGGCTTGTCCTATTTATCTACCAATACTCCCCCGTAGTTCGAGCGACGAAATCGCGCAAGCTCGAACTAGAGAAAAAAACTATGGAAATAAATATCATTCATGCAGACTCAATGTATATTTATCTGTCGAATATGGCAGACTCAACATATATCTATCTACAAAATACGACAGACTCAAACTATATTTATCTCTCAGACAGACTCAACCTATATCCATCTATGAAACACGGTAGACTCAAAGTATATCTTTTTGTCAAACAGACTCAACTTATATCTATCTACCAAAAACCAAAAGCCATCTCGGGAACTAATACCCTTGGTTTGACACCAAACAAATTAAAACAAATATATTTTTTTAAGCACACCGAAAAAAACTAGAAAAAAAGGGAAAAAAAACAAAGTAAACTAATTAAACCGAAGATCCATACGGAAGGTGGTGTTGAAAATAAAGATCCATAGCAAAGCCCCATCCAACGCCTTAAAAAGAGGGGAAAAAATCAAAAGTCCTACGAAAGGTGAGATTGATAACAAGATGGGAACAAGTGTCTGATATTTGGTGGGCATGGTCTTCAAAAGTGTGACATAATTGATGATGATATAATAAATTAGAGTTGACTAGATTTTTGCCCGTGCAAAGCAGCGGATTAACTTTTGTTTTTCAAAAGAACCATTAGTTGATTCAAGGGTCGAGCATTTAAAGATATACTCTTCTCGTCTTATAATTATAGTTGGAAATAATTATCAAAGGAGTCAATACATTTATCAACAAAAAAATTTTAATTAAGTACTTTTGAAAACAATATTTTAAGCCAAGCTCTACGTAACGGTTTATGTATATGAAAGGAGTTAAAATGGAACTTTACGTAAAAAAGGGGTTATAAAGAAAAATAAATTGGTGGTCCCAAAAACAAACCAAACAAACCCAACAAATTGCCTCATCTTCATCTTCTCAGCACTAAGGCTGGGCACAACGCCCCGGATTTTTGTCGATCGAGTATCGGTCGCGACCGAATCGTCGCGTTGCGGCGATTCGGTCGCCGGTGTAAATCGTGGGCAAATCGACCCTAACCGCGACCCATTCAAAAACTTGTGTAAAATTTGACCGTTTGAATATGACCGTTACATTTAAAAAAAAAAAAATTCAAAATTTTTTTAAAACCTATATAAATCAATACATTCTTTCAATATTTTTTACATTTCACATTTCACACACAAATTTCAACACACATTAAAAATGTCTAGCAAGAGAACTCCCCAAAACAAAACCCCAAAATCCCGAGTTCGTCAAGAATCTGTTCCACATGTGACACCGGACTCGAATTTTCGATTATCCGGTGTGTCTCCACAATTCCGGTTTAGACCCACCGGTTTTGAATATCAATCACACCAACAACCTAACTATTCAAACCGTCCTTTTTATCCCCCACAACGTGATAACCAACAACCTAACTACGAATCGCCTTCGGGTGTGTATCGGCCTACTATGGATTCTTCCACTACTTCCTATCCAAACCAACAGTATTCTCCGATTAATCGTTTTGAGGTTGATGCACAATATGAGAATATGATATACAACCAAGACAACTATGTGGGTGACGGGCCTAGCCAAGATCAATCTAGGGTCAAGGTTCGGGACACGGGTCTTTTCATGGTGCATACAACCTTGAAGACGATGTGGAAGAAATGTCCCCAATCAAACCTAAGAAGCCCTCAAGACGTGCTACGAAAAAGAAACAGATTGATACAACTGAGCCACCAAAAGAATGGACAAGTGAGGAGGAGTGTGCGTTATGCAGAGGTTGGTGTTATATTTCCAAGAATTGCATCCAAGGAAACAGTCAAAAATCTAAGGGCTTTTGGCTAAAAGTAGTGAAGTACTATGAAACCGAGACGGGTTCTACTAGAGGGTATGACGCGGTTGTGAGCAAATGGAAAAACAGGTTGCGTCCTAGTGTTGGTGCATTTTGTGGTATTATGAATAACGTTGAGCGTACTCATGATAGTGGTGCAAATGATCTCACTGATTTCCAAAAAGCTTGTGCTGAATACACAGTGACTTACAATAAAGAGTTTCAATACCGGGAGGCGTGGAAGGTGCTCAAAGATCACCCGAGTTGGATAGAGGTTGAAATGCCACGGTTTACAAAGAAAAAAGCCAAGACTTCTGAAACCACTTCTGGTTCTGGACACGCTAGTTACATGGATGTGCACGATGATTCTGAAGAAGAGAAACAAGAAAATCGACCAATGGGTCGTGATCGTGCTAAAAAGAAGTCATCAACCTCTTTGTCAACTGGGAAGTCTTCATTTGTTGAAGCTGTAAGCTCCAAATGGGAGAAGATGAAAGACATTGGATGGGGAAAGAAGAAGCAACAACAAGATTCCTACTTTGACTTGAAGCAACGGGAGTTGGCTTTGCAGGAGAAAACCGCGGAAATCAAAAGAGAAAAGCTCGAGTTACAACGTCGGGCTATCGAGCTTGCTGAATCAAAGAAACGAGATAAAGACTTGATGTTCTACAACTCGGAAATCGACCCCAACTTGCCGATAGCCAAACAGCAAGCACAACAAGAAATGAAGGACAGAATCAAGGAACGTTATAATTTAAATTACTAGGATTATTGTAATGTTTTTTAATTTCGAATAATTGTGTAATGTTTTTTTTTAAATAAATGTAATGTTTTTTATTAAATTTATTGTGTTTAAAATTTTTTTTTTTTATTTTCAACTAGGTCGCCGGGTTGTGGCAAATAGGTCGCACTAGGTCGCCGGCCGAAAAAACTAGGTCGCGACCCCCATGCGTTGTGCCTAGCCTAAATACAGTAAACTCCATTAAAACAAACCATCGAAGCTTTGTTTCTTCAAATAAAGTAACAATAATTGATCATCTGATCCCCGTCAGTAGTTTCCCCTCTTCTATCCCAGTACCAGGGTTGGGCTTGGCCTAATGGTGAGGACGGCGGTGGTTATGACAACAATAACACCAATCTTTCTATACAAAGTAAGGGTAAATATCTGAAAATTCAGAATTTCTAATTAAAAAATAGTTCCAAGTACTTTATAATGTAGTATAGATAGATTGAAGTGTACTGGGAGGGATAGGGTGGAGTTTTAGGATCAGTTGTTTTAGGGAGACAGGTTTTAGGGTTAGAATCCAATCCGCTCTTGATACCATGTTAGAATAATTGAACCCCCATCAATCTGTATTGTATTGTTAATGTGTATTTATACTTAACACAGAATATTCTAGAAACCATAGTCCCATAAGTCGGGCGTGGGCTCTTTTATTGTCTAATTTGTAAATGTCAACGTAAAATATTCTTGCAACCTAAAAGAGTGAAAGTTTAGTAAGATTGAGCTAATACACATGATTCCAGCCACATTGTTAATATCGATCACCTCAACATCTTTTGAGAACTCTTCATAAAGCGAGTTGAGTACTTATTATATTGCGCTTTGTACAAACATTCTTGTAAAGTTTCAATGTTCAATTGTAGTTCTTCTGCCATGTAAGAGATGACACTCATTGTCTTGACGTATGTTGGGTAGGTATGCATATAGTTAGCTCCAAAAGTTTGGTGTGCGTGACAGAGAGCTTCAGGGACTATCGTTGTATCTAATTGCATCGCCGCTTAGGAATTATTATAAATATTATCATCAATTATCAAAGTTAATCCAAAAACGATCTTTCGTTAATTATTTTGCACTAGCGTGATACTCGCGCAATGCAGCGACGGGTACCCGATGACTATCTTTTTCAAATAAATGTTACATTTTTACCCAATAAAATTGTATTCAAATTAAAGTTAAAGTCGTAAAAAGGTTAAATCAAAATAAAATAAACTCACTACAAATGAAAAAAATTATTAAAAAATATAACAAAACAGGATAATAGCACAAAATTTTAGAAAATATGAGGAAATTAAATTAATATATCTCTATATTATATATAGGTATAACTATGACTTGATATCACACCTCTAATCCATGTCATATGTGACATGGCTCTTCTAAGCCAATAGAATTTGTTTGTTAGCTAAAAAATCTCAAAAACATACCAAAATTAGTTTACGAAAACGCAATTTCCAAAAGCGGGCCACAATTTTCTAAAATCTGCGTTTTAATACCGCAACTATATATAATGGGTTAAAACCATTTTTTCTCCATTTTCCCTTTATTTTTCTAACCCACCTACGGGGAAAACACACAGATACATATCCACAGCCGCTAGTAAAAACACACACACAAACGAGCTCCATTCCATGATCAACGATCCCACATCCATGATAAACAAATAACTGATCCATCCCCTCTTTCAAAACCCTAATCTTCAAACAAAAAACAATCAAGGTTGGTACAATAATTCGATTAATTAATTAATTAAGGTTTTGTTATTTGATTATTTGTTTAATCGGATGTTTATATGTTCTAATAAACAAGGTATGATCTGATCATTATTATTATTATCATATGATTGTTTATTCGGATCTCTCTCTATTGAAAGACTCAAGACTCAAGACCAGCGGTGCAAATCTAAAAAGAAAGAGAGAGTGGTTAATTGCTATTGCACGAAAGAGAAGGAAGAAGTGTTTGCTGCTATGAAGGAAAGAAAAAAAATGGTTGATTTGGGTTTAGATCAGTTGGGTTCAATATGGCTTTTGGTTAATGGTTTAATTTGTTGGTTAGTTATTTGATTCAAGGATCCTTGGATAAAATGAATGATCATCATCAAATGAAGAATGACCCATTTCAACTTGGGGCGTTTTATAAGAATTGATCTTATCCGTTTATTAAAAG
The DNA here is from genome assembly GCA_025667525.1 of Glebionis coronaria. Taxonomy (NCBI): domain Eukaryota; kingdom Viridiplantae; phylum Streptophyta; class Magnoliopsida; order Asterales; family Asteraceae; genus Glebionis; species Glebionis coronaria. Next base: position 16,702,719 of record CM046877.1, on the reverse strand, counting down.
TATATTATATATTGAATGACTTCTTAATCAATTGGGATCAAATAAATAATCAGAAGTGATAGTGATAAAGGGGTTGTACATTCAGATATCATCGTCAAAGATGATCGGGGCAGGAAAGATAAAGCAATACTCGAATGGTCTTGATAAACCCCTTAGGAAAAGCAGACAAGAGGTATTTGTTCATTAGATCTACACAACTTTAGGTTTCAAAATCTGATTTTATTTACATTGATATAGATTTTGTTTTTCAATCTTGGATATGGGTTCTATATATTGATAAAAAAAGATTATCCATTTTAGTTATGGGTTTTTTTTCATAGATCCGTAGTGATTATAGATTGTGGACAAATTGTCTGATGGTGCAGGTCAGTTTGAGTGGATTTGCTTATTTGTTTTCCGAGCTTAAACAAATGCAATGTGGTTACCATATCACATCAACAACAGCTATGTGGAATCAAACTACCCTTATTTTGAATGTGCCCCATCGAAAGCCTGGTGGTGAAACTCATGAAACTTTACTCGCATCACAGTTTCCAAGAACAATAGGAGCCTGGATGTCAACTGTAACTTCTTTTATTATTATGCATAGGCTCTGCTGTCTAATTCAGTTTATGATTTGAGTATTTGGAGAAGGCATTCCTTTCATCAAATCACTAAATATGTAAATTTTGTTGTTGTTTAGAGCGCGCTACCGCAACAGAAGTCGCAACATGAGTCCAGATTATCGCAAGGAACATCAGAGGTCTAGATATGATGATGATGAGAAGATTTGAAGATGTTTCCTATCAGGTAAATAAGAGTTTTATCTGTTGGACACCCCGTCTGTTTTTCTTTCCTGCTCTATTTTCTTGATGATGTAAGCATGCACTACTTCACGAATTAAATAGAAAGTTTACAACTGAAATTCAAAAACAGCATTATAGGTTAACACAAGCTTACACTAAAGCTGCCCGCAGTTCTCTGATCTTCTCATCTGGTATGTTTTAAGCTGGAGTTGACAGTCTGACATAAAAAGAAACTACATTGATATTTTGTTGTCACCAAAGTGGACGAGCCATATTTAGTTTAATTTTATTCCCGAATACATTCTGCTGATTTGAGAAGCGAAAATAATTATGGTTCATATGAAACTTGATTTCTGTAAATCACAAATATAATTACTTTATATATTTCCTTTATTGTCGGGAAATTATTCATTGTGGCAGCGATGAAACAAAATTACCTGCTGTTGTTGAAAGTACTAACAAATGATCCCAAAATTACCCGCTTTCTGTCTTATGCATCAGTTATGAGTACATTTTGAGTCACTTCTTTTTATTGATGTGGAAACTTTGGTGGTTTGAACCAAAGAAGGTTCAGGTTGAAATGCGTCATATTTTAGCTAATTATTTTGAGAATTCATGTCTGAAATCAGCAATTCCTAATATCATATAAGGATCGATTTTAGCATGTCTGAATTTCACAATTTCCTTTTTGTCAGGCAAGGATGCTCGGTTGCTTGAGTATACTACTGATGCAGTTTTTACTTGTGTTCTTATGTAAGATTCTCAAGGTTTTATATAATTTTTACCCTTATTGTACTTATGCGATCAGTATTAGTAATATACTGGAGTTCTAAAGTGTTAATTTCCTATGAACTTGCTGAATAATCAAATGATTATTTCCAAAGTTTTTTATATTTAATTTAACAATGTCTACAGCTAGATATCCAACTTTGAGGTCAAATTTCGTACTAAATGATATTCATTTTGTTTTCTTACCATGTATGCATTTTGTTTTCTTAACAATGTCTATAGCTAGATATCCTACTTTGAGATCCAAGCATGTTATTTTAGTCTGTGTGCAGAAGCGGAGACTTATCGTGAATATGGTGATGGATGGTATGATGAATCAGATTGATATAAAGTGAAGCCTTTTTGGCAGGTACTTTGATGAATTTGATTCGATGTCACGGTCATCTTCTTAGAGAATAACTTAAACTGCACTCTTAAATGCCCTAAACTGCATATGATAAGAGTTTTTCTTAGAAATCTGATATGTTTACTTTTACTTGAGCACACAAGTAAAATTCATGGGAATAAGTTACTTGGAATTTTTATTTTTTCCCTTGATAATTGATACCTCTAGGTCGAAGGCCTGATAACCAATTTTTCAGCCACTGCGACCAATGTGCAACCCATGTGATTTTATTCAATCAATTAATACTGCAACAAATATTTTTATTCTTTTTATCAATCAGGAACCCACCCGAGTCCAAAGAAGATCTTCTACAAATAAATACATTGCATCTTCTTTCTAAGTTTTAGTAAGGGAGAATGCGCTTGGAGCAACCGAGAAACTATAATTGGGACTACATACATTAACTCGACTAGCGATCCATCCCAATCTACAATAGAGTTTCTCGAAAGAAGATAGTGGTAATTTTCCTTTAGTATTTAACTTTCTCATAGGTACTGCTAGGCCAATGGCCGCAAAAATACAGTTAATATCTGGGGTCTAAAAGTCTATCATCATTAATAGCTATTTGTTTTTCTAGACCTTCTCATAATAGTGTTTAGTACCTAGGTTCATGTAAATACTGAAGTTAGAGTACATCTTATGCGAAGGTTGCTTTTTTCTCTAAAATAAGCGGATAAGCAGCTTCATCCATATACCTAAAACGGCTTATATTCTCTGATAATAAGTAGATAGGCATCTTAGTATGAACAGTTAAAAATGCTCCTAGCTGCATCAAAGCTGATAAAAATATTTGATAAGCAGTCCCAAACAACCCCTCAGCTGTTGAAAGTTACTTTTTCTTATATTTCTTTGAAATATGTGTTACGATTTTATCGCTTTTTTGCATCCAACCTTTTTAATTATTAATGTGCAGGAATTAAAACAAAAAAATAAAAGAAAACTGTTAAGGATGGTTCATGTTGTTACACCAGAGACTTTGGCACCCTTAGCAACAGGTTTGTTATCTTTCCTTTGACCAATTATATGAATACGCTTACTAAGTTTACATCGTTATTGTCGCTATCATTTTCATTATCAGGAAGTAAAAATAATGAGAATGAAACTGAAATTTGAAATGTTTTTGAGAACAACTATTACGAAGTAGTTACAAATGATTTACAAAAACAAATTGTCGAGATGCCACCTTGTCTTAAAATTGATTAGGTGGATGACATTCAGAGGGTAGAGGAGGTTCTCGTGGATTCTGTAAGTGAGGCTTTAGATGCTCAGACCGTCGTTAGTATGACTCTAAGATGAGCTATTTGTAAGTTTCATTTATTTGATGATACTATTTATCTTCGTGGATATACGTCCTTTTTCAGGTGATATTACGTAACATTTAGTGCTACAGGCTTTCAGCTGATGGACAGGACATTTTCATATTATATGATGAGTCATATGAGTTCAATAACTCAATTATAGTGTAGTTGGATGCAAGGCTTTGGTTCTCGCACCTACTCGTGAACTTGAAAAGCAGATTCAGAAGGTCATGAGGGCACTTGGTGACTACCGTGGTGTCAAGGTAAAATGGCTATGGAATCGGCTGTAATCCAACTTCATTTTTTTATGTATGTAGCTTATGTATGTTAAATGTTCAAAATAATCTACTACTCTCTACAAATGAGGACGGTTCAGTATTGATGATTGGAGATTTTGGCTTTGCAAGGTAAACTGATTTCTGCATTGCAATGAGCTTGAGGCACGCGTTATAGCTTAAAGATGAAAATAACATTATTTTGCTTTTGTAAGTCTTACTAATATTGTAAGAGTATATGTTTTTAAATTTAGAACACATTTGTGCTTGAGGGTGTGCAGAATATAAATGTGGCATTGAGGATCGTAGAGGACATAAGTGGTGAAACACTCGATGACCTGCTGTTTGAGAGGTTACGGCGTTCCACAAGAGATTAAATTTGATGAACTGAATACACAGGTAAAATATTTGTCCTATTTTTAGTGTACGGAGTAGGTGCTATGTTTGAGAAATCATACAGTTCGTCATGCTATTATAGCGAAAGGAAATCCATGCCCTCGAGCATATTACCGACGCACGGTGTCATCGTCTTGCACACTCAGAAAACATGTGAATTCCTATTTCTGGAATTTAAAGAAAGTTGTTAGGTACATTCATATTCAAAATGGGTAACTTTTTGTGACTAATTTCGTTCACAATAGATTTTCTTTCTCTCCTCAAGTTACTCTAAAAAATCCATATAATATCTCCATGTTTTTGTCCACAGATATCTTTTTTAAGGTGGTGCATGCTTCCATGGCTATTGTTTGATATGATCGTTATTTGCACTTTTCAATGCTATATCGCTTTGGAGAACAAAACCTTGGTTAAGGAACTGTCACATCTTTATGCGTAAGTCACAGGGACTTGGTGCTGCTTTTCAATGCTTCGCAACAATGTTTATGCTTTTCCCAAGTTCTTTTTGCTTCAAATATCATTCATCAATTGAAACCTCTATAATGATTTGTTTACTGTGAGTCCATTATACTGTTGCGAGAGTGGACCCGGCCTATAACTGTTATCAAAATGAAACAGGCCTTTTTTAAAGTCAACTCGCAAAAATAATGCAACATCCTCATTGTTGGGAAAGCGTCGCAAATAATCCAACCAAACAAATAAGATGCGCGGACGTTGGAGAGAGAGGATTTGGTAGAGGTAGTTTTAAAAACGATCAAAGTCAGCAAAGCGCAAAAGAAACAAATGGAGGTCAAGTGTTCGAATACGATTTAGGATGTGTTTAGTAGTATAAAAATGCACTTTGGGTTGACTTTCAACCCGTTCATTGTATAAGTAGCAGATAATAACCGGGATGTTCAGGTCTGCAACTCGTGTTGAGTATCATATTTAACAAAATGTTGTTGTCAAATGACTGGCAGAGTGTTTCTTTTCTATCACCTCTCGTGAAACGCATCGATCAGCTATTACAATGGATGGATATCACCAGGTTGCTACTAACCTACAATGGGATGGGAAACCAATGAAGCTTCATATGGTTGGAGATACCAATTTTAGATGTAAACATACCACTGCAGCGAATGGCTTAAAAACTTTAGATATAAACATCCTCAGCATCCTGAAAGATGGATGCAGAAATTGGATAAATAAATAAAAGGTATACATATGTATGTATGACTATCGAAAATTCTACCTTCAAAGGGAGAACAGTTTTGACATAGTTATCTGATTTTCCTCTTATGTTATGAGAAAAGAACTCATCTCAATATAATGTTTTTGTAGATGCTACGAGGCTGGATAGCGTGTACGATCAAGCAGCATCTAATTGTGAATTAATAGGATGCTAATTTATTGAAGTATGTTAAAAATGGTTATTCTGACAGTCAAAATCAGTAATCATAGATAAATTTACAGGTTGCAGCTTCTAAAGCTGGTGGGATTACACAAGGATACTTTCGGATATCTGATCAAATAAATAATGGTAATAACAGTCTTGGGATATGTGTACTGAGATATCTGCAACATCTTGGTTTTCTCAAGCAAGAAAGTGGGATACAAATCCACTTTTATCTGACGGACCTTTGTATGCAGTTAGGAGACATGGAAGGTGCCCATGTCAATGGAAGAAATAGTCTATTTGTACTTAAAGAAGCCTTGACCTGTGACCGCAGCAAGGACTAAGTCTTGGTGATTGAGTCGTGTCGGTTGTAATCCAAAGTACAGAGTGAAATCAAAGAAGAGAAGGTTCGATATGAGAATAGGTTAGAAAGACATTATATTTTAGGTGGTAATACGGCTTTGGTATCGTTATGTTGCTATTTTCTGTGAAGTAGAATAATTAGACAGAAAATCCATAATGTTTCAAAACTGATATCAAACTTACAAAGGATCCATGTATACATGGTTATGTTATTGGCATGATAAGCCAAATACACAATAAATTATAAAATCAGGTGAGTCGTTCCTGTATGATGAACGCTTTCCTTGCTTTGTCTTGTGTGGGCGGTTAGGCGAAGCAGTGGTGCCAACATCTATAATTCACAACAAAATGTTTATATGACCCATAAATTTTAAACAACAAACAAAACACCAAATTCCCACTGCCAAAAAAGAAGATAGCGACAATCTAGCTTATGCAAAATTTTATTCGAATCTAGAGCAAAATGAGTAATGTTCCCATATACTTTAAGTTGATCCTCAAGACAATATAAAGTTGCATCCAGAAAAGTTTATAGATTCAACTAGCCGTTTATAGAATTCTGAACCTAAGGCTTAAGTTAGTAAAAAAGAAAGGGCGGTATAAAGTTTTGTAGATACCGTACCAGACTGAAAGAACTGAAGTTTCAAGCTCAGGATTTGGCAGCAGCCCAGAAAGCAATATGAGGAACTCATATGACCACATAAAAGGCTGCGAAGACACATCTAAAAGTTGAGAATCAGACAAAGTTCAACTAAGTAAATATGAAAACGTTTGCAAGGAGAGATGAAATTACCAAATCATGACGGCTGACGGTATACTGAAGTTGAAGAACTGTCTCATCCTATAAAACACATCAGCTGAGAATGGAGAACGCGTTTCTGCACACGCAGAGGAATACATCATGTAAGATAAGAGGAAGACAGCATTTGACCATATAGAAACGCTCATAGATATTGTTGTGAATGTTCCCCGGTCCAGTTTTATACACAAGGGCCCAGTAAAGGGGTATGTGCATAGAGAAACTGCTGAGCTGGAAAGCATCAACAATAACTGTTAGTTCATGCTCGTTGGATGAGCCAAATGTGGCTAGGGGTGTGTGAGCCTATTGGGGGCACACACGTTAAACACTTAGAGTGCGTTTTACTTCACGTTAAGCTTCGAAATTGTAAACTGCTGGACTAATCGTGTAAGAACTTTTATGGCTGTCCTAAAATCGTTTTAGTAAGCTGAGGAAAGATCTAGAATGATTACTTGAGATGTCCAGATTCATTTCGGATAAGGAGTAAAGAAGAGTCATGATAAACATTGGTTTTTGTGTGGGATAAGGCTTAAACTTGAAGAGTTTTTGACTTATCATGAGTGGGATTTGATGGGTATATAAACACCCTTCTACCCAGCTCATAACATACGAATTTTGCAAAGCAAAACAAAGAAAATCTCTGCCATTAACATACTCTTGATATTCAATTTAGGTTTAAACTCAATTAGGGTTTATAATCTTAAATTGATCACTCCATCTCAAATCACTTGCATTTAATCAATCCAAGTTATTTAGTAGTTGTTATTTGATACTACTAAAGGTTTACAAACCGTGGGATAATTTGTCAAAGGCGTGACAGATCACAGAAGCTATTCCGGGCTCTTTCTGATCGTTCTCGGACAAAAGCTTCTGTGCAGATCGGACAGTGTTGTCCGATATCTTACAGAAAAGGGAAAAGTTCTCGGGTAAAGCTTATATCTCGGACAACAAAGCAGCTTTAGGCTGTTTTGTTTTTTTTTGGTTCGGATCGGGGTTTTCGACGCTTGGTGTTTGGGCATACGTGGAGTTCGGCTAGCAATCCGGACGTGTTCATTTGACATGTTTGTGTGAGCAACCGTAGAGGTGGTATATTTTATCACTCGTTTGAGTTTCATTGCTTTTGGACGAAGGTTAGTTTTCGCGTTTCCTTTATTATTTATTATTAATTACGTGTTAATCATAATTGCTCAAACTAGATCCATTCCGCTGCGTACTCGTAGTTACATGGTTAACTAGATATTAAATCCCAACTGTGGCATCACGAGTCATGCTCGTTTGGTGGTTATGGGTTACACGTTTTAAATAAACAAGCGAAACCATATGCATGAAACCTAATTAAGTTATTTGTTTTATTTTTATTTGACAATTAAATTGTGTACTTGTCATTAGTTATAAAAAATAACAAGATGGCAATTATTAAAATTAATTGTTAATTAGAAACATATAATTAAAATTAAATGGTTAATTAGAATACATAAAATAATAATAAAAATTAATAGTTAATTGTTTTGCCATGATTATTTTATGTGTTATCCGGCTATAAGACTCACTACAATCACGTAATGTGGTGCATGGGGCGATTTAGGTACTTGATGAAAACCTAATGAGAGTCTTATGGTTCTTCGTTTGGGGAAGACTCTTCGGGGTCTCGGATTTATGTGTTTATTTAATGTCTTATGTTTGTTGTATTTTTTTCCTAATTGCATTATTGTTACATGTTTTTCAAAACACCTAAATAACATGCAATATGGATAAATACTTATAGAGAAACATGACATTAAAATTGGTCAATATTTTACACGCATAAATACATGCTCATTGTGACCGGTTATGTGTTACGTGGAAAAGTGTTTTATAAAATAAAAGGACCTAAACACATTTGAAACACGCTTTCATGAAAATAAAAACTGGACGCTATGGACTCATGGGATGTACGGCTCACCCACTAGAACAAACTATAAGGCGGGTATAAGCCGGTGCGCACAGTCACACCTAAAGGATATCCGACTATTGCCTTGCGCTGGTCTGGTCCTGCGCTTGCTTGCGAGTTCGATTGGAGCTACCGTGAACCATCGTAGATTACTACAGTGTCATTACTAAAAGTTTTTAAAATTCGTGCTACAAAGTTGTTTACATGCTTCTTTGTACACATGTTTTACCACATTTATGTGTTATACCCTATGTGAAATTTAAGTGTATGCCAGCCAACTAAGAACACGTGCATTTGATTTAGCTTCTCTAGACAGTCCTAAGGGCCTTGTCAAACCCATGGCAAATTTTTCACGACGGTCAGACCCTGTGTGATATTTGCATGTTCTTGCTTGGTTAACTTAACTCGAGTATGCACGGTCAGACCCTGGACCCGAGGCATAAGATGAGACTAAACATGCTCATGACACTACTACCGTTTTACTAGTGTCTTGAACGGTCTCATAAAGTCTAAGAGTTGCATGTTATGCAATTAACGCTCGTCGCTTACCTCTTGCCCCACTTGTTTACATATTGGACAGTCCTTTTGTAATGAGTGGGAGTACAAGATGGATCTTAGTCTTAATTAGTAATTAATTGGGTAGTTAATTCTATTAAGAATGTAATTATCGAAAATACTAATTGTTTGAACTTTTTAATTGTAGATGACTACCAATGTCGGAAACAATTCGGTACTCAGGAGTTTCTTCGAGAAACACAAACTCACTGGGCCTAACTTCATTGATTGGTACCGCCAGTTGCGTATTATCCTATCAGCTAAAGACAAGGAACAATACTTGGAACATCCAATTCCTGCTGCACCTGTTGCAACTCCTGTTCACCAAGTCCCTCCCGATGCTCTTGCAGCTCATGCTGCTTGGGTCAAAGGGTCAAAGGACATTGCTGCCCTTATGCTCATGACTATGGACTTAGAGATCCAACGAAATCTAACCCATCTCGGAGCATATGACATGTTGCAGGAGCTGAAAACCATGTTTTCTCAGCAAGCAGAACAGGAACTTCTTCAAACTGCGCTTGAATTTCACGCGTGCAAGCTTGAGGAAGGTCAAAATGTTGGCTCATATGTTCTTAAGATGAAGGGCTACATTGAGAACTTGGAGCGTCTTGGTCACCCTGTGACTTTCAGCTATGGAATAAGCCTAATCTTGATAGGCCTTTCCAAGGAGTATGACAGTTTCGTTCAAAACTTCCACATGCATGGCATGGGGAAGACTGTGAATTCGGTGAATGAACTGCATGCCATGCTTAAACAACATGAGCAGACACTTCCCAAGAAGTTCGTTTCACCTGCACTTCATAATGTGCGTGCAGGCAAGGTCCAGAAAAACCAAGGTAGAAAACCGCCTAAGGCTGCGAAGGGGATTTATGGTAATGGAAAGAATAAGCTGGCTTATGCTCCCGAGCACGAACCAAATTATGCTCCCAAGAACCGAAATCCTCCACCACCCAAAAAGGATAATCCTGCTAAGGACGACCCCTGTCACAAATGTGGTCAGATAGGTCATTGGAAACGGAACTGTCCCGAGCACTTAGCCGAGTTGCAGAAAAAGAAGAGGTTGTCTCAAGAAGCCAACACTTCAGGTATTTTCACTATAGAACTATATTCCCTTCCGAGTAATTCATGGGTATATGACACTGGTTGTGGTACTCACATTTGTAATAATACTCAGGGTCTAAGGGGAAGTAAGAAGCTGAATCCAGGAGCTTTGAATCTGTACATGGGCAATGGTCAACGTGCAGGAGTCGAAGCTATTGGAAATTATCATTTATGTCTCCCTAGTGGATTAGTTATTGTTTTGAACAATTGTCACTATGCTCCCTCTATGACTAGAGGGATTATTTCAGTTTCTGGTTTGTTTAAAGATGGTTTTGTAAACTGTTTTGATTCGAATAGTGCAATTTCAGTTTCTAGGAATAACGTTGTTTATTTTACTGCTACTCCCCGAGGGGATGGCATTTATGAAATTGATATGTCTTGTTCTAAAACCAATGATAGTTCTATGTTTGCTGTTAACAATAAAAGAGCCAAATTAAATTTGGACTCTACTCTCTTGTGGCATTGTCGTCTTGGACACATAAGCAAGAAACGCATGGAGAAGTTGCAACATGATGGACTTCTCACCTCAACTGACATTAAGTCATTTGAAAAGTGTGTCTCTTGTATGTCTGGGAAGATGGCAAGAAAACCCTATTCACATCAAGTGGAAAGGGCTAAAGATCTACTTGGACTAATACATACTGATGTTTGTGGCCCATTTAGAATCATGTCAAGGCAAGGAGCTAACTACTTTGTAACTTTTACTGACGACTTTAGTCGGTATGGTTATGTTTACCTGTTAAAGCATAAGCATGAAGTGTTTGAGACATTTAAAGTGTTTCAAAAGGAAGTAGAAAATCAACTCGGTAAGACCATAAAATCACTACGATCTGATCGTGGAGGTGAATATATGAGTCAAGAGTTTTTGGATCATCTTAAGGAGCATGGGATTATTGCCCATCGAACTCCTCCCTACACACCTCAACATAATGGGGTGTCTGAGAGGAGGAATCGAACACTGCTAGACATGGTTCGATCCATGATGAGTCAAACTACTCTTCCAAAGTCCTTTTGGGATTATGCCCTTGAGTCTGCTGCACGCATACTCAACATGGTTCCAACTAAGAAGGTTGAAAAGACACCGTATGAAGTATGGCATGGGCAAGCCCCTAAGTTGTCTTACTTAAGAGTCTGGGGTTGGGAAGCTTTGGTTAAACGTGATACGATGACCAAACCTGAAAAACTGGAACCCAGATCTATTAAGTGTATCTTTGTAGGATACCCAAAGGAAACGATGGGATATTCCTTCTACTACCCACCTGAGAACAAAGTTATTGTTGCTCGGAATATTGAGTTCTTTGAGAGTAATCTCTTAGATCAAGAAGCAAGTGGGAGTATAGAAGATCTTGAAATGATTCAAGATGAAGATACAAATCCTTCTGATGACACTGGCTTAGATCATTATGAGGATGATCAAGAAATTGAAGAACCTCAAAGTGATATCAATCCCATTCGTAAGTCCTCTAGGACACGCCATGCACCAGATCGAATGTGTTTATACGTCGATGCTGAGGAGCATGAGTTAGGGGATCTTGGAGAACCCGCTAACTATAAAGCTGCATTATTGGATCCTGAATTCGAGAAATGGCTTAATGCGATGAATGTGGAGATGCAATCCATGAAAGATAATGATGTCTGGGTATTAGTTGATCTTCCTCCTAACGGTAGAACCGTTGGTAGCAAGTGGCTATTCAAGAAAAAGACTGACATGGATGGCAAAGTACACACCTTTAAAGCTTGTCTTGTAGCAAAGGGCTTCACTCAAACCTACGGGGTTGATTATGAAGAGACCTTTTCTCCTGTAGCAGACATTAGAGCTATAAGGATTCTTATAGCCATAGCCGCGTTCTATGACTATGAGATTTAGCAAATGGATGTCAAAACCGCTTTCCTCAATGGACATCTTTCCGAAGAAGTCTATATGGTGCAACCTGAGGGTTTTGTCGATCCTAAATATCCTAACCGAGTATGCAAGCTCAAGCGTTCCATTTCCTCTCTTCGAGTAAGGATTTGCTGCTTTCTTACTTATTCCTATGGACTTAAGCAAGCATCTAGGCAATGGAATAAGCGTTTTGATGATGAGATTAAGAAATTCGGTTTCACTCAGAATCAAGATGAGCCATGTGTATATCACAAAGCCAGTGGGAGTAATGTTACTTTCCTAATTCTATATGTTGATGACATATTGCTCATGGGGAACAATATTCCAATGTTGAAAGGGGTAAAATCCTACCTTGGAAAATGTTTTGCTATGAATGATTTAGGAGAAGCTGCATACATTCTTGGAATCAAGATCTACCGAGATAGATCTAGACGGTTAATTGGTTTATGTCAAAGTGCTTACATTGAGAAAATCTTGAAAAGATTTCATATGGAGAATTCCAAGCGTGGAACTATCCCAATGCATGAAAGCCCTAAATTGAGTAAGTCACAATGTGCTGTTTCACCAGCTGAAAAGCAACGCATGCAGAATGTTCCTTATGCCTCGGCTATAGGATCAATTATGTATGCTGTGAGATGTACTCGTCCTGATGTTGCGTTCGCTCAGAACATAACAAGCCGATTTCAACAGAGTACTGGTGAACTTCACTGGACTGCTGTTAAAAATATTCTTAAGTATTTACGGAATACTAAGGATATGTTTCTGGTTTATGGTGGTGACGAAAAACGAGAGCTCAGGGTTTCTTGCTACACTGATGCTGGATATCTGACAGATGCTGATGACCTAAAATCTCAGACTGGATATGTTTTCGTTCTAAATGGAGGTGTTGTTGACTGGAAGAGCACAAAGCAAAGTATTTTTGCACCTTCATCTACAGAAGCTGAGTATATAGCTGCTTTTGATGCAGCTAAAGAGGCTGTTTGGATTCGTAAGTTCATTTCTAGGCTTGGTATTATGCCCACAATTGAAGATCCCATTGATATGTATTGTGACAATACTGGAGCCATTACTATAGCTAATGAAAGCGGAGTCACCAAGGGTGCTAGACATTTCCGCGCAAAAGTTCACTATCTTCGAGAAACCATTGAGATGGGTGATGTTAAGATAGCAAAAGTTCATACAGATGACAATCTAGCTGATCCATTTACGAAGGCGTTAGCATTCCCTAAGCATTCTAAATTGACTCGGGGTATTGGTATGATACCAGCTAGTAGTCTCGTGCAAATCTGTATGTTAATTAGTATTTGGATAATTTGGAATTGTAAGACAGTTTTATTTTCTGATAAATAAAGATACGAGGTATTTGTTATTTCACTCATATAAAATTTGTTATTCTATATTTGCATGTTTAATCCATGATTGATTTAATCATTCTAAATATCCATTGTCGGTTAGCAATATGGGAATATTGTTTACATAAGGAAAATGTGAGTGTTGGATATATTCTATGAGAATGAGAATTGTTCTAAGCCAAACTCATATGTATTCATAAGGGATGCATACTGGATTTCCCAACTTCAAACATTTACTTTTGGATCCATGTCATGAGTAAGATGTTGAAAATGGTCTGTTAAGTCATCCTTAGACTTGAGATGCAAACAAGTTCTGCATGTGTGGATATCACTTTCGTAATTATATGCAAAACGCTGTCCTGAATAAGGTAGTTATAAAAGCTATTTTTCAGAGTGATGTGAAGCAGCATCCACAACACTTGTAGTCAATAAAGGATTTGTTACTCCACTGAGTATGTGCAGAATGATACCATGGCGCCTCTCTAGAATTAATCAGATAATTGTTTGGCCGAACCCAAATGGTAATGCAAGATGAATCTTGATTACATTTGGTATATCTGAATTGAATTCAATAACGAGAATCTAAATGGTTAAACTATATGGAATGAGTTAGGATCCATATCCATGGTTTAATGGTATCTATAACAAAGGATGATGAAAAGCAAGACATAAATGACCATGCTACTGAGAATGTTCTATGAAACTATATCTCATACACCTCTAGTTAAATAACGGGTGTGAGCGTTGCTAGACGTTTCCGTCGTTGACATTTGTGCAATCAACTCCAACGACCAAGTGGGAGCTGTTAGTTCATGCTCGTTGGATGAGCCAAATGTGGCTAGGGGTGTGTGAGCCTATTGGGGGCACACACGTTAAACACTTAGAGTGCGTTTTACTTCACGTTAAGCTTCGAAATTGTAAACTGCTGGACTAATCGTGTAAGAACTTTTATGGCTGTCCTAAAATCGTTTTAGTAAGCTGAGGAAAGATCTAGAATGATTACTTGAGATGTCCAGATTCATTTGGGATAAGGAGTAAAGAAGAGTCATGATAAACATTGGTTTTTGTGTGGGATAAGGCTTAAACTTGAAGAGTTTTTTACTTATCATGAGTGGGATTTGATGGGTATATAAACACCCTTCTACCCAGCTCATAACATACGAATTTTGCAAAGCAAAACAAAGAAAATCTCTGCCATTAACATACTCTTGATAATCAATTTAGGTTTAAACTCAATTAGGGTTTATAATCTTAAATTGATCACTCCATCTCAAATCAATTGCATTTAATCAATCCAAGTTGTTTAGTAGTTGTTATTTGATACTTATAAAGGTTTACAAACCGTGGGATAATCTGTCAAAGGCGTGACAGATCACAGAAGCTATTCCGGGCTCTTTCTGATCGTTCTCGGACAAAAGCTTTTGTGCAGATCGGACAGTGTTGTCCGATATCTTACAACAAAGGGAAAAGTTCTCGGGTAAAGCTTATATCTCGGACAACAAAGCAGCTTTAGGCTGTTTTGATTTTTTTTGGTTCGGATCGGGTTTTTCGACACTTAGTGTTTGGGTATACGTGGAGTTTGGCTAGCAATCCGGACGTGTTCATTTGACGTGTTTGTGTGAGCAACCGTAGAGGTGGTATATTTTATCACTCGTTTGAGTTTCATTGCTTTTGGACGAAGGTTAGTTTTCGCGTTTCCTTTATTATTTATTATTAATTACGTGTTAATCATAATTGCTCAAACTAGATCCATTCCGTTGCGTACTCGTAGTTACATGGTTAACTAGATATTAAATCCCAACAATAACATGATTTGCATTTGAAAATACCGAACAAGTGGTTGAAGAATTGCAGGAGCAAAGAGTCCAGGAATAAGGTAAGTGATGAATTTCCCAGCTTCATGTGAAATCGAAGGGCTTTGACTAACAAGAACGAGTAGTTTTCCGGTATATTTCCAGCAGATAGCAAGAGGAATGCAAACAATTAGAAGAGAAACAATAGCAGTGTAGGTCTGTGTTCCAATTATTTTGTATTGTCGAGCCCCATAAGCCTGTCCACATAGTGTTTCCAATGCACTAGACCTACCCGTCAAAAGTCAAAGCAGCTCAAAAATGAATATTTTGATTAAACAATCCAATGTAATTAATTATAAACTCTCCATATTACATTCTACTGTTCAATATCTGCAAGATGAAGAATTACTTTGGCATGCTGGTAAACAATATTATTTAATGTGTCACTGTCAAGCCTGATGCAGTGCACGTGCATCAATTAGCTTATGTATAGCGTGCATCAAGTCTTACCTAGCTGTTTTTAGACTTACCAGAAAATATTTTGATTGCGGTGAACCCTTTCAAACGAATACCAAATATATAGGACAAAAGTGTGATGGACAAATACAAAGGGGTAGTACGTACGATTACAGAAATGAGTCGAACTTTTTTCAAGCAACTTAAGTTTGAGTTCAAACTCGACTCGATCGACCCGAGTTTTTATCGAGCTTAAGCCTAATAAAATGGCTCGAAACATATAACGAGTCGAGTCGAGCTTTTGATAGCTTGGCTCGAGCCTTTATCGATATTTCGAGCCTTACTATAAATATATTTTTATATAAGTAAGCAAACGTTGATTTAAGTATTAGCAACTATAAAAAAATAAATAGTTTATTGATAGACGTTATCATAATTTACTAAAAACATAGAATTTGTGGTGATATGTAAGCCTTAATGGTGTATTTGTTTCATCTATTTAATTTTGAGCTTTTCAAGCTAAGCTTGAGCTTTGCTCGAAGCGGAATCGAGTCTATCTCAAGCCTTGTGAAAGCTCGACAAATTATCGAGCCGAGCCTGAGCCCACCAAATATGTTTCGAGCCAACCCAGATTACCTTTTAAGTAGAACCTAGATTTTTTGTAATGATTAGATTCCTATGTCCCTTTTATTCAAATATGTCTATAAAGGTTATTATCACATATATCATCTCACTTGACATAGTTTGTCAGTTTCGTACCACTTTTTAGCTTTGCAAAGCTTTTCAATTCACGGCCTTAGTAGTAATTGTTTCACCACCTTATAAAAACATAAGGAACCACTTTGGAAAGATTGAATCTGACAATAAAAACAAGTCTTTACTGGGGTTAGTAAAAAGGAAGTTATATTTCAGGTCCAAAAGAAATAAAGTCGCTTTTGTTTGGTTTAGTAAAAATTTTCCAATTGAAAATAACAAAGCGTAAGAGTTTTATTCTACATATAAGGTTATTAGATGGGTATTTTTTTTCTTTTTTGTTCTGTAGCATTTTGTAGTATTAGGATGGGTGAGTCTATCAATATGTATTTATTATACTAATAATATCGAATATTTAAGAAAGTAATTTCATCGGAATGAAACTTTACAAAATTTAGTTTATATATTAATTGTCCATCCATGAATCGATCCGACATGTTAAGCGAGAAATTACTTTGACCCGACATGTTGAGCATGTAAACAATTGTCCAGTTGATTTTTTGCTTGAAAAATCGAGAAATCACCTTGATTTTTTGGCTGGGTATGCTAACACAAATATTTATAAGCTTGTGGTCAAAGTGATTGTAGGTTTGACGACGTTAATTTTTGGAGAAAATGTAATATCAATTCATTTTTTACTTCCATTTATGGTTGGTCGAATAGTTGCATTTGTGAAGTGCTAATGGTTAATATAGCCATCTCAAGGTTCACAAACCAAAAACCAAATTTAAAGAGGGTCGCAATTAGGGATAATATGCGATAATTTCAACAATGTTTTAACCTTGTGCTCATCTTTGAGTTGATTTTATATAAGCTCGAGCTCAACCGGATATATATTTTGGGTCCTCTCTTCTCACTACTTTGTTTTTACATTTAAGTTTTCTCACAATTCTAAATGTTAGGATGTTTTGGTCTGAGAGTTAAGACAAAACTTTAACATGGAACAAAACACGTCTGCTGGGTGGCGAGGGCCTAAAAATATAAAAAAGTTAGTTTTCTACAAAATAGATAACCGAGAACCGAAAAATAGGTTTTTAGGAACCGAGAACCGAACCGAAAAGCATGTTTCGATTCCAGTTGGCTTCTCAGGTTTGGTGCACATCCCTTGGATTGGCAAAGGCCTAAAAATATAAAAAAAAATTCCTTTTAGTTTTCTTTTAACAAAAACGTGTTCCACTGCAAACAAATATAGTTAATACACCACCGTAATTTTAAAAAGTTTTACGAAACAACCCTGCCTATTGGGCGGGTTACGACGCTAGTATATATATATATATATATATATATATATATATATATATATATATATATATATATATATATATATATATATATATATATATATATATATATATATATATATATATATCTTAATATATATATAAGAGGAGGGATTTGCCACGTCATCAATCAAGACACTAATCCCAGTCAGCACATGGGCTTACGTTTTGGGCTTACAAATTATCTGGGCTTACGTTTTGGGCTTACAAATTATCGAACCCAAAAAACTTATTCGCACCATATAAAAACCAACCAGACATAAAACTTGAAATTGAATCCCAAGAGAGAAATCGATATCAGTTTGATCAATATTATCATTGATGTTCACACATTCATTCTTTTATTTTAATCAATGAATTATGCGATGCGATGCAAATTCAATTAATATTGTGTTTTATTTGTTTGGTTTTGCAGGATAATCTTTTAGGTCCGCGGCTAAGCAAGATACACGGGTCATTCAAACTTAGGTCTGCTTGGATTCAAATTGTTAATCAATGTGTTATGCGATGCAAACACCACATAGAATCAGTACCGTCCCTTCATTGAAGTAGGTGTGCATAGAATGGATTTTTGGATTCCCAACATCCAGGTTTGTGTTTTATTTTTGAACGGCTAATTAGGTTTGTGTTTGATAAATTACTATATCTTTTTTGCTTTTAAAATGGTTGATGTATTTAATTGATTGTGTTTTATATATGACTATATAATTTTTCTATCTAATGATCAAGAAGGGTTCCTGTGTAAAAGTCGAATTTTATGTAATAGTCGAATTAACAAAATTAACACTTTATTTTTATGTAATAGTCGAATTAACAAATTAACACTTTATATTTACTGATTGAAGGTTGTGGGATGCTGTATTTGCAATGGAGGATGTAGCAATGGAGGATGTAGCAATGGAGGATGTAGCAATGGAGGAAGATACCTTCCAGTCTACTATCCAGGACGAGCAGATTATTGAGTTGAGTTTATGGCTTCAAACATCAAAAGCAGGTGAAGTAGAAACCACTAACTAACTACACTATGCTGTAATGGCTGGCAACACGAGTTTGGCTACTATTAGTGATACGAAGATTCATGGTACACTGACCGAAGTTAGAACAAAGACATGGCAGGTAACTATGTCTCCATGTATTTACCAAAAAAACCTTTTATATCCTGCGTGAGAATTCTCTAGATAATCTAAGTATTCATTGTACCCTTTCTAAACTCTAATCCATATTCTAGCATTCTTATAACTTCCTGCCCATGTAAACTCTAATCCATAGCAGCAGCCATAATTTAGGTCCATGGTTTATTACCTGCAACCAAGATGACGTCCCATCTAGATAAAATATAATTTATTTACAAATGCATTTGACTAAGCTGATGAAAATTTATGTTTTTTGGATTTCTTTATGTCTTTAGGTAAGCAACTCATAAAATATGTTTATATCCCATTCAATTTCAATCGTGCGCAAAGAACTCAAATATCCTCAAAGCCCGAAAGTAAGATTAAGGGGATGTTTGAATTAGCTTATTTTGTGGGCTTACGTGCTCATAATAACTTTGAAAAGTTTATTTTGGGGCATAACCTATTGGAAAAAGGGAATTCCTGTTGATCTTTTAAGTAAAGGTTATTGTGAAAAATAGGCATTAAATTTGATGATTGTGTCTAAGCTATGTGATTGAGAAAAGTGCATAAGAATATGTTAGTAGGCTTGATTAGTGTTCGAGTTATCTTAATGATGGTGTTTAGGATTGCTTATTCATGTCCTTTTATGCTTATTTTTACGTACATAAGTAGTAGTAGTATAGTACTAATCCAAAATTAGTTGGCACCGTTGTTTAAATGACTTGAACATAAACAATGGTTGTCATATGAAAAGAAACAGATTTAAGAGTAAAAAAATGCAGTGAAAAATAAATATTGAATTTAAGTGAATTCAAGATATGTTACTCTTCAATTAAGCTCCATTTCTTTTACATTTTGTGATATATCATATATTTTGTTGAACGCTTAAGAGACTTCATTGACCTGATCCTAGAGAATATAGAAAACGTCAGACATGACACATTGTTTATTTTAACTTGACGCACCAGTAAAGTTTCCAAATTGTATTTGACATGATAACTCATACAAACCGATCTGAACTTGCAGCACCGGAGTTGTTGAGTCAACCTGAACCAAAGAGGAATCAAAAGAGGGATTTGCAACTATCGTTGAGTCAGTGCGGACTTTCGCAGCAGGTAACAGTGGCCATAGTTGGCAAATTTTCACCCATCTAATTTATTCCTCATGGGGGAACAAGCCATATTGGTCGAAATAAGTGAAACTTTAAATTCACTTAGAAAAACGAAGCAATGCCAAGAGCTCCGTCAATCCGCTGTTCATCGATAGACGAAGTCGACTTCTATTTTCAGTTTGTCATTCAACATTTGCAAATCTACTAAGCTCATTTTCAATGGATTATAAGCATACCAGCTTGATCTTATGCCCTAGAATAGGTCACGAGCTTTTCTCATAAGACATTATAAACGAGTGTTTTGTGTTTTTAAATCTTCAATAGCCCATAAACACTACAAAAAGCTAATCCAAACACCCTATAAGTGGGTCAACGAAGATGTTAAGTTTTTTTCCTGTGGACTTGATTTTAATAACAATAGTGATGGTATTCAATTAATTTAAGGTTGACTTGAGCTAAAATAAATACGGAGAACATATATGGTTGCTAAATTTGTTGATAAACTACAGCGACCAACGATGGTGGGACAATCTTAAAGGCTCTACTTATTGATAACCATGCTGCTAAAGTCCCTACTGGTATTCTTATATTATCCCTTTTTGTATTTTATCCTTTGCTATTAAAACAGTCACATTTTTATCGAGGTAACGTTAAATTAATTTCTTATTTTTATGATTAGACATCTTAAAAGTTCAAGACGATGAGGTGGGTGATGGGACTACGTTTGTGTAGTTTTGGCTGTCGAACTTTTAAGGGGGGCGAGAAGTTGGTAGCCACCAAAATTTATCCAACTACAACAATTTCAGGTCTGTTTGATTGTCTGTTATCTATTTTAAGCTTTTACTTAACTTTTACGGGTATGTATTCATTTTTTTTTCAACTTTCAAGGTAACGCATGGGTTCTGACTGTGCACGAAGTGCATTGTTGGAAAGGGTCAAGGAAGATGCAGGTATGTATTGCTTACATCAGATATTCATATAATAACTTAGCTTTGTGTTATCTGCCAAATTAGTGGCATCAATCTTCTTAAGGGTATATTTTTTTGATCATTTTCTTCATTTTTTCTTGCTGTACTGATTAGAGGAGGCAAGATAGGGGTGGGTCAGATAACTGGTCAAATGGGCTGGGGTTGTAGCTGGTCAATTTTAGTTTAGGTCAAAACTCACCAGATAGTTTCACTATGTTCCTTTATTTAAGCATATTGTTTGCTACTATGAATGTTAGGCTTCCTTATGTAACTGATCAAATGGGCTGGGGTTGTAGCTGGTCAATTTTAGTTTAGGTCCAAACTCGCCAGATAGTTTCACTATGTTCCTTTATTTAAGCATATTGTTTGCCAATATGAATGTTAGGCTTCCTTATGTAACTGATCGGCCAATTGTACAATTATTACTGCGTAAATACCTTTGGGGTGGGTTCAGGTTTAACAACATTTTTTATTTTATTGCTTTATAGTTGGTATTATTTACATGTTTAATCAGCCCTCACTATATTGTGTAACTCGGGTTTTTTGTTGGTTTTTGAATTTATGTTGCAAACTAGCTGAAGGCGTCGAAGGTATCAGAAAATGGTGCGTCTATAAAGGAAGCAACAAGTAAGTCCCTTATTTCTATATTCGCGTGTAGGATAGTTGGTGGATAAGCCAAAAACGAGCAAATAAACCCAACATTAAGTTTAAGCAACCACCCTTTTCAGCTTATTTATGGGCTTATAGCCTTATCTTTCAGAAGTTGCTGAAGTATAAGTTTAAAAAAGAAATAGGCGTATGAAATATAACCCGAGTCAAATAGGATCATAGGTATATATTTATATATAAGCAAACGATGTGATGAAGTGTTTGTTTATCATGTAATTTAACAGCATAAAGACCTGAATAGAGACTGTTACATTATGAACAAGGAAGCCGCAATGATATTGCAGCAATTCAGGATCTTTATAGGCATCATCAGCATGACATATGGCAAGCTCGCATTGGCCGTGGAGATAAAACAAGGATATTCACCTTGCTAATGAATCAACAATTACTTCGTTATTTTAAATGGGTACTCGGGTTTTTGCTCCGTTTCAAATGGGAACTCGGGTTTTTGCTCATCTTTTTTCTTCTTTAGTTTTACCTACTATTTTTAGTTATCAATATTGAAAGGGGTGTTTGGATTAGTGTTTTCAAAATCTGAATCACATCAGCTTACTTAAAAACTTCAAGATTTGTTTTTTTCTGATATGCTTATAAGCTGAAAATATAAGCTTATGAAGTAAAAGCTAAAATCGAGTACGCTCATAACTCTTAGGCAATATAAGTCGAAATCAAATACACTTTAGTAGGATTGCAATAGAATATATATTATTGATAAAGGTCTTGGAATGGTTTGGTATGTTTTTAGGCCTTTAGTTCTTATGGATTCATGGTATGTAACTGTTTTAGTGTTAAGGAATGGCTTAGTTGTGTTTAAATATGACGATATTTGTTAGAGGTTATTAAAGGTTTGTTTGTATAAAGGATTCAGTTTGTAGGAATAGTCCTATGGTTTCAATGTATTTTGTTCAAATCATAGTCGCTTAGTGGACTCCGTTGGGATATTTCCTTATTATTTATTAATTGTCTAGCTGTGCAGTAATTATTCAGCTTTCAGGTTAATGTGTTCACTGTTTGATTTATGGCTGCAAGAAGTTATTAGGGTTTTTATAAAGTGTTCAACCCACTTTAAGATTATTATTCAGTGCACTCAGATAAGTTAATGTGGTCTGGTGCTTCAGTTTTGGTATTGGTTGGCGTGATTGCAAGGAAAATGTCGAAACAATCCCTAAAAAGTATAAAAAAGCATAAAAAGGCATCGTCGATGATTAAGGGGGTGTTAGACTACTCGAAATTCAAGGATGTAGACAGTTCACTGAGGTATCTTCTTTAATAACAGATTACTCATCTTTCATTCAAATTCTCAAGTTACATATAATATTGATGCATATAATTGTATACTTGGCTACTTGAACCACTAAAAGTGGTTTGTGCAGGCGCTTAGTGACATGACGGCCTTTAGCGCAGAAGACATCAAGGAGACTCAATGATTCGGGTTCCTCGCTCAATAATTATGGTACACATTATTCGCCCTCCAAAATAGGATTAGTAGAAAATAATTAAATGAAAAACTTAAGGCAATTCAAACATCTGCAAGCTATATGTATACAGGTGTCAAATATTTTCTACAACTTGTGGGTGGGCATTTTACACAAATCACGTTTGATTTTGTAAAAGAGATGCCTAAACCTGAAACCCGAATCATGACTTTTCTTATCTCCTTGTCATGAAGGCGTTTTTGCATTACATAATTGCATCGGGTTTATGCTTATTAAACCGATTAGTTGACTATTCTATACTAATTTAACTGCTAATCTGCCTTTCATAGTGATAATAGAGAATAAACTTGAAGGAACAATGGTGACGAGCAGGTAATTCAGTCACAAAAAGCGGAAAAAGTCACCCTTCCAGCCATGGTTTCAGCCAATACCAACATGGCAACTTTTATTTACTTATTTATAATCTTAGTTATTGGGAACTTGTGACACTGTCATACATCCGGTTGCCGAGATAATTCTGTTCAGAAAGGCTTGCAGCTCATACATTTGAGGCAACGTTAAACTGTTTATATGTCACTATAACAGAAATATTAATTTTTCAGGACGGAGTTAAAGAAATTGGTGTATCATTGGCATTCACTATTAGAGCACCGGATGTTGGAGCTAAGAATGACCCATTCTCATGTGGAAACATACCTTGAGCTTATCATTGAACTTCGAACTAAAGGAATGAAACTCTTTTGACACACCAAAGGAATGAAACTCTTTTGACACACCAATTATCAGAGGATCTAATTTTGTTTATTAGTTTATCTGTTACCCATCAGTATACCCATATATTTTTGAACATCCTTACAAATTAGTATGTTACTTTTTTTATAATGCCACAATTGTTTTAATTATATCGATCTATGTTTGTACATCCTTATAAATTACAGTAGTATGCTACTTTTTTTTATAATTCTGCATTTGTTTTAATTTAATCGATGGGTATATAATAGGCGTCAACATAAATGGTGTCCCAAGGGCGTGTACGTGCTTAATCTTTCAACAGGACAATCATTTCATCACTTTTGGTGGTAGGAAGGTTCCCAATATATACTACTAATTGTCTAAAATGTATGTTGTTGTATCTTGACCTGATCCAAAATATTTGTCATGTATCTAAAATTTTCCCACCATCAAAAGTTCGAAACCTCAATTCATTGTTTAGATGGTTTTCTTTATAAAAGAAATATGTACAATTCATTTTAGATGGTTTTCTTATGAAATTACGTATATTGTATGACACATTTAAAACGAATTAGTAGAGAGTTACATGCTTATGGATGCTATTTTAGTTTTTCATAAGCATAACCAAGTGGATAATGTCAAGATGAGCTTATTTCACTCTTTTCCATGTGAATAACAAGCACAAGATACAAAGTGGATAGATGGACCAACTTAGATTCGAGATAATCATATATTATATAGTTAAAATGCTTGTATCTATCAATCAAGTATATATTATAAGGATTAGACAATTAGTAGTATATATTATATATAACACGGAATCAAGTGAATTAGTAAAGTAGTTATCGTCTAAATCTGTCTTTTTTTTGTCATAAGCAACGTGATATGTTCATCGGTTTAAGCAACGTGACATGTTCTCCGGAAAACAGACGAACCGAACCGACCCATACGACACAAAACCGGAAAAAAATGATAACCGAATAAACCGAAACGAAATGCCCGAAATAAAAAAAAC
The DNA here is from genome assembly GCA_025667525.1 of Glebionis coronaria. Classification (NCBI taxonomy): domain Eukaryota; kingdom Viridiplantae; phylum Streptophyta; class Magnoliopsida; order Asterales; family Asteraceae; genus Glebionis; species Glebionis coronaria. Next base: position 16,678,106 of record CM046877.1, on the reverse strand, counting down.
CGTTTATCGCAGATTGGTTTCAGTTTTAGTTTTAAGAAAATGTGGTTATCCGAACCGAATCATGTACGTTATAATCGTGTTCTTTTACTAATATTCATATAATTTTAATAAGGTTTTTTCTAATCTTTTATTAGTTTCAAACTCCAAATGTTTTGATTGAGCCAATGTGAATATTTACTAACATTTAAGTGTAATGTGGGTGTCACGAAAGGTCGGTCCTCCATTTGATAAAAATAAGAGTATAAAGAACCGACAATATTTGACTTCCTTAATCATATTGACATTCATATATCATATTTCTAATTCCAGCTATCAAATTAAGTAAATGGTAACGCTTTTCATTAGGAGTCTCACGTTCATTGTCAATTGGCCATTTTTATAAGAAGATTAAAGTCTTTCATTTGGAATTGTATTCGCAAGAGTTAACAGTAGGAAATCTATTTATTTTTGTTCTCTTTATATTTGTTTTATTATGATTAAAAAGATCTTTCAACTATTGTAATTTGATTTATATTTTTCATGACAAGTAAATTTAACAAAAATAATAAAATATAAGAACTATAATTTGTCGTTTAACATATGTAACTATAAAAGTTCTCATTTCATAAACATCTAAAAGTATGTAATTAATTTTACGATTTTTTTCAATTACGTAAACAAACTAAAATAAGTAAAACAACGTTGAACAGTTATCAAATTAATGCAATATAATTTTGATAACATTAAAGATAAAGTAACAAAATATAAACGATAATTACAAAGTCTTGGTCGCCTGTCGAGCAGACTTAGCCACTACTTCTAATATTTATATTACTCAATGTGTAAATCTTTCGATGTTTTGTAATATACAATTTAAAATAAATAATAATACGAGTTCGATACGTTTACTACAAAACCCAAATAATATACTTAGTAATCGAACTAATAGAAACAACTCGACAAACATTTTTACAATGAAGTAAAAGAAAAAGAATATTTTAACACCAATATTTAGTAAAATAAAATAATGTAAATGATAATCACAAGTCATACCCGCCCATCGGGCGGGTTTTGCAACTAGTATATATATATATATATATATATATATATATATATATATATATATATATATATATATATATATATATATATATATATATATATATATATATATATATATATATATATATATATATATATATATATATATATATATATATATATATATATATATATATATATATATATATATATATATATATATATATATATATATATATATATATATATATATATATATATATATATATATATATATATATGTATGTATGTATGTATATATATTAATTTTAAAATAATTTGTTTTAATTGTTTGTTACAAAAGTTTCTAGAAAAGTTTCTTACAAAAAAATGAGTGGATGAAATCAATCTAACAAAATATGATCAATGGCTTAAATTTGACCTCCTTATCTAAATTTTGGTTTGGAGTTAACTTTGTTAAATTTAGGTTCGAGATTAAGATCGGAGTTAAGATTAGAGATTGCCTCTTTATATAATAGTATATATATATGAGATGGGATCAAGAGAAAACTTTATCTCAAAAGAAAACTTAGAAAACTTCTTTGCAACCATTGGATCAAAGCTCCCTCCCCCTCTTTTTTCTTTCTCTAAGTCCAGGGGTCTCTTTGCACTTTTTAATTTTTTTAAGGGTTGTTTTATGAAATTGGTAAGTTTTTGACTTTTTATTTTCTGCTAACGTTTCTATCTTCTTTCATCGTAACTCTTTCTAAAGTCTTTCTTTTCTATATTTTAGCACATGCGCAGTTATATCCGTAATATTTACACATCATACTGTTATATTTTTTTTTGATATTTTATTAAAAACGAACTTTTTAACCATATCTACCTCTAAAAATATGACTCTAAATTAACCAACGACATAATTTTGTTCTAACTCTCAACCCACGCCCATGTGGACAATAATTCATAACAAAGGCTTCATAAAGTGCCAAATCTTTTCACTAACTGCTACATATTACAAATACAAATAAGAGGTCTAAAAATACTATCATGAACTTGAAAGATAAAAGAACTATCATGAACTCAAGAATTAGAGTTGAGGCTGATAAATTTTTTTGAAATACAGAAACCGCCATGACTGGGTTTTTCAAATGCGCATCCTATCTAACTGAAAAAATCCATTCATTTGGATGCTTGTTTAGCGTCTTGTTTTGATCTTGAAATTGTGGCAGCGGCGGTCGCAACAACTGCAGCAAGCTTTACACCACCTACATATATTGCAACTCTTGCTCTTTTAGCAAATGTGGCTATATCTCCAACTAGTAGATCTCTTAAGCGACTATTGGTTTTACACTCATGTTTCATGTAGCCTGCAATATACCAATACTAGTTCAGTACTAAAATAGATATGTAACCTGCAAATGTGAGCATACAGATTAAAAAAAGATGAGTCACACAAAAGTTCCATCATAACATTTGTTATCACAAAAATCAATACAGTAACACTAGGATCGCTACAGTAAAAATGAAAATGGCAACAAATGATTTTTTATCTGATTATCTAATGGTGAGACATATAGCTTGGAATTGCTGAAAGTATTCTCAAGATAAAGTTACTTACAGCAATATGATTTATGGGGGCGAATGTTTTAGCTTATTAGCTTATTTATCCACTTAAGCTTATGAACTAGGGGTGGGAAACGACACAAAACCTAACCAGACCAAACTAAAAATAGAAAAAACGCTAAGCGAGGACCGGACCAAAATGTGTCTTGTCCAATTTAGTCCAATATAGCTTATTTTTTGGCGTAGGCTGGTTCCGTCAGGTCGGTGCAGTCTATTTTTTTGTCTGTTACGCTACATGGGTCCGATTTGGTCTAACAAAGCTTATTTGTCATCTATATTATGCCCGTATACGAGCAACACCAAGCACAAAATGACTTAGTTGATTGTCCATGTGCGTCCTTAGAGTACCAAAACACGCCTTTTTCCCATTTTAAGAAACTGCCAAATAGTGAAGGTTGGAAGCTTGTTGTTTCCTGATTTTTTTTCTTTTTAAAATTTGATAGATGGATATTTAAAGTTTTACACCTGATTTACACCTAAAAGATGTTTGGAATTGCTAAGTAAAATTTCACATGTTTTATCTAGCAATATTAACTACAACAACTTATGACTACATTACATTGATCATACAATAGTGCTTTGATGCCTAATATTGAGCAAGTCTTAGGCTAAACCGAGCTTTGTTTGGTGGTGGTGAAAAGAAACAAGACGGTACACCTTATAACATTGTATTAGTTGGGGATTTGGCAGCTGATGTTAGACTTCCATGGGACAAAATGCAAATGGAAATTAACATGAAGTAATCATAAATAAATGCAAGAATTTTCCAAAAAACAGATGCAACAAATTTGCAGACACATATGCAACAAATTTTGTCAAAACAGATGCAATGAATTTGCCGAAAAACAGATGCAACAAATTTGCAGATACAGATGCAACAAATTTAAAGACATAGATGCAACAAAAAATAATAATCATACGCAACAAGTTTTGTCAAAACATAGTCAACAATAAATTAAAAAATATATGCAACAATTTTTGGTAAAACATAGGCAACAACATTTACCAGACCACAATAGACATATGCAACAATTTACCAAAACAGATGCAACAAAAGAATTAATAAAGAGATGCGACAAATTTTGTTAAAAACAGATGCAAAAAAAATAACAAATATATGTAACAAATTTGCCAAACCACGATTATTATAATTTTTTATTTTTACGTTTTTATATGTTTTTTTCCCGTTTTAGCTTGCGCCCATTTTCCCCGCCCGTTTAGCCCGTGCCCATTTAGCCCGTGCCCATTTAACCCGTCGCCCGTCTAGCCAGCCGCCCGTGCCCGCCCGCCCGTTTTGCCACCTCTACCTACGATGATACAAACAAATGCACTAAAGTACCTCAAAAGATGCACTACATTACCCCAAACAGATGCACTCATTATTTCCAAAATATCTTCAATCATACAAGTAATCACATGCAATAAGTAAAGATACAAGCAAAAGAGAAAGCAAAAACAACAATATAGAGTGGTTTACTTTGAAATTTCTAACCTACCTACTTGGCCGATACTCAGTGGCGGATCCAGAAATTTCGAGAAGGGTGTAAATTTTTTTAGTATTCATTAATAAGTACCTTTTTCTACTGTGATTTTTTCGGAGCAGGTTTTTTTAGATCAGTTTTTTTGAGATTTGGGTTATGCGCGGCTGCTTTTTTCGTATCAGAGTGATTAACGCTGAATTGGTTTATGAAATTTGGGTTATTTAATATTGATTTACTTCTTTTGATACATGTATTTTTTAGTTTACATTGTTTTGGTTTTTGTGTTTATCAAAATAAGATTAAAGGTACCTCTCTAGTCAACTCAAACATGAAAATTTATCAAGAACTACCGTGTACAAAAAAGTAAAACTAGCATGGAAGTCCTAGATTTATGTTACTACGTACAATATATCTAAAACTAAACATAATCAAAATAATACCAAAGTACAAAGAACTTTTGTAGTCATATATTAAATATTCAAATTTCAAACTATTACAATTGTAAGTTTGTAATTTTTAATGAAATGGGTCTCAAGGAGAAAAATTGGACCCAAAACTTACATCTTATCTAAAATTTACAATCGAGCATCAAGAATATTTAATTGCTTTTGACTTTGACCTTTATTATCTTCTTCCCCGTTACAACTACTTACTCATATATTCTCCTTCCATTTTTTAGAGGGCGTGCACTATCAAAACTTTAGTGTATTTGTTGTAGCTTTTAACAATAAACAATTTTTTTACACTAGGGTAATTTCTCACATGGTACACACGTGTATACCCTATCCATGAGCTAGATCCGCCCCTGCCGAGACTATCTCGTTGGCGAAATCCACTAAGAGCCTTGTTCTTTCTTCTAGATGAAATGCCTTCAATCTTAAGTTCTTACTCGACTCACTTAAGCAATACACCAACTGATCCTAGTAATTAACAAACTAATGCGGATTTATATACTATCTATAAACTAGAGATATCGCAATCTACAAGTTACAAATAAAAGCCGAAATGATCAAGAAATTATGGGCTTTTTATTAATAGTGAGAGAAAAGCACTTCACGTACCTTAAACTGGTAACCACCATCAGAACACATACAACAAGTATATTGACGTGTATTTGCAAAATATTGGTCAAGATACTAAATAGACAATAAAAGTGTCTTGAGAACACCTGTAATTGCAAAGTGAATGTTGGTATAAGCATATATTTATTTGCTCTTTTTACATCAAATTCTTTCGGTTCCATGAAGCTTAATACTATATATATAGATTGCAAGTTCATCAAATTCAATCCAAAAAATTAGTTGGTAGCACATGTAACTATAAAGCGACGTGTTTTTAGTTTTAACATGTTAGCACCAAGATATAATGATTCACTAAAATACAACTGATGCGTAAAAAGAAAGAGAAAATTAACTCCAACAAACTGGTACAGTTAAGATGTCGGTGTAAAATACTAATTCCCCACTTCATGTGCTTCATATATATCATCCTACTCAATAACATTCATTTAACTATCAAATATAATATAAATGCTTAATTCGCAGTTAACTTCGAAGCGCTTGTTTCAATAATTCAAAAAAACAAATGTTGTGAAGTACCTAAAATTTAACTAACAGGTGCGCTAATTTTAACTAACAAATGCCCAAATACGTCCGAAAAAAGATGCCTTCAAGCACTTTGGATATCATACCCTAATATCTTTGTTAAATGATTCCCTAAAACGGTTATAAACCAATGCTCTAACTTTTTAATTTCATCAAACCTAAACAAACAAGCAACTGAATGCACTAACTTTTATAATTCATTATCCCTACTCACGCAATTAAGCCCTTATTTCAACAAAAACGGACTTATGATTCCCTATGTTACTAATACACAATTCAACTATACACCAGACAGACAGTTTTGATATGATGGCCTGAAATAAAATATATGTACTTAAAAACTTACACATCTTCGTCGAGATATGTATAGCAGTTTGTCTGGTGCGATCTAAGTGTTTCAAACTTCTCTGGTGACGGTGGAGATGATGTTAGCAATGGAGATGGTGTTAGTGATGGAGATGATGGTAGGTGATAGAGATGATTTCGATGATATATGGTGGAGATGGAGATGATGGTGGAGATGGAGATGATGGTGGCGACGGAGATGATGGTGGTGCCCGTTGTGGTTCCAGTGATAAACTAGAGTGACGGATCTATGAAATGAGAGATATGATGTCGTGGCTTGATATCCTTCCTTTTTTTTCTTTTTTTACATTTTTAACCCTAAAGTTGATGTATTTGCAAATTCCACCCTATACTTTGTTTTCTAGGTTTTCTATGAATGTGAGGTTTTCTCTAGAACCCATCCATATATATATATATATATATATATATATATATATATATATATATATATGATGGTTCTTGCTAGAATAAAACACAAGCATTACTCGAGATAAATTGTAGGCAATTCGTATGTAATACATCGTTTTCTTTTAATTTTAGAAAATATTTTTTACTACAAAGAAAATATCACAACTTCATAAATATTTCACTTTTTCAACAAGCACACCATATTATGAAATTCATATGAGATCATTGTTTTTTTTTATTAACAATGTAAATTATTCTTATCGGGAACTTAAAGGGTGTGTGGCGTAGCTATGTTAAAAGTAAGGTGAGTCATGATCAATCCGTAAAGTCAAAATAAGAATGTTTAAAGCTCGATTTATTTTTTGTTAACAATTGCCTATTTAGAACGCTATAGGTAGAAAGTCATGCTAACTCTCACATCCCACATGGACAAAACAAGGAAATAGTTATGATTTATATATCCAACTATCTATTTTATTTTCGTTTTAGGATTAATGTCATGCTTTCATGTTGATGTGTAGGCTTGGTCGAGAATCAAGTCCAACCCTTCACTATGAAAATATGGTATAAAGTCATGATTTTATTAATATTTTCTATTAATTTTATATAATATTGGACAAACGAGGTGTCAATTTCTTTCATATAAAGTGTTAACTTTTTTGTTATAACTTTATAAATCTTGAAGAAGTACACTAACTTATGAAAGTTTTATGAGAAAATTTTTTGTTTTTATTTAAAAATACTTACAAAAGGAGTACTATTTCTTTTCTCGTTAGCCAGAGTACTACAAAATGACCTATAGTACATAAAATTGTCCGTTTATGCATAAGTGATTATTCTACAATATTAACCAGTTTCAAAATTTATAGATTAATTAGTCAGTCACATTCTAGTTTTGCTATTATAATGTTACAAACGGGTAGGTTTCGAGTATCTTAAAATCGATTTTATTATACTATGCCTCAATCCTCGTATTAAATTGATCTTATTCTCATAAGTACCCTTAGTAGACTAAATAATCAGCATCTTATGAACAGATTAGAAGAGTTTAGCATTTTTCATAGCATGTTTGGATGTTGATGATCATTGTGCTTGGCATAGCGTTGAACATGAACGTATGACTGTTAGGACAACTTTGTTCTTAAATTTAAACCATTGTAACCGTCAACACATAACTTCTCTTAGGTCAAAGTATCAAAATAGACTCAAACTATTCACACAGGTAAAACGCCTGCACTATCAAAAGAAAAATATATGCAAAATTGACATATCACAATTACCATATTTGCATCTTACTCTTTATTTTATTATACAAGTCCTTGAGATATAAACGAAACTAGATTGCAATGAAATGGTTGTAAAACTTAATTTTGTGCCTACTAAATGGATAAAGAATGAGCAGAAGTTATAGTATTATCACATAGCAAAATCGGTTCAAAGACAGCTTATCACAAATTAATATAATGTAGAGACTTGGAAAAGATGAGTAGATTACTCAAGTTGATATCGTTTTCAAGAATGAATTTAGGTGTGCATGATAGAGAGCTCCATGTATAATCATTGTATCTAATTACATTTTTGCTTAATAATTATCATGGACCTTCATATCCATAATCAAAAGTAAGTTTAGAAGATATACTAGTACTTGATTTGATATTGTTTGGAAGAATGAAGTCTAGTCTAGATGATATATAATACTTATGGATGATACTTGTTATAAAACACAAGCATGACTCGAGAGAAAAGGTAAATACTTCATAATATTTTTCATGAACGAGTAATGTTAACTATCGTCCCATATAGACAAAACTAGCTTAAAGACCCGTGGAATCACGGGGTTTCTTAAAGAAATATTTTTGTAAAAAATAATATGTATGAATACAAAATAAGAAACAAAGAAGAAGCATGTTTCATTTAAAAGTGAAAGAAATAATGAGATAAAACGTGAATTATTCAATAAAATATTTTTTTATTTGGATAAAAGGGACTGTTGCCGGTAAAAAATATATTTCCAAAAACCGATAATTACAATAGAATCCAGCTACAATGCTACATTAACCTCTAAGCCATAAATAAAAGTCCAGGATAATATATTAGGTTGTGACTAAAATTAAGCTGTGATTGATAATATATTTAAAATTTAAAACATGGTACAAATGTTATAAAGATAATATTGAAGTCAAGGCAATGAGGATGATAAGTTACGACGGAGCAGGATTGTAAGTAAAAGGAAGTCGATGAATTAACATTAAGGAGTCATATGTATGAATGAATTAACAAACAAAAAAAATGTAAATAGGTTCAATTACTTTTTGAAACTAAATAAACATGTGTGTATCGTCTTCTCCAATGGGTAGTCAACCGAGAACTAATCACATGTTTCCTATCGATTTAAACAACAACTTTTTCCACCTAACCCTCCTACTCATTCACTGTAACAAATATCTTATATTGTCATAAATGGATAACTTAAGCCGATGTGAATAGTAGTGAAATAACAACTCATTTACATGAAGAAACATCTTTTCACAACTCGTTTACTTGAAGAAAACATCTTTTCACAACTACATTCTTAAAACTCTTAAATTTACATATTCGTTTCTTGTTCATACAAGTGTGATGATGCCAGCTCGCGTTTTTTATGAAAAGTGTTGATTCAGTACATACCTCTTGCCTCAAGAAACATTCATCGTAAAAAATAAAAAAAATAAAAGTCAAACCACAAGAAAGGAAAGGAAGTTGTTGGTAATATTATATGTAAAGTTATAAAAAAAGTATAAAACATGTCATTTATATAGTTTTACATAGGGGTGTTCAAAAAATCGAGAAACCGATGAACCGAGCCGAACCGCTCAATTCTACCCGAAATCGAAGAAACCGAAACCGAAAAAACCGCTTATAAAGGTTCGGTTACGGTTATCATTTTTAGATATCCGTGGTTAACCGAACCAAACCGCCCATATTATACATAAATTTTTTTTAACTAAATATTCAAATTGTAGTACATTTATTAATTGTAATAGTACCCTACTTTTATTATATAACGATTTTTTTACTCTTAATGTCAACTGTTTTAAACATGTATGTGTAAATTTAATTAATGCGTGTAGTTTATAAATATCGAATAAATATTTTTTAATTAATATATTATTTATGAATATTCTAATGCACTTTTTTGTAACGAAATAATTTTTATATGATTTTTATCTATTTAATTTCGTTGAATTATACGAAAACGACATTCTATGTTCTAACCATGATATTATTTATAAACTAAAACTTTATGAAACTTATATAATGGTTAACCGTGACCCGAACCGTAGGTAACCGCTCATTTTGGGTAACCGTATAATAGTAAATTTAACTACCCGAACCGCGATGGATAGTCAAAATCGTCTAACTAACCGAACTGAACCGATCCGTGAACACCCCTAGTTGTACATACATGTTAAACATTGATCATAGTTAAAATTACTTGTTTCTTTACCCGTTTGAAATAATATATTACCCGAGGCTCCACATTCATTTGTAATCTTGTTAACTTGTTTAGTAAAGAGATATTAACTTGAGCACATTGTAAGCAACCCGTGTCCGTTTAGCATCTATTGAATGTGTTCGGTCATTGTGCGTTAGTTCAACAACCCGTGTCGTTAATTTTCTTTCAACTTCCATAGAGCATTGTTTATGGAGTTTATACAAAGGTTTATTACTTGACCATGTTTGAAATAAGATATTGCTCGACTCTTCACATGCATTTGTAAACCTGCTAATTTGTTTAGTAAAGAGGGACTAACCTTCACACATTGTAAACAATCCATGCTTGTTCAGCGTGTGTTCAGTGTGTTCGTTGAGTGTGTATTCATTGAGCAACCTGTGCCATTAATTTTCTTGCAACTTCCATGATAAACTTTTTAATGTAAAAGCTACAAAAAACAAATTTTGTTGCATTAGAGTATTGATTATAGAGTTAGGACAAAGGTCTATAAATTAGTTGAAGATGTTAAATCCAGTTAGAATTTATAAGCCACAAAAGAATTACCTGAAATCATAAAAGCAATTTATAAGCTACAAAAGGATTACCTAAAATCATATAAGAATTACCTTAAATCATATATGTATGAGAACATGGAAAAACTGTTTAGTTTTACCTTTTATAACCAACAACCCTATGTAATAAGAAATCCTAAACAACTAATATAAGCACTAATCTCGTGGTTAACATAACACATTTATTTTATCCATTATGTAAGGCATTATCTAACTACTCAAGGATGAACTTACATTTACTGTGTGAACACAATTTTTTATAGTTCACATACAACCACATAAAACCATACAAAATTAGGTAAAGATCATACGAAAAAGCTAATAACTTCCAAACCTACATTAACTCGAAAATTCAAATCATGTTGAAATCATCAATCAACAGTTTATACTTTCATATACAAAGTCGATGAGCCAACTATGGGTCGTAGTGATTGTACATGAGCATCGATAAGTTTATTATCAAACCAAAAAAAGGAATGATGATTGTCACAACAAACATGAATGTGTCCAATGACAGATAAAGAACAAATGGTTGATGGCTAATGAGTATAGGTTGTAGTGGATATCTTAATTGCATTTAGTTTTATGAAAAATTAATCTTTGTGATATAGATTACATCTATTTTAAAATCTAAAGCTAAGGAAAAACATGAATTAGCGCTTAATACATTAAGACACACATCACACAATCTTTCTAAAGTACTTGAGTATCAAGAATGCAGTTAGAGAGCGACTTGGTTTCATAGGAATTTCATCACACATCTGGTTACTCTCGATTCAATCACATGCGATATTTTTTTTTACCGATAGTTAAATGTAAGTACGAAGCCTAATTTATAGAGTGTGTGATGGCCATCTTTTTCGATCTCCACGGTAAAAAATAAGATCATAAAAAGCATCCTCCTGTAAGTAATTAAAATTCAACATCCAAATTTAGCAAAATCACTATACAATGACTAATAGATGTACAAATCAACAAAAAACTGAAATTACACAAACCCATGAAAGCGTTTAGAGAATGCGCTAAATACAATAAAGACTTACCACCTTTTGGGATTTATCTTAAAAACCAAATAATTCTGTTGAGCCAAGAGAGATTGGTGCAACATATGTCAACAGCCTCATTAATCTACATGACACATAAGATTGCACAAATATATATATGTGACCAATATAAGTTCATTAATTTTATTTTTTTTTTCTAAACCAATAACCAACATACATAAGTGAATTTTTTAGTTTTATAACTATATCATATGTTCATCGATTTAGTAGTTTCAGAAAATTGATCAAAAGTCTGTGCTCATTTGTTAATTTCCTGTAACAGACATTGCAAACCTAAGAACAAAATTCATTCACCAATCATCCCCATTCACCTATTAAATCAAAATTCCGTGCTCATTTGTGAGCTATCAAAACAATCTAAAAGGATTATAAAACGGAACACAATTTAACTAAGCTTAAACAATGGCTTGCCATAGTTTGTAATGACATGTATTTGGTATCCATTGGATTACCAGTGGGAAATAGGCATGTTGGTCTCATCAAGTTTATTAATGCTAAATTCTTCAACTTTTTTTATCATACATTTTTGGTATTATTTTCTCAACTGACCTTTTTAGTCATGTACAACTAACAAAACCCATGAATCACTTTCTGTGAATAAGTTATCCAAAAATGTCACTTTGTAATTTATTTCAATAAGCCATTTGCATTAGTAAACAAAAATAGACGGTGCTACGAATTGGAGTTGCATCTAATTTACTTACCTGTTTTTTTCTTGCTATATAGATATGACTTAATTTTTCATTACACGTCGCTTCCTTGTTGTAAATTCTACATTTTGGGAATTTGATCCGACTATCTGCAAAAATAGAATGAGTCACAAAAAATATTTAAAAATTAAAATTTCATACCAATATATTCAAAATTATGCTAGGAAAAGTACCTAACCCTTTGGTGAATTTTCGATGTTGTAAACCAGTTGCACATAAATCCACCTACACTGAAATATAACATACAAATCAATGCCAGTAACACAATGAAAAATTATATTTCAAAGAGTATATGTTTCAATTGTTATATCGTTTGTTTCAGACGTTATATCAAATAAAAGTTCATATGGCAAATGTTATCACGTGTGCCAATGTGCAAATTATATTTCAAAGAATATTTTTTATTCTTCAAGTGACCTCACTTATAAGTCGAAAAACCTAATCTATATGTAAGTATTTATCATGATAACCTGAGGTGACCGACTACATGTGATCACGTAACTGTAATAAAACAGGACGACTTTTATAATACATAACCAATAACAGTGCATGTCATTGTTAGATAATCTCTGATATTTTCAAATTAACTGGCCTAAACGGGTTACTTAGCATTACTTGACTACAAATATATATCATCATTTAGGGGTTGAATACATAACTACATACTCTTCACATCAGTGCATACGTCAATCCCTTAACGAACATTAATAGGTATCAAAGTGAACCTATAAAAAAAATTAAGCAATATCAAGAAGGTGGTCTATACAAATCAAACTAAACAAAATAACATATAAACAAACTTACATAATTAAAGCTCAATTTATGAACCATGTTTGCTTCCGTACTCCATAGTACATGAAAAAGAAGAAAGATCAATAAATACACATTTAACAAAATAAGAAATGATTGTATCAATAACAAATAAACTATAGGCCTGTAACTAACCAATACGATTTCTCTAATTTGTTAAGGTTCTCAACTACTGATTAAACATAAATAAATTGTAACATAATCGGCCAAAACAAAATAATTCAACATCTTAAATACTAAAAATAAAAAGGTACATACCGGTGTTATATTTTGAAGCTTGCAAATCCAGAAATACACAATTCTCCGAAAGAGCTATGAAGTAACGCCCTAAGCTTTCAAAACCTATAAGCATCAAAACTGTTGTGAGTGATGTTTTATATTTTTAGACCGACTATTAATAATTAAGAAAGATAAGAATGGTAGTTTATTTTGAATGTGATAAATAAAACAGCATGTAGAGGAAAGAAGAATCGTTTGACATTTATATAGTTGAAACCGTATTAGGAGCGTGCAGAGGAATTTTGAAGAAGACAATTACTGATTGACAAAAATAACATTGAAGCATTAATTTACTCGGTTTCTTTAGCAGTGTCTGTTATTATAATTTAATATGTGTGTTATGTAAAACTTATGTGATTCTAGTATTTCTCAAAAAGTTATGAGAAAGTCAAATATTATTATGAGTTTTTTGTTGTAGTATTTTAGGTAAAGTTTGAATGTGTGTTTTAATTGTTTATAGCTTAAAGGTGTTGTACATTGGAGCTTAATATGGTAAGTAATTTAATTGTTTTGTTTAATATTTGTGCTTTATAAACTTGTAATATATTTCGTTTTATTATATAAAATAGATAACGAAATATAAATTGCATTTATATATCCAATTGTATACTATTTCAATGTTTTAGGATTGATATCATGTTATCATGTTGGTTGTTGTACCAAAGGCCTTTTGGTCTAGCGGTATGTGAGTGACCCTCTAACCTTAAGGTTGTGGGTTCAAGTCTCGGTGGAGACATGTAAGATAGAAATTATGAGATAGTTGGTATGAGTTGTAAAAATTGCGGTTAAAAAAAAAATCATGTTGATCGTCTGGTGTGGTTGTGTCAAGTATGCCGCCGGATCTGCCAAGTCTTTCACTTTTTTACAACTCCAAAATATCTTTGGACTAATATTTCCTATTAACTTTAAATATATGGGAGAAAACATTTTTCGGCAAAAGAGGTTTAACTATATTATAATTTATACATGAAGTAAAAAATGACCACCAGTAAAATCGTCGGTTTATGCTTGTGTGACTATTCTACAACATTAACCAGTTTCAAAATCACACATCAATGTGATTTACGTTCTAGTTATTTTATTACTCCGGATTTTACGAAGAGGTAACTTTTAAGTATATTAAAATCGATTTTGTTATACTTAGCCCATATGCTAAATCACTAAGTATCTCCAGCTTGTCGCGTCAGATGATCGAACAGTTCATGGTATGTGCCGGACACGATACTCGGGCTCGACATACAGCCCACACAGTGAGTTTTCCAAAACATTTATTATTTTCTAAAGCTTTTAGTTTTTTATGACGTATGTTTGTTTTATAGCGGAGCACATGTGAACCCATGACACTACTTATACCGATAAGATTTTGTATGGAAGTGGTTATTTTGGTGTTGTGATGGGTTTTTAATGTTATAAGAAAAAGTTATAAGGCGACATCATTTTCTCTCATGACACCAATTCTATGACACCACCACACAGCACACCCAATGATTTTCATATTAAATTGATGTTTTGTTCTTTTACCTTACTAGCCAAGTCGCCATGGTACGTAGTAATGTTTCTAATGAAATCAGCAAGTATTAATGTTTATGCTTGATTGGCTAACTATTATCTATACCATTATTTAGAATCATCTTTTGGTGAATTCGAATTTGAGGGCCAGCCTTTTCAAAAGTAAATTTACGTGATTCGCGCTATTGATGATGACATTAGATAGACTTTACAAGCAGTGGCGGATTTAGGATTCTGAAGTTGGGTATGCACAATCTTCAACGAGGGTTTTTTAAAAGAAAATTACATATATACTTTTCTTGGGTCGGGTTTTCGGGTCGAGTTTTTTAAAATTTTGGTTAACTAGCGTTGTTTCATTTTTTAATCATATATATTAGGGGAAAGACTGAATTTATGTAATGTATTTGTTCAAATTAACTAATTTACGTAAGATACTTTTTTTATTCCGGATCTACGCAACATACTTTCAGATACTTACTAATCTACGCAATATTGACCAAAATGTGACTTGTTTGACCGGTTACCACTTAGAAAAGTTACAGTTTGGTCCTTTGGTCTGCGTGGATTTCTACCGTTAGTCCTTTAACATTTTTTCATTAAAAAACTTAGTAATGATAGCTTGACTTTAATACACGTATTTTTATACACACTTTTTATACGTGTTAATATATACACGTTTTATACGCGAGAAATTCTGAACTTTGACAGACGATTTTAACGTCAAAACTTATCCCGTAAACTCCGAAAAACTCAGGTTAAGTCAATGTATACGTTCTCTACGACTTTCATGTTTTATGTTTTTCATGAAAAAGACATTTAGATGGTCGAAACCCCGATTTAAAACTATGACAGCAATACACTCCTTTTTATACACGTTTGTATACACACACTTCGATACACATTTTTAGACGCATGTTATGTGTTTGAGTTTAATTTTAAACGGGAAGTTTTTGAGCAATTTCTTTTCACTATTATAATTTTCAGATACGTAATGGAATCGATATGCGCTTATTAATTTTCCAGTTTTTTAGCATACTACGATCGTTATAAGTTTTAAACTTTATTTAATAATATTTTATAGATAGACTGTCTATATTTAGTCGCTGATAGGTTTAGAGACTTAAAAGTAAGTTTTTAGCACTAAACGAGATCGTCGAAATCCGAATTTACTTAATTACTGAAAATACTAGTATTGCTGTCACAGTTTTAATTCGAGGTTTCGATCATCTAAATATCTTTTTCATGAAAAACGTAAAACTTGAAAGTTGTAGAGAACGTATACATTGACTTAGCGCGAGATTTTCGGAGTCTACGGGATCAGTTTTGACGTTAAAATCGTCTGTCAAAGTTCAAATTTTCTCGCGTATAAAAACGTGTATATAATTGCACGTATAAAGAAGTGTGTATAAAATCGTGGATAAAAATATGTGTATTAAAGTCAAAATATCATTACTAAGTTTTTAACGAAAAAATTGTCAGAAGGACTAACGGGGGAAGTCCACGTAGACCAAAGGACCAAACTGTAACTTTTCTAATTGGTAACCGGTCAAACAAGTCACATTTTGGTCAATATTGCGTAGATTAGTAAGTATTTGAAAGTATGTTGCGTAGATATGGAATAAAAAAAGTATCTTGCGTACATTAGTTAATTTGAACAAAAATGTTACATAAATTCAGCCTTTCCCCTATATATTATGATTGATCTTATCTGTCAAATGTAAGTTATTCAGCATAAGGGTGCAAACGATCAGAACTTTTATCAAGCTATTCGAGCTCGAGTTCAAGCTCAGCTCGGTCGAGCCGAACTTTTATCGAGCCCAAGCTTGAGCTCAAGCCCAATAATATGGCTCGAAACATCTAATGAGCCGAGCTCGAGCTTTTAATCACTTGGCTCGAGCCCTTATTGAGCTTTTCGAGCCTTAGTGTAAATATATTTTTATATAAGTAAGTAAACGTTGATTTAGTATTACACTTATTATGAAGACTAACTATATAAAAGATTAAATAATTTATTGATAGTCGTTATTATAGTTTATTACAAACATAAAATTTGTGGCGGTATATAAACGACAGTAATATATTTGTTTCGTATATATAATTTCGAGCTTTTCAACCTAAGCTCGAGCTTTGCTGGAATCCTAGTCGAACCGAGCTCAAGCGTTAAAGGTAAAAGCTCGATGAGCTATCGAGCCGAGCTCGAGCCCACTATTTATGTTTCGAGCTGAGCTAGAGCCCTGTTAGGCTCGGGCTCGGCTCGTTTGCACCCCTAATTCAGCATAATGATATGGATTAGTTGTAAATTGGATCAGATTATTTTAAGTAAACTTTGTTTGAGATATTATTCGAAGATTATAATGAAAACACAAAAATTTGACTACATACGTAGTATTTCTATCCATGTATTTGACAGTTCAAAATGGAGTAAAAAATTGACTACTCCAAAGTTAAAGAAAAAAGTACGCTGACCCCACCTAAAGAAGTACATTATGTTAATTTGACCGGTCTCATTTCATCTTTCTTCTTCACTCAAACTCTCAAGCAATTAACCATAGCTGCTTTCAGCCATTTTTTCTTTCTTCTTCTTTTTTCTTTCTCTGACTTGGGTGTGCACTCAATTTTTTTCTGTATTCTAGAGGTATGCACTCATAAATCTTTAAATCATTTTATTGTTAGTTTCGAAAAATTACAAAAAACTTACACTACTAAATATTTACGGAGGGTATGCACGTGCATACCCTCCGTTCAAGCTAAATCCGCCCCTGTTTACAAAGGGTGTAACCACAGGCTCCGATAATATTAGATACAGATTATTGGGAAATCATCAATCTATTTTTTAACATTTTTAAATAAATGCCATGCTTTCAGGTTTGTTGTCTTGTATGGTTGTGATAACCACCTTGGTCAAGCAAATATGAAAATATACTGTAATATAGAATCTTAATTTCTTTAAACTTCAAAATATCGTTACTAATATTTTGTATTAATTTTGAAAGATATGGGAGAAAACATTTTTCTGCAAAAGAGGTTTCAGTTTATTGAAAATCATTCGCGTTCTCGTTATTTCATACTTAAACCGTCGGTTTATGTATGCGTGACCATTCTACAACATTAGCGAGTTTCAAGAATCAGACATCAATGTGATTTACATAATAGTTATTTCATACTTAAACAAAATTTGTACGTAAATGTATGATACTTAAACCAAATTTGATAGGTAGATAAGTATTGTGATAAATTTTTGGGTTCGTGTATGATAATAAGACAAATAGGAACGTATGTTGCTATTATATGTCATTCATCCAATAATTTGCAACCTGAAATTTCCGGCAAGGTTAAGCTAATATATATAAATGTTTCCAGCCATGCTAGAGGTGACAACCATTATCTTAATCATGTAGGTTGGGTCAGTCCGTCAGTATGCAGATAGATAGCTTCAAAAGTTTCAGATTAGTGCTGAAACAATGTTTAGTTAGTCACATTCTAGTTATGCTATTACAATGTTACAAACGTGTAGGTTTTGGGTGTTGGATGTTAATGATTATCCTGCTTAGTATAGTGTTGAACATGATCGTAAGACAGCTTTTGATGCTGATTATGTTAAAGAGTATCGGGTTAGGCTGACATCTTGGTTAGATGTCAATACGGTTGCTCCATCTGCTTCTGAGGTGTTTTGGGCGTATTTCGCTCCTGAATGAAGGAAACTGTATGCTGCGCTCTTTGATCTAGCTCAAATTGCAGAAAGTAACTCAGTGGTTCGAGTCATACTTTATTTATGAATACAGTAGTAAGTATTATGGGTTGTATGTGCTTTTTCTTTATCCTCGTTAACTTGTTGTTTATACCGTATTAACAGTCATAGAATGCACACAACAGTTACATTCCAATCTGCAGCTTTTTGCACGGCATGTTTTGCGTTTGTTGTTTCCTTAAATATTAGATTTGAAAGTTTATGGACTTAAAATTAATAGTCGTGAGATAGGATCGAACTCGGGATCACGGGATTGCACACATAACGTAAAGGGTTAATTTATTTATTAAATATATTTTATATATATTTATTAAATCAAACCAAAGCTTAATTAACGATCGTTAATAAATAATAGTTAAGTTATAACGACCGTTATGGAATTAAATAGAAGCTAAAAGAAGAAGGAAAAATTACACAAACACCCCTTATGGAGGGTGTTGATCGGCGGCTTATAGAGGGGGCAAAGGGAAACTTTTGTTTCCTATTTTGTTTATGACTTGGAGCACAAGGTTTGCTAAGCCTATATAAACAAACCCATATCCTCATAATTTTTCAATCCCTCTTTCTTTTGTCTCTCTTAATCGCCGGCCAAACACCCCTATACTTAGGGTTTTGGTTTTCGACTTTTCTATTTAAATTATTTCTTGTCCTAGTCCCTCTCTAGGGTTGTTGGGTAGATATTCCATAAGCGTTGAAGCTCGGTTTGTTCGTGCTAGACTCACGGTTAACTCGCCGTATTACGTGTGTACAAGAGCGTGATATAATCTTCCTTTAGATTATATTCTTGGTGGTGTTCGTGATAAACCCTAGTTGTCGTTCGTTCCGTCGTCTTGTGGATCTTGCTAGGATAAAGGTATGTAACCCTAATCTTGATTAATATAATTGTGTTAAATTAATGATCTTGTTAATCGCTTCCGCTATGCGTTCTTTGATCCATATTAGGGTTTTAAATAATTGTTATGAACTATATAAACCTTCAGTGGTATTAGAGCCGTTTTAACATGATTATAATTATCAAGATCTAAAGTTTTTTTTAACTAATATTGATTTTTGTTAAAAATTACATGTTGTTTTTTAGGTTTTATAAAAATTAGGGTTTTGTTTTTTTATTATTTTTCAAATCGGCTATGCCGAATTTTTTTTATATATAAAAAAAAGTTTTTTTTGTAAACCCTAAAATTACATGGCAATTAACTTTAGATGTATTGCATGAATTAATTGTTATGTCATGCGTGGTTACGATCCGTAGTGATTTCATTAATTGTTAAGTGATTTGGGTGGAATTTTGATGAATTGCATGATTAATTGTTATGTTATGTAAATTCATGTTTCGATCCATAGATATTTAATTGTTAAGTTATGAGGGAGATCCGTGATGAACATGCATGTTTTTCATGGATCATATGTTTTATGTGGTAATTGTTACGTTTTTTTTGCTACATGCTTTATTTGATTCAATAAATCTAAAATTAGGGAAGACTTTTATATGAATATAAAAACCTAGATTTGATATTATTTATTGAATAAATCGTATGCATGTGGCTATTTGATTTATTTATTGAACATATAAATTCTTATTATGTGTTTATGATTTAGTTTTTTTTTTGTACCTACTTGTTTTCATACGTTTTATATTGATTGTATGTTATAAACAAGGGTAATTTTTTACAAGAAAAATTAATGTGGACTAAATCATATCAAAATAAATGAATTGTTTTGAGATCTAAATTACATATGATTTGCGTTGATTAGAATTGCAATAGCAACTTAACGGCCTACTCAATTTTGGCAAACTATAAAGTGGGTATAACGCACCGCTGGTCATGTACCCGGTTAAGGAATGAGGTGTTATGCTTCAACGCTAACCAAATTCCCGGCTCGCCTGTGCGTCAAATTGGTATTACCTACGGTTGTTATTGGTACAATTCTTTGAGGTTGATTTAACTACATTAATTCACATCCGAAACACAATGAATAAGGTTATTGCTTTGTGCTATAACTAAGTTCTAGAAAAAGTACGGTGTGAATTTAGTTGTGTGTAAAATCTTTAATTGGTTTAACCAATACCTCAACCTTGCAAGTATATGATGAACTTTTAGTCTCAACAAAAAGTTTACTAAACGTTTTATTAAACTTATGTTATGGAGATGTATGCATACATGATTTTGACACCAAAATCTATACCCTAAAATTTAAGTCATATGCCCTCTAATTGACGAACACTTGAAGTTACAATTGTCGTCATATAAGATATCGGACGATGTTGTAATGGAGAGAAAACTTCATGACTGAATAAGATTGCACAAGAAGGTTTTACGTTCTTTAGATTAGTCGACTTAATTGAGTTACTCAGTGAGATCTGGAAACTTAAGGCATAAAGAAGGGATGAAACATGTTTACAATGCAAAATGACTTTTGGCAATGTAAATCCCTTAAATATCTAGAAATTGCAAATTTGTTTGTCAATCATTGTTCGACAAGTTACCATCTTGAATACTTTCATTGCTAGCAGATCAACTGATGTGATGAAATTATGTCAATTTGGATTCTAGTTTTCAAGGAAAATACTATGGTTATTATTACCGGGGTAATTTTATTTTCTTGAATGGTATTATCGAAAATACTAAAATTGAATTTTGTAAATTCTTTTGCAAATGTATTGATGCAACGTTACACCGTAAACGTGGTTTATTCATTTATTGATCTACAAACCGTATGGTTGAGGATAGAGTCAATTTACAAATGAAAGATAAACCTAAAACTCTTTTTCATGAGAAAAGAAGGAGTAATAAGGATTTTAGAAATGTCAAATACAAATCCATAACTCATAGCAAATTTTAATAGTTAAGAAAAGTGCATATTTTGAGTTATTAAAAGTTACCGCTAATTGGTTATAAGGCAAACTAGCATATTTGTCTAGTAGTTGTGCTTTGACCATTTATAGGCACTACATACCATTTTGGGGTTGGTAGACCTATTAAGGAAGAAATTGCATGTCAAGTCTTTAAAGTTAAAAAGCATTTGATGGGTAAGTCATCATTTACGAAGTAGAGTACACTCTTAAACACTATAAGTAATTGTTGCGAATGTGTTTTTCAAAAGTGTGAGAAAGTAAACACAACACTAATTATTTTCACCGATTATGAAACATTTTCAATGTTGTCAAGTTCAGTGGGAGAATTGTGTTGTATTACTGATTTTGAGTCTATTAAAACATTATCTAAGTCAGTGGGAGTTACAAGCTTTTTGTCTTGGTAATAACCCATGTTATCTTTAGTATGTCCTAAGATAATTACTTTCGAATTGTTGACACTAATATCTTCAAAGATAGTTATGTACTGATTCTTGTTGATTAAGTGGTTCTACATCTACTTGTAAAAGCTAATATATGTTGCACAATCATATTTTGTATAGACGAACATTAGACGTGATATTTATCTTATATATATGAGGTTGTTCCATGCACAAGTGGGAGAAATGAACATTGTGTGCAAGAAACAAATCATAAAGATATGATTCTCTTGTCTTTAGATAAGAGATTAACAATCTAATTAATATTTAGATCATGTGTCAATATGATTAATAGACTACTTAAAAGTATATATATCATTCACATTAAGAAACACTTGTTGTTTTGATTTAGTCATGTAAGAGCTTGGACTAAATTATAAACACAAGGGTAAAATATCCACATGTCGTAAGATCGGGCGTGGAATGTTTTGAAGTTTCTTAAAATGGACAAATTCCTGGAATGACATAAGATACATGGAGTAATCTTATACTACTAATGAAACCTAGTGGTGTTCATATAATAGTATAGGAGTGAATTAACTTGAAAATATGAATGAAACCTAGTGGTGTTCATGATTTACTTTTGTTATACATGTTTATGATTTATTGTATAAAGTCACAAACATAAAGTCTTGGAAGACGTATAATATAAAGTAATACGTTAATGTATTGTCTCTATTTCACTAAAGACATATACATGTAACGTGTAATGGACTTATAACTTATATGAAGTGACTTTGTATTAAAAGCACTTGAGTTATAAAGCATGCAAAATGGTTAGGAAATCTATTATACCATTAAGATGATTTAGTTGGTATATAGGTAAGCCTAAAGATATATATTTATCTTAAATGTTGTTAAGATTGACTTACAATATTTCCCTAAATGAAATACATCATTGTTATGGTATGTTCATTAGGAGAATCAAAATTCTCAATATGATGGTGATGTTTGATTCAAGATAACTATATCTTCCTTTATTCCAAAAGAAATCAAGGTTAGAAAGTTGAGTATGACTTGAGCTAAGAAGATTAATAAGATACCATTATGGAATGTGATGAATCACGTTATATCTTAAATGAAGTTCGGATTTTCTAAACTACTTATGAAGTGGATTGTTTAGAAAATAAAGAGTATGGAACTGTCATTGTGTTTTGTAATGTCCCATATAGATAACGTTGGAATGTTGATCTATTTGCTATG
Organism: Glebionis coronaria; assembly: GCA_025667525.1. NCBI lineage: Eukaryota > Viridiplantae > Streptophyta > Magnoliopsida > Asterales > Asteraceae > Glebionis > Glebionis coronaria. Next base: position 16,654,982 of record CM046877.1, on the reverse strand, counting down.
TATTTAAAGAGTAATTTTAAGTTACTAAAAGCAAGTGGGAGTTTTGATCTTGAAAGATAAAATTACAAGATACATGATCTTCTAAAATACACTAGTAATTATCATGAGGTAGGCGTGTAAATGCTAAACCTTAAGATAAAGGAATTTACGTCATAGGTCCGTAAGGATATCTTGGATATGCGATTTATATGCTGAGAATTATGAGTTACAAATAATTGTTGTGATTTGTTACCAAATATTAAATTGGGTAAATTACTCATACTATGAACGATATAGATGTTGTCCAACAAGATAATCAAATTTCAGTTTTGGTTTATCTTAAATAGTTTGACTAGAAATTGAAGATGAGTTTCGTCAAAAGAAGAAAAACGCCAATTGTGGTGGTTTAATCTTTGTGTCGAAATTATATGGACAAAATTGTACACATATTTAATGTATGTATTATGAATAGGTTATTAGTCACCTTAAGTAATTAATTGTGATTGAGTATTCTTTCCTAAATGCATTAAATATATAAAGATTTTGATGGTCATATTTTAATTGACAAATTTGGATATGTATGAACTATTTCTTGAATGACTACTTGAGAAAGGACTTAAGTAATCAAAATGAGTTTATTACTTCAAAATATAAATCTTTGGAAAAGTACAAAAAATGCAATTATCTATTAATGGATAAAAGCATGCATCTAGAAGATTATTCTTATGTTTATTTGAAATCCAAGTTTGGATTTAAATTTAAATAAGATGGTTTCTGAGTATTCCTAAAAGTTAGTGGGAGTATTATGGTTATTTTCTTAAATTATATGTGTCAAATATACATGTAAGAAAGTGAGATTTCATTCAAATTAAATGTTGATTTGGTTTATATTTGAGATGAAACTTTACTTTGAAGATTTAGGAAATAAGATATACACAACCTTGGGACAAATAAATTTATTTATTTATGCGGTGGAAATACAACGAAATATGCCATGTAGTATGTTTACGTGGATATTTAGGACATGAAGAAATCTAAATCTGGTTTGAGAAATTTTCATGTGTGTCGTGTTGTATTTATATCATGCTTAAAATACATGATGATTTAAATATATTAATCTATTTAAGAAGTTATTAAATAACTTGTGTAATGAATATTCTGAAGGAATATGTTTGGAAATAGAATAACATCCTAAATCTTGGATCGGCTTCCATATTCTATAGATGAATAATTTGTCAATCGTTGTGCAAATTATCATAGCCAACAAACTTGAAGGTTTTGGTTGGAATCAAACATTACATAATAGATATTAATGGTAACGTATTCGTATCTTTTATGACAAGTTGTAAAACTTGAAAAGATATAATTGAGGTAACACTCAATATTAGTCATGGGATCTTTGGAGATGACATGTTGATTAAAGTTGCATTATACATTAAAGAATTAGAATACTTTGAACTTCAAATGTGTTTTGGAAGTTTAAGAAATTGGTGATCAAGGATGTTTCACAATTTTGATACTATGTGGCAATATCAAATTATTTGAATGCACATGTACAAGAGTTTCAATGAATTGAATTCTTGAAGAAAGTATTCTCAAAATTTTAATAGGTCAAGATTGGTTATTTTATGCTTTGCCAAACAAGTATAAATGTCATTACTAGAGGCGTGATGCATGTACCAGTTTTATGCATTGATCTATTTTTAGTATTTGGATAAAGGATGTAAGACATTATTGAATTGATGAAATAAAGATTGGATTTCGTTTATTTTTCTGTTATTTGATTTTGTATCCTATTTTACATGTTTTAATCCATGAGCATTATGATGTTTCTAAATGTCCGTTGTCGATTAATAATATGGGAGTATTATTAAACTGAGACAATTCAAAATAGTGACAGGGTATACTTGAAAGTATATTGGTCAATTTTGGATGATATTTGATGGATCGAATATTGGACTTATCCCAACTATATGATTTTACTTTATGGATCTTTGTCATCGAGTAAATCATAAATAGTTATCCTTAGACCTGAGATACCAGGAAACTGTCGTGGATCTAGTGCATTTCTGTGGAATAATCTAACGCTAAACGTAACTGGTAGCTATAAGGATTATTTCCGGAAGTGTTGCAAAGTTCATAAGTTTTGCTTGTAGTCAAAATGGGATTCGTTTCCTTCAAAATTTATTTTGAAGAATAATACAGCTGGACCCCTCGGGGGAGTAGTAAGATATTTGTGCGGCCGCACCCAAATTTTTCTTGGTGATCTTGCTATATCCGTAAACGAGAAACAGAATGGTTAATGAAAGGAATGACTAGGATCCATATCCTTATTAACGTTGTATTTGAAATGAAAGGATAATAATAATAATGATTTAATCATTAAAAGGTTTTGTCCAAGAAACCTTACTCGAGTTGTACTAGTGACATTGCTAGTGTAACTAGACGCTAGTCAATGTGATCACGATATTAGAATTTTGTCCAAGTGGGAGCTGAACGTTTATGGACTTAAAATTAATAGTCGTGAGATAGGATCGAACTCGGGATCACGGGATTGCACACATAACGTAAAGGGTTAATTTATTTATTAAATATATTTTATATATATTTATTAAATCAAACCAAAGCTTAATTAACGATCGTTAATAAATAATAGTTAAGTTATAACGACCGTTATGGAATTAAATAGAAGCTAAAAGAAGAAGGAAAAATTACACAAACACCCCTTATGGAGGGTGTTGATCGGCGGCTTATAGAGGGGGCAAAGGGAAACTTTTGTTTCCTATTTTGTTTATGACTTGGAGCCCAAGGTTTGCTAAGCCTATATAAACAAACCCCTAGCCTCATAATTTTTCAATCCCTCTTTCTTTTGTCTCTCTTAATCGCTGGCCAAACACCCCTATACTTAGGGTTTTGGTTTTCGACTTTTCTATTTAAATTATATCTTGTCCTAGTCCCTCTCTAGGTTTGTTGGGTAGATATTCCATAAGCGTTGAAGCTCGGTTTGTTCGTGCTAGACTCACGGTTAACTCGCCGTATTACGTGTGTACAAGAGTGTGATATAATCTTCCTTTAGATTATATTCTTGGTGGTGTTCGTGATAAACCCTAGTTGCCGTTCGTTCCGTCGTCTTGTGGATCTTGCTAGGATAAAGGTATGTAACCCTAATCTTGATTAATATAATTGTGTTAAATTAATGATCTTGTTAATCGCTTCCGCTATGCGTTCTTTGATCCATATTATGGTTTTAAATAATTGTTATGAACTATATAAACCTTCAAGATTAACATATATGTAGTTGGAAGCCTTTCATGAATAGTTGTCTATAGAAGGAATGATTGACTTGGGGTACAATGTGAGAACCACACACGAATAAGGCTATTTTCTCTCAACCCATTGATATTTGTCAGTTTGCCTATTCATTAGGCCTTTTTCAGTTAACACCATATTGTCTTTGTTCTAGTAGATATTTCAACCCCAATTGTATGAGTTTTAAACTCTTGTTTTGGAAGTTTGTAAGTTCAGTTCTAGCAGGTAACTCACATCCCACATGGACAAAAGAAGAAAAATGCTTGTTATTTATATATCACATTGTCTAGTGTTATATCCTTTTAGGGTTAGTATCATTCTTTCGTTTGGATTGTTTTGTTTGTTTCATTTGAAACAGACTTGATCACACAAATGAAAAAATGATATAAAGTCTTGATTTTTTATATTAGAGCATATGCAATGGTTCAAACTAAGAAAGACTTTTTTCATTAATTGCCATCAATTTTTTAGTAAATTCTCTGCTTTAAAAAGTCTATGTTAAAAACTTGCTTCAATGGTTAATTATCTACAAACACTTTTTGAAAGGTTAAAACAGTGAACATTAATTGCAAAACCTTTGAAAAGCAAATGTTTAAACCACTTGGAGAACTAAAAGCTTTTGAGGAAAGCTTTTAGAAAAGCTATGTGTTGCAATGGTGAAAAGTTATTCAAAGACTTTTCAAAAAACTAAAAAGTCATTGTAAAAACGCAGATGCTCTTAGTTAATATATAATGAAAATATAATTTTTCAAATTTAAAAAGTACAGGACCCTTAAAAAAGATGTTGAATTTCTTTTATATGAAGTCTTAACTCTTTTTGTTATAAGAGCCTAAGGTGTCACATCGAGCTGGCTTTCACCGGTTTTAGGTGTACACTTTGCTGGTATTCGCCACGACACCCACCTCTCATTCGCTGGTTGTTGGTGGGTTTTCGATGACGGAAGAGAAAGGAAAAAGAGGCAAAAGAGTGGGCCATTATTCTTTTAATTTCTTCATTTCCGGTTTTAACTTTGGTTGTATATCTTTGTTGCTTTTGTAAATTGTATGTGTTTTGTGGCTGCTGTGTGTTTTCTTACGGGGTTAATAGGCTCTTGTGTGTTTGGTAAGGATATGTTAATGAGTTACAAATTGGAATTTAGGCTTACGGTGATATGAAAGTTGGGCTAGTATTTTTATTTTTTGTTTTGTATTTGAACAAATGAAATGTATTTTTATTTTCTGTATTGACCGGAGAATTATATAATTCTAATCTGAATAAAATGAATATTAATTTATGTGAAAAATAAAAAAAAAGAAAAAAATTAATGGTAAAGACAAAGTGAATAAGAGAGATAAATGCCATGACTAATAAAGTACTTTTTCGAGTTGTTTTTGTGTAACAACAATAAAAACAATACAAAGAACTGTTTCCTCTCCACAACACCATATGTTCTAACTTCATAAATCTTCTTCACTACTCTAAATTATGTACGTAATTCATATGAGTTCATCTTTTGTTTTTGTTTTAACTAAATAGACTATTCTTATTAAAAAAACTAAGAAGGTATGCTTAATGGCTGATTTTTGTCACATTAGCGTTCTCTCGTTAACGACATATTTGTCACAACAAAGAGACCAAGTTTAATTTTATATTTTTTTATTAAATAAAAAAATATTACATTAAATTAAAAATACATCACATTAAAAAAAACATTATATAAAAAAAATTACATTAAAAAACAATACATTAAAAAAACACATTACATAAAATAAGAAAAACATAACATAAAATTAAAAAACATTGATAAATAGTAAAACTTAAAACTTAAACTCCCTAATTAACAAACCGTAGCACTTCAATCTCGTTCCATGCGAGACTTCATTCCAAAATTTCCAACATTCATATTATGCAAAATCCGAATGAAGATTGCAGCTTCTTGATAAAAAATATCTTTAGAAGTCCTAATTGGATGCCTACGCAAGACATTACTGTAAATCGAAGAAAATTGACCAACTTGAAGACGAATCGCACATTTCAATTTGCTGAAAAGGGAGTCATAACTTATTTTATGATCACCCGTTTTCGTATGAAAGTACTTAAGTGCCTCCATCCAAAACCTTTTCATCTTCTGACTTCGAACTGTTCGGGACGACTCCGAAACGTGTACCCAAGCTTCACACAAAGCTACCTCCTTCCCGGTAGTCCACGAAGGTTTAGAACTCATTATTTTAGATGGTATAAAAATTATAATTTAGGAAAGTGTGAGTTTAATATGTGTGAAAATGGTTAAATAAATAGGGTGCTTTATAGATATAAAAGGTTAAATTTCAAATTATTTTTTGTAAATCCAATGGTAACTTTTGGTATAAACATTTTCCTTTTCCTGTTTTTGAATTGGAATGTGTCAAGGATCGAGTTGGGTCGATCAATTTGGGTTATCCGGTGGCCGCAACGGTGTCAACCGAGTGCAATTTGGTGGCTCTATGTTGACTGATACACCGTTGCATATCGCTCAAATAATGTCTATTGTGTAGTAGCTAAAATGTTTTTGAAGAAACTTTATGGTTTGTTGATGATAAAAATAATAAAAAAATGTGTGGGACACAAAAGAGTTTAATGGGTAAGGAATGAGGTATGCACTTATATCGAAAATGATTGCGATGTTAATGACTTTAAGTTGTTAAACAAACAACATATTTGGAATCAAATGATTCCTTCATTGTGATTACGGTGTATCAAATGCACCCTTAAAGATGCAGCTAACGTAGATAATTTAAACTTCAACTTGCTAAATATAAGTCAAGTATGCGATCCAAAGTGTAAAACTCGTTTTAGTGAAGTCGGTTGTGAAATATTTATGAACAACGTTACAATAGGACTAGGAATAAAGAAAAATGTTCTTTATGTAATGAAAATCGGTAACACTATTAAAGACGATATTTGTCTAGATTTTTTTAGACCAATCATCAAGACTTTGGCATCGAAAATTAGGTCATGCTAATATACGACAATTTATTCACTGCTATTTAAAATAGATTGCTATATCGACAAAGAGTTCACAAAAAGTCATCTAGAAAATAATTTGGCAAATGATTTGGTCCAATCATATTGTGTCATGACCCCTCGTCTTACTATTTTGCCCTCCACATTTGGTTGACATGTCATTAGAGCAAAATGTGTCCCATCATTCTCGTAGCCTTCACCACGTTCTTGCCACTACACCACTAAGCCTCACCAAACACTCACCGATCAAGAATTTGTTGTTTGCAAATGTGAATTAAACAAAAAGAGAATGGGACCTCTTTCCTTTAACATATTTTTAAATCTTTTTGAGAATTTTTTGTTCTTTTAAAACCAGATCTATATTTTTATTTTAGCGATTAACCAAATCAGATCTCGTGAGAAAGAAGAAGTAGTGTTGTGTTTTTGTTATTAATAAAAAGGAAATTTTCATTTAAGCCCTTTATATTTTGGTTTAAATTTGTAATTATTTTAAAAGTGTGAATTTAACTTATAAAAACTATATTTATAAGTTTGTATTTTTATTATTCATAGTTGTATTTTTTTATTTTTTTAATTAAAAACGATGAAAAGATAGTTAGTGGTGAAGATAAAATGAAGAGATGTTTTTTAATGATAACATTAATTTTTTGAAAATAATATATTAAGTGACGTGACAATTCATAAAACTCGAGTAAAAAAGTTTTGCTCCTTTGTCCTTATCTAAAAAGCTTGTTAAAAACTTTCCAAATATAAATTTTTGAATCATTTTTACCAACATCGGTAAACCCCAACAAGTCTCATTTTCTATCCACGTCATCACCATGTCCAGTAACCCAGCCCCACCACCATCACCCAACCCCACGCGTCGTCGTCAACCACCGTCCCACCACCACCAAAACCCAAATTCAACACAATTCAACATTAACATAATCCAAACTCTTATAAACTCAAACACACTTAAATCAACCACACAAAATTGCCTTTCATCATGGCTAAACACCTTATACCGTAACCTAAACGAGTATAAAGACATTTTAGCTAGTATTACTAAGTTAGAGTTTATTATGTTAGTAGACGACACGTATACCTTGCTTTCCGAAGGCAAAATTTGGTTAAGTGTCGATAAATCCGCCTTTCGTGGTTTCTAGAAGCTTTACTCGAAGCTGCGTATCGTTGATAACGAGCTTTTAGATAGTAGTGATAGTGAGAATGCGAATAAGAATGTGACTAAGATGTTAGTTAAGTTAGGTGTTAGGCGTTTTTCATTAGAGAAGGTTTTGGAATTAGTTATGTTGCCGATTTTATGTGATGAAACGATTGCTTTAGGTGAGAATAGGTGTTGATGATTGAGTGTCTTTTGTTTGTTTTTGAGAATGAAAGGGAGGATATATTGACACAGTTGAGAAAAGGCGGATATGTTTGGACTATTGATGGGTGTAATCGATTAGGTGAGTGGATATACATTTTGGAAAGGAGTACGAGAATGTGATTGATAAGGAGAAGTTGGTTAAGAGGAGTGATATGAAGTGGAAGGAGGTTGATGTTGGGTATTTGGACCATACTGTTGTGAAGGCGTCGCCGGATGGGAAGACGAAGCTGAGAAAGTTTTTGGAGAAACTAGGAGTGGGGGATTATGTTAAGATAGTGAAAAAGGTTTATGAGAAACGTGAGAATGTGCGTAAGTGTAAGACGTTAGATTATGATATCAGGAGTTGAAGCGTTTGTTGTTACATGTGTCGCTGAGCGGATAGGGAAAGAGGTAGGGATTTATTAGACGGACGAGAACTTACCTATATAATTTTTAAACACAAAACACCTACAATAAATTACCAAGACTAGTTTTATATCAACCCGAGAACATAAATGATTATTCATTCGACATTCTAAAACCACATTGGAGCATCTAGTCGAACTTTTAAGCACATTAACACCTAAAATCATATGTTTCGTATATATGTTACTACACAAGCACTAAACTAAACCTAAGCAGTAACAAAGTATTAAGTCACACATATCCTTGGATCTCTTTTGTTTCTACACGATAGGTAATGTACAAGATTAAGCAAAATCAACCCTTCCCTTGGTGAAACAATGTACACGTCTCAACTAGGATTCCCAAGATATCATAGTACTTCCCTTCCCCTCCCACAATTTTGAAACACATCACCCATTGTCTTGGATATTCGGACCATGCTATTGTAAACCATATCCTAACCACTTATTTGAAACCTCGTACAAACAAAACCATTAAAACTATGTACTTTCTTAGCACTTCGGAGTTCTACCCGACGGCTTCCCCATGCCCATATACATGCACAATTGCTTAACTCCTCTAAACAAGACAGAACATACAATCCTTAGTAATTAAGATCTTGTACTCGGTTAAACTTCAAAACCATAGGGAGATTGCTAAAAAACCAAATACCACATTGATCCTAAAATAACTAGTATATCTAGTACTAATATCACCTCACTTATCTCACACTTTCACTAAAAATCAAACACACTCACTACTTCCTTTCTCTCTTTGCGTGGGCAACCCCAAAGCAAAAGCACACAAGCTTTCATTCTCTACACTTATTTCTTGCTAAAGGCGCGACTTGGGGTTATAAGTGAGCATTAGGACTGCGGGAGATAAATAGAAGAAGGGTTCTCTCATTTATTACACTCTTGGAACATAGCATTGTGCTAAGGACCATTCGTAAGTACCTCGTGCTCGAATTCATTTATCTTTCATACTAGAAACATTTAACAAACGAGTTTATGTATTTTGAACGCAAAAAATGATCTAAACATCACATAAGTCCATGAAACCAAATATTGAACGTGAAAACACATTAATTCACGTGCATGTAAAGCCTGTAACTGGATGGCTACGTCTTACTTGATTCTTAAACTCAAACAAATGATTTATAGTATGAACTAAGCCTATATACATGTTAATAAAATGTGCATGAAGTTTTCTTGACCCTAGTTTACTTTGGTAATGCATGAATGCTATATGATATCACCATAAACATTATTGGGCCTTGTAGCCCATCAAACGAAGACCACAAGGATACCATGAGAGCTATAAGCCCTCGGTTTATTTTTATATTTCATAAAAGAAGATATATGCTCACGTGAGCTTATAGGAGTATTTAGAGGCTTAAGAAACTAATGAATATGTATTTGGACCCTTAAAAATGCTAACGAGCTTAGACTATGCTAAATGAGGCCCTAAGGCCCATGAAGATCTTTTGGTAAAACCGAGACCCAAAAATGATAGTATAAGGCTTAGTTGACTTGTTGACTTGTTTAAAACATTAAACCAACCAAATAACAAACACATGATATAATTTCGAGCTCAAAATGAAAGTTGAAGAGTCGGGGGACTATTAATGACAATAAGGAAACACATAACGAGCCCTAATAAACTTAGACGATTTCCTAGGGGTCAAAGGTGGCATTTTATAAACTTAAACCGTGCCCTAATAACTAAAACATGGGTTACAAAACCCTAGGGGCAACTTTTGACATTTTCATAAAGTTATTCGAGCCCTAGGATGTATTTAAATTCATTTTGAAACTTAAAGGGGCTGTTTTGAACATATCGAGACCTAAGGTTAGGATACGGAAACCTTTTTGGGCCAAATATAATTGATTTCAAACCCTAGGGACTAAACATGCCTCTTTTGAAACTAAAACGAGCACTAGGTTATTTAAAGGAAATTATTCGTACCTTAATGGACACGTTATCAAATTTGGAGGACCTAACGTGTAATTATTCACATTTAATAAGGGTATTAATTTTTCGGACCTATAATGCCATTAATGAAACATTAGGGCTAAATCAATATAAGCCGAAAGTATTAATAAAGAGGGGGTAACTTTTTGTGCCATATATGACACGTTATCACTCGGAGGGACTTAACATGTAACTATTGATGCTAAATAAATGTGGTAACTACTTGGGCTAAAAATGTCGATTGGTGAAACTATGGGACTAAACAAATATAACCGAAACTTATTAATAAAGGTGGTATCTTTTCGCGCCAAAAACGTAAATTTACAAAACATGTGGATTTGTTTAATTAATTTGACTACTATAAATAGTACAAGGACCAAATGTGGCGTGTTACATTAAATAAAGGACTAAAAGTAGCATTGTTCAAACTTAAGGGTTAAAACTACAAATAAACTATGTATAAGGACTATTTTGGTACGATTAAAAACCTTATGGTTACTTTTGGAAATTAATAAATTATTAATAAATAATTTATTTAGGAACTTAATAAATTATTAAATAAATTTAATAATATATGTAAACTTCAATTATGTACAACACTTTCTTAAATAGCCATCGTGGGTACAAATAAATATTAACTAAACAAAAATGCATATATTTTGTCATAACAGTATATATTAATATAATTAAATATATATTGTGGCTTAATAAAAAAGAGAACGAATGTGCAATTAATTGAACAACATATATTAATTAATTATATTTTTAAACTGAGACCTACTCATTTACTTAGGTATTTGACGTACTGTGTGCATTGTGACTTAGATATTTTGATCATTTTCTCGAGCACTATTCAGGTGAGTCAATGACCTCACACTTTGAATATATCAAATGTTTTTGTGCAAATATTAGGAGAGAATACATGCAGATCATTTTAAAAATGACGTAAGCAGAACATGAGTACACTTTGATAACATATGCCTATTGTTGATGTACCATGACCCATGGATTGTAAACTGTTAATTGTTTTATAGTGTGAATGTTATAAATAGATCTATTTGGAATGGACAATCCTCATCTAGGTGTCGGACTTCTTACGGCGTACACTTGGGTGGTCCTCATATGTTGTGGACCCCTACGGTCTAGCGTCAGTTTACACACAATATGAAATGTAATTGTTCTATAGTATTTGCTTTGTGTATTACTATATGAGATATTTTATGATGGGTACTTGATTTTATCAAACCTATAAATTCACAAACATTATGTTGACTGTTTTAAGCATATTTTTCTCAGGTAACTAAGCACGACTTTGTGTACATGGGTTGATCATCATTTAGGAGCAGGGGGATTTTATTTATCTTTGGGATGACTGTAAAACAGTGATGTTCACCTTTATTACAATTTGTACTAAGACAATATTTATAACTTTTCTTCAAAAATCATATAATTATGATTCATGCTTTATGTCACTTATTTTGTGATTCATTACGTGACACTCAAGTTCATTCTGTTGCATGTCTATTTTGAGGTGTCCCATCTACAACATTAACGAGTTTCAGAATCACACATCAATGTGATTTACATACTAGTTATTTTATAATTAAACAAAATTTGTACGTAAATATATGATACCTAAATTAAACTTTAAAAGTGGATAAGTATTGGTATTTTTTGGGTCCGTATCTCATTCTAGAACAAATAGGAACGTACCTTGCTATTATATGTCAATAACCCTATAATAGTAAAGTTCCGGCAAGGTTGAGCAAATGGAATTCATTTTGCCCATTTATTTTATAACACCGATGAACAAACACGTAATTCCTCATTAACACTCTCAAATGATCCCAATGGTAAAACAAGATTATCCTTTTAACCATCAAACACTTGTCACCTTGGTGCTTAACTCTTTCGTTATACCTTCATAAATTTCTACAACAAGCACTCTAATTATGTAATTCATATGAGATGATCTTTTGTTTTTGTTTTAACTATACTAGCATAGTATCCGCGTAATCCAGCGGCGGATATCCGATAACTCTATTAGAATTTTATCGAGATTCAAATTAAAGATAAAAGTTGTAAAAAAATTTAAATTAACTAAAATAAATTCACAAAAAATTAAAAAACAAAAATTTAATAAAAATATGTTAAAATGAATGTTGAATTAAAGAGTACAAAATTTTTGAAAATATGGTGAATTTAGATTATAAAAAAATCAAAATATATATGAATAGTGAGTTACAAAAGTTTGTTATAAAAAGAGATAGATGGATAAGATCAATTTAACAAAATATAATCTAATATTTAAATTTAACATTTTAATCTTAATTTTTGGTTTAGAGTTAAGTTTGAAAATTTAAGGTTTAGAATTAAAATCAAAGTTAATATTGGAGTTAGCCTATTTATATATAGCCTATTTATATATAGCCTAGTATAGATTATTACTCTTGTTAAAAATTAAAAGGGTGTGCTTAGTGGCTGCAGATTTTCCTTAAAAAATGATTTAATATTTTTATATTTCCATGTAAGAAAACAAACGATAAGTCAAAAGCAAATTTATAATTAGAAGGTGTAGTAGAATACATCATATGGTTTAGTGATGATCATTTCTACGCATCTTTTGCTCTTCTTGAACTCATTTTGAAGATCGAACTCAACATTCAACGCTGAGGTTGTGCTGAAAAGTCAATTTTTTTGCTAATGCAAAAAATGTAAATCGAAACGTCAAAAAATCGGTCGATTTTGTTATGATCCCACATCAGGCCATGTATGGGAATGGTTGATGGTTTATAATGTCCAGGTGTCCCCTCCTCAAACAAGCTAGCTTTTATTGAGTGAGTTCTACATTTGGGACTTATGAACCGATTACGAGCCTAGTATGAGATATGTTCATATCAATTGGTATCACAGCTGGCCCTATCTTAAGAGGTTCCAACACTCGGAGTGGTGGCCTATGGAGTGGTGGCTTGGACCCAAAGGGGGTGCCAACCGTGACCAACATAGCTGTGACCAACGAGCTCGGAGTGGTGGCCTATGGAGTGGTGGCTTGGACCCAAAAGGGGTATCAACCGTGACCAACATAGCCGTGACCAACGAGGACGTTGGTTCTTCAAAGGGTGGGGTAATGTATGATCCCACATCGGCCATGTATGGGAATGGTTGATGGTTTATAATGTTCAGGTGTCCCCTCCTCAAACAAGCTAGCTTTTTGAGTGAGTTCTATACTTAGGACTTATGAACCGATTACGAGCCTAGTATGGGATAGGTTCATATTAGATTTGTCCATCGTCGCAGAAAAGTCAATTTTGTATATTTGGAAGAATGAACTTTAGCGTGGGTGATGGAGTACTCCGTGAAAGACGTGTATGTAATACCATCGTCGCTTTGTGATTATCATAGAGCTTAGCATCAATAATCAAACTAAGTTATGAAGATTAAGGAGCCTTAATGTGCTTAGAGATGGTACTTATTAGAATAGAACACAAGCATGACTCAAGAAAAATAGTCATGCCAATTCTCATCCCACATGGACAAAAGAAGGGAAGTAGTTATGATACATATATTCAACTATGTACTCTTTACTTGTTTTGGGATTAATGTCATTCTTTCATGTTGATTGTGTAGGCTTGTTGGGGAACCAAGCCATGCACCTTCAGATGTGAAAATATGATATAATATCTTAAATTTTTTAAACTGAATATGTTTCTCTATTGATTTTATAAAATATTAGACCAAAGACGTGTTAATTTTCTTTAGCATAAAGTCTTAACTTTTTTGTTATAACTTTATAAATCTTGGAGAATCACTCGAAATTATGAAAGCTTTATGCGAAATTTTGTTTTTCTTTCTACTATAAAGTTGTTCGTTTATCCACAAATAATTATTCTACAACATTAGCGAGTTTCAGAATCACACATTAGTGAGTCACATTCTACTTATGCTATAAGTGCGTTAAGAACGGGTAGGCTTCCAGTATCTTAATGTGCCCATCAATTGATGAATGGATGGGCGCTTTCGTCGAATTGGAACACCAATTCGGGCTCCTCTTCGAATCTGGCTCAACCGTCCTACTTTTCCACCTTCAACCCATACGATCTCGATCATTAAATGATGTATAGCCAATTTCAACAACAACTTGCAATCCGACCGACAATCTCATCCACAATCTCGTCCGCAATCCGACCAACAATTGCATCCACCACAAGATGAAGTCGAAGATGTTTTTTGTTGTAACTTTTTTATTGTAATATTTTTTATGAAAAAAAATGTTTGTTTTTATTTAATAAACTTTATTTGTATGACAAAATTAAAAAGAAGCATTTTTAAAATCACTTTCTGATGCCAAACAATCACCGCCATAATATGATATCAAAATATTCGTGATGCAATAGCCTACGTAGTGCATTTTTTCCCATAGCACTAAATTGTGGTGCCAACTCGTCCATGTGCTCTAAGGGTTAGTACATCTTTCTTTACAAGACTTTGTGTTTAGCTCTTAGGCTGTTTTTATAAGTCACACTAAAAAATACCTTCACACCAGATACGTCAGCGTTATATCAGTTTCTCTCTCATACTTTTCATCCTCACTTCCTCTCACAATTCACTCTTATCAATCACACCAAAAAAATACTCACACCTAAATAATACTTTTATTAATTCTTAAATAAAAACATTACTTAAAAAATTAAAAAACATTACATTAAAAATTGAAAAAAAAACATTACATTTAAAAATTAAAAACATTACATTAAAAGGTTAAAAACATAAAATGAAACATTGTATTAAAAACTAAAAACATTACATAAAGATTTTAAACATTAGGAAATGTGTTTATAAGAGATAAATGGAGTGTTGAATTTTTATTTCTTTTGTGTGTAGATGTTGTATATTTTTTTTTGTATCAATTAGTGTGTTTTGAAATATATTTATAAAGGATAAATTAAATAGGGTGTTGAATTTTTTTATAAACAAAGTCTGGGTCTAACACGACGCCCGAAAAGGATTTTCGACTAGCTCACCTTCGTGAGCTTATTGTTGGGATATGCGATCGTTTAGCCATCGGAAATACGTAAGCCTATCGGGTCACACACTAAATACGGAGAACTCACTTTTATTTACGTTTTATTATTTATAATTAAACGTTTAATAAAAACTTCACTTAGTATTTAATTAACGGTGGATAAATTAATTAACGGGATTTAATTAATTTAATACGAGTGCGTTATTTAAATTTTGGAAGGAAATCGACTTCTAGAAACCCTAAGGCCATTCGGCCGAATATTGTATATAGGAGGTTCTAGAAGATTTTTGGTTATTGGTTTTTGGTAAGTAAATATTCAAGAATATTTGATTAAGGTAATCTTTTCCTTAATTGGTTTTTTGGGTTGGGCCTTAAAGATATTGAGGAGGTGCAAGGATTAGTATAAATACAATCCCATACCCCTCATAATTTTTATCTCTCCTTTGCCTCCTTGTTGCGTCCGATCGACCCACACCCGACACCAAAACCAAATGATTTTTCCTTTAACCCTAAAATCACATAAAGGTTAAACCTTTATAAGATCAATCCTTTTTGGTGATTTTCTTATAAAGTCTTAAGCTTTATAACTAAACCCCAGATCTCTAAATCTAGGTTTTAGTTCTTCCCTTGGTGGTTCGACATGCATAAACCCTAATTAGGGTTTATGTGATTTTGGGTAATCAATCTTGTAACGTTCTATAAACCGATCCTTACGTAATCCCAATTAGGGTTTTGGATCTAGGGTTACTAGTTACAAGATTATAGACTTGTTGTTTGAGAAGTGAAGTTACTACTAGCATCATAGTGATGTTCGTTTGACGTGTCGTGTGAGCAAACGATGGAGACGGTAATTTAACCGTTAAAGTTCAAGATCAAGATCAAGACGTATTAAGTGATTTACTCAATTAATTAAAGGTTGGTTTTAAATTGTTTTTCTTATGTGCTTAATCATGTATGTTATACTAGATCCATTCCACTGCATACTCGTAGTTAATGGTTAACTAGTATTCAAAATCCCAACAGTGGCATCACGAGTCAATTCGTATGACATTCATGGGTTACACATAGAATAAAACACGCTTGCTTCGCTTTAAAAATCTCTTTTATTTATGTTTTTATGACAATTACATGCATACTTGTCATAAAGTTTTAATCTTGATCTAGATAATGGTTAAAATTGGGTAGGTTAAATTGAACCGGTTAATAATTACGAGTGTTTTATTATCCGTCAAAGACTTTTGCATCTCACTTTTGTGATACTTTGCACGTCATCAAGTACCTTGCTCGAAAATTTGATGAGGGTCTTTGGTCCTCAATTTGGGGAAGACTCATCCGAGACTTGGATCTTATATGATTTATCGCTTTTATATAGAGTCTGTCTTCTGCTTCTACCCCCTTCTAGTCTGTTTTTATGTGCTTATTTGTTTTCCATTATGAATTGCAAAACGTAATAATTCAAGATTCTAGGAATCATAAAAACGGATCTCTACTTATATCAAAACTAGCTTTAAAAGTATGTCATATTAATACAACATATTTTTCTTGCGAATCGGCTATGTGTTATTTGTTAAAAATAATTTTTTGGAACAAATATTAATATGGACATAAGATCTATGAAACTTGTTTTTATTATAATCTAATTGTTTTGCGAAATCATATTGTCACTCGAGTTGGCTTACATACCGTAATGATGGCTTATAAACTATCTTCTCAACGACGTGATTTGCAAAATCAATTGGTTTATAATACTTAAAAATATCATGTTTTTTGTGATTTACTAATGGTGGACTTGCTATTGCACTACGTGCTCTAGTCAAGCCATCTAGGGTTTGAACGATCTTTAATCTTTTCCCATGTCATGTACATGTTTCGGCATCTATATGATAATTATCCCAAGCACTTGCACCCTCGGGCGCATGAAGAGTAGGATATAGGGTTTGATCCTTCTTTAATCTTTTCCCGCGGTAAACACGCCTAAAATCAAAGTTAACAAACGTTTTCTTAACTTGTGCTAAAAGGATGATTGCATGCATCTTTTTACACACTTTTGACATTTGTTTTCAAAACTTATGTGATACCCATTTGAATTTTTTAAGTCTATGCCATCCAATTTAATAGCACTTGTAGTATTTTTTTTGTCATCTGGTCAGACCTAGGGCGAATCATGC
This sequence comes from Glebionis coronaria, assembly GCA_025667525.1. Lineage (NCBI taxonomy): Eukaryota > Viridiplantae > Streptophyta > Magnoliopsida > Asterales > Asteraceae > Glebionis > Glebionis coronaria. The sequence goes on along the minus strand of CM046877.1, from coordinate 16,637,793 downwards.
ACCCAAGGCGATTTTTGTCACTGGTCAGACCTTTGCCAATTATTGCATGCTTTAAATTGGTACGACTTAAGTCGAGTTCCCGGTCAGATTCGGAACCCGAGGCATAAGATGGGATGAAACATACTTATGACTTTATTACGTGTAGAACAAGTTTGTTTGAGATGTTCAATGGTACTCGAAAGAGATGAGAGAACGTCCCATCCAAACACTCTATAACAAATAAACTTCATGAATCGTCTCATAATTCTAAGAGTTACACTTGTAATGCAATTAACGCTCGTCGCTTACCTCTTGCCCTACTTGATACTAGACGGTCATACTTCTAATATTAAGTGGGAGTGCAAGTAAGGATCTTAGTCTTATTAGTAATTAATTGGGTAGTTAATTCTATTAAGAATTTAATTATCGAAAATACTAAATTGAACTTTCTAATGTTCCGATTAATTATGTTATTGAAACATAATTCGTTAACTAAAGTTGTTTTCTTATAGAAAACAAACATAGTCTCTTTTCCTGGTAAGAAAAGCGAGACTTACTCCTATCTCTTCTCATTAGTTGACAAGAATAAGATAGGACCATACTCGAATCGTTATCGATTGCATTTAAACTCACTTTTAATATTTCATTATCCTAACCCGGTTCTGAAATCATTGAAAGATAACATATTTTGTGTATCTAATGTCTATAGCTACCAAAATAAATGACATCTTGAACTTGTCACGATGTATGAGTTTAAACCGCAAAGAGTAAAGAATTTACTAGCACTTCGCTAGGTATCTTTCTTGGACTCTTGTTATTCCTTAAAGAGCTAAATACTTGTGGCTATGTAGATGATAAAGGAGGAATTGCATGCTAAATAGTCAAGTTAATTGAAAGCATGAACGGCTAGTCCCTCATCTACACAAGTAGAATTTCATATACTTTGTTCAAATACCTAAGTAAATGTATACTTGTAGGTATTTTTCAAAGATAAGGAAGTCAATAAATTGCTTTTTGCCTTCTACTAGTGATGTAACATTTTTAATGTTGACAAATCTAGTGGGAGCGTTGCAGTTTATTACTGAAATAATATCCATGTAATATTGTCAATTTCAGTGGGAGCTACAAGATTTATTTTCTTGCTTAGTCATCCATATTATTTAGAATTTGCTTTGAAATAATTTATCACTTCCAAATGTGAACGACCATTGCTTAAAGGAGAATTGCTTTTTATTTTATAAGATAACACGCTGCCTTTCTGATGTCGCTTTCCGAAACGTTATCTATAAAATAATAATCCACAATTCTTTACTTAAAGTTATGGTTCTAAATCTACTTATAATATCAATGACATTATCATATTGTTTACACAATCAACCACATGTTGTATTGCTTGTCTTCATAACATGATGTTGTGCCTTACACAAGTGGGAGAAATTGCAAAGTGTGTGCAAGGAACAACATATGATTAGTTTCATTTGCCCAAAAGGTAAGGAAGCTATTAATTCTTGATAGGTGTGTAAACACCCATCCTTTTACCACTTAATTCGGACTAAAACTAGACCAAAACACGTATTTAATATCATTTGTTTGGAATTATGCGTGGTTTTTGTGTTTATTGTGTTTTCAGAGCTAACCGGATGAATATTAAAGAAAACATGGGATTGCACGGGTTTTATCAAGGAAAAAGACTCAAGATAAAGTCTATTGTCCAAGAGATGCAAAAGATTTGAAGTCACTAGGCCTATTCGAAGATTTATCGAAGAAAAGGACTAAAGACGGAAGATTTTCATAAGTCGAAGAAACTCGAGTCTATTTAACAAAGAAATTAAAAGACGAGTTGGATTTAATCGACAACAAATCCCGAATCAGAATCGAAAACGTCAACTTTTCTGAAAAGACGAGAAGACAAGAAGAAAGGGAGAAAGCCCACTCACCAACCAACCACTAGGAGTATAAGTAGATACTCCCTTCACACAATTAGGGAGTTAGTTCATTTTTTCTTTTTTCCCAGGTCTTTGTTCGTTCCATCACCAACTCCATTAGGGAGTTTGGTGATTTTCATCTTTTTCTTTCAATCTTGTAATCCTTAATCATTAATCTTGTTACTCTTTTACATTAATCAATCTATTCCATCTTTTCATTCATCTTGTTCTTCATCATCATCTATTGCAAGTTCTTAAGTTTTTATTTGATTCTAGTTTGATTTCAAAAAGTTGTTGATTTAGTGTTTTTATTGGTGGGATTTATTACTTATTGTATTTAAATGATGTGTGTTTGATTTGGTAAAACCTTTTTAAGTTTTGGAGTTGATTGTGGATTAAACGATCTCATTGTTCTTCGCATTTCATCAGACCTGAATTTCCCAGATTCTGAATAGGGATTTTGGGGTTGCCTCTATTCGGAATATTTCAATTATTCCGAGTAGAGGTTGTTTTTCTCCTTTATTCGGAATTTCTCAGACATTCCGAATAGACCTTATATTCAGCATGAGCCCAGTTTTCCGAGTAAGCTAATTTTTCCGCATAGATCATATTATTCCGCATAGGGTTCATTTTTCCGAATAGAGTACTTTCCGCATAAGGCAAGTTTTCCGAGTAAGCCAATTATTCCGCATAGACTGGTTTTTCCGAGTAGACATTATTTTCCGCATAGGGTAATATTCTCCGCATAAGCATTCTTTCCGAATAGGATTTATATTACGAATAGCATCTATCATTCCGAGTAGAGCATCATTCCGCATAGGCATGTCTTTCCGAATGGTGTTACATTCCGCATAGGGTATTTTTCTGTAAGGGTATTTTTCCAGTATTGATTCAAGTTTTGTTTTTTATTTGTTGTTTGTTTTAAGTTTACTTCATTACCATTTTATTCACTTGCCTGTTTAGTAGAATAGAAAACCAAATCCACTTTTTGTCACCAAGAACAAATCATTCCACTTTTAACTTAGATCAATTCGAGAGGATTCCGAGAATTAACGAACTTTTTCACCATAGAAAATCTCGTGTATCAAATGGCGCCGCTGCCGGCTCTTCTCGTTAAGATCAAAAGTTTTTTGTGAGAATTTGGATTTTGGGATCCGTTCCCCGTGAACGTTACTTTTTCCTAAAAATTTTCAAAAACAACTAAAAAAATATAAAATGTTCAAAAATCCTAAAAAGTAAAAAACATAAAAACCAAAAATATTTTTGCCTTGTTTCTCTTTGTTCGTTCTTTTGCAGGTGTATGCGCACTCGATCCACGTCTTATCAAGAGCCCGAGCCTCTCGATAACTTAGACATGGCTGGTGTACAAAACAACAATAACATACCACCTCCGAACAACAATAATAACAACAACAACCCACCTTTCAACAACATGAATAACAACAACAATGAGCCACTTCCGGATAACCGCCCAATGATTGAATTGCTACAAGCTCATGTAGATGGCAACACGGATCCAATTGTTATACCACCAATTGCCGCCAACAATTTCGAGCTCAAGTCAGGCTTTATCCAGATGGTCTCAGCTCAACCATTCTTGGGACGCACCATTGATGATCCACACGACCACATCAAGAGATTTCTACAACTCACCAACACGGTCAAATTCAATGGAGTTCCACAGGAGGTTATAAGGTTACAACTTTTTCCCTTTTCTTTAGAGGGACAAGCCCGGCATTGGCTTGCAAAGGAACCGCCACAGAGTATTCTCTCGTGGACGGATTTGGAAACAAAGTTCATCAATTACTTTTTTCCACCCTCTCGTACTACCGCTTTGCGGAATGAGATTATAAACTTTGAACAAAAGTACGATGAGTCGTTCAGTGAATCTTGGGATCGTTTTAAAGATCTTTTAAGAAAATGCCCACAACATGGTTTTACCAAAGTACATCAAATTAATACTTTTTACAATGGTTTAAGCATGAGTGACCAAGATTCACTGAACAGTGCCTCAGGGGGTAATTTATTGGCTAAAACTTCCAATGCTGCTTGGGATATCATTGAGAACAAGTCTCGTGTGCAAACCAAGAGCGTTCGGACCAATGTTGCTAGTGCTAGCACTAATGACAGCGACAAGCGACTTGACAAAATTACCACGCTTCTTGAATCGCTTGTCACACATACCGTCAGCAACAACAACAGCAACAACGCCAAAAACGCTCAAGTGAACGCTGTCAGCCAACCTTGTGAGATATGCGGTGGTCCCCACTCTTACACAACTTGTACCGCCACCCAAGATTACCCTGCTGAGAATGTGAATGCGGCATATGGCACCTACCAACAACCCGCTTATCAAGCAAAACCCCAAGGTGACCGTAACTTGCTTAGCTACCGCAGCAACAACTATCTTTCACCACCTGGTTTCCCTCCTACCAACCCAAACCAACAACAAAACCTTAATCGCCCTCCTCAACAACAACAACAACCTCGACAACCATACATCCCACCTCACAAGCAGCAACAACCACCTCAACGCAACAATCAAGTCTACCAACAACCTGCTTACCAACCACCCGCATACACTGCTCCTCCCAACCAACCCACCGCTCTTCACCAAGAAGTGGAAACTTATATGAGGACTAACGATGCGATAGTGGGAAATCTTTAGAGAGAAGTGCTCAACCTGAAAGCCGACTTGGTCAAGCAAGGAAATGATTTGAGAGCAGATATGAGAAATACGTTGGATAGCCAAACTAATGATCTGAGGAACATGATGGCTAGTTTCTTCCAAAGTAGTCAACCCTCTTCTTCGGGTACTCTTCCGAGTAACACCGTTGCAAATCCAAGAGGGGAGATGAAAGCAATCACCACTCGAAGTGGCAAAGGTACCAAGGAACCCGAGCTTCCTATACCTCCACCGGTGGTTGTGACTAAGGAGACCGAGTCGCCTGCTCCTATTCCTCCTCCTTCTCCTTCCCCAATTTCTCCACCTCTTCCTTCTACCCCTCCTCCACCCGTGGTTGTGAGTGACCCTATTCCTCTAAAGCCTTCCTCTTCTTCCAATATACCTTATCCTTCAAGGTTGAGGAAAGAGAAGCAAAAGAGCAAGGATGATATTCAGGTTTCGAATTTCCTTAAAATGTTCAAACAACTGAATTTCAATATCTCCTTCGCTGAGGCTCTCGCTCACATGCCCAAGTACGCGAAAATGTTTAAAGATCTTCTGAGCGACAAGGAAAAGCTCCTCGATATTGCCAACACCCAACTTAATGAGAACTGCTCTGCAGTGCTCTTAAGGAAATTGCCAACCAAGCTTGGTGATCCGGGTCGTTTTCTTATCCCTTGCAATTTCCCGGGAGTAGAGAATTGCATGGCCTTAGCCGATCTAGGTGCCAGTATTAATCTCATGCCTCTAAGTGTTTGGAAGCAATTATCTCTCCCAGAGCTAGTCCCCACTAAAATGACTTTGGAATTGGCCAACCGTACGGTTGCTTATCCAGTGGGGATAGCCGAAGACGTCATTGTAGGAGTCGACAAATTCACCTTTCCTGCTGATTTTGTTGTCGTCGACTACGAGATGGACCCCCGTGTGCCACTTATTGTTGGTCGTCCATTCTTAAGGACCGGTCGCACTCTTATTGATGTTGAAGCCGGAGAGCTTATCATGAGAGTGGGTGACGACAAAGTAGTCTTCAACATGGGAAAGTTGTCTAAACAACCTTATGCATATGAGAGCGTTAATTGTATTGACGTTCTTGATGAGGCTTGTGAAGCACACTTTAATGATGCTTGCAAAAGTATTCATACCTCTCTTCCCACTGTTGAGACCGTGTCCTCCATTGATTCATCGTTGTCTCTATTTGGAGATAGTGATTTATTCTGGAACAATCTTGAAGATACCATGGGAGATGTGAATTTACCTACTAATGATTCTCCCACCGAGGGTGATGAAGACATGAGTTTCTTTGACAATCTTCTCACCGAAGACAAACCTTCGCCTCCATCTCCCACGGTTATTGCTATCGATACCACGACTTTGAAAACGCCTCCCGTCGAAACTCCTCCGGATTTGGAACTTAAGGAGTTGCCGCCTCATCTCGAGTACGTGTTCCTTGACGACAACAAGAAGTCGCCCGTCATTATTGCGAAGGATTTGAAAGATGAAGAGAAGACTCGCCTCGTTGCCGTGCTGAAAGCTCATAAGAAGGCTATTGCTTGGAAAATCTCGGATATTCGTGGAATTGATCCTCACTTCTGCACGCACAAAATTCTCATGGAGGACGACTATAAGCCCACTATTCAAAGCCAACGAAAGGTGAATCCAAAAATCCATGAAGTCATCAAAACAGAGGTTATCAAACTTCTTGATGCGGGTATGATTTACCCTATTTCGGATTCACCGTGGGTTAGTCCAATCCATTGTGTGCCCAAGAAGGGCGGAATAACCGTTGTTCCCAATGAACACAACGAGTTGATTCCCACTCGTCTCGTTACTGGGTGGAGAGTTTGTATAGACTACCGCAAACTCAATGATGCCACGAGAAAGGATCATTTCCCTCTACCTTTTATGGACCAAATGCTTGAACGCTTAGCCGGTAATGAATATTACTGCTTTCTTGATGGTTTCTCGGGTTATTTTCAAATACCCATCGATCCCCAAGATCAAGAGAAGACTACATTCACTTATCCCTATGGCACTTTCGCTTACAAAAGAATGCCTTTTGGCTTATGTAATGCGCCCGGGACTTTCCAACGGTGTATGTTAGCTATCTTCCATGACATGGTTGAACAAACCATGGAAGTCTTCATGGATGATTTCTCGGTCTTCGGGGATTCATTCTCTTCTTGCCTTGCCAATTTGGAACGTATGCTCAAGCGGTGCGAAGACACTCGCCTGGTTCTAAATTGGGAAAATGCCATTTCATTGTAAAAGAAGGCGTCGTGCTTGGACATAAGATTTCGAAAGCCGGTCTTGAAGTTGACCGTGCTAAAGTCGATGTCATCGCTAAGTTGCCTCCACCTTCAACCGTGAAGGGTGTGAGAAGTTTCTTGGGTCATGCGGGCTTCTATCGTCGATTCATCAAAGATTTCTCTCAAATCGCTCGCCCGATGACCCACCTCTTGGAAAAAGATACTCCTTTTATCTTCTCCAAAGAGTGCCTTGAAGCCTTCAACTCGCTTAAGGATAAGCTAACTAAGGCACCCGTCTTGGTTACCCCTAATTGGGAGCTGCCTTTTGAGATGATGTGCGATGCTAGTGATTTTGCTATTGGAGCGGTTCTTGGACAAAGAGTGAACAAACACTTCCAACCGATCCATTACGCTAGCAAGACAATGACAGGGGCACAATTGCATTATACGACAACCGAAAAAGAGCTTTTAGCTGTTGTCTATGCTTTTGAAAAATTCCGCCCCTATCTTGTCCTTTCCACCACCATTGTGTACACCGATCATTCCGCGCTGAAGTACTTGTTGACAAAGCAAGATTCCAAACCAAGACTTCTTCGCTGGGTTTTGCTGCTCCAGGAATTTAAAATCGAAATTCGCGATAAAAAAGGAGCAGAAAACCTAGCCGCGGACCATCTGAGCAGACTTGAGGATCCATACCAAGGGGATCATCCGACCAAAGAAATCAATGATTCTTTTCCCTTGGAGACCTTAATGTCTATAAACTCGAAACCGAATGAAACCCCGTGGTTTGCGGACTTTGCAAACTACTTGGCGGGTGGAATTCTCAAGGAAGGGTTGACGTCCCAGCAAAAGAAGAAGTTCTTTACCGACATCAAGACTTACTTTTGGGACGACCCTTACCTATTCAAACAATGTGCCGACTTGATTCTCCGCCGATGTGTTGATGGACCGGCAGCGTCGGACATCCTTGATGCTTGCCACAAAGGACCCACCGGTGGTCACTTTGGTCCCAACTACACCGCCAAGAAAGTGTTTGATTCGGGATTTTATTGGCCCTCCATATATCGTGATGCTCACAATATGGTTAAGCGATGTGATGTTTGCCAAAAGCAAGGCAAAATCACACATAAAGACGAGATGCCTCAGAATTTCATTCAAGAGTGTGAAATTTTTGATGTTTGGGGTATCGACTTTATGGGGCCATTCCCTTCTTCTAAAGGAAACAAATACATCCTTGTAGCCGTTGACTACGTTTCTAAATGGGTTGAAGCCAAAGCTTTGCCTACTAATGACGCAAGGGTGGTTTGTAACTTTTTGAAAGCTCTTTTCGCTAGATTCGGTGTGCCTCGTGCCATTATTAGTGATCGTGGGACTCATTTCTGCAATGACCAATTTGCTCGAGTCATGGCTAAGTACGGTGTAAACCATCGTCTTTCCACAGCCTACCACCCACAAACTAATGGCCAGGCTGAAATATCCAACCGAGGACTGAAGCGAATTCTTGAAAGGACCGTGGGAGAGCATCGTGCCGCAGGGGCTGATAAACTCGATGATGCTTTGTGGGCTTTCCGTACTGCTTACAAGACCCCGATCGGCTGTACGTCTTATCGTCTTGTGTACGGGAAAGCGTGCCACCTCCCCATTGAGTTGGAGCACAAGGCTTATTGGGCCTTGAAGTGGGCTAATTTTGATATAAACAAAGCCGGTGACCTACGCAAGATCCAACTCAATGAGCTGAATGAACTTCGGAATGAGGTTTATGAAAATTCTTTGATCTATAAGGAAAGAACTAAGCTCATTCACGACTCCAAGATTAAAAACCGAGAGTTCCATGTTGGAGACAAAGTCTTACTTTTTAACTCTCGGTTGAAAATCTTTCGGGCAAGCTCAAATCTCGTTGGTCCGGCCCATTCACCATTGCCCAAATTTTTCCATATGGTACTCTCGAGCTTGCTCAACCTGATGGACCAAATTTTAAGGTGAATGGCCAACGAGTGAAGTTGTACTTTGGTGAGGACACCTCTAAGGAGGTGATTCCATCCCTCACCACGTTCCCCATGAACTAATTTTGGGTCGAGTCAGGCTCGTGACTCGGTTATCAAAAACAAGCGCTCCTCGGGAGGCAGCCCGAGTATCTATCCCTTTAACCCCCTAAGTGTAGGGGAGGACCTATTTTGGTCACTTGTGTTTGTGTGGTGATGTGCTAACAGGGATAACTGCAATCTTGGAAATCTTTGAAGAACCGTGCTCCCGTGTTATCCGAAATCCGGTTCTATCTCTCAACTATCGTGTTTCAATTTTCTTCATACTCACATTGAAATTGATCACTTTAGTCGTCTCTTCCTTAACTTGAGTTAACCAACGTGCACAATGTCATAAGTGTAGGGGAGACTTTTCCCACATGCTTAAACATTGAGGACAATGTTTACCTTAAGTGTAGGGGGGACTTCTATCGAAGTTTTAAGTGGACCTTTCCATGAAAATGCCTTCAATTAACCGGAAAATCGTCTTTTTCAACATTTTTCAAATTTTTTATTGACTTTGGCCATTTAGTCGTAAATTTTAAATTTTTATCGTTGCTTTCATATGTATATATCCCGCAATAAAGTCAAAATATTAATAAAGTGGTGTAGCTAGTTTTGAAATCTTAGATCTATTAGGCCCGTTGCGTTTATTTTGACTCAACCCGAATAGACTTATCCAAGTTTATTCTAGCTAGTATCCTTAACCATATAGACCTTAATTGGTTTATTAGGCTAAGTATCCACGAATCTCATTACTTGGGATTTTAAATTGTGGAGGACGAGAAATGATAGAGCCAATTATAAGTCGGTATTCTTGCGCAAGCTCACTTGGTGTAATTATTTGCCTATTCTCCCATCACTTGCTAATAATTTATCTGCAATAAGTAAGGTCTTACGATTTGAAAAGTTACTTAGCTTCTAGCCCAAGATCGTTTAAAAGTTGCTCGGTAATGATAAGAGTTCATAGCCAAGGCATAACTTATGAAGCGGGGCGCGAAGATTGGCGAGTCCAAAAAGGCCCTAACAAGGCATGAGGATTCAATTTTATTGCTGAAGATCCAAAGTGATGTGAAAAGCATTATTCCTAAAATCTATATGAAGGATCAAGACTCACGACGAAAAGCAATCAACTCCCATAAAGATCATGGAGAAGTCTATCCGAAAAGACCCTAACAAGGTATGAGGATAAATAGATCCAAGTCCGAAAAGGAGGCGGATCGTTGTATCTCAAAATCCCAATTAGAGATTGAAGAAATAATCATGAAGTCGTGGTCAACAAAGTTGGAGTACCCCTCAAAAGTCTCCAAAGTGAAGAAACTCTATTATGATGAGAAGACCATTATCTCAAGAACGTCTCTCGAAGATATGAAGTATGAAGTACATGCCAAATATCGGCCCGAGAAAGGTCTCAAATCGTGAACCAAGTTATGCCAAGATATGAACTTTTTGATATCCCGAGAAGCAGTTTTAAGAGATTTTGTCCTTTAGCTAACTATTGATCAAATCGTCCTACTTTGCTTTCAGCCTTAATAAACTATCGAAATAAGTCCAAAAATGCATCTTCATGATCATTCTAAGACAAAAATAAAATATAAGAGATACAATTAGGAATAAGGGGGTTTAAGCATTTAATTAAGCCATGTGTGTAAGTGTTTGATTTACTAACTTATAATAACAATGATCTCGTTTTTAAGCTTAGTTTGGGGAACGTGAAACTTGAGGGTGATAAATCTTCGCAACACCAAAGCCCTAATGTAAGTCCTTGATTTCTTTACAAGTTATTTCCATCCTTTTGTTTATTTTAAATGTTTTAAGTTCTCTTAGTGTTTTAATTGTTGTTTAGTAGAATTTAAATAAGGCCAAGGTTGATTGATTATGAGAAAAATGTAAAATTGCTTTATCACTAAGCATTGCATGAGGGCATGGCAATGGTTAAGTGTAGGGGATTTGATAGGTGTGTAAACACCCATCCTTTTACCACTTAATTCGGACTAAAACTAGACCAAAACACGTATTTAATATCATTTGTTTGGAATTATGCGTGGTTTTTGTGTTTATTGTGTTTTCAGAGCTAACCGGATGAATATTAAAGAAAACATGGGATTGCACGGGTTTTATCAAGGAAAAAGACTCAAGATAAAGTCTATTGTCCAAGAGATGCAAAAGATTTGAAGTCACTAGGCCTATTCGAAGATTTATCGAAGAAAAGGACTAAAGACGGAAGATTTTCATAAGTCGAAGAAACTCGAGTCTATTTAACAAAGAAATTAAAAGACGAGTTGGATTTAATCGACAACAAATCCCGAATCAGAATCGAAAACGTCAACTTTTCTGAAAAGACGAGAAGACAAGAAGAAAGGGAGAAAGACCACTCACCAACCAACCACTAGGAGTATAAGTAGATACTCCCTTCACACAATTAGGGAGTTAGTTCATTTTTTCTTTTTTCCCAGGTCTTTGTTCGTTCCATCACCAACTCCATTAGGGAGTTTGGTGATTTTCATCTTTTTCTTTCAATCTTGTAATCCTTAATCATTAATCTTGTTACTCTTTTACATTAATCAATCTATTCCATCTTTTCATTCATCTTGTTCTTCATCATCATCTATTGCAAGTTCTTAAGTTTTTATTTGATTCTAGTTTGATTTCAAAAAGTTGTTGATTTAGTGTTTTTATTGGTGGGATTTATTACTTATTGTATTTAAATGATGTGTGTTTGATTTGGTAAAACCTTTTTAAGTTTTGGAGTTGATTGTGGATTAAACGATCTCCTTGTTCTTCGCATTTCATCAGACCTGAATTTCCCAGATTCCGAATAGGGATTTTGGGGTTGCCTCTATTCGGAATATTTCAATTATTCCGAGTAGAGGTTGTTTTTCTCCTTTATTCGGAATTTCTCAGACATTCCGAATAGACCTTATATTCAGCATGAGCCCAGTTTTCCGAGTAAGCTAATTTTTCCGCATAGATCATATTATTCCGCATAGGGTTCATTTTTCCGAATAGAGTACTTTCCGCATAAGGCTAGTTTTCCGAGTAAGCCAATTATTCCGCATAGACTGGTTTTTCCGAGTAGACATTATTTTCCGCATAGGGTAATATTCTCCGCATAAGCATTCTTTCCGAATAGGATTTATATTCCGAATAGCATCTATCATTCCGAGTAGAGCATCATTCCGCATAGGCATGTCTTTCCGAATGGTGTTACATTCCGCATAGGGTATTTTTCTGTAAGGGTATTTTTCCAGTATTGATTCAAGTTTTGTTTTTTATTTGTTGTTTGTTTTAAGTTTACTTCATTACCATTTTATTCACTTGCCTGTTTAGTAGAATAGAAAACCAAATCCACTTTTTGTCACCAAGAACAAATCATTCCACTTTTAACTTAGATCAATTCGAGAGGATTCCGAGAATTAACGAACTTTTTCACCATAGAAAATCTCGTGTATCAATTCTACTAGGACTTGAACATACAAGATGTTTGTTGTCCTACTATATTCAAATGTCACGATATAGTGGAAAGATACTTCGATAATTTACTACATGTTTAGTAAATACAATTATGGTTAAGATATTATAATCATATTTTTGAAGTATAAAATTAACTTGAAATTATTATTGAACTCAAGAGTTTGCGTTCATGATTACTTTAGTTAGTATAATTATGTTTTTACTTGATAACACATAATTATAAAGTCCTTGAATTACTCACCGACTTATACAATAAAGTATGTAGTAAAATAGTTATGTCTTCGTGTCAACACATAAACATTAGATCTTTGAATTATTCAAAGACTTATAATGTATACTTGATATGTTCTGTTTTCTTGTAAACACATGGACATATAATTTTTGAACTGCTATGTCTTCTTGTAAACACATGGTTCTCGCATTGTTCAAGAAATTTATATTATAACATGCACCTGGATTTAAAATACGGATATTATAATTTGGCATGACCCAATTAACAAGTATTTAATCCAAAGAGTATTAAGTTATCTATGGAATTCTGATGAAGTCTCATAATTCCAATACTCGTAGAATACCAAATTATCATGGTATGTCTAAAGGGTTGAAACAAACTATATTTATATAGTTTAATTTATGATAGCTTTAATTATTCTACCTCCGGGATCTATGAAGGTTAGAAAATTGCGTGTGTCATTGATACACTCAATATAGTTCAAACCTAGAAGGTATTCAAGACAACCCACAAATTGAAAACCCCTAATTTATTAGGGACTTTCGGTTGTTCCACTCAAACCAATCTAATCTTAAAATCTCTTGGGGTTTTTTCGATTTTCCTACATTTCCGTGCTTGACGATTGTAGTGTTGGTGTTCCTCCTAGCTTGACGTAACATAAACCTTTCCGAAGGTTATTGGTTAAAAGAGTGATACAAGAATTAGGGTTCTTACTAGAAACCCTAATTAGGGTTCTTGGGAGAAATACCAATATGTCTTGATTAAATTATTTAATCTGTTAATATCTTATGAAGCATACTATTAACAAACTTGAGATAAAAATTTAAAATGTGTTTTGTAGTCTCTCTATTAATAACAATTTATTGTTGCTTAAATACTTAGTATTTAGAGAATGATCTCTACTTACAAAAGTAAGTGGGAGTTATAACAAATCTTGAAGATATTCAAGAGCAAAATACACAACCTTCAAAATCCACTTGTTGATGTCACATTTTGGTTAAGCATGGAAATGTCAAACCAAAGTAATTGTTACTCTCATTCATAAATCTGCAAAGATACCTCATCACTTGATTGATATTTTAATATCAATGCTGAGGAATATAAGTTAGGAGATCTTTGTAATCTACTAACTACTAATGAATATTATCATATCTTGAATTTGATAAATGTCTTAGAAATATGAGTGATAAGATGCAGTCCTTAAAGAGAAAATCAATCTTTTGAATTTGATTGATGTTTCTCCTAATTATAAACCTATGAGGATGGATGGAGTTTCTTTTGAAGAATGACTCGCAAGTACAAAATGGTATACATAATTAATGCATGGCTAATAGTATGAAGCTTTTAAATCATCCTTCTATGCACGCATTAATTAAATAAAGATAGTTGATTGTCATATATGTTTCTGTGTAAATGGTATATGTCAATTAAACTTTATAGTTTCCCTTTATGATTACCTTTTAGCGAGGATGGTGTATAATCAAAAGGATTAATGAGTCTATAAAATCTTTATTAAGTATACAAGATAGATAATCCAAGTACGGATTAAATCATGCATCTAGAAACTAAATCTAGAATTTAATTCAATATGATTTTGATTAAATTTAGATGAGTTGGAGTACACTTGACATTGAGTGGGAGCACTATGTTTTTCTTTAAAATTCATATGTTGTATAACATATTGAAGACATCATTCCATTTAAGCTAGATGTGATCCTTAAGATTGGAATGAAACTTCATTTGAGAATTTATAGAATAAAACAAATGACTTTGGAATAAATGTTTATTGATATAAGCATATGCGGTAATTGAGTCCAACACAATGTAATACATCATTGAAGCGAGTCTTGATTGATATATTTCACTTGACATAATTTATAACATGAATGGAAATCTTATGTTTTTAACTAAGGATTCATTATGTATATATTATATTGTGTATATGACTTGTTGTCATTTTTGTACAAGAGCAAACTGAGATGACAAAAACAAGATCTAATTAAGAGTATTTAGATTATTGTTAAATACAAATGTTTACGAATTATAAAGCATAGTGATGTATGTGTACACTGATGCTAGAGGATAATCAATTCTAGTAAAGCGAGATTTTCTTATTGATGATAAATCTGCTAACTAGATATGCTCACAATGAGCATTGTTGCATTACACATTAAGGAATAAGAATACTTTATATTTTAAGAAACTGTAAAGATGACAGTTAGAATATCGTTGATGTTAAATACCTTATATAAGGATTGACGATAACCCCTACTATGAAACTTGTAATAGTATGAGCATGTAAGAAAAGACACTCATCTTGTTTTCCAAATCTTTCACAATTGAGAAATTTGAAACAAGTATTCAGAAACTTTACTTAGATGACTATTTAGCATTCTTGTAAAGAATAGTTGAGAATGTTGGAAACATTTGGCTTCAACTTGTTAAATTAAGTTTCATGCATATCTATTTTAGTATTTGGATAATTGGGATGGTAAGACAATAATTACTTTCTGATGAACAAAGATAGTTGGTATTTGTTATTCATTCATATAATTATTGTTGTCCTATATTTATATGTTTAAATCTTTGAATATTTGATTATTCTAAATATGTCCATTGTCGGTTAGCAATATGGGAATATTGTCTATATTAAGACAAATGTGAGTGTTGGTTATATTCTTTGAATATATGGACGGGTCCCGCCAAACTCATATGTTATTCATAAGGAATGCGTATTGGACACCCCGAACTTTCGAATCGTTACTTTTGGATCCTTGTCATGAGTAGGATCTAGAAAATGGTGATTAAGTCATCATCCTTAGACTTGAGATGCAAACAAGTTTGTGCATGTGTGAATATCACTTCTTGATTCTATGTCCAACGCTAGTTCGCCAGACCTAGTTATAAAGACTCTAATTGGAAGTGTTGTGAAGCAGCATCCACAGACACTTGTAGTCAATAAAGAATTTGTTCCTCCACTTGATATAGTGCAGTGAAGTACCACTGGGCCCTCTCCAGAATTAATCAGATAATTATGTGGCCGCACCCAAAGAGTAAGTCAAGATGATACTTGTTTACATTTGGTATATCTAAATTAACTTCTATAACGAGAAACTAAAATTTAAACTTCATGGAATGAGTTAGGATCCATATTCATAGTTTAAACGGTACTAGTAACAAAGGAATGATTATTAGCAAGTCACATAATCGTATACCATTAATACTTTTGAGATATTCTTCTTGAAACTATACCTCAGTCATTTCCGGTTATAATGAAGTGTTGCTAGATACTTTATTATGGACGTTGTATGTCTAAACTCTCACAAGTGGGAGCTGTTGGGATATGCGATCGTTTAGCCATCGGAAATACGTAAGCCTATCGGGGGCACACACTCAATACGGAGAACACACTTTTATTTACGTTTTATTATTTATAATTAAACGTTTAATAAAAACTTCACTTATTATTTAATTAACGATGGATAAATTAATTAACGAGATTTAATTAATTTAATATGAGTGCGTTATTTAAAATTTTGAAGGAAATCGACTTCTAGAAACCCTAAGGCCATTCGGCCGAATAGTGTATATAGGGGGTTCTAGAAGATTTTTGGTTATTGGTTTTTTGGTAAGTAAATATTCAAGAATATTTGATTAAGGTGATCTTTTCCTTAATTGGTTTCTTAGGTTGGGCCTTAAAGATTTTGAGGAGGTGCAAGGATTAGTATAAATACAATCTCATACCCCTCATAATTTTTATCTCTCTCTTGCCTCCTTGTTGCGTCCGATCGACCCACACCCGACACCAAAACCAAACGATTTTTCCTTTAACCCTAAAATCACATAAAGGTTAAACCTTTATAAGATCAATCCTTTTTGGTGGTTTTCTTATAAAGTCTTAAGCTTTATAACTAAACCCTAGATATCTAAATCTAGGTTTTAGTTCTTCCCTTGGTGGTTCGACATGCATAAACCCTAATTAGGGTTTATGTGATTTTGGGTAATCAATCTTGTAACGTTCTATAAACCGATCCTTACGTAATCCCAACTAGGGTTTTGGATCTAGGGTTACTAGTTACAAGATTATACTCTTGTTGTTTGAGAAGTGAAGTTACTATTAGCATCGTAGTGATGTTCGTTTGACGTGTCGTGTGAGCAAACGATGGAGACGGTAATTTAACCGTTAAAGTTCAAGATCAAGATCAAGACGTATTAATTGATTTACTCAATTAATTAAAGGTTGGTTTTAAATTGTTTTTCTTATGTGCTTAATCATGTATGTTATACTAGATCCATTCCGCTGCGTACTCGTAGTAATGGTTAACTAGTATTCAAAATCCCAACACTTATTTCTTCCACATCAAGCTCACGAGTGAGAAATGTACTCATGAGATCAATTGTGACTCCCTCATGGCGTTGCTAAAAGAGGCCTTAGAAGTTTGTCACCTTTTTAGGTTAGCATTGATAACCAAAGTAAATCCAAAAACAATGTTTATTGTGCATAGATTGTGAAAGTTTATGGACTTAAAATTAATAGTCGTGAGATAGGATCGAACTCGGGATCACGGGATTGCACACATAACGTAAAGAGTTAATTTATTTATTAAATATATTTTATATATATTTATTAAATCAAACCAAAGCTTAACTAACGATCGTTGATAAATAAAAGTTAAGTTATAACGACCGTTATGGAATTAAATAGAAGCTAAAAGAAGGAAAACGGAAAAGTTCCGGAAGCCCTAGATGGGCCTTATGGGGCGTCGGCCTAAGGAGGGAAAAAGGAAGGAGGAAAGATTTTCTTTCCTAATTGGTGTTTTACTTGGAGACCAAGTTTTGTCAAGCCTATATAAACACCTAAAGCCTTCATAATTTTTCACCCATCTCTCTCCTTCTCTTCTCTTGATCGCCGGTCACACCCTCACCAATTAGGGTTTCGGTTGGTTTTCAATTTAGCTTAATATCTAGTCCTAATCCCTCTCTAGGGTTATTGGGTAGATACTCCATAAGCGTTGAAGCTCGGTTTGTTCGTGCTAGACTCACGGTTAACTCGTTGTATTACGTGTGTACAAGAGCGTGATATAATCTTCCTTTAGATTATATTCTTGGTGGTGTTCGTGATAAACCCTAGTTGCCGTCCGTTCCGTCGTCTTGTGGATCTTGCTAGGATAAAGGTATGTAACCCTAATCTTGATTAATATAATTGTGTTAAACTAATTGATCTTGTTAATCGCTTCCGCTATGCGTTCTTTGATCCATATTAGGGTTTTGAATAATTGTTATGAACTATATAAACCAACAGTGGCATCGAGAGCCGTTTTAACATGATTATAATTATCAAGATCTAAAGTTTTTTTAACTAATAATGATTTGTGTTAAAAATTACATGTTGTTTTTTAGGTTTTATGGAAAATTAGGGTTTTGTTTTTTATTATTATTAAAATCGACTTATGTCGAATTTTTTATAAAAATTTTTTTTTTTTTGTAAACCCTAAAATTACATGGTAATTGACTTTAGATGTTTTGCATGAATTAATTGTTATGTCATGTGTGGTTACGATCCGTAATTTTTAATTGTTAAGAGAATGTGGGAGATCCGTAATGAACATACATGTTTTTTACGGATCATATAATTTTGATTGCTATTTGCTTTATTTGATTCAAAGTTTTAAAATTAGGGAAGACTTTTTATGTTTATAAAAACCCTAGATTTGATGTTCTTTGAATAAATTGGTTTGCATGTGGCTATTTGATTTAGTTTTTTTTTGTACTACTTGTTTTCATACGTTTTTTTATTGTATGTTGTAAACAAGGGTAATTTTTTCCAAGAAAAATAATATGGACTAAATCTTATCAAAATTAATGAATTGTTTTGAGATGTAAAATACATATGATTTGCGTTGATTAAAATTGCAATAGCAAACGGCCTACTCAATTTTGGCAAACTATAAAGTGGGTATAACGCACCGCTGGTCATGTACCCGGTTAAGGAAGGAGGTGCTATGCTTTTACGCTGACCAAATTCTCGGCTCACCTGTGCGTCAAAATTGGAATTACCTACGGTTGTTATTGGTACAATTCTTTAAGGTTGATTTAACTACATTAATTCACATCCGAAACACAATGAATAAAGTTATTGCTTTGTGCTATAACTAACGTTCTAGAAAAAGTACGGTGTGAATTTAGTTGTGTGTAAAATCTTTAATTGGTTTAACCAATACCTCAACTTGCAAGTATATGATGAACTTTTAGTCTCACCAAAAAGTTTACTAAACGTTTTATTAAACTTATGTTATGGAGATGTATGCATGCTTCTCCGTACATGATTTTGACACCAAAATCTATACCCTAAATTTAAGTCATATGCCCTCTAATTGACGAACACTTGAAGTTACAATTGTCGTCATATAAGATATCGGACGATGTTGTAATGGAGAGAAAACTTCATGATTGAATAAGATTGCACATGAAGGTTTTACGTTCTTTAGATTAGTCGACTTAATTAAGTTACTCAGTGAGAACTGGAAACATAAGGCATAAAGTAGGGATAAAACATGTTTACAATGCAAATGATTTTGGCAATGTAAATCCCTAACATATCTAGAAATTGCAATTTGATTTAGGCAATTATTGTTCGACAAGTTACTATGTTGAATACATTTGTCACTAGCAGATCAACTGATGTGATGAATCTATGTCAATATGGGTTCTAGTTTTTCAAGGAAATACTATGGTTTTATTACCGGGGTAATTTTATTTTCTTGAATTGTATTATCAAAAATACTAATGTTTGAACTTATTTCTGTAGAAATGGCTCAACCCGAAAGTAATCTGACAATAAGCTCGGCGTTCAAAGCTTTCGTTGAACGGCCTGAACTTACTGGCCCGAATTTCAATGATTGGTACCGCTCACTAAGAATTGTTCTGAGAGCAGCGGGTACTATCAATATCTTGGAAACTCCTTTTCCGGAGGATCTTGCTGAAGGAGCATCTGATGCGGAAAGGCTTCAACACGCCGCTAACGTTAAGAAGCACCATGAGGTGGCTGCTGTAATGTTAGGGAGAATGGCTCCAGCACTTCAAAGGAAGTATGAGCTATTTCCACCTCAGGCAATGCTTGAGGAACTTAATGCAGTGTATGAAACGCCACAGGCTGTAGAGATCTATGATCTAGTTGATGCTCTACATAGCTGCAAGCAAGCTCCTGGAAAGTCCGTAAGTGCACATTACTTGGAGATGAGAGGTTATATGGAACAGCTCATCGCACTAGGACAACCCTTCGATCATAATATGGCTATTAACTTGATCAATAGGTCCCTTAATAAGGACTTCGGTGATTTTGTTCGTAACTATAATATGCATTGCACGGGGAAGACAGTGAATGATTTGCATGCAATGCTCATTGACTTCGAAAAGGGTTTGAAAGATAAGGCATCCAATGCTACGCCTCAAGTACTTTATGTACAAAAGGGTAGAGTGTCTAAACCTAAACCGCAAGGGAATAAGAAACAGAAAGGCAAAGGCAAGGCTGATAAGAGCAAGCAAGTTGCGACTACATCTAAGCCGAAGCAGAACTTTGCTAAGAAATCTCAGAAAGATGAGACTTGCCACTACTGCAAGATGACTGGACACTGGAAGAGGAATTGCTCTCTCTATCTCCATGAAATGGCAGAACACAAGAAGAAGGCTGAGCAAGTTGCTGCAGCACCATCTTCAGGTAACTTATTTATGATAGAGTTATTTAATCTTTCATACAAATCAAACTCCTGGGTATATGATACGGGATGTGGTATTAACATTTGTAATACCCTGCAGGGATTTGAGTTGAAGAGGAGACTATCCTATGGGGAACAATCTCTGCAAGTGGGCAATGGCACACAAGCACCGGTTGAAGCTATAGGAATATTTAAATTAGTTTTACCTTCGGGTTTAGTACTGTTTTTAAATAATTGTCATTATGCACCTACAATTGTTAGGGGTGTTATTTCCTTTTCTTGTATGTTGGATCTTGGATTTACTCACACGATTGATAATAATAGAATTTCTGTTTTCAAAGATGGTCTATTCTATTTTGATGCAATTTCTGTGAATGGTGTTTTTGAAATTAACATGCATGATGAAAATTCCAAGAGAAAAAATAATTCTGTTTTTAGCATGAATAAGAAGAGAAAGTTAGACAAGAACTCTTCTTATCTTTGGCATTGTAGGCTTGCCCATATTGGGAAGACTCGCATACAAAAGCTGCAACGTGATGGGCTTTTGGAAAGTATCAATGATGAATCATTTGATAAATGTGAATCTTGTATCTCTGGAAAGATGACCAAGAAACCTTTTAATAGCAATATTGAAAGGGCTACTGAACTACTTGGTTTGATACATACTGATGTGTGTGGACCACTTAGACATGTGTCAAGGAAAGGTGCTAGCTACTTCTTAATGTTTACGGATGATTATAGCCGTTATGGTTGTGTTTATTTACTTAAGCATAAACATGAGGTATTTGAAACATTCAAGACGTTTAAGGCAGAAGTAGAGTTACAATTAGGAAAGAAGATTAAAGCTCTTCGTTCTGACCGTGGTGGTGAATATTTAAGTCAAGAGTTTAAAGATTATTTAAGTAAGAATGGAATTGTTCAGAAACTTACTTCTCCGTATACTCCACAACAAAATGGTGTATCCGAAAGGAGAAATCGTACATTATTGGATATGGTACGATCTATGTTTAATCTTAAAACTTTACCATTATCTTTTTGGGATTATGCTCTTGAATCTGCTGTTCGTATTCTAAATATGGTTCCCACAAAGAAGGTAGATAAGACACCATATGAACTATGGCATGGCAAGAAGCCATATTTGTCTTATTTAAAAGTCTGGGGTTGTGAGGCGTATGTGAAACGTGACTCTGGAGATAAACTTCAACAACGCTCAGTGAAATGTATCTTTGTAGGTTACCCTAAGGAAACTATGGGTTACTACTTCTATTATCCGGCTGAAAACAAAGTAGTTGTGGCTCGGTATGGAGACTTCCTTGAAAATGATCTTGTAAATCAAGAATTCAGTGGGAGAAATTATGATCTTGAAGAAATTCAAGAAGATACATTGCCTTCTGAAAATACTAGCGATGAAATTCCTGTAGAACCAGAAAGTCTGAGTGTTCCGCCGGAATTAATTCCTCCACGTAGGTCTCAAAGGACTATACGTGCGCCGGACAAACTATGTCTTTACATAGAGGATGATGAGGAGGAAGTAGGGGATCTTGGTGAACCTGCTAACTATCGATCCGCAATGTCTGATCCACAAAAGTCAAAATGGATAGTTGCGATGAATGAGGAAATGAAATCCATGGAAATCAATGATGTTTGGATTCTTGTAGACGCGCCTAAAAATGCTAAAGTAGTGAAAAATAGGTGGATCTATAAGAAGAAAACTGACATGGATGGTGATGTACAATCCTACAAAGCACGTTTAGTGGCTAAAGGTTTTACTCAAACTTTTGGCATAGACTACGAGGAGACATTTTCTCCTGTAGCAGACTTACGAGCTATTAGGATTCTCATAGCTATAGCAGCATACTATGACTATGAGATATGGCAAATGGATGTTAAAACTGCCTTCTTGAACGGTCGCTTAGATGAAGATATCTATATGCAACAACCAGAAGGGTACGTTGATCCTAAATATCCAAAGCGCGTGTGCAAACTTCAAAGATCTATTTATGGTTTGAAGCAAGCATCACGTCAATGGAATAAGCGATTTGATGAAGATATCAAAAAGTTCGGATTTATTCAAAATCGTGATGAGCCATGTGTATACCGCAAAGCTAGTGGGAGTAATGTAGTGTTCCTAATTCTTTATGTCGATGACATATTAATCATGGGAAGTAACATTCCAAGACTTAAGGAAGTTAAGGATTATCTTGGTAAATGTTTTTCTATGAAAGATTTGGGAGATGCTGCATATATTCTGGGAATTAAAATCTATCGAGATAGGAGTAGACGGTTAATTGGTCTTAGTCAAGATGCTTATATTGATAAGATATTGAAGAAATACAACATGCATAACTCTAAGAAAGGTTTCTTACCGATGGAGGTTAAGCGTGAGTTAAGTCATGAGAAAGATGCATCATCACCTGAAGAGGTGGCTTACATGAAGAAGGTGCCTTATGCTTCGGCAGTAGGATCTATTATGTATGCTGTAAGATGTACAAGGCCTGATGTGGCGTTTGCTCAGAACTTAGTCAGTAGATACCAACAGAATCCAGGAAAGTTCCACTGGACTGCTGTTAAACATATTCTGAAGTATTTGAGGAGTACGAAAGATATGTTTTTGGTATTCGGGGGTAAACCAGACACAGAACTGAATGTAACAGGGTTCTGTGATGCGTCCTGGCAATGTGATAAAGACGATACGAAGTCTCAGACGGGTTACGTTTTTGTCATCAATGGAGGAGCAGTTGACTGGAAGAGCAGTAAGCAGAAAACCATTGCTATGCATGCGACTCAATCTGAGTACATGGCCGCTTCAGAAGCTGCAATGGAAGCTGTTTGGATTAGGAAGTTTATTGGAGATCTTGGAGTGATGCCTTCAATTAAAGAACCTATTGATATATATTGCGACAATTCTGCGGCAATAATATTCGCCAATGACCCTGGAGTCATGAAGGGCGCCAGACACTTTAAACGTAGATATCACTACGTTCGAGAACAAGTGGAAGCTCGAGAAATAAAATTGATAAAAGTTCACACAGATGATAACGTAGCTGATCCTTTTACTAAGGCTTTATCTAGGCCAAAGGTAGTTAAGCATGCCAAGGCAATTGGGCTGCAACTAGCTAGCGAATTCATGCAATAAATCTGTTGATTAGTATTTGGATAAAGGATGTAAGACATTATTAAATTGATGAAATAAAGATTGGGTTTCGTTTGTTTTTCTGTTATTTAATTTTGTGTCCTATTTTACATGTTTTAATCCATGAGCATTTTGATGTTTCTAAATGTCCGTTGTCGATTAATAATATGGGAGTATTATTAAACTAAGACAATTTAAAATAGTGACAGAGTATACTTGAAAGTATATTGGTCAATTTTGGATGATATTTGATGGATCAAATATTGGACTTATCCCAACTATGTGATTTTACTTTATGGATCTTTGTCATTAAGTAAATCATAAATAGTTATCCTTAGACCTGAGATACCAGAAAACTGCATTGAATGTAGTGCATTTCTGTAAGGTAACCTAACGCTAAACGTAACTGGTAGTCATAAGGGTTATTTTCAGAAGTGTTGCGAAGTTCATGTGTTTTGCTTGTAGTCGAAATGGGATTCGTTTCCTTCAAAATTTATTTTGAAGTATAAATACAACTGGGCCCCTCGGGGGAGTAGTAAGATGTTTGTGTGGCCACACCCAAATGTGTTTTGGTAATCTTGCTATATCCGTAAACGAGAAACAGAATAGTTAATGAAGGAATGACTGAGATCCATATCCTTATTAACAATGTATTTGAAATGAAAGGATAATAATAATGATGTAATCATTAAAAGGTTCTTGTCCAGGAGACCTTACCCGGTTTGTACTAGTGACATTGCTAGTGTAACTAGACGCTAGTCAATGTAATCACGATATTAGAATTTTGTCCAAGTGGGAGCTGAAAGTTTATGGACTTAAAATTAATAGTCGTGAGATAGGATCGAACTCGGGATCACGGGATTGCACACATAACGTAAAGAGTTAATTTATTTATTAAATATATTATATATATATTTATTAAATCAAACCAAAGCTTAACTAACGATCGTTGATAAATAAAAGTTAAGTTATAACGACCGTTATGGAATTAAATATAAGCTAAAAGAAGGAAAACGGAAAAGTTCCGGAAGCCCTAGATGGGCCTTATGGGGCGTCGGCCTAAGGAGGGAAAAAGGAAGGAGGAAAGATTTTCTTTCCTAATTGGTGTTTTACTTGGAGACCAAGTTTTGTCAAGCCTATATAAACACCTAAAGCCTTCATAATTTTTCACCCATCTCTCTCCTTCTCTTCTCTTGATCGCCGGTCACACCCTCACCAATTAGGGTTTCGGTTGGTTTTCAATTTAGCTTAATATCTAGTCCTTATCCCTCTCTAGGGTTATTGGGTAGATACTCCATAAGCGTTGAAGCTCGGTTTGTTCGTGCTAGACTCACGGTTAACTCGTTGTATTATGTGTGTACAAGAGCGTGATATAATCTTCCTTTAGATTATATTCTTGGTGGTGTTCGTGATAAACCTTAGTTGCCGTCCGTTCCGTCGTCTTGTGGATCTTGCTAGGATAAAGGTATGTAACCCTAATCTTGATTAATATAATTGTGTTAAACTAATTGATCTTGTTAATCGCTTCCGCTATGCGTTCTTTGATCCATATTAGGGTTTTGAATAATTGTTATGAACTATATAAACCAACAGATTGTACTTAGGATAAAACACAATCATGAGTTTGAGAGAAAAGGTGACTTCTTCATTGTTCTTATCACGAATGTCATGCCAACTCTTATCCCACATAGGCAAAAGAAGGAAAATAGTTACCTCTATATATCTAAGTGTCTAATCATTTGTTGTTTTCGGGTTAGTGTGATGATTTCTTGTTACTTCTATGGCTTGGTTCTGTGTTAGAAACTAAGCTCACAGACTAACATGAAAATTTGATATTAAATCTAATTTTTGTTTTTCTAAATTACAAAATACCTTTACTAATATCGTCTTAATTGTAGAAAATACTTGGACATGCAAAAACATTTTTCTATGTAAAAGGTGTCGGATATATCATATATGAAGTTTTAACTTTTGTGTGATCTCATGTTCTGAATTTACACTATTAGATATTTTTTGGAAGACTGAATTCAAATGTTGTACTAAAGTTAAATGACAAATTTACACTATTCGATTAAATTAAATGACAAATGATCTCTGTTCTTGTTATGAAAGTCATACTAATTCCCATCCGACAAAAGCAGGAAAATGATTATCCTATATATTTGTTGGAAAATGTTTTGCAAAATATGGTTTTTGTAATACTTTGGACATAATTTTATATATGTATATGTTATATATATTCGTAGTACTTATTAGCTTTGCGTTCTCCTCGAAGAGAGCTTCGCAACGAGCTAAAGTATGTCCAATATGGAGTTCATATGAATGAGATATCGTGTCTCAAAGTGAGTCACGTGAAACACAATATTTGGAAAAATATTTGTCCCACATCGCTTGAAACATGAAGTGAAAACATGTTTATAAGGAAATCCTAGTTTCTACCCTACAATATTCATTTGTGTGGTTTTACTCCCACGCCTACGCGCGCGCAGGGGGGCACAGAAAGTGGGATTTCTATGCCAAAAATGGGTTCGAAGCTACTGAACTTGTGCACGAGCGCGCGCGACCTGCGTACACGAATGCAGCTCCGAAAACTGGCTTGGGTGTGGGCAAATTTCGGTATCTTTTTTGCTGCGAATTCGATTTGTTTTTCCAGAAAATTATGTACATCTATTTTAGGAATAGATACAGAAACAGAATATTTTGTGTTAAAAAGACAGACAGGAAATCTGTTTTAGTCTGTGCTATATATTTTCTTTGAGAACAAGTAAAGTTTTCAGTATAAATATACCCCATTCTCATTCAGTTTTCACATCAGAAAAAACGCAGCTTTTTCCTTACTCCATTATCAGACAGTTTTCCAGCAGCTCGTCGATCAGAAACACGCAAGGCTTCCGTGATCTTTCAGGAAAGTTTGTTAAGTCTGGCAGTACAACAGCTTTAGACGTTGTACCCTGGGAAACAGACGGCGAATCTGTTTTAAGGGAAGCGCGTTAAACACGTGCCTCGTCTTTGTTTTACTGCTTTCTTCATTACTGTTAATTACTTTCTGTCATTTAAATTCTGTCAATTTAATTTCTGTTATTTTATTGTAAATTCGATTTTATAATAAAAATGTACACCGTTTCCTACAATATTTTCAGCTGTCTGCATGGTTCTCGTTTTAGAATTATTGTCATGCTTTCGTACAGGTTGCATGGGTTGGTACGGTTCGAATTAACCATAAGTACAGTACTAAGATTTGGTATGGAGTCTTACTTTATTTTTTATTTTTAAATGTTTACTAAGTTATGATATCGATACTAATTATATTAGTAATTTTCAAAATTCACGTATTTTAAGCAAGAAAATGATTATCCTATATATGTCGAAATATCTATTTGAACCATGCAAAATTCTCCACCAATTTTAAGAAACTTTACAGTGTTCAGCAATTTTAAAATCAGTACCAGACTTCCATCTGTTTTTGTCAATCACAGCGACATCTATAACATTACAATGTTCGCTAAAAGAAGTCCCGATTCCCTGACATATTTTCGGACCATAGATGTTCTTTGTATGGGACTAAGATTTATCATCTTCCCTACCATATTTTAACAAGGTTATCTCCATCAAAGTATCATGTCATCTTACTTCTTTCATATTTTGTTAGTCCTACTGAAATTCATGTTAATTATCTCTCATCCCATATACCAAAAAGAAGGAAAATAATTATCATATATATCCAACATTCTACGCATCTTTTGTTTTATATAAGTTCCTCGCTTGTTTTTAATCTTGTCATTGTTTTTAATATGGTCTTAGCTTTTGTAGTGGTTATATACTTCTATATATATTGCTCGATTCGATATTGTTTTATTTAGGTGAGCATGATAGGAGCTCCATGGAAGATCCATTTCTGTATCTAATTACAACGTATTAGCAATCAAAATAAGTTTAGAAGATAAACAAGCTATAATTAATGTGCATCCGGATAATAACTCATTGTCACGAAAGACATTATAACTAATCCCACAATATCTATTAGCTATTGTTTCACATTCTTTCACTTAGAGGTCTTGTGGTTCTTCAACTGTGAATCATCTATATGGAAATTTAACTTAACTTTATGTACCATTTTCTTAGAAAGCACTAATAAGACTATGAAACTTGATTTAAGTCTTAATTTTTTAAATCCAAACCTATAAAATGTATCGCAGGCACTGTAAAACAACCCAATTATGCCGGAGGAGGTATGCACCAGTGATAATACCAATTCAACAACTTTAGTCCGCAATAGCTATGTTACCGAGTTAGTATCACTATTAGATAGAAAAGAAAGAAAACGTATGTGTCATGAAAGCCATACTAATCCCATCCCACATGGACAAAACAATAAAAAGGGTTATCATATATATATTTAACGGTTTAAATTGTTATTGTTTTAGGATTAGTGTCATGCTTTCACATTCGTTGCAAGGTCTGGTTCTCTGAGTACCAGTCGTCATGACGGATGTGAGAATATGAAAGGAAGTCTTAGTTTTTATATTAAGCTAGTAGCTAGGTTGTTAATGAACTGTTAGGTAGAAAAGAAGGAAAAGCTAGGTATGCATTCGTCATGAAAGTAATACTAAGCATTTTAGAATGTACGTAACAAAACATATGTCTAAAAAGATGTCAAAATCTGCTACACGAAGTTTTAACTTTCGTTAAAACTTTTAAATCATCTTCGACATCTTTATATTAATCATTATCTTTATATTTCCCTCTTATATTGCAACCTTAATTTCTATAAATTTTACTATCAATGTTTTTAATAAAAATAAACAACATTTTCGTTAAGTTTCAATTTTAAAACGTAATGTTTTATATGTTACACCCTAAAACTGAAAAGCTATTAAGTTGGATGACTTAAGTTCGGATACAAATTTGAAAATCACTGATGATCAAATGCTTAATTTGCAAGCTAATTCAGATGGATGCAAGTATTCAGTAGTAATCTAAATAAGCTATAATCGAGAATGTTTATATTGTTATTGTTGTGAGTTAGTTTTGAACAAGTGATAAAAGTAAAATGACCATGCGTAATGATGTTTTGATCTTCATGAGGTGTGTCTTACATAACTAGTCACGGGCTAATGTGAAAGTACATACTTTATCATATTTTCATAGAAAAATTTATTTTCTAACCTTGCATCCCACATTGGTTGAAAGAACATGTTATGTAATTATATACTACTGTGCGTAACAATGGGATGTGTTGAGAAAGAGTATTATGTTTGGGATATAAAATTGGCAGTGAGGTTCATGTCCGAAGTTAAAAGATTGAACCTTGCATACCCTTCGGTATCCTAAATTTATACAATTTCTTGTCTTTTTCTAACCTTATACATCTAATATGTTATAACAAAAATGTGTTATTTTGATCCATTTAATGACCGCTTTAGACAAAGGAAACATAGATGTTTTTCGTAAAATATTTTTTGAAAAACAAAGACAATAGAGATCATGATCCGTTTGCCTTTAGGAATTTTTTTTCAAAGAGTGGATTGGAGTTGTATTTAAGCGCATGTTCAAAACTTTTATACTGTAAACCCTCATAAATAGTGTTAAGTATTTTTAATGTTTTTTCTCAAAATTTATAGCTAAGGTTTAGTATTAAAATATTGTTAAAATTGTTTTAGATTCATTTAATTATAAAAATAGTTTTAAATATTAAAAATAATTTCTTTTATAAAAATAAATTTATATTAGTAGTTATTTAGGTTTTATATTTTTTGATTCAAAGAGTTTTTATAAATCTATATTTCATTAGTTAATTAGATTTAATTAGTTGTTATTTGTTTTAATTTTTTTAATAGTTTTTAATTGCATATGTTTTTTAATTGTGTTTATAATTTTTAGATTGACTTTATAAATAGAATGATTTGCCTTTAATTGTTCCTTTTGCGTTTTAGGTTTAGAAAAATATCAAAACCCCGTTTATTGAGCCTTTTGAAAATTTATGGACTTATATTTAATAGTCGTGTGATATGATCGAACTCGAGATTACGGGATTACACTTAATACGTAAAGAGTTGATTTATTTAATAAATATATTTATTGTATTTATTAATTTATTTAATAAATATATATTTATGTATTTATTAAATTAAATGGAGATGTAACTTTAATGAACCTTATATAATTAAGAGTTAAGTATTAACGAGCATTAAATAAATTTATAGTAAGTAAGATAAATATAAAGAAGGATGAGATTCCGGAACACCCCAAAGGGGGTGTTGGGCCGTCGGTTATGGAGGCAAGGGAAGGGGAAGAAAAACTTTCCATTTATTTGTTTTAAGTTAAAAGAATTAAGCCTATATAAACAACCCCTCGCCTTATAATTCAAGACCTAAAAAATCTCTCCCTCCCCTCTTTCTTGTTGCGATCGCAAGACATACCCACAAAGGGGGTTATGGTTGATTTTCTTGTTTGACCAATTTTACTTATAATCTAGTCCTAGCCCCTCTCTAGGGTTGTTGGGTAGATTTTCTAAAAACGTTATAGCTTGGTTTACACGTGCTAGAATCACGGTTAGCTCGTTGTATTACGTGTATACAAGATCGTAATATAGTCTTACTTTAGACTATATCTTGGTTATATATGGTATAAGCCCGAATTGGTGATTTGTTATTCGTCTTGTGGATTTGCTTTAGCGTAAAGGTATGTAACCCTAATTCGATTAATTATAATTGTGTTATTATTATGATCTTATTCAATCGCTTCCGCTATGTGTGCTTTGATCTCGTTTAGGGTTTTATATAATTGTTATGATGTAAATAAACCTTTAGTGGCATAAAGAGCCGTTTTAGCATGTTATAATTATCGAAAATCTAAAGTTTTTAACTAATAATTGTTTTGAGTTAAAACTACATGTTTTTTTAGGTTTTTTAAATTAGGGTTTTGTTTTTAAATAAATTATGGTTTTTGGTCGAATTTAAAAAAAAATTGTTTGAATTATTGTAAACAAGGATTTTTTTAAAAGAAATAATATGGACTAATTCATATTAAAATAAAGATTTCTTAGAGATCTAAATTACATAAGATTACGTTGATTCATGAATTGCAATAATAATCTAACGGCCTACTCCTTTTGACAAACGAGAAAGTGGGTATAATGCACCACTGGTCATGTACCCGGTTAAGGAATGAGGTGTTAAGCCATTAGGCGCTAATCAAATTCTCGGCTCGCATGTGCGTCAAATTGAAATTACCTACGATTATTATATTTGCATTATACCTTTAGGTTGATTTACCTCAAATTCACATCCGAAACACAATGAATAAGGTTATTGCTTTTTGCTTTAGCCGAGTTCTAGAAAAAGTACGTTGTCAATCGTTGTGGGTAAAATTATTTGAATTGTTTATCCAATACCTCAAGATAATTTATGTAGAAATTTAGTCTCGTGAAAAAGTTTACTAAATGTTTATTAAACTTATTCTATAGAGTTGTATGCATACTTCTCCATACATTGTTTTTTACATCAAATTTATACCCTTAAAATTTAAGTCGAATGCTCCTAATTGACGAACACTTGAAATTGCTACGCCGTCAAATGAGATTTTTGGATGATGTTGTAATGGACAAAAAACTTTCATAGAATGAGAATTCGTATGATGGTTTTACATTACTCGGATTAGAGGACTTAATTAAGTTACTCAGTGAGATCTGGAAACTTAAGGCATTCAGAAGGGATGAAACATGTTTACAATGGAAAACATTCTTTTGGCGATGTAAATCCCTTAAATATCTAGAAATTGAAAATTGTTTGTCAATTGAATTGTTCGACAAGTCGCTACATTGAGTACATTCATTACTAGCATATCAACCGATGTAATGGATCTATGTCAATATAGTTCTAGGATTCAAGGAAAATACTATGGTTTATATAACGGGGTAATTTTATTTTCTTGAAAGTATTTTGTTATCGAAAATACTAATATTTGAACTTATTTATGTAGAAATGGATCAAACCGACAATAACACTATAAGTTCTGCATTCAAAGAGTTCTTTGATCGTCCTGAACTTACTGTCCCAAACTTCAATGATTGGTACCGCTCACTAAGAATTGTCTTGAGAGTAGCGGGCACTATTGATATCTTGACTACTCCTTATCCAGAGGATCTTGATGAAGGAGCTTCTTAAGCGCAAAGGCTTGAACACGATATTAATGTTAAGAAGCACTCAGAGGTGGCTTGCTTAATGCTAAGAAAAATGGCTCCTCCACTTCAACAGAAGTATAAGCTATTTTCACCTAAGAGAATGCTTGATGAGCTCAAGACTATGTTCGAGAAGCCGCAAGTTGTGGAGATCTACGACTTAGTAGATGCTTTGCATAGCTACAAGCAAACTCCTGGAAAGTCTGTTAGTGCCCAATACTTGAAAATGAGGGGTTATATGGAACACCTCATTGCACTAGGACACCCCTATAGTCATAATATGGCCATCAACTTGATCAATAGGTCCCTTAACAAGGACTTCAATGATTTTGTTCGAAACTATAATATGCATTGCACGGGGAAGACAGTTAATGATTTGCATGCAATGCTCATTGACTACGAAAAGGGGTTAAAAGACAAGGTATCTACTTATACTCCTCCTATACTGACCATACAAAAGGGTGGAGTGAGTAAGCTAAAACCGCAAGCGAACAAAAAGAAAGGCAAAGACAAGGGTGATAAGGGCAAACAAGTTGTGACTTACTCAAATCCTAAGCAAAACTTTGTTAAGAAGAATAGATCTTAGAAGGATGAGACTTGTCACCATTGCAAGGCAAGTGGTCACTGGAAGAGGAATTGCCCTCTTTACCTCAAAAAGTTGCGAGAAATAAAGAAGAAGTCTAAGCAGAGCGCTGCAGCTTCACGTACTTTATTTATGATCAATTTATTTAATTTATCATACAAATTAAATTCCTCGGTATATGATACGGGATGCAGTATTAACATTTGTAATACGCTGCAGGGATTTAATCTAGAAAAGAAGCTTTCCTATGGGGAACAATTTCTACAAGTGGTCAATGGCGCACAAGTAGCGGTTGAAGCTATAGGAACATTTAATTTAGTTTTACCTTCGGGTTTAGTACTGATTTTAAATGATTGTCATTATGAACCTACAATTGTTAGGGGTGTTATTTCCTTTTCTTGTTTGTTGACTAATGGATTCGTTCACACGATTGATGATAATGGAATTTCTGTTTTGAAAGATGGTATTTTCTATTTTAATGCAATTTCTGTGAATGGTATGTTTGAAATAGACATGCATGATAGTGAATCCAAGAATAATCATAATTCTGTTTTTAGCATGAATAAGAAGTGAAAGTTTGACAAGAACTCTTCTTATCTTTGGCATTGTAGACTTGCTCATATTGGGAAGACTCGTATACAAAAGCTTCAACATGAAGGTCTTTTGAAAAATATCAATGATGAATCATTTGATAAATGTGAGTCTAGTATCTCTGGGAAGATGACCAAGAAACTTTTTAATAACAATATTGAAAGAGCTATTGATCTACTTGGATTAATACATACTGTTGTGTGTGGATCACTTAGACATGTGTCAAGGAAAGGTGCTAGCTACTTCTTATCAATTACGGATGATTATAGCCGTTATGGTTATGTTTATTTACTTAAGCATAAACATGAGGTATTTGAAACATTCAAAGTGTTTAAAGCAGAAGTAGAACTGCAACTAGGAAAGAAGATTAAATCTCTTCGTTCTGATAGAGGTGGTGAATATTTAAGTCAAGAGTTTATAGATTATATAAGTGAGAATGGAATTGTTCATCATCTTACTTCTTCCTATACTCCACAACAAAATGGTGTATCCGAAAAGATAAATCGTACATTATTAGATATGGTACGATCTATGTTTCATCTTACAACTTTACCTTTATCCTTTTGGGATTATGCTTTAGAATCTGTTGTTCTCATTTTAAATATGGTTCCCACAAAGAAGGTCGATAAGACACCATATAAACTATGGCATGGCAAGAAGCCATATTTGTCTTATATAAAAGTTTGGGGTTGCGAGGCGTATGTGAAACGTGACTCGAGTGACAAACTCCAACAACGATCTATGAAATGTATCTTTGTAGGATACCCTAAGTAAACTATGGGTTACTAGTTTTATTATACACTTGAGAACAAAATGATTGTTGCTAGGTATGGAGACTTCCTTGAAAGTGATCTTGTAAATCAAGAATTCAATGGGAGAAATTATGATCTTGAAGAGAGTCATATAGATACATTACCTTCTGAAAACGCTAGCGATGTAATTCCTGTAGAACTAGAAAGTCTGGCGGTTCCACCGGAATTAGTTCCTCTACGTAGATCCGCAAGGATTAAAAACGCAAATAACAATATATGTCTTAACATAGAGGAAGATGATGAAGTAGGGGATCTTGGTGAAACTGCTAATTATAAATCCGTCATGCTTGATCCTGAGAAGGATAAGTGGATGGTTGCTATGGATGAGGAAATGAAATCCATAAAAGTTAATGATGTTTGGATTCTTGTAGATCCACCACAAAATACTAAAGTAGTGAGACATAAGTGGATGTACAAGAAGAAAACCGACATGGATGGAAAATACAATCCTATAAAGCTTGTTTAGTAGCTAAATGTTTTACTCAAACTTTTGGCATAGACTATGAGGAGACATTTTCTTCTGTATCATACTTAAGAGCTATTAGGATTCTCATAGCTATAGCAGCATACTATGACTATGAGATATGGCAAATGGATGTTAAAACTGCCTTCCTGGACGGTCGCTTAGATGAAGACATCTATATATAGAAACCAGAAGGGTATGTTGATCCTGAGAATCCAGGACACACGTGTAAACTTCAAAGATCCATATAGGGTTTGAAGCAAGCATCACGTCAATGGAATAGACGATTTGATGAAGAAATCAAAAAGTTTAGATGCATTCAAAATCGTGAGGAGCCATGTGTATATCGCAAAGCTAGTGGGAGTGATGTAGTATTCCTAGTCCTATATGTTGATGACATATTAATCATGGGAAGTAACATTCTAAGACTTAAAGCTGTTAAGGATTATCTTGGTAAATGTTTTTCTATGAAGGATTAGGAGAAGCTGCATACTTTCTGGGAATTAAAATCTATCAGGTACAGAAAAGACGGTTAATCGGTCTAAGTCAAGATGCTTATATAGATAAGATATTGAAGAAGTATAACATGCATAATTCCAAGAAAGGTTTTCAAACTATGGAAGTTAAGCATAATCTGAGTCATGAGATGGATGCATCAACTCCTGAAGAGGAGGCATACATGCAGAAGGTGCCTTACGCTTGAGCTGTAGGATCTATTATGTATGATGTAAGATGCACAAGTACTGATGTGGCGTTTACTCAGAACTTGGTCAGTAGATACCAACGGAATCCAGGGAAGCTCCACTAGGTTGCTGTTAAACACTTTCTACAGTATTTGAGGAATACGAAAAGAAATGTTTTGGTATTCGGAGGGTAGCCATATACATAACTAAATGTGGTTTGGATTAGGACTTTTATTGGAGATCTTGGGATGATGCTTGCAATAAAATAACCTAATAAATATGTATTGGTATAATTCTGCCACAATCATATTCGCCAATGATGTTGGAATCATGAAAGGCGCCAGACACTTTATGCATAGACATCACTACGTCCGAGAACAAGTTGAAGCTCGTGAAATCAAAGTAATAAAAGTTCACACAGATGATAACGTAGCTGATCCTTTAACTAAGGCTTTGCCTAGACTAAAGGTAGTTAAGCATGCCAAGGCGATTGGGCTGTAACTAGCTAGCAAACTCATGCAGAAAATATGTGATTAGTATTTGGATAAAGGATGTTATGACATTATTATTTGATAAAATAAAGATTGGGTTTTATTTATTCTTATTATTTAATTTTGTATCCTATTTTACATGTTTTAATCCATGAATAAATGTTATGCTAAATGTCCATTGTCGATTATTAATATGGGAATATTATTAAGTTTAGACAAATCAAAATAGCGATATAGTATACTTGAAAGTATATTGATCGATTTTGGATGATATTTTATGAATCGAATATTGGACTTATCCCAACTATATGATTTTATTTTGTGTGTCTTTGTCATCAAATAAATCATAAATAGTTATCCTTAGACTTGAGATACCAGGAAACTGTTATGAATCTAGTGCATCTCTATGGAATAATCTAACGCTAAACGTAACTGGTAGCTATAAGGATTATTTTCGGAAGTGTTGCAAAATTTATAACTTTTTCTCGTAGTCAATATGGGATTTTGTTTCCTCCAATTTCGTTTTGAAGTTTAATACAACTGGGCCCCTAGTGGGATTAGTAAGACGCTTGTGTGGCGACACCCAAATTTGTTTTTCTAATCTTGTTGAATCTGTGAACGAGAAACAGAATGGTTAATGAAAGGAATGACTGAGATCCATATCCTTATTAACATTGTATTAGAAATAGAAGGATAATAATAATGATGAATCATTAAAAGGTTTTATCCAGGAGACCTTACTCGAGTTGTACTAGAGAATTGCTAATTGTAACTAGACGTTAGTCAATGTAATCACGATATTCGAAATATGTCCAAGTGGGAGATGAAAGTTTATGGACTTATATTTAATATTCGTGTGATAGGAGCGAACTCGAGATTACGGGATTGCACTCAATACGTAAAGAGTTAATTTATTTAACAAATATATTTATTGTATTTATTAATTTATTTAATAAATATATATTTATGTATTTATTAAATTAAACCGAGATGTAACTTTAACGGTCGTTAAATAATTAAGAGTTAAGTATTAACGAGCGTTAAATAAATTCATAGTAAGTAAGATAAATAGAAAGAAGGATGAAAGATTCCGAACACCTCAAAAGGGGTGTTGGGCCGTCGTTTATGGAGGCAAGGGAAGGGAAGAAAAACTTTCCTATTTATGTTAGTGGGTTAAGTCGTGCAATGACATCCAAGCGGAAGAATGTCTTCTTTGAACCCTCACCTATTTATGTTAGACTCCTTATCCGCTTTAATGGATGTATGTTTTGTTTCACATTAGCTATTTTGTAAGATTAATGGAGATGTGATTGTGATTTTATTTTAGTATAATAAAAAAGCTTCTCACATGTATGTTAAGAAAGCTTATGTGTTATTTTTTTCATCCTCTTGCAATAATGTCTAACTATGTTTACTTTTATTTTTTATAGTGGAACCTCTATGTGCATCCTCTATTCACAATACGAGAATCAAAAACCTATGTCAAACCCCGATTTACCATCCCGGAGAACCTCCAACACCGACATTGTTGGACCGAGCCACACAGACAATCAAAGGTAAATGTTCTTCCCACACTTGTCAACAAACAAGGTGGGAGTTTCTGTTATCTGTTTACACTCTTATGAAAAAGTAGATGCCAAGATCATCACTAAATAATATGTGTTCCGGTCTACTTATTTCATTTATAAAAATTAGGGTTGTGGCTAGAATCATATTAATTTATTTTGAGTGTTCAAATTGAAAACATGATGTTCAAAGTAGCTAACTTAAGTTAGAGGCGGTTTGGGTTGTTTGGGATTAGCTACTTAGACTACATCTTAAGGGCCTGTTTAGAATTGCTTACCAAAGCTGCTTATAGGGCTTTTAGGAATTGGTGTTTACGTCGCTTATAGGGGATGCATTGGGTCAAGATTGTCAAGATTCCGATCTTGATCTTATGATCTTACGATTTTACGATACTGCAAATAAAAAACGATCCAGATCTTACGTAGGATCTTTACACGCTTAACATCTTATAGGATCCCGATCTTGATTATTGGATCTTAGGATCTACTATGATCCGATCTTACTTTTTCTCGAGTGACAAACTAAAAAACTACAAATTTATAAGTTCTATTTTGTATAAACTAAAAAATAACATGTAAATCTTCTTATACATTTCTTAATCATAATTTAGGACCATATAGTATGAAATATTCGTATAAATTTGTGTTTACGATGTATATTAATTTGTAACTTTGTAAAATATTGCAAACACTACTAATAAAATTACATTATAGTAGGATCTTACGATCCCGATCCTACTTTACGATCTCGATCTTGCAAAGACGAAAACGATCCTAGGTGAGATCCCTGATCTTGAAAACCTTGGTTTGGGTTGCTTATCAAGAATATAGAAATCCAAAAACCTCTTAAGCATTGATATCTGAAACACCATTATAAGCTTACATCTTAATAAGCAATTTCAAAACAGCACCTTTAGTAGCGGCTTTAGTAAAATATCTTAAACAACGATTAGCAGCCACCAAGTTGCTCACCTTTGACAGTGAATGAAAACGGGCATCTTAAACAACGATTAGAATCGGCTTTGGTAAATCCGCCTTTGTGATTGGATTGTCGCGTCTGTTATAAAGCTATAATATCTATTAACAATATCATTCACCTTTTCAGGTGTATAAAGCTATAATTTTAACAATATCATTCACCTTTTCAGGTGTTCTTAAAAAAAGTTTGTAAATTATAGCTTACATGGTACAGTACTTAAATTATAGCTTACTAGATTAAAATTAACTAAAAAAGGGTCTGGTAACCATTACTCTAACTTTAGATTAGAACACATTTAGTGATAAAAGTTAAGTATCTAATTCTATACTTTTATAATCGTAATTATGCATGGATATACTAAAGTTACCCTTATTGCCTCTAAGTATGTTTATTTCAGACTCACTAGAATAACTCAAAATAAAAAGGTCTATTAACCATTATTTTAACTTCAGATTAGAACACATTTAGTGTCAATAAAAGCTCAGTGATCTTAGTATGCTTGTCATCTTAGTTAATTGCCTTTGTTACCATGTTTGAGTTCTTAGACCTCTTGTGGAGTTCAATGAATACATTTTAGATAGAGACTAACTTGCAAAGCTAAAGCATTTTAAAGATATTTTACGTGACATGTTTTTTCTTATCATTTTGTTTATTTGTATATGTACTGTGCACATTTATTCAATAAAATGTTCACTTTATCTTGTTTACCTTGTTCCATGTATCTACATTTTACTATGGCACATTTATTTATACAAATGTTCTTGTGATGATTCAGTTGCGAGCGTATTTGTTGGTTCTAGGTGAGACGGGATCAATATCAATCACATTCTGGTGAGATTTCAATTTGTTTAAATTATACCGGTATGATATTGATGTAAACTAAAAAAACAAAGTAACAAAAATAAATAATTGGATTTGTTGATTCAAAAACAACGGCAGAAACAATTCGGTTAATAGTCGTTGATTCTAAAGAATACCTGAAAATTAGGGTAAAACACGACAACACAACGGTCATTGGTTTAACTTTTATTAAACTGACAACTGTCTTGCAAGGGTTACAACAGATTCATTAAATAATGACTGCAAACCAAGAAACACCCTAAAAATCCAAAGGGCTAGACCGTAGCCCAAAGACAAAGTCCAACTGAAAGTAAAAAAAAAACATAAATATATAAAAAAACTGATAGTAAAAAGGCTTTTTGGGCCCTGAAAAACCCATAACCAGCTAAAAGCTGGTTAGAGCGTCGCCCGCCTCCTTTTTAGGCACGTTTTGACAGGTCACGGGCTGAAAACGAATTAGGATGCAAAAGTTATACCCCTTTTACTAAACCCCTCTTCGTCACGCGATCTCGGGCCTCTAGAAACAAGTCAGCCCGTTTTTCAACACTTGGGCCCCCATCATTCCCCCTAGATAGGAAAAATGGGTCCTCGAATTCCCAGCTGTATCATCATCTAAAGAATCACCATGGTAAGGCAACAAGTGTTTCACACTAAACAAAACATCAGAACAACGAATATGGCTTGTCACTTCAAATGATCAGCATTTGAGTTCATCTTATCCATAATTTTCACTGGATCAATCTATTAGCAGACAACTTACTATATTCACCAACTGGAAAATGATCCTTAGTCAAAACAGCCCACAAAAAGTCTCCTACTTCAGAGTCAACATGTCTCCTCTTTTGATATGCATAATGCTTGTACTTCGAATTAGCGCGAACCAAGTTGTCACGAACAGATTTATGAACATCATGCAAC
This sequence comes from Glebionis coronaria, assembly GCA_025667525.1. Taxonomy (NCBI): domain Eukaryota; kingdom Viridiplantae; phylum Streptophyta; class Magnoliopsida; order Asterales; family Asteraceae; genus Glebionis; species Glebionis coronaria. The sequence continues at coordinate 16,598,299 of CM046877.1, read as the reverse complement.
CCCTCAACAAAATCCTGCACTTTCTTCGGAATAGACCTAGAAACTAGTTGAGTCATAAGATCAAGAGGACCACGTGGCTGAGCAGATTAAACAACCTGGAATGGACTGAACCCAGTGCTCTGATTAATAGCATGATTATGAGCAAACTCAGCTTGATACAACTTCTGATCTCATGCCTTCACATGATCACCCACCAAACACCTTAACAGGTTACCAAAGGACCTGTTAACAACTTTAGTTTGCCCATCAGTTTGAGGATGATAAGCACTACTAAAATTGAGTTGAGCATTCACCATCTTCCACAAACTAAGCCACAAATAACTAAAAAACATGGTGTCCCGTTCAGAAAAATGGAGGAAGGTAAACCATGCAAACGGTACGCATCCCTAAAGAAAAGTTGGGCTACATTAACTACATCTGTTGTCTTCTTGCAAGGAATAAAATGAAACCTCTTAGAAAAACGATCAGCAACAACAAATATTGAATCATTACCGCTTTGAGTAGGAGGTAGCCCCAACACAAAATCCATTTTAATATCAACCCAAGGCTGCAAAGGAACTAGCAAATGCATATAAAGTCTTGTATTAGTAGCCGTCCCATTTGAAACTTGAAAAATATGACACCTCTTGACGTAACGATCCACTTCCTTCCTCATAGTAGGCCAAAAATAAGAAGCTTGAACCAACTGTAAAGTGAGATCACAGCCAACATGTCCTTCACCATGCAACTCCTTAATAATTTGCAAGCAAAGACTTGAATCAGGAATACAAAGTTGATTCCCCTTGAATAGGAACCCATCATGCATAACAAAATTTGTTTTATCTCCGGATTACAAATCCTGCAAAACCACTAAAAAGTATGGATCCACAGTCACCATGTCACGCACGACATCAAGTCTTGGAACATCAACCTGCATGGTTACAAGTAAACTACTTCTCCTGCTTAAGGCATCAACAACACCATTGGAAGTACCAGTTTTGTGTTTTACCATAAAAGTAAATTTCTCAAGAAAAGCCAACCAACGCCCATGCTTATGTGAAACTTATCTTGAGTATGAATATGCCTTTAGGAATCATGGTCAGTGAACAAAACAAACTCCTTATGAAACAAATAATGGCGCCAATGCTTCACAGCTTGAACCACTGCATAAAACTCCAAGTCATAAGTAGAGTACCTGGACTTCGGCCTTGTCAACTTCTCGCTAAAATAGGCAACATGCCGCCTACCTTGACTAAGAACTCCACCAATTGCAACCTTAGAAGCATCAGTGTGAAGCTAAAAAAACATTAGAAAAATCAGGCAATACCAGGATTGACGCAATAGTAAGCTTTTCCTTGACAACCTGAAAAGCCAGCTTTGCTTCCTCCGTCCACGCAAATGACTTCCTCATCACCAAACGGATTTTCTTCCAGATCTGCATCTTCATCCTCATGACGGTGATTACGAGGCCTCCTATTGCCCATCAAATTGTTGATCTGGTTGGTCAATTGATCAACAATTTGATCGTATCGCTCCTTCATTTTGTCCATCATACGCTGCTCAAATTCCTGCACATTCGCATCCTTAATAGGCCTAGTTCTCCTTGGAGGCATCTTGATCAGGAACTTTGGCTCTTCATACCAACTGATGTAGACTAAAAAACAAAGTAACAAAGATAAGTAATTGGATCTGTTGATTCAAAAAGAATGCCAAAAACAATTTTGCTAATAATCGTTGATTCAGAAGAATGCCCAGAAATTAGGGTAAAACATGGTAACACAATGTCCAGTGGTTTAACTATTATTAAACAGATAACTGTCTTGCTAGGGTTACAACAGATACATTAAATAATGACTGCAAACCAAGAAAAACCCTAAAAATCCAATGGGCTGGACCGTAGCCCAAAGACAAAGTCCAGCTGAAAGTGAAAAAACATAAATATGTAAAAAACTGACAGTAAAAAGTCTTTTCGGGCCATGAAATACACCTAACCAACAAAAAGATGGTTACTGCATCGTCCGCCTCCTTTTTACGCACGTTTTGACAGCTCACGGCCTGAAAACGGACTTAGGATGCAAAAGTTATGCCCGTTTTACTATACCCCTCTACGTCACGCGATCTCGGGCCTCCAGAAACAAGTCAGGCCGTTCTTCAACACTTGGGCCTCCATCATTCCCCATGGATAGAAAATGCGCCTCGAATTCCCAGCTGTATCATCATCTAAAGAATCACCATGGTAAGGCAACAAGTGCTTCAGAATAAAAACATCAGAACAATGAATATGGATTGGCAACTTCAAACGATAAGCATTTGAGTTTATCTTATCCATAATTCCCACTGGACCAATCTTTTTAGCAGACAACTTATTATATTCACCAACTGGAAAACGATCCTTAGTCAAAACAGTCCGCACAAAGTATTCTACTTCAAAGTCAACATGTCTCCTCTTTTGATCTGCATCTTGCTTGTACTTCGAATTAGCGCGAACCAAGTTGTCACGACAGATTTATGAACATCATACAACCCCTCAAAAAAATCCTACACTTTCTTCGGAATAGACCTAGAAACCTAAGGATTCATAAGATCAAGAGGACCACGTGGCTGAGCAGAATAAACCACCTGGAATGGACTGAACCTATTGCTCTGATTAACAGCATGATTATGAGCAAACTCAGCTTGATACAACTTCTGATCCCATTCCTTCACAGGATCACCCACCAAACATCTTAACAGGTTAACAAGGGACCTGTTAACAACTTCAGTTTGCCCATCAGTTTGAGGATGATAAGCACTACTAAAATTGAGTTGAGTATTCACCATCTTCCATAAACTAAACCAAAAATGACTCAAAAACCTGGTGTCCCGATCAGAAACAATGGACGAAGGTACACCATGTAAATGGTACACGTCCCTAAAGAAAAGTTGGGCTACATTAACTGCATATGTTGTCTTCTTGCAAGGAATAAAATGAACCATCTTAGAAAAACGATCAACAACAACAAATATTGAATCATTACCCCTTTGAGTAGGAGGTATCCCTAACACAAAATCCATGCTAATATCTACCCAAGGCTGCAAAGGAACTAGCAAAGGCATATAAAGTCCTGTATTAGTAGCCGTCCTCTTTGAAACATGACGTAACGATCCACTTCCTTCCTCATAGTAGGCCAAAAATAAGAAGCTTGAACCAACTGTAAAGTGAGATCGCGGCCAACATGTCATTCACCATGCAGCTCCTTAATAATTCGCAAGCGAAAACTTGAATCAAGAATACAAAGTTAATTCCCTTTGAATAGGAACCCATCATGCGTAACAAAATCATTTTTCTCTCCGGATTGCAAATCCTGCAAACCCACTAAAAAGTATGGATCCACAGTCACCATGTCACGAATGACATCAAGTCCTGGAACATCAACCTGTATGGTTACAAGTAAACTACTCCTCTTGCTTAAGGCATCAACAGTACCATTAGAAGCACCAGTTTTGTGTTTTACCACAAAAGTAAATTTCTCAAGAAAAGCCAACCAACGCCCATGCTTATGTGAAACCATATCTTGAGTACGAATATGCCTTAAGGAATCATGGTCAGTGAACAAAACAAACTACTTATGAAACAAATAATGGCGTCAATGCTTCACAACTTGGACCACTGCATAAAACTCCAAGTCATAAGGAGAGTACTTGGAATTCGACCCTATCAACTTCTCGTTAAAATAGGCAACATGTCGCCGACTTTGACTAAAAACTCTACCAATTGCAACCTTAGATGCATCAATATGAAGCTCAAAAACATTAGAAAAATAGGCAATACCAGGATTGGCGCTGTAGTAACTTTTCCTTGACAACCTAAAAAGCCAACTCTGCTTCCTCCATCCACACAAATGACTTCCCCTTTATACAGTCTGTTAAAGGGGCCATAATGGAACTTAAATGGAAGATAAACCGTCTATAGAAAGAAGCAAGACCATGGAAACTCCAAACTTCAATAATGGTAGTTGGAGTTGGCCACTCCTGAACAACTGCTACCTTAGACTCATCCACCTGTATGCCATCACCAGAAACAACATACCCTAAAAGCAAAACTTTAGTGGTCATGAATACACACTTCTTCGTGGCTGCATAAAAACTGTCCTTCCAAAGCAAGGCAAAACTTTCCTCACATGATTGACATGCTCATTATGAGAAGCACTGTAAATAGGAATGTCATCAAAATAAACAACCATAAACTTGCCAATAAAAGGCCTGAGTAGTTGATTCATCACACGCATAAATGTGCTTGGTGCATTTGATAAATGAAAAGGCATGACCAACCACTAATACAACCCTTTACGGGTCTTGAAAGCGGTCTTCCACTCATCACAAGGTCTAAGACGAATCTGGTAATACCCACTCTTCAAATCTAGCTTCGTGAAAATGGTAGCATCACTAATCTAGTCAAGCAAATCATCAAGGCGAGGAATAGGAAACCTGTACCTAACAATAATCTTGTTGATGGCTCGACTATCAACACACATACGCCATGTACCATCCTTCTTTGGAGTCAATAGGGCAGGAACAACACACGGGCTCATACTCTCACGAACATGACCCTTGAAAAGGAGCTCCTCAACCTGCCTGCGCAACTCCTCATGTTCTGTCTGGCTCATCCTATAATGTGGCCTATTAGGCATCTGTGACCCATGCTCTAGATCAATATAGTGTTGTATGTTAATGGTGGCAAACCATCAGGTAACTCATCTGGGAAAACATCAGAGAATTCCTCAAGTAAAGGGATCATGGCTTCAGGAACTTCACCTTCTTCAGAAACCTCCTTCCCTATTAGTACAAAAACATCACCTCCCACCTCTAGCTCGTCTTGAACTATGAAAGAGTTAGTAAAGTACCAGTGGGTTTTTAACTACTTCTTTTGGTTTATTTGGCATCAAAATAATCTTTCCACCCTCAAACAGGGAACTATAAGTATTAGTTCTCCCATGGTAAGTTACATCACGATCATACTCCCAAGTTCTACCCAAGAACAAGTGACAAGCATCCATTGGTATCACATCACACCAAAGATTATCCTTATAAGTTATTCCTACAGAAAACAGAACTTGGACACGATTAGAAACTGTTATCTCCCAAGCCTTCTTAAGCCACTGTAACTTATATGGTTTGGGATGATTTTCATTTTTCAACCCTAATTTATGGACTGTTTCTTCAGCTATCAAGTTATCACAACTACCTGAATCACATACAAAAGTGCAAACCTTAATGGTACCAGTTGACTGAAAGATGTTGTGTTTGAGCCAATCATTACCATCAGCTTTAGGTGATAAGCAGGAGCGCCTTACCACCAAATTCACCCACACATCTCCAGACACATACTCATCCTCACACTCAGGTTCTGCATCATAGATTGCGTGTCCCACGTAATCATCATAAGCCACATCATCATCTACCTCAGGTTCAATAAATAACAGCATCTTCCTAACCTTCTTACACTCCGACTGTCGGTGACCAGGTTCACCACAGTTAAAACACTTGAACCCACCACTATCGGTCACTTTAGGAACTGATCCAGTATTCTCACCAACTGCCTTTGCCTGACTTGGGGAAAAACGAGATGTCACATTACCCGAACGAGAAGCACCTGTTATTGCAGGAGAAGACGAACTCCCCACTCGTCGATTCTGCTTCTCAAAAGTCAGTGCACGTTGATATGCTTTAGAAAGTGTTATCGGATCAAACATGTTAACAGAGTCCATGATCTGGACTCTTAAACCACCAGTGTATCGAGATACAAGCTGATCTTTTGTATGTTGAATGTCATTCCTTGCAATTAGTTTGTAAAATTTGGTTGTATAATCTTCAACAAACTTGGCCCCCTGTTTCAGATTTTGTTACCGTTGGTACATCATTCGATGGTAGTTATGAGGAATAAAATTGTCCCTCATGACCTTCTTCATCTTCTGCCAACTCGTGATCTTTGACTTCCCAACTATGTTCATCGTCAGTTTCAATTGTTGCCACCACGCGGATGCCCTACCACGTAACATGGTAGCCATCAGCGAAACCCTTTTTTTCTGGAACATATTCGAATTTAAATATCTCTTCAACAACAACAAGCCAATCAATGAACTCATCAGGCTTTAAAGTGTCCCCATTAAACTCAGGATTATTAACCCTCATTCCAGTCTCCCAACGCCTATCATTATTCCCCTTGTGATCTCTCATTCACCGCCCTACTTATTATTCATCAGCAGACGAACCATCACCAAACGGATTTTCTTCCAGATCTGCATCTTCTTCCTCATGAAGAAGATTATGAGGCCTCCTATTGCTCATCAAATTATTGATTTGGTTGGTCAATTGATCAACAACTTAATCGAATCGCTCCTCCATTCTGTCCATCATACGCTGCTCAAATTCCTACTCATTCACATCCTGAATAGGCCTAGTTCTCCTTGGAGGCATCTTGATCAGGAACTTTGGCTCTTGATACCAACTGATGTAGACTGAAAACAAAGTAGCAAAGATAAGTAATTGGATCTGTTGATTCAAAAAGAAAGCCAGAAACAATTCTGCTAATAATCGTTGATTCAAAAGAATGCCCGAAAATTAGGGTAAAACACGGCAACACAACGGCCAGTGATTTAACTTTTATTAAACTGGTATCTTCGTTGCTACAGTTAGGGGTGTGCACGGTTCTGTTTGGGTCGGTTTTTGGCTAAAACCGAAACCGAACCGACATATTCGGTTTTTAAAAAATCAAAAACCGAAACTGTTCGGTTTTAGGCGGTTCGGTTTTTTCGGTTTCGGTTTTTTCGGTTTTGAAACCATTTATATTTAGGTACATCGGATTTAGATTAAAAAACTTGTTTTGCGTAAAAAAATAGTTTTTTTTCTTTATTTTCAATCTAAGCCTAATAATGTTTATCTCAAATTTCTAATCTATAATTACACACATATTAATAAGATAAACACACATGCATGTAAACATGCATACAAACGATTATTGTCACATATGTAATGATATATTGCTAAGTAAGCACAAATATATATCAAACACACGTATATTATAAACAATAAGATAAATATATTACTCTTATTTCTCTAAAAAAGGAATATTAATTTATAATTTTGATATATTACTTATTTATATTATATTATATTTTTTATTTTTATATATAATGGTTCGGTTCGGTTCGGTTTTTACGGTTCGGTTTTTGGATGAAAACCGAAACCTAACCGAAACTTTTCGGTTTTTGAAAACGTAAAAACCGAACCATCGGTTTTTGTATTCGGTCGGTTTTTTTGGTTCGGTTTTTTCGGTTTTTCGGTTTGGTTTCGGTTTTTCGGTTTCTTTTGCTCACCCCTAACTACAGTTACAACAGATTCATTAAATAATGAATGCAAACCAAGAAAAACCCTAAAAATCCAACGGGCTAGACCGTAGCCCAGAGAAAAAGTCTAACTGAAAGTTAAAAACCCGTTTGACAGGTCACGGGCTGAAACGGACTTAGGATGCAATAGTTATACCCGTTTTACTAAACCCATCTTCATCACGCGATCTCGGGCCTCCAGAAACAAGTAAGCCCGTTATTCAACAGATATTCTGCTCGAGCAACATAATTGTAACCCCTATTTGTTGGGAATAAAATATGGGTCAGTTCACTAGACGCTGATAAGAAGAATGTCAACGCTGATAGGATGACATTGGACGCTGACAGCCAAGCGTTGACATTGAAGAAGTCAACGCTGACAGCCTTGAAGATTAACACTGATGGAATATCTTCATACGTATCTTTTGTTTATTTGTTTCTTTATTTATGTATGGTAAAGATAAGCACAACATTGTATTTTCTATTATTATCTTTACCTAGAATAGTTGATTCGTAGCTTATTGTACAAGACTTCTTGTTCTATAAAAGAAGGTCTTTTAGGTTAAAGTCATATATCAGTTTTCATAAGTATTCGCAAGTTAAACTCTTTCATTGTAATCAAGTTCGTTTATTCTAATACAAGTGAAAGTTTGTTTAACATCTTTGTGTTTTAGATCAAGTGTTAATTCCGCATAACACTTTGTTACTTTATTCATAAGCAAAGGTTTCTCTACGTGTAGTACTTGATCTAATCTCGTATACACAAAGCTTAATCGATCTAAGTTTGGGATCAACAAGTGGTATCAGAGCTTGTTGAGAAACTTTTGATCTTTAAGTAACGCAAGAACCCTAAAACACCAAAAACCCTAAAAACCCTAAAATTCTCAAAACCCTAAAAACATCATGTCTGGCACAGATCAACCTGCTTCTTTGCTACAAAACAACTCCTCAAACCCTAGTATCAAAATTCCCATGTTTGATGCCAGGAACTTTGAGCTTTGGAAGTCCAATTTTGAGCAATATATAGCTATTCATGACTACACTCTTTGGGAGATTATCGAATATGGGCACACATTCGACAAAGCAGCAAAGATTACTGCTGCAATTGCCACAAGGACAGCTGTTCCTAATTGTCCTGAAGCTGATAAGGTGGAAAAGCCTGGAGATGGGAGAGCTGTTGCTGTTGAAGATATAGCCAAGAAGAGGGTGGACATGAAAATCTTGAACATCTTGAAACATGCCCTAGGTCATGAGAATCAGCACAAGTACAAACGCTTTGAGTCTGCAAAAGAGCTTTGGGAAGCTCTTGAAGTAGCACATGGTGGCAATGCTGACACAAAAGAAGAAAAGAAGAAGCAACTCTTGCATGAGTATGCTGTCTTTAAAGCTCAACCCAATGAAAATCTCAGCAGTGTGAGAAGTAGACTTCTTGACATCACAAGTCAACTTTACTTCATGGGAACACAGATTGATGACCCTGAATTGAATGCTACTTTTCTCAAAAGCCTTGGTGATGTATGGAAGATTGAGACAAGATCCATTCTTGTTAATAATACCCACAAGACTTCCAGGTTTGATGACATCTTCAACAAACTAAGACTGTTGGAGAATGAATGGCAATTGGATAGTGATAATAAATCTTCCAGCAGCAACATGGCCTTCTTCTCACAAAGTGAAGGCCAATTTGATTCCATGAACTTCTATGGACATTCAGCTCCTGGATCTCAATGTGTCAACGCTGGATCTCAGTCTGTCAGCGCTGGATCATATCCTGTCAACGCTTTATACTCAAGCGCTGACACACACAATCATGGCGCTGATAGAATTAAGCCTGCTGGTTTTGATCTAGATACTGTGTGTGCATTCATTGCTTCTTTGCCCAGTGATTCAAGGATTACATATGAAGATCTTGAGCAGATAAGTGATGAACAATTGGAAGAAATGGACATCAAGTGGACTATGGCTCTTGTAAGTTTAAGAGCAAACAGGTTCAATAAAAGGTTCAAGAAGAAGATGACCTTTAATGCTAAGGATGTTGCTGGATTTGACAAGACCAAGGTTGAGTGCTACAACTGTCATAGGATGGGGCACTTTATGAGGGAATGTAGATCTCCAAGAAGATCTGATGCTGGGAAGCCTTCAAGCCAAATGATTAAGAGCCCAGATCCCAAGGCCATGGTTGCTGTTCAACAAATTGATGGAGTTGGAGAATGGGACTGGAGCTGGATGGCTAAGAATGAGGAAGAGGACAGAGCTTTGGTTGCTGAAGTTAAAGAAGAGCATGTTGAATATGCTCTCATGGCACACTCCTCCTCTTCATCAGATAATGAGGTATATGATGATGCTTTCTGTTCTAAGGGCTGTCGTTTAAATACTGAAAAATTAAAACAAGAGATAGTTAAATTATTAGATGAGGCAAGTACTGAAAGATGCAAAGTATCTAATTATCAGATTGCTCTTACCCAAACAGAAAAGACAGTAGCTGAGTATAAGAAGATGTAGTTTGATTTAAAGGATCAAATAAATATCTTAAAACATGAGTTACATCAGAGTAAAGATGTTCAAGATATAGTAAATAGGGTTAATCTTGATTTGATAGCTCAGTTAGAGGAGGCTAACAAAAATAAAGATAATGTGAGTCTTAAAATCCAGAGATTTGATAAGGCCACACAATCCCTAGGAGAGTGTGTTAGTAAACAAAGAGACTCTAAGGATATGAGTGGGATTGGGATGAATAATTATACTGGTGTTCCACCACCAGCTGGGGATTTCTATGGTGTCCAATCAAAGGACTTATCTTGGACTGGCTTGCCAGAATGCCAAGAGGAGGAATTCATTCCTCCACCTAGAGTGACTTCCCCAGTTGAGGAATACAAGCAAAAACTGACTGACCTAGATGAGTGGAAGAAAGCTAACCACACCTTGTTTGTTAAGGGAGGGTTGTTGTGTGAAAGTCCAAATGAGCCCACACCAAACATGATACCAATTGTGGAGTCCTATGATCCTAAACCTATTAAGATCACACACCCTACCACTGGCAAAGCTGTTGACCTTGGCCCACAAACTGTTAGAAAACCTAGTGTTAAGTATGCTGAGATGTATAGAAATACTAGGTCACCAAAAAGCCAAGTTAGTAATCATGGAACGGGCTTCTTTGCTTCTAGACCTAAGACTATGTCTAGAAAAGCTTGTTACACATGTGGTAGCTTCTCACATTTGGCATACAAATGTGTCAACGCTTCCAATGTCAACGCTGATAGGAATCATTTCAGCGCTGACAAAAGTCAACATAGGTCAAACACTGTCAGACCAAATACCTTTGTGAACAAAAGTTCACAAGTTGTTAGACCAGCCCCATTCTTTTCTAGAGGGTCTAACACACAAGGCCTAAGACCTTTTCAAAAGTCAAACACTTGGTCAAATAGGCAATGGGTTCCTGTAGCAAACCCTAGGTTCAACACTGATAAGAGCAATCGGGGCGCTGACAAGAGAAATTTCAGCGCTGACAGACACACTGCTAAACCTAGGTATTTGCAACCACAGGGAAATAGGTCTAAAGCTTCTACAAGCTTAACATGGAGACCAAAACAAGACCAAAACCCTAATTTTACTGGTGTTTCTATGACATGCAACAGGTTTCATTATATTTCAAAGGCATTGTCAACACCAATCGGGGTTAACTGGGAATTTCATTCAAACAGGGATGAAAATGGGGTTGTTATGACAACCAAGTCTGTTCTTGTTGAACAACCAAATGAATCCAAGTCTTCCAAGGCTTGGGTTCCCAAAGAAAACTAATTTGTTTTCTTTATGTGCAGGGCATTCAGAAGAAGATCAATAATTTGAATACTTGAATCTGAGCTATCACCTTCTTTATCATCACCACTTTCTTCCTCACTCTCAGAAACAACAAATGGTGATCTAAATAAATATCATAAGCAGGAATTTCCCTCTGACTGGAAATATTTGATACATGTCCTTTTACAATGCTTAAGTCCAAAATGTACTTCTTTTAATGAAATAAACAGGTGAATAGCAAGTGCTTTAGTTTGTATAACACGTGGGCTTAAGTATAATTTTTCAAAAATGATTTTTGAAGGGATGTGTAAAAACAAGGGAAGTAAAATGACTTTGGCTTACCCTAGATTTTTGCAAATGGTCTTTGATTTACAAGAATATTGTTCTAGGGATCATGACACTTTTTATGAGATCCCTAAACAACAGAAAACCATTTTTGCTAAAATGAGCTCCACAAATGAATCCATACCTCTTACCCAACCCATGCTTGAAGTAATTCAGGCTGCTCAGCCTCAACCACAACCAGACCCTGAACCCCAACTTGAGCCTATTTATGAACCATTACCTTCACCAGAAAACATGGACATTGACCAACCCAGCGCTGACACTCACAATGTGGGCGCTGACAAAGCCAATCCCAACACTGATACAATCCCTGAACAATCCCAAACACCCCTTAATCAACCAACACCCACACCATCTACTTCATCTTCCACCCCATTACAATCTAGGTTGAATAAACGCCAAAGGGTTACTGGAGTGTTCTCCTCTAGTGATCCTAGCCTTGTAGCAGAGAGAACCACCTCCACAAGTGTGGCTGGTGACAAGGGTGAGGCTGGGGCTATTGACACAGGCTGAGATGCTGGTCAAGACAGTCCCAACATCATTAAGACCTCATCCATGCCCGATGATTCTGTTTTGGGAGGTCAAATCCCCATTCTAGTTGAGGGCAGATTGGAACCTATGACAATCATTGAATTGACGGCTGCTGTCATTAGCTTGCAAAAGCAAAATGTCAGCCTTGTACAAATTGTCAACAGACAGGGACGTGAACTCCAAGTTTTGAGGGAGCGTGTGATTTTTTGGAGAATCCAAGTAGCAGGAGTCTAATGGAGGAATCTTCCAAAGGGGAGGATGAAGAGGATGAGGAGGATGAGCTGATTCATACAGCTAGTGAGAAGAGTTCAGAGAAGAGTTCACAATTTAGTGAATCTTTACAGGTTGCTGAAGCTCTCACAAACTTGAAGAAGTACCCAGTTATTGATACATCCAAGGTGACACCATTAAACTTGGAAGGAACTTTCAAAGAAGCATTGGGCGCTGATACAGGTTTGAACGCTGACACATCCAGCGCTGACAAAGGTAATCGTGGCGCTGATAGGAGTAACTTGAACGCTGATAAAGTTGCAGGTGGTGTTGATGTATTCCAGCCATCAACAATCATCAAAGATGTGTCCACACAGGTTTCTTCTTCTACTTTACCTATTATTGATCCAAAAGACAAAGGTAAAGGCAAATTGGTTGAAGAAGATGTTCCAAAGAAAGATGCAGCACAAATAGCATTTGATGAACAGTTGGCTGCACAACTTGTGGAAAGAGATCTGAAGAGGGGTAGAAGATCACCATTTGTTGTTTCTGAGAGTGAGGAAGAAAGTGGTGATGATAAAGAAGGTGATAGCTCAGATTCAAGTATTCAAATTATTGAAGATCCAGAAAGGCTTGAATATGGGGATGAGCTTGCAAAGGAAAGGTTGAGTGAGTTGAAGAATCAGATTGATTGGGACCTACCAGAAATCACCAGAATGTACCATGCTTGGGAAGACAAGGTTATGGACAACCCAGGGATGAGCTTGTTAGATCAAATTTGGGGGTTGGAAGTACTTCTTAGGGTACAAGAAGACATAAAGGTGATTATGAGGTTTAATGCACAAGAGGTCAAGACCTGGCTCAAAAGAGACAGAAGGCAGTTGTACTATAAGTTGCTTAGATGTCATCAGCCTAATTGGACATCAAAGAAGTTGCTGGCCTTATCTTTTGAGGAGCTAGAGTATAGGGCACATCCTATTTGGAGGAAGGTGCAAGAACAGAATGTCTACAAGTTTCTTTCAGAAGAAAGGAAACAAGAGCTTGCTGAGGAAATGCAGATTCAAAAGGAAATGAGGATTGCTCAAAGACCAGTGAAGAAAGGAGATCCTTTCCAATTTCCTAAAGACATGGATGTGTATTTTCCAACTGAAGGTGTTATAAGGAAGCATCTCAAGCTTTCTCCATTGGAAGCTTCAGATTTGGTAAATGTAGTACCTCTAGATGACAGAAATCCAATCATCAGTTTTGATGAAGATGAGTGTGGATTTTGGAAGATTGGCAGATTTGGAACGGAGGTACATACTTTCACTTCAGTTATTTCTATATTTGCAAGCATAGACAGAGAAGACTTGGTGCATCTATGGAGATTAATAGAGGCCAAGTATACAGCTGAAGCACCTACTTCAGCAAATGGAATAAGACTTTGGAACACATTTATGACTTTGTGTGGTCCAAAAGAAGCAGATCCTGCCATTTGGAAGGATCTTGAAGATGATCTTAGTAATCTTCATTGGAGGCTTTATTCTACTTGTGGTGTATTTCATATGAGCTCTACAAAGTTTTCAGAGTATTTACTTGTGGATGCTGACTATTTCTTGTCCAAAGAAGTGTTGGAGAAGATGCTAGAGACACCCTTGGAGATTGATTATACTAGTGACGTGGCCAAGGACTTGATCAGATATGTTTATCACCAACATAAGAAGTTTTTGCAAGATTCCTCCTAAGTCTTAAGTTTTTATTCAGAAACTTGATCATTGGAATGGATATCAAGTTTAGGGGAGGATTGTTGGGAATAAAATATGGGTCAGTTCACTAGACGCTGATAAGAAGAATGTCAACGCTGATAGGATGACATTGGACGCTGACAGCCAAGCGTTGACATTGAAGAAGTCAACGCTGACAGCCTTGAAGATTAACACTGATGGAATATCTTCATACGTATCTTTTGTTTATTTGTTTCTTTATTTATGTATGGTAAAGATAAGCACAACATTGTATTTTCTATTATTATCTTTACCTAGAATAGTTGATTCGTAGCTTATTGTACAAGACTTCTTGTTCTATAAAAGAAGGTCTTTTAGGTTAAAGTCATATATCAGTTTTCATAAGTATTCGCAAGTTAAACTCTTTCATTGTAATCAAGTTCGTTTATTCTAATACAAGTGAAAGTTTGTTTAACATCTTTGTGTTTTAGATCAAGTGTTAATTCCGCATAACACTTTGTTACTTTATTCATAAGCAAAGGTTTCTCTACGTGTAGTACTTGATCTAATCTCGTATACACAAAGCTTAATCGATCTAAGTTTGGGATCAACACTATTTGTGAGTGTAGTCCTTGTGTATAGATGTGGGTTGTCTTGTCAAATTTAATGCATAGATGGTATGGTATTTAACAAGTGTGTCTTCTTCCTTTCCTTTTTTAAGTATGTTTGATTCATAAATGATATATCTCCTTCGTATGAACTTTGCAAGAAACCTTAAGTATGTTTATTTATAATATCATTTGCAGGTGGTTGATTCAGTGTTTTTCTGGTTACTATTGCGGTTTAGAGTGTGTACTAGAATGAGCAAAGTCAAGATTTGGTCTGGTATTCTTCATATGGGTTGATTCTCAAGTTTAAAAATTGGTTTGTTTTTGTCAGGATACTAAAAGACGATAATGCATAATAACGAGACAAAACAGTAATGCAATGGTTTAATTCTCACTTTCACTTTCGTTCAAGTAGTTGTTAAGTTAGTTTCCAGCTTATTCAAATATGTTGTTTGCTGGATTAGTGTAAAATATGTCTCAATCTATGAACTCAAGTTGTAATCTCAATGATTGTTCTTGTTCTGATTTAATATATTGTTCAGGTTGTAAAAAAAATAATTTAATGGTTGCTGGACTAGTAGCATAAAAAGTTTTTTTTTAATTTTTTTATTCACATAGTGCCATGTTTTTGGACAGGAAACCAGATCTATAATACATAATAGTGCCTATTTCTAAAACAGGGCTCTATTTGCTTCTCAAATAGAGTCTCCTCCCCTTTGAGTCCTTGACCAAAACAGGGATCTATGCCCCTTTCTAACAGGGCTCTATGTCACTTTTTGTAGTAGTGATCCCCCATAGAGAAAAGAAGGAAAGCTAGTATCATTCATATATCCAAGTGTTCACTCATTTGATGTTTTGGGATTAGTGTCATGCTTTCGTATATGGTGTATGCGGTGTGATTCTGACAAAACCACACTAAACACACCAGACGAGAATTTGATATGACGTCTTAACTTTTTTTATATCAGCTACAAAATATTTTTACTAATAGTTTCTATTTACTTTAGAAAATATTCGACAAAACATTTGCCTATATAAAAGGTGGCAAATCTTACTACTTTATAAAGGACTTAACTCCTTTCTATATTTTGTAGTCTTAATATTTTAAGCCTTTAACATTTCCTTAATAAGAAACTAATAAGTGGTTAGTCAAATTTGTTCACCATATACACTTTTGAATAGAGTCCATTTTAATGCATACAATTTTTTAGGAATAGATAATAATAGCCATTTAAAAGGATTTATGATTATATAGCAAAAATGCATGCGTTTTGTCAATGTTGGTTAATAACAGTCGTTAATAGTTATTAAAAAAATAAAAGATGCTTTTAATTGTGTGTTTGTAACAACTTTAAAGTTTATATCTCATTTAAGATGATTGTATGTAACTGCCAATATTTATGAAAACCAAACCCTCTACCACCCATTTATATAGCCCATTCTTGCTCTAACATTCACACAACATTCACACAGCCCATTATAACAGTCATTTTAATTTCAAAACGATCTCTTTCTCTCTCTCTCTCTTAAAAAGCACACTTCTGCTCTCTAAAATAAAAACTCTTAGCAACCCTACACACCAAATGGTTCCACCATAGTTATGGTCATCTCCATCACCACTAACTGATTTCGCCGCCAACACCTCGGTGTTTTGAGCTTGGTGGTTTAATTGGCATATTTTTTGTGGTTTAGGTGGTGAAGTATATGAATATACCATATTATAACAAAGTCATGTAAACAATGGTCATGAAAAAACGTTGCTTGTTACGAAATTTGTCACTTGGTACCCGCCGCTGCATTGCGCGGGTACCCGGCTAGTATTATTTTATACAAACTCTTTTTCAGTATATTTCTTATAAATCCTCTTCGACAACTACACGAAGTTATGAAATTCATTTGAGAATAACATTTATAAAACAGGAATTCCATTTGAGAATAACATTCATAAAACCACATATAGCCAGAACCACGCAGACTCCTCCTTTACGAGAATTTGATACGAAATCATAACTTTTTTTTGTTAACAACAAAATATTTTACTAATAGTTTCTGTTAACTTTAAATAATGGAGAAAACATTTGCCTAAAAAAAAGTAAAAAATATTCTTTTACACGAACTCTTAAATTTTTCATTATATTTTTTATAAATATTCTTCCACAAGTACTCGAAGTTATTAAATTCATTTGAGAATAACATTGATAAAATGGGAATTCTATTTGCTCTCTCATCAAATTATACCCCATAACAAAATGTCAATTTAGGTTTGAGTGATTCTTCTACAACCGCGAGTTTCAAGTTTGCACATTACACGTTACATTCTGGTGGTGTTATAAGAATTTGATAGAGGTAGGGTCGTTCCGGTCGGATTTCTTAGCTTCTATATTATTGTACAAGTCCTTGAGGTATAAACGAAATTAGATTGCTAATGAAACGGTTGTAAAACTTAAGTTCGTGCCTATTATCCAAATTGCTAAAGGATGAGCAGAACATACAGTATTATCACATAGCAATGTCGGTTCAAAGGCAACTTGTCACAAAGTAATATTATTAGAGACTTGGAACAGATGAGTACATTACTAAGTTCGATATGGTTTCAAAGAATGAATTTAGGTGTGCATGATAGAGAGCTCCATGTATGATTTTCGTATCTAATTACATTGTGGCTTAATTATTATCATGGACCTTATTATCAATAATCAAAGTAATTTTAGAAGATATACTAATAGGAGTACTACTTAATATCAATAATCAATGACACGACTGAGTTAACTCGATAGTCAAACCCGTCACGTGAAAATATTGCGTAAAAATGTCATTGTCAAATATTTATAATAAAAAATGTTAAAACTCACATTTTCAACAAAAAAAAGTATACGGGCTTTATGTCTTACTACCTCTGTCATATATTAAGTGTTGTCCATCATGGAATATTCTAAGACTTTTTTTATTGAACTTTGACCATAAATATTTGTATTTGTGTTATATAATCATGATAAAAGTTCTATTAATAGGTTCAGTTTTAAAATGTATTTTTATTGGTATAATTTTTATCAAGTATTATATGACACAAATAAAAATATTTATAGTCAAAATAAGATAAAAAAGAATTAAAAAAAAGTCAAACTGGACACTTAATATGAGACATAGAGAGAGTAGTAGAGATATAGATAGAGATTTGTAGCTTCTTCGTCAAACACCGCAAATTTTAAAATGCATATGAGAAATATCTTTTTCATTAACTAGTTATTCTTTTCAAATATCTCAACAAGTGCGTTTTGTCAAGAAATACATGCAAACACGTATCCCACATAAGAAAAAGAAGGAAATCGTTATCATCTAAATACCCAAAGAAATCCTTATGAGAATTTGATATAAAGTCTTTATTTTTTTTGTTATGTTCGGTACCTTTAAGTAGTCACAATATTTACGTGAGTTTATGCATATGAGAATTTGATATAAAGTCCTAATTTGTTGATCTAGGCGATAGTGGATAAAATGTTTGTCTTAAAAGTAGATGTCAACTTTTTTATACGAATAATCTATAACATATCTATGAGGCTAACTATGAGTGGGAGAATGACTGAATTCATAAAAGATGACATAGTACATAAACGATGACACGACTGTTGTTCATCTCTACTCCTTTATAAAGGAAAAACACAAATGGTTGAAAGTTGAAAAACTAGCATGGTTGAAATATTGTGGGTCCCACTAATCACCACCACCCAAAATGCAAAAGTATACATCCACCCAATTTTATTTTTTTTATCTTTTCTCTAAACCAAAACCCTAAATCAATATTCACTGCCGCCGCTACTTTCACAAATCACCACCGCCACCCAAAATATTCAATTACTAATTGGTTATGGGTCGGCTGCTATTGATTCGATCCCAGGAATTATTATTTTGATCTCAATATTTGACCAATGGTATGTGTTTTATAAATATTAATCACTTTTGGATGGTTTTAAGTGTTTTTGGTGCAATAGTTATGAAAAGCAGGTATGAGAAAATATTCAAAATTTGTGTCTTTTTTTATATATCTCTCTCTAACCTACAATAATATCAAATATTTTCATCACCGCAGCCAGAATCTCTCCGCCACCACAGAACCTGACAACCACTTAAAGGGGGTATTCGCGTTTTAAGGTATTTGTTGTTTTTCATATATCTATAATTATCAATCAATTTTGAAGGTTTTCTTTTTTGAATTTAATGGTATGGAATCTGAACATAAAGCTATCTTGCTTTGCTAAAAAAATCCATAAACACAAAAATTGATTGTTTAAATTAGGGTAATATCATAATTTGGGGGTTTTATTTAATTACAGTTTTTTAAGGGTTTCTATAAAGTTTAGGGTCTTTTTTTGTGGTTCGTATGATTTGATTTTGGATGTTGGGAGTGTTCATGAACTAATTGTGACTGAGAAATTATATTTATGTATGTATCTGATAATGAGCTTATTGCCTTTTTAAAATATATACAGGTTTGTGAGGAATTACAGATTTTAAATAAGTGTGGGTGCTTATTTTAAGTGTCTTTGAGCTATAGAAAAAAATACATACTAAGTTTTACGTTCTTTTCTTTGCAGTACATTGTTGGTGCGCAGGAATTGCTCATTGCAGTGTTGATGGTGAGTTTATTTGTTTGTTTGGTTATTTACTTAGAGTGTGTTTGGGATTGGTTTTTTTGTTTATCATATTTTTCTCGTTATTCTGAGGTAAAATAAGAAACGTAGCAACTAGGAATTTTCTCATTTTTAAGTGCTTATTTTAAACGAAGTTTATCCCCTTTAACTTAATATTAAACCTAAGACTTGTTATAAATTCATATGATTGAAAATGTTCAACGAATTATTACTACTGTTTTCGAGTGTTATTGCATTTTATTACAAAATAAGCAAATCCAATACGATGACCCACTGTGGTTACTTTTAAGCAACTCTTAAGTACTTAGTTATAGGGATGATAACAAAAAAGTGTATCTAACTTGTCCATTCTTTTTGTTCTGTGTGTAGCTTTTTTTTTTGCTAATGTAACACAAATCTTTCAAATTTCTTACCTTTGTGTGCAACACTTTCTTTTTATTTCTTTTTTCAATATCCCTAGATCCAGATTCAAATCATCAAACTCGCCTTTTCCGGTCATCGGATTCACGCTGTTGTTGAGGGGCACCATCACAGATCTAGGTTTTTATAATGAAACTGTGTATGCGAAAGTTGACCTTTTCTTGAGATAATATTTTTCTTTCATTCATGATTCCGGCCCAGTTATTCTTAATTGGTGATTTTTATAACTGTAAGAATTTCGTTTTGTGATACTGATTGAATTTTTTTCCTCTTGCGTAGTTTGGGGGATTGCAACCGATAAACTGCATCTTATGTTAGAAATGAAAGGTATATTAATTTGTTTGAAAGTGAATTAGGTTCTCAAAAAAATTTGTTTTGCTACATTTGTTGAATATTTTTGTCGGTATTCATGGATTAATCTATCAATTTTTTCTACTAATTTTTTTCAGCTGCTGCCGATGGTCTGCTCAAATACGTCGGCTCAGGTGAAGGTGGGGAGGTTTGTGTTCTGATAATAGAGGTGTTGGAAGAAGCTGCAAAACTACTAAATGATCGGAATATATGTAAGAATCTTTTTTAATATATCAATGATCAACTTCTTATGTATTACAGGCAATCTTTTGCCCTTTCTTTTTTATTCTTTTTTTTTACTAATTATTTGTTAGCTGTGGTTCATTTCACTGATTTTGTTTTCTACAGGTCCTTTTTGGGTGTAGCAGGATTAAAGATTAACAACTGTTGTTGCTGCATATGGGTGGTGTTATAGGTGATTTTTGGGGATTTTTTTTACATCTTTGCATTTTGGTTGCCTCATATTGACACTTATATGGTAAAAAATTTCGGTAACTTTTGAAGGCTAATTCGCTTATTTGCATTTTCACGTGGGTTTTCATGTTGTAGTCAAATTGCATTAATACTCAAATTGCATATATGTTTTTGAAATTTTGGTTTTTAAATACAAGTTGTAGTCAATTGTTTATATGGTGTGTCGTCCATTAAATTTGATGCAAATCAGTATATAAAATAAAGGGTGCGCTAGGTTTTGTAACTTACCACTAAAAGAGTCCCTTAGATTCATCAGTAGCAAAGGCTTTTAAGGTTTTCTTAATTGTTAGTTTTTAGTCATAAGTTAGATTCAGGGGTGAAAAGTAGGTGTAATAGAATAGTACAATTCAGTTCGGTGACTGTATGGGTCTTGCCCTTTTATGATTTTTCTTTCTCTTAATGCCCATATTGTTGTTGCCTTTTTGTTGGCTGCCTGTTTGATTTATGAGTTTATTGTCGATGCCTATTTATATTTGCTTTATAGTTGCGCTCGCCTACATACTTTCGCTTAAAATTATGAACGACGAAAGTGTCTTCCCTACCTTAGATGTCCAAACTGAACATCGCCGTACAAGTCATGCTTTAGATGCCCAAAGTGACCGACAATGTATAAGTATAGCAACTGAATGTCAAACTTTAGATGCGTTGTCGGAATGCAGTTGTGAGCCCCTATTTTGCGCTGACAGTTTGTTGGATTTTGATGCAGGTTTTGGTGTTCACAATGTATTTGCGGGTGGTGGGAGTCGCAACGACAGTCCTGTGTTTCCGGTTATGGTTCTGCCTCGGTCAGGGGCTGATGCGAGACACCCTTTTATGGTTCCATCTAATAGTGGTTTTTATACTACCGTTGGATGTAAGGATGTATCAGATTTTGCAGCTTTGGATTTTCAACCTCGAGGTCAGGTGTGTATTTTTGGCTCTAATTTTGGTATTGTTATGGTTTACCTACCTGCTTATATTCGGTTATTTCTGCACTTGGTAGCCTCACGTTGAAGCCGAGGTATGCGATTTGATGTTGTTCAGAGATGAAAGATAAATATCAACTTATTCGAATTATTAACAGAACACGCCTTTAATTTAGTCTTTTAAGAACGTAGGATGATGCACTGTTAATAAATAGAAGGTTTTTTAGTTTATTCAGTTATATAAGTAGGGTTTTTAGTTTATTAAGTTATATATCACGCAAAGGATGAAGTTTTAAGTATTGCAAGGGTAATTGTTATAGTGATTCAATAAAGAAAATTATAAATCAAAACTGAATAGTACTTGCGTGTGATGGAACATGTTAAAGAGGTCGAGTCGATCCACTGTTTGAGAAGCCAAAATATATAATATTATTTTAATCTTAGTTAAAACAGGAAAATTACTCGGTTAATGGGAAAAGTTGTTTAAATTAGAAAATGAGGTCCCTGTGAATGATGGGTCCTTTTATATGATATTGCAAGTTCCTTTATTTGAAATCATGGACAAGAGATTACTCGATACATGTTTTCACACAATAACTACTTATATAGTTATTCAGGTGCGATCAACATGTTCTCAAAAGATTGTCAATATAGGTTTGTTTTTGAAAATTGAATGGCTTATCAAAGTGGTAAAAGAACACACCATTAGCTGTAACTTTATAAGTACATCAAGATTATAGTTTAAGAGAGTTTAAATCGAATATGTGATAAGCTAGAGTAGCTTAAGTAACATTTTATTTTCTGTAGAATAAATTTTGATGGTGGTTCTCATTAGTTTAATACGTGTGTGACAGATGCTACCAGGAATGTCGGGCTACAATGGCGTGGAAAAGGTCGCAGCCTTCGTAGGATTAATTACATGAGACCTGATCTCAAGCGTGGTGTGTTTTCGTCTCAAGAAGAGCCGTTCATTATACATTTACATTCAGTCCAAAAGAAAGGCCCAAAGAAAGAACACGTACATACGGAGATGTCCACAAAAGTTGTCAAAAGAAACATCTTCCCGAAGACCAGCAGGAACAAAAGAAAACCAAAAAAGACTAGAATAAAAGAGTATCTACAAGAACCCTTTTGTATATTTCTCATGTTCCAGAAAACGCTCTATATGGTGAAAATTAAAACACTAAATTACCTTTTGTACAACGACATTTATGCAAAGAACGACATTTATCGCATGTCATTTTCAACTTTATTTTGATATTTTTACGTTATATTTTGAACATTACATGAAACATTTGCCGCAATATTGGATATCGTTAATTATCTGCCGCTAAGCATTTCCGCCGCTATGCGCGGGTACTCGTCTAGTGGTAAATAAATAAAAAACACAAAATAAAATAAATCTAATACATAATTCGAACCTGGGTTTGACATTCAATAAGTATACTTTCAAACACTAGACCATGTGTTAATTTGTGATTGCATATTTTAGATCAACATACTTAATTTTTTTAACGACGGCAATTATTATTAAAAAAACTAGCAATGCGCTAGAGATTACAAAAGAAATTTAAACCAATCACTCGAGCTAGGAGAATGATCCTCTCAAGTTAGAGTTAACTTGATAGGTAAAGTTAGCCAATCACAATGAAGATAAATACAAATAGATCCCCTGAATTTCACTAAAAAAAACTTTTATATATTTATCTTAATTCTTATTGGCTAACATGACCTATCAATTTGTCTACAACTTGAGAGGATTTTGATCCCTCGAGCTACTAGACAATCTACCTCTATGGTTAAGCCAATTAAATGAGTACAAATGAACAAAATAAAAAATGTCATTTTTTATCAAAGAGTGAAAGTTAAAAATGACATTATTCCGGTACCGCCAAATGATCCAAAGAGAAGCTGTGAAGATAATATATATACGATTCTTTGCATCTCGAATAAATTTTGGAAATTAGATTCCACATTAATGTTGCAAGAAGGACAAGAGATAACCTGGATCACGATAGCTATTGTTGAAAGGTTAAGACGATGAGGGAACCTATCTAAGTTAAATCGCCACATGACTATATTTACTTTGTGGGGAGCCTTCGAATGCATTTCCAAATTAACATACTTATTGTTTAGTAAAACGTATATAATATAGATTATCAAAGATATCATAAAAAAACTAAGCTAGTAAAGTTGCGTAAATAAATTTTGTACACAACTAATAATTTTGAAAAACATGAAAAAAGGGTCTACAATACGCCTTTTTTTTCTAAATTTTATATTATATGATAATATCTTCATGATGGATAAATGTTACAAGGAGTTACGCAAAACTACATGTAAGTTTTCTTTGTGAAGATAGTCATGCTAACTCGGATCCCACATAGACAAAAGAAGGAAAATCGTTATCATTTAAACACCCAACTATTTACTATTTGGTTGTTTTAGGATCAGTTTCATGCTCTCATATTGGTTGCATGGGTCGGTTCTAAGCAAGCCGTCCTCTACCACCGATATGCGAATTTGATATAATGTCTTAAATCTTTTTTATCTCTACGCATTTATCGTTTTAGGATGTATGAACGTGTTCTTCCGCAACATGCCCCTCGTCTAGGACGATAACTTGATACAAAGTATTACTTTTTTTAAATATATACATTGACCCCACTTATCTATCCATCTTTCCATAATTTCATTTTTAAAAATCAGGATTGATTCTTTCACACCATAAGTGGCAACAATTTCACCCAAGCATGGTTGACTTTATAAATGTCAACCTATAAGATTGAGCTAATACACATGGTTCCAGCCACAATTTTAATATCACCTCAACATCTTTTGAAAATACTTCATAAAGCGAGTTGAGTACATATTATGTTGCGCTTTGTACAAACATTCTTGTAAACTTTTAATGTACATTTGTGACTCTTCTGCCATGCAAGACATGACACTCATTGTCTTGATGTAGGTTGCGTCTGTATGCGAATAGATAACTCCAAAAGTTTGGTGTGCGTGAGAGAGAGCTTCATGAATTTTGGTAGCTTTCTTTTTTAGAAGGTGTAGAAAAAATCATGTGATCTGGTGTACTTATGATGTTCATTTTTTAGCATATTTTTCTCTTCTTGAACTGTTTACGAAGATCGAATTCAACATTTAACGCGAATTTGTGAAGGTTGTATTGTTCAAAGATGAAAGAAAAGTCAAAATTTTAGCCGATGGAAAAATGGAATTTGAAAACATAAAGGAGCGGTTCCATGTGATCTCAGATCAACCTATGACCGAAAAAAAAGGAGTTCGTAATCCGTACATACACAGGAACTCATGATCCATGGAAAGAAATGAATGCATACAACATGAACTTTAATGTCAGTGATAGAGTATTCCATGAAAGATATGTATCCAATTACATCGTCGCTTAGTGGTTATCATAGAGCTTAGCATTAATAATCAAATTATCTACATAAGATAAACAATCATTGATGTGCTGCTTATGGATGGTACTTATTATAAAACACAAACATCAATCAAGGGAAAAGAAAAGATACTAGATAATTTTTATAATGAACGTAATGCTAACTAAATCTCATCTCACATTGACAAAGAAAAGAAAGATATTTGCATTTATAGATTCAATCATATATTCTTTTAATGTTTTACGATTAATTTCATGCTTTCATGTTGGTTGTCTGATGTGGTTGTTTCAACCACTCTGATTTAGCAAGATGAAAATTTGATATAATGTCTTAATTTTTTTTAATCACCAAAATATCATTTATTGGTGTCTCCGTCTTAATGAAAATTATACTAATAAAATATATTTAAAACTCAAACTATTCATATATTTTGAATTAAGTTTTATGTAACACAAAAATAATAATGAAGTCAAAGTTACAAAATAAATAACGCAAAAGTTAACAGTAAAATATAATTATTAAGACGAAAAAGTAAAAACTTTATTAATTTTAAGACACATTGAAAAAAACATTTGTTTACAAAAGAGGTGTTAATTTATTTATATGAAGTCTTTACTTTAGAAAATGTTGGACAAAACATTTGTCTAAAAAAAGGTGTTAATTTTATTTATATAAAGTCTTTAACTTTTTCATTATAATATTTTAAATCTTCTTAGAAAAACACCCATAAAAGATCCTTGACCTTACTTAACTAGCCATCTTTCCATAATTTCCATTCTAATCTTAATCAGTGGGTGATTATGTCACATCATAAGTAGCAAGTAATAGACGGAACTCGGAACATGAACATTTATTTTGAAAATGTCGAATTTTTTAAACATGTCAAATTATAAAAGATAATAATAATTTAAGACCCAAAAAATAATATTACACTAAATTGTCACACAGAACCTTGAGTGGGTCGGAACTAGAGGTGACAAATCTTGCCCATTTTGATATATATGGACATTTTTTGCTCATTTTCAAAAAAGGATGGGCACTTTTTGCCCATTCTTTATAATGAATGAGCTAAAAGGACGCATATGTAAGAAACTAAATGGGCTTAACGGGCGCACTTGTAAAATACAAATTAGTATACTCGACGAATATTTTTTTATTAAATTTTTTATCCCGGCTTTCATACAAGTATTTTTATTTTTTACTTGTAAGTTTTTATATGTTTTTTTTCCTTTTTTAGCTTGCGCTCGTTTAGCCGCCCGTTTCGCCCGTGCCCGTTTTGCCCGTGTCCGTTTAGCCCGCGCCCGTTTAGCCCGCGCCCGTTTAACCCGCCGCCTGTTTAGCCTGTTGCCCATTTAGCCCGCCGCCCGTGCCCGTCCGCCCGCCCATATTTCCACCTCTAGTCGGAACCCTCTCCTACCCGTACTTATTATGTTCATTTTTAAACATATTTTGCTCTTCTTGAACTCTTTACGAAGATCGAACACAACATTTAACGGGAATTTGCGAGGGATGTTTTGTTCGAAGAGGAAAAAAAAGTCAAATGTTTATGTCGTGAAAAAAATCGAATTTGAAAACCGAAAGGAGCGGTTCCGCGTGATCTCGGACCAACCTATGACTGAACAAAAAGGAGTTCGTCACCCTTACATACACCGGGAACACATGATCCATGGCATAAAATGAATGCATATAGACGCACAACATGATCTCGGAACTCAAACATTTGAAGCCAAATTAACATCAATACTCAAAGTAACATGAGATAAACGGGCATTAATATGCTTATTGATGTACTTATTATAAAACAGAAGCATGATTCAAAAGAGAATGTAGGTACTTCATAATATTTGTACTTCATAAATATTTTTCATGAACGTAATCTAAATTCTCATCCCATATAGAAAAAAAAGAAGGTATTTACGTTTATATACCCAATTGTATACTCTTTTAATGTTTTAGAATAAATGTCATGCTTTCATGTTGGTTGTCTTGTGTAGTTGTGACAACTACCTTCGTTGACCAACATGAAAATTTGATTATAAAATCTTAATTTTTTTTAAATTTTATATTTTCGTTCAATTTTTGGTTTGTATTTTTTCTAAAATTGGTTTTCGGTTTAGTCCGGTTCGGTTTACGGTTATGCTTGGTTCATTTCAGTTTCCGGTTCCTATTTTTTATAACATCGGTTTTTGGTTCGTTTCTGGCTCGGTTTTTGTTCCTATTTTTACTAATATAGTTTTTTGGTTCGGTTCTGGTCGGTTTTCGGTTATGCTCGATTCACTTCGGTTCAATTTTCGGTTTTACTTTTTTATAAAATCATTTTTCGGTTCTAATTTGAGGTTTGAACTAGTGATTATAATCCAGTCAATCTCAAGTTTGATCTCAAATTGCTTGTTAAAAGTTAGACTTGTTTGCTGCCTTACTGTTAACGAGCCGAACTCGAGCTTATATTTCTTTTATTGCCTATTTTTGCCTTGAAGAATTATTCCTCCAACATTTCTACATCTCTTTGACTCTAGGTGGCAAATTCAGGTTGATTTCTTGTTTGCGGGTTCGGGTTGACAAGTTGGTCGGTCGAAACCTCACACGAGCATATGTAATTTCATTTCCTCCAAATCTTTTGTCATAATCATCTTTAAGAAACAACTCACAATCTAGATACACTTGTCCCAAGAAACTCGAAATTGCCTTGTTGAGTCTCTTGGATCATATCTGTTTGAACCATGCAAGAAACTTCACAATGTTCAGCAGTTATCAAATCAGTACCAAACATATTTTCTGACTATGTTCTTGTTTTGGACTGAGATTTATCAATATTACCCTAGCCAATCTGTATTTTAACAAGGTTATCTCCATCAAAGTACCATGTTAACTCTCATCCCATAGACAAAAGAAGGAAAATGATAATCCTATATATTTTCAGCAGTACATGCTTATTGTTTTAGATTAGTGTCATGCTTTCGTACATGTTGCTGTAAACTTTAACGTACGAGGCAAAGATTTGATACAAAGTCTTATTTTTATCTATAAAAATATCTTTGCTAATAGTTTCTCTTAATTTTAGAAAAGCTGGACAAAATATTTGCCTACAAAAAAGGTGTAAATTTTTTTCTATATGACGTCTTAACGTTTCTGTTATAACTTAAATCCTTTTCGACAAGTACTCTAAATTATGAAATTCATATGAAAACAACATTGATAAACAGGAATTCCATTCACTCTCTCGTCAAAATATATCCATTACAGATCGTCTATTTAGGTTTACTTGAACTCTTTCCGGCCATGTGTTGCTGGAAGACGAAATAAAAGTCAAAATTTTTAGATGATGGAAAAAATGGAATTCAAAAACTCAAAGGAGCAGTTCGTTTTCGATGTTCTCGGAACATACGATCCATGGCATGCAATAAATTTATACAACATGAAACAAGTAAGTGGAAAGGTTTGAACCCGAAATTCGTGCTTTAAGTTTACCGGGACGGTGATTTGTTATTTGGAGCCGAGGTATGGTCTGCTGTTTGTGTTGCCATTGAATACATGGACTAATTTGGCTGGGATAATGATTGTTGAATCGAAAATGGTGGTAGTGCGCATTGTTAGTTCATATGGCTTGCTCCACTTCAAGCAAGTGCAGTCTGCGGCAATGGCTTCACATTTAGGAGATACTGCAACTGCCCCAATGTATAAACGTAAATTCATCAAAGCAAAAACCATATTCGAAGAAAAATTATGGAAAATGTCTTACTTCATCTATGATAGAGTTCATGTTTCTCCTTCGATTTCAAACAGCGAAACAGGATGGATAGAGTTTATGATTCTCCTTCGATTTCAAACAGCGAAACAGGATGGATAGAATTCATGATTCTCCTTCGATTTCAAACAGTGAAACAGGATGGATAGAGTTCATGATTCTCCTTCGATTTCAAACAGCGAAACAGGATGGATAAAGTTAATCAATAAATCTCTAGTTTTCTCGTCTCGAATTCTTAAAAAGCCAGCACCCCCAAAAATTGACGTCCTATCTGATATTACCCGAAAAGTTCGTATCCTATATTGTCTTAATTTTAGAAAAAACTTTGACTAAAATATTTGTTTATGTAAAGAGCGTTGATATATAGACCTAATTCGCATGCCTAAAAATAGACCTAAGCTTACGTGTCATTGTGTGATAGGTGAAATGTAGGGGACCCACTATTTTATAATTTTCTCTTTTTTCATCTCAGCTTTTTCTTCGGCCACTCGTCTCGATCATGTGATTAGGCCTCTTTTTAAGCTTACGAATTAAGTACATCTATCATTTTTCTTATGGAAAAAGGTGTCCGATAATTTATATATGAATTTTTAACTTTTAGTTTTAAGTTTATAAATCATCTTCGACAATCACTGTTTGACCCCAAGGATCAAAAGATGTTGTGTCATTCTCGGAAATTTTCATCCTTCTGTAAAATAACTGAATAGTTTAGCGCTATATAATCAAAGCTTCATTGTTCAAAGGTGCTAGTTAGTGAACATGTTTCTGAATTATTCAATGGTCTAAACTGTAGGTTTTATAAAAATTATCCCATCTTAGTCTTGTCACATGGAATTTCAACGACGAGGTTCGTTGTCGGTTACAAAAAGGTGCAAATAATGTTCATGTGATGATAGTTTAGTGGTGGGAGACATGTAGCTATAACACGAAAATAATTGGCTCCATCTCCGGCTTTATGTCGATTTAAACATGAATATCATACGTCATTAAGATGCATTACACAAAAAAGTTAACAGAAACATAAACGATTAAAGGACAAATAATGACAAGTATATTAATTTTCGCTTGTTAGATCTACATTCAATAATTTGTTTGACATGTACCTTTTCAATAACATAGTTTATGTTCCGCCCTTGTTTCAGTTCTTAATTACTGTAGTACTTTCTCAATGGTTTTTGATCTTAGATGTTGTAGTGATTTTACACTTCTATATTACTCTATTCGATATAGTTTGGAAGCATGAATTTTGTGTTGATATGGATGGTACTTCATTTTCTACGTCAAGAATGCCATGCTAACTCGTATCCCACATAGACAAAAAAAGGAAAATGATGATCATTTAAATACCCGACTATTATCTATTAACTATTAACTATTAACTGTTTCTAAGCAAACCGCCATCTTCTGCCAATATGCAAACTCTATCTGGGCAAGTAGTAATGTTCCTGCTAGGTGACTAATCTATACTGTAACTTACCTGATTCTAGGTATATCGGGTTTAGTTGCTTATTATATAAAAGCACCTTTGATAGAACGAGTAACACAAAAAAAAACTAATAGCCATTCATTTTTTTTGTTAGACATGTACCTATTTTTTTTCCAAAGTTTATGTTCCGACCCCGTTTTAGCTCTTACAAGTTTGACGCTTTTTTTAAATCTTATCAATGATGTTCAATATGATCGAAAGTTTTCTAGTGATTTAACTCTAATGTATTACTTGATTTGATTTTTTTTTTGAAATAATGAACTTTGGTGTGAGTACGTGATAGAGTACTCAATGATGAATTTGTATTTGCTTACATGGTCGTTTAGTTATTATTATGGAGCTTAGCATCAATAATCAAAGTAAATTCTGGTGACAAACGATTTTAATGTGCTTATGGATGGCACTTTTAGAATAACACACAAGCAAGATTTTATTTTTTTGTGTCATGAAAGCCAAACTAACTCCCATCTCACATAGACAAAATAATAAAAATAATTGTCATTTATATATCCAACTGTCTACTCATTAATATTTTAGGTTGGGTGTCATGTTGTCGTTTATGATGTATGGACATGTTCAGCCACAACATGAACACTTCCAGCAAATAAGACGACAATTTGATATTAAGACCTAATTTTTTTTATATAAGTCTTTTTTATTTCTATTATCTCTTACTGTAGAAAATACTAGACAAAACCTTATATGAAATCTTAACTTTTTCATTATAACTTTATTGATCTTCTTCGAAAAACACCCTTAAAAGATCCTTGACCACTTAACTAGCCGCATTTCCATAATTTAATTTCTAATCTTAATCATTGATTAATTCTGTCACACCATAAGTAGCAACAATTTCACCCAAGCATGAAGCATGGTTGAATTTTGTAAATGTCAACGTATAATATTCTTGCAACTAAAAGTTTGGGTAATATTGAGCTAAGGTCATGTTTATTGGTGAACTACGGCTATCGGTTGGATATAAAAACCTAATTAAATAATAAAAGATTCTATAACATAGGAATATAAATTGACGAACCGGTAAACTTGTGACCATCAAGTTTCTGACGCAACTTCTTGAATGAGCATCTACCTTTTGTCCTTTCTCATTTTAATTTATTTTTTCGCTCTCGCGTATATACGCTGGTGCAAAAGTTGTTAACGACAAGTTACAATTTTTGCGAACATTCTACTAAGTCGCGGACACCCCCGCAAAAAAATATGCTGCAAGACGTAAGTTATACTAAAGTACTTGATTCCCTCACAGTAAAAATACTGCCCGAACTCAAAGTCCACACACAAGTATATCCACGCTCATTCATATCACTTATGTTAATATGTATGAGCATGTCACACAGGTTAGCTAGATTACAAACATGACTCAAGAGAAAATTTAATTTTTTAATTTTGTCATGAAAGCTCCTAACTCCCATCCTACATGGAAAAAAGAAGGAAATGACTATCAAATATATATCCAAGTATCTAGCAGTTTGTTGTTTTGGGATGAGTGTCACGCCTATATATTGGTCGCATGGTGTACTTCCAACGTAACACACCTCCCGACCAACCAGTACAAATATTTGATACGAAGACATAAATTTATTATTTTAACAAAATGTTTCTACATATATCTTTACTAAATTCTAAAGAATAATGGACAAAACTTTTGTCTAAGCTGTCTACTTTTTTTCTATATGAAGTCTTTAACTTTTTTGTAGCTTTTTTCACAAGAACTCTTCATATGAGAGCATTTTTTGTTTTGGTTTTTAAATATAAATTGTTCTTATAAATGGTGCATTTAGTAGTTCAGTTTTTTATTTTAAAGCATTTTGTGATATTTATTTAATTTTCAAAGTTCAAAGTATTAACCGATATACCTGGAACCAGCCATCATAACGAGGACAATGACATTGCTTTTACTCTTGCAAAAAAATTAGGTCTTTAAAATTTTGCAATACGTGGGAATTTTTATACTCAAACAGATGGAAGACACCATTAAGGTTGATATGGACGAATGTCAAGAATCTTAGTAAAATAATTGCCGATATGGGTGATGAAATGGTGAATACATGAATACACTTTCCATTAACGTGCAAGGTTTTGGCGATTCTCATAATGTAAATTTCTTAGCCTTACATGAAACTAAAGTGGCAACAATTTAAACCAAACATGGTTGACTTTTGTAAATGTCAACATATAATATTCTTTCAAGCTGAAAGTTTCGGTGAAATTGAGCTAATACTTATTATGTTGCGCTTATTATGTCACCTCGACGCCTTTTGGGAACTCTTCATAAAGCGAGTTTGAGTAATTCTTTTGCCATGCAAGAGATGATACTCATTGTCTTGATGTAGGTTGGGTTGGTTTTTTTTTTAATAAAAACATGCATTAAAAACTAAAACCATACAAATCACTCCTCACAAGTGAGGTGAGTTCTACAGGAAAAGAAACATCCCAACTAAATTTAGTTAGCTCCAAAACTTTGGTGTGCGTGACATAGATTGTTTCAAAGAATGAATTTTGGTGTACAGAGCTCTATGGACTATCATTGTATCTAATTGCATCGTCGCTTAGTAATTATTATAAAGATTAGCATCAATTATCATACTAAATCCAAAAACGATCATTAGTTAATTATTGTGCATATGGATGGTTCTTGCTAGAATAAAGCACAAGCATTACTCGAGAAAAAATGTAGGCAATTCATTGTATAAGTAACACATTATTTTCTCTTAATTTTAGAAAATATTGGATGAAACATTTGACTACAAAGAAAATGTTCCAACTTCATAAATATTACACTTTTTTAACAAGCACACCAGATTATGAAATTCATATGAGATCGTTGTTTCTTTTATTTTTTAACTATATAAATTATTCTTATCAGGAAATCGAAGGGTGTGTGCCGTAGCTTCGTAAAAGGAAATGTGAGTCATGATCAATCCGTAAATTCAAAATAAGAATGTTTAAAGCTCGATTTATTGTGTGTTAACATTTGCCTACCTAAAACGCTAAAGGTAGAAAGTCATGCTAACTCATACATACCACATTGGACAAAAGAAGGAAATAGTTATAATTTATATATCTAACTGTCTATTTTATTCTTGTTTTGGGATTAATGTCATGCTTTGAGGTTGATGTGTTGGCTTGGTCGAGAACCAAGCCTAGCACTTTAACCGCGAAAATATGGTATAAAGTCTTGAAATATTTTAATATTTTATACAATATTGGACAAACGAGGTGTCAATTTTTTTTATATAAAGTCTTAACTTTTTCGTTATAACTTTATAAATCTTGGAGAAACACACTAAATTATGAAAGTTTTAAGAGAAAATTTTTGGTTCGAGTTCCTTTTTCATTCATTCTATTTATTTAGGTTTTTTCTCGCCCCTACAAACCTGGAACAAGTATTGAGATCTGGTACAAAGTCATAAGTTGAATCAATAAATCGATGACTCGATCGAATTGACTTAATTATCGAACCCGTGGTTGGTGACTCGACCGGGTTAATCCGGTGAGTCAACCAACTTTTGGTTAACCTGATGTATCGACCAGGTTGATCCGATGATCAAACCAGTAACCTGATAATATTACGTAAAAAAGTCAATATTGAATATTTATAATAAAATATATTTAAAATTCACATTTTAAAAAATATATATATACGCCCTCTATATATATTAGTAGAGATGTTTATTTAGCTTCTTCCACAATCACCATAAAAATTGAAATTCATATGAGAACATTTTTTTTTCAACTATGAATCCTTCTTATCAAAGATGTCAAATGATGTTTTTAGTAGTTGAGTTTTCTATTTTAATCATTTTGTTCTCTTTGTCTAATTTTGGAAGTTTAAACCGATAGACTTCGAACCAGCCATCATTTTGTGCTCTTAAGAACACAAGTTTGTTCAAACACGAGTAAGAACACAAGTTTGCGTAAATGTACTGCCAACCTTATCAGTTCATACCGCCAAGAGTACAGACATACGTACTAAATCGAAAAAAGTGACGATGAAATGCTAAAAAAGTAATATAAAAGTAAATTTGACAAGAACGAGTACTGCGTAAACCAAAACTAAGAAACCATTCAAATTTTGTTCGACATGTACCTTTTTCTTGACAAAGTTTTGTAGTGATCTCAAGTTCTGAATTTACACAATTTGATAAGACTGAATTCAAATGGTGTAGTGAAGTTAAATGACAAATTATATGTGAAGTTCGGAGAAAATATTTTTGTCAATTCATTTACTGTGCAATGGAAGAATTATTACACAGAATAAATAAAAGAGCTACTAGCAAAGCTCTACGAGCTATATAATACATTAATACATAAACAAGACAACAAATAACGACAAACTACATATTATAAAGCGTACCGAGAATTTAACTTCGAGGACTACAAAATAATGAAAAAACTCTAGCCAATTTTAGTAAAATCGATATAAGAGAAAAAATTTCTCTCACAAAGGCCGAACCACCAGTTTTCACTCATGTGAGTTTTGATGTAGACCCAAACAAGCCTCGAGAAAAAAATTTAACAAAAGTACAATGACACGAAAGAACCAAACAATCTCCATAAGCTCAAATCTCCCAACAACAATCGTCAAGAACTAGTAAGCATCAAAGAGTTTTATAGCCATTCTAACCAATGACAAGTCATATGAACCTTGAGCCAAGAAAAAAACAAATGAATGTTATCAACAATATCACTTTTCCGCATCGGATGTGAACAAAAAGTGATACTATTGTGATACATCTAAAGCCACTAAAGAGACGAACCAAAAAGGAGCTCGACCAAATCTTCTAATTCTCTAAAGAAGTAAGACTAGGTAAAGGGATATCACACCATTTTCGAACTTTCTTAGCTATATTACAGTCAAAGAAAATGTAATTAGAAGATTCCACGTTACTGTTACATGGGCAACAAGAGAACGTCGGTATATCAATGCCACGCGACGATAGATTCAACATATGATGCAACCGGTCAAAAACCGTTTTCATATGGAGATATTAACTTTTCGAGGAAAAGGATTTTCCCATATAGTCGATAGATGAAACAAGCAAAGAAAGGATCTTCAAGTCAATAAGACGTCTAGATTCCCTCACTGTGAAAACACTATCCGAACTAATAGTCCACACACAAGTATCTTCACCCTCATTTATATCAGTTATGCTAATCTGTGTGAGCATGTCACGCGGATTAACTAGATTACAAACATGACTCAAGAGAAAATGTAGGTACTTCATTCTTTTAATTTTGTCATGAAGGCTGCTAACTCCCATCCTACATGGACAAAAGAAGGAAAATGACTATCATTTATATATCCAACTATTTAGGACTTTGTTGTTTTAGGATTAGTGTCATGCATTTATATTAGTCGGGTGGTGTAGTTCCAACGGAACTGACTTTCTTGTTAATGTAAATATTAGATACAAAGTCATTATTTTTTCTTACAAGAGAAACGTCTTTACTCTTTGCTAAATTCTAAAGAATAATGGACAAAACATTTGTCTTATTTCCTTTGTTTATATGAACTCTAACTTTTTTTTAGCTTTTTCCACAAGAACTCTAAATTATGATTTTTATATGAGTGCATTTTTTGGTTTTGTTTTTAACTATAAATAAATGGTGCGTTTAGTGTTCAGTTTTCTATTTTAAACCATTTTTGTGATCTTATCTAATTTTTAAAGTTTAAAGTTTAAATCGATAGGCCCCTAACCAGCATCATAATGAGGACAACGACATTGGTTTTACTTTTGCAACAAAAGATAGATCTTTTTAGACCATCCACAATGCACGACGTGACATACGTGCAATGAAAAAGATGGATGAATCTCGATGGCTAAATTAATGTTCCTATTAGGTTGACTAATCTTAATATAAAAACACATTTGATAGAAACGAGCAATGCGTAAAAAAATCTAATAGCCAAGTAGCCATCAAAGAACTCTAAATTATGATTTTTATATGAGTGCATTTTTTGCTTTTGTTTTTAACAATTAATTATTATAAATGGTGCGTTTAGTAGTTCGGTTTTCTATTTTAAACCATTTTGTGATCTTTATCTAATTTTGTAAGTTTAAAGTTTAAGGTTTAAATCGATAGATCTCGAACAAAGCCAATTACGACATTGGTTTTAGTTTTGCTATAGACTTGCTTTGAGGTTGTACAAACACGAGCAAGAATACAAGTTTGCATATTTTTTACTACCAACCTTAACAAGTTCATAACTTCAAGGCTTTAAGACTACGTACTAAACGAAATGATGATGAAATGCTCAAAAACTATCACCTCTTAGAATTTTTAAAAACTAATTCCGTTTGCTTTCTAGTTAGTCAGAAGTGTGATGTTTGTTTGCATATTTTTATTTGACATGTACCTTTGTTTTTCAAATTTTATCTTCCGACCCCCGATTTAGCTATTAGAAGTTTGACGCTTGTTTTTATCTTGTCAACGAGGTTCAATGCGATCTCTAGTTTTGGAGTGACGGTTTTGATATTACTTTATTTCATGACGAATATTCTTCAATTTGAAGTTTTTATCTCTTAGAAGTTTATGTTCCAGCCCTGTTTTATCTCTTAGGGACCGTTTGTTTCAAGATATTAAAATTCTGCGATTCTAAATTCTAGTATATTAAAATTTCTATTTAAAATGCCTAAGCTTGTTTGGTTGGCAGAAATTTATATTTTTTTTAAATCTTGATTTTGGGTTGAATCAACTAACGAATAAATATTTTTTATATATATATTTTCTATTTAAAAGAGCAAAAATCAAATTCTCACATTTTAAATAAATTTTATAAAAAACTATATAAAAAATATATAATAATTTTTTTTTAAATTTTATAAAAAATATATATAAATATTATAAAAGATTTATATAAATTTTATAAAAGCATTATATAAATTTTATAAATTCTTATACAAAATTTATAAAAAATTTATAAAAAGTTTATATAAATTTTATAAAATATTTATATAAACCTTATAAAAAGTTTATATATTATAAAAAAATCATAAATTTTATAAAAAAAGTTATATAAATATTATAAAAGAATTTATTAAATTTTATAAAAATTTAATAACATTTTTAAAAAAATTTATACAAATTTTATAAAAATCTTATAAAAAATTTATATATATTTTATATAAGTTTTATAAAAGAATTCATTAAAATTTTATAAAAAAAATATTTAATTTTATAAAAAAAATTATATATATTTTATAAACAGTTAATAAAATTTTATAAAAAAAGTATTTAACACTACTACACAAAAGGCTATAAACACCCCCAAATAGAGACTGGTTACATAAAAACCTGTTCCTTTGGACAGAATAAGATTGGTTTTCCTGAAAAAACAAGTGTTCATAATATAAAACACATAAAAACTGGTCTTGTGGATGAAAATTGGTCTTTTTACATAATTAAAGACACTCATATGTAAGTAAGAACATGTCTCTATATATTTATGTTAAAGACATTGTTTTTTTTAGAATAAACCAGTGTTACTACTTTCTATTTTGAACTTCTAATTATAAGTTTTTTATTTCATTTAATATTTAGAAAGGTAAAACAAAAAATAACTACAAACCATTTCAAAAAAAAAAACTAAAGATAACATATTTAATATAAGTCCCTGTTGTTTTGATTTTCGTATCTTTTTACTTTATCTATAACATGTTAAGAGATTGTTTGTTCTAGCTTATATAGTGGGCTTATAAGCTTATTAGCTTATATAAGCTTATAAGCCAAAACCAAGTGTTTGGTTAAGCTTATATAAGTGGGCTTATAAGCTTATATAAGGAGGTTTTGGTAAGCCAAGAATTTATGACTTATGTAAGGTTAATTGGGCTTATATAAAAATATTACCTAAAAAGACTTTTATACCCTTATTTAATTATTAATATTTTTTTATTTTTATGTATTTTTTTTTTCATTTTACCATATTAGTTATATAAGATAAACCAAACACTTAACAAAAGTTTATAAGCTTATTATATAAAAGCCATAATTTGCTTATATAATATAAGCCTAAACACACTTATAAGCTTAACCAAAGACCCTCTAAGTAACATATTTTGTATAAGACCCCGTTGTTTTGTATATCTTTTTTACTTTATCAATAACATGCTAAGTTATTGTACTTTATAGTTAAAAAAGATATTGTAGTTTAGACTTTAGATCCCATTAATAGTACGAGGACTATAACTGAACAATTAAATATAAATACGGTAAGAGATTTGGGTTGTTTATATATCGCAATATGACGGCAAAAATAGTTATTCATTAATAAACTCAAAAAAAATTGAAGAAAAAATTGTGCAGAGGAAGCCTAACATCGAATATAGAATAAAGAGAGTTTGTTGCTCATTGTTTATGGTAAGCTTTTCCTTAGTTTTACAGTAAATTTAACTGGTTATGTGTTTGTACGTGATATTGAATCTGCACTGCCTCCTCCAATGCCTGATGTGCATGTGTTTTTCACAAGTACTTGCCTCCTAACTGCAATTGCATCTCTAATGGGTTGCCCTTGAAAATTTATTTTTGTCTCTTCTGGAATTTGTACCTGCATTGTATTAAGTCCCATCAAAAGCTTAAAAAATATATAGAATATAGTTATAACTTATAAGGTACTTTGATAGTGGATGCTTCAGTATCTTTATAAGGGGCTTTAATAGAAAACACATTACTAGAACATAGTTATAAGGGACTTTGATAGCCGATGCTTTAGACTCTTTAAGAACTTTGACTATCAGTGCCTATGTTTGATAAGCCCATAAGCCAAACTTGAGCTAAATGGTTGTTTGTCTAAGCTTATTTGATAAGCCTTTAACAAGCTAAATGGGTGTTTGTCTAAGATTATGATATTTAAGAGACCGCTAATATAAAAGTGTATCCTGATCGAACTAAACCTGTTTGACCCGTCTTATAAGCTATTTTAAGGACACAACTCAAACGGATAAGCCCGTAAGCCTAACTTGAGCAAAATGGATGTTTGTCTAAGCTTATTTTATAAGCCTTCAATGAGCTAAATGGGTGTTTGTCTAAGCTTATGAAATTTAAGAAACCGCGACTATAATGTGTTTCCTGGTCGAACTGAATCCGTCTGACCCGTCCTATAATTTATGTTTTTTGGCCGTTGTGAAAATTTTGAAAAACGTGGCCATATTCCTACTAATTTGAGAACAAAACAAATGGTTGGACTAATACAAACCTTTAAAAGTTGATCTTGATCTTTTCCTGTTACAAACATCGGTTTTCTTCAAGGCTCCCATCTTGATCTTGTTAGTCACCCCCCTTTGCCGAGCACAGCTACATTCATTTTCAAACAAAACCTGTTATAGTTGGTAAAGAAAGCACACATTACCTCAAATAAATATTACCATGGTCCGTATCAAAACTAACATAACAAGAAGCCGCATCATAACTCACGAAAACGTTTCAAAATTATCAAAACATCAAATAAGAGTTAAGATTAAAAGTAGCCGCAATTACATTTTGTGAAACACTAAATTCCATTTAATGATCTGCATAAGGACAGCAGATAAATTACATGATGTGGATGCTGCTACATACATAAAGGCAATTAAACTGTTTAAAGATGTTGACTGGCGAGAAATGTTCATGGCTATGTCTCCACAAAGACGTTTACATTGGTTATCTAGCTTAGAATGACCGAAATCAGAAAGTATCTTGATCACAATAAGTATGCGTTCCATTAAATTTGTATAGTTTGGCTGATCTTATGTTAACATGCTACTATTACAGTATTGTACTTGTCATATAAATGTGTCATTAGTTCAAAGATCTATTTGTGTACTAGTTTGAGCAAATTGTTCTTTCAACTGTGGTCAATTACAAGTATCTGATTGTATCCATGATGTTACAAAGGCTTTTTTTTTAAGATAAGAAAAAGCAGCTCATAACCTGGTTATCAGATCTGCTTAATTTACGTATAATATGCAGTATAACAGCATAATGTGAAGGTAATCTACCTAGGACAGACATGTAGTAAAAGCATACAAAATTACAAGTGTTACATCTGATATGAAGCATCGCATCACTAAATCCAAAACACGAGAAAGAAGTACCAAGTATTACGTCTGATATATCAATATACATAAATTTTGCTATGATGAAACGCCGATGGTTAATTCTTCACATGTCTGTTACTTACGCAAATGTAAAAACTTGTGCAAGAATAAAGTATAATGTGTGTCTTACCAAGTTCAGTGAAACTAGGTTCTATTTTTGCTTGATGTAGTAGTGTACCCAGTGCAGGCTGCAAGATACGTGTAAGCTTACTGTCCCGATAAGAAACATGACCACTACATTAGACAATAATATGTCTTATTAAAATCTGTCAGAAATTACAAGATTAAAGTTTGGGACATCTGAACCTACCCTTGGCTTTCAGAACCTTCACTTAGCTTTTTTGTTACAGTTCCAAGAGTCATCAAACTCTTGTTAATGTGGGAACCTTCTTTCAATCGGAAACCTTCTGCACCAGTTTTTGCAGCTCTTTCTGAGCCAGCAAGGTCCACCCAATTCTAAGACGATTAAATAAAAAATAGATAAACAAAACAGAAAATAAAAAAAGGAGCATAATGTAAGAAGCTATTGTTACATAATACATACCAAAACAGATACACGCACAGCGTCACAAGAATTTTCTACATATTCATCTTCAGCTTTATCCCTGCTCTCTATAATCTACACACGCATAATCTTCCTCGTATGAACTTGCACGAGTTCAATTAGGAAAAGTTAAAGAGAATATCTTATGTGATTTGCTTTATTTTATTCGTTCTGACTTTTCTTTCTAACATTAGAATATAATGATCACATACTACAGAAGATGCAAACTGAAGCCTCTGTAGTGATGATCAATTGACAAACTCGCATACACAACTTGACATATATATATATAGCAGTCCCGTCAAATCTTTCATAATCACGATCATGACTAGTAGTCTAGCTAGTACATGATCATATATCTACCTAGATTTCATTACAGATAATTCAAACTATATAATGACCTCTAATGTGACAAGTCTTGTTGAAGGTGACCCTTTCGAGTTTCCGGCTGTGTTCTAAATTTACTGAAGCTCTCCTTTATTGGGGTAAAACTGAAGCTCTCCTTGGGCAACATATTAAGTGATCCCATTAACGCACTACCATACCCTAATCCGTGTACACTTTCAAATTGTTTATCTAAATCATGTGCTGCGGCTAGAAAT
Source organism: Glebionis coronaria (assembly GCA_025667525.1). NCBI lineage: Eukaryota > Viridiplantae > Streptophyta > Magnoliopsida > Asterales > Asteraceae > Glebionis > Glebionis coronaria. Next base: position 16,557,078 of record CM046877.1, on the reverse strand, counting down.
AGCAGATAGCTAAGGCGATCTTTGAGGTTTTGTATAGCCATTACAAACCACTCATCAGAGACCCTCGCGAGTGCTATGAAATTATGTTCAAAATTAGGGATTGCAAATAATCTAGCCATAAGTCTGTGTCTAACAATAAGATGAGGCTCGAGTAAACAAATCTTCCTGTATACTTCTCCAATTTCCGTTACATATCTAAATTCCATCATCTTTTGCATGACTAACTCTTCTATGTAGTAGTCACCTTCTTGTTTTGTCATCCGTCCATCTTCTGATCTAAGAAACTTGCTTGTATACTTTTCTTTCTAGCATGATCTTATGACTTGAAACTCGATACATTTATCATTCAAAACCACAATGAAATACTATAATTGCACAATTGAAACTCGATATATAACAGGAGAATTTATTTCTAGAATTGCACAATGAAATACTAGGTTTTTAGGGGAAGATGATAAAACTTTGCAACATCATGGCGCTTTGCTTTTTCTTATCTTAAAAAAAAGCCAATACAATCAGATACTTGTAATTGACCACAGTTGCAAGAACTAGTTGCTCAAACTAGTAAACAAATAGCTTCCCATCTTGGGATATGCCTTATAGATATAAATGATACGTGTCTATTACTTTCCGAAAGATCTAATTAACTAGCAAATTCAAAACAACACATGAACAAGATAAAAAATTATTTCCTAGTTACTGTCTTACGGATCAACCCATATGTTCTTTGAGAGTTTGACACATAAAAACTTAAACATACCGCAAGCTCCTTGAAACCTTCCACTGGAATTTCGGAACCAAAGGCATCCACCACCGACATCTTCATTTATCAATCCTTAAACTAACCAACCCCCTATTTTTACCCGGATAATCAACCTACAAGTATCAGTTTTCAATTTCATAAACAGGGATACAATTACACAAATATATTCATATCAATTGGGTCTGAAAATTAACAATTTTTAATTCTTGATGTAACTTGATCTCAATTAAGGTTTAGCTGAATGGTAAAAAATGCAAACGAAATTAAAACAATAGTAAATTGGGGCGATACAATAATCATACCTTGATGGAAGATTTGTTCGACGGCTATTGGTATGATACTGTGATGAGATTGGTCTGTGTTTTTTTTTCGAGGGAAATGAGATTGGTCAGTGTTTTTTTTTCGAGGGAACGAAATGAGGAAAAAAGAAATCATTTACACATCTCAGGGAAATACAATGTATTTTTAGAATTTATTGTTTTTTTTTCTATTTTGTTTATTAAGTTAGTACATAATTTATAAAAAGATAAAAATAATTTTATGTAATTTAATTTTGGGATGTTATAATTTAGTAGAGTTAAAATTTATGTAAACCCTTAAATAAACCTATTTAACCAATAATAATCATCTATTTTTTAAAAAGCCCACTTACTACCACTTTTTTAAAAATTAAAAATCTCACAAACGGTAAATCGTCAAACGAAAAAAATATACCATTGCAACGAGAATTAAATCTTTCTATCGAGAGTCACGTCTGAGAGAATCATATATGATTTTCAGAAAATCATATATGATTCGTGATATGCATCATATATGATTTTCTGAAAATCATATATGTTTTGTGACGAATCATATATGATTCTCTCAGACGTGACTTAAGAAAAAAAGTTGAAAAAAAGTTCGTCGATAGTATATACATGTACCCCTCGATAGATAGATGATTTAATTCTCGTCGCAATAATATGTTTTATTTTACGTAACGATGAAGGGTTTGTGAGATATTTAATTTTTAAAAAAATGAGTTTTTTGTTACATGATAAAAATGGGTAGTTGTGATTGGTTGATTTAGTGTATGCTAAATAAAGGTCTATGTTGAAAGTTTTTCTAATTTAATATATATATGAAAATACTTATTATATCAAGCATATGCATTATATTAAACTTTTTTTTTCTAGATGGATCGTAATACATGGATGTACAAGATAGAACGTTTTACATCAGAATACATAAAAGGGTTGTCAGAATTTATGAATAGCGCTGAGGATCATCGACAAAAAACAGGTGAAACCAAAATTTCATGTCCTTGTAAAGAGTGTAGAAATAATGTGTCCATTCCCAATTCTAATGTGATTAGAGGCCATCTCATACAACACGGCTTTGAAAAAGACTATACTTGCTGGAATTTTCATGGTGAGTCACAAGTTGATAGTCAGACATTTGTTTCAGACACTAATGAGGATGTGACTGCTAGTAATGACGATAATCATCGTGATAATCTAGATGAGATGCTACTCGACGTGGAAAGTAATGTCGCTGAAGAGAATGTTAAAAAATTACATCAATTGTTTATCGATGCAGAAAAACCATTATATAATGGATGTAAGAAGTTCACCAAACTTTCTTTAGTGCTGAAGTTGTTGGACTTAAAAGCAAAAAGTAATTGGAGTGATAAAAGCTTCACTAACCTATTAGATTTATTGCATGAAGCGTTCCCCGAAGACAATGAGTTGCCCGTTTCGACATATCAAGCGAAAAAACTAACATGTCCGATGGGATTGGAGGTACAAAGAATACATGCATGTCCAAATGATTGTATATTGTACAGAAAAGAGTATAAAGACCTACATGAATGTCTTGTATGTATGGAATCGAGGTATAAGCATAAGAATGTTACAAAACTTGATAGTGATGTGACGAAGAATGGTCCTCCTGCTAAATTGTTGTGGTATCTTCCCATCATACCTAGATTGAAAAAGTTATACACAAACCCAAAGGATGCCAAATTGTTGCGTTGGCATGTAGAAGAGCGTACAAAGGATGGGAAAATGAGACATGTTGCTGACTCTCCTCAATGGAAAGAAATTGATCGTTATTTTGAAAAATTCGGATCTGAGATAAGAAACATACGATTTGGACTTTGTTCAGATGGAATTAATCCTTTCAAAAGTTTGAGTAGTCGTCATAGCACTTGGCCTGTTCTTTTATGCATATACAATCTTCCACCTTGGTTATGCATGAAAAGGAAATACATTATGATGTCATTATTAATTCAAGGTCCGAAACAACCTGGGAACGACATTGATGTGTACTTGCGCCCGCTAATTGATGACATGAAAGATTTGTGGGAAACAGCCGTTGAAATCTATGATGCGTACAAAAAAGAGAAGTTCCAACTATTTGCCATGATTTATTGTACCATAAATGATTTTCCAGCGTACGGTAACTTATCGGGGTATGGTACGAAAGGGGAGAAGGCATGTCCTGTTTGTGAAAAGGACACCCAATCTCAATGGTTGACTAATTGTAGGAAAACAATATATATGGGTCATCGGAGGTCGCTTGATAGATATCACCCGTACCGTAAACAGAAGAAATTATTTGATGGTACAATAGAGAATAGACAAATGGCCGAACCTTTAGACGGACATGCTGCGTTTTCCCGAGTAGCGAATTTAAACATTATTTTCGGTAAAAAAGTTAAAGCTCCACCAAAATGTATTTGGAAAAAAAGGTCTATATTTTGGGAATTAGACTATTGGACACATTTGCGTGTCCGACATTGCCTTGATGTTATGCATATCGAGAAAAATGTTTGTGAAAGCTTGTTGGGGTTATTATTGAACATTCCTGGAAAAACAAAAGATGGGGTTAACGCTCGAAAAGACATGGTCGAAATGGGAATTAGAAATGAGCTTGCACCAAAAGAGACAAATGGAACAAAAATGTATTTGCCGGCAGCTTGTTACACATTGTCAAAGGCGGAGAAACCTAGATTTTTTGAATGCTTATTTGGTGTTAAGGTTCCATCTGGCTATTCTGCTAACATTAAGAAATTGGTTTCGATGTAAGATTTGAAGTTGCTTGGTATGAAATCTCATGATTGTCATGTATTAATTACACAAATGATTCCAATCGCTATTCGCGGAGTGTTTCCACCTCGAGTTCGACATACAATCACAAAGCTTTGTCTCTTTTTTAACATGATTCATTCAAAAGTCATTGATCCTGAAAAACTAGATGAATGGCAAAGTGATATCACTATTACTCTATGCCAACTCGAGATGTACTTTCCACCTTCTTTCTTTGATGTCATGGTTCACCTCGTATCTCACATTGTTGAAGAAATAAAGTTTGCTGGTCCTGTATTCCTGCGATATATGTATCCATTTGAGAGGTATATGGGTTTTTTAAAAGGATATGTAAGGAACCGCTATCGACCAGAGGGTAGTATTATTCAAGGATATGCTTCCGAAGAAGTGGTTCAATTTTGTACAAACTATATGGATGATGTCCCTGATATTGGACTTCCGCAACCTCGACATCAGGGTAGACTTGATGGGGTGGGAACAATTGGGCGCAAAGATATTACTCCGGACAACCACAATTTGGAACAAGCACATTTTACAGTATTGCAGAGCATGACATGTATTGAACCATACATACATGAGCACTTGTCATACTTAACACAAAATAACCGTCGTCGAGACCAACGTTGGGTGGAAGCCGAGCATAAAAGAACATTTTCACAATGGTTGGCTGACAAAGTCATTGGTATGTCTCAAACAGATGTTGACGTAGACGTGATACATCTGGGGTACCGTCCACGTCGTATACTTCAGTATCAAGGCTACGATATTAATGGATATACGTTTTATACAAAGGAACAAGATGAAAAGAGTATTGTACAAAATAGTGGAGTCACACTGATAGCAACAACGACAGATTCATCAAGGATGACGATTGCAAAAAATTCGTATTATGGTGTCGTTGAAGAAATTTGGGAATTGGATTACACTACGTTCGTTATACCTCTATTCAAATATAAATGGGTCAATAACATCGGAGGTGTTAAAGTTGATAGTGACGGTTTCACATGTGTCAATCTTTCCACAAATAGCTATCAATCCGATCCATTCATTCTAGCTAAACAAGCCACCCAAGTATTCTTTGTAGACGACCCAAAAGACAAGAGATGGCACATTGTCCTGCAGAGTAAACGGAGTATAGTTGGCGTCGATGATGTTGTTGACGAAGACGAATTTAATAAGTTTGACGAGCTACCTCCTTTTTCTATTGGCGTTCAATCTACGGATGATGTTCTTGATGATACAATTTACTTGAGATCGGACCACCAAGAAGGACACGAGGATTGAAAAAACCATGTTCGTTGTACAGGTAATAAAACGCATATAAATATATAGTTAATAATAATATTTTATTATTAAAGACAACTAACTATCTCGCTTTCGCTTTGTATATTTCAGGAATAATATGTAAAGTTAAATAAAAACGAAGACATTTGAAGCTTTGTTTAAGTTGTATATACATAGATTTTGTTTTATTTTTAACGTCTTTCATTTAAAGTTAGAAATAAATAAACAAAGGGGCCGATTTTATGCTACCCACTGTTAGGAAGCCGAGTAACCATCATTCTACCACGTTAGCTTTTTTATTTCCGGCGATCTACAAATGACTATATTAAGGTAAAAATTATTTTTACCATAAAGTTTAACTTTTACATAAGTTATAAATACCCCTTTTTTTTAGCAAAAGTTATAAATACTTATATTTAATAATTTTATGTTACATGTATGTTTCAATTAAGAAACAATGAAAAAAAGTAAACTTTAAAAAATGTATCTTTAATACAATTAAGAAACAATTAAAAGGTCTAAAATATAAACTTTCATTTATATAAAAAAACACATAACTGCTCTGAGCTTCTTCTTCCCTGCGACTCAGTCATCACACTTACCATATATGAATCATAGAAATCAATCCCGAAAATTAAGCATAGAATCCCTATTAAGCCGATTGCACGATCACAAAATGTTCCCTCCAATTTTTTGTAACTATCCCGCGTTGTAACTCAAATCCCGCCCAAAAATGATGAATAAAAGGGGCACAGATCTTATCAGTTTCAATACCACGAACCCTAAACCTAAACCTTCAATAACCTATTTCACAAACAAAAAAAATAATCCTTTCTTCTATATTCCGCTGAGCAGCAAAAATGGTATAACTTTCTTTCTTAATTTGTTCTTTTTATTCATTTGGTATTATTGTTTAGGTTGATTCGTGATAATTAGTGTCTGTACATGTTCCATCGTGTGTTTATGTGTTATGTATAATCTGTCTATGGAAACCCCCAATATGTGTTTGTATAAAATTGGATAAGGTTTTGTGTTTACACCACCAAGGTTAATTGAACTTAGTTTTTGCCTTTTAAGTGTTTGTTATATTGCCTGCACCAAACACCCAAAATCGACTGTCCCAAACGCATGAAACCAAACCATTCCATAAAACTAATTATGGTGTACTTAGGGGCTGTTTGTTTTAGCTTATATAACGCAAGCTCATTACGGCTTATATAACATAAGCTTTAATTGTGTGGCTTATTTGGAGACTTATTGTCTTATATAAGTTCATTATGATATAATAAACTCATATAAGCTCAAAAGTCTCCAAATAAGCTTAAAAATTAGGGTTTATTAAATATAAGCCGAAATATGGCTTATTTTCGGGTTATTTAACATAAGCTCCAATTTTGTGGCTTATTTTGAGACTTAAGGGCTTATATATGTTTATCATGATATAATAAACTTATATAAGCCCATAAGTCTCCAAATAAGCCACAAAATTGTGGCTTATATTATATAAGCCAAAATGAGCTCACATTATATAAGCTAAACCAAACACCCCCTTATAGGGGTGTTATCGGGTCGGGTTATCGGGTTGTCGGGTGTATCGGGTCGGGTTGATTCGGGTTTTAAATTTTGAAAAAGTGACCCGCAACCCGACCCGATAAGAAATCGGATTATCGGGTTCGGGTGCTTATCGGGTCGGGTTAAATCGGGTCGGGTGAGTCGGGTTGTCGGGTTATTAGATAAATCCTTGTTTGAAATTTTTTTACCCTTTTTCTATTTCTTATATTCGCATGGAGTTTTAGATATCTAACTTTAGTAGCACTTTAGTAGCACATCAGCTTATTTAAACAAAATATCTTATTAGATCATAGTTAAACTGAGTCGAAAACAGTAACAAGCATCAAGTCTTGTTGTGTTATGGAATATTTACTAGGCTTCTAATATCTCTGTATGTAGTAGAAGCATAGTAGTAGATAGACAACATTACATAGTTTTAAAACAAATTGCTACTCTATACCTATTCTAAGCGTCAATGTATCATGCACAATAAAGGAACTGAAAATAACCAAAGCCTGATCATCGAAATGCATGAGGAAAACCATACATAATAAAATGCTTAACCATTCATTAAAAATTTACATCCCTTTCAATTATGCTAATTTTATTTTAGAACCAACTGAAACTCAGTTACTATATCTTAGATTAATTTAAAACCAACAAAACATGCCATATGGCATTTGGTACGTACAAATAGCAGTTACATGGCATTTGGTACACACAAGTAGAAGTAACAGAAAGGTTGAAGCAAAAACCGTATGAACATGGCTTTTAAATCATATCGAAAGAAAACTATATATATTGTCGGGTCTTATCGGGTTGACCCGATAACCCGATAAAAGAAATAACATAACCCGAACCCGACCCGATAACACTATCGGGTTATCGGGTTCGGGTCAAATCAAACCGATAATACTTTTCAACCCGATTTAACCCGATCCGATAAACCTTATCGGGTTCGGGTTCGGGTTAGGTCGGGTCAACCCGACCCTACTGACACCCCTACCCCCTTATACAGACCTGCATAGCTTTTGTTATTACCCCTACTGTATTGCAGAGTCTATCAACTGATATTAATTATAGATATATTTTGGTACAGAATAGGTAGTTAATTGTCCTGGAAATAGTTCAAACTTGGTTAAAAGCTTGAATAGCTACAAAACTGAATGATTGAGCTATTTGTAGTAACTAGTTTAAAACCTGTGTGGCGGTCTAAATATTGATGTTGTATTAGGTGTTAGGTAATTATTTTTGCAATTAGTCAATGTAAAGTGTCTGATTGTTTTGTTAATATACTAAGAGGAGTAATTTTAATGCAATGTGTTGCATAAATAAGTAAGTTCATGCTTACGTATTTAATAATTCCATTAAGCTTGGGATTAGGAGTTAGATAAATGGGGAAAATCTTTATCGAATCATTCCCCACTTCACACGAAATAACTTCAAAAAATACGGAGTATATCAAAATAGTGCTAACCCCTCTTCATTCCTTACACATTCATCATGCATGACATTAGCAAGTCCAATCCACTAAATAATTTATGAGATTAACTTTATATTAACAATAAATAAATATCTATCTGGTCGTTATCTCCATAATTGGAGGTTGGAATATTAAAGTCTACTTCATATACATGTTAATGCACCCATTATGAGAGTTATAACAATAATAATGAACAAGCAAAAGTTTTTTTGTTAATTACCGTAGTGTTTTTACTTCACATTATGTGGCATTAAAGCCCTAAATGTTAGACTTTTTTAATAATCTGAAGACATGTAATACATGCATCCCGTCCCTGTAGTAGAAGTTTATCTATCATGGATTTGAAGTTTATCACTTACACTATAGTAGAAGTTTATCTAATCTAAATCTATAGTAGAAGTTTATCACTTACACTATCATGGATTTGAATCACTTGTCTAATCTAAATGACAACAAAAGATGCACATAGTTGGGCCTTTTGAGTTCCCCATGACTACTGTGCAGCCTTAGAGCATGAAAGAAAAAGATGTTGAAGCATATATGACTTAGGTACTTAGAAAATAAACTTAAAATAAATTAAATGTATTTTATGTTTTATGACGTCAACATCAGTTATATTTAATTCAGGTCACCAATCGAAAGCATCCGTCTAGTCAAAGATGACGTCGGCAAAAACCTTGTTTTAATAGTATTAATAGATTAGGCTATTTGGGGACTGTTGTAGAGTTGTTAATGCTAGCTGCTATATTTGCAGCTTGCATAGCAGCTGATGATATCTTGCGGCTAGTTGTGAACTTACAATACTTTTCCATGGTGCAGTCTTTTTACATATGTAATGCCTAATTCTATACTTTCACTTTAGGACAACCCTCCCGCACCAAGAATTAGAAGAGGAATCAATAGAATTCAAGATCTTCCAGAAGGTGAATCAGTTGAATTCAACCAATTTGGACAAGCTGTAGGCAAGTGGCAATATTTGTATGGAAAATATTTAGGAACTCGTAGCAGGAGGCTAATTTCTATTCTGAAAAATAGTTGGAGGCATGTAACGAAGGAAGAAAAAGACTTTCTGTAGTCGGATATCAAGGTATGGTATCTGCCATCATTTATTGTATTTTCTTTTAATTGAATAAATGTATTAGCATATAATAAGCTTTATCTCTACATCAAGCAGGCACATTTTAGGCTTGAAAATAACGACGTGAAGAAACGTACACTTGTATCATGTGGTACTAAATGGAAGGCATTCAAGACCAAACTCCGGGTTAAATTCATGCTAAGGGATATATCTCCATTAGAGAAATGGACATTCATAGAGCCTCATGTGTGGGAAGAATTCTGTCACAAAGAAAACACACCTGAAAAAAATATGTGTCTCACTTTATTTTGTATTACTGTGTTATAATTTTCATTTTGAAATGTTTATAATCCATTTGATACTCATACCTGCAGAAATTGCGTGCGCAAGCAAGTGAACGAGGAAAAAAACTTATAAGTCGGCCTCGCCTAGGACCGAAAGGCTATCGTGGTTTCGAAAAGCAGTGGCAAGAGGAGAGAAATGACCCTGAAAAGGCCACGGAACTCCACTTAATACCAGACATTCGTGGGAGCAATTACTGTTTGGCCCGGGCTCCCCGCGACAAGGACGGTATCAAGACATTGCCTACTGAGTTAATTGATGTTTCGAAGAACTTGGTACTCTAATCATTTCATTTTTTCATATTGTTGTTTTTTTATAGATGTCTTTTAATTAAGTTGATGTAATGCCTAATTGAATAGGTACAAGCAAGCAGAGAGTTGGCACAAGGTTCTAATGAATCTAGAGCAGGAGTAGGTGCTCTAATAATGGTGTTCGGACCGGAGCATGGGGGACGCACTAGAGGAGTCGGGTCTGATATTGGGTACAAAAAAGGGATTGAAGGATATGTTAGAAAACAGAGGACATATAAAAAAAGAAAAGATGTTGAAGAGATACGAAATGAAGTGAGGCAACAAATGAAGGAAGAACTCAAGTCAAGTGAGTTTTGGGATGAAATGAGGGCGGAACTCAAGGCAGAATTAAGGAGCGAAAAGCAAGCTGAACATAACGAGGCAGTTTCACCAATCGTAGATGACAACCCGAGCTTGTGCAATGGAAACAGTGTTATCTCGACCACAAGAATTGTAAGGGATGAAAAGCAAGCTGAACAGAATAAGTCCTGTTCACCAAGACAAATTGACGTATCGACCTCAGTCAAGATGAGGTCTAATCTTAGCTCGACCAAAAGCATTGGAACAAAGGAAAAGCTAGCTGAACATGATGCGTTGTTTTCACGAAGGCAACATGACACCCCAAGCTTGGTCCAGAGGAGGTCTAATCCTATATCGACCACAAGCATCCCAAAGCTAGATTGCATAAAGGTAAACTCATTTTTTTAAAACACATTTAACTTTTTCATTCATTATAAAACCAATTGAGCTTTATGTTTTAATTTGTACTTTTATTATTTTTTCACTACTTCCTATGTTTTTGTAGGAGGAAACATACTGCTGTTTGTACGTGCCTAGTTCGGTTTTAACTGGGGATAAGGTCATATGTGCTACTGCGACAGTATATCCGATTGCAAATGGTACTATACATGGGAAGCAGTTACTAAAGGGACACATGAAGGTTTCTGTTGTCAAAGCTGTCCAAATTCATAGAAGTATGGAGCTCCCGGTGCCGGACGATGAAATCCCTAACTTACAGTCAGCAGTGAAAGGATTTATTCAGTGGCCAATTGGTGCCATTGCTCGTTTTACGGTAATTTATTTGTTGTATCTCCCACTTAGTTTCTTAATATTTGCTAATGTAAATCAATTGGTATTTGTAGGGATTGTCTAAAACCCCTGAATCAGGAGTTCCAACAAAGCGTCTGATCTCTCAGCATCAGAACGCACCTTCCCCAAAGAAGGGAAAAGAAAACGAGCACCCAAAAGAATCCATCAAGCAGGACAAAGCACCGAAAGAAACCACCGAGCACCAAAAAACGCTGCAGAAGATTGCTGAAGTAGCTGCATCTAAGGAGCGGGTAAGCCTATAACTTTTCTACCTTGTAATGTATTCTATTAAAGAAATTAATATACACACTATCAAAATGTTTGGAATCTGTTACATATTAACCATATGATTTGAATCTAATACTTACTAAAAAGAATTTACTATATAGAAATTTCACTTAATGTATTTTTAATATGATTGCAGGCTGAAAAAGAGAGAGATATCAATAGAAAGAAATTGAGAGACTTAGAGCATGATATGCGTACGAATAGACCCCAGTGTCTGTTAGACGGCTATAACAAATGGATGAATCGTTTAGATTGTGCTCTCCCATATAATATTCGCGTTGAAAAGGAGGTCTTTCGCCAAGCCGAGGTGTCATACTTTTCAATTAATGCATCCGACATTATTGAATTGTTGACGAATGAAGAACTCGAGTGTGGCATCCTGACCTTGTTTGAGATGTAAGTAAATATATGTTTTGGATATGTACGTAAATGCATTGTACTTTTTTTGCATAAATTTATGTTGGTATATCTTGTATGTTCAAATTAGGTCACTACATCATCTTAAGTCACATTCCTCCATGAACAAGGTTGGATTCTTACACCCCGGAATGATTACTTCTGATACATGCTTATATGAAAAGAGGGCTACCATAGATTACTTGAGTCGAGCGTTGGTGGGTTACGAGTTCTATCTTGCACCTTATTTACAAGGGTACCATATCTTACATCTTAATTATAATTTTGATATTGTCCATGTATTTACTGTTTTTTCTTTTTACTAAAACGTGTACAAAAATGCAGCAAACATTGGATACTCTATATAATATGCCCCAAACATGGATTGGGATTCATTTTGAATTCTTCTAGGCTTTCAAGCAAGAAAGAGGGAAGTTATAGGCTGACTGGACTTGTGGAGTCGTAAGTATTATCTTTATTTTTTTTAGTATTGGCATTTTTTTTACAAATTTTAACTTGCACACTTTTATTTTCTTTCAAGGGTTGTTGGTAGTCTGAGGTGGGAATTCCCTGCTGTAAATCGTCAACCGAATGATTGGGAGTGTGGATACTACGTTATGAAATTTATGCATGATTTCGTGCTTAAATATCAAAACGAGAACTTCCCTAACATAGTAAGTCATTTGTTAAATAGCTAGCAGTTTGTCTTGAAATTTTTTTACCCTTTTTCTATTTCTTATATTCGCATGGAGTTTTAGATATCTAACTTTAGTAGCACTTTAGTAGCACATCAGCTTATTTAAACAAAATATCTTATTAGATCATAGTTAAACTGAGTCGAAAACAGTAACAAGCATCAAGTCTTGTTGTGTTATGGAATATTTACTAGGCTTCTAATATCTCTGTATGTAGTAGAAGCATAGTAGTAGATAGACAACATTACATAGTTTTAAAACAAATTGCTACTCTATACCTATTCTAAGCGTCAATGTATCATGCACAATAAAGGAACTGAAAATAACCAAAGCCTGATCATCGAAATGCATGAGGAAAACCATACATAATAAAATGCTTAACCATTCATTAAAAATTTACATCCCTTTCAATTATGCTAATTTTATTTTAGAACCAACTGAAACTCAGTTACTATATCTTAGATTAATTTAAAACCAACAAAACATGCCATATGGCATTTGGTACGTACAAATAGCAGTTACATGGCATTTGGTACACACAAGTAGAAGTAACAGAAAGGTTGAAGCAAAAACCGTATGAACATGGCTTTTAAATCATATCGAAAGAAAACTATATATATTGTCGGGTCTTATCGGGTTGACCCGATAACCCGATAAAAGAAATAACATAACCCGAACCCGACCCGATAACACTATCGGGTTATCGGGTTCGGGTCAAATCAAACCGATAATACTTTTCAACCCGATTTAACCCGATCCGATAAACCTTATCGGGTTCGGGTTCGGGTTAGGTCGGGTCAACCCGACCCTACTGACACCCCTACCCCCTTATACAGACCTGCATAGCTTTTGTTATTACCCCTACTGTATTGCAGAGTCTATCAACTGATATTAATTATAGATATATTTTGGTACAGAATAGGTAGTTAATTGTCCTGGAAATAGTTCAAACTTGGTTAAAAGCTTGAATAGCTACAAAACTGAATGATTGAGCTATTTGTAGTAACTAGTTTAAAACCTGTGTGGCGGTCTAAATATTGATGTTGTATTAGGTGTTAGGTAATTATTTTTGCAATTAGTCAATGTAAAGTGTCTGATTGTTTTGTTAATATACACTAAGAGGAGTAATTTTAATGCAATGTGTTGCATAAATAAGTAAGTTCATGCTTACGTATTTAATAATTCCATTAAGCTTGGGATTAGGAGTTAGATAAATGGGGAAAATCTTTATCGAATCATTCCCCACTTCACACGAAATAACTTCAAAAAATACGGAGTATATCAAAATAGTGCTAACCCCTCTTCATTCCTTACACATTCATCATGCATGACATTAGCAAGTCCAATCCACTAAATAATTTATGAGATTAACTTTATATTAACAATAAATAAATATCTATCTGGTCGTTATCTCCATAATTGGAGGTTGGAATATTAAAGTCTACTTCATATACATGTTAATGCACCCATTATGAGAGTTATAACAATAATAATGAACAAGCAAAAGTTTTTTTGTTAATTACCGTAGTGTTTTTACTTCACATTATGTGGCATTAAAGCCCTAAATGTTAGACTTTTTTAATAATCTGAAGACATGTAATACATGCATCCCGTCCCTGTAGTAGAAGTTTATCTATCATGGATTTGAAGTTTATCACTTACACTATAGTAGAAGTTTATCTAATCTAAATCTATAGTAGAAGTTTATCACTTACACTATCATGGATTTGAATCACTTGTCTAATCTAAATGACAACAAAAGATGCACATAGTTGGGCCTTTTGAGTTCCCCATGACTACTGTGCAGCCTTAGAGCATGAAAGAAAAAGATGTTGAAGCATATATGACTTAGGTACTTAGAAAATAAACTTAAAATAAATTAAATGTATTTTATGTTTTATGACGTCAACATCAGTTATATTTAATTCAGGTCACCAATCGAAAGCATCCGTCTAGTCAAAGATGACGTCGGCAAAAACCTTGTTTTAATAGTATTAATAGATTAGGCTATTTGGGGAATGTTGTAGAGTTGTTAATGCTAGCTGCTATATTTGCAGCTTGCATAGCAGCTGATGATATCTTGCGGCTAGTTGTGAACTTACAATACTTTTCCATGGTGCAGTCTTTTTACATATGTAATGCCTAATTCTATACTTTCACTTTAGGACAACCCTCCCGCACCAAGAATTAGAAGAGGAATCAATAGAATTCAAGATCTTCCAGAAGGTGAATCAGTTGAATTCAACCAATTTGGACAAGCTGTAGGCAAGTGGCAATATTTGTATGGAAAATATTTAGGAACTCGTAGCAGGAGGCTAATTTCTATTCTGAAAAATAGTTGGAGGCATGTAACGAAGGAAGAAAAAGACTTTCTGTAGTCGGATATCAAGGTATGGTATCTGCCATCATTTATTGTATTTTCTTTTAATTGAATAAATGTATTAGCATATAATAAGCTTTATCTCTACATCAAGCAGGCACATTTTAGGCTTGAAAATAACGACGTGAAGAAACGTACACTTGTATCATGTGGTACTAAATGGAAGGCATTCAAGAAACTCCGGGTTAAATTCATGCTAAGGGATATATCTCCATTAGAGAAATGGACATTCATAGAGCCTCATGTGTGGGAAGAATTCTGTCACAAAGAAAACACACCTGAAAAAAATGTGTGTCTCACTTTATTTTGTATTACTGTGTTATAATTTTCATTTTGAAATGTTTATAATCCATTTGATACTCATACCTGCAGAAATTGCGTGCGCAAGCAAGTGAACGAGGAAAAAAACTTATAAGTAGGCCTCGCCTAGGACCGAAAGGCTATCGTGGTTTCGAAAAGCAGTGGCAAGAGGAGAGAAATGACCCTGAAAAGGCCACGGAACTCCACTTAATACCAGACATTCGTGGGAGCAATTACTGTTTGGCCCGGGCTCCCCGCGACAAGGACGGTATCAAGACATTGCCTACTGAGTTAATTGATGTTTCGAAGAACTTGGTACTCTAATCATTTCATTTTTTCATATTGTTGTTTTTTTATAGATGTCTTTTAATTAAGTTGATGTAATGCCTAATTGAATAGGTACAAGCAAGCAGAGAGTTGGCACAAGGTTCTAATGAATCTAGAGCAGGAGTAGGTGCTCTAATAATGGTGTTCAGACCGGAGCATGGGGGACGCACTAGAGGAGTCGGGTCTGATATTGGGTACAAAAAGGGATTGAAGGATATGTTAGAAAACAGAGGACATATAAAAAAAGAAAAGATGTTGAAGAGATACGAAATGAAGTGAGGCAACAAATGAAGGAAGAACTCAAGTCAAGTGAGTTTTGGGATGAAATGAGGGCGGAACTCAAGGCAGAATTAAGGAGCGAAAAGCAAGCTGAACATAACGAGGCAGTTTCACCAATCGTAGATGACAACCCGAGCTTGTGCAATGGAAACAGTGTTATCTCGACCACAAGAATTGTAAGGGATGAAAAGCAAGCTGAACAGAATAAGTCCTGTTCACCAAGACAAATTGACGTATCGACCTCAGTCAAGATGAGGTCTAATCTTAGCTCGACCAAAAGCATTGGAACAAAGGAAAAGCTAGCTGAACATGATGCGTTGTTTTCACGAAGGCAACATGACACCCCAAGCTTGGTCCAGAGGAGGTCTAATCCTATATCGACCACAAGCATCCCAAAGCTAGATTGCATAAAGGTAAACTCATTTTTTTAAAACACATTTAACTTTTTCATTCATTATAAAACCAATTGAGCTTTATGTTTTAATTTGTACTTTTATTATTTTTTCACTACTTCCTATGTTTTTGTAGGAGGAAACATACTGCTGTTTGTACGTGCCTAGTTCGGTTTTAACTGGGGATAAGGTCATATGTGCTACTGCGACAGTATATCCGATTGCAAATGGTACTATACATGGGAAGCAGTTACTAAAGGGACACATGAAGGTTTCTGTTGTCAAAGCTGTCCAAATTCATAGAAGTATGGAGCTCCCGGTGCCGGACGATGAAATCCCTAACTTACAGTCAGCAGTGAAAGGATTTATTCAGTGGCCAATTGGTGCTATTGCTCGTTTTACGGTAATTTATTTGTTGTATCTCCCACTTAGTTTCTTAATATTTGCTAATGTAAATCAATTGGTATTTGTAGGGATTGTCTAAAACCCCTGAATCAGGAGTTCCAACAAAGCGTCTGATCTCTCAGCATCAGAACGCACCTTCCCCAAAGAAGGGAAAAGAAAACGAGCACCCAAAAGAATCCATCAAGCAGGACAAAGCACCGAAAGAAACCACCGAGCACCAAAAAACGCTGCAGAAGATTGCTGAAGTAGCTGCATCTAAGGAGCGGGTAAGCCTATAACTTTTCTACCTTGTAATGTATTCTATTAAAGAAATTAATATACACACTATCAAAATGTTTGGAATCTGTTACATATTAACCATATGATTTGAATCTAATACTTACTAAAAAGAATTTACTATATAGAAATTTCACTTAATGTATTTTTAATATGATTGCAGGCTGAAAAAGAGAGAGATATCAATAGAAAGAAATTGAGAGACTTAGAGCATGATATGCGTACGAATAGACCCCAGTGTCTGTTAGAAGGCTATAACAAATGGATGAATCGTTTAGATTGTGCTCTCCCATATAATATTCGCGTTGAAAAGGAGGTCTTTCGCCAAGCCGAGGTGTCATACTTTTCAATTAATGCATCCGACATTATTGAATTGTTGACGAATGAAGAACTCGAGTGTGGCATCCTGACCTTGTTTGAGATGTAAGTAAATATATGTTTTGGATATGTACGTAAATGCATTGTACTTTTTTTGCATAAATTTATGTTGGTATATCTTGTATGTTCAAATTAGGTCACTACATCATCTTAAGTCACATTCCTCCATGAACAAGGTTGGATTCTTACACCCCGGAATGATTACTTCTGATACATGCTTATATGAAAAGAGGGCTACCATAGATTACTTGAGTCGAGCGTTGGTGGGTTACGAGTTCTATCTTGCACCTTATTTACAAGGGTACCATATCTTACATCTTAATTATAATTTTGATATTGTCCATGTATTTACTGTTTTTTCTTTTTACTAAAACGTGTACAAAAATGCAGCAAACATTGGATACTCTATATAATATGCCCCAAACATGGATTGGGATTCATTTTGAATTCTTCTAGGCTTTCAAGCAAGAAAGAGGGAAGTTATAGGCTGACTGGACTTGTGGAGTCGTAAGTATTATCTTTATTTTTTTTAGTATTGGCATTTTTTTTACAAATTTTAACTTGCACACTTTTATTTTCTTTCAAGGGTTGTTGGTAGTCTGAGGTGGGAATTCCCTGCTGTAAATCGTCAACCGAATGATTGGGAGTGTGGATACTACGTTATGAAATTTATGCATGATTTCGTGCTTAAATATCAAAACGAGAACTTCCCTAACATAGTAAGTCATTTGTTAAATAGCTAGCAGTTTGTCTTGAAATTTTTTTACCCTTTTTCTATTTCTTATATTCGCATGGAGTTTTAGATATCTAACTTTAGTAGCACTTTAGTAGCACATCAGCTTATTTAAACAAAATATCTTATTAGATCATAGTTAAACTGAGTCGAAAACAGTAACAAGCATCAAGTCTTGTTGTGTTATGGAATATTTACTAGGCTTCTAATATCTCTGTATGTAGTAGAAGCATAGTAGTAGATAGACAACATTACATAGTTTTAAAACAAATTGCTACTCTATACCTATTCTAAGCGTCAATGTATCATGCACAATAAAGGAACTGAAAATAACCAAAGCCTGATCATCGAAATGCATGAGGAAAACCATACATAATAAAATGCTTAACCATTCATTAAAAATTTACATCCCTTTCAATTATGCTAATTTTATTTTAGAACCAACTGAAACTCAGTTACTATATCTTAGATTAATTTAAAACCAACAAAACATGCCATATGGCATTTGGTACGTACAAATAGCAGTTACATGGCATTTGGTACACACAAGTAGAAGTAACAGAAAGGTTGAAGCAAAAACCGTATGAACATGGCTTTTAAATCATATCGAAAGAAAACTATATATATTGTCGGGTCTTATCGGGTTGACCCGATAACCCGATAAAAGAAATAACATAACCCGAACCCGACCCGATAACACTATCGGGTTATCGGGTTCGGGTCAAATCAAACCGATAATACTTTTCAACCCGATTTAACCCGATCCGATAAACCTTATCGGGTTCGGGTTCGGGTTAGGTCGGGTCAACCCGACCCTACTGACACCCCTACCCCCTTATACAGACCTGCATAGCTTTTGTTATTACCCCTACTGTATTGCAGAGTCTATCAACTGATATTAATTATAGATATATTTTGGTACAGAATAGGTAGTTAATTGTCCTGGAAATAGTTCAAACTTGGTTAAAAGCTTGAATAGCTATAAAACTGAATGATTGAGCTATTTGTAGTAACTAGTTTAAAACCTGTGTGGCGGTCTAAATATTGATGTTGTATTAGGTGTTAGGTAATTATTTTTGCAATTAGTCAATGTAAAGTGTCTGATTGTTTTGTTAATATACACTAAGAGGAGTAATTTTAATGCAATGTGTTGCATAAATAAGTAAGTTCATGCTTACGTATTTAATAATTCCATTAAGCTTGGGATTAGGAGTTAGATAAATGGGGAAAATCTTTATCGAATCATTCCCCACTTCACACGAAATAACTTCAAAAAATACGGAGTATATCAAAATAGTGCTAACCCCTCTTCATTCCTTACACATTCATCATGCATGACATTAGCAAGTCCAATCCACTAAATAATTTATGAGATTAACTTTATATTAACAATAAATAAATATCTATCTGGTCGTTATCTCCATAATTGGAGGTTGGAATATTAAAGTCTACTTCATATACATGTTAATGCACCCATTATGAGAGTTATAACAATAATAATGAACAAGCAAAAGTTTTTTTGTTAATTACCGTAGTGTTTTTACTTCACATTATGTGGCATTAAAGCCCTAAATGTTAGACTTTTTTAATAATCTGAAGACATGTAATACATGCATCCCGTCCCTGTAGTAGAAGTTTATCTATCATGGATTTGAAGTTTATCACTTACACTATAGTAGAAGTTTATCTAATCTAAATCTATAGTAGAAGTTTATCACTTACACTATCATGGATTTGAATCACTTGTCTAATCTAAATGACAACAAAAGATGCACATAGTTGGGCCTTTTGAGTTCCCCATGACTACTGTGCAGCCTTAGAGCATGAAAGAAAAAGATGTTGAAGCATATATGACTTAGGTACTTAGAAAATAAACTTAAAATAAATTAAATGTATTTTATGTTTTATGACGTCAACATCAGTTATATTTAATTCAGGTCACCAATCGAAAGCATCCGTCTAGTCAAAGATGACGTCGGCAAAAACCTTGTTTTAATAGTATTAATAGATTAGGCTATTTGGGGACTGTTGTAGAGTTGTTAATGCTAGCTGCTATATTTGCAGCTTGCATAGCAGCTGATGCTATCTTGCGGCTAGTTGTGAACTTACAATACTTTTCCATGGTGCAGTCTTTTTACATATGTAATGCCTAATTCTATACTTTCACTTTAGGACAACCCTCCCGCACCAAGAATTAGAAGAGGAATCAATAGAATTCAAGATCTTCCAGAAGGTGAATCAGTTGAATTCAACCAATTTGGACAAGCTGTAGGCAAGTGGCAATATTTGTATGGAAAATATTTAGGAACTCGTAGCAGGAGGCTAATTTCTATTCTGAAAAATAGTTGGAGGCATGTAACGAAGGAAGAAAAAGACTTTCTGTAGTCGGATATCAAGGTATGGTATCTGCCATCATTTATTGTATTTTCTTTTAATTGAATAAATGTATTAGCATATAATAAGCTTTATCTCTACATCAAGCAGGCACATTTTAGGCTTGAAAATAACGACGTGAAGAAACGTACACTTGTATCATGTGGTACTAAATGGAAGGCATTCAAGACCAAACTCCGGGTTAAATTCATGCTAAGGGATATATCTCCATTAGAGAAATGGACATTCATAGAGCCTCATGTGTGGGAAGAATTCTGTCACAAAGAAAACACACCTGAAAAAAATGTGTGTCTCACTTTATTTTGTATTACTGTGTTATAATTTTCATTTTGAAATGTTTATAATCCATTTGATACTCATACCTGTAGAAATTGCGTGCGCAAGCAAGTGAACGAGGAAAAAAACTTATAAGTCGGCCTCGCCTAGGACCGAAAGGCTATCGTGGTTTCGAAAAGCAGTGGCAAGAGGAGAGAAATGACCCTGAAAAGGCCACGGAACTCCACTTAATACCAGACATTCGTGGGAGCAATTACTGTTTGGCCCGGGCTCCCCGCGACAAGGACGGTATCAAGACATTGCCTACTGAGTTAATTGATGTTTTGAAGAACTTGGTACTCTAATCATTTCATTTTTTCATATTGTTGTTTTTTTATAGATGTCTTTTAATTAAGTTGATGTAATGCCTAATTGAATAGGTACAAGCAAGCAGAGAGTTGGCACAAGGTTCTAATGAATCTAGAGCAGGAGTAGGTGCTCTAATAATGGTGTTCGGACCGGAGCATGGGGGACGCACTAGAGGAGTCGGGTCTGATATTGGGTACAAAAAAGGGATTGAAGGATATGTTAGAAAACAGAGGACATATAAAAAAAGAAAAGATGTTGAAGAGATACGAAATGAAGTGAGGCAACAAATGAAGGAAGAACTCAAGTCAAGTGAGTTTTGGGATGAAATGAGGGCGGAACTCAAGGCAGAATTAAGGAGCGAAAAGCAAGCTGAACATAACGAGGCAGTTTCACCAATCGTAGATGACAACCCGAGCTTGTGCAATGGAAACAGTGTTATCTCGACCACAAGAATTGTAAGGGATGAAAAGCAAGCTGAACAGAATAAGTCCTGTTCACCAAGACAAATTGACGTATCGACCTCAGTCAAGATGAGGTCTAATCTTAGCTCGACCAAAAGCATTGGAACAAAGGAAAAGCTAGCTGAACATGATGCGTTGTTTTCACGAAGGCAACATGACACCCCAAGCTTGGTCCAGAGGAGGTCTAATCCTATATCGACCACAAGCATCCCAAAGCTAGATTGCATAAAGGTAAACTCATTTTTTTAAAACACATTTAACTTTTTCATTCATTATAAAACCAATTGAGCTTTATGTTTTAATTTGTACTTTTATTATTTTTTCACTACTTCCTATGTTTTTGTAGGAGGAAACATACTGCTGTTTGTACGTGCCTAGTTCGGTTTTAACTGGGGATAAGGTCATATGTGCTACTGCGACAGTATATCCGATTGCAAATGGTACTATACATGGGAAGCAGTTACTAAAGGGACACATGAAGGTTTCTGTTGTCAAAGCTGTCCAAATTCATAGAAGTATGGAGCTCCCGGTGCCGGACGATGAAATCCCTAACTTACAGTCAGCAGTGAAAGGATTTATTCAGTGGCCAATTGGTGCCATTGCTCGTTTTACGGTAATTTATTTGTTGTATCTCCCACTTAGTTTCTTAATATTTGCTAATGTAAATCAATTGGTATTTGTAGGGATTGTCTAAAACCCCTGAATCAGGAGTTCCAACAAAGCGTCTGATCTCTCAGCATCAGAACGCACCTTCCCCAAAGAAGGGAAAAGAAAACGAGCACCCAAAAGAATCCATCAAGCAGGACAAAGCACCGAAAGAAACCACCGAGCACCAAAAAACGCTGCAGAAGATTGCTGAAGTAGCTGCATCTAAGGAGCGGGTAAGCCTATAACTTTTCTACCTTGTAATGTATTATATTAAAGAAATTAATATACACACTATCAAAATGTTTGGAATCTGTTACATATTAACCATATGATTTGAATCTAATACTTACTAAAAAGAATTTACTATATAGAAATTTCACTTAATGTATTTTTAATATGATTGTAGGCTGAAAAAGAGAGAGATATCAATAGAAAGAAATTGAGAGACTTAGAGCATGATATGCGTACGAATAGACCCCAGTGTCTGTTAGACGGCTATAACAAATGGATGAATCGTTTAGATTGTGCTCTCCCATATAATATTCGCGTTGAAAAGGAGGTCTTTCGCCAAGCCGAGGTGTCATACTTTTCAATTAATGCATCCGACATTATTGAATTGTTGACGAATGAAGAACTCGAGTGTGGCATCCTGACCTTGTTTGAGATGTAAGTAAATATATGTTTTGGATATGTACGTAAATGCATTGTACTTTTTTTGCATAAATTTATGTTGGTATATCTTGTATGTTCAAATTAGGTCACTACATCATCTTAAGTCACATTCCTCCATGAACAAGGTTGGATTCTTACACCCCGGAATGATTACTTCTGATACATGCTTATATGAAAAGAGGGCTACCATAGATTACTTGAGTCGAGCGTTGGTGGGTTACGAGTTCTATCTTGCACCTTATTTACAAGGGTACCATATCTTACATCTTAATTATAATTTTGATATTGTCCATGTATTTACTGTTTTTTCTTTTTACTAAAACGTGTACAAAAATGCATCAAACATTGGATACTCTATATAATATGCCCCAAACATGGATTGGGATTCATTTTGAATTCTTCTAGGCTTTCAAGCAAGAAAGAGGGAAGTTATAGGCTGACTGGACTTGTGGAGTCGTAAGTATTATCTTTATTTTTTTTAGTATTGGCATTTTTTTTACAAATTTTAACTTGCACACTTTTATTTTCTTTCAAGGGTTGTTGGTAGTCTGAGGTGGGAATTCCCTGCTGTAAATCGTCAACCGAATGATTGGGAGTGTGGATACTACGTTATGAAAATTATGCATGATTTCGTGCTTAAATATCAAAACGAGAACTTCCCTAACATAGTAAGTCATTTGTTAAATTGCTAGCAGTTTGTCTTGAATCTATATTTAACTGTTTGATTCGTATCACACTTACAAAAAAATGTCGATTGTTTAAACTTTTGATATAAACTGCTTTAGGGGTAAGATGAAGTGACTGTGATTGTTTAGAAAAATATAAAGGTTGAATCATGGATATAAGTTTATAGTACCGTTAGTTGGTTATATTTCCTTATCGATCACCTGATGGCTGATGCCCTTTACATGTGTTATCTATTAGCCTTACACCAGTGGTTTGCAAATATTACAATTTGCTAGATAAGTAGTTGTTGATCATGATATGCTGGCAGTCTTGGTAGATAGTTTTGGTTTGCAAATAGGCCCTAGCTTCCTTATTTATATCCATCATGTATGTACTGAACATAGTTATTTTTACAAAAGGTTGCTGGTTATATTGAGTGAATGTAATACAGTGACCAACTTTACTTGTATGCTTGATTATTAGTCAATTAATTTTGCACGCCTCTCGATATTTCCCAGTACCCCATTTAACCTTTCAAGTATATTAATGCATATGCTTTTGTGATTTGAAGTGGTCGATAATCAGATTTGAGTGTTTATGCGTAAGTCTGTATGAATTTTATGTGGACATAGTATTCAGAATGCTTTAGTCCAGTACCTTGTTGTCCGTCCGAGTTCTTGTTTTTTAGATTGCTGACATTTTCATTTCATAATATTACTTACAGGTACCTTGGAGTAACGAGCGCTCGTTGGACAATAGAGAGTTGAACGCGATCATTGGCGCATGGTTTACCTTGTGGCGAGATTGAACCTAGATAATTAGTTCGAATTCTGAATTCTTGTGGTTCTTTTTATAGTTATTTGTTGAATTCTAGTGCCTTTATTTTATTTGAACTTTTATGTGATTTATGTTAAGCTAAATTGAAATATTAATATAATCTACTTTATTTTGTTGGTTGTGACAATTCTGGTCCATCAAGATCATATTATATATATGTTGTATTTATATTTTTTTTATTTTGGTGGGTTGAATTTGTAAATTTTGGAATTTATAAAAGAATTCCAATTTTTTTTTTAAAAAAGATATAAAGAAAAAAGACAGGTTATTGAGATAAAAACCTATCTTTTTACTCCATATAAAGATATGTTGGATGTATTCATAAAAACCGGTTGCGGGAGAACCGGTGTCGATGTCCGATAAAACATGTGTATCTATTTTAATATAAAGACCTTTTTTTAGGGAGAGAACCGGTGTCGATTATGCTAATAGAGACTGGTTGCATAACCGGTTTTCATATGTCTTGATCATGGAGATACCCCCCTTTGGAGATTGGTTCGAAAACCACTCTTTATAGGCTATTTTGACCAGTTTCTATGGCATTTTTTGTAGTAGTGTAAATTTTTTAAGAAATTTCAATAAATTTTATAAAAATTATATATATATTTTATAAAAAAATCTATATAAATATTTATTTAAATTTATATAAATTTTATAAATCTGATATAAATTTTTAAAAAATTTTAAATTTTTTATATAAATATAAAAACCCAAATAATAACGACAAAAAAAAGTTTATGAAAAATAATTTTCAAGTAAATTGAAATTCCTCACTTTTTGGAGGAATTCCAATATCCTTTATTTTAGGAATTTGAGGAATTTTATATTTCTTCTTTGGTTATACCAAACACAATATTCGGAGGATATTAAAATGTAAATATATTGAATATCCTCCAATATGCTTGAATATCTTCAAACCAAACGGCACCTTAGGAGTTTTTAGACGGCTTCTAATCTTGTCAATGATGTGAAATAAAAAATTTGAACGGCAAAATATATTAAAAACTAGCAAGAAGCTAGAACAAAAATACAAATTACAAATAAGGAGCTAACAAAGGATTTTGTGTCCAGTTAGTCCAAGAAATGTTCAGCTTTTTATATCTATTTGTGAACCAAACATAACAAACGTCAACAATTTCGTTGAAAATGACTTGCCGAATAGGACGCTTTTCACCGAAGATGAATCCATTTCGAAACTTCCATATCGACCAAGTCGTGACACCCAAAATTGATCGAACAATATGTTTAACAAGATGGTTAATTTGGAGATCTTCTAACCAGTCGAAACTAGCGGCAAATGAATTGATCACAGGAAAGGATAAATCGAGCCACAAGAAGACTTTGTGCCAAATCTCAACAGCTAACGGGCAATTCCATAAGGTATGGTCTATGAGCTCCGAACAGTGGTTACAAATAAGACATAAGAGAGAGGATAATTCAATACCTATCCTGCTTAGATTCCAGCGAGTGGGAAGCCAATCTCGAAGAGCTCTCCAAATCATTATATTGACCTTTTTCGGAATATAGCGAATCCATCTAGTAGGAAAAACATAGGTGGGGTGCTTCATATTCATTAGCTAAAAACCCATACTAACTCGTATCCCACATAGACAGAAGAAGGAAAATCGTTATCATTTAAATACCCAACTTTTTTCTATTTTGTTGTGTTATGATCAGTGTCATGCTTTCATATTGGTGATATGGTTCGGTTTTAACCAAACCGCCCTCTACCACCCATATGCGAATTTGATATAAAGCCTTGATTTTTTTGTTCTCTTGGGTAAAACCTTATGTAGTCAAAGTATTTAAGTGAGTATACGAATATAGCAACGGTTTTGATCAGACATTGACAATAAACGAAATGCAACTCTTTAACATAGAAACGAGTAACGTGTAAAAAAACTAAGCGCCATTCAATTTTTTTCTATTTTGTTGTCTTATGATGAGTGTTATGCTTTCCTATCGGTTGCGCCGGTCAGTTTCAAGCATACCGCCCTCTACCTCTAATATGCGCATTTGATATACAGTCTTAATATGTGATTAATTCTCTCACACCATTGTTAGACTACATTGAAACTGTAGGTATGACTTAATAATCAACCACAATATATAGGAGGAGATTACATGAACCCCTAACGGGCCTTATGCCCACAAATCGGGCTTGTCCTATTTATCTACCAATACTCCCCCGTAGTTCGAGCGACGAAATCGCGCAAGCTCGAACTAGAGAAAAAAACTATGGAAATAAATATCATTCATGCAGACTCAATGTATATTTATCTGTCGAATATGGCAGACTCAACATATATCTATCTACAAAATACGACAGACTCAAACTATATTTATCTCTCAGACAGACTCAACCTATATCCATCTATGAAACACGGTAGACTCAAAGTATATCTTTTTGTCAAACAGACTCAACTTATATCTATCTACCAAAAACCAAAAGCCATCTCGGGAACTAATACCCTTGGTTTGACACCAAACAAATTAAAACAAATATATTTTTTTAAGCACACCGAAAAAAACTAGAAAAAAAGGGAAAAAAAACAAAGTAAACTAATTAAACCGAAGATCCATACGGAAGGTGGTGTTGAAAATAAAGATCCATAGCAAAGCCCCATCCAACGCCTTAAAAAGAGGGGAAAAAATCAAAAGTCCTACGAAAGGTGAGATTGATAACAAGATGGGAACAAGTGTCTGATATTTGGTGGGCATGGTCTTCAAAAGTGTGACATAATTGATGATGATATAATAAATTAGAGTTGACTAGATTTTTGCCCGTGCAAAGCAGCGGATTAACTTTTGTTTTTCAAAAGAACCATTAGTTGATTCAAGGGTCGAGCATTTAAAGATATACTCTTCTCGTCTTATAATTATAGTTGGAAATAATTATCAAAGGAGTCAATACATTTATCAACAAAAAAATTTTAATTAAGTACTTTTGAAAACAATATTTTAAGCCAAGCTCTACGTAACGGTTTATGTATATGAAAGGAGTTAAAATGGAACTTTACGTAAAAAAGGGGTTATAAAGAAAAATAAATTGGTGGTCCCAAAAACAAACCAAACAAACCCAACAAATTGCCTCATCTTCATCTTCTCAGCACTAAGGCTGGGCACAACGCCCCGGATTTTTGTCGATCGAGTATCGGTCGCGACCGAATCGTCGCGTTGCGGCGATTCGGTCGCCGGTGTAAATCGTGGGCAAATCGACCCTAACCGCGACCCATTCAAAAACTTGTGTAAAATTTGACCGTTTGAATATGACCGTTACATTTAAAAAAAAAAAAATTCAAAATTTTTTTAAAACCTATATAAATCAATACATTCTTTCAATATTTTTTACATTTCACATTTCACACACAAATTTCAACACACATTAAAAATGTCTAGCAAGAGAACTCCCCAAAACAAAACCCCAAAATCCCGAGTTCGTCAAGAATCTGTTCCACATGTGACACCGGACTCGAATTTTCGATTATCCGGTGTGTCTCCACAATTCCGGTTTAGACCCACCGGTTTTGAATATCAATCACACCAACAACCTAACTATTCAAACCGTCCTTTTTATCCCCCACAACGTGATAACCAACAACCTAACTACGAATCGCCTTCGGGTGTGTATCGGCCTACTATGGATTCTTCCACTACTTCCTATCCAAACCAACAGTATTCTCCGATTAATCGTTTTGAGGTTGATGCACAATATGAGAATATGATATACAACCAAGACAACTATGTGGGTGACGGGCCTAGCCAAGATCAATCTAGGGTCAAGGTTCGGGACACGGGTCTTTTCATGGTGCATACAACCTTGAAGACGATGTGGAAGAAATGTCCCCAATCAAACCTAAGAAGCCCTCAAGACGTGCTACGAAAAAGAAACAGATTGATACAACTGAGCCACCAAAAGAATGGACAAGTGAGGAGGAGTGTGCGTTATGCAGAGGTTGGTGTTATATTTCCAAGAATTGCATCCAAGGAAACAGTCAAAAATCTAAGGGCTTTTGGCTAAAAGTAGTGAAGTACTATGAAACCGAGACGGGTTCTACTAGAGGGTATGACGCGGTTGTGAGCAAATGGAAAAACAGGTTGCGTCCTAGTGTTGGTGCATTTTGTGGTATTATGAATAACGTTGAGCGTACTCATGATAGTGGTGCAAATGATCTCACTGATTTCCAAAAAGCTTGTGCTGAATACACAGTGACTTACAATAAAGAGTTTCAATACCGGGAGGCGTGGAAGGTGCTCAAAGATCACCCGAGTTGGATAGAGGTTGAAATGCCACGGTTTACAAAGAAAAAAGCCAAGACTTCTGAAACCACTTCTGGTTCTGGACACGCTAGTTACATGGATGTGCACGATGATTCTGAAGAAGAGAAACAAGAAAATCGACCAATGGGTCGTGATCGTGCTAAAAAGAAGTCATCAACCTCTTTGTCAACTGGGAAGTCTTCATTTGTTGAAGCTGTAAGCTCCAAATGGGAGAAGATGAAAGACATTGGATGGGGAAAGAAGAAGCAACAACAAGATTCCTACTTTGACTTGAAGCAACGGGAGTTGGCTTTGCAGGAGAAAACCGCGGAAATCAAAAGAGAAAAGCTCGAGTTACAACGTCGGGCTATCGAGCTTGCTGAATCAAAGAAACGAGATAAAGACTTGATGTTCTACAACTCGGAAATCGACCCCAACTTGCCGATAGCCAAACAGCAAGCACAACAAGAAATGAAGGACAGAATCAAGGAACGTTATAATTTAAATTACTAGGATTATTGTAATGTTTTTTAATTTCGAATAATTGTGTAATGTTTTTTTTTAAATAAATGTAATGTTTTTTATTAAATTTATTGTGTTTAAAATTTTTTTTTTTTATTTTCAACTAGGTCGCCGGGTTGTGGCAAATAGGTCGCACTAGGTCGCCGGCCGAAAAAACTAGGTCGCGACCCCCATGCGTTGTGCCTAGCCTAAATACAGTAAACTCCATTAAAACAAACCATCGAAGCTTTGTTTCTTCAAATAAAGTAACAATAATTGATCATCTGATCCCCGTCAGTAGTTTCCCCTCTTCTATCCCAGTACCAGGGTTGGGCTTGGCCTAATGGTGAGGACGGCGGTGGTTATGACAACAATAACACCAATCTTTCTATACAAAGTAAGGGTAAATATCTGAAAATTCAGAATTTCTAATTAAAAAATAGTTCCAAGTACTTTATAATGTAGTATAGATAGATTGAAGTGTACTGGGAGGGATAGGGTGGAGTTTTAGGATCAGTTGTTTTAGGGAGACAGGTTTTAGGGTTAGAATCCAATCCGCTCTTGATACCATGTTAGAATAATTGAACCCCCATCAATCTGTATTGTATTGTTAATGTGTATTTATACTTAACACAGAATATTCTAGAAACCATAGTCCCATAAGTCGGGCGTGGGCTCTTTTATTGTCTAATTTGTAAATGTCAACGTAAAATATTCTTGCAACCTAAAAGAGTGAAAGTTTAGTAAGATTGAGCTAATACACATGATTCCAGCCACATTGTTAATATCGATCACCTCAACATCTTTTGAGAACTCTTCATAAAGCGAGTTGAGTACTTATTATATTGCGCTTTGTACAAACATTCTTGTAAAGTTTCAATGTTCAATTGTAGTTCTTCTGCCATGTAAGAGATGACACTCATTGTCTTGACGTATGTTGGGTAGGTATGCATATAGTTAGCTCCAAAAGTTTGGTGTGCGTGACAGAGAGCTTCAGGGACTATCGTTGTATCTAATTGCATCGCCGCTTAGGAATTATTATAAATATTATCATCAATTATCAAAGTTAATCCAAAAACGATCTTTCGTTAATTATTTTGCACTAGCGTGATACTCGCGCAATGCAGCGACGGGTACCCGATGACTATCTTTTTCAAATAAATGTTACATTTTTACCCAATAAAATTGTATTCAAATTAAAGTTAAAGTCGTAAAAAGGTTAAATCAAAATAAAATAAACTCACTACAAATGAAAAAAATTATTAAAAAATATAACAAAACAGGATAATAGCACAAAATTTTAGAAAATATGAGGAAATTAAATTAATATATCTCTATATTATATATAGGTATAACTATGACTTGATATCACACCTCTAATCCATGTCATATGTGACATGGCTCTTCTAAGCCAATAGAATTTGTTTGTTAGCTAAAAAATCTCAAAAACATACCAAAATTAGTTTACGAAAACGCAATTTCCAAAAGCGGGCCACAATTTTCTAAAATCTGCGTTTTAATACCGCAACTATATATAATGGGTTAAAACCATTTTTTCTCCATTTTCCCTTTATTTTTCTAACCCACCTACGGGGAAAACACACAGATACATATCCACAGCCGCTAGTAAAAACACACACACAAACGAGCTCCATTCCATGATCAACGATCCCACATCCATGATAAACAAATAACTGATCCATCCCCTCTTTCAAAACCCTAATCTTCAAACAAAAAACAATCAAGGTTGGTACAATAATTCGATTAATTAATTAATTAAGGTTTTGTTATTTGATTATTTGTTTAATCGGATGTTTATATGTTCTAATAAACAAGGTATGATCTGATCATTATTATTATTATCATATGATTGTTTATTCGGATCTCTCTCTATTGAAAGACTCAAGACTCAAGACCAGCGGTGCAAATCTAAAAAGAAAGAGAGAGTGGTTAATTGCTATTGCACGAAAGAGAAGGAAGAAGTGTTTGCTGCTATGAAGGAAAGAAAAAAAATGGTTGATTTGGGTTTAGATCAGTTGGGTTCAATATGGCTTTTGGTTAATGGTTTAATTTGTTGGTTAGTTATTTGATTCAAGGATCCTTGGATAAAATGAATGATCATCATCAAATGAAGAATGACCCATTTCAACTTGGGGCGTTTTATAAGAATTGATCTTATCCGTTTATTAAAAGTATATTATATATTGAATGACTTCTTAATCAATTGGGATCAAATAAATAATCAGAAGTGATAGTGATAAAGGGGTTGTACATTCAGATATCATCGTCAAAGATGATCGGGGCAGGAAAGATAAAGCAATACTCGAATGGTCTTGATAAACCCCTTAGGAAAAGCAGACAAGAGGTATTTGTTCATTAGATCTACACAACTTTAGGTTTCAAAATCTGATTTTATTTACATTGATATAGATTTTGTTTTTCAATCTTGGATATGGGTTCTATATATTGATAAAAAAAGATTATCCATTTTAGTTATGGGTTTTTTTTCATAGATCCGTAGTGATTATAGATTGTGGACAAATTGTCTGATGGTGCAGGTCAGTTTGAGTGGATTTGCTTATTTGTTTTCCGAGCTTAAACAAATGCAATGTGGTTACCATATCACATCAACAACAGCTATGTGGAATCAAACTACCCTTATTTTGAATGTGCCCCATCGAAAGCCTGGTGGTGAAACTCATGAAACTTTACTCGCATCACAGTTTCCAAGAACAATAGGAGCCTGGATGTCAACTGTAACTTCTTTTATTATTATGCATAGGCTCTGCTGTCTAATTCAGTTTATGATTTGAGTATTTGGAGAAGGCATTCCTTTCATCAAATCACTAAATATGTAAATTTTGTTGTTGTTTAGAGCGCGCTACCGCAACAGAAGTCGCAACATGAGTCCAGATTATCGCAAGGAACATCAGAGGTCTAGATATGATGATGATGAGAAGATTTGAAGATGTTTCCTATCAGGTAAATAAGAGTTTTATCTGTTGGACACCCCGTCTGTTTTTCTTTCCTGCTCTATTTTCTTGATGATGTAAGCATGCACTACTTCACGAATTAAATAGAAAGTTTACAACTGAAATTCAAAAACAGCATTATAGGTTAACACAAGCTTACACTAAAGCTGCCCGCAGTTCTCTGATCTTCTCATCTGGTATGTTTTAAGCTGGAGTTGACAGTCTGACATAAAAAGAAACTACATTGATATTTTGTTGTCACCAAAGTGGACGAGCCATATTTAGTTTAATTTTATTCCCGAATACATTCTGCTGATTTGAGAAGCGAAAATAATTATGGTTCATATGAAACTTGATTTCTGTAAATCACAAATATAATTACTTTATATATTTCCTTTATTGTCGGGAAATTATTCATTGTGGCAGCGATGAAACAAAATTACCTGCTGTTGTTGAAAGTACTAACAAATGATCCCAAAATTACCCGCTTTCTGTCTTATGCATCAGTTATGAGTACATTTTGAGTCACTTCTTTTTATTGATGTGGAAACTTTGGTGGTTTGAACCAAAGAAGGTTCAGGTTGAAATGCGTCATATTTTAGCTAATTATTTTGAGAATTCATGTCTGAAATCAGCAATTCCTAATATCATATAAGGATCGATTTTAGCATGTCTGAATTTCACAATTTCCTTTTTGTCAGGCAAGGATGCTCGGTTGCTTGAGTATACTACTGATGCAGTTTTTACTTGTGTTCTTATGTAAGATTCTCAAGGTTTTATATAATTTTTACCCTTATTGTACTTATGCGATCAGTATTAGTAATATACTGGAGTTCTAAAGTGTTAATTTCCTATGAACTTGCTGAATAATCAAATGATTATTTCCAAAGTTTTTTATATTTAATTTAACAATGTCTACAGCTAGATATCCAACTTTGAGGTCAAATTTCGTACTAAATGATATTCATTTTGTTTTCTTACCATGTATGCATTTTGTTTTCTTAACAATGTCTATAGCTAGATATCCTACTTTGAGATCCAAGCATGTTATTTTAGTCTGTGTGCAGAAGCGGAGACTTATCGTGAATATGGTGATGGATGGTATGATGAATCAGATTGATATAAAGTGAAGCCTTTTTGGCAGGTACTTTGATGAATTTGATTCGATGTCACGGTCATCTTCTTAGAGAATAACTTAAACTGCACTCTTAAATGCCCTAAACTGCATATGATAAGAGTTTTTCTTAGAAATCTGATATGTTTACTTTTACTTGAGCACACAAGTAAAATTCATGGGAATAAGTTACTTGGAATTTTTATTTTTTCCCTTGATAATTGATACCTCTAGGTCGAAGGCCTGATAACCAATTTTTCAGCCACTGCGACCAATGTGCAACCCATGTGATTTTATTCAATCAATTAATACTGCAACAAATATTTTTATTCTTTTTATCAATCAGGAACCCACCCGAGTCCAAAGAAGATCTTCTACAAATAAATACATTGCATCTTCTTTCTAAGTTTTAGTAAGGGAGAATGCGCTTGGAGCAACCGAGAAACTATAATTGGGACTACATACATTAACTCGACTAGCGATCCATCCCAATCTACAATAGAGTTTCTCGAAAGAAGATAGTGGTAATTTTCCTTTAGTATTTAACTTTCTCATAGGTACTGCTAGGCCAATGGCCGCAAAAATACAGTTAATATCTGGGGTCTAAAAGTCTATCATCATTAATAGCTATTTGTTTTTCTAGACCTTCTCATAATAGTGTTTAGTACCTAGGTTCATGTAAATACTGAAGTTAGAGTACATCTTATGCGAAGGTTGCTTTTTTCTCTAAAATAAGCGGATAAGCAGCTTCATCCATATACCTAAAACGGCTTATATTCTCTGATAATAAGTAGATAGGCATCTTAGTATGAACAGTTAAAAATGCTCCTAGCTGCATCAAAGCTGATAAAAATATTTGATAAGCAGTCCCAAACAACCCCTCAGCTGTTGAAAGTTACTTTTTCTTATATTTCTTTGAAATATGTGTTACGATTTTATCGCTTTTTTGCATCCAACCTTTTTAATTATTAATGTGCAGGAATTAAAACAAAAAAATAAAAGAAAACTGTTAAGGATGGTTCATGTTGTTACACCAGAGACTTTGGCACCCTTAGCAACAGGTTTGTTATCTTTCCTTTGACCAATTATATGAATACGCTTACTAAGTTTACATCGTTATTGTCGCTATCATTTTCATTATCAGGAAGTAAAAATAATGAGAATGAAACTGAAATTTGAAATGTTTTTGAGAACAACTATTACGAAGTAGTTACAAATGATTTACAAAAACAAATTGTCGAGATGCCACCTTGTCTTAAAATTGATTAGGTGGATGACATTCAGAGGGTAGAGGAGGTTCTCGTGGATTCTGTAAGTGAGGCTTTAGATGCTCAGACCGTCGTTAGTATGACTCTAAGATGAGCTATTTGTAAGTTTCATTTATTTGATGATACTATTTATCTTCGTGGATATACGTCCTTTTTCAGGTGATATTACGTAACATTTAGTGCTACAGGCTTTCAGCTGATGGACAGGACATTTTCATATTATATGATGAGTCATATGAGTTCAATAACTCAATTATAGTGTAGTTGGATGCAAGGCTTTGGT
Source organism: Glebionis coronaria (assembly GCA_025667525.1). NCBI lineage: Eukaryota > Viridiplantae > Streptophyta > Magnoliopsida > Asterales > Asteraceae > Glebionis > Glebionis coronaria. The sequence goes on along the minus strand of CM046877.1, from coordinate 16,522,560 downwards.
TCTCGCACCTACTCGTGAACTTGAAAAGCAGATTCAGAAGGTCATGAGGGCACTTGGTGACTACCGTGGTGTCAAGGTAAAATGGCTATGGAATCGGCTGTAATCCAACTTCATTTTTTTATGTATGTAGCTTATGTATGTTAAATGTTCAAAATAATCTACTACTCTCTACAAATGAGGACGGTTCAGTATTGATGATTGGAGATTTTGGCTTTGCAAGGTAAACTGATTTCTGCATTGCAATGAGCTTGAGGCACGCGTTATAGCTTAAAGATGAAAATAACATTATTTTGCTTTTGTAAGTCTTACTAATATTGTAAGAGTATATGTTTTTAAATTTAGAACACATTTGTGCTTGAGGGTGTGCAGAATATAAATGTGGCATTGAGGATCGTAGAGGACATAAGTGGTGAAACACTCGATGACCTGCTGTTTGAGAGGTTACGGCGTTCCACAAGAGATTAAATTTGATGAACTGAATACACAGGTAAAATATTTGTCCTATTTTTAGTGTACGGAGTAGGTGCTATGTTTGAGAAATCATACAGTTCGTCATGCTATTATAGCGAAAGGAAATCCATGCCCTCGAGCATATTACCGACGCACGGTGTCATCGTCTTGCACACTCAGAAAACATGTGAATTCCTATTTCTGGAATTTAAAGAAAGTTGTTAGGTACATTCATATTCAAAATGGGTAACTTTTTGTGACTAATTTCGTTCACAATAGATTTTCTTTCTCTCCTCAAGTTACTCTAAAAAATCCATATAATATCTCCATGTTTTTGTCCACAGATATCTTTTTTAAGGTGGTGCATGCTTCCATGGCTATTGTTTGATATGATCGTTATTTGCACTTTTCAATGCTATATCGCTTTGGAGAACAAAACCTTGGTTAAGGAACTGTCACATCTTTATGCGTAAGTCACAGGGACTTGGTGCTGCTTTTCAATGCTTCGCAACAATGTTTATGCTTTTCCCAAGTTCTTTTTGCTTCAAATATCATTCATCAATTGAAACCTCTATAATGATTTGTTTACTGTGAGTCCATTATACTGTTGCGAGAGTGGACCCGGCCTATAACTGTTATCAAAATGAAACAGGCCTTTTTTAAAGTCAACTCGCAAAAATAATGCAACATCCTCATTGTTGGGAAAGCGTCGCAAATAATCCAACCAAACAAATAAGATGCGCGGACGTTGGAGAGAGAGGATTTGGTAGAGGTAGTTTTAAAAACGATCAAAGTCAGCAAAGCGCAAAAGAAACAAATGGAGGTCAAGTGTTCGAATACGATTTAGGATGTGTTTAGTAGTATAAAAATGCACTTTGGGTTGACTTTCAACCCGTTCATTGTATAAGTAGCAGATAATAACCGGGATGTTCAGGTCTGCAACTCGTGTTGAGTATCATATTTAACAAAATGTTGTTGTCAAATGACTGGCAGAGTGTTTCTTTTCTATCACCTCTCGTGAAACGCATCGATCAGCTATTACAATGGATGGATATCACCAGGTTGCTACTAACCTACAATGGGATGGGAAACCAATGAAGCTTCATATGGTTGGAGATACCAATTTTAGATGTAAACATACCACTGCAGCGAATGGCTTAAAAACTTTAGATATAAACATCCTCAGCATCCTGAAAGATGGATGCAGAAATTGGATAAATAAATAAAAGGTATACATATGTATGTATGACTATCGAAAATTCTACCTTCAAAGGGAGAACAGTTTTGACATAGTTATCTGATTTTCCTCTTATGTTATGAGAAAAGAACTCATCTCAATATAATGTTTTTGTAGATGCTACGAGGCTGGATAGCGTGTACGATCAAGCAGCATCTAATTGTGAATTAATAGGATGCTAATTTATTGAAGTATGTTAAAAATGGTTATTCTGACAGTCAAAATCAGTAATCATAGATAAATTTACAGGTTGCAGCTTCTAAAGCTGGTGGGATTACACAAGGATACTTTCGGATATCTGATCAAATAAATAATGGTAATAACAGTCTTGGGATATGTGTACTGAGATATCTGCAACATCTTGGTTTTCTCAAGCAAGAAAGTGGGATACAAATCCACTTTTATCTGACGGACCTTTGTATGCAGTTAGGAGACATGGAAGGTGCCCATGTCAATGGAAGAAATAGTCTATTTGTACTTAAAGAAGCCTTGACCTGTGACCGCAGCAAGGACTAAGTCTTGGTGATTGAGTCGTGTCGGTTGTAATCCAAAGTACAGAGTGAAATCAAAGAAGAGAAGGTTCGATATGAGAATAGGTTAGAAAGACATTATATTTTAGGTGGTAATACGGCTTTGGTATCGTTATGTTGCTATTTTCTGTGAAGTAGAATAATTAGACAGAAAATCCATAATGTTTCAAAACTGATATCAAACTTACAAAGGATCCATGTATACATGGTTATGTTATTGGCATGATAAGCCAAATACACAATAAATTATAAAATCAGGTGAGTCGTTCCTGTATGATGAACGCTTTCCTTGCTTTGTCTTGTGTGGGCGGTTAGGCGAAGCAGTGGTGCCAACATCTATAATTCACAACAAAATGTTTATATGACCCATAAATTTTAAACAACAAACAAAACACCAAATTCCCACTGCCAAAAAAGAAGATAGCGACAATCTAGCTTATGCAAAATTTTATTCGAATCTAGAGCAAAATGAGTAATGTTCCCATATACTTTAAGTTGATCCTCAAGACAATATAAAGTTGCATCCAGAAAAGTTTATAGATTCAACTAGCCGTTTATAGAATTCTGAACCTAAGGCTTAAGTTAGTAAAAAAGAAAGGGCGGTATAAAGTTTTGTAGATACCGTACCAGACTGAAAGAACTGAAGTTTCAAGCTCAGGATTTGGCAGCAGCCCAGAAAGCAATATGAGGAACTCATATGACCACATAAAAGGCTGCGAAGACACATCTAAAAGTTGAGAATCAGACAAAGTTCAACTAAGTAAATATGAAAACGTTTGCAAGGAGAGATGAAATTACCAAATCATGACGGCTGACGGTATACTGAAGTTGAAGAACTGTCTCATCCTATAAAACACATCAGCTGAGAATGGAGAACGCGTTTCTGCACACGCAGAGGAATACATCATGTAAGATAAGAGGAAGACAGCATTTGACCATATAGAAACGCTCATAGATATTGTTGTGAATGTTCCCCGGTCCAGTTTTATACACAAGGGCCCAGTAAAGGGGTATGTGCATAGAGAAACTGCTGAGCTGGAAAGCATCAACAATAACTGTTAGTTCATGCTCGTTGGATGAGCCAAATGTGGCTAGGGGTGTGTGAGCCTATTGGGGGCACACACGTTAAACACTTAGAGTGCGTTTTACTTCACGTTAAGCTTCGAAATTGTAAACTGCTGGACTAATCGTGTAAGAACTTTTATGGCTGTCCTAAAATCGTTTTAGTAAGCTGAGGAAAGATCTAGAATGATTACTTGAGATGTCCAGATTCATTTCGGATAAGGAGTAAAGAAGAGTCATGATAAACATTGGTTTTTGTGTGGGATAAGGCTTAAACTTGAAGAGTTTTTGACTTATCATGAGTGGGATTTGATGGGTATATAAACACCCTTCTACCCAGCTCATAACATACGAATTTTGCAAAGCAAAACAAAGAAAATCTCTGCCATTAACATACTCTTGATATTCAATTTAGGTTTAAACTCAATTAGGGTTTATAATCTTAAATTGATCACTCCATCTCAAATCACTTGCATTTAATCAATCCAAGTTATTTAGTAGTTGTTATTTGATACTACTAAAGGTTTACAAACCGTGGGATAATTTGTCAAAGGCGTGACAGATCACAGAAGCTATTCCGGGCTCTTTCTGATCGTTCTCGGACAAAAGCTTCTGTGCAGATCGGACAGTGTTGTCCGATATCTTACAGAAAAGGGAAAAGTTCTCGGGTAAAGCTTATATCTCGGACAACAAAGCAGCTTTAGGCTGTTTTGTTTTTTTTTGGTTCGGATCGGGGTTTTCGACGCTTGGTGTTTGGGCATACGTGGAGTTCGGCTAGCAATCCGGACGTGTTCATTTGACATGTTTGTGTGAGCAACCGTAGAGGTGGTATATTTTATCACTCGTTTGAGTTTCATTGCTTTTGGACGAAGGTTAGTTTTCGCGTTTCCTTTATTATTTATTATTAATTACGTGTTAATCATAATTGCTCAAACTAGATCCATTCCGCTGCGTACTCGTAGTTACATGGTTAACTAGATATTAAATCCCAACTGTGGCATCACGAGTCATGCTCGTTTGGTGGTTATGGGTTACACGTTTTAAATAAACAAGCGAAACCATATGCATGAAACCTAATTAAGTTATTTGTTTTATTTTTATTTGACAATTAAATTGTGTACTTGTCATTAGTTATAAAAAATAACAAGATGGCAATTATTAAAATTAATTGTTAATTAGAAACATATAATTAAAATTAAATGGTTAATTAGAATACATAAAATAATAATAAAAATTAATAGTTAATTGTTTTGCCATGATTATTTTATGTGTTATCCGGCTATAAGACTCACTACAATCACGTAATGTGGTGCATGGGGCGATTTAGGTACTTGATGAAAACCTAATGAGAGTCTTATGGTTCTTCGTTTGGGGAAGACTCTTCGGGGTCTCGGATTTATGTGTTTATTTAATGTCTTATGTTTGTTGTATTTTTTTCCTAATTGCATTATTGTTACATGTTTTTCAAAACACCTAAATAACATGCAATATGGATAAATACTTATAGAGAAACATGACATTAAAATTGGTCAATATTTTACACGCATAAATACATGCTCATTGTGACCGGTTATGTGTTACGTGGAAAAGTGTTTTATAAAATAAAAGGACCTAAACACATTTGAAACACGCTTTCATGAAAATAAAAACTGGACGCTATGGACTCATGGGATGTACGGCTCACCCACTAGAACAAACTATAAGGCGGGTATAAGCCGGTGCGCACAGTCACACCTAAAGGATATCCGACTATTGCCTTGCGCTGGTCTGGTCCTGCGCTTGCTTGCGAGTTCGATTGGAGCTACCGTGAACCATCGTAGATTACTACAGTGTCATTACTAAAAGTTTTTAAAATTCGTGCTACAAAGTTGTTTACATGCTTCTTTGTACACATGTTTTACCACATTTATGTGTTATACCCTATGTGAAATTTAAGTGTATGCCAGCCAACTAAGAACACGTGCATTTGATTTAGCTTCTCTAGACAGTCCTAAGGGCCTTGTCAAACCCATGGCAAATTTTTCACGACGGTCAGACCCTGTGTGATATTTGCATGTTCTTGCTTGGTTAACTTAACTCGAGTATGCACGGTCAGACCCTGGACCCGAGGCATAAGATGAGACTAAACATGCTCATGACACTACTACCGTTTTACTAGTGTCTTGAACGGTCTCATAAAGTCTAAGAGTTGCATGTTATGCAATTAACGCTCGTCGCTTACCTCTTGCCCCACTTGTTTACATATTGGACAGTCCTTTTGTAATGAGTGGGAGTACAAGATGGATCTTAGTCTTAATTAGTAATTAATTGGGTAGTTAATTCTATTAAGAATGTAATTATCGAAAATACTAATTGTTTGAACTTTTTAATTGTAGATGACTACCAATGTCGGAAACAATTCGGTACTCAGGAGTTTCTTCGAGAAACACAAACTCACTGGGCCTAACTTCATTGATTGGTACCGCCAGTTGCGTATTATCCTATCAGCTAAAGACAAGGAACAATACTTGGAACATCCAATTCCTGCTGCACCTGTTGCAACTCCTGTTCACCAAGTCCCTCCCGATGCTCTTGCAGCTCATGCTGCTTGGGTCAAAGGGTCAAAGGACATTGCTGCCCTTATGCTCATGACTATGGACTTAGAGATCCAACGAAATCTAACCCATCTCGGAGCATATGACATGTTGCAGGAGCTGAAAACCATGTTTTCTCAGCAAGCAGAACAGGAACTTCTTCAAACTGCGCTTGAATTTCACGCGTGCAAGCTTGAGGAAGGTCAAAATGTTGGCTCATATGTTCTTAAGATGAAGGGCTACATTGAGAACTTGGAGCGTCTTGGTCACCCTGTGACTTTCAGCTATGGAATAAGCCTAATCTTGATAGGCCTTTCCAAGGAGTATGACAGTTTCGTTCAAAACTTCCACATGCATGGCATGGGGAAGACTGTGAATTCGGTGAATGAACTGCATGCCATGCTTAAACAACATGAGCAGACACTTCCCAAGAAGTTCGTTTCACCTGCACTTCATAATGTGCGTGCAGGCAAGGTCCAGAAAAACCAAGGTAGAAAACCGCCTAAGGCTGCGAAGGGGATTTATGGTAATGGAAAGAATAAGCTGGCTTATGCTCCCGAGCACGAACCAAATTATGCTCCCAAGAACCGAAATCCTCCACCACCCAAAAAGGATAATCCTGCTAAGGACGACCCCTGTCACAAATGTGGTCAGATAGGTCATTGGAAACGGAACTGTCCCGAGCACTTAGCCGAGTTGCAGAAAAAGAAGAGGTTGTCTCAAGAAGCCAACACTTCAGGTATTTTCACTATAGAACTATATTCCCTTCCGAGTAATTCATGGGTATATGACACTGGTTGTGGTACTCACATTTGTAATAATACTCAGGGTCTAAGGGGAAGTAAGAAGCTGAATCCAGGAGCTTTGAATCTGTACATGGGCAATGGTCAACGTGCAGGAGTCGAAGCTATTGGAAATTATCATTTATGTCTCCCTAGTGGATTAGTTATTGTTTTGAACAATTGTCACTATGCTCCCTCTATGACTAGAGGGATTATTTCAGTTTCTGGTTTGTTTAAAGATGGTTTTGTAAACTGTTTTGATTCGAATAGTGCAATTTCAGTTTCTAGGAATAACGTTGTTTATTTTACTGCTACTCCCCGAGGGGATGGCATTTATGAAATTGATATGTCTTGTTCTAAAACCAATGATAGTTCTATGTTTGCTGTTAACAATAAAAGAGCCAAATTAAATTTGGACTCTACTCTCTTGTGGCATTGTCGTCTTGGACACATAAGCAAGAAACGCATGGAGAAGTTGCAACATGATGGACTTCTCACCTCAACTGACATTAAGTCATTTGAAAAGTGTGTCTCTTGTATGTCTGGGAAGATGGCAAGAAAACCCTATTCACATCAAGTGGAAAGGGCTAAAGATCTACTTGGACTAATACATACTGATGTTTGTGGCCCATTTAGAATCATGTCAAGGCAAGGAGCTAACTACTTTGTAACTTTTACTGACGACTTTAGTCGGTATGGTTATGTTTACCTGTTAAAGCATAAGCATGAAGTGTTTGAGACATTTAAAGTGTTTCAAAAGGAAGTAGAAAATCAACTCGGTAAGACCATAAAATCACTACGATCTGATCGTGGAGGTGAATATATGAGTCAAGAGTTTTTGGATCATCTTAAGGAGCATGGGATTATTGCCCATCGAACTCCTCCCTACACACCTCAACATAATGGGGTGTCTGAGAGGAGGAATCGAACACTGCTAGACATGGTTCGATCCATGATGAGTCAAACTACTCTTCCAAAGTCCTTTTGGGATTATGCCCTTGAGTCTGCTGCACGCATACTCAACATGGTTCCAACTAAGAAGGTTGAAAAGACACCGTATGAAGTATGGCATGGGCAAGCCCCTAAGTTGTCTTACTTAAGAGTCTGGGGTTGGGAAGCTTTGGTTAAACGTGATACGATGACCAAACCTGAAAAACTGGAACCCAGATCTATTAAGTGTATCTTTGTAGGATACCCAAAGGAAACGATGGGATATTCCTTCTACTACCCACCTGAGAACAAAGTTATTGTTGCTCGGAATATTGAGTTCTTTGAGAGTAATCTCTTAGATCAAGAAGCAAGTGGGAGTATAGAAGATCTTGAAATGATTCAAGATGAAGATACAAATCCTTCTGATGACACTGGCTTAGATCATTATGAGGATGATCAAGAAATTGAAGAACCTCAAAGTGATATCAATCCCATTCGTAAGTCCTCTAGGACACGCCATGCACCAGATCGAATGTGTTTATACGTCGATGCTGAGGAGCATGAGTTAGGGGATCTTGGAGAACCCGCTAACTATAAAGCTGCATTATTGGATCCTGAATTCGAGAAATGGCTTAATGCGATGAATGTGGAGATGCAATCCATGAAAGATAATGATGTCTGGGTATTAGTTGATCTTCCTCCTAACGGTAGAACCGTTGGTAGCAAGTGGCTATTCAAGAAAAAGACTGACATGGATGGCAAAGTACACACCTTTAAAGCTTGTCTTGTAGCAAAGGGCTTCACTCAAACCTACGGGGTTGATTATGAAGAGACCTTTTCTCCTGTAGCAGACATTAGAGCTATAAGGATTCTTATAGCCATAGCCGCGTTCTATGACTATGAGATTTAGCAAATGGATGTCAAAACCGCTTTCCTCAATGGACATCTTTCCGAAGAAGTCTATATGGTGCAACCTGAGGGTTTTGTCGATCCTAAATATCCTAACCGAGTATGCAAGCTCAAGCGTTCCATTTCCTCTCTTCGAGTAAGGATTTGCTGCTTTCTTACTTATTCCTATGGACTTAAGCAAGCATCTAGGCAATGGAATAAGCGTTTTGATGATGAGATTAAGAAATTCGGTTTCACTCAGAATCAAGATGAGCCATGTGTATATCACAAAGCCAGTGGGAGTAATGTTACTTTCCTAATTCTATATGTTGATGACATATTGCTCATGGGGAACAATATTCCAATGTTGAAAGGGGTAAAATCCTACCTTGGAAAATGTTTTGCTATGAATGATTTAGGAGAAGCTGCATACATTCTTGGAATCAAGATCTACCGAGATAGATCTAGACGGTTAATTGGTTTATGTCAAAGTGCTTACATTGAGAAAATCTTGAAAAGATTTCATATGGAGAATTCCAAGCGTGGAACTATCCCAATGCATGAAAGCCCTAAATTGAGTAAGTCACAATGTGCTGTTTCACCAGCTGAAAAGCAACGCATGCAGAATGTTCCTTATGCCTCGGCTATAGGATCAATTATGTATGCTGTGAGATGTACTCGTCCTGATGTTGCGTTCGCTCAGAACATAACAAGCCGATTTCAACAGAGTACTGGTGAACTTCACTGGACTGCTGTTAAAAATATTCTTAAGTATTTACGGAATACTAAGGATATGTTTCTGGTTTATGGTGGTGACGAAAAACGAGAGCTCAGGGTTTCTTGCTACACTGATGCTGGATATCTGACAGATGCTGATGACCTAAAATCTCAGACTGGATATGTTTTCGTTCTAAATGGAGGTGTTGTTGACTGGAAGAGCACAAAGCAAAGTATTTTTGCACCTTCATCTACAGAAGCTGAGTATATAGCTGCTTTTGATGCAGCTAAAGAGGCTGTTTGGATTCGTAAGTTCATTTCTAGGCTTGGTATTATGCCCACAATTGAAGATCCCATTGATATGTATTGTGACAATACTGGAGCCATTACTATAGCTAATGAAAGCGGAGTCACCAAGGGTGCTAGACATTTCCGCGCAAAAGTTCACTATCTTCGAGAAACCATTGAGATGGGTGATGTTAAGATAGCAAAAGTTCATACAGATGACAATCTAGCTGATCCATTTACGAAGGCGTTAGCATTCCCTAAGCATTCTAAATTGACTCGGGGTATTGGTATGATACCAGCTAGTAGTCTCGTGCAAATCTGTATGTTAATTAGTATTTGGATAATTTGGAATTGTAAGACAGTTTTATTTTCTGATAAATAAAGATACGAGGTATTTGTTATTTCACTCATATAAAATTTGTTATTCTATATTTGCATGTTTAATCCATGATTGATTTAATCATTCTAAATATCCATTGTCGGTTAGCAATATGGGAATATTGTTTACATAAGGAAAATGTGAGTGTTGGATATATTCTATGAGAATGAGAATTGTTCTAAGCCAAACTCATATGTATTCATAAGGGATGCATACTGGATTTCCCAACTTCAAACATTTACTTTTGGATCCATGTCATGAGTAAGATGTTGAAAATGGTCTGTTAAGTCATCCTTAGACTTGAGATGCAAACAAGTTCTGCATGTGTGGATATCACTTTCGTAATTATATGCAAAACGCTGTCCTGAATAAGGTAGTTATAAAAGCTATTTTTCAGAGTGATGTGAAGCAGCATCCACAACACTTGTAGTCAATAAAGGATTTGTTACTCCACTGAGTATGTGCAGAATGATACCATGGCGCCTCTCTAGAATTAATCAGATAATTGTTTGGCCGAACCCAAATGGTAATGCAAGATGAATCTTGATTACATTTGGTATATCTGAATTGAATTCAATAACGAGAATCTAAATGGTTAAACTATATGGAATGAGTTAGGATCCATATCCATGGTTTAATGGTATCTATAACAAAGGATGATGAAAAGCAAGACATAAATGACCATGCTACTGAGAATGTTCTATGAAACTATATCTCATACACCTCTAGTTAAATAACGGGTGTGAGCGTTGCTAGACGTTTCCGTCGTTGACATTTGTGCAATCAACTCCAACGACCAAGTGGGAGCTGTTAGTTCATGCTCGTTGGATGAGCCAAATGTGGCTAGGGGTGTGTGAGCCTATTGGGGGCACACACGTTAAACACTTAGAGTGCGTTTTACTTCACGTTAAGCTTCGAAATTGTAAACTGCTGGACTAATCGTGTAAGAACTTTTATGGCTGTCCTAAAATCGTTTTAGTAAGCTGAGGAAAGATCTAGAATGATTACTTGAGATGTCCAGATTCATTTGGGATAAGGAGTAAAGAAGAGTCATGATAAACATTGGTTTTTGTGTGGGATAAGGCTTAAACTTGAAGAGTTTTTTACTTATCATGAGTGGGATTTGATGGGTATATAAACACCCTTCTACCCAGCTCATAACATACGAATTTTGCAAAGCAAAACAAAGAAAATCTCTGCCATTAACATACTCTTGATAATCAATTTAGGTTTAAACTCAATTAGGGTTTATAATCTTAAATTGATCACTCCATCTCAAATCAATTGCATTTAATCAATCCAAGTTGTTTAGTAGTTGTTATTTGATACTTATAAAGGTTTACAAACCGTGGGATAATCTGTCAAAGGCGTGACAGATCACAGAAGCTATTCCGGGCTCTTTCTGATCGTTCTCGGACAAAAGCTTTTGTGCAGATCGGACAGTGTTGTCCGATATCTTACAACAAAGGGAAAAGTTCTCGGGTAAAGCTTATATCTCGGACAACAAAGCAGCTTTAGGCTGTTTTGATTTTTTTTGGTTCGGATCGGGTTTTTCGACACTTAGTGTTTGGGTATACGTGGAGTTTGGCTAGCAATCCGGACGTGTTCATTTGACGTGTTTGTGTGAGCAACCGTAGAGGTGGTATATTTTATCACTCGTTTGAGTTTCATTGCTTTTGGACGAAGGTTAGTTTTCGCGTTTCCTTTATTATTTATTATTAATTACGTGTTAATCATAATTGCTCAAACTAGATCCATTCCGTTGCGTACTCGTAGTTACATGGTTAACTAGATATTAAATCCCAACAATAACATGATTTGCATTTGAAAATACCGAACAAGTGGTTGAAGAATTGCAGGAGCAAAGAGTCCAGGAATAAGGTAAGTGATGAATTTCCCAGCTTCATGTGAAATCGAAGGGCTTTGACTAACAAGAACGAGTAGTTTTCCGGTATATTTCCAGCAGATAGCAAGAGGAATGCAAACAATTAGAAGAGAAACAATAGCAGTGTAGGTCTGTGTTCCAATTATTTTGTATTGTCGAGCCCCATAAGCCTGTCCACATAGTGTTTCCAATGCACTAGACCTACCCGTCAAAAGTCAAAGCAGCTCAAAAATGAATATTTTGATTAAACAATCCAATGTAATTAATTATAAACTCTCCATATTACATTCTACTGTTCAATATCTGCAAGATGAAGAATTACTTTGGCATGCTGGTAAACAATATTATTTAATGTGTCACTGTCAAGCCTGATGCAGTGCACGTGCATCAATTAGCTTATGTATAGCGTGCATCAAGTCTTACCTAGCTGTTTTTAGACTTACCAGAAAATATTTTGATTGCGGTGAACCCTTTCAAACGAATACCAAATATATAGGACAAAAGTGTGATGGACAAATACAAAGGGGTAGTACGTACGATTACAGAAATGAGTCGAACTTTTTTCAAGCAACTTAAGTTTGAGTTCAAACTCGACTCGATCGACCCGAGTTTTTATCGAGCTTAAGCCTAATAAAATGGCTCGAAACATATAACGAGTCGAGTCGAGCTTTTGATAGCTTGGCTCGAGCCTTTATCGATATTTCGAGCCTTACTATAAATATATTTTTATATAAGTAAGCAAACGTTGATTTAAGTATTAGCAACTATAAAAAAATAAATAGTTTATTGATAGACGTTATCATAATTTACTAAAAACATAGAATTTGTGGTGATATGTAAGCCTTAATGGTGTATTTGTTTCATCTATTTAATTTTGAGCTTTTCAAGCTAAGCTTGAGCTTTGCTCGAAGCGGAATCGAGTCTATCTCAAGCCTTGTGAAAGCTCGACAAATTATCGAGCCGAGCCTGAGCCCACCAAATATGTTTCGAGCCAACCCAGATTACCTTTTAAGTAGAACCTAGATTTTTTGTAATGATTAGATTCCTATGTCCCTTTTATTCAAATATGTCTATAAAGGTTATTATCACATATATCATCTCACTTGACATAGTTTGTCAGTTTCGTACCACTTTTTAGCTTTGCAAAGCTTTTCAATTCACGGCCTTAGTAGTAATTGTTTCACCACCTTATAAAAACATAAGGAACCACTTTGGAAAGATTGAATCTGACAATAAAAACAAGTCTTTACTGGGGTTAGTAAAAAGGAAGTTATATTTCAGGTCCAAAAGAAATAAAGTCGCTTTTGTTTGGTTTAGTAAAAATTTTCCAATTGAAAATAACAAAGCGTAAGAGTTTTATTCTACATATAAGGTTATTAGATGGGTATTTTTTTTCTTTTTTGTTCTGTAGCATTTTGTAGTATTAGGATGGGTGAGTCTATCAATATGTATTTATTATACTAATAATATCGAATATTTAAGAAAGTAATTTCATCGGAATGAAACTTTACAAAATTTAGTTTATATATTAATTGTCCATCCATGAATCGATCCGACATGTTAAGCGAGAAATTACTTTGACCCGACATGTTGAGCATGTAAACAATTGTCCAGTTGATTTTTTGCTTGAAAAATCGAGAAATCACCTTGATTTTTTGGCTGGGTATGCTAACACAAATATTTATAAGCTTGTGGTCAAAGTGATTGTAGGTTTGACGACGTTAATTTTTGGAGAAAATGTAATATCAATTCATTTTTTACTTCCATTTATGGTTGGTCGAATAGTTGCATTTGTGAAGTGCTAATGGTTAATATAGCCATCTCAAGGTTCACAAACCAAAAACCAAATTTAAAGAGGGTCGCAATTAGGGATAATATGCGATAATTTCAACAATGTTTTAACCTTGTGCTCATCTTTGAGTTGATTTTATATAAGCTCGAGCTCAACCGGATATATATTTTGGGTCCTCTCTTCTCACTACTTTGTTTTTACATTTAAGTTTTCTCACAATTCTAAATGTTAGGATGTTTTGGTCTGAGAGTTAAGACAAAACTTTAACATGGAACAAAACACGTCTGCTGGGTGGCGAGGGCCTAAAAATATAAAAAAGTTAGTTTTCTACAAAATAGATAACCGAGAACCGAAAAATAGGTTTTTAGGAACCGAGAACCGAACCGAAAAGCATGTTTCGATTCCAGTTGGCTTCTCAGGTTTGGTGCACATCCCTTGGATTGGCAAAGGCCTAAAAATATAAAAAAAAATTCCTTTTAGTTTTCTTTTAACAAAAACGTGTTCCACTGCAAACAAATATAGTTAATACACCACCGTAATTTTAAAAAGTTTTACGAAACAACCCTGCCTATTGGGCGGGTTACGACGCTAGTATATATATATATATATATATATATATATATATATATATATATATATATATATATATATATATATATATATATATATATATATATATATATATATATATATATATATCTTAATATATATATAAGAGGAGGGATTTGCCACGTCATCAATCAAGACACTAATCCCAGTCAGCACATGGGCTTACGTTTTGGGCTTACAAATTATCTGGGCTTACGTTTTGGGCTTACAAATTATCGAACCCAAAAAACTTATTCGCACCATATAAAAACCAACCAGACATAAAACTTGAAATTGAATCCCAAGAGAGAAATCGATATCAGTTTGATCAATATTATCATTGATGTTCACACATTCATTCTTTTATTTTAATCAATGAATTATGCGATGCGATGCAAATTCAATTAATATTGTGTTTTATTTGTTTGGTTTTGCAGGATAATCTTTTAGGTCCGCGGCTAAGCAAGATACACGGGTCATTCAAACTTAGGTCTGCTTGGATTCAAATTGTTAATCAATGTGTTATGCGATGCAAACACCACATAGAATCAGTACCGTCCCTTCATTGAAGTAGGTGTGCATAGAATGGATTTTTGGATTCCCAACATCCAGGTTTGTGTTTTATTTTTGAACGGCTAATTAGGTTTGTGTTTGATAAATTACTATATCTTTTTTGCTTTTAAAATGGTTGATGTATTTAATTGATTGTGTTTTATATATGACTATATAATTTTTCTATCTAATGATCAAGAAGGGTTCCTGTGTAAAAGTCGAATTTTATGTAATAGTCGAATTAACAAAATTAACACTTTATTTTTATGTAATAGTCGAATTAACAAATTAACACTTTATATTTACTGATTGAAGGTTGTGGGATGCTGTATTTGCAATGGAGGATGTAGCAATGGAGGATGTAGCAATGGAGGATGTAGCAATGGAGGAAGATACCTTCCAGTCTACTATCCAGGACGAGCAGATTATTGAGTTGAGTTTATGGCTTCAAACATCAAAAGCAGGTGAAGTAGAAACCACTAACTAACTACACTATGCTGTAATGGCTGGCAACACGAGTTTGGCTACTATTAGTGATACGAAGATTCATGGTACACTGACCGAAGTTAGAACAAAGACATGGCAGGTAACTATGTCTCCATGTATTTACCAAAAAAACCTTTTATATCCTGCGTGAGAATTCTCTAGATAATCTAAGTATTCATTGTACCCTTTCTAAACTCTAATCCATATTCTAGCATTCTTATAACTTCCTGCCCATGTAAACTCTAATCCATAGCAGCAGCCATAATTTAGGTCCATGGTTTATTACCTGCAACCAAGATGACGTCCCATCTAGATAAAATATAATTTATTTACAAATGCATTTGACTAAGCTGATGAAAATTTATGTTTTTTGGATTTCTTTATGTCTTTAGGTAAGCAACTCATAAAATATGTTTATATCCCATTCAATTTCAATCGTGCGCAAAGAACTCAAATATCCTCAAAGCCCGAAAGTAAGATTAAGGGGATGTTTGAATTAGCTTATTTTGTGGGCTTACGTGCTCATAATAACTTTGAAAAGTTTATTTTGGGGCATAACCTATTGGAAAAAGGGAATTCCTGTTGATCTTTTAAGTAAAGGTTATTGTGAAAAATAGGCATTAAATTTGATGATTGTGTCTAAGCTATGTGATTGAGAAAAGTGCATAAGAATATGTTAGTAGGCTTGATTAGTGTTCGAGTTATCTTAATGATGGTGTTTAGGATTGCTTATTCATGTCCTTTTATGCTTATTTTTACGTACATAAGTAGTAGTAGTATAGTACTAATCCAAAATTAGTTGGCACCGTTGTTTAAATGACTTGAACATAAACAATGGTTGTCATATGAAAAGAAACAGATTTAAGAGTAAAAAAATGCAGTGAAAAATAAATATTGAATTTAAGTGAATTCAAGATATGTTACTCTTCAATTAAGCTCCATTTCTTTTACATTTTGTGATATATCATATATTTTGTTGAACGCTTAAGAGACTTCATTGACCTGATCCTAGAGAATATAGAAAACGTCAGACATGACACATTGTTTATTTTAACTTGACGCACCAGTAAAGTTTCCAAATTGTATTTGACATGATAACTCATACAAACCGATCTGAACTTGCAGCACCGGAGTTGTTGAGTCAACCTGAACCAAAGAGGAATCAAAAGAGGGATTTGCAACTATCGTTGAGTCAGTGCGGACTTTCGCAGCAGGTAACAGTGGCCATAGTTGGCAAATTTTCACCCATCTAATTTATTCCTCATGGGGGAACAAGCCATATTGGTCGAAATAAGTGAAACTTTAAATTCACTTAGAAAAACGAAGCAATGCCAAGAGCTCCGTCAATCCGCTGTTCATCGATAGACGAAGTCGACTTCTATTTTCAGTTTGTCATTCAACATTTGCAAATCTACTAAGCTCATTTTCAATGGATTATAAGCATACCAGCTTGATCTTATGCCCTAGAATAGGTCACGAGCTTTTCTCATAAGACATTATAAACGAGTGTTTTGTGTTTTTAAATCTTCAATAGCCCATAAACACTACAAAAAGCTAATCCAAACACCCTATAAGTGGGTCAACGAAGATGTTAAGTTTTTTTCCTGTGGACTTGATTTTAATAACAATAGTGATGGTATTCAATTAATTTAAGGTTGACTTGAGCTAAAATAAATACGGAGAACATATATGGTTGCTAAATTTGTTGATAAACTACAGCGACCAACGATGGTGGGACAATCTTAAAGGCTCTACTTATTGATAACCATGCTGCTAAAGTCCCTACTGGTATTCTTATATTATCCCTTTTTGTATTTTATCCTTTGCTATTAAAACAGTCACATTTTTATCGAGGTAACGTTAAATTAATTTCTTATTTTTATGATTAGACATCTTAAAAGTTCAAGACGATGAGGTGGGTGATGGGACTACGTTTGTGTAGTTTTGGCTGTCGAACTTTTAAGGGGGGCGAGAAGTTGGTAGCCACCAAAATTTATCCAACTACAACAATTTCAGGTCTGTTTGATTGTCTGTTATCTATTTTAAGCTTTTACTTAACTTTTACGGGTATGTATTCATTTTTTTTTCAACTTTCAAGGTAACGCATGGGTTCTGACTGTGCACGAAGTGCATTGTTGGAAAGGGTCAAGGAAGATGCAGGTATGTATTGCTTACATCAGATATTCATATAATAACTTAGCTTTGTGTTATCTGCCAAATTAGTGGCATCAATCTTCTTAAGGGTATATTTTTTTGATCATTTTCTTCATTTTTTCTTGCTGTACTGATTAGAGGAGGCAAGATAGGGGTGGGTCAGATAACTGGTCAAATGGGCTGGGGTTGTAGCTGGTCAATTTTAGTTTAGGTCAAAACTCACCAGATAGTTTCACTATGTTCCTTTATTTAAGCATATTGTTTGCTACTATGAATGTTAGGCTTCCTTATGTAACTGATCAAATGGGCTGGGGTTGTAGCTGGTCAATTTTAGTTTAGGTCCAAACTCGCCAGATAGTTTCACTATGTTCCTTTATTTAAGCATATTGTTTGCCAATATGAATGTTAGGCTTCCTTATGTAACTGATCGGCCAATTGTACAATTATTACTGCGTAAATACCTTTGGGGTGGGTTCAGGTTTAACAACATTTTTTATTTTATTGCTTTATAGTTGGTATTATTTACATGTTTAATCAGCCCTCACTATATTGTGTAACTCGGGTTTTTTGTTGGTTTTTGAATTTATGTTGCAAACTAGCTGAAGGCGTCGAAGGTATCAGAAAATGGTGCGTCTATAAAGGAAGCAACAAGTAAGTCCCTTATTTCTATATTCGCGTGTAGGATAGTTGGTGGATAAGCCAAAAACGAGCAAATAAACCCAACATTAAGTTTAAGCAACCACCCTTTTCAGCTTATTTATGGGCTTATAGCCTTATCTTTCAGAAGTTGCTGAAGTATAAGTTTAAAAAAGAAATAGGCGTATGAAATATAACCCGAGTCAAATAGGATCATAGGTATATATTTATATATAAGCAAACGATGTGATGAAGTGTTTGTTTATCATGTAATTTAACAGCATAAAGACCTGAATAGAGACTGTTACATTATGAACAAGGAAGCCGCAATGATATTGCAGCAATTCAGGATCTTTATAGGCATCATCAGCATGACATATGGCAAGCTCGCATTGGCCGTGGAGATAAAACAAGGATATTCACCTTGCTAATGAATCAACAATTACTTCGTTATTTTAAATGGGTACTCGGGTTTTTGCTCCGTTTCAAATGGGAACTCGGGTTTTTGCTCATCTTTTTTCTTCTTTAGTTTTACCTACTATTTTTAGTTATCAATATTGAAAGGGGTGTTTGGATTAGTGTTTTCAAAATCTGAATCACATCAGCTTACTTAAAAACTTCAAGATTTGTTTTTTTCTGATATGCTTATAAGCTGAAAATATAAGCTTATGAAGTAAAAGCTAA
Organism: Glebionis coronaria; assembly: GCA_025667525.1. Lineage (NCBI taxonomy): Eukaryota > Viridiplantae > Streptophyta > Magnoliopsida > Asterales > Asteraceae > Glebionis > Glebionis coronaria. Next base: position 16,503,947 of record CM046877.1, on the reverse strand, counting down.
AATCGAGTACGCTCATAACTCTTAGGCAATATAAGTCGAAATCAAATACACTTTAGTAGGATTGCAATAGAATATATATTATTGATAAAGGTCTTGGAATGGTTTGGTATGTTTTTAGGCCTTTAGTTCTTATGGATTCATGGTATGTAACTGTTTTAGTGTTAAGGAATGGCTTAGTTGTGTTTAAATATGACGATATTTGTTAGAGGTTATTAAAGGTTTGTTTGTATAAAGGATTCAGTTTGTAGGAATAGTCCTATGGTTTCAATGTATTTTGTTCAAATCATAGTCGCTTAGTGGACTCCGTTGGGATATTTCCTTATTATTTATTAATTGTCTAGCTGTGCAGTAATTATTCAGCTTTCAGGTTAATGTGTTCACTGTTTGATTTATGGCTGCAAGAAGTTATTAGGGTTTTTATAAAGTGTTCAACCCACTTTAAGATTATTATTCAGTGCACTCAGATAAGTTAATGTGGTCTGGTGCTTCAGTTTTGGTATTGGTTGGCGTGATTGCAAGGAAAATGTCGAAACAATCCCTAAAAAGTATAAAAAAGCATAAAAAGGCATCGTCGATGATTAAGGGGGTGTTAGACTACTCGAAATTCAAGGATGTAGACAGTTCACTGAGGTATCTTCTTTAATAACAGATTACTCATCTTTCATTCAAATTCTCAAGTTACATATAATATTGATGCATATAATTGTATACTTGGCTACTTGAACCACTAAAAGTGGTTTGTGCAGGCGCTTAGTGACATGACGGCCTTTAGCGCAGAAGACATCAAGGAGACTCAATGATTCGGGTTCCTCGCTCAATAATTATGGTACACATTATTCGCCCTCCAAAATAGGATTAGTAGAAAATAATTAAATGAAAAACTTAAGGCAATTCAAACATCTGCAAGCTATATGTATACAGGTGTCAAATATTTTCTACAACTTGTGGGTGGGCATTTTACACAAATCACGTTTGATTTTGTAAAAGAGATGCCTAAACCTGAAACCCGAATCATGACTTTTCTTATCTCCTTGTCATGAAGGCGTTTTTGCATTACATAATTGCATCGGGTTTATGCTTATTAAACCGATTAGTTGACTATTCTATACTAATTTAACTGCTAATCTGCCTTTCATAGTGATAATAGAGAATAAACTTGAAGGAACAATGGTGACGAGCAGGTAATTCAGTCACAAAAAGCGGAAAAAGTCACCCTTCCAGCCATGGTTTCAGCCAATACCAACATGGCAACTTTTATTTACTTATTTATAATCTTAGTTATTGGGAACTTGTGACACTGTCATACATCCGGTTGCCGAGATAATTCTGTTCAGAAAGGCTTGCAGCTCATACATTTGAGGCAACGTTAAACTGTTTATATGTCACTATAACAGAAATATTAATTTTTCAGGACGGAGTTAAAGAAATTGGTGTATCATTGGCATTCACTATTAGAGCACCGGATGTTGGAGCTAAGAATGACCCATTCTCATGTGGAAACATACCTTGAGCTTATCATTGAACTTCGAACTAAAGGAATGAAACTCTTTTGACACACCAAAGGAATGAAACTCTTTTGACACACCAATTATCAGAGGATCTAATTTTGTTTATTAGTTTATCTGTTACCCATCAGTATACCCATATATTTTTGAACATCCTTACAAATTAGTATGTTACTTTTTTTATAATGCCACAATTGTTTTAATTATATCGATCTATGTTTGTACATCCTTATAAATTACAGTAGTATGCTACTTTTTTTTATAATTCTGCATTTGTTTTAATTTAATCGATGGGTATATAATAGGCGTCAACATAAATGGTGTCCCAAGGGCGTGTACGTGCTTAATCTTTCAACAGGACAATCATTTCATCACTTTTGGTGGTAGGAAGGTTCCCAATATATACTACTAATTGTCTAAAATGTATGTTGTTGTATCTTGACCTGATCCAAAATATTTGTCATGTATCTAAAATTTTCCCACCATCAAAAGTTCGAAACCTCAATTCATTGTTTAGATGGTTTTCTTTATAAAAGAAATATGTACAATTCATTTTAGATGGTTTTCTTATGAAATTACGTATATTGTATGACACATTTAAAACGAATTAGTAGAGAGTTACATGCTTATGGATGCTATTTTAGTTTTTCATAAGCATAACCAAGTGGATAATGTCAAGATGAGCTTATTTCACTCTTTTCCATGTGAATAACAAGCACAAGATACAAAGTGGATAGATGGACCAACTTAGATTCGAGATAATCATATATTATATAGTTAAAATGCTTGTATCTATCAATCAAGTATATATTATAAGGATTAGACAATTAGTAGTATATATTATATATAACACGGAATCAAGTGAATTAGTAAAGTAGTTATCGTCTAAATCTGTCTTTTTTTTGTCATAAGCAACGTGATATGTTCATCGGTTTAAGCAACGTGACATGTTCTCCGGAAAACAGACGAACCGAACCGACCCATACGACACAAAACCGGAAAAAAATGATAACCGAATAAACCGAAACGAAATGCCCGAAATAAAAAAAACCGTTTATCGCAGATTGGTTTCAGTTTTAGTTTTAAGAAAATGTGGTTATCCGAACCGAATCATGTACGTTATAATCGTGTTCTTTTACTAATATTCATATAATTTTAATAAGGTTTTTTCTAATCTTTTATTAGTTTCAAACTCCAAATGTTTTGATTGAGCCAATGTGAATATTTACTAACATTTAAGTGTAATGTGGGTGTCACGAAAGGTCGGTCCTCCATTTGATAAAAATAAGAGTATAAAGAACCGACAATATTTGACTTCCTTAATCATATTGACATTCATATATCATATTTCTAATTCCAGCTATCAAATTAAGTAAATGGTAACGCTTTTCATTAGGAGTCTCACGTTCATTGTCAATTGGCCATTTTTATAAGAAGATTAAAGTCTTTCATTTGGAATTGTATTCGCAAGAGTTAACAGTAGGAAATCTATTTATTTTTGTTCTCTTTATATTTGTTTTATTATGATTAAAAAGATCTTTCAACTATTGTAATTTGATTTATATTTTTCATGACAAGTAAATTTAACAAAAATAATAAAATATAAGAACTATAATTTGTCGTTTAACATATGTAACTATAAAAGTTCTCATTTCATAAACATCTAAAAGTATGTAATTAATTTTACGATTTTTTTCAATTACGTAAACAAACTAAAATAAGTAAAACAACGTTGAACAGTTATCAAATTAATGCAATATAATTTTGATAACATTAAAGATAAAGTAACAAAATATAAACGATAATTACAAAGTCTTGGTCGCCTGTCGAGCAGACTTAGCCACTACTTCTAATATTTATATTACTCAATGTGTAAATCTTTCGATGTTTTGTAATATACAATTTAAAATAAATAATAATACGAGTTCGATACGTTTACTACAAAACCCAAATAATATACTTAGTAATCGAACTAATAGAAACAACTCGACAAACATTTTTACAATGAAGTAAAAGAAAAAGAATATTTTAACACCAATATTTAGTAAAATAAAATAATGTAAATGATAATCACAAGTCATACCCGCCCATCGGGCGGGTTTTGCAACTAGTATATATATATATATATATATATATATATATATATATATATATATATATATATATATATATATATATATATATATATATATATATATATATATATATATATATATATATATATATATATATATATATATATATATATATATATATATATATATATATATATATATATATATATATATATATATATATATATATATATATATATATATATATATATATATATATATATATATGTATGTATGTATGTATATATATTAATTTTAAAATAATTTGTTTTAATTGTTTGTTACAAAAGTTTCTAGAAAAGTTTCTTACAAAAAAATGAGTGGATGAAATCAATCTAACAAAATATGATCAATGGCTTAAATTTGACCTCCTTATCTAAATTTTGGTTTGGAGTTAACTTTGTTAAATTTAGGTTCGAGATTAAGATCGGAGTTAAGATTAGAGATTGCCTCTTTATATAATAGTATATATATATGAGATGGGATCAAGAGAAAACTTTATCTCAAAAGAAAACTTAGAAAACTTCTTTGCAACCATTGGATCAAAGCTCCCTCCCCCTCTTTTTTCTTTCTCTAAGTCCAGGGGTCTCTTTGCACTTTTTAATTTTTTTAAGGGTTGTTTTATGAAATTGGTAAGTTTTTGACTTTTTATTTTCTGCTAACGTTTCTATCTTCTTTCATCGTAACTCTTTCTAAAGTCTTTCTTTTCTATATTTTAGCACATGCGCAGTTATATCCGTAATATTTACACATCATACTGTTATATTTTTTTTTGATATTTTATTAAAAACGAACTTTTTAACCATATCTACCTCTAAAAATATGACTCTAAATTAACCAACGACATAATTTTGTTCTAACTCTCAACCCACGCCCATGTGGACAATAATTCATAACAAAGGCTTCATAAAGTGCCAAATCTTTTCACTAACTGCTACATATTACAAATACAAATAAGAGGTCTAAAAATACTATCATGAACTTGAAAGATAAAAGAACTATCATGAACTCAAGAATTAGAGTTGAGGCTGATAAATTTTTTTGAAATACAGAAACCGCCATGACTGGGTTTTTCAAATGCGCATCCTATCTAACTGAAAAAATCCATTCATTTGGATGCTTGTTTAGCGTCTTGTTTTGATCTTGAAATTGTGGCAGCGGCGGTCGCAACAACTGCAGCAAGCTTTACACCACCTACATATATTGCAACTCTTGCTCTTTTAGCAAATGTGGCTATATCTCCAACTAGTAGATCTCTTAAGCGACTATTGGTTTTACACTCATGTTTCATGTAGCCTGCAATATACCAATACTAGTTCAGTACTAAAATAGATATGTAACCTGCAAATGTGAGCATACAGATTAAAAAAAGATGAGTCACACAAAAGTTCCATCATAACATTTGTTATCACAAAAATCAATACAGTAACACTAGGATCGCTACAGTAAAAATGAAAATGGCAACAAATGATTTTTTATCTGATTATCTAATGGTGAGACATATAGCTTGGAATTGCTGAAAGTATTCTCAAGATAAAGTTACTTACAGCAATATGATTTATGGGGGCGAATGTTTTAGCTTATTAGCTTATTTATCCACTTAAGCTTATGAACTAGGGGTGGGAAACGACACAAAACCTAACCAGACCAAACTAAAAATAGAAAAAACGCTAAGCGAGGACCGGACCAAAATGTGTCTTGTCCAATTTAGTCCAATATAGCTTATTTTTTGGCGTAGGCTGGTTCCGTCAGGTCGGTGCAGTCTATTTTTTTGTCTGTTACGCTACATGGGTCCGATTTGGTCTAACAAAGCTTATTTGTCATCTATATTATGCCCGTATACGAGCAACACCAAGCACAAAATGACTTAGTTGATTGTCCATGTGCGTCCTTAGAGTACCAAAACACGCCTTTTTCCCATTTTAAGAAACTGCCAAATAGTGAAGGTTGGAAGCTTGTTGTTTCCTGATTTTTTTTCTTTTTAAAATTTGATAGATGGATATTTAAAGTTTTACACCTGATTTACACCTAAAAGATGTTTGGAATTGCTAAGTAAAATTTCACATGTTTTATCTAGCAATATTAACTACAACAACTTATGACTACATTACATTGATCATACAATAGTGCTTTGATGCCTAATATTGAGCAAGTCTTAGGCTAAACCGAGCTTTGTTTGGTGGTGGTGAAAAGAAACAAGACGGTACACCTTATAACATTGTATTAGTTGGGGATTTGGCAGCTGATGTTAGACTTCCATGGGACAAAATGCAAATGGAAATTAACATGAAGTAATCATAAATAAATGCAAGAATTTTCCAAAAAACAGATGCAACAAATTTGCAGACACATATGCAACAAATTTTGTCAAAACAGATGCAATGAATTTGCCGAAAAACAGATGCAACAAATTTGCAGATACAGATGCAACAAATTTAAAGACATAGATGCAACAAAAAATAATAATCATACGCAACAAGTTTTGTCAAAACATAGTCAACAATAAATTAAAAAATATATGCAACAATTTTTGGTAAAACATAGGCAACAACATTTACCAGACCACAATAGACATATGCAACAATTTACCAAAACAGATGCAACAAAAGAATTAATAAAGAGATGCGACAAATTTTGTTAAAAACAGATGCAAAAAAAATAACAAATATATGTAACAAATTTGCCAAACCACGATTATTATAATTTTTTATTTTTACGTTTTTATATGTTTTTTTCCCGTTTTAGCTTGCGCCCATTTTCCCCGCCCGTTTAGCCCGTGCCCATTTAGCCCGTGCCCATTTAACCCGTCGCCCGTCTAGCCAGCCGCCCGTGCCCGCCCGCCCGTTTTGCCACCTCTACCTACGATGATACAAACAAATGCACTAAAGTACCTCAAAAGATGCACTACATTACCCCAAACAGATGCACTCATTATTTCCAAAATATCTTCAATCATACAAGTAATCACATGCAATAAGTAAAGATACAAGCAAAAGAGAAAGCAAAAACAACAATATAGAGTGGTTTACTTTGAAATTTCTAACCTACCTACTTGGCCGATACTCAGTGGCGGATCCAGAAATTTCGAGAAGGGTGTAAATTTTTTTAGTATTCATTAATAAGTACCTTTTTCTACTGTGATTTTTTCGGAGCAGGTTTTTTTAGATCAGTTTTTTTGAGATTTGGGTTATGCGCGGCTGCTTTTTTCGTATCAGAGTGATTAACGCTGAATTGGTTTATGAAATTTGGGTTATTTAATATTGATTTACTTCTTTTGATACATGTATTTTTTAGTTTACATTGTTTTGGTTTTTGTGTTTATCAAAATAAGATTAAAGGTACCTCTCTAGTCAACTCAAACATGAAAATTTATCAAGAACTACCGTGTACAAAAAAGTAAAACTAGCATGGAAGTCCTAGATTTATGTTACTACGTACAATATATCTAAAACTAAACATAATCAAAATAATACCAAAGTACAAAGAACTTTTGTAGTCATATATTAAATATTCAAATTTCAAACTATTACAATTGTAAGTTTGTAATTTTTAATGAAATGGGTCTCAAGGAGAAAAATTGGACCCAAAACTTACATCTTATCTAAAATTTACAATCGAGCATCAAGAATATTTAATTGCTTTTGACTTTGACCTTTATTATCTTCTTCCCCGTTACAACTACTTACTCATATATTCTCCTTCCATTTTTTAGAGGGCGTGCACTATCAAAACTTTAGTGTATTTGTTGTAGCTTTTAACAATAAACAATTTTTTTACACTAGGGTAATTTCTCACATGGTACACACGTGTATACCCTATCCATGAGCTAGATCCGCCCCTGCCGAGACTATCTCGTTGGCGAAATCCACTAAGAGCCTTGTTCTTTCTTCTAGATGAAATGCCTTCAATCTTAAGTTCTTACTCGACTCACTTAAGCAATACACCAACTGATCCTAGTAATTAACAAACTAATGCGGATTTATATACTATCTATAAACTAGAGATATCGCAATCTACAAGTTACAAATAAAAGCCGAAATGATCAAGAAATTATGGGCTTTTTATTAATAGTGAGAGAAAAGCACTTCACGTACCTTAAACTGGTAACCACCATCAGAACACATACAACAAGTATATTGACGTGTATTTGCAAAATATTGGTCAAGATACTAAATAGACAATAAAAGTGTCTTGAGAACACCTGTAATTGCAAAGTGAATGTTGGTATAAGCATATATTTATTTGCTCTTTTTACATCAAATTCTTTCGGTTCCATGAAGCTTAATACTATATATATAGATTGCAAGTTCATCAAATTCAATCCAAAAAATTAGTTGGTAGCACATGTAACTATAAAGCGACGTGTTTTTAGTTTTAACATGTTAGCACCAAGATATAATGATTCACTAAAATACAACTGATGCGTAAAAAGAAAGAGAAAATTAACTCCAACAAACTGGTACAGTTAAGATGTCGGTGTAAAATACTAATTCCCCACTTCATGTGCTTCATATATATCATCCTACTCAATAACATTCATTTAACTATCAAATATAATATAAATGCTTAATTCGCAGTTAACTTCGAAGCGCTTGTTTCACTAATTCAAAAAAACAAATGTTGTGAAGTACCTAAAATTTAACTAACAGGTGCGCTAATTTTAACTAACAAATGCCCAAATACGTCCGAAAAAAGATGCCTTCAAGCACTTTGGATATCATACCCTAATATCTTTGTTAAATGATTCCCTAAAACGGTTATAAACCAATGCTCTAACTTTTTAATTTCATCAAACCTAAACAAACAAGCAACTGAATGCACTAACTTTTATAATTCATTATCCCTACTCACGCAATTAAGCCCTTATTTCAACAAAAACGGACTTATGATTCCCTATGTTACTAATACACAATTCAACTATACACCAGACAGACAGTTTTGATATGATGGCCTGAAATAAAATATATGTACTTAAAAACTTACACATCTTCGTCGAGATATGTATAGCAGTTTGTCTGGTGCGATCTAAGTGTTTCAAACTTCTCTGGTGACGGTGGAGATGATGTTAGCAATGGAGATGGTGTTAGTGATGGAGATGATGGTAGGTGATAGAGATGATTTCGATGATATATGGTGGAGATGGAGATGATGGTGGAGATGGAGATGATGGTGGCGACGGAGATGATGGTGGTGCCCGTTGTGGTTCCAGTGATAAACTAGAGTGACGGATCTATGAAATGAGAGATATGATGTCGTGGCTTGATATCCTTCCTTTTTTTTCTTTTTTTACATTTTTAACCCTAAAGTTGATGTATTTGCAAATTCCACCCTATACTTTGTTTTCTAGGTTTTCTATGAATGTGAGGTTTTCTCTAGAACCCATCCATATATATATATATATATATATATATATATATATATATATATATATATATATGATGGTTCTTGCTAGAATAAAACACAAGCATTACTCGAGATAAATTGTAGGCAATTCGTATGTAATACATCGTTTTCTTTTAATTTTAGAAAATATTTTTTACTACAAAGAAAATATCACAACTTCATAAATATTTCACTTTTTCAACAAGCACACCATATTATGAAATTCATATGAGATCATTGTTTTTTTTTATTAACAATGTAAATTATTCTTATCGGGAACTTAAAGGGTGTGTGGCGTAGCTATGTTAAAAGTAAGGTGAGTCATGATCAATCCGTAAAGTCAAAATAAGAATGTTTAAAGCTCGATTTATTTTTTGTTAACAATTGCCTATTTAGAACGCTATAGGTAGAAAGTCATGCTAACTCTCACATCCCACATGGACAAAACAAGGAAATAGTTATGATTTATATATCCAACTATCTATTTTATTTTCGTTTTAGGATTAATGTCATGCTTTCATGTTGATGTGTAGGCTTGGTCGAGAATCAAGTCCAACCCTTCACTATGAAAATATGGTATAAAGTCATGATTTTATTAATATTTTCTATTAATTTTATATAATATTGGACAAACGAGGTGTCAATTTCTTTCATATAAAGTGTTAACTTTTTTGTTATAACTTTATAAATCTTGAAGAAGTACACTAACTTATGAAAGTTTTATGAGAAAATTTTTTGTTTTTATTTAAAAATACTTACAAAAGGAGTACTATTTCTTTTCTCGTTAGCCAGAGTACTACAAAATGACCTATAGTACATAAAATTGTCCGTTTATGCATAAGTGATTATTCTACAATATTAACCAGTTTCAAAATTTATAGATTAATTAGTCAGTCACATTCTAGTTTTGCTATTATAATGTTACAAACGGGTAGGTTTCGAGTATCTTAAAATCGATTTTATTATACTATGCCTCAATCCTCGTATTAAATTGATCTTATTCTCATAAGTACCCTTAGTAGACTAAATAATCAGCATCTTATGAACAGATTAGAAGAGTTTAGCATTTTTCATAGCATGTTTGGATGTTGATGATCATTGTGCTTGGCATAGCGTTGAACATGAACGTATGACTGTTAGGACAACTTTGTTCTTAAATTTAAACCATTGTAACCGTCAACACATAACTTCTCTTAGGTCAAAGTATCAAAATAGACTCAAACTATTCACACAGGTAAAACGCCTGCACTATCAAAAGAAAAATATATGCAAAATTGACATATCACAATTACCATATTTGCATCTTACTCTTTATTTTATTATACAAGTCCTTGAGATATAAACGAAACTAGATTGCAATGAAATGGTTGTAAAACTTAATTTTGTGCCTACTAAATGGATAAAGAATGAGCAGAAGTTATAGTATTATCACATAGCAAAATCGGTTCAAAGACAGCTTATCACAAATTAATATAATGTAGAGACTTGGAAAAGATGAGTAGATTACTCAAGTTGATATCGTTTTCAAGAATGAATTTAGGTGTGCATGATAGAGAGCTCCATGTATAATCATTGTATCTAATTACATTTTTGCTTAATAATTATCATGGACCTTCATATCCATAATCAAAAGTAAGTTTAGAAGATATACTAGTACTTGATTTGATATTGTTTGGAAGAATGAAGTCTAGTCTAGATGATATATAATACTTATGGATGATACTTGTTATAAAACACAAGCATGACTCGAGAGAAAAGGTAAATACTTCATAATATTTTTCATGAACGAGTAATGTTAACTATCGTCCCATATAGACAAAACTAGCTTAAAGACCCGTGGAATCACGGGGTTTCTTAAAGAAATATTTTTGTAAAAAATAATATGTATGAATACAAAATAAGAAACAAAGAAGAAGCATGTTTCATTTAAAAATGAAAGAAATAATGAGATAAAACGTGAATTATTCAATAAAATATTTTTTTATTTGGATAAAAGGGACTGTTGCCGGTAAAAAATATATTTCCAAAAACCGATAATTACAATAGAATCCAGCTACAATGCTACATTAACCTCTAAGCCATAAATAAAAGTCCAGGATAATATATTAGGTTGTGACTAAAATTAAGCTGTGATTGATAATATATTTAAAATTTAAAACATGGTACAAATGTTATAAAGATAATATTGAAGTCAAGGCAATGAGGATGATAAGTTACGACGGAGCAGGATTGTAAGTAAAAGGAAGTCGATGAATTAACATTAAGGAGTCATATGTATGAATGAATTAACAAACAAAAAAAATGTAAATAGGTTCAATTACTTTTTGAAACTAAATAAACATGTGTGTATCGTCTTCTCCAATGGGTAGTCAACCGAGAACTAATCACATGTTTCCTATCGATTTAAACAACAACTTTTTCCACCTAACCCTCCTACTCATTCACTGTAACAAATATCTTATATTGTCATAAATGGATAACTTAAGCCGATGTGAATAGTAGTGAAATAACAACTCATTTACATGAAGAAACATCTTTTCACAACTCGTTTACTTGAAGAAAACATCTTTTCACAACTACATTCTTAAAACTCTTAAATTTACATATTCGTTTCTTGTTCATACAAGTGTGATGATGCCAGCTCGCGTTTTTTATGAAAAGTGTTGATTCAGTACATACCTCTTGCCTCAAGAAACATTCATCGTAAAAAATAAAAAAAATAAAAGTCAAACCACAAGAAAGGAAAGGAAGTTGTTGGTAATATTATATGTAAAGTTATAAAAAAAGTATAAAACATGTCATTTATATAGTTTTACATAGGGGTGTTCAAAAAATCGAGAAACCGATGAACCAAGCCGAACCGCTCAATTCTACCCGAAATCGAAGAAACCGAAACCGAAAAAACCGCTTATAAAGGTTCGGTTACGGTTATCATTTTTAGATATCCGTGGTTAACCGAACCAAACCGCCCATATTATACATAAATTTTTTTTAACTAAATATTCAAATTGTAGTACATTTATTAATTGTAATAGTACCCTACTTTTATTATATAACGATTTTTTTACTCTTAATGTCAACTGTTTTAAACATGTATGTGTAAATTTAATTAATGCGTGTAGTTTATAAATATCGAATAAATATTTTTTAATTAATATATTATTTATGAATATTCTAATGCACTTTTTTGTAACGAAATAATTTTTATATGATTTTTATCTATTTAATTTCGTTGAATTATACGAAAACGACATTCTATGTTCTAACCATGATATTATTTATAAACTAAAACTTTATGAAACTTATATAATGGTTAACCGTGACCCGAACCGTAGGTAACCGCTCATTTTGGGTAACCGTATAATAGTAAATTTAACTACCCGAACCGCGATGGATAGTCAAAATCGTCTAACTAACCGAACTGAACCGATCCGTGAACACCCCTAGTTGTACATACATGTTAAACATTGATCATAGTTAAAATTACTTGTTTCTTTACCCGTTTGAAATAATATATTACCCGAGGCTCCACATTCATTTGTAATCTTGTTAACTTGTTTAGTAAAGAGATATTAACTTGAGCACATTGTAAGCAACCCGTGTCCGTTTAGCATCTATTGAATGTGTTCGGTCATTGTGCGTTAGTTCAACAACCCGTGTCGTTAATTTTCTTTCAACTTCCATAGAGCATTGTTTATGGAGTTTATACAAAGGTTTATTACTTGACCATGTTTGAAATAAGATATTGCTCGACTCTTCACATGCATTTGTAAACCTGCTAATTTGTTTAGTAAAGAGGGACTAACCTTCACACATTGTAAACAATCCATGCTTGTTCAGCGTGTGTTCAGTGTGTTCGTTGAGTGTGTATTCATTGAGCAACCTGTGCCATTAATTTTCTTGCAACTTCCATGATAAACTTTTTAATGTAAAAGCTACAAAAAACAAATTTTGTTGCATTAGAGTATTGATTATAGAGTTAGGACAAAGGTCTATAAATTAGTTGAAGATGTTAAATCCAGTTAGAATTTATAAGCCACAAAAGAATTACCTGAAATCATAAAAGCAATTTATAAGCTACAAAAGGATTACCTAAAATCATATAAGAATTACCTTAAATCATATATGTATGAGAACATGGAAAAACTGTTTAGTTTTACCTTTTATAACCAACAACCCTATGTAATAAGAAATCCTAAACAACTAATATAAGCACTAATCTCGTGGTTAACATAACACATTTATTTTATCCATTATGTAAGGCATTATCTAACTACTCAAGGATGAACTTACATTTACTGTGTGAACACAATTTTTTATAGTTCACATACAACCACATAAAACCATACAAAATTAGGTAAAGATCATACGAAAAAGCTAATAACTTCCAAACCTACATTAACTCGAAAATTCAAATCATGTTGAAATCATCAATCAACAGTTTATACTTTCATATACAAAGTCGATGAGCCAACTATGGGTCGTAGTGATTGTACATGAGCATCGATAAGTTTATTATCAAACCAAAAAAAGGAATGATGATTGTCACAACAAACATGAATGTGTCCAATGACAGATAAAGAACAAATGGTTGATGGCTAATGAGTATAGGTTGTAGTGGATATCTTAATTGCATTTAGTTTTATGAAAAATTAATCTTTGTGATATAGATTACATCTATTTTAAAATCTAAAGCTAAGGAAAAACATGAATTAGCGCTTAATACATTAAGACACACATCACACAATCTTTCTAAAGTACTTGAGTATCAAGAATGCAGTTAGAGAGCGACTTGGTTTCATAGGAATTTCATCACACATCTGGTTACTCTCGATTCAATCACATGCGATATTTTTTTTTACCGATAGTTAAATGTAAGTACGAAGCCTAATTTATAGAGTGTGTGATGGCCATCTTTTTCGATCTCCACGGTAAAAAATAAGATCATAAAAAGCATCCTCCTGTAAGTAATTAAAATTCAACATCCAAATTTAGCAAAATCACTATACAATGACTAATAGATGTACAAATCAACAAAAAACTGAAATTACACAAACCCATGAAAGCGTTTAGAGAATGCGCTAAATACAATAAAGACTTACCACCTTTTGGGATTTATCTTAAAAACCAAATAATTCTGTTGAGCCAAGAGAGATTGGTGCAACATATGTCAACAGCCTCATTAATCTACATGACACATAAGATTGCACAAATATATATATGTGACCAATATAAGTTCATTAATTTTATTTTTTTTTTCTAAACCAATAACCAACATACATAAGTAAATTTTTTAGTTTTATAACTATATCATATGTTCATCGATTTAGTAGTTTCAGAAAATTGATCAAAAGTCTGTGCTCATTTGTTAATTTCCTGTAACAGACATTGCAAACCTAAGAACAAAATTCATTCACCAATCATCCCCATTCACCTATTAAATCAAAATTCCGTGCTCATTTGTGAGCTATCAAAACAATCTAAAAGGATTATAAAACGGAACACAATTTAACTAAGCTTAAACAATGGCTTGCCATAGTTTGTAATGACATGTATTTGGTATCCATTGGATTACCAGTGGGAAATAGGCATGTTGGTCTCATCAAGTTTATTAATGCTAAATTCTTCAACTTTTTTTATCATACATTTTTGGTATTATTTTCTCAACTGACCTTTTTAGTCATGTACAACTAACAAAACCCATGAATCACTTTCTGTGAATAAGTTATCCAAAAATGTCACTTTGTAATTTATTTCAATAAGCCATTTGCATTAGTAAACAAAAATAGACGGTGCTACGAATTGGAGTTGCATCTAATTTACTTACCTGTTTTTTTCTTGCTATATAGATATGACTTAATTTTTCATTACACGTCGCTTCCTTGTTGTAAATTCTACATTTTGGGAATTTGATCCGACTATCTGCAAAAATAGAATGAGTCACAAAAAATATTTAAAAATTAAAATTTCATACCAATATATTCAAAATTATGCTAGGAAAAGTACCTAACCCTTTGGTGAATTTTCGATGTTGTAAACCAGTTGCACATAAATCCACCTACACTGAAATATAACATACAAATCAATGCCAGTAACACAATGAAAAATTATATTTCAAAGAGTATATGTTTCAATTGTTATATCGTTTGTTTCAGACGTTATATCAAATAAAAGTTCATATGGCAAATGTTATCACGTGTGCCAATGTGCAAATTATATTTCAAAGAATATTTTTTATTCTTCAAGTGACCTCACTTATAAGTCGAAAAACCTAATCTATATGTAAGTATTTATCATGATAACCTGAGGTGACCGACTACATGTGATCACGTAACTGTAATAAAACAGGACGACTTTTATAATACATAACCAATAACAGTGCATGTCATTGTTAGATAATCTCTGATATTTTCAAATTAACTGGCCTAAACGGGTTACTTAGCATTACTTGACTACAAATATATATCATCATTTAGGGGTTGAATACATAACTACATACTCTTCACATCAGTGCATACGTCAATCCCTTAACGAACATTAATAGGTATCAAAGTGAACCTATAAAAAAAATTAAGCAATATCAAGAAGGTGGTCTATACAAATCAAACTAAACAAAATAACATATAAACAAACTTACATAATTAAAGCTCAATTTATGAACCATGTTTGCTTCCGTACTCCATAGTACATGAAAAAGAAGAAAGATCAATAAATACACATTTAACAAAATAAGAAATGATTGTATCAATAACAAATAAACTATAGGCCTGTAACTAACCAATACGATTTCTCTAATTTGTTAAGGTTCTCAACTACTGATTAAACATAAATAAATTGTAACATAATCGGCCAAAACAAAATAATTCAACATCTTAAATACTAAAAATAAAAAGGTACATACCGGTGTTATATTTTGAAGCTTGCAAATCCAGAAATACACAATTCTCCGAAAGAGCTATGAAGTAACGCCCTAAGCTTTCAAAACCTATAAGCATCAAAACTGTTGTGAGTGATGTTTTATATTTTTAGACCGACTATTAATAATTAAGAAAGATAAGAATGGTAGTTTATTTTGAATGTGATAAATAAAACAGCATGTAGAGGAAAGAAGAATCGTTTGACATTTATATAGTTGAAACCGTATTAGGAGCGTGCAGAGGAATTTTGAAGAAGACAATTACTGATTGACAAAAATAACATTGAAGCATTAATTTACTCGGTTTCTTTAGCAGTGTCTGTTATTATAATTTAATATGTGTGTTATGTAAAACTTATGTGATTCTAGTATTTCTCAAAAAGTTATGAGAAAGTCAAATATTATTATGAGTTTTTTGTTGTAGTATTTTAGGTAAAGTTTGAATGTGTGTTTTAATTGTTTATAGCTTAAAGGTGTTGTACATTGGAGCTTAATATGGTAAGTAATTTAATTGTTTTGTTTAATATTTGTGCTTTATAAACTTGTAATATATTTCGTTTTATTATATAAAATAGATAACGAAATATAAATTGCATTTATATATCCAATTGTATACTATTTCAATGTTTTAGGATTGATATCATGTTATCATGTTGGTTGTTGTACCAAAGGCCTTTTGGTCTAGCGGTATGTGAGTGACCCTCTAACCTTAAGGTTGTGGGTTCAAGTCTCGGTGGAGACATGTAAGATAGAAATTATGAGATAGTTGGTATGAGTTGTAAAAATTGCGGTTAAAAAAAAAATCATGTTGATCGTCTGGTGTGGTTGTGTCAAGTATGCCGCCGGATCTGCCAAGTCTTTCACTTTTTTACAACTCCAAAATATCTTTGGACTAATATTTCCTATTAACTTTAAATATATGGGAGAAAACATTTTTCGGCAAAAGAGGTTTAACTATATTATAATTTATACATGAAGTAAAAAATGACCACCAGTAAAATCGTCGGTTTATGCTTGTGTGACTATTCTACAACATTAACCAGTTTCAAAATCACACATCAATGTGATTTACGTTCTAGTTATTTTATTACTCCGGATTTTACGAAGAGGTAACTTTTAAGTATATTAAAATCGATTTTGTTATACTTAGCCCATATGCTAAATCACTAAGTATCTCCAGCTTGTCGCGTCAGATGATCGAACAGTTCATGGTATGTGCCGGACACGATACTCGGGCTCGACATACAGCCCACACAGTGAGTTTTCCAAAACATTTATTATTTTCTAAAGCTTTTAGTTTTTTATGACGTATGTTTGTTTTATAGCGGAGCACATGTGAACCCATGACACTACTTATACCGATAAGATTTTGTATGGAAGTGGTTATTTTGGTGTTGTGATGGGTTTTTAATGTTATAAGAAAAAGTTATAAGGCGACATCATTTTCTCTCATGACACCAATTCTATGACACCACCACACAGCACACCCAATGATTTTCATATTAAATTGATGTTTTGTTCTTTTACCTTACTAGCCAAGTCGCCATGGTACGTAGTAATGTTTCTAATGAAATCAGCAAGTATTAATGTTTATGCTTGATTGGCTAACTATTATCTATACCATTATTTAGAATCATCTTTTGGTGAATTCGAATTTGAGGGCCAGCCTTTTCAAAAGTAAATTTACGTGATTCGCGCTATTGATGATGACATTAGATAGACTTTACAAGCAGTGGCGGATTTAGGATTCTGAAGTTGGGTATGCACAATCTTCAACGAGGGTTTTTTAAAAGAAAATTACATATATACTTTTCTTGGGTCGGGTTTTCGGGTCGAGTTTTTTAAAATTTTGGTTAACTAGCGTTGTTTCATTTTTTAATCATATATATTAGGGGAAAGACTGAATTTATGTAATGTATTTGTTCAAATTAACTAATTTACGTAAGATACTTTTTTTATTCCGGATCTACGCAACATACTTTCAGATACTTACTAATCTACGCAATATTGACCAAAATGTGACTTGTTTGACCGGTTACCACTTAGAAAAGTTACAGTTTGGTCCTTTGGTCTGCGTGGATTTCTACCGTTAGTCCTTTAACATTTTTTCATTAAAAAACTTAGTAATGATAGCTTGACTTTAATACACGTATTTTTATACACACTTTTTATACGTGTTAATATATACACGTTTTATACGCGAGAAATTCTGAACTTTGACAGACGATTTTAACGTCAAAACTTATCCCGTAAACTCCGAAAAACTCAGGTTAAGTCAATGTATACGTTCTCTACGACTTTCATGTTTTATGTTTTTCATGAAAAAGACATTTAGATGGTCGAAACCCCGATTTAAAACTATGACAGCAATACACTCCTTTTTATACACGTTTGTATACACACACTTCGATACACATTTTTAGACGCATGTTATGTGTTTGAGTTTAATTTTAAACGGGAAGTTTTTGAGCAATTTCTTTTCACTATTATAATTTTCAGATACGTAATGGAATCGATATGCGCTTATTAATTTTCCAGTTTTTTAGCATACTACGATCGTTATAAGTTTTAAACTTTATTTAATAATATTTTATAGATAGACTGTCTATATTTAGTCGCTGATAGGTTTAGAGACTTAAAAGTAAGTTTTTAGCACTAAACGAGATCGTCGAAATCCGAATTTACTTAATTACTGAAAATACTAGTATTGCTGTCACAGTTTTAATTCGAGGTTTCGATCATCTAAATATCTTTTTCATGAAAAACGTAAAACTTGAAAGTTGTAGAGAACGTATACATTGACTTAGCGCGAGATTTTCGGAGTCTACGGGATCAGTTTTGACGTTAAAATCGTCTGTCAAAGTTCAAATTTTCTCGCGTATAAAAACGTGTATATAATTGCACGTATAAAGAAGTGTGTATAAAATCGTGGATAAAAATATGTGTATTAAAGTCAAAATATCATTACTAAGTTTTTAACGAAAAAATTGTCAGAAGGACTAACGGGGGAAGTCCACGTAGACCAAAGGACCAAACTGTAACTTTTCTAATTGGTAACCGGTCAAACAAGTCACATTTTGGTCAATATTGCGTAGATTAGTAAGTATTTGAAAGTATGTTGCGTAGATATGGAATAAAAAAAGTATCTTGCGTACATTAGTTAATTTGAACAAAAATGTTACATAAATTCAGCCTTTCCCCTATATATTATGATTGATCTTATCTGTCAAATGTAAGTTATTCAGCATAAGGGTGCAAACGATCAGAACTTTTATCAAGCTATTCGAGCTCGAGTTCAAGCTCAGCTCGGTCGAGCCGAACTTTTATCGAGCCCAAGCTTGAGCTCAAGCCCAATAATATGGCTCGAAACATCTAATGAGCCGAGCTCGAGCTTTTAATCACTTGGCTCGAGCCCTTATTGAGCTTTTCGAGCCTTAGTGTAAATATATTTTTATATAAGTAAGTAAACGTTGATTTAGTATTACACTTATTATGAAGACTAACTATATAAAAGATTAAATAATTTATTGATAGTCGTTATTATAGTTTATTACAAACATAAAATTTGTGGCGGTATATAAACGACAGTAATATATTTGTTTCGTATATATAATTTCGAGCTTTTCAACCTAAGCTCGAGCTTTGCTGGAATCCTAGTCGAACCGAGCTCAAGCGTTAAAGGTAAAAGCTCGATGAGCTATCGAGCCGAGCTCGAGCCCACTATTTATGTTTCGAGCTGAGCTAGAGCCCTGTTAGGCTCGGGCTCGGCTCGTTTGCACCCCTAATTCAGCATAATGATATGGATTAGTTGTAAATTGGATCAGATTATTTTAAGTAAACTTTGTTTGAGATATTATTCGAAGATTATAATGAAAACACAAAAATTTGACTACATACGTAGTATTTCTATCCATGTATTTGACAGTTCAAAATGGAGTAAAAAATTGACTACTCCAAAGTTAAAGAAAAAAGTACGCTGACCCCACCTAAAGAAGTACATTATGTTAATTTGACCGGTCTCATTTCATCTTTCTTCTTCACTCAAACTCTCAAGCAATTAACCATAGCTGCTTTCAGCCATTTTTTCTTTCTTCTTCTTTTTTCTTTCTCTGACTTGGGTGTGCACTCAATTTTTTTCTGTATTCTAGAGGTATGCACTCATAAATCTTTAAATCATTTTATTGTTAGTTTCGAAAAATTACAAAAAACTTACACTACTAAATATTTACGGAGGGTATGCACGTGCATACCCTCCGTTCAAGCTAAATCCGCCCCTGTTTACAAAGGGTGTAACCACAGGCTCCGATAATATTAGATACAGATTATTGGGAAATCATCAATCTATTTTTTAACATTTTTAAATAAATGCCATGCTTTCAGGTTTGTTGTCTTGTATGGTTGTGATAACCACCTTGGTCAAGCAAATATGAAAATATACTGTAATATAGAATCTTAATTTCTTTAAACTTCAAAATATCGTTACTAATATTTTGTATTAATTTTGAAAGATATGGGAGAAAACATTTTTCTGCAAAAGAGGTTTCAGTTTATTGAAAATCATTCGCGTTCTCGTTATTTCATACTTAAACCGTCGGTTTATGTATGCGTGACCATTCTACAACATTAGCGAGTTTCAAGAATCAGACATCAATGTGATTTACATAATAGTTATTTCATACTTAAACAAAATTTGTACGTAAATGTATGATACTTAAACCAAATTTGATAGGTAGATAAGTATTGTGATAAATTTTTGGGTTCGTGTATGATAATAAGACAAATAGGAACGTATGTTGCTATTATATGTCATTCATCCAATAATTTGCAACCTGAAATTTCCGGCAAGGTTAAGCTAATATATATAAATGTTTCCAGCCATGCTAGAGGTGACAACCATTATCTTAATCATGTAGGTTGGGTCAGTCCGTCAGTATGCAGATAGATAGCTTCAAAAGTTTCAGATTAGTGCTGAAACAATGTTTAGTTAGTCACATTCTAGTTATGCTATTACAATGTTACAAACGTGTAGGTTTTGGGTGTTGGATGTTAATGATTATCCTGCTTAGTATAGTGTTGAACATGATCGTAAGACAGCTTTTGATGCTGATTATGTTAAAGAGTATCGGGTTAGGCTGACATCTTGGTTAGATGTCAATACGGTTGCTCCATCTGCTTCTGAGGTGTTTTGGGCGTATTTCGCTCCTGAATGAAGGAAACTGTATGCTGCGCTCTTTGATCTAGCTCAAATTGCAGAAAGTAACTCAGTGGTTCGAGTCATACTTTATTTATGAATACAGTAGTAAGTATTATGGGTTGTATGTGCTTTTTCTTTATCCTCGTTAACTTGTTGTTTATACCGTATTAACAGTCATAGAATGCACACAACAGTTACATTCCAATCTGCAGCTTTTTGCACGGCATGTTTTGCGTTTGTTGTTTCCTTAAATATTAGATTTGAAAGTTTATGGACTTAAAATTAATAGTCGTGAGATAGGATCGAACTCGGGATCACGGGATTGCACACATAACGTAAAGGGTTAATTTATTTATTAAATATATTTTATATATATTTATTAAATCAAACCAAAGCTTAATTAACGATCGTTAATAAATAATAGTTAAGTTATAACGACCGTTATGGAATTAAATAGAAGCTAAAAGAAGAAGGAAAAATTACACAAACACCCCTTATGGAGGGTGTTGATCGGCGGCTTATAGAGGGGGCAAAGGGAAACTTTTGTTTCCTATTTTGTTTATGACTTGGAGCACAAGGTTTGCTAAGCCTATATAAACAAACCCATATCCTCATAATTTTTCAATCCCTCTTTCTTTTGTCTCTCTTAATCGCCGGCCAAACACCCCTATACTTAGGGTTTTGGTTTTCGACTTTTCTATTTAAATTATTTCTTGTCCTAGTCCCTCTCTAGGGTTGTTGGGTAGATATTCCATAAGCGTTGAAGCTCGGTTTGTTCGTGCTAGACTCACGGTTAACTCGCCGTATTACGTGTGTACAAGAGCGTGATATAATCTTCCTTTAGATTATATTCTTGGTGGTGTTCGTGATAAACCCTAGTTGTCGTTCGTTCCGTCGTCTTGTGGATCTTGCTAGGATAAAGGTATGTAACCCTAATCTTGATTAATATAATTGTGTTAAATTAATGATCTTGTTAATCGCTTCCGCTATGCGTTCTTTGATCCATATTAGGGTTTTAAATAATTGTTATGAACTATATAAACCTTCAGTGGTATTAGAGCCGTTTTAACATGATTATAATTATCAAGATCTAAAGTTTTTTTTAACTAATATTGATTTTTGTTAAAAATTACATGTTGTTTTTTAGGTTTTATAAAAATTAGGGTTTTGTTTTTTTATTATTTTTCAAATCGGCTATGCCGAATTTTTTTTATATATAAAAAAAAGTTTTTTTTGTAAACCCTAAAATTACATGGCAATTAACTTTAGATGTATTGCATGAATTAATTGTTATGTCATGCGTGGTTACGATCCGTAGTGATTTCATTAATTGTTAAGTGATTTGGGTGGAATTTTGATGAATTGCATGATTAATTGTTATGTTATGTAAATTCATGTTTCGATCCATAGATATTTAATTGTTAAGTTATGAGGGAGATCCGTGATGAACATGCATGTTTTTCATGGATCATATGTTTTATGTGGTAATTGTTACGTTTTTTTTGCTACATGCTTTATTTGATTCAATAAATCTAAAATTAGGGAAGACTTTTATATGAATATAAAAACCTAGATTTGATATTATTTATTGAATAAATCGTATGCATGTGGCTATTTGATTTATTTATTGAACATATAAATTCTTATTATGTGTTTATGATTTAGTTTTTTTTTTGTACCTACTTGTTTTCATACGTTTTATATTGATTGTATGTTATAAACAAGGGTAATTTTTTACAAGAAAAATTAATGTGGACTAAATCATATCAAAATAAATGAATTGTTTTGAGATCTAAATTACATATGATTTGCGTTGATTAGAATTGCAATAGCAACTTAACGGCCTACTCAATTTTGGCAAACTATAAAGTGGGTATAACGCACCGCTGGTCATGTACCCGGTTAAGGAATGAGGTGTTATGCTTCAACGCTAACCAAATTCCCGGCTCGCCTGTGCGTCAAATTGGTATTACCTACGGTTGTTATTGGTACAATTCTTTGAGGTTGATTTAACTACATTAATTCACATCCGAAACACAATGAATAAGGTTATTGCTTTGTGCTATAACTAAGTTCTAGAAAAAGTACGGTGTGAATTTAGTTGTGTGTAAAATCTTTAATTGGTTTAACCAATACCTCAACCTTGCAAGTATATGATGAACTTTTAGTCTCAACAAAAAGTTTACTAAACGTTTTATTAAACTTATGTTATGGAGATGTATGCATACATGATTTTGACACCAAAATCTATACCCTAAAATTTAAGTCATATGCCCTCTAATTGACGAACACTTGAAGTTACAATTGTCGTCATATAAGATATCGGACGATGTTGTAATGGAGAGAAAACTTCATGACTGAATAAGATTGCACAAGAAGGTTTTACGTTCTTTAGATTAGTCGACTTAATTGAGTTACTCAGTGAGATCTGGAAACTTAAGGCATAAAGAAGGGATGAAACATGTTTACAATGCAAAATGACTTTTGGCAATGTAAATCCCTTAAATATCTAGAAATTGCAAATTTGTTTGTCAATCATTGTTCGACAAGTTACCATCTTGAATACTTTCATTGCTAGCAGATCAACTGATGTGATGAAATTATGTCAATTTGGATTCTAGTTTTCAAGGAAAATACTATGGTTATTATTACCGGGGTAATTTTATTTTCTTGAATGGTATTATCGAAAATACTAAAATTGAATTTTGTAAATTCTTTTGCAAATGTATTGATGCAACGTTACACCGTAAACGTGGTTTATTCATTTATTGATCTACAAACCGTATGGTTGAGGATAGAGTCAATTTACAAATGAAAGATAAACCTAAAACTCTTTTTCATGAGAAAAGAAGGAGTAATAAGGATTTTAGAAATGTCAAATACAAATCCATAACTCATAGCAAATTTTAATAGTTAAGAAAAGTGCATATTTTGAGTTATTAAAAGTTACCGCTAATTGGTTATAAGGCAAACTAGCATATTTGTCTAGTAGTTGTGCTTTGACCATTTATAGGCACTACATACCATTTTGGGGTTGGTAGACCTATTAAGGAAGAAATTGCATGTCAAGTCTTTAAAGTTAAAAAGCATTTGATGGGTAAGTCATCATTTACGAAGTAGAGTACACTCTTAAACACTATAAGTAATTGTTGCGAATGTGTTTTTCAAAAGTGTGAGAAAGTAAACACAACACTAATTATTTTCACCGATTATGAAACATTTTCAATGTTGTCAAGTTCAGTGGGAGAATTGTGTTGTATTACTGATTTTGAGTCTATTAAAACATTATCTAAGTCAGTGGGAGTTACAAGCTTTTTGTCTTGGTAATAACCCATGTTATCTTTAGTATGTCCTAAGATAATTACTTTCGAATTGTTGACACTAATATCTTCAAAGATAGTTATGTACTGATTCTTGTTGATTAAGTGGTTCTACATCTACTTGTAAAAGCTAATATATGTTGCACAATCATATTTTGTATAGACGAACATTAGACGTGATATTTATCTTATATATATGAGGTTGTTCCATGCACAAGTGGGAGAAATGAACATTGTGTGCAAGAAACAAATCATAAAGATATGATTCTCTTGTCTTTAGATAAGAGATTAACAATCTAATTAATATTTAGATCATGTGTCAATATGATTAATAGACTACTTAAAAGTATATATATCATTCACATTAAGAAACACTTGTTGTTTTGATTTAGTCATGTAAGAGCTTGGACTAAATTATAAACACAAGGGTAAAATATCCACATGTCGTAAGATCGGGCGTGGAATGTTTTGAAGTTTCTTAAAATGGACAAATTCCTGGAATGACATAAGATACATGGAGTAATCTTATACTACTAATGAAACCTAGTGGTGTTCATATAATAGTATAGGAGTGAATTAACTTGAAAATATGAATGAAACCTAGTGGTGTTCATGATTTACTTTTGTTATACATGTTTATGATTTATTGTATAAAGTCACAAACATAAAGTCTTGGAAGACGTATAATATAAAGTAATACGTTAATGTATTGTCTCTATTTCACTAAAGACATATACATGTAACGTGTAATGGACTTATAACTTATATGAAGTGACTTTGTATTAAAAGCACTTGAGTTATAAAGCATGCAAAATGGTTAGGAAATCTATTATACCATTAAGATGATTTAGTTGGTATATAGGTAAGCCTAAAGATATATATTTATCTTAAATGTTGTTAAGATTGACTTACAATATTTCCCTAAATGAAATACATCATTGTTATGGTATGTTCATTAGGAGAATCAAAATTCTCAATATGATGGTGATGTTTGATTCAAGATAACTATATCTTCCTTTATTCCAAAAGAAATCAAGGTTAGAAAGTTGAGTATGACTTGAGCTAAGAAGATTAATAAGATACCATTATGGAATGTGATGAATCACGTTATATCTTAAATGAAGTTCGGATTTTCTAAACTACTTATGAAGTGGATTGTTTAGAAAATAAAGAGTATGGAACTGTCATTGTGTTTTGTAATGTCCCATATAGATAACGTTGGAATGTTGATCTATTTGCTATGTATTTAAAGAGTAATTTTAAGTTACTAAAAGCAAGTGGGAGTTTTGATCTTGAAAGATAAAATTACAAGATACATGATCTTCTAAAATACACTAGTAATTATCATGAGGTAGGCGTGTAAATGCTAAACCTTAAGATAAAGGAATTTACGTCATAGGTCCGTAAGGATATCTTGGATATGCGATTTATATGCTGAGAATTATGAGTTACAAATAATTGTTGTGATTTGTTACCAAATATTAAATTGGGTAAATTACTCATACTATGAACGATATAGATGTTGTCCAACAAGATAATCAAATTTCAGTTTTGGTTTATCTTAAATAGTTTGACTAGAAATTGAAGATGAGTTTCGTCAAAAGAAGAAAAACGCCAATTGTGGTGGTTTAATCTTTGTGTCGAAATTATATGGACAAAATTGTACACATATTTAATGTATGTATTATGAATAGGTTATTAGTCACCTTAAGTAATTAATTGTGATTGAGTATTCTTTCCTAAATGCATTAAATATATAAAGATTTTGATGGTCATATTTTAATTGACAAATTTGGATATGTATGAACTATTTCTTGAATGACTACTTGAGAAAGGACTTAAGTAATCAAAATGAGTTTATTACTTCAAAATATAAATCTTTGGAAAAGTACAAAAAATGCAATTATCTATTAATGGATAAAAGCATGCATCTAGAAGATTATTCTTATGTTTATTTGAAATCCAAGTTTGGATTTAAATTTAAATAAGATGGTTTCTGAGTATTCCTAAAAGTTAGTGGGAGTATTATGGTTATTTTCTTAAATTATATGTGTCAAATATACATGTAAGAAAGTGAGATTTCATTCAAATTAAATGTTGATTTGGTTTATATTTGAGATGAAACTTTACTTTGAAGATTTAGGAAATAAGATATACACAACCTTGGGACAAATAAATTTATTTATTTATGCGGTGGAAATACAACGAAATATGCCATGTAGTATGTTTACGTGGATATTTAGGACATGAAGAAATCTAAATCTGGTTTGAGAAATTTTCATGTGTGTCGTGTTGTATTTATATCATGCTTAAAATACATGATGATTTAAATATATTAATCTATTTAAGAAGTTATTAAATAACTTGTGTAATGAATATTCTGAAGGAATATGTTTGGAAATAGAATAACATCCTAAATCTTGGATCGGCTTCCATATTCTATAGATGAATAATTTGTCAATCGTTGTGCAAATTATCATAGCCAACAAACTTGAAGGTTTTGGTTGGAATCAAACATTACATAATAGATATTAATGGTAACGTATTCGTATCTTTTATGACAAGTTGTAAAACTTGAAAAGATATAATTGAGGTAACACTCAATATTAGTCATGGGATCTTTGGAGATGACATGTTGATTAAAGTTGCATTATACATTAAAGAATTAGAATACTTTGAACTTCAAATGTGTTTTGGAAGTTTAAGAAATTGGTGATCAAGGATGTTTCACAATTTTGATACTATGTGGCAATATCAAATTATTTGAATGCACATGTACAAGAGTTTCAATGAATTGAATTCTTGAAGAAAGTATTCTCAAAATTTTAATAGGTCAAGATTGGTTATTTTATGCTTTGCCAAACAAGTATAAATGTCATTACTAGAGGCGTGATGCATGTACCAGTTTTATGCATTGATCTATTTTTAGTATTTGGATAAAGGATGTAAGACATTATTGAATTGATGAAATAAAGATTGGATTTCGTTTATTTTTCTGTTATTTGATTTTGTATCCTATTTTACATGTTTTAATCCATGAGCATTATGATGTTTCTAAATGTCCGTTGTCGATTAATAATATGGGAGTATTATTAAACTGAGACAATTCAAAATAGTGACAGGGTATACTTGAAAGTATATTGGTCAATTTTGGATGATATTTGATGGATCGAATATTGGACTTATCCCAACTATATGATTTTACTTTATGGATCTTTGTCATCGAGTAAATCATAAATAGTTATCCTTAGACCTGAGATACCAGGAAACTGTCGTGGATCTAGTGCATTTCTGTGGAATAATCTAACGCTAAACGTAACTGGTAGCTATAAGGATTATTTCCGGAAGTGTTGCAAAGTTCATAAGTTTTGCTTGTAGTCAAAATGGGATTCGTTTCCTTCAAAATTTATTTTGAAGAATAATACAGCTGGACCCCTCGGGGGAGTAGTAAGATATTTGTGCGGCCGCACCCAAATTTTTCTTGGTGATCTTGCTATATCCGTAAACGAGAAACAGAATGGTTAATGAAAGGAATGACTAGGATCCATATCCTTATTAACGTTGTATTTGAAATGAAAGGATAATAATAATAATGATTTAATCATTAAAAGGTTTTGTCCAAGAAACCTTACTCGAGTTGTACTAGTGACATTGCTAGTGTAACTAGACGCTAGTCAATGTGATCACGATATTAGAATTTTGTCCAAGTGGGAGCTGAACGTTTATGGACTTAAAATTAATAGTCGTGAGATAGGATCGAACTCGGGATCACGGGATTGCACACATAACGTAAAGGGTTAATTTATTTATTAAATATATTTTATATATATTTATTAAATCAAACCAAAGCTTAATTAACGATCGTTAATAAATAATAGTTAAGTTATAACGACCGTTATGGAATTAAATAGAAGCTAAAAGAAGAAGGAAAAATTACACAAACACCCCTTATGGAGGGTGTTGATCGGCGGCTTATAGAGGGGGCAAAGGGAAACTTTTGTTTCCTATTTTGTTTATGACTTGGAGCCCAAGGTTTGCTAAGCCTATATAAACAAACCCCTAGCCTCATAATTTTTCAATCCCTCTTTCTTTTGTCTCTCTTAATCGCTGGCCAAACACCCCTATACTTAGGGTTTTGGTTTTCGACTTTTCTATTTAAATTATATCTTGTCCTAGTCCCTCTCTAGGTTTGTTGGGTAGATATTCCATAAGCGTTGAAGCTCGGTTTGTTCGTGCTAGACTCACGGTTAACTCGCCGTATTACGTGTGTACAAGAGTGTGATATAATCTTCCTTTAGATTATATTCTTGGTGGTGTTCGTGATAAACCCTAGTTGCCGTTCGTTCCGTCGTCTTGTGGATCTTGCTAGGATAAAGGTATGTAACCCTAATCTTGATTAATATAATTGTGTTAAATTAATGATCTTGTTAATCGCTTCCGCTATGCGTTCTTTGATCCATATTATGGTTTTAAATAATTGTTATGAACTATATAAACCTTCAAGATTAACATATATGTAGTTGGAAGCCTTTCATGAATAGTTGTCTATAGAAGGAATGATTGACTTGGGGTACAATGTGAGAACCACACACGAATAAGGCTATTTTCTCTCAACCCATTGATATTTGTCAGTTTGCCTATTCATTAGGCCTTTTTCAGTTAACACCATATTGTCTTTGTTCTAGTAGATATTTCAACCCCAATTGTATGAGTTTTAAACTCTTGTTTTGGAAGTTTGTAAGTTCAGTTCTAGCAGGTAACTCACATCCCACATGGACAAAAGAAGAAAAATGCTTGTTATTTATATATCACATTGTCTAGTGTTATATCCTTTTAGGGTTAGTATCATTCTTTCGTTTGGATTGTTTTGTTTGTTTCATTTGAAACAGACTTGATCACACAAATGAAAAAATGATATAAAGTCTTGATTTTTTATATTAGAGCATATGCAATGGTTCAAACTAAGAAAGACTTTTTTCATTAATTGCCATCAATTTTTTAGTAAATTCTCTGCTTTAAAAAGTCTATGTTAAAAACTTGCTTCAATGGTTAATTATCTACAAACACTTTTTGAAAGGTTAAAACAGTGAACATTAATTGCAAAACCTTTGAAAAGCAAATGTTTAAACCACTTGGAGAACTAAAAGCTTTTGAGGAAAGCTTTTAGAAAAGCTATGTGTTGCAATGGTGAAAAGTTATTCAAAGACTTTTCAAAAAACTAAAAAGTCATTGTAAAAACGCAGATGCTCTTAGTTAATATATAATGAAAATATAATTTTTCAAATTTAAAAAGTACAGGACCCTTAAAAAAGATGTTGAATTTCTTTTATATGAAGTCTTAACTCTTTTTGTTATAAGAGCCTAAGGTGTCACATCGAGCTGGCTTTCACCGGTTTTAGGTGTACACTTTGCTGGTATTCGCCACGACACCCACCTCTCATTCGCTGGTTGTTGGTGGGTTTTCGATGACGGAAGAGAAAGGAAAAAGAGGCAAAAGAGTGGGCCATTATTCTTTTAATTTCTTCATTTCCGGTTTTAACTTTGGTTGTATATCTTTGTTGCTTTTGTAAATTGTATGTGTTTTGTGGCTGCTGTGTGTTTTCTTACGGGGTTAATAGGCTCTTGTGTGTTTGGTAAGGATATGTTAATGAGTTACAAATTGGAATTTAGGCTTACGGTGATATGAAAGTTGGGCTAGTATTTTTATTTTTTGTTTTGTATTTGAACAAATGAAATGTATTTTTATTTTCTGTATTGACCGGAGAATTATATAATTCTAATCTGAATAAAATGAATATTAATTTATGTGAAAAATAAAAAAAAAGAAAAAAATTAATGGTAAAGACAAAGTGAATAAGAGAGATAAATGCCATGACTAATAAAGTACTTTTTCGAGTTGTTTTTGTGTAACAACAATAAAAACAATACAAAGAACTGTTTCCTCTCCACAACACCATATGTTCTAACTTCATAAATCTTCTTCACTACTCTAAATTATGTACGTAATTCATATGAGTTCATCTTTTGTTTTTGTTTTAACTAAATAGACTATTCTTATTAAAAAAACTAAGAAGGTATGCTTAATGGCTGATTTTTGTCACATTAGCGTTCTCTCGTTAACGACATATTTGTCACAACAAAGAGACCAAGTTTAATTTTATATTTTTTTATTAAATAAAAAAATATTACATTAAATTAAAAATACATCACATTAAAAAAAACATTATATAAAAAAAATTACATTAAAAAACAATACATTAAAAAAACACATTACATAAAATAAGAAAAACATAACATAAAATTAAAAAACATTGATAAATAGTAAAACTTAAAACTTAAACTCCCTAATTAACAAACCGTAGCACTTCAATCTCGTTCCATGCGAGACTTCATTCCAAAATTTCCAACATTCATATTATGCAAAATCCGAATGAAGATTGCAGCTTCTTGATAAAAAATATCTTTAGAAGTCCTAATTGGATGCCTACGCAAGACATTACTGTAAATCGAAGAAAATTGACCAACTTGAAGACGAATCGCACATTTCAATTTGCTGAAAAGGGAGTCATAACTTATTTTATGATCACCCGTTTTCGTATGAAAGTACTTAAGTGCCTCCATCCAAAACCTTTTCATCTTCTGACTTCGAACTGTTCGGGACGACTCCGAAACGTGTACCCAAGCTTCACACAAAGCTACCTCCTTCCCGGTAGTCCACGAAGGTTTAGAACTCATTATTTTAGATGGTATAAAAATTATAATTTAGGAAAGTGTGAGTTTAATATGTGTGAAAATGGTTAAATAAATAGGGTGCTTTATAGATATAAAAGGTTAAATTTCAAATTATTTTTTGTAAATCCAATGGTAACTTTTGGTATAAACATTTTCCTTTTCCTGTTTTTGAATTGGAATGTGTCAAGGATCGAGTTGGGTCGATCAATTTGGGTTATCCGGTGGCCGCAACGGTGTCAACCGAGTGCAATTTGGTGGCTCTATGTTGACTGATACACCGTTGCATATCGCTCAAATAATGTCTATTGTGTAGTAGCTAAAATGTTTTTGAAGAAACTTTATGGTTTGTTGATGATAAAAATAATAAAAAAATGTGTGGGACACAAAAGAGTTTAATGGGTAAGGAATGAGGTATGCACTTATATCGAAAATGATTGCGATGTTAATGACTTTAAGTTGTTAAACAAACAACATATTTGGAATCAAATGATTCCTTCATTGTGATTACGGTGTATCAAATGCACCCTTAAAGATGCAGCTAACGTAGATAATTTAAACTTCAACTTGCTAAATATAAGTCAAGTATGCGATCCAAAGTGTAAAACTCGTTTTAGTGAAGTCGGTTGTGAAATATTTATGAACAACGTTACAATAGGACTAGGAATAAAGAAAAATGTTCTTTATGTAATGAAAATCGGTAACACTATTAAAGACGATATTTGTCTAGATTTTTTTAGACCAATCATCAAGACTTTGGCATCGAAAATTAGGTCATGCTAATATACGACAATTTATTCACTGCTATTTAAAATAGATTGCTATATCGACAAAGAGTTCACAAAAAGTCATCTAGAAAATAATTTGGCAAATGATTTGGTCCAATCATATTGTGTCATGACCCCTCGTCTTACTATTTTGCCCTCCACATTTGGTTGACATGTCATTAGAGCAAAATGTGTCCCATCATTCTCGTAGCCTTCACCACGTTCTTGCCACTACACCACTAAGCCTCACCAAACACTCACCGATCAAGAATTTGTTGTTTGCAAATGTGAATTAAACAAAAAGAGAATGGGACCTCTTTCCTTTAACATATTTTTAAATCTTTTTGAGAATTTTTTGTTCTTTTAAAACCAGATCTATATTTTTATTTTAGCGATTAACCAAATCAGATCTCGTGAGAAAGAAGAAGTAGTGTTGTGTTTTTGTTATTAATAAAAAGGAAATTTTCATTTAAGCCCTTTATATTTTGGTTTAAATTTGTAATTATTTTAAAAGTGTGAATTTAACTTATAAAAACTATATTTATAAGTTTGTATTTTTATTATTCATAGTTGTATTTTTTTATTTTTTTAATTAAAAACGATGAAAAGATAGTTAGTGGTGAAGATAAAATGAAGAGATGTTTTTTAATGATAACATTAATTTTTTGAAAATAATATATTAAGTGACGTGACAATTCATAAAACTCGAGTAAAAAAGTTTTGCTCCTTTGTCCTTATCTAAAAAGCTTGTTAAAAACTTTCCAAATATAAATTTTTGAATCATTTTTACCAACATCGGTAAACCCCAACAAGTCTCATTTTCTATCCACGTCATCACCATGTCCAGTAACCCAGCCCCACCACCATCACCCAACCCCACGCGTCGTCGTCAACCACCGTCCCACCACCACCAAAACCCAAATTCAACACAATTCAACATTAACATAATCCAAACTCTTATAAACTCAAACACACTTAAATCAACCACACAAAATTGCCTTTCATCATGGCTAAACACCTTATACCGTAACCTAAACGAGTATAAAGACATTTTAGCTAGTATTACTAAGTTAGAGTTTATTATGTTAGTAGACGACACGTATACCTTGCTTTCCGAAGGCAAAATTTGGTTAAGTGTCGATAAATCCGCCTTTCGTGGTTTCTAGAAGCTTTACTCGAAGCTGCGTATCGTTGATAACGAGCTTTTAGATAGTAGTGATAGTGAGAATGCGAATAAGAATGTGACTAAGATGTTAGTTAAGTTAGGTGTTAGGCGTTTTTCATTAGAGAAGGTTTTGGAATTAGTTATGTTGCCGATTTTATGTGATGAAACGATTGCTTTAGGTGAGAATAGGTGTTGATGATTGAGTGTCTTTTGTTTGTTTTTGAGAATGAAAGGGAGGATATATTGACACAGTTGAGAAAAGGCGGATATGTTTGGACTATTGATGGGTGTAATCGATTAGGTGAGTGGATATACATTTTGGAAAGGAGTACGAGAATGTGATTGATAAGGAGAAGTTGGTTAAGAGGAGTGATATGAAGTGGAAGGAGGTTGATGTTGGGTATTTGGACCATACTGTTGTGAAGGCGTCGCCGGATGGGAAGACGAAGCTGAGAAAGTTTTTGGAGAAACTAGGAGTGGGGGATTATGTTAAGATAGTGAAAAAGGTTTATGAGAAACGTGAGAATGTGCGTAAGTGTAAGACGTTAGATTATGATATCAGGAGTTGAAGCGTTTGTTGTTACATGTGTCGCTGAGCGGATAGGGAAAGAGGTAGGGATTTATTAGACGGACGAGAACTTACCTATATAATTTTTAAACACAAAACACCTACAATAAATTACCAAGACTAGTTTTATATCAACCCGAGAACATAAATGATTATTCATTCGACATTCTAAAACCACATTGGAGCATCTAGTCGAACTTTTAAGCACATTAACACCTAAAATCATATGTTTCGTATATATGTTACTACACAAGCACTAAACTAAACCTAAGCAGTAACAAAGTATTAAGTCACACATATCCTTGGATCTCTTTTGTTTCTACACGATAGGTAATGTACAAGATTAAGCAAAATCAACCCTTCCCTTGGTGAAACAATGTACACGTCTCAACTAGGATTCCCAAGATATCATAGTACTTCCCTTCCCCTCCCACAATTTTGAAACACATCACCCATTGTCTTGGATATTCGGACCATGCTATTGTAAACCATATCCTAACCACTTATTTGAAACCTCGTACAAACAAAACCATTAAAACTATGTACTTTCTTAGCACTTCGGAGTTCTACCCGACGGCTTCCCCATGCCCATATACATGCACAATTGCTTAACTCCTCTAAACAAGACAGAACATACAATCCTTAGTAATTAAGATCTTGTACTCGGTTAAACTTCAAAACCATAGGGAGATTGCTAAAAAACCAAATACCACATTGATCCTAAAATAACTAGTATATCTAGTACTAATATCACCTCACTTATCTCACACTTTCACTAAAAATCAAACACACTCACTACTTCCTTTCTCTCTTTGCGTGGGCAACCCCAAAGCAAAAGCACACAAGCTTTCATTCTCTACACTTATTTCTTGCTAAAGGCGCGACTTGGGGTTATAAGTGAGCATTAGGACTGCGGGAGATAAATAGAAGAAGGGTTCTCTCATTTATTACACTCTTGGAACATAGCATTGTGCTAAGGACCATTCGTAAGTACCTCGTGCTCGAATTCATTTATCTTTCATACTAGAAACATTTAACAAACGAGTTTATGTATTTTGAACGCAAAAAATGATCTAAACATCACATAAGTCCATGAAACCAAATATTGAACGTGAAAACACATTAATTCACGTGCATGTAAAGCCTGTAACTGGATGGCTACGTCTTACTTGATTCTTAAACTCAAACAAATGATTTATAGTATGAACTAAGCCTATATACATGTTAATAAAATGTGCATGAAGTTTTCTTGACCCTAGTTTACTTTGGTAATGCATGAATGCTATATGATATCACCATAAACATTATTGGGCCTTGTAGCCCATCAAACGAAGACCACAAGGATACCATGAGAGCTATAAGCCCTCGGTTTATTTTTATATTTCATAAAAGAAGATATATGCTCACGTGAGCTTATAGGAGTATTTAGAGGCTTAAGAAACTAATGAATATGTATTTGGACCCTTAAAAATGCTAACGAGCTTAGACTATGCTAAATGAGGCCCTAAGGCCCATGAAGATCTTTTGGTAAAACCGAGACCCAAAAATGATAGTATAAGGCTTA
Source organism: Glebionis coronaria (assembly GCA_025667525.1). Lineage (NCBI taxonomy): Eukaryota > Viridiplantae > Streptophyta > Magnoliopsida > Asterales > Asteraceae > Glebionis > Glebionis coronaria. The sequence goes on along the minus strand of CM046877.1, from coordinate 16,468,723 downwards.
GTTGACTTGTTGACTTGTTTAAAACATTAAACCAACCAAATAACAAACACATGATATAATTTCGAGCTCAAAATGAAAGTTGAAGAGTCGGGGGACTATTAATGACAATAAGGAAACACATAACGAGCCCTAATAAACTTAGACGATTTCCTAGGGGTCAAAGGTGGCATTTTATAAACTTAAACCGTGCCCTAATAACTAAAACATGGGTTACAAAACCCTAGGGGCAACTTTTGACATTTTCATAAAGTTATTCGAGCCCTAGGATGTATTTAAATTCATTTTGAAACTTAAAGGGGCTGTTTTGAACATATCGAGACCTAAGGTTAGGATACGGAAACCTTTTTGGGCCAAATATAATTGATTTCAAACCCTAGGGACTAAACATGCCTCTTTTGAAACTAAAACGAGCACTAGGTTATTTAAAGGAAATTATTCGTACCTTAATGGACACGTTATCAAATTTGGAGGACCTAACGTGTAATTATTCACATTTAATAAGGGTATTAATTTTTCGGACCTATAATGCCATTAATGAAACATTAGGGCTAAATCAATATAAGCCGAAAGTATTAATAAAGAGGGGGTAACTTTTTGTGCCATATATGACACGTTATCACTCGGAGGGACTTAACATGTAACTATTGATGCTAAATAAATGTGGTAACTACTTGGGCTAAAAATGTCGATTGGTGAAACTATGGGACTAAACAAATATAACCGAAACTTATTAATAAAGGTGGTATCTTTTCGCGCCAAAAACGTAAATTTACAAAACATGTGGATTTGTTTAATTAATTTGACTACTATAAATAGTACAAGGACCAAATGTGGCGTGTTACATTAAATAAAGGACTAAAAGTAGCATTGTTCAAACTTAAGGGTTAAAACTACAAATAAACTATGTATAAGGACTATTTTGGTACGATTAAAAACCTTATGGTTACTTTTGGAAATTAATAAATTATTAATAAATAATTTATTTAGGAACTTAATAAATTATTAAATAAATTTAATAATATATGTAAACTTCAATTATGTACAACACTTTCTTAAATAGCCATCGTGGGTACAAATAAATATTAACTAAACAAAAATGCATATATTTTGTCATAACAGTATATATTAATATAATTAAATATATATTGTGGCTTAATAAAAAAGAGAACGAATGTGCAATTAATTGAACAACATATATTAATTAATTATATTTTTAAACTGAGACCTACTCATTTACTTAGGTATTTGACGTACTGTGTGCATTGTGACTTAGATATTTTGATCATTTTCTCGAGCACTATTCAGGTGAGTCAATGACCTCACACTTTGAATATATCAAATGTTTTTGTGCAAATATTAGGAGAGAATACATGCAGATCATTTTAAAAATGACGTAAGCAGAACATGAGTACACTTTGATAACATATGCCTATTGTTGATGTACCATGACCCATGGATTGTAAACTGTTAATTGTTTTATAGTGTGAATGTTATAAATAGATCTATTTGGAATGGACAATCCTCATCTAGGTGTCGGACTTCTTACGGCGTACACTTGGGTGGTCCTCATATGTTGTGGACCCCTACGGTCTAGCGTCAGTTTACACACAATATGAAATGTAATTGTTCTATAGTATTTGCTTTGTGTATTACTATATGAGATATTTTATGATGGGTACTTGATTTTATCAAACCTATAAATTCACAAACATTATGTTGACTGTTTTAAGCATATTTTTCTCAGGTAACTAAGCACGACTTTGTGTACATGGGTTGATCATCATTTAGGAGCAGGGGGATTTTATTTATCTTTGGGATGACTGTAAAACAGTGATGTTCACCTTTATTACAATTTGTACTAAGACAATATTTATAACTTTTCTTCAAAAATCATATAATTATGATTCATGCTTTATGTCACTTATTTTGTGATTCATTACGTGACACTCAAGTTCATTCTGTTGCATGTCTATTTTGAGGTGTCCCATCTACAACATTAACGAGTTTCAGAATCACACATCAATGTGATTTACATACTAGTTATTTTATAATTAAACAAAATTTGTACGTAAATATATGATACCTAAATTAAACTTTAAAAGTGGATAAGTATTGGTATTTTTTGGGTCCGTATCTCATTCTAGAACAAATAGGAACGTACCTTGCTATTATATGTCAATAACCCTATAATAGTAAAGTTCCGGCAAGGTTGAGCAAATGGAATTCATTTTGCCCATTTATTTTATAACACCGATGAACAAACACGTAATTCCTCATTAACACTCTCAAATGATCCCAATGGTAAAACAAGATTATCCTTTTAACCATCAAACACTTGTCACCTTGGTGCTTAACTCTTTCGTTATACCTTCATAAATTTCTACAACAAGCACTCTAATTATGTAATTCATATGAGATGATCTTTTGTTTTTGTTTTAACTATACTAGCATAGTATCCGCGTAATCCAGCGGCGGATATCCGATAACTCTATTAGAATTTTATCGAGATTCAAATTAAAGATAAAAGTTGTAAAAAAATTTAAATTAACTAAAATAAATTCACAAAAAATTAAAAAACAAAAATTTAATAAAAATATGTTAAAATGAATGTTGAATTAAAGAGTACAAAATTTTTGAAAATATGGTGAATTTAGATTATAAAAAAATCAAAATATATATGAATAGTGAGTTACAAAAGTTTGTTATAAAAAGAGATAGATGGATAAGATCAATTTAACAAAATATAATCTAATATTTAAATTTAACATTTTAATCTTAATTTTTGGTTTAGAGTTAAGTTTGAAAATTTAAGGTTTAGAATTAAAATCAAAGTTAATATTGGAGTTAGCCTATTTATATATAGCCTATTTATATATAGCCTAGTATAGATTATTACTCTTGTTAAAAATTAAAAGGGTGTGCTTAGTGGCTGCAGATTTTCCTTAAAAAATGATTTAATATTTTTATATTTCCATGTAAGAAAACAAACGATAAGTCAAAAGCAAATTTATAATTAGAAGGTGTAGTAGAATACATCATATGGTTTAGTGATGATCATTTCTACGCATCTTTTGCTCTTCTTGAACTCATTTTGAAGATCGAACTCAACATTCAACGCTGAGGTTGTGCTGAAAAGTCAATTTTTTTGCTAATGCAAAAAATGTAAATCGAAACGTCAAAAAATCGGTCGATTTTGTTATGATCCCACATCAGGCCATGTATGGGAATGGTTGATGGTTTATAATGTCCAGGTGTCCCCTCCTCAAACAAGCTAGCTTTTATTGAGTGAGTTCTACATTTGGGACTTATGAACCGATTACGAGCCTAGTATGAGATATGTTCATATCAATTGGTATCACAGCTGGCCCTATCTTAAGAGGTTCCAACACTCGGAGTGGTGGCCTATGGAGTGGTGGCTTGGACCCAAAGGGGGTGCCAACCGTGACCAACATAGCTGTGACCAACGAGCTCGGAGTGGTGGCCTATGGAGTGGTGGCTTGGACCCAAAAGGGGTATCAACCGTGACCAACATAGCCGTGACCAACGAGGACGTTGGTTCTTCAAAGGGTGGGGTAATGTATGATCCCACATCGGCCATGTATGGGAATGGTTGATGGTTTATAATGTTCAGGTGTCCCCTCCTCAAACAAGCTAGCTTTTTGAGTGAGTTCTATACTTAGGACTTATGAACCGATTACGAGCCTAGTATGGGATAGGTTCATATTAGATTTGTCCATCGTCGCAGAAAAGTCAATTTTGTATATTTGGAAGAATGAACTTTAGCGTGGGTGATGGAGTACTCCGTGAAAGACGTGTATGTAATACCATCGTCGCTTTGTGATTATCATAGAGCTTAGCATCAATAATCAAACTAAGTTATGAAGATTAAGGAGCCTTAATGTGCTTAGAGATGGTACTTATTAGAATAGAACACAAGCATGACTCAAGAAAAATAGTCATGCCAATTCTCATCCCACATGGACAAAAGAAGGGAAGTAGTTATGATACATATATTCAACTATGTACTCTTTACTTGTTTTGGGATTAATGTCATTCTTTCATGTTGATTGTGTAGGCTTGTTGGGGAACCAAGCCATGCACCTTCAGATGTGAAAATATGATATAATATCTTAAATTTTTTAAACTGAATATGTTTCTCTATTGATTTTATAAAATATTAGACCAAAGACGTGTTAATTTTCTTTAGCATAAAGTCTTAACTTTTTTGTTATAACTTTATAAATCTTGGAGAATCACTCGAAATTATGAAAGCTTTATGCGAAATTTTGTTTTTCTTTCTACTATAAAGTTGTTCGTTTATCCACAAATAATTATTCTACAACATTAGCGAGTTTCAGAATCACACATTAGTGAGTCACATTCTACTTATGCTATAAGTGCGTTAAGAACGGGTAGGCTTCCAGTATCTTAATGTGCCCATCAATTGATGAATGGATGGGCGCTTTCGTCGAATTGGAACACCAATTCGGGCTCCTCTTCGAATCTGGCTCAACCGTCCTACTTTTCCACCTTCAACCCATACGATCTCGATCATTAAATGATGTATAGCCAATTTCAACAACAACTTGCAATCCGACCGACAATCTCATCCACAATCTCGTCCGCAATCCGACCAACAATTGCATCCACCACAAGATGAAGTCGAAGATGTTTTTTGTTGTAACTTTTTTATTGTAATATTTTTTATGAAAAAAAATGTTTGTTTTTATTTAATAAACTTTATTTGTATGACAAAATTAAAAAGAAGCATTTTTAAAATCACTTTCTGATGCCAAACAATCACCGCCATAATATGATATCAAAATATTCGTGATGCAATAGCCTACGTAGTGCATTTTTTCCCATAGCACTAAATTGTGGTGCCAACTCGTCCATGTGCTCTAAGGGTTAGTACATCTTTCTTTACAAGACTTTGTGTTTAGCTCTTAGGCTGTTTTTATAAGTCACACTAAAAAATACCTTCACACCAGATACGTCAGCGTTATATCAGTTTCTCTCTCATACTTTTCATCCTCACTTCCTCTCACAATTCACTCTTATCAATCACACCAAAAAAATACTCACACCTAAATAATACTTTTATTAATTCTTAAATAAAAACATTACTTAAAAAATTAAAAAACATTACATTAAAAATTGAAAAAAAAACATTACATTTAAAAATTAAAAACATTACATTAAAAGGTTAAAAACATAAAATGAAACATTGTATTAAAAACTAAAAACATTACATAAAGATTTTAAACATTAGGAAATGTGTTTATAAGAGATAAATGGAGTGTTGAATTTTTATTTCTTTTGTGTGTAGATGTTGTATATTTTTTTTTGTATCAATTAGTGTGTTTTGAAATATATTTATAAAGGATAAATTAAATAGGGTGTTGAATTTTTTTATAAACAAAGTCTGGGTCTAACACGACGCCCGAAAAGGATTTTCGACTAGCTCACCTTCGTGAGCTTATTGTTGGGATATGCGATCGTTTAGCCATCGGAAATACGTAAGCCTATCGGGTCACACACTAAATACGGAGAACTCACTTTTATTTACGTTTTATTATTTATAATTAAACGTTTAATAAAAACTTCACTTAGTATTTAATTAACGGTGGATAAATTAATTAACGGGATTTAATTAATTTAATACGAGTGCGTTATTTAAATTTTGGAAGGAAATCGACTTCTAGAAACCCTAAGGCCATTCGGCCGAATATTGTATATAGGAGGTTCTAGAAGATTTTTGGTTATTGGTTTTTGGTAAGTAAATATTCAAGAATATTTGATTAAGGTAATCTTTTCCTTAATTGGTTTTTTGGGTTGGGCCTTAAAGATATTGAGGAGGTGCAAGGATTAGTATAAATACAATCCCATACCCCTCATAATTTTTATCTCTCCTTTGCCTCCTTGTTGCGTCCGATCGACCCACACCCGACACCAAAACCAAATGATTTTTCCTTTAACCCTAAAATCACATAAAGGTTAAACCTTTATAAGATCAATCCTTTTTGGTGATTTTCTTATAAAGTCTTAAGCTTTATAACTAAACCCCAGATCTCTAAATCTAGGTTTTAGTTCTTCCCTTGGTGGTTCGACATGCATAAACCCTAATTAGGGTTTATGTGATTTTGGGTAATCAATCTTGTAACGTTCTATAAACCGATCCTTACGTAATCCCAATTAGGGTTTTGGATCTAGGGTTACTAGTTACAAGATTATAGACTTGTTGTTTGAGAAGTGAAGTTACTACTAGCATCATAGTGATGTTCGTTTGACGTGTCGTGTGAGCAAACGATGGAGACGGTAATTTAACCGTTAAAGTTCAAGATCAAGATCAAGACGTATTAAGTGATTTACTCAATTAATTAAAGGTTGGTTTTAAATTGTTTTTCTTATGTGCTTAATCATGTATGTTATACTAGATCCATTCCACTGCATACTCGTAGTTAATGGTTAACTAGTATTCAAAATCCCAACAGTGGCATCACGAGTCAATTCGTATGACATTCATGGGTTACACATAGAATAAAACACGCTTGCTTCGCTTTAAAAATCTCTTTTATTTATGTTTTTATGACAATTACATGCATACTTGTCATAAAGTTTTAATCTTGATCTAGATAATGGTTAAAATTGGGTAGGTTAAATTGAACCGGTTAATAATTACGAGTGTTTTATTATCCGTCAAAGACTTTTGCATCTCACTTTTGTGATACTTTGCACGTCATCAAGTACCTTGCTCGAAAATTTGATGAGGGTCTTTGGTCCTCAATTTGGGGAAGACTCATCCGAGACTTGGATCTTATATGATTTATCGCTTTTATATAGAGTCTGTCTTCTGCTTCTACCCCCTTCTAGTCTGTTTTTATGTGCTTATTTGTTTTCCATTATGAATTGCAAAACGTAATAATTCAAGATTCTAGGAATCATAAAAACGGATCTCTACTTATATCAAAACTAGCTTTAAAAGTATGTCATATTAATACAACATATTTTTCTTGCGAATCGGCTATGTGTTATTTGTTAAAAATAATTTTTTGGAACAAATATTAATATGGACATAAGATCTATGAAACTTGTTTTTATTATAATCTAATTGTTTTGCGAAATCATATTGTCACTCGAGTTGGCTTACATACCGTAATGATGGCTTATAAACTATCTTCTCAACGACGTGATTTGCAAAATCAATTGGTTTATAATACTTAAAAATATCATGTTTTTTGTGATTTACTAATGGTGGACTTGCTATTGCACTACGTGCTCTAGTCAAGCCATCTAGGGTTTGAACGATCTTTAATCTTTTCCCATGTCATGTACATGTTTCGGCATCTATATGATAATTATCCCAAGCACTTGCACCCTCGGGCGCATGAAGAGTAGGATATAGGGTTTGATCCTTCTTTAATCTTTTCCCGCGGTAAACACGCCTAAAATCAAAGTTAACAAACGTTTTCTTAACTTGTGCTAAAAGGATGATTGCATGCATCTTTTTACACACTTTTGACATTTGTTTTCAAAACTTATGTGATACCCATTTGAATTTTTTAAGTCTATGCCATCCAATTTAATAGCACTTGTAGTATTTTTTTTGTCATCTGGTCAGACCTAGGGCGAATCATGCACCCAAGGCGATTTTTGTCACTGGTCAGACCTTTGCCAATTATTGCATGCTTTAAATTGGTACGACTTAAGTCGAGTTCCCGGTCAGATTCGGAACCCGAGGCATAAGATGGGATGAAACATACTTATGACTTTATTACGTGTAGAACAAGTTTGTTTGAGATGTTCAATGGTACTCGAAAGAGATGAGAGAACGTCCCATCCAAACACTCTATAACAAATAAACTTCATGAATCGTCTCATAATTCTAAGAGTTACACTTGTAATGCAATTAACGCTCGTCGCTTACCTCTTGCCCTACTTGATACTAGACGGTCATACTTCTAATATTAAGTGGGAGTGCAAGTAAGGATCTTAGTCTTATTAGTAATTAATTGGGTAGTTAATTCTATTAAGAATTTAATTATCGAAAATACTAAATTGAACTTTCTAATGTTCCGATTAATTATGTTATTGAAACATAATTCGTTAACTAAAGTTGTTTTCTTATAGAAAACAAACATAGTCTCTTTTCCTGGTAAGAAAAGCGAGACTTACTCCTATCTCTTCTCATTAGTTGACAAGAATAAGATAGGACCATACTCGAATCGTTATCGATTGCATTTAAACTCACTTTTAATATTTCATTATCCTAACCCGGTTCTGAAATCATTGAAAGATAACATATTTTGTGTATCTAATGTCTATAGCTACCAAAATAAATGACATCTTGAACTTGTCACGATGTATGAGTTTAAACCGCAAAGAGTAAAGAATTTACTAGCACTTCGCTAGGTATCTTTCTTGGACTCTTGTTATTCCTTAAAGAGCTAAATACTTGTGGCTATGTAGATGATAAAGGAGGAATTGCATGCTAAATAGTCAAGTTAATTGAAAGCATGAACGGCTAGTCCCTCATCTACACAAGTAGAATTTCATATACTTTGTTCAAATACCTAAGTAAATGTATACTTGTAGGTATTTTTCAAAGATAAGGAAGTCAATAAATTGCTTTTTGCCTTCTACTAGTGATGTAACATTTTTAATGTTGACAAATCTAGTGGGAGCGTTGCAGTTTATTACTGAAATAATATCCATGTAATATTGTCAATTTCAGTGGGAGCTACAAGATTTATTTTCTTGCTTAGTCATCCATATTATTTAGAATTTGCTTTGAAATAATTTATCACTTCCAAATGTGAACGACCATTGCTTAAAGGAGAATTGCTTTTTATTTTATAAGATAACACGCTGCCTTTCTGATGTCGCTTTCCGAAACGTTATCTATAAAATAATAATCCACAATTCTTTACTTAAAGTTATGGTTCTAAATCTACTTATAATATCAATGACATTATCATATTGTTTACACAATCAACCACATGTTGTATTGCTTGTCTTCATAACATGATGTTGTGCCTTACACAAGTGGGAGAAATTGCAAAGTGTGTGCAAGGAACAACATATGATTAGTTTCATTTGCCCAAAAGGTAAGGAAGCTATTAATTCTTGATAGGTGTGTAAACACCCATCCTTTTACCACTTAATTCGGACTAAAACTAGACCAAAACACGTATTTAATATCATTTGTTTGGAATTATGCGTGGTTTTTGTGTTTATTGTGTTTTCAGAGCTAACCGGATGAATATTAAAGAAAACATGGGATTGCACGGGTTTTATCAAGGAAAAAGACTCAAGATAAAGTCTATTGTCCAAGAGATGCAAAAGATTTGAAGTCACTAGGCCTATTCGAAGATTTATCGAAGAAAAGGACTAAAGACGGAAGATTTTCATAAGTCGAAGAAACTCGAGTCTATTTAACAAAGAAATTAAAAGACGAGTTGGATTTAATCGACAACAAATCCCGAATCAGAATCGAAAACGTCAACTTTTCTGAAAAGACGAGAAGACAAGAAGAAAGGGAGAAAGCCCACTCACCAACCAACCACTAGGAGTATAAGTAGATACTCCCTTCACACAATTAGGGAGTTAGTTCATTTTTTCTTTTTTCCCAGGTCTTTGTTCGTTCCATCACCAACTCCATTAGGGAGTTTGGTGATTTTCATCTTTTTCTTTCAATCTTGTAATCCTTAATCATTAATCTTGTTACTCTTTTACATTAATCAATCTATTCCATCTTTTCATTCATCTTGTTCTTCATCATCATCTATTGCAAGTTCTTAAGTTTTTATTTGATTCTAGTTTGATTTCAAAAAGTTGTTGATTTAGTGTTTTTATTGGTGGGATTTATTACTTATTGTATTTAAATGATGTGTGTTTGATTTGGTAAAACCTTTTTAAGTTTTGGAGTTGATTGTGGATTAAACGATCTCATTGTTCTTCGCATTTCATCAGACCTGAATTTCCCAGATTCTGAATAGGGATTTTGGGGTTGCCTCTATTCGGAATATTTCAATTATTCCGAGTAGAGGTTGTTTTTCTCCTTTATTCGGAATTTCTCAGACATTCCGAATAGACCTTATATTCAGCATGAGCCCAGTTTTCCGAGTAAGCTAATTTTTCCGCATAGATCATATTATTCCGCATAGGGTTCATTTTTCCGAATAGAGTACTTTCCGCATAAGGCAAGTTTTCCGAGTAAGCCAATTATTCCGCATAGACTGGTTTTTCCGAGTAGACATTATTTTCCGCATAGGGTAATATTCTCCGCATAAGCATTCTTTCCGAATAGGATTTATATTACGAATAGCATCTATCATTCCGAGTAGAGCATCATTCCGCATAGGCATGTCTTTCCGAATGGTGTTACATTCCGCATAGGGTATTTTTCTGTAAGGGTATTTTTCCAGTATTGATTCAAGTTTTGTTTTTTATTTGTTGTTTGTTTTAAGTTTACTTCATTACCATTTTATTCACTTGCCTGTTTAGTAGAATAGAAAACCAAATCCACTTTTTGTCACCAAGAACAAATCATTCCACTTTTAACTTAGATCAATTCGAGAGGATTCCGAGAATTAACGAACTTTTTCACCATAGAAAATCTCGTGTATCAAATGGCGCCGCTGCCGGCTCTTCTCGTTAAGATCAAAAGTTTTTTGTGAGAATTTGGATTTTGGGATCCGTTCCCCGTGAACGTTACTTTTTCCTAAAAATTTTCAAAAACAACTAAAAAAATATAAAATGTTCAAAAATCCTAAAAAGTAAAAAACATAAAAACCAAAAATATTTTTGCCTTGTTTCTCTTTGTTCGTTCTTTTGCAGGTGTATGCGCACTCGATCCACGTCTTATCAAGAGCCCGAGCCTCTCGATAACTTAGACATGGCTGGTGTACAAAACAACAATAACATACCACCTCCGAACAACAATAATAACAACAACAACCCACCTTTCAACAACATGAATAACAACAACAATGAGCCACTTCCGGATAACCGCCCAATGATTGAATTGCTACAAGCTCATGTAGATGGCAACACGGATCCAATTGTTATACCACCAATTGCCGCCAACAATTTCGAGCTCAAGTCAGGCTTTATCCAGATGGTCTCAGCTCAACCATTCTTGGGACGCACCATTGATGATCCACACGACCACATCAAGAGATTTCTACAACTCACCAACACGGTCAAATTCAATGGAGTTCCACAGGAGGTTATAAGGTTACAACTTTTTCCCTTTTCTTTAGAGGGACAAGCCCGGCATTGGCTTGCAAAGGAACCGCCACAGAGTATTCTCTCGTGGACGGATTTGGAAACAAAGTTCATCAATTACTTTTTTCCACCCTCTCGTACTACCGCTTTGCGGAATGAGATTATAAACTTTGAACAAAAGTACGATGAGTCGTTCAGTGAATCTTGGGATCGTTTTAAAGATCTTTTAAGAAAATGCCCACAACATGGTTTTACCAAAGTACATCAAATTAATACTTTTTACAATGGTTTAAGCATGAGTGACCAAGATTCACTGAACAGTGCCTCAGGGGGTAATTTATTGGCTAAAACTTCCAATGCTGCTTGGGATATCATTGAGAACAAGTCTCGTGTGCAAACCAAGAGCGTTCGGACCAATGTTGCTAGTGCTAGCACTAATGACAGCGACAAGCGACTTGACAAAATTACCACGCTTCTTGAATCGCTTGTCACACATACCGTCAGCAACAACAACAGCAACAACGCCAAAAACGCTCAAGTGAACGCTGTCAGCCAACCTTGTGAGATATGCGGTGGTCCCCACTCTTACACAACTTGTACCGCCACCCAAGATTACCCTGCTGAGAATGTGAATGCGGCATATGGCACCTACCAACAACCCGCTTATCAAGCAAAACCCCAAGGTGACCGTAACTTGCTTAGCTACCGCAGCAACAACTATCTTTCACCACCTGGTTTCCCTCCTACCAACCCAAACCAACAACAAAACCTTAATCGCCCTCCTCAACAACAACAACAACCTCGACAACCATACATCCCACCTCACAAGCAGCAACAACCACCTCAACGCAACAATCAAGTCTACCAACAACCTGCTTACCAACCACCCGCATACACTGCTCCTCCCAACCAACCCACCGCTCTTCACCAAGAAGTGGAAACTTATATGAGGACTAACGATGCGATAGTGGGAAATCTTTAGAGAGAAGTGCTCAACCTGAAAGCCGACTTGGTCAAGCAAGGAAATGATTTGAGAGCAGATATGAGAAATACGTTGGATAGCCAAACTAATGATCTGAGGAACATGATGGCTAGTTTCTTCCAAAGTAGTCAACCCTCTTCTTCGGGTACTCTTCCGAGTAACACCGTTGCAAATCCAAGAGGGGAGATGAAAGCAATCACCACTCGAAGTGGCAAAGGTACCAAGGAACCCGAGCTTCCTATACCTCCACCGGTGGTTGTGACTAAGGAGACCGAGTCGCCTGCTCCTATTCCTCCTCCTTCTCCTTCCCCAATTTCTCCACCTCTTCCTTCTACCCCTCCTCCACCCGTGGTTGTGAGTGACCCTATTCCTCTAAAGCCTTCCTCTTCTTCCAATATACCTTATCCTTCAAGGTTGAGGAAAGAGAAGCAAAAGAGCAAGGATGATATTCAGGTTTCGAATTTCCTTAAAATGTTCAAACAACTGAATTTCAATATCTCCTTCGCTGAGGCTCTCGCTCACATGCCCAAGTACGCGAAAATGTTTAAAGATCTTCTGAGCGACAAGGAAAAGCTCCTCGATATTGCCAACACCCAACTTAATGAGAACTGCTCTGCAGTGCTCTTAAGGAAATTGCCAACCAAGCTTGGTGATCCGGGTCGTTTTCTTATCCCTTGCAATTTCCCGGGAGTAGAGAATTGCATGGCCTTAGCCGATCTAGGTGCCAGTATTAATCTCATGCCTCTAAGTGTTTGGAAGCAATTATCTCTCCCAGAGCTAGTCCCCACTAAAATGACTTTGGAATTGGCCAACCGTACGGTTGCTTATCCAGTGGGGATAGCCGAAGACGTCATTGTAGGAGTCGACAAATTCACCTTTCCTGCTGATTTTGTTGTCGTCGACTACGAGATGGACCCCCGTGTGCCACTTATTGTTGGTCGTCCATTCTTAAGGACCGGTCGCACTCTTATTGATGTTGAAGCCGGAGAGCTTATCATGAGAGTGGGTGACGACAAAGTAGTCTTCAACATGGGAAAGTTGTCTAAACAACCTTATGCATATGAGAGCGTTAATTGTATTGACGTTCTTGATGAGGCTTGTGAAGCACACTTTAATGATGCTTGCAAAAGTATTCATACCTCTCTTCCCACTGTTGAGACCGTGTCCTCCATTGATTCATCGTTGTCTCTATTTGGAGATAGTGATTTATTCTGGAACAATCTTGAAGATACCATGGGAGATGTGAATTTACCTACTAATGATTCTCCCACCGAGGGTGATGAAGACATGAGTTTCTTTGACAATCTTCTCACCGAAGACAAACCTTCGCCTCCATCTCCCACGGTTATTGCTATCGATACCACGACTTTGAAAACGCCTCCCGTCGAAACTCCTCCGGATTTGGAACTTAAGGAGTTGCCGCCTCATCTCGAGTACGTGTTCCTTGACGACAACAAGAAGTCGCCCGTCATTATTGCGAAGGATTTGAAAGATGAAGAGAAGACTCGCCTCGTTGCCGTGCTGAAAGCTCATAAGAAGGCTATTGCTTGGAAAATCTCGGATATTCGTGGAATTGATCCTCACTTCTGCACGCACAAAATTCTCATGGAGGACGACTATAAGCCCACTATTCAAAGCCAACGAAAGGTGAATCCAAAAATCCATGAAGTCATCAAAACAGAGGTTATCAAACTTCTTGATGCGGGTATGATTTACCCTATTTCGGATTCACCGTGGGTTAGTCCAATCCATTGTGTGCCCAAGAAGGGCGGAATAACCGTTGTTCCCAATGAACACAACGAGTTGATTCCCACTCGTCTCGTTACTGGGTGGAGAGTTTGTATAGACTACCGCAAACTCAATGATGCCACGAGAAAGGATCATTTCCCTCTACCTTTTATGGACCAAATGCTTGAACGCTTAGCCGGTAATGAATATTACTGCTTTCTTGATGGTTTCTCGGGTTATTTTCAAATACCCATCGATCCCCAAGATCAAGAGAAGACTACATTCACTTATCCCTATGGCACTTTCGCTTACAAAAGAATGCCTTTTGGCTTATGTAATGCGCCCGGGACTTTCCAACGGTGTATGTTAGCTATCTTCCATGACATGGTTGAACAAACCATGGAAGTCTTCATGGATGATTTCTCGGTCTTCGGGGATTCATTCTCTTCTTGCCTTGCCAATTTGGAACGTATGCTCAAGCGGTGCGAAGACACTCGCCTGGTTCTAAATTGGGAAAATGCCATTTCATTGTAAAAGAAGGCGTCGTGCTTGGACATAAGATTTCGAAAGCCGGTCTTGAAGTTGACCGTGCTAAAGTCGATGTCATCGCTAAGTTGCCTCCACCTTCAACCGTGAAGGGTGTGAGAAGTTTCTTGGGTCATGCGGGCTTCTATCGTCGATTCATCAAAGATTTCTCTCAAATCGCTCGCCCGATGACCCACCTCTTGGAAAAAGATACTCCTTTTATCTTCTCCAAAGAGTGCCTTGAAGCCTTCAACTCGCTTAAGGATAAGCTAACTAAGGCACCCGTCTTGGTTACCCCTAATTGGGAGCTGCCTTTTGAGATGATGTGCGATGCTAGTGATTTTGCTATTGGAGCGGTTCTTGGACAAAGAGTGAACAAACACTTCCAACCGATCCATTACGCTAGCAAGACAATGACAGGGGCACAATTGCATTATACGACAACCGAAAAAGAGCTTTTAGCTGTTGTCTATGCTTTTGAAAAATTCCGCCCCTATCTTGTCCTTTCCACCACCATTGTGTACACCGATCATTCCGCGCTGAAGTACTTGTTGACAAAGCAAGATTCCAAACCAAGACTTCTTCGCTGGGTTTTGCTGCTCCAGGAATTTAAAATCGAAATTCGCGATAAAAAAGGAGCAGAAAACCTAGCCGCGGACCATCTGAGCAGACTTGAGGATCCATACCAAGGGGATCATCCGACCAAAGAAATCAATGATTCTTTTCCCTTGGAGACCTTAATGTCTATAAACTCGAAACCGAATGAAACCCCGTGGTTTGCGGACTTTGCAAACTACTTGGCGGGTGGAATTCTCAAGGAAGGGTTGACGTCCCAGCAAAAGAAGAAGTTCTTTACCGACATCAAGACTTACTTTTGGGACGACCCTTACCTATTCAAACAATGTGCCGACTTGATTCTCCGCCGATGTGTTGATGGACCGGCAGCGTCGGACATCCTTGATGCTTGCCACAAAGGACCCACCGGTGGTCACTTTGGTCCCAACTACACCGCCAAGAAAGTGTTTGATTCGGGATTTTATTGGCCCTCCATATATCGTGATGCTCACAATATGGTTAAGCGATGTGATGTTTGCCAAAAGCAAGGCAAAATCACACATAAAGACGAGATGCCTCAGAATTTCATTCAAGAGTGTGAAATTTTTGATGTTTGGGGTATCGACTTTATGGGGCCATTCCCTTCTTCTAAAGGAAACAAATACATCCTTGTAGCCGTTGACTACGTTTCTAAATGGGTTGAAGCCAAAGCTTTGCCTACTAATGACGCAAGGGTGGTTTGTAACTTTTTGAAAGCTCTTTTCGCTAGATTCGGTGTGCCTCGTGCCATTATTAGTGATCGTGGGACTCATTTCTGCAATGACCAATTTGCTCGAGTCATGGCTAAGTACGGTGTAAACCATCGTCTTTCCACAGCCTACCACCCACAAACTAATGGCCAGGCTGAAATATCCAACCGAGGACTGAAGCGAATTCTTGAAAGGACCGTGGGAGAGCATCGTGCCGCAGGGGCTGATAAACTCGATGATGCTTTGTGGGCTTTCCGTACTGCTTACAAGACCCCGATCGGCTGTACGTCTTATCGTCTTGTGTACGGGAAAGCGTGCCACCTCCCCATTGAGTTGGAGCACAAGGCTTATTGGGCCTTGAAGTGGGCTAATTTTGATATAAACAAAGCCGGTGACCTACGCAAGATCCAACTCAATGAGCTGAATGAACTTCGGAATGAGGTTTATGAAAATTCTTTGATCTATAAGGAAAGAACTAAGCTCATTCACGACTCCAAGATTAAAAACCGAGAGTTCCATGTTGGAGACAAAGTCTTACTTTTTAACTCTCGGTTGAAAATCTTTCGGGCAAGCTCAAATCTCGTTGGTCCGGCCCATTCACCATTGCCCAAATTTTTCCATATGGTACTCTCGAGCTTGCTCAACCTGATGGACCAAATTTTAAGGTGAATGGCCAACGAGTGAAGTTGTACTTTGGTGAGGACACCTCTAAGGAGGTGATTCCATCCCTCACCACGTTCCCCATGAACTAATTTTGGGTCGAGTCAGGCTCGTGACTCGGTTATCAAAAACAAGCGCTCCTCGGGAGGCAGCCCGAGTATCTATCCCTTTAACCCCCTAAGTGTAGGGGAGGACCTATTTTGGTCACTTGTGTTTGTGTGGTGATGTGCTAACAGGGATAACTGCAATCTTGGAAATCTTTGAAGAACCGTGCTCCCGTGTTATCCGAAATCCGGTTCTATCTCTCAACTATCGTGTTTCAATTTTCTTCATACTCACATTGAAATTGATCACTTTAGTCGTCTCTTCCTTAACTTGAGTTAACCAACGTGCACAATGTCATAAGTGTAGGGGAGACTTTTCCCACATGCTTAAACATTGAGGACAATGTTTACCTTAAGTGTAGGGGGGACTTCTATCGAAGTTTTAAGTGGACCTTTCCATGAAAATGCCTTCAATTAACCGGAAAATCGTCTTTTTCAACATTTTTCAAATTTTTTATTGACTTTGGCCATTTAGTCGTAAATTTTAAATTTTTATCGTTGCTTTCATATGTATATATCCCGCAATAAAGTCAAAATATTAATAAAGTGGTGTAGCTAGTTTTGAAATCTTAGATCTATTAGGCCCGTTGCGTTTATTTTGACTCAACCCGAATAGACTTATCCAAGTTTATTCTAGCTAGTATCCTTAACCATATAGACCTTAATTGGTTTATTAGGCTAAGTATCCACGAATCTCATTACTTGGGATTTTAAATTGTGGAGGACGAGAAATGATAGAGCCAATTATAAGTCGGTATTCTTGCGCAAGCTCACTTGGTGTAATTATTTGCCTATTCTCCCATCACTTGCTAATAATTTATCTGCAATAAGTAAGGTCTTACGATTTGAAAAGTTACTTAGCTTCTAGCCCAAGATCGTTTAAAAGTTGCTCGGTAATGATAAGAGTTCATAGCCAAGGCATAACTTATGAAGCGGGGCGCGAAGATTGGCGAGTCCAAAAAGGCCCTAACAAGGCATGAGGATTCAATTTTATTGCTGAAGATCCAAAGTGATGTGAAAAGCATTATTCCTAAAATCTATATGAAGGATCAAGACTCACGACGAAAAGCAATCAACTCCCATAAAGATCATGGAGAAGTCTATCCGAAAAGACCCTAACAAGGTATGAGGATAAATAGATCCAAGTCCGAAAAGGAGGCGGATCGTTGTATCTCAAAATCCCAATTAGAGATTGAAGAAATAATCATGAAGTCGTGGTCAACAAAGTTGGAGTACCCCTCAAAAGTCTCCAAAGTGAAGAAACTCTATTATGATGAGAAGACCATTATCTCAAGAACGTCTCTCGAAGATATGAAGTATGAAGTACATGCCAAATATCGGCCCGAGAAAGGTCTCAAATCGTGAACCAAGTTATGCCAAGATATGAACTTTTTGATATCCCGAGAAGCAGTTTTAAGAGATTTTGTCCTTTAGCTAACTATTGATCAAATCGTCCTACTTTGCTTTCAGCCTTAATAAACTATCGAAATAAGTCCAAAAATGCATCTTCATGATCATTCTAAGACAAAAATAAAATATAAGAGATACAATTAGGAATAAGGGGGTTTAAGCATTTAATTAAGCCATGTGTGTAAGTGTTTGATTTACTAACTTATAATAACAATGATCTCGTTTTTAAGCTTAGTTTGGGGAACGTGAAACTTGAGGGTGATAAATCTTCGCAACACCAAAGCCCTAATGTAAGTCCTTGATTTCTTTACAAGTTATTTCCATCCTTTTGTTTATTTTAAATGTTTTAAGTTCTCTTAGTGTTTTAATTGTTGTTTAGTAGAATTTAAATAAGGCCAAGGTTGATTGATTATGAGAAAAATGTAAAATTGCTTTATCACTAAGCATTGCATGAGGGCATGGCAATGGTTAAGTGTAGGGGATTTGATAGGTGTGTAAACACCCATCCTTTTACCACTTAATTCGGACTAAAACTAGACCAAAACACGTATTTAATATCATTTGTTTGGAATTATGCGTGGTTTTTGTGTTTATTGTGTTTTCAGAGCTAACCGGATGAATATTAAAGAAAACATGGGATTGCACGGGTTTTATCAAGGAAAAAGACTCAAGATAAAGTCTATTGTCCAAGAGATGCAAAAGATTTGAAGTCACTAGGCCTATTCGAAGATTTATCGAAGAAAAGGACTAAAGACGGAAGATTTTCATAAGTCGAAGAAACTCGAGTCTATTTAACAAAGAAATTAAAAGACGAGTTGGATTTAATCGACAACAAATCCCGAATCAGAATCGAAAACGTCAACTTTTCTGAAAAGACGAGAAGACAAGAAGAAAGGGAGAAAGACCACTCACCAACCAACCACTAGGAGTATAAGTAGATACTCCCTTCACACAATTAGGGAGTTAGTTCATTTTTTCTTTTTTCCCAGGTCTTTGTTCGTTCCATCACCAACTCCATTAGGGAGTTTGGTGATTTTCATCTTTTTCTTTCAATCTTGTAATCCTTAATCATTAATCTTGTTACTCTTTTACATTAATCAATCTATTCCATCTTTTCATTCATCTTGTTCTTCATCATCATCTATTGCAAGTTCTTAAGTTTTTATTTGATTCTAGTTTGATTTCAAAAAGTTGTTGATTTAGTGTTTTTATTGGTGGGATTTATTACTTATTGTATTTAAATGATGTGTGTTTGATTTGGTAAAACCTTTTTAAGTTTTGGAGTTGATTGTGGATTAAACGATCTCCTTGTTCTTCGCATTTCATCAGACCTGAATTTCCCAGATTCCGAATAGGGATTTTGGGGTTGCCTCTATTCGGAATATTTCAATTATTCCGAGTAGAGGTTGTTTTTCTCCTTTATTCGGAATTTCTCAGACATTCCGAATAGACCTTATATTCAGCATGAGCCCAGTTTTCCGAGTAAGCTAATTTTTCCGCATAGATCATATTATTCCGCATAGGGTTCATTTTTCCGAATAGAGTACTTTCCGCATAAGGCTAGTTTTCCGAGTAAGCCAATTATTCCGCATAGACTGGTTTTTCCGAGTAGACATTATTTTCCGCATAGGGTAATATTCTCCGCATAAGCATTCTTTCCGAATAGGATTTATATTCCGAATAGCATCTATCATTCCGAGTAGAGCATCATTCCGCATAGGCATGTCTTTCCGAATGGTGTTACATTCCGCATAGGGTATTTTTCTGTAAGGGTATTTTTCCAGTATTGATTCAAGTTTTGTTTTTTATTTGTTGTTTGTTTTAAGTTTACTTCATTACCATTTTATTCACTTGCCTGTTTAGTAGAATAGAAAACCAAATCCACTTTTTGTCACCAAGAACAAATCATTCCACTTTTAACTTAGATCAATTCGAGAGGATTCCGAGAATTAACGAACTTTTTCACCATAGAAAATCTCGTGTATCAATTCTACTAGGACTTGAACATACAAGATGTTTGTTGTCCTACTATATTCAAATGTCACGATATAGTGGAAAGATACTTCGATAATTTACTACATGTTTAGTAAATACAATTATGGTTAAGATATTATAATCATATTTTTGAAGTATAAAATTAACTTGAAATTATTATTGAACTCAAGAGTTTGCGTTCATGATTACTTTAGTTAGTATAATTATGTTTTTACTTGATAACACATAATTATAAAGTCCTTGAATTACTCACCGACTTATACAATAAAGTATGTAGTAAAATAGTTATGTCTTCGTGTCAACACATAAACATTAGATCTTTGAATTATTCAAAGACTTATAATGTATACTTGATATGTTCTGTTTTCTTGTAAACACATGGACATATAATTTTTGAACTGCTATGTCTTCTTGTAAACACATGGTTCTCGCATTGTTCAAGAAATTTATATTATAACATGCACCTGGATTTAAAATACGGATATTATAATTTGGCATGACCCAATTAACAAGTATTTAATCCAAAGAGTATTAAGTTATCTATGGAATTCTGATGAAGTCTCATAATTCCAATACTCGTAGAATACCAAATTATCATGGTATGTCTAAAGGGTTGAAACAAACTATATTTATATAGTTTAATTTATGATAGCTTTAATTATTCTACCTCCGGGATCTATGAAGGTTAGAAAATTGCGTGTGTCATTGATACACTCAATATAGTTCAAACCTAGAAGGTATTCAAGACAACCCACAAATTGAAAACCCCTAATTTATTAGGGACTTTCGGTTGTTCCACTCAAACCAATCTAATCTTAAAATCTCTTGGGGTTTTTTCGATTTTCCTACATTTCCGTGCTTGACGATTGTAGTGTTGGTGTTCCTCCTAGCTTGACGTAACATAAACCTTTCCGAAGGTTATTGGTTAAAAGAGTGATACAAGAATTAGGGTTCTTACTAGAAACCCTAATTAGGGTTCTTGGGAGAAATACCAATATGTCTTGATTAAATTATTTAATCTGTTAATATCTTATGAAGCATACTATTAACAAACTTGAGATAAAAATTTAAAATGTGTTTTGTAGTCTCTCTATTAATAACAATTTATTGTTGCTTAAATACTTAGTATTTAGAGAATGATCTCTACTTACAAAAGTAAGTGGGAGTTATAACAAATCTTGAAGATATTCAAGAGCAAAATACACAACCTTCAAAATCCACTTGTTGATGTCACATTTTGGTTAAGCATGGAAATGTCAAACCAAAGTAATTGTTACTCTCATTCATAAATCTGCAAAGATACCTCATCACTTGATTGATATTTTAATATCAATGCTGAGGAATATAAGTTAGGAGATCTTTGTAATCTACTAACTACTAATGAATATTATCATATCTTGAATTTGATAAATGTCTTAGAAATATGAGTGATAAGATGCAGTCCTTAAAGAGAAAATCAATCTTTTGAATTTGATTGATGTTTCTCCTAATTATAAACCTATGAGGATGGATGGAGTTTCTTTTGAAGAATGACTCGCAAGTACAAAATGGTATACATAATTAATGCATGGCTAATAGTATGAAGCTTTTAAATCATCCTTCTATGCACGCATTAATTAAATAAAGATAGTTGATTGTCATATATGTTTCTGTGTAAATGGTATATGTCAATTAAACTTTATAGTTTCCCTTTATGATTACCTTTTAGCGAGGATGGTGTATAATCAAAAGGATTAATGAGTCTATAAAATCTTTATTAAGTATACAAGATAGATAATCCAAGTACGGATTAAATCATGCATCTAGAAACTAAATCTAGAATTTAATTCAATATGATTTTGATTAAATTTAGATGAGTTGGAGTACACTTGACATTGAGTGGGAGCACTATGTTTTTCTTTAAAATTCATATGTTGTATAACATATTGAAGACATCATTCCATTTAAGCTAGATGTGATCCTTAAGATTGGAATGAAACTTCATTTGAGAATTTATAGAATAAAACAAATGACTTTGGAATAAATGTTTATTGATATAAGCATATGCGGTAATTGAGTCCAACACAATGTAATACATCATTGAAGCGAGTCTTGATTGATATATTTCACTTGACATAATTTATAACATGAATGGAAATCTTATGTTTTTAACTAAGGATTCATTATGTATATATTATATTGTGTATATGACTTGTTGTCATTTTTGTACAAGAGCAAACTGAGATGACAAAAACAAGATCTAATTAAGAGTATTTAGATTATTGTTAAATACAAATGTTTACGAATTATAAAGCATAGTGATGTATGTGTACACTGATGCTAGAGGATAATCAATTCTAGTAAAGCGAGATTTTCTTATTGATGATAAATCTGCTAACTAGATATGCTCACAATGAGCATTGTTGCATTACACATTAAGGAATAAGAATACTTTATATTTTAAGAAACTGTAAAGATGACAGTTAGAATATCGTTGATGTTAAATACCTTATATAAGGATTGACGATAACCCCTACTATGAAACTTGTAATAGTATGAGCATGTAAGAAAAGACACTCATCTTGTTTTCCAAATCTTTCACAATTGAGAAATTTGAAACAAGTATTCAGAAACTTTACTTAGATGACTATTTAGCATTCTTGTAAAGAATAGTTGAGAATGTTGGAAACATTTGGCTTCAACTTGTTAAATTAAGTTTCATGCATATCTATTTTAGTATTTGGATAATTGGGATGGTAAGACAATAATTACTTTCTGATGAACAAAGATAGTTGGTATTTGTTATTCATTCATATAATTATTGTTGTCCTATATTTATATGTTTAAATCTTTGAATATTTGATTATTCTAAATATGTCCATTGTCGGTTAGCAATATGGGAATATTGTCTATATTAAGACAAATGTGAGTGTTGGTTATATTCTTTGAATATATGGACGGGTCCCGCCAAACTCATATGTTATTCATAAGGAATGCGTATTGGACACCCCGAACTTTCGAATCGTTACTTTTGGATCCTTGTCATGAGTAGGATCTAGAAAATGGTGATTAAGTCATCATCCTTAGACTTGAGATGCAAACAAGTTTGTGCATGTGTGAATATCACTTCTTGATTCTATGTCCAACGCTAGTTCGCCAGACCTAGTTATAAAGACTCTAATTGGAAGTGTTGTGAAGCAGCATCCACAGACACTTGTAGTCAATAAAGAATTTGTTCCTCCACTTGATATAGTGCAGTGAAGTACCACTGGGCCCTCTCCAGAATTAATCAGATAATTATGTGGCCGCACCCAAAGAGTAAGTCAAGATGATACTTGTTTACATTTGGTATATCTAAATTAACTTCTATAACGAGAAACTAAAATTTAAACTTCATGGAATGAGTTAGGATCCATATTCATAGTTTAAACGGTACTAGTAACAAAGGAATGATTATTAGCAAGTCACATAATCGTATACCATTAATACTTTTGAGATATTCTTCTTGAAACTATACCTCAGTCATTTCCGGTTATAATGAAGTGTTGCTAGATACTTTATTATGGACGTTGTATGTCTAAACTCTCACAAGTGGGAGCTGTTGGGATATGCGATCGTTTAGCCATCGGAAATACGTAAGCCTATCGGGGGCACACACTCAATACGGAGAACACACTTTTATTTACGTTTTATTATTTATAATTAAACGTTTAATAAAAACTTCACTTATTATTTAATTAACGATGGATAAATTAATTAACGAGATTTAATTAATTTAATATGAGTGCGTTATTTAAAATTTTGAAGGAAATCGACTTCTAGAAACCCTAAGGCCATTCGGCCGAATAGTGTATATAGGGGGTTCTAGAAGATTTTTGGTTATTGGTTTTTTGGTAAGTAAATATTCAAGAATATTTGATTAAGGTGATCTTTTCCTTAATTGGTTTCTTAGGTTGGGCCTTAAAGATTTTGAGGAGGTGCAAGGATTAGTATAAATACAATCTCATACCCCTCATAATTTTTATCTCTCTCTTGCCTCCTTGTTGCGTCCGATCGACCCACACCCGACACCAAAACCAAACGATTTTTCCTTTAACCCTAAAATCACATAAAGGTTAAACCTTTATAAGATCAATCCTTTTTGGTGGTTTTCTTATAAAGTCTTAAGCTTTATAACTAAACCCTAGATATCTAAATCTAGGTTTTAGTTCTTCCCTTGGTGGTTCGACATGCATAAACCCTAATTAGGGTTTATGTGATTTTGGGTAATCAATCTTGTAACGTTCTATAAACCGATCCTTACGTAATCCCAACTAGGGTTTTGGATCTAGGGTTACTAGTTACAAGATTATACTCTTGTTGTTTGAGAAGTGAAGTTACTATTAGCATCGTAGTGATGTTCGTTTGACGTGTCGTGTGAGCAAACGATGGAGACGGTAATTTAACCGTTAAAGTTCAAGATCAAGATCAAGACGTATTAATTGATTTACTCAATTAATTAAAGGTTGGTTTTAAATTGTTTTTCTTATGTGCTTAATCATGTATGTTATACTAGATCCATTCCGCTGCGTACTCGTAGTAATGGTTAACTAGTATTCAAAATCCCAACACTTATTTCTTCCACATCAAGCTCACGAGTGAGAAATGTACTCATGAGATCAATTGTGACTCCCTCATGGCGTTGCTAAAAGAGGCCTTAGAAGTTTGTCACCTTTTTAGGTTAGCATTGATAACCAAAGTAAATCCAAAAACAATGTTTATTGTGCATAGATTGTGAAAGTTTATGGACTTAAAATTAATAGTCGTGAGATAGGATCGAACTCGGGATCACGGGATTGCACACATAACGTAAAGAGTTAATTTATTTATTAAATATATTTTATATATATTTATTAAATCAAACCAAAGCTTAACTAACGATCGTTGATAAATAAAAGTTAAGTTATAACGACCGTTATGGAATTAAATAGAAGCTAAAAGAAGGAAAACGGAAAAGTTCCGGAAGCCCTAGATGGGCCTTATGGGGCGTCGGCCTAAGGAGGGAAAAAGGAAGGAGGAAAGATTTTCTTTCCTAATTGGTGTTTTACTTGGAGACCAAGTTTTGTCAAGCCTATATAAACACCTAAAGCCTTCATAATTTTTCACCCATCTCTCTCCTTCTCTTCTCTTGATCGCCGGTCACACCCTCACCAATTAGGGTTTCGGTTGGTTTTCAATTTAGCTTAATATCTAGTCCTAATCCCTCTCTAGGGTTATTGGGTAGATACTCCATAAGCGTTGAAGCTCGGTTTGTTCGTGCTAGACTCACGGTTAACTCGTTGTATTACGTGTGTACAAGAGCGTGATATAATCTTCCTTTAGATTATATTCTTGGTGGTGTTCGTGATAAACCCTAGTTGCCGTCCGTTCCGTCGTCTTGTGGATCTTGCTAGGATAAAGGTATGTAACCCTAATCTTGATTAATATAATTGTGTTAAACTAATTGATCTTGTTAATCGCTTCCGCTATGCGTTCTTTGATCCATATTAGGGTTTTGAATAATTGTTATGAACTATATAAACCAACAGTGGCATCGAGAGCCGTTTTAACATGATTATAATTATCAAGATCTAAAGTTTTTTTAACTAATAATGATTTGTGTTAAAAATTACATGTTGTTTTTTAGGTTTTATGGAAAATTAGGGTTTTGTTTTTTATTATTATTAAAATCGACTTATGTCGAATTTTTTATAAAAATTTTTTTTTTTTTGTAAACCCTAAAATTACATGGTAATTGACTTTAGATGTTTTGCATGAATTAATTGTTATGTCATGTGTGGTTACGATCCGTAATTTTTAATTGTTAAGAGAATGTGGGAGATCCGTAATGAACATACATGTTTTTTACGGATCATATAATTTTGATTGCTATTTGCTTTATTTGATTCAAAGTTTTAAAATTAGGGAAGACTTTTTATGTTTATAAAAACCCTAGATTTGATGTTCTTTGAATAAATTGGTTTGCATGTGGCTATTTGATTTAGTTTTTTTTTGTACTACTTGTTTTCATACGTTTTTTTATTGTATGTTGTAAACAAGGGTAATTTTTTCCAAGAAAAATAATATGGACTAAATCTTATCAAAATTAATGAATTGTTTTGAGATGTAAAATACATATGATTTGCGTTGATTAAAATTGCAATAGCAAACGGCCTACTCAATTTTGGCAAACTATAAAGTGGGTATAACGCACCGCTGGTCATGTACCCGGTTAAGGAAGGAGGTGCTATGCTTTTACGCTGACCAAATTCTCGGCTCACCTGTGCGTCAAAATTGGAATTACCTACGGTTGTTATTGGTACAATTCTTTAAGGTTGATTTAACTACATTAATTCACATCCGAAACACAATGAATAAAGTTATTGCTTTGTGCTATAACTAACGTTCTAGAAAAAGTACGGTGTGAATTTAGTTGTGTGTAAAATCTTTAATTGGTTTAACCAATACCTCAACTTGCAAGTATATGATGAACTTTTAGTCTCACCAAAAAGTTTACTAAACGTTTTATTAAACTTATGTTATGGAGATGTATGCATGCTTCTCCGTACATGATTTTGACACCAAAATCTATACCCTAAATTTAAGTCATATGCCCTCTAATTGACGAACACTTGAAGTTACAATTGTCGTCATATAAGATATCGGACGATGTTGTAATGGAGAGAAAACTTCATGATTGAATAAGATTGCACATGAAGGTTTTACGTTCTTTAGATTAGTCGACTTAATTAAGTTACTCAGTGAGAACTGGAAACATAAGGCATAAAGTAGGGATAAAACATGTTTACAATGCAAATGATTTTGGCAATGTAAATCCCTAACATATCTAGAAATTGCAATTTGATTTAGGCAATTATTGTTCGACAAGTTACTATGTTGAATACATTTGTCACTAGCAGATCAACTGATGTGATGAATCTATGTCAATATGGGTTCTAGTTTTTCAAGGAAATACTATGGTTTTATTACCGGGGTAATTTTATTTTCTTGAATTGTATTATCAAAAATACTAATGTTTGAACTTATTTCTGTAGAAATGGCTCAACCCGAAAGTAATCTGACAATAAGCTCGGCGTTCAAAGCTTTCGTTGAACGGCCTGAACTTACTGGCCCGAATTTCAATGATTGGTACCGCTCACTAAGAATTGTTCTGAGAGCAGCGGGTACTATCAATATCTTGGAAACTCCTTTTCCGGAGGATCTTGCTGAAGGAGCATCTGATGCGGAAAGGCTTCAACACGCCGCTAACGTTAAGAAGCACCATGAGGTGGCTGCTGTAATGTTAGGGAGAATGGCTCCAGCACTTCAAAGGAAGTATGAGCTATTTCCACCTCAGGCAATGCTTGAGGAACTTAATGCAGTGTATGAAACGCCACAGGCTGTAGAGATCTATGATCTAGTTGATGCTCTACATAGCTGCAAGCAAGCTCCTGGAAAGTCCGTAAGTGCACATTACTTGGAGATGAGAGGTTATATGGAACAGCTCATCGCACTAGGACAACCCTTCGATCATAATATGGCTATTAACTTGATCAATAGGTCCCTTAATAAGGACTTCGGTGATTTTGTTCGTAACTATAATATGCATTGCACGGGGAAGACAGTGAATGATTTGCATGCAATGCTCATTGACTTCGAAAAGGGTTTGAAAGATAAGGCATCCAATGCTACGCCTCAAGTACTTTATGTACAAAAGGGTAGAGTGTCTAAACCTAAACCGCAAGGGAATAAGAAACAGAAAGGCAAAGGCAAGGCTGATAAGAGCAAGCAAGTTGCGACTACATCTAAGCCGAAGCAGAACTTTGCTAAGAAATCTCAGAAAGATGAGACTTGCCACTACTGCAAGATGACTGGACACTGGAAGAGGAATTGCTCTCTCTATCTCCATGAAATGGCAGAACACAAGAAGAAGGCTGAGCAAGTTGCTGCAGCACCATCTTCAGGTAACTTATTTATGATAGAGTTATTTAATCTTTCATACAAATCAAACTCCTGGGTATATGATACGGGATGTGGTATTAACATTTGTAATACCCTGCAGGGATTTGAGTTGAAGAGGAGACTATCCTATGGGGAACAATCTCTGCAAGTGGGCAATGGCACACAAGCACCGGTTGAAGCTATAGGAATATTTAAATTAGTTTTACCTTCGGGTTTAGTACTGTTTTTAAATAATTGTCATTATGCACCTACAATTGTTAGGGGTGTTATTTCCTTTTCTTGTATGTTGGATCTTGGATTTACTCACACGATTGATAATAATAGAATTTCTGTTTTCAAAGATGGTCTATTCTATTTTGATGCAATTTCTGTGAATGGTGTTTTTGAAATTAACATGCATGATGAAAATTCCAAGAGAAAAAATAATTCTGTTTTTAGCATGAATAAGAAGAGAAAGTTAGACAAGAACTCTTCTTATCTTTGGCATTGTAGGCTTGCCCATATTGGGAAGACTCGCATACAAAAGCTGCAACGTGATGGGCTTTTGGAAAGTATCAATGATGAATCATTTGATAAATGTGAATCTTGTATCTCTGGAAAGATGACCAAGAAACCTTTTAATAGCAATATTGAAAGGGCTACTGAACTACTTGGTTTGATACATACTGATGTGTGTGGACCACTTAGACATGTGTCAAGGAAAGGTGCTAGCTACTTCTTAATGTTTACGGATGATTATAGCCGTTATGGTTGTGTTTATTTACTTAAGCATAAACATGAGGTATTTGAAACATTCAAGACGTTTAAGGCAGAAGTAGAGTTACAATTAGGAAAGAAGATTAAAGCTCTTCGTTCTGACCGTGGTGGTGAATATTTAAGTCAAGAGTTTAAAGATTATTTAAGTAAGAATGGAATTGTTCAGAAACTTACTTCTCCGTATACTCCACAACAAAATGGTGTATCCGAAAGGAGAAATCGTACATTATTGGATATGGTACGATCTATGTTTAATCTTAAAACTTTACCATTATCTTTTTGGGATTATGCTCTTGAATCTGTTGTTCGTATTCTAAATATGGTTCCCACAAAGAAGGTAGATAAGACACCATATGAACTATGGCATGGCAAGAAGCCATATTTGTCTTATTTAAAAGTCTGGGGTTGTGAGGCGTATGTGAAACGTGACTCTGGAGATAAACTTCAACAACGCTCAGTGAAATGTATCTTTGTAGGTTACCCTAAGGAAACTATGGGTTACTACTTCTATTATCCGGCTGAAAACAAAGTAGTTGTGGCTCGGTATGGAGACTTCCTTGAAAATGATCTTGTAAATCAAGAATTCAGTGGGAGAAATTATGATCTTGAAGAAATTCAAGAAGATACATTGCCTTCTGAAAATACTAGCGATGAAATTCCTGTAGAACCAGAAAGTCTGAGTGTTCCGCCGGAATTAATTCCTCCACGTAGGTCTCAAAGGACTATACGTGCGCCGGACAAACTATGTCTTTACATAGAGGATGATGAGGAGGAAGTAGGGGATCTTGGTGAACCTGCTAACTATCGATCCGCAATGTCTGATCCACAAAAGTCAAAATGGATAGTTGCGATGAATGAGGAAATGAAATCCATGGAAATCAATGATGTTTGGATTCTTGTAGACGCGCCTAAAAATGCTAAAGTAGTGAAAAATAGGTGGATCTATAAGAAGAAAACTGACATGGATGGTGATGTACAATCCTACAAAGCACGTTTAGTGGCTAAAGGTTTTACTCAAACTTTTGGCATAGACTACGAGGAGACATTTTCTCCTGTAGCAGACTTACGAGCTATTAGGATTCTCATAGCTATAGCAGCATACTATGACTATGAGATATGGCAAATGGATGTTAAAACTGCCTTCTTGAACGGTCGCTTAGATGAAGATATCTATATGCAACAACCAGAAGGGTACGTTGATCCTAAATATCCAAAGCGCGTGTGCAAACTTCAAAGATCTATTTATGGTTTGAAGCAAGCATCACGTCAATGGAATAAGCGATTTGATGAAGATATCAAAAAGTTCGGATTTATTCAAAATCGTGATGAGCCATGTGTATACCGCAAAGCTAGTGGGAGTAATGTAGTGTTCCTAATTCTTTATGTCGATGACATATTAATCATGGGAAGTAACATTCCAAGACTTAAGGAAGTTAAGGATTATCTTGGTAAATGTTTTTCTATGAAAGATTTGGGAGATGCTGCATATATTCTGGGAATTAAAATCTATCGAGATAGGAGTAGACGGTTAATTGGTCTTAGTCAAGATGCTTATATTGATAAGATATTGAAGAAATACAACATGCATAACTCTAAGAAAGGTTTCTTACCGATGGAGGTTAAGCGTGAGTTAAGTCATGAGAAAGATGCATCATCACCTGAAGAGGTGGCTTACATGAAGAAGGTGCCTTATGCTTCGGCAGTAGGATCTATTATGTATGCTGTAAGATGTACAAGGCCTGATGTGGCGTTTGCTCAGAACTTAGTCAGTAGATACCAACAGAATCCAGGAAAGTTCCACTGGACTGCTGTTAAACATATTCTGAAGTATTTGAGGAGTACGAAAGATATGTTTTTGGTATTCAGGGGTAAACCAGACACAGAACTGAATGTAACAGGGTTCTGTGATGCGTCCTGGCAATGTGATAAAGACGATACGAAGTCTCAGACGGGTTACGTTTTTGTCATCAATGGAGGAGCAGTTGACTGGAAGAGCAGTAAGCAGAAAACCATTGCTATGCATGCGACTCAATCTGAGTACATGGCCGCTTCAGAAGCTGCAATGGAAGCTGTTTGGATTAGGAAGTTTATTGGAGATCTTGGAGTGATGCCTTCAATTAAAGAACCTATTGATATATATTGCGACAATTCTGCGGCAATAATATTCGCCAATGACCCTGGAGTCATGAAGGGCGCCAGACACTTTAAACGTAGATATCACTACGTTCGAGAACAAGTGGAAGCTCGAGAAATAAAATTGATAAAAGTTCACACAGATGATAACGTAGCTGATCCTTTTACTAAGGCTTTATCTAGGCCAAAGGTAGTTAAGCATGCCAAGGCAATTGGGCTGCAACTAGCTAGCGAATTCATGCAATAAATCTGTTGATTAGTATTTGGATAAAGGATGTAAGACATTATTAAATTGATGAAATAAAGATTGGGTTTCGTTTGTTTTTCTGTTATTTAATTTTGTGTCCTATTTTACATGTTTTAATCCATGAGCATTTTGATGTTTCTAAATGTCCGTTGTCGATTAATAATATGGGAGTATTATTAAACTAAGACAATTTAAAATAGTGACAGAGTATACTTGAAAGTATATTGGTCAATTTTGGATGATATTTGATGGATCAAATATTGGACTTATCCCAACTATGTGATTTTACTTTATGGATCTTTGTCATTAAGTAAATCATAAATAGTTATCCTTAGACCTGAGATACCAGAAAACTGCATTGAATGTAGTGCATTTCTGTAAGGTAACCTAACGCTAAACGTAACTGGTAGTCATAAGGGTTATTTTCAGAAGTGTTGCGAAGTTCATGTGTTTTGCTTGTAGTCGAAATGGGATTCGTTTCCTTCAAAATTTATTTTGAAGTATAAATACAACTGGGCCCCTCGGGGGAGTAGTAAGATGTTTGTGTGGCCACACCCAAATGTGTTTTGGTAATCTTGCTATATCCGTAAACGAGAAACAGAATAGTTAATGAAGGAATGACTGAGATCCATATCCTTATTAACAATGTATTTGAAATGAAAGGATAATAATAATGATGTAATCATTAAAAGGTTCTTGTCCAGGAGACCTTACCCGGTTTGTACTAGTGACATTGCTAGTGTAACTAGACGCTAGTCAATGTAATCACGATATTAGAATTTTGTCCAAGTGGGAGCTGAAAGTTTATGGACTTAAAATTAATAGTCGTGAGATAGGATCGAACTCGGGATCACGGGATTGCACACATAACGTAAAGAGTTAATTTATTTATTAAATATATTATATATATATTTATTAAATCAAACCAAAGCTTAACTAACGATCGTTGATAAATAAAAGTTAAGTTATAACGACCGTTATGGAATTAAATATAAGCTAAAAGAAGGAAAACGGAAAAGTTCCGGAAGCCCTAGATGGGCCTTATGGGGCGTCGGCCTAAGGAGGGAAAAAGGAAGGAGGAAAGATTTTCTTTCCTAATTGGTGTTTTACTTGGAGACCAAGTTTTGTCAAGCCTATATAAACACCTAAAGCCTTCATAATTTTTCACCCATCTCTCTCCTTCTCTTCTCTTGATCGCCGGTCACACCCTCACCAATTAGGGTTTCGGTTGGTTTTCAATTTAGCTTAATATCTAGTCCTTATCCCTCTCTAGGGTTATTGGGTAGATACTCCATAAGCGTTGAAGCTCGGTTTGTTCGTGCTAGACTCACGGTTAACTCGTTGTATTATGTGTGTACAAGAGCGTGATATAATCTTCCTTTAGATTATATTCTTGGTGGTGTTCGTGATAAACCTTAGTTGCCGTCCGTTCCGTCGTCTTGTGGATCTTGCTAGGATAAAGGTATGTAACCCTAATCTTGATTAATATAATTGTGTTAAACTAATTGATCTTGTTAATCGCTTCCGCTATGCGTTCTTTGATCCATATTAGGGTTTTGAATAATTGTTATGAACTATATAAACCAACAGATTGTACTTAGGATAAAACACAATCATGAGTTTGAGAGAAAAGGTGACTTCTTCATTGTTCTTATCACGAATGTCATGCCAACTCTTATCCCACATAGGCAAAAGAAGGAAAATAGTTACCTCTATATATCTAAGTGTCTAATCATTTGTTGTTTTCGGGTTAGTGTGATGATTTCTTGTTACTTCTATGGCTTGGTTCTGTGTTAGAAACTAAGCTCACAGACTAACATGAAAATTTGATATTAAATCTAATTTTTGTTTTTCTAAATTACAAAATACCTTTACTAATATCGTCTTAATTGTAGAAAATACTTGGACATGCAAAAACATTTTTCTATGTAAAAGGTGTCGGATATATCATATATGAAGTTTTAACTTTTGTGTGATCTCATGTTCTGAATTTACACTATTAGATATTTTTTGGAAGACTGAATTCAAATGTTGTACTAAAGTTAAATGACAAATTTACACTATTCGATTAAATTAAATGACAAATGATCTCTGTTCTTGTTATGAAAGTCATACTAATTCCCATCCGACAAAAGCAGGAAAATGATTATCCTATATATTTGTTGGAAAATGTTTTGCAAAATATGGTTTTTGTAATACTTTGGACATAATTTTATATATGTATATGTTATATATATTCGTAGTACTTATTAGCTTTGCGTTCTCCTCGAAGAGAGCTTCGCAACGAGCTAAAGTATGTCCAATATGGAGTTCATATGAATGA
Organism: Glebionis coronaria; assembly: GCA_025667525.1. NCBI lineage: Eukaryota > Viridiplantae > Streptophyta > Magnoliopsida > Asterales > Asteraceae > Glebionis > Glebionis coronaria. The sequence continues at coordinate 16,435,368 of CM046877.1, read as the reverse complement.
GATATCGTGTCTCAAAGTGAGTCACGTGAAACACAATATTTGGAAAAATATTTGTCCCACATCGCTTGAAACATGAAGTGAAAACATGTTTATAAGGAAATCCTAGTTTCTACCCTACAATATTCATTTGTGTGGTTTTACTCCCACGCCTACGCGCGCGCAGGGGGGCACAGAAAGTGGGATTTCTATGCCAAAAATGGGTTCGAAGCTACTGAACTTGTGCACGAGCGCGCGCGACCTGCGTACACGAATGCAGCTCCGAAAACTGGCTTGGGTGTGGGCAAATTTCGGTATCTTTTTTGCTGCGAATTCGATTTGTTTTTCCAGAAAATTATGTACATCTATTTTAGGAATAGATACAGAAACAGAATATTTTGTGTTAAAAAGACAGACAGGAAATCTGTTTTAGTCTGTGCTATATATTTTCTTTGAGAACAAGTAAAGTTTTCAGTATAAATATACCCCATTCTCATTCAGTTTTCACATCAGAAAAAACGCAGCTTTTTCCTTACTCCATTATCAGACAGTTTTCCAGCAGCTCGTCGATCAGAAACACGCAAGGCTTCCGTGATCTTTCAGGAAAGTTTGTTAAGTCTGGCAGTACAACAGCTTTAGACGTTGTACCCTGGGAAACAGACGGCGAATCTGTTTTAAGGGAAGCGCGTTAAACACGTGCCTCGTCTTTGTTTTACTGCTTTCTTCATTACTGTTAATTACTTTCTGTCATTTAAATTCTGTCAATTTAATTTCTGTTATTTTATTGTAAATTCGATTTTATAATAAAAATGTACACCGTTTCCTACAATATTTTCAGCTGTCTGCATGGTTCTCGTTTTAGAATTATTGTCATGCTTTCGTACAGGTTGCATGGGTTGGTACGGTTCGAATTAACCATAAGTACAGTACTAAGATTTGGTATGGAGTCTTACTTTATTTTTTATTTTTAAATGTTTACTAAGTTATGATATCGATACTAATTATATTAGTAATTTTCAAAATTCACGTATTTTAAGCAAGAAAATGATTATCCTATATATGTCGAAATATCTATTTGAACCATGCAAAATTCTCCACCAATTTTAAGAAACTTTACAGTGTTCAGCAATTTTAAAATCAGTACCAGACTTCCATCTGTTTTTGTCAATCACAGCGACATCTATAACATTACAATGTTCGCTAAAAGAAGTCCCGATTCCCTGACATATTTTCGGACCATAGATGTTCTTTGTATGGGACTAAGATTTATCATCTTCCCTACCATATTTTAACAAGGTTATCTCCATCAAAGTATCATGTCATCTTACTTCTTTCATATTTTGTTAGTCCTACTGAAATTCATGTTAATTATCTCTCATCCCATATACCAAAAAGAAGGAAAATAATTATCATATATATCCAACATTCTACGCATCTTTTGTTTTATATAAGTTCCTCGCTTGTTTTTAATCTTGTCATTGTTTTTAATATGGTCTTAGCTTTTGTAGTGGTTATATACTTCTATATATATTGCTCGATTCGATATTGTTTTATTTAGGTGAGCATGATAGGAGCTCCATGGAAGATCCATTTCTGTATCTAATTACAACGTATTAGCAATCAAAATAAGTTTAGAAGATAAACAAGCTATAATTAATGTGCATCCGGATAATAACTCATTGTCACGAAAGACATTATAACTAATCCCACAATATCTATTAGCTATTGTTTCACATTCTTTCACTTAGAGGTCTTGTGGTTCTTCAACTGTGAATCATCTATATGGAAATTTAACTTAACTTTATGTACCATTTTCTTAGAAAGCACTAATAAGACTATGAAACTTGATTTAAGTCTTAATTTTTTAAATCCAAACCTATAAAATGTATCGCAGGCACTGTAAAACAACCCAATTATGCCGGAGGAGGTATGCACCAGTGATAATACCAATTCAACAACTTTAGTCCGCAATAGCTATGTTACCGAGTTAGTATCACTATTAGATAGAAAAGAAAGAAAACGTATGTGTCATGAAAGCCATACTAATCCCATCCCACATGGACAAAACAATAAAAAGGGTTATCATATATATATTTAACGGTTTAAATTGTTATTGTTTTAGGATTAGTGTCATGCTTTCACATTCGTTGCAAGGTCTGGTTCTCTGAGTACCAGTCGTCATGACGGATGTGAGAATATGAAAGGAAGTCTTAGTTTTTATATTAAGCTAGTAGCTAGGTTGTTAATGAACTGTTAGGTAGAAAAGAAGGAAAAGCTAGGTATGCATTCGTCATGAAAGTAATACTAAGCATTTTAGAATGTACGTAACAAAACATATGTCTAAAAAGATGTCAAAATCTGCTACACGAAGTTTTAACTTTCGTTAAAACTTTTAAATCATCTTCGACATCTTTATATTAATCATTATCTTTATATTTCCCTCTTATATTGCAACCTTAATTTCTATAAATTTTACTATCAATGTTTTTAATAAAAATAAACAACATTTTCGTTAAGTTTCAATTTTAAAACGTAATGTTTTATATGTTACACCCTAAAACTGAAAAGCTATTAAGTTGGATGACTTAAGTTCGGATACAAATTTGAAAATCACTGATGATCAAATGCTTAATTTGCAAGCTAATTCAGATGGATGCAAGTATTCAGTAGTAATCTAAATAAGCTATAATCGAGAATGTTTATATTGTTATTGTTGTGAGTTAGTTTTGAACAAGTGATAAAAGTAAAATGACCATGCGTAATGATGTTTTGATCTTCATGAGGTGTGTCTTACATAACTAGTCACGGGCTAATGTGAAAGTACATACTTTATCATATTTTCATAGAAAAATTTATTTTCTAACCTTGCATCCCACATTGGTTGAAAGAACATGTTATGTAATTATATACTACTGTGCGTAACAATGGGATGTGTTGAGAAAGAGTATTATGTTTGGGATATAAAATTGGCAGTGAGGTTCATGTCCGAAGTTAAAAGATTGAACCTTGCATACCCTTCGGTATCCTAAATTTATACAATTTCTTGTCTTTTTCTAACCTTATACATCTAATATGTTATAACAAAAATGTGTTATTTTGATCCATTTAATGACCGCTTTAGACAAAGGAAACATAGATGTTTTTCGTAAAATATTTTTTGAAAAACAAAGACAATAGAGATCATGATCCGTTTGCCTTTAGGAATTTTTTTTCAAAGAGTGGATTGGAGTTGTATTTAAGCGCATGTTCAAAACTTTTATACTGTAAACCCTCATAAATAGTGTTAAGTATTTTTAATGTTTTTTCTCAAAATTTATAGCTAAGGTTTAGTATTAAAATATTGTTAAAATTGTTTTAGATTCATTTAATTATAAAAATAGTTTTAAATATTAAAAATAATTTCTTTTATAAAAATAAATTTATATTAGTAGTTATTTAGGTTTTATATTTTTTGATTCAAAGAGTTTTTATAAATCTATATTTCATTAGTTAATTAGATTTAATTAGTTGTTATTTGTTTTAATTTTTTTAATAGTTTTTAATTGCATATGTTTTTTAATTGTGTTTATAATTTTTAGATTGACTTTATAAATAGAATGATTTGCCTTTAATTGTTCCTTTTGCGTTTTAGGTTTAGAAAAATATCAAAACCCCGTTTATTGAGCCTTTTGAAAATTTATGGACTTATATTTAATAGTCGTGTGATATGATCGAACTCGAGATTACGGGATTACACTTAATACGTAAAGAGTTGATTTATTTAATAAATATATTTATTGTATTTATTAATTTATTTAATAAATATATATTTATGTATTTATTAAATTAAATGGAGATGTAACTTTAATGAACCTTATATAATTAAGAGTTAAGTATTAACGAGCATTAAATAAATTTATAGTAAGTAAGATAAATATAAAGAAGGATGAGATTCCGGAACACCCCAAAGGGGGTGTTGGGCCGTCGGTTATGGAGGCAAGGGAAGGGGAAGAAAAACTTTCCATTTATTTGTTTTAAGTTAAAAGAATTAAGCCTATATAAACAACCCCTCGCCTTATAATTCAAGACCTAAAAAATCTCTCCCTCCCCTCTTTCTTGTTGCGATCGCAAGACATACCCACAAAGGGGGTTATGGTTGATTTTCTTGTTTGACCAATTTTACTTATAATCTAGTCCTAGCCCCTCTCTAGGGTTGTTGGGTAGATTTTCTAAAAACGTTATAGCTTGGTTTACACGTGCTAGAATCACGGTTAGCTCGTTGTATTACGTGTATACAAGATCGTAATATAGTCTTACTTTAGACTATATCTTGGTTATATATGGTATAAGCCCGAATTGGTGATTTGTTATTCGTCTTGTGGATTTGCTTTAGCGTAAAGGTATGTAACCCTAATTCGATTAATTATAATTGTGTTATTATTATGATCTTATTCAATCGCTTCCGCTATGTGTGCTTTGATCTCGTTTAGGGTTTTATATAATTGTTATGATGTAAATAAACCTTTAGTGGCATAAAGAGCCGTTTTAGCATGTTATAATTATCGAAAATCTAAAGTTTTTAACTAATAATTGTTTTGAGTTAAAACTACATGTTTTTTTAGGTTTTTTAAATTAGGGTTTTGTTTTTAAATAAATTATGGTTTTTGGTCGAATTTAAAAAAAAATTGTTTGAATTATTGTAAACAAGGATTTTTTTAAAAGAAATAATATGGACTAATTCATATTAAAATAAAGATTTCTTAGAGATCTAAATTACATAAGATTACGTTGATTCATGAATTGCAATAATAATCTAACGGCCTACTCCTTTTGACAAACGAGAAAGTGGGTATAATGCACCACTGGTCATGTACCCGGTTAAGGAATGAGATGTTAAGCCATTAGGCGCTAATCAAATTCTCGGCTCGCATGTGCGTCAAATTGAAATTACCTACGATTATTATATTTGCATTATACCTTTAGGTTGATTTACCTCAAATTCACATCCGAAACACAATGAATAAGGTTATTGCTTTTTGCTTTAGCCGAGTTCTAGAAAAAGTACGTTGTCAATCGTTGTGGGTAAAATTATTTGAATTGTTTATCCAATACCTCAAGATAATTTATGTAGAAATTTAGTCTCGTGAAAAAGTTTACTAAATGTTTATTAAACTTATTCTATAGAGTTGTATGCATACTTCTCCATACATTGTTTTTTACATCAAATTTATACCCTTAAAATTTAAGTCGAATGCTCCTAATTGACGAACACTTGAAATTGCTACGCCGTCAAATGAGATTTTTGGATGATGTTGTAATGGACAAAAAACTTTCATAGAATGAGAATTCGTATGATGGTTTTACATTACTCGGATTAGAGGACTTAATTAAGTTACTCAGTGAGATCTGGAAACTTAAGGCATTCAGAAGGGATGAAACATGTTTACAATGGAAAACATTCTTTTGGCGATGTAAATCCCTTAAATATCTAGAAATTGAAAATTGTTTGTCAATTGAATTGTTCGACAAGTCGCTACATTGAGTACATTCATTACTAGCATATCAACCGATGTAATGGATCTATGTCAATATAGTTCTAGGATTCAAGGAAAATACTATGGTTTATATAACGGGGTAATTTTATTTTCTTGAAAGTATTTTGTTATCGAAAATACTAATATTTGAACTTATTTATGTAGAAATGGATCAAACCGACAATAACACTATAAGTTCTGCATTCAAAGAGTTCTTTGATCGTCCTGAACTTACTGTCCCAAACTTCAATGATTGGTACCGCTCACTAAGAATTGTCTTGAGAGTAGCGGGCACTATTGATATCTTGACTACTCCTTATCCAGAGGATCTTGATGAAGGAGCTTCTTAAGCGCAAAGGCTTGAACACGATATTAATGTTAAGAAGCACTCAGAGGTGGCTTGCTTAATGCTAAGAAAAATGGCTCCTCCACTTCAACAGAAGTATAAGCTATTTTCACCTAAGAGAATGCTTGATGAGCTCAAGACTATGTTCGAGAAGCCGCAAGTTGTGGAGATCTACGACTTAGTAGATGCTTTGCATAGCTACAAGCAAACTCCTGGAAAGTCTGTTAGTGCCCAATACTTGAAAATGAGGGGTTATATGGAACACCTCATTGCACTAGGACACCCCTATAGTCATAATATGGCCATCAACTTGATCAATAGGTCCCTTAACAAGGACTTCAATGATTTTGTTCGAAACTATAATATGCATTGCACGGGGAAGACAGTTAATGATTTGCATGCAATGCTCATTGACTACGAAAAGGGGTTAAAAGACAAGGTATCTACTTATACTCCTCCTATACTGACCATACAAAAGGGTGGAGTGAGTAAGCTAAAACCGCAAGCGAACAAAAAGAAAGGCAAAGACAAGGGTGATAAGGGCAAACAAGTTGTGACTTACTCAAATCCTAAGCAAAACTTTGTTAAGAAGAATAGATCTTAGAAGGATGAGACTTGTCACCATTGCAAGGCAAGTGGTCACTGGAAGAGGAATTGCCCTCTTTACCTCAAAAAGTTGCGAGAAATAAAGAAGAAGTCTAAGCAGAGCGCTGCAGCTTCACGTACTTTATTTATGATCAATTTATTTAATTTATCATACAAATTAAATTCCTCGGTATATGATACGGGATGCAGTATTAACATTTGTAATACGCTGCAGGGATTTAATCTAGAAAAGAAGCTTTCCTATGGGGAACAATTTCTACAAGTGGTCAATGGCGCACAAGTAGCGGTTGAAGCTATAGGAACATTTAATTTAGTTTTACCTTCGGGTTTAGTACTGATTTTAAATGATTGTCATTATGAACCTACAATTGTTAGGGGTGTTATTTCCTTTTCTTGTTTGTTGACTAATGGATTCGTTCACACGATTGATGATAATGGAATTTCTGTTTTGAAAGATGGTATTTTCTATTTTAATGCAATTTCTGTGAATGGTATGTTTGAAATAGACATGCATGATAGTGAATCCAAGAATAATCATAATTCTGTTTTTAGCATGAATAAGAAGTGAAAGTTTGACAAGAACTCTTCTTATCTTTGGCATTGTAGACTTGCTCATATTGGGAAGACTCGTATACAAAAGCTTCAACATGAAGGTCTTTTGAAAAATATCAATGATGAATCATTTGATAAATGTGAGTCTAGTATCTCTGGGAAGATGACCAAGAAACTTTTTAATAACAATATTGAAAGAGCTATTGATCTACTTGGATTAATACATACTGTTGTGTGTGGATCACTTAGACATGTGTCAAGGAAAGGTGCTAGCTACTTCTTATCAATTACGGATGATTATAGCCGTTATGGTTATGTTTATTTACTTAAGCATAAACATGAGGTATTTGAAACATTCAAAGTGTTTAAAGCAGAAGTAGAACTGCAACTAGGAAAGAAGATTAAATCTCTTCGTTCTGATAGAGGTGGTGAATATTTAAGTCAAGAGTTTATAGATTATATAAGTGAGAATGGAATTGTTCATCATCTTACTTCTTCCTATACTCCACAACAAAATGGTGTATCCGAAAAGATAAATCGTACATTATTAGATATGGTACGATCTATGTTTCATCTTACAACTTTACCTTTATCCTTTTGGGATTATGCTTTAGAATCTGTTGTTCTCATTTTAAATATGGTTCCCACAAAGAAGGTCGATAAGACACCATATAAACTATGGCATGGCAAGAAGCCATATTTGTCTTATATAAAAGTTTGGGGTTGCGAGGCGTATGTGAAACGTGACTCGAGTGACAAACTCCAACAACGATCTATGAAATGTATCTTTGTAGGATACCCTAAGTAAACTATGGGTTACTAGTTTTATTATACACTTGAGAACAAAATGATTGTTGCTAGGTATGGAGACTTCCTTGAAAGTGATCTTGTAAATCAAGAATTCAATGGGAGAAATTATGATCTTGAAGAGAGTCATATAGATACATTACCTTCTGAAAACGCTAGCGATGTAATTCCTGTAGAACTAGAAAGTCTGGCGGTTCCACCGGAATTAGTTCCTCTACGTAGATCCGCAAGGATTAAAAACGCAAATAACAATATATGTCTTAACATAGAGGAAGATGATGAAGTAGGGGATCTTGGTGAAACTGCTAATTATAAATCCGTCATGCTTGATCCTGAGAAGGATAAGTGGATGGTTGCTATGGATGAGGAAATGAAATCCATAAAAGTTAATGATGTTTGGATTCTTGTAGATCCACCACAAAATACTAAAGTAGTGAGACATAAGTGGATGTACAAGAAGAAAACCGACATGGATGGAAAATACAATCCTATAAAGCTTGTTTAGTAGCTAAATGTTTTACTCAAACTTTTGGCATAGACTATGAGGAGACATTTTCTTCTGTATCATACTTAAGAGCTATTAGGATTCTCATAGCTATAGCAGCATACTATGACTATGAGATATGGCAAATGGATGTTAAAACTGCCTTCCTGGACGGTCGCTTAGATGAAGACATCTATATATAGAAACCAGAAGGGTATGTTGATCCTGAGAATCCAGGACACACGTGTAAACTTCAAAGATCCATATAGGGTTTGAAGCAAGCATCACGTCAATGGAATAGACGATTTGATGAAGAAATCAAAAAGTTTAGATGCATTCAAAATCGTGAGGAGCCATGTGTATATCGCAAAGCTAGTGGGAGTGATGTAGTATTCCTAGTCCTATATGTTGATGACATATTAATCATGGGAAGTAACATTCTAAGACTTAAAGCTGTTAAGGATTATCTTGGTAAATGTTTTTCTATGAAGGATTAGGAGAAGCTGCATACTTTCTGGGAATTAAAATCTATCAGGTACAGAAAAGACGGTTAATCGGTCTAAGTCAAGATGCTTATATAGATAAGATATTGAAGAAGTATAACATGCATAATTCCAAGAAAGGTTTTCAAACTATGGAAGTTAAGCATAATCTGAGTCATGAGATGGATGCATCAACTCCTGAAGAGGAGGCATACATGCAGAAGGTGCCTTACGCTTGAGCTGTAGGATCTATTATGTATGATGTAAGATGCACAAGTACTGATGTGGCGTTTACTCAGAACTTGGTCAGTAGATACCAACGGAATCCAGGGAAGCTCCACTAGGTTGCTGTTAAACACTTTCTACAGTATTTGAGGAATACGAAAAGAAATGTTTTGGTATTCGGAGGGTAGCCATATACATAACTAAATGTGGTTTGGATTAGGACTTTTATTGGAGATCTTGGGATGATGCTTGCAATAAAATAACCTAATAAATATGTATTGGTATAATTCTGCCACAATCATATTCGCCAATGATGTTGGAATCATGAAAGGCGCCAGACACTTTATGCATAGACATCACTACGTCCGAGAACAAGTTGAAGCTCGTGAAATCAAAGTAATAAAAGTTCACACAGATGATAACGTAGCTGATCCTTTAACTAAGGCTTTGCCTAGACTAAAGGTAGTTAAGCATGCCAAGGCGATTGGGCTGTAACTAGCTAGCAAACTCATGCAGAAAATATGTGATTAGTATTTGGATAAAGGATGTTATGACATTATTATTTGATAAAATAAAGATTGGGTTTTATTTATTCTTATTATTTAATTTTGTATCCTATTTTACATGTTTTAATCCATGAATAAATGTTATGCTAAATGTCCATTGTCGATTATTAATATGGGAATATTATTAAGTTTAGACAAATCAAAATAGCGATATAGTATACTTGAAAGTATATTGATCGATTTTGGATGATATTTTATGAATCGAATATTGGACTTATCCCAACTATATGATTTTATTTTGTGTGTCTTTGTCATCAAATAAATCATAAATAGTTATCCTTAGACTTGAGATACCAGGAAACTGTTATGAATCTAGTGCATCTCTATGGAATAATCTAACGCTAAACGTAACTGGTAGCTATAAGGATTATTTTCGGAAGTGTTGCAAAATTTATAACTTTTTCTCGTAGTCAATATGGGATTTTGTTTCCTCCAATTTCGTTTTGAAGTTTAATACAACTGGGCCCCTAGTGGGATTAGTAAGACGCTTGTGTGGCGACACCCAAATTTGTTTTTCTAATCTTGTTGAATCTGTGAACGAGAAACAGAATGGTTAATGAAAGGAATGACTGAGATCCATATCCTTATTAACATTGTATTAGAAATAGAAGGATAATAATAATGATGAATCATTAAAAGGTTTTATCCAGGAGACCTTACTCGAGTTGTACTAGAGAATTGCTAATTGTAACTAGACGTTAGTCAATGTAATCACGATATTCGAAATATGTCCAAGTGGGAGATGAAAGTTTATGGACTTATATTTAATATTCGTGTGATAGGAGCGAACTCGAGATTACGGGATTGCACTCAATACGTAAAGAGTTAATTTATTTAACAAATATATTTATTGTATTTATTAATTTATTTAATAAATATATATTTATGTATTTATTAAATTAAACCGAGATGTAACTTTAACGGTCGTTAAATAATTAAGAGTTAAGTATTAACGAGCGTTAAATAAATTCATAGTAAGTAAGATAAATAGAAAGAAGGATGAAAGATTCCGAACACCTCAAAAGGGGTGTTGGGCCGTCGTTTATGGAGGCAAGGGAAGGGAAGAAAAACTTTCCTATTTATGTTAGTGGGTTAAGTCGTGCAATGACATCCAAGCGGAAGAATGTCTTCTTTGAACCCTCACCTATTTATGTTAGACTCCTTATCCGCTTTAATGGATGTATGTTTTGTTTCACATTAGCTATTTTGTAAGATTAATGGAGATGTGATTGTGATTTTATTTTAGTATAATAAAAAAGCTTCTCACATGTATGTTAAGAAAGCTTATGTGTTATTTTTTTCATCCTCTTGCAATAATGTCTAACTATGTTTACTTTTATTTTTTATAGTGGAACCTCTATGTGCATCCTCTATTCACAATACGAGAATCAAAAACCTATGTCAAACCCCGATTTACCATCCCGGAGAACCTCCAACACCGACATTGTTGGACCGAGCCACACAGACAATCAAAGGTAAATGTTCTTCCCACACTTGTCAACAAACAAGGTGGGAGTTTCTGTTATCTGTTTACACTCTTATGAAAAAGTAGATGCCAAGATCATCACTAAATAATATGTGTTCCGGTCTACTTATTTCATTTATAAAAATTAGGGTTGTGGCTAGAATCATATTAATTTATTTTGAGTGTTCAAATTGAAAACATGATGTTCAAAGTAGCTAACTTAAGTTAGAGGCGGTTTGGGTTGTTTGGGATTAGCTACTTAGACTACATCTTAAGGGCCTGTTTAGAATTGCTTACCAAAGCTGCTTATAGGGCTTTTAGGAATTGGTGTTTACGTCGCTTATAGGGGATGCATTGGGTCAAGATTGTCAAGATTCCGATCTTGATCTTATGATCTTACGATTTTACGATACTGCAAATAAAAAACGATCCAGATCTTACGTAGGATCTTTACACGCTTAACATCTTATAGGATCCCGATCTTGATTATTGGATCTTAGGATCTACTATGATCCGATCTTACTTTTTCTCGAGTGACAAACTAAAAAACTACAAATTTATAAGTTCTATTTTGTATAAACTAAAAAATAACATGTAAATCTTCTTATACATTTCTTAATCATAATTTAGGACCATATAGTATGAAATATTCGTATAAATTTGTGTTTACGATGTATATTAATTTGTAACTTTGTAAAATATTGCAAACACTACTAATAAAATTACATTATAGTAGGATCTTACGATCCCGATCCTACTTTACGATCTCGATCTTGCAAAGACGAAAACGATCCTAGGTGAGATCCCTGATCTTGAAAACCTTGGTTTGGGTTGCTTATCAAGAATATAGAAATCCAAAAACCTCTTAAGCATTGATATCTGAAACACCATTATAAGCTTACATCTTAATAAGCAATTTCAAAACAGCACCTTTAGTAGCGGCTTTAGTAAAATATCTTAAACAACGATTAGCAGCCACCAAGTTGCTCACCTTTGACAGTGAATGAAAACGGGCATCTTAAACAACGATTAGAATCGGCTTTGGTAAATCCGCCTTTGTGATTGGATTGTCGCGTCTGTTATAAAGCTATAATATCTATTAACAATATCATTCACCTTTTCAGGTGTATAAAGCTATAATTTTAACAATATCATTCACCTTTTCAGGTGTTCTTAAAAAAAGTTTGTAAATTATAGCTTACATGGTACAGTACTTAAATTATAGCTTACTAGATTAAAATTAACTAAAAAAGGGTCTGGTAACCATTACTCTAACTTTAGATTAGAACACATTTAGTGATAAAAGTTAAGTATCTAATTCTATACTTTTATAATCGTAATTATGCATGGATATACTAAAGTTACCCTTATTGCCTCTAAGTATGTTTATTTCAGACTCACTAGAATAACTCAAAATAAAAAGGTCTATTAACCATTATTTTAACTTCAGATTAGAACACATTTAGTGTCAATAAAAGCTCAGTGATCTTAGTATGCTTGTCATCTTAGTTAATTGCCTTTGTTACCATGTTTGAGTTCTTAGACCTCTTGTGGAGTTCAATGAATACATTTTAGATAGAGACTAACTTGCAAAGCTAAAGCATTTTAAAGATATTTTACGTGACATGTTTTTTCTTATCATTTTGTTTATTTGTATATGTACTGTGCACATTTATTCAATAAAATGTTCACTTTATCTTGTTTACCTTGTTCCATGTATCTACATTTTACTATGGCACATTTATTTATACAAATGTTCTTGTGATGATTCAGTTGCGAGCGTATTTGTTGGTTCTAGGTGAGACGGGATCAATATCAATCACATTCTGGTGAGATTTCAATTTGTTTAAATTATACCGGTATGATATTGATGTAAACTAAAAAAACAAAGTAACAAAAATAAATAATTGGATTTGTTGATTCAAAAACAACGGCAGAAACAATTCGGTTAATAGTCGTTGATTCTAAAGAATACCTGAAAATTAGGGTAAAACACGACAACACAACGGTCATTGGTTTAACTTTTATTAAACTGACAACTGTCTTGCAAGGGTTACAACAGATTCATTAAATAATGACTGCAAACCAAGAAACACCCTAAAAATCCAAAGGGCTAGACCGTAGCCCAAAGACAAAGTCCAACTGAAAGTAAAAAAAAAACATAAATATATAAAAAAACTGATAGTAAAAAGGCTTTTTGGGCCCTGAAAAACCCATAACCAGCTAAAAGCTGGTTAGAGCGTCGCCCGCCTCCTTTTTAGGCACGTTTTGACAGGTCACGGGCTGAAAACGAATTAGGATGCAAAAGTTATACCCCTTTTACTAAACCCCTCTTCGTCACGCGATCTCGGGCCTCTAGAAACAAGTCAGCCCGTTTTTCAACACTTGGGCCCCCATCATTCCCCCTAGATAGGAAAAATGGGTCCTCGAATTCCCAGCTGTATCATCATCTAAAGAATCACCATGGTAAGGCAACAAGTGTTTCACACTAAACAAAACATCAGAACAACGAATATGGCTTGTCACTTCAAATGATCAGCATTTGAGTTCATCTTATCCATAATTTTCACTGGATCAATCTATTAGCAGACAACTTACTATATTCACCAACTGGAAAATGATCCTTAGTCAAAACAGCCCACAAAAAGTCTCCTACTTCAGAGTCAACATGTCTCCTCTTTTGATATGCATAATGCTTGTACTTCGAATTAGCGCGAACCAAGTTGTCACGAACAGATTTATGAACATCATGCAACCCCTCAACAAAATCCTGCACTTTCTTCGGAATAGACCTAGAAACTAGTTGAGTCATAAGATCAAGAGGACCACGTGGCTGAGCAGATTAAACAACCTGGAATGGACTGAACCCAGTGCTCTGATTAATAGCATGATTATGAGCAAACTCAGCTTGATACAACTTCTGATCTCATGCCTTCACATGATCACCCACCAAACACCTTAACAGGTTACCAAAGGACCTGTTAACAACTTTAGTTTGCCCATCAGTTTGAGGATGATAAGCACTACTAAAATTGAGTTGAGCATTCACCATCTTCCACAAACTAAGCCACAAATAACTAAAAAACATGGTGTCCCGTTCAGAAAAATGGAGGAAGGTAAACCATGCAAACGGTACGCATCCCTAAAGAAAAGTTGGGCTACATTAACTACATCTGTTGTCTTCTTGCAAGGAATAAAATGAAACCTCTTAGAAAAACGATCAGCAACAACAAATATTGAATCATTACCGCTTTGAGTAGGAGGTAGCCCCAACACAAAATCCATTTTAATATCAACCCAAGGCTGCAAAGGAACTAGCAAATGCATATAAAGTCTTGTATTAGTAGCCGTCCCATTTGAAACTTGAAAAATATGACACCTCTTGACGTAACGATCCACTTCCTTCCTCATAGTAGGCCAAAAATAAGAAGCTTGAACCAACTGTAAAGTGAGATCACAGCCAACATGTCCTTCACCATGCAACTCCTTAATAATTTGCAAGCAAAGACTTGAATCAGGAATACAAAGTTGATTCCCCTTGAATAGGAACCCATCATGCATAACAAAATTTGTTTTATCTCCGGATTACAAATCCTGCAAAACCACTAAAAAGTATGGATCCACAGTCACCATGTCACGCACGACATCAAGTCTTGGAACATCAACCTGCATGGTTACAAGTAAACTACTTCTCCTGCTTAAGGCATCAACAACACCATTGGAAGTACCAGTTTTGTGTTTTACCATAAAAGTAAATTTCTCAAGAAAAGCCAACCAACGCCCATGCTTATGTGAAACTTATCTTGAGTATGAATATGCCTTTAGGAATCATGGTCAGTGAACAAAACAAACTCCTTATGAAACAAATAATGGCGCCAATGCTTCACAGCTTGAACCACTGCATAAAACTCCAAGTCATAAGTAGAGTACCTGGACTTCGGCCTTGTCAACTTCTCGCTAAAATAGGCAACATGCCGCCTACCTTGACTAAGAACTCCACCAATTGCAACCTTAGAAGCATCAGTGTGAAGCTAAAAAAACATTAGAAAAATCAGGCAATACCAGGATTGACGCAATAGTAAGCTTTTCCTTGACAACCTGAAAAGCCAGCTTTGCTTCCTCCGTCCACGCAAATGACTTCCTCATCACCAAACGGATTTTCTTCCAGATCTGCATCTTCATCCTCATGACGGTGATTACGAGGCCTCCTATTGCCCATCAAATTGTTGATCTGGTTGGTCAATTGATCAACAATTTGATCGTATCGCTCCTTCATTTTGTCCATCATACGCTGCTCAAATTCCTGCACATTCGCATCCTTAATAGGCCTAGTTCTCCTTGGAGGCATCTTGATCAGGAACTTTGGCTCTTCATACCAACTGATGTAGACTAAAAAACAAAGTAACAAAGATAAGTAATTGGATCTGTTGATTCAAAAAGAATGCCAAAAACAATTTTGCTAATAATCGTTGATTCAGAAGAATGCCCAGAAATTAGGGTAAAACATGGTAACACAATGTCCAGTGGTTTAACTATTATTAAACAGATAACTGTCTTGCTAGGGTTACAACAGATACATTAAATAATGACTGCAAACCAAGAAAAACCCTAAAAATCCAATGGGCTGGACCGTAGCCCAAAGACAAAGTCCAGCTGAAAGTGAAAAAACATAAATATGTAAAAAACTGACAGTAAAAAGTCTTTTCGGGCCATGAAATACACCTAACCAACAAAAAGATGGTTACTGCATCGTCCGCCTCCTTTTTACGCACGTTTTGACAGCTCACGGCCTGAAAACGGACTTAGGATGCAAAAGTTATGCCCGTTTTACTATACCCCTCTACGTCACGCGATCTCGGGCCTCCAGAAACAAGTCAGGCCGTTCTTCAACACTTGGGCCTCCATCATTCCCCATGGATAGAAAATGCGCCTCGAATTCCCAGCTGTATCATCATCTAAAGAATCACCATGGTAAGGCAACAAGTGCTTCAGAATAAAAACATCAGAACAATGAATATGGATTGGCAACTTCAAACGATAAGCATTTGAGTTTATCTTATCCATAATTCCCACTGGACCAATCTTTTTAGCAGACAACTTATTATATTCACCAACTGGAAAACGATCCTTAGTCAAAACAGTCCGCACAAAGTATTCTACTTCAAAGTCAACATGTCTCCTCTTTTGATCTGCATCTTGCTT